>OU342940.1:30279794-31527122 GCA_910592295.1 Andrena haemorrhoa | reverse complement strand
GATTTTTGGATGATTCACTGTACCCGACCTGCAGTCCACAGTGGATCAGTTCCCATTTTTTAAAAAGAAATTTATATCTTTTTTGTATGGCTCAACATTACAAAATAATAACGTATTTACAAACACCCAATAACTAGGCTATGTTGATACCAAATTTCAGCCTCTTTGCTCAATCCATTATAAAGTTACAGCCCTACATAAAAAGACTGATCCACTGTCGGCACCCTGACCCTACTCGGAAAAAGCGAGCCGAGCTAGGTTCGGTTTTTCGAGCCGAGCCGAGCCGAGTACCCGTAAAACCAGGAGCTCGAAAGAACCGATCGGCTCGATAAAACCGAGTAGCTCGAAAGAACCGAGAAACTCGAATTTTTTCGAGCGGCTCGAATATACTTGGAGCAGATCGAAATTTTCGAGCAGACCGACTGTGTTGAGTAGCTTGAAGCTTGAACGTTTCGGGCAATACGAATGTTTCGAATATTTTAGATTACGTTTATCTACTGGAATGTAAATAATGGTTCTCAATAAGTAACGTTTCGGGCAATACGAATGTTTCGAATATTTTAGGTTACGTTTATCTACTGGAATGTAAATAATGGTTCTCAATAAGTAACGTTTCGGGCAATACGAATGTTTCGAATATTTTAGGTTACGTTTATCTACTGGAATGTAAATAATGGTTCTCAATAAGTATACTTATAACCTAAAATATATTAATATATAAGTATACTTATTGAGAACCATTATTTACATTCCAGTAGACAAACGTAACCTAAAATATTCGAAACATTCGTATTGCCCGAAACGTTCAAGCTTCAAGCTACTCGACACAGTCGATCTGCTCGAAAATTTCGATCTGCTCCAAGTATATTCGAGCCGCTCGAAAAAATTCGAGCTACTCGATTTTATCGAGCCGATCGGTTCTTTCGAGCTACTCGGTTTTTACGGGTACTCGGCTCGGCTCGGTCCGAACTTCAAGCTACTCGAATATTCGAGTACTCGAACAGACTGTGAAGGCCTTTTAGAGTAATAACGAAGTTGTAATGTAGACTCTATTGGGGCACACGATCAAAAGCAATGGGCCTTTTCATGTGTGACATTTCTGTGGTTGGTAATTTATATTTTGGTTGTAGTTATGTGTATGTTACATGTCACAGTTTTAATTGCGATACCTGCCGAGATGAAAGAATCAGCATGGAGAAGGTAATATCGACTTCTCGATCAACCGCGATTCGACGCTTCGCGTGATAAGACTTTAAGTTCGTTAGTTCGTTAAACATTTTATTTCTACTCACGGCTTTTCTATTAGTACATACTTTTTTACGAACTAGAATTTTTTAACGTATTCGACAAGCCCTTGGAACGTTGAAGAAAGGCACCTACCTATGACTGCGGAAACAAATCACTGCCGCAATGTTTATCAATTTTTTTTAACTACTAAGATGAGTAGAGGAATATCGAGCAATAATAAGTTTCGTAGGAGAAGTTAAGGGGAGGAAATTGGGAGACAAAGAAATTTGTGGTAGGTCTTTGATTGCCAGACACCGAATCATTATTATTGCTAGGTATTTCTTGTGCAATAAAAAGGAACCGAATAAAAAGAAAGTACATATGTAGTAGGTATATTATTATTATTATTATTATTATTATTATTATTATATAAACGGGAGAACCCTTTAGAATACAAAATATAAAACATATTGTACAAGAAGTATGAAATATAAAAATATAAAATATAAAATTAAAAATAGATATAGGTGCACAAAACACTAACAATAGGTGCAGCTATAAGGCTGTATAAAACCTCACCTTGCTGGAGTGTCACGTACCTAACAGTTTATCCTGCGCGAGACACGGGCAGAAGAAAAAGAAAACAGAAAAATAGAAAAAGGTACTTGTAAAACATGTTTTTTACACTTAACGAAAATATTTTAAAACATAAAAATATACACTTTTCAAACCAGAATTTGAAGTTTTATTAGACCTCCTGCCAAACCTTGAATCTACTTAGTCATCGCTATTCCTACAAAATTCGTCTTATGAATTAAAGGAAGCACTCACTTTTCAACGTTTTGCTTGAACTAAGACTTTACCATTCCTGGGTACGTCTGTAATGTCTGTAGGGTAAAGGACCCAATTACTGACACCAAACCAATTACTGTCACCTTAAGCTATTTTGCATAAAATAACGAATAAATAAATTATAGTATATAATCTACAGTATAGATTACAGGTTGACTTACATAATTCTATTTTTGTATGATTTTACAACGTTTATTTATCCGTTATTTTAAATAAAATAGCTTAAGGTGACAGTAATTGGTTAGGTGTCAGTAATTGGGTCCTTTACCCTATAACTAAAGTTCGGTCATCAATTTCAGAATCATTTTTTGCAAATACAAGGACGTCATTCTTACCTGAAACTCAAGATGCGTGCCAAACTCTCGAGAATATTCAACAGAATTCTGGTGTCCACTGTTTGCATCCTATTGGAAAACAAAAGATCCAAAAGTTCTGGGTTAGGTCTGGGTTAGGGAAAACAAAAGATCCAAAAGCTCTTTCACCCTTATTCCCATAATTAAAAAGAGGAATTACAAAGACTATATAATATAACAGAATTAATAGAATCGTTTCCAAAGCAACTGGAAGCTTTTAAAACAACGTCTTCCTCGGACAAAGACGTCGCTCCTCTGTGTCCACCCTTCGCCAGCAATCTGAGGGATGTTCCAGGCCGTGGAGACAGTGTTCCTCCACTTATTTGCCGAAATAAATGCTTAAATTCGCGCGAAGTTAATTAAAACTAGGCGTAATTATGGCGGCGCTGCTGTATAATCCGAGGAGCGAGACAATTGCCTTTCCACGGAGAGGAAAGCCATTTTGCCCAGCGCGCGGATATCTTGTCCCTGCGAGGGCTGTATTGTAATAACGCGCCGAGGAAGGATCCACGAAGGGGGAAAAAGGATTTTACAAGGGAAGATGGTTAATTCCTGAAAAATTCAATGTCCTTTTACATATTAAATCATGTCGTTACATGGACAGAAGCTTTGTAATTTTGCATTACTTGACGGCTTCCCGAGCAATATTCTACGACAAATATTCCTATCGTTTCTAAAGCGATCGAAGAAATGCTTCGTGCAGCAATCAATAACTTCACTGGGCTTCGACCTTTTCAGAAGGAATCGTGAAACCCGTTGCGAGCCACTGACCGTGAAAATAGAGAAGCGGCAAAATCCTGTTTCCGCCCGATTACCGAGGGGGAGAAAAAACCGTGTAAATAATTTGTAGACCGATTTAAACTGTAATGAAAGAAGTGTACGACCGCCGGGCGATTTCTGACCTTCGTTATGACACCGTTGGAGCATAACGCGGTTGAATGACACGGCATATTTTTGCGAGGGGAACTTTCATTATCGGCGTAAATTTATAATTAATTTTTGTAACGGTACAATAGCTTCGAGGTCATCGGGCGAGGCGGGACTTAAAATCGTTCCACATCGGCGAGGCTGCCTTTCCTACGTTCATCGGCATATCGACTCTGATCGTCAGACGCGAGCAGGTGTCATCGCAAATTGAAATTCCATATTTCGTTTCGAGTAGAGTGTTGCTTTGTTAAAGAATACAGTTGTACCAAACGATCGTAGAACGTCGAATTCCATTCACAGACGAATCGGAGGACAAGGTCTCCGTTTCTGTTTGGAAAGGGAAGAGGCGCAGCGCTCGGCCAGGAAATCTTTAACGAAGGATTATTCGCCGGTCGAGATTAAGATGCGCGGCCGCAGAAAAGTTTCCGCGAATAGTTGGAACGAATTGGCCCAACTTCGTTAACTGTAATCTCTATTTGATGCAGATAACTTCATTTTCAAGACGGGACTGCGTTTCGAAGCGGGCGCCGAGGCAATAACCAGCTGATTTATTAAACGCTTAATTAATATGTTAATTCCAGGTTTCTTTACCGCGGCGGCAAGAAATTGCGTCTCACGTCGACCGCGTCGAAATATCTCGGAGATGCTAGAAAATCCCGCGATCTGGCACTAACCATACAGCACGCTTCGTTGCAGCAGTATTGCAGGAACGTTGCTGCAATATTGCGTTGTTACAGGTTGCATTGCATATACCTATTGCAGAAATATTGCGCACGCGTCGCCGCTGCGTTGTTCCGGTGGCAACGATCCTACAATATTCTGCAATATTGCGCGCACATCGATGTGCAATGTTCCAGTGGCAACGCCCAAACAAAATGGCGCACATGTTGCCGCGCAATACTGCAATGACAAATATTGTAGAAACATTACAGCAATATTCTGGAGCAACTATGACTTCGACAACATTTGTCGAAATATGTACATGACGTCGAGTGGGTTCTACAACATGTTTCATTTAACTGGATACGCTAGAATTTCTCGTTGGCCGTTGAAGATATGGAAAAAAGTGTTATCGGGAGAGTTGTTTGTACATGAAATTATAGAAGAGATTTGAAGATCAATTTAATTTTTTTTAGATAGAGTAGGTACTATATATTTTAATGTGTGAAATTATTATTATTACTATTATTATTATTATTATTATTATTATTATTATTATTATTATTGTTGTTGTTATTGCACAAACACGTATATACAATCAAGCAAGAGAGAAGAGAGAAGAAAAGACAAATTCAATGGTTCAGTCTAAAGACTGTTTTCCAACCTAACCTAAAATGACACCGGGTGAAAGGTGTAGTGCGCACCTATAGTGTTACAAATGGGGTTATCCTAATAGGGTTTGTCCAATCAGCTTTCGTTTATTAATCATTTGAGTTTAATGTTCTGCACGGTAGGACTATAAGTTCGAATATGTATATAAGCAATATTATCAATCAACGGTTGCAGCTGCGGCGCACAATGGGCCGGATTTAAAATTTGGTGCCTTTTGGGTCTTTTTTTTAAGATATCGGTATGAAATTTGCGCCAAAAAATAGGAAAAAATTATTCCTTTCTAATGATGTATAATTTAATATTTTTTAAAATTATTTATTTATTTATTTTTCAATTTTTTTTACTGATTTGGGATAAAAAAAATTAATTCTGTTTATTTGGTACCTTATTTAATGCCCTTTTCAGTAGTTTGAATGGAATGTTCGGGAAACTTTTCGTTTCCAAGTTATAAGCAAAAGTCGAATAATAAATGAATGCAGCCAAATATCGTCTTGTTCGAATTAAAGACCAATTTTTTGCGCTAAACATCATCTTCTATTAGTAATTAACGTAAATGATGTGTTGAAAAATAATTCTGAATATAGTAAGGAAATTTACGATAGATAAATTTAATTTAAATTTAATTTACGATAGAAAAATTTAATTTCCAATAACATGGAAACGAAAAGTTTCCCGAACATTCCATTTAAACTACTGAATAGGGCATTAAATAAGGTACCAAATAAACAGAATCAAATTTTTTTTTATCACAAATCAGTAAAAAAAATTGAAAATAAATAAATAAATAAATTTAAAAAATATTAAATTATACATCATTAGAAAGGAATAATTTTTTCCTATTTTTTGGCGCAAATTTTATTCCGATATCTTAAAAAAAGACCCAAAAGGCACCAAATTTTAAATCCGGCCCACTGTGCGGCGGTAAAGTGTTCGTCTCCGATGCTACAGGTCCTCATTTCGAATCCCCCTGGGGAAACAAATTTCTATGAGAAAAAGACACACCGGCGTTACACTGCTACGAAAAATCCCCGAAACGTTGCGGGAATACACTGCTGCATTATTGCCCAGGGCGGACCAGGAGCGAACCTGCAACTTCTCTGCAATGGTGCGGCGCAACATTCCAATCTCGCACCGCAATATTGCCGAAGAGTTGCAGGATCATTGCCAGAATTTTGCCGTTTCGTTGCTGAATCAATGCCGGAACGTTGCAGGACTACATATTTGTAATGTTGCCGCAACTTTGCAAAAATACACTCCTGCAATATTGCAAAGGCGGACGTAGGACTGAACCTGCCACGTCTCTGCAATGTTATGGGGCAACATTGCAATCTTGCACCGCGTCACTGCAGAGTAGGGTGGTCCTTATTTTTCAACTTTAAAATATATATTGTCTGACCCTCTTAAAATCTTCTATTTGACAAAAAAAGAGTATCTCCGTATTTTTTATTTGACATTATTAAGTAAAAAACAAATTGCAATTGGATTAGAATAAAATCTTTTTTAAATAATAGTACATATCCAATTTGTTTAATAGAAGGAAAAATACAAAAAAATAATGATTTAAAATATGATCCGTTTTTACGATTTTACGATTTTACAAAATCGGGTACCATACTAGATACTGGCCCTAGCACTTATAACAACGAAACTCATCCAATTCTCCAGTTCCCCAACCAGTTAGAACAAGCTGTGAAGGAAAACAAATTTTTTTTTTAAATTTATACCAAAATAGTAATATTTCATTGCCGTTGAGCGACCTTTAATCCTTAATGTATTTTAATAAAATTTTAGACGAAATTCTTTTAAACTATTTGGAAGCTTCTGAGAGGGTCAGAAGAAATTTTTAAAAAATTTAATTTTTTTCCATACATATAAGGACCACCCTACTGCAGAGACGTTGCTGCAATGTTATGGTGCTGTACTACGGGACTATTCTCAAAAGTCGATCCGAAACAATCGAAATACTTCTCTCGTCTCAAGAAGATAATTACTCTGTTCGATACGGGTCGAAACGCAAATCAGATTCATATTTAATTGCCCACCACTCTGGCCCCTTCTCGCGAGCGCAGCTCCCTTGTTCCTCAACGAAATTTCCACCCCCTCTCCCTGCGACCCCTAAAAGCACCGCTATAATCACGCAGTCAGCGTCGACGTTTCTATACCGAGCCGTCGCGTTTATTCCCTTAATAAAACCGCCCTCCCCGGCCATCTCGGGATCCAGCATCCCCATCCTAAATCCGTAAGTCCAACGGGTCGTCAAAGAATTTTTTCCCGAGGCACAATTAAACCGAGCGAAAGAAATATGCGAGCGAAGGAGGGCACCGTGGAAATCGTACAATCGCCTTAATGGCAGCCGCGGCAGGGGTGGCCGTCGGCCGGAGGCGCATAATGGTGTTGATTACTAATTACAATTATTGGCCGACGAAGGTACGATCGATCCACCCCCTATCCAGCTTCAAATACCCTCCCCCTTGGCGTCTGAAGCGTGTTCTGGGATCGCGGCCAGCTAATTGCATTATACGTGTCAATATCCCGGAGTAGTTCCCCGTTCCACCGTCATAGAGATCTCTGGGCGAACTGTGAAGGAGCAGAGGGTGGTGGTTAATAAATTGGCTCGTTATTAAAGAAACCTGTCCGGAGTCGCCTCACTGCCCGTCGTGCTATTAACACTTCCAGTGAGACAAGGTTCTGAAAAGTGCCCCTTCAAGTCGGTCCGGCGTTTCCGAGCGATCGCTTCTGGCGGGGCAGTTTTGTGCGAAGCCGTACAAAGCGAACCCCGAGCTAGCTTGCTTTGTTTTCCGAAGTAAACATTCGGAGACTCGGGGACAACACTTTCGATGCTTCCCAGAAAATATCAATGCGAAAACACCTACCGAAACTCGGATGCAAACCCCTCGGCGTGCCGAACACGCCGACGCCAGCCGGGGCGTTAAAGTGCCATTATAGGAAATCTTAACGGTCGTCGTGAGAGAAGCAAGGGGAGAAAGTGACGGTGAACGAGGAATTAAAGAATGAGCGAGAGCGAGCTAGAGGAGGGAAAGGTACCGTGACACGGGAGAGAAGTAGTAGGAATGAGGATTAAGGATAATCAGTGGTAACGCGAAGGAAACGTGATTAGGAATGCGCGAGTACTGCGAGCTGATAATAGGAATTATTGTTGAACATTTGGAGGAATTAAGTTATATTGGTCCAAGCGTAGGTATGCTGCGGCGGGAAGTGGAGATTTTAAGAGAGAGCAAAATAATAATCACTGTTAGGGGTGGCGAAAAGGGGTCGGGACAGAGTTCGACGAATGGTCGACGGGACGCTGGCGAGGATGCATCCTTGTTTTTAGGGTGCAAGCCAGGCTTTTCACCGGGCATTGCCAGATTTATGACGGGCTGCCCCTACGCGCCGACTTATTTTTAACCTTTCGCCCACTAACGAACCTTATCTCCCCAGCTGCATTTCTCCGCGCAACACGATAGACAAAAGGAAAACGTCTCGGGGCCCCGTGGGCCCCATAACTTAACGATCTGCCCGATTCTCGTACTCGGCCGGCTATTATGTCCGAGCCGAAATTTTTACATTTTCTGCGGTGCCACGGGGCCGGGCAAAAGGGCCAATAAACACGAGCCGCGATAAAATTGTTATGCCCGGCGATTAATTTTCGCTGCTATTCTCACTTGGCCGCGCACCCTTTCACGGGGAATATCAAAGATAATCGTGCACAGGCTCCCCCTGTACCGGGAATCAATATTTAATACTTAATTACTAATCGAGGCGGCTCCCCACTTTAGCGCTTCGAAAAATAGGTCGAAACTGTGAAACGATAAAATGAGAATGCTTTGAAGAAGAAAGTGAAAGTACCGCATTCTTCGAATTCGGAATGGGTATTTAGGTATCTATTATTTGGCAATGCTCTGGAATATATTTTGCCGCGATATTTGGATTATAAGAACGTGTCGCCACGGTCTGCACTCTCACTCTTCGAGATATGACCTTGAAGTTACAGTTGAAGTGTATTTTGAATCTGTGTGAAATATTGAACCTAAGTAATTTCGCGACAAACGGAAAAAAATTGATAGAATAACCACTTGAATTAAAAAGTTAAAAAGATAAGAAACACTTACATTTTAATTTGTTAATTTTCATTAAGTTCAGTATCCCCAAAAAAGTGTTTTCTTTAGTGAAATCAACGAACGAAGTCGATTCATTTAAACGTTTTTATATCAAGTTTTATTCAATACATACAGTGTTATAATATTTTTTCAAATTAACAATAGGTGTTTTTCTACTTCCTCTTATGAAATTTGAGGGGCGGTTTCACCCTCTAAATATGCAAACGGGGCCAAAATAAAGTAACACGTATTTGTTATTTCGGTCCGAGAAAACATCCGAAAAGGAAAGCAAGCGGAGGCGGACACTGGAAAAGCTCTCTGTAAGTGGAAAGACATAGCTCCGAGACAAACGTGTGTGAAGTTCTGTAGTAACGTTTTTGGTGTATAAGTGGCACTTATATCTAATCAACTATTTCAGAAGCATACAATAAGCCTTCTTCAAAGATGTCCTCTTCTCCCACCTGCTATTGTTTTCGGTCTATTCCAGCCTATTTCATTGCCTCGAAGATACAGTTCACTGAAAGATTTACGTGGTTGCAGTCCCTTGTTTAAAATACTTTGCTACAAATGGCTGGTGCTTATAAATAAACGGCAGTTGCAACGATCTTTGGGCTGTATTATACAGTGTCTCTGCTCCAAGTAATTTCCTTTATTATCTTATTTGACAGACATCAATTTCGTACCCATTATTATTTCAACATGTCACACGGATTCTAAAATATTTATAAAAGGGCGTTTACTATGTAGATTTATCTAAAAAAGACAAATTACTTTGTGTGCCCACCCCGACACCCTGACTTTTTAACTTGTTAACCGTGCACCGCCTCATTTAAAGTCTCATAACTTCGTCAATCTTACGAATTTCCTAATACAACTTTACATACGTGTTCTACACACTTCGTACCCTCAGAAAAGGCAAAGAAATTTCCCTTAATTGCAATTAATCTTGAATTGCAATTAACTTTGAAATGTGTATTTTCGTGAGGTGTTCCATACAGAATTGGTTATAGGAATAATAATAATAATGATGATGGATCTTTGTTGCATCAGTATACATTTTGAGTCTTACTGGATGATGAAAGTAGAAAAAAGCATGAATATAATTGTAAATAGGTATTGTGCAATGGCGAGCTGTTAAAAAGAGCACTTATGTCTAAAATGTATATATTGAATAGACCCCTAAGCTCGTGCCATGGCTGCAAAACACTTGGAGGCGCTACCAACGTTGCTTCCCATTGTTTTTACATGGCTGTACCTGGATTACCCAACTGTAATAGAGTAATATGCTGTTATGATTAGTTATGGCTACACTTATGGGCCCAGAGATGCTGCAATTTCTATCCTCTTATTTTTTTTTTTAGAAACGTGGGGGATGTTCTTACCCTATGAAAACTGTGGCATCGCCGAGTCTGGGAGTTTTGGAAGCACCAAGGTGAATTATGAACAGACAGAACATTCACGTGGGGAAACGAACGAGACGGAAGCGTAGACGAATGAAAAAGTGGAGCAGAAGAGAGGTGTAACTGGAATCGAGCGAAAAGAGGCAGGAGTTGGGAGAGGATAGCGCGGGAGCGGGAAGAGGTAGAGAAATGCGGATGCATTGAAAAAGGAATGTGAGAAACGAGGGATAGCATAGGAGGAACCCATAGAAATGTGATGACCATGAGAGAAAAGTGGATGTAAAATGAGATCGGTGAGAATTCAAGGAACAGGAACAGCGGAGGAATGCTAAAGCTTGAAAAAGATCTACTGTTGTTTTTGAAGTTTTTTGCAAAATCGATGTTCTTGTCACAATTCTCTTCCACCACAGGATTCATTTTATTGCAACGGGCATAAAAAAGAACGAATTACTGGTTTCTTAAATAAACCCTCATTCGACTAATTCGAAGATTTGTAACCACAACTTTGCTGAAGTGCATGACTGGCAGGAACTCTACTAAAATCGCGCTAAATTAAATCCGAGTTAGAATAGGAACCACCAAGAATCGCAATTGAACTAATATTAGATTGAATGGATATTGGAGTCAACGATTTGGTTCAGATTTTGCACATAGGTAGTCAATGCACAACGATTATTTCAACATATTAAACGCACTGTGTGTGCTAATCGAAACGTTGCGACGAATCGAGTTCAAAATTTAGTTGTATGCACTAATATTTAAATACAAAACCGCAATTCGCTCGCAATGGCTAATTTTAAGCGTAAATCGTATAGCAATTGCAGACGTATTTTACATATATCTATAGAGCTGAAAAAGACAGAATTTTGATCTGCATTTTCTCATAAAATTATGACACGATGCAAGATTGCAATGTCGCACCAAAACATTGCAGGGGCGTTGCAGGTCCAATCCTATGCCCGCCTTCGCAATATTGTAGGTGTGTGTTTTTGCAAAGTTGCGGCAACATTACAAATATGTAGCCCTGCAACGTTCCGGCAATGATTCTGCAACAAAGTGTGCTGTATACATTGCAGTGGCAACGTGTGCGCAATATTCCTGCAATATTGCAACAACGTTGCCACTCAAATATTGCACGGCAATATTGTAGCATTGTTCCTACAATTTAAAAGTTATTTATAAATTTCGACCGTATTAATTAATATATATGCTTTCGGCGCACTGATTCGGTCAGTTTTATGTAAAATATATATTGTTCCTACAATATTGCAATGCAACCTGCAATAACGCAATATTGCAGCAACGTTCCTGCAATGCTCATGCAACGAAGTGTGCTGTATATACACATGGCATGGACTAACTATGTGCAAACTTTCAGCTAAATCGGTGGCCCAAAACATTGCACACTCTCCTCTATTAGTAATAAAGTGAAACTGGGAGAATCACGTGAAGGCCCCTAGGTGTTTATATCAACGACAATTAAAAAAGCCAATCGATAGTTTGTCCATACTTCCACATTTCCCATCAATTATATTTACTAAAACCTGGGCTATCTCTCCCAAGTGAACGTCCCTGTAATCCCACTCATGAACGACAAATGTACCTCGTGTAAAAAGGCCCTAAGGGCTCTACTTAGTCTGGCTAACGATAGGTATTTACTCCACATTCACACCCTCAGCATCTCTTTCTATACCTAGATATTAAACGAGAACTATCTCCTTCAAGAAATCATATCCGAAATCTCCCTCGCGAATCACAGAAACGACTGGTGTGAAAGGCTCTAAGAGTCTCCTATAGTTCGCCACAGATATTTTGTCTATATTCACATAGGGTAAAGGACCCAATTACTGCCACCTACCCAATCACTGTCACCCTGAGCTGTTTTACTTAAAATATCGAATAATCTTGTGAAACGATACATAAAAAAAATTTAACATACAATTGAAACTGTAATTTATACGATACAAAAACAGCACTTAATTTTTTCTTCGTTAATTTTGATGAAACGATCAAACATTTTAAGCGGATATTAGGAGAGTGAAAACGATGACTTCCTTACTAGCAAAAGAGAAAACAAGAGGTTAAAGAAAATGCTGTAATTGTAATATTTAAGGTATTAACATAACAAAATATAATGTTTTAGATAATACAAGCATCATAGAAAGTAATAACGATCAAAATTCAACGATTCATTAAGTCTGTTTATTTATTAATTCGGTGACAGTGATTGGTACAAGCGTTTCAAGCATTTTGGTATTACTGTCGTAGCAGTAGTCGCTCATGCACATGAGACGACATAACCTTAAAATGAGATAAACAGTATTAGGTTAGCTGGCAGTAATTGGGGTGTCAGTAATTCAGTCAAATACATTTGAAGGGTGTCAGTAATAGATACCCAAGTATATTTTTGAAATTGATGAATTTATACATAAAAATGGATGTTCTAAGATCCACCAAATTTTGTTCATCAAGTAAACATATTAAACAATAATAAATAACAAGAAGAACATTTACTTTTAGTCTATATAAGTACAAAACTATAAGATAAAGTCAGAGTCAACGCTTAAAGTGTCAGTAATTGGGTCCTTTACCCTAGTGATCCTCTAGGGAGTGATCGGTATAACCGCAGCCATGTTGGAGCAAAACCGGAAGTAACATAACCTAAAGTTTATCTATCTCTTTCTATCAGTATTTCTCTCTCTCTTCCTGTCAGTATTTATGTCTCTTTCTGTCAGTATTTGTGTCTCTTCCTTTTTCACAGTTTCTATCTCCAAATCGCGGCAACCAATCAGCGACGATACACGTTGTCCCGATCACTGCCTAGAGGATCACTATATTCGCACATTTTTCATCGCCCCCTGTCTCCACTAAACGAGAACTATCTCCTTCAAGTAACCATACCCGAAATTTCCCCCACGAGCCGCACAAATGCCTCGTGTGAAAGGTCCTAACAACCCTTGGGAAGAATTTTTCCTACCCGAACTAAACACGCATATCCAAAATCCAAGTCCCGTGCTACACGAGCGGCCCGTGCGAAGAGCCCGGCGTACCCGTCTGCGCCCAGCCTAACATCGCCACTGGTTCTCCGTCGAACCACCAAAGCGGAAGTTCGTGCGAAATCGCGTCCGAGCGGGGGGCGATTGGCCGGTTAGCCTGCTGGAAACGTGCGGACGCGTCTTTACAGGCGTGACGAAGGCAAACGACGGAGGGGCTGAGAAGAAGAAGACCGCGAAACTGCGACGTCGGCGACGACAGAGGCCGGGGCGCAGGCCGTCCGCGGCGGGAAGAATCGACGAAGCAGAGGGTGCAAGAAGGATGGCGCACCTACACGCAGGTCTTATTTATGAGCACCGGCCGGCGACCTCGGATAAGAGTTTAACACCGCGGCATTATTTATTCGGGCCTCGCGAGACCGCGCGAGGGCGCTCGCGCCACTCGCGGGCTGCACGTTTCTTTTAAAACTTCCTCCGTGAAAATGATACCTCCGCGATGAATATAAAACGCGCGCCCACGCCGGCGACATGCCGACACCGGCGCTGCGGCCGGCTCGGATATTATACGAGGCCCTGTTCACACGCGCGATCGACGTTAACACCTACACGGACATCGACGTGAACGGGGAACGGGACGGCGAGGAGGCAGGCAGGGGAGAGACGGGCCGAGGACGTTTGCATGGGTATTGCAGGTGTAGAGGCCTGAACATCCCCTCGAAATCGGAGAATTCTGCCCGGCGAAAGGAGGGAAGATAGGCGCCCGGTTTAGTGTTTCGCTTTTCGACTCGCACTTTTGACACTCGACCAATAGCCCCTTCGCTGTACACCGTTTGTTAGCCACCGAGACACTCGTCGGTCCCGCGTGTAATGGACGCAAGCGGAGGGCGAACTATCGACTCGTTTAACAGATGTTTATTAATCTGCGCGCGAGAGTATGGGAATAGCGGCGAGGACCGCGCGGAAACTGCGCTGGGTCAGTCACAAACCTTGAAAAAATCGACAGCACCAGATGGATGCTTTAGAGGCTTCAACTAGTGCTGAAGGTTTATTATACGGGCCTGGTATTGATTACACCGTGTAAGTTGAGAAATTCACATTTTATATAAGTATAAACTTGACTTGAAACCTCAAACGCGTTTTTCTTGAAACAGCAGTTTCAAAATTGGTGACCGAGATATTTAAAAAATCATTCAACCGATTTACTTCGAATTTTACAAGCTTACTATAGGAACAATAAACTAGTTTGCTTAGTTGTCTTTTAATTGACGAAAATCAGGCACGATTTATGATAAAAATTGAAACTTTTACTTTAAACATCAGCCATCTTTTCCCAAATCAATATTTCGAAAAATCCTTCGTTCAAATACTACTTAGATAATATAATATAATAAGTAAATTCTTTGGAATTTTGTATTTTAGATGATCGACTTTCGAGCAGCAGTGGTCACCGCAGAAGCCTTATTTTGAGAGAACCTTCGAGTGATGGACAATAACTTAGTTATTGATAAATATTTTTAAGTAACAAAATTACGATGCACGGTACTAGATGCAGTCCTTAAAAGGAAAAAAGATTTTTTGAGAAATGTGTTATGGTTTTTGAGTAAAAAATTTCCAAAGACCACCCTTTTTTTCGGCCTCCTGACTGAGCATGACCCCTTAATAAGGCTTTGAAGGTGGATACAGGATGAAAGAATACCGACGTTGTATATGGCTGGTCGTCTAAGGAGATAGGTGCTACCTGCTTACTTGATAGTTGCACAAAGTATTTTCTATTTAGCAATAAGGATTGTGTAATAAGGTAAGTGCGGGTAATAAGGCCCACTTGTCATAGATCCTTGGTAGGTCAATCTACAATACTGGTAATTCCATTTATTGCTTTTAATAGGGGCAAGTTGATACAGACGAATTATCTCGACATCGTATATATGTAGATCCATTTGAGCGAGATATGTGAAGACTGTTGTTCAATAATTATTTCCTACGATCCAGCGTACGTGTGTGTACATTGACGTTAACAATCGTGTTTGAACTATTTTCGCTTATATAGAGAAAAAGTAAATAGTTTTAACACATCCAACTTGATCGTCTAAATAACATTTTTTCATTCATTTTGTATGTATTTTCTGAAGTTTTCGCTGACTATATTTTCAAGAGGAAGGACCAAAGTTTATTTTGGCATATTTGTTATTAAGTAATTAATTCAAATAAAAAATGAAAAAAATTGCAAAACAGAATAACGTATCAACTAGCCCCGCAGTGGGGTAAATTGAGACATTTCTACCATCGTCCAAATAACATTCTTTCAATCATTTTGTATGTACTTTCTCAACTTTCCATTTAGAATAGGTATATTAAAGAGGAAGGACCAAAGTATATTTTAAGTATATTTACATTTTGTTAGCAAGGAATTAATTCAAACAAAAATGAAAAACATTGAAATCTTGAAAACTGAAAAACGTATCAACCAGCCCCGGTCTCCCCTACATACGAAATGTCATTCGAAGGCTGCAGACAATTGGTTTTGCAAATTATGCAAAACAGCATTCAAGAGTGACATGCGATATTGTGTCATGTGTCTCACCTGGATACACGAGGATTGCGCTGGGCTCACACCTGAGGACGAAGATGTCATTGTTTACCCGAATTGAACATACTAAATAGGTGGGCCTTATGACCTGCTCTACACGAAACAAAGCCCGTTTACACGGTTCTTAAAAACCTATTAATTTTCGTATTTGTGGTGTTCATATATTGTTACAAATATTACAGTTTATGCTTTAATGTCCATAGATTTCTATACAAAAAAAGTTTTCAAAAATATGTACAAGTTTTTTTTAAAATTACACATCCTTAGGTGGGCCTTATTACCCGCACTTACCTTATAGGTTTATAGAGAAAAATGTATGAATATAGCAACTAGGCGAACTACGATCTTCAACTAGGGTAGATGTCCCAATTACTGTCAGCGTCCCTATCACTGCCACTTTATTTATTTTACTTAATAAAAACGTAACGTATAAAGAATAGTGTACTGAATAGAAAACTATAATAATAAGAACAGTCCCAATTTAAATTTGTCTACATCATCTTTACACGTTGCGTGTTTATTAAGTAAAGTAAATAAAGTGGCAGTAATTGGGACATTTACCCTAAATCCAATAGTTATTAATTTCCGATTCCTTAGAAAGCACAGAACGACGCTGCAAAAGGATTCCTCATAATCCACATTCCCAATGCCTCCAAAATGTCCAATTATTCAGCATTGTCCGTTCACGCTCGAAATACCTCCGCCTCCCGCGCAACGTCGAGCGCGGGTCATCCGTTTCTTCCGTTCGAATTTCGGTGAAAAAATCCACGCCGCCTATGGCACGGCTCGTCGTACGTTACAACCTAATAATTCTAAATGAAACCAGTGAGTCGGAAACGTTGCCAGTCCTCTGGCTGCTCCTCGTTTTCGTATTCTACCATTATTTCCTGCCGTTTCCACGCCGTTCGCCAGGACAAAATACGCGTCGGCTCGTTCCCTATTTTTCCGGCTGTTCCGTGCCCGTTCCGGTTATGGTGGCTCGTCGCGAGCCAGATCGAGCGATTACGCGCGCCGCCGCGGCGAATAAACCGCATATAATTGCCGCGGCGTGTTCGAACGCCGACAATAATATCGTCCAGGAGATACGACCCGCAGGCGACGTATTTATTTCGAGACCCGTTCGACAATTAAAAAGGACTACTCCTCTAGAGTTCCCCCCGTCGCCCCGCTCGTTCCCGCTCGTATAACCGGGGTAGCGAGTCGCAGCGAGCTAATCAAAACGCGGCCGAGTTAATCATAAATACGTGTGTTTATGGAGTCCGCGGCGAACTCGTTCGTTTCTATATATTGTTTTATGTCCCTACGATTACGAACATACTTTAAGTCATATACCGTTCGCTTTCAGGTACTTCCGGCTTTCACGCGTGTGCGTATTAACATTCGCCTGAGATTTAGATATAAGGTGGTGGTAGCAAATAGAAAGAATAGTTGGTAGGACATTACGGATAAGATAGGTTAAAAGTATAGAATAACTAGCTTTACTACTCGGCTTCGCCAAAAATTTAGTTACTGATTGCATTAAAAAAAATATATATATTTAAAAAATATATAAATAAAATATATAAATAAAAAAATAAAAAATATATAAATAAAAAAATATAAAATATATAAATAAAAAAATATAAAATATATAAATAAAAAAATATAAAATATATAAATAAAAAAAGATATATTTTTGAATTTTTTTTTGTAAAAATAGTCACATTCATCTGGATTTGCAAGGTATAATGAGCTGGGATACATTTCGTGACCCCAGAGTTTACCATCCGAAAGCTTTTAGGTGACAGATAAACACACAAACACTTTCTGCTTGTTCTGGTCTAGAGCCTCCCGAAATCGGTGATCTTTAGGAATTAATTTAAGGAAAACTATTTTATATAATTTAATGGGACTTTTTGCATTGTATTAAGGATGTCTTATATTGTAGAAATATATTTTTTGTTTTATAAGTAATCATTGCAGACGGCACTGGGGTGTCGTTAAAGTCAAGGCGTCAAAAAATTGATCCAAATCGGTGGGACCTGTATCTCCAAAAGTTATTATCCGATTCGACTGAAACTTTTTTATTTTGAAGAATATACCTCTGGCTAGGGGAGGCCAGAAAAAATACAAAAAGGACATATTTTTTTTAGAAAATAATGACACTTGAAGTTTGAAATCACTTTTCCCTATATTTTCCATTCTTTCAACGCCTTTGAAAATTATAAATTTTCCATTTTTTGTATTGTGTTCTGGCATCCCTCATAGACAGAAGTATATTCTTCAAAATAAAAAAATCCCTACGTACAGCATTAAAAAATATTGTTGTTAATAGGAACATTCTTTAGTTTTTTTTTCTAAGAGCCACGTACAGAGCAGAATTTGACACGCAGTCTAACGGTGTTTCTCCAAAGGAATTTATTTTGGCACCACCTACAAGAGATTATTTTTTACTTTTTCAGTTTCAAAAGATGTGTAATTACAGATTAAAGTTACCTTAATAAATGACTAAAACCGATTTTGTTTCTGCGCATTCTTTGTATGCAAAAAAATTCATGAAAAACGCCTCTAAAAATCGCAGTCAAAGGTGGTATCCTGCCTTAAAGAAGATTGTTACCCTTAAGGATCAATAAAGACCCATGGGTGTAGGGTCCATCTGGGCCCAAATAATATTACTTCTTTCATTCACTACTTATCTGTTTCTGCTACTGTAAAAAATAAGATGCAAATCTTAGTAGATCATAACGAGGTGAAAATCTAATGTGAAATGTTATTTTGAGAAGTGTATCAACGATATTATGTTAAGGGCCAAAGTGGACCATCAATTTATTAAACCATCCGCAATGCAAGGGTTAGGAAATACAAAACTGCCTGACTTTTGGTCACTTTTGATTTACTGGCACAAGTGTTTTGCACGCAGATAGGTGTGTTTTCTTTGTTTCTTTTCCGCGTGGAGTAAGGACCAGCAGGAAAATAAAACGCAAGATTTGTTCTTTGGGAAATCCTAGGGGGAAGGAAAGTTAGCATATATACGGCTTTAAACCGTTTTAGAGATGCATGATTACTGGTTGATTGCTTTGGGCTGTTATCAACAACCCCTTGTGTTTGTGGCGAACTTCCCCTGGCAAGGGGAGTGGACGAGATTTAATCATTCATTTATCTATAATCTTGCAAATTCTGAGGCCATGCCATGTATAGTAACGTGCTAAATGCATAGGGGGTGCTATTCCAAATTTTAGGAATAGGTAAATCAAATTCAAAATTTCTAAGAACAAGATCGATTGAGGTAACTCGTAAAAATAATTATACGACTGCACAACTGTGTAGGTACATATATCTGGAATCACTATATGGATTATTGTTGAGCTGCTCGCTGCCTGTGCACGTATGAATGCACGTAGGGTAGATGCACCATTCGTGGCCACTTTAAGGTATTGTACCAATTTTGCCCACTTCTAAAAATACATAATATTTTTCCGTGTAAACAATAAATGTAAAGAAAATATTTATGATGTGAAATTCTCCGCATAATAATGATCTGCAAGCAATTTAAAAATAAGATAATTATGCAAATGGTCAAAAGCAGTGCAATGGCCACAAACGGTACATCTACCCTACCGTGGGTCTGAAAAGGCAAAACTTTGAACTCGATTTTCTCGCAAACTTTAAGTTGTGCCTTGTGCACTGTATGTGTTTAACACACTACTAAATATCTATGTAGATGTACACTCGCACCCCCCTTGTGAGACTTTTACTTACTACATTACTGGAAACATGTATTGTATCACCCACAAATCAACGTACTGTGCACAATTCTCATAGCTGAAAATCAGCTAATAATATTTCCCCGCTAATATTAAGTGGGGTATAAATAATAATAACATCTTAAATATTGGAAGGGTGCAATAAATACACCGAATAGTGTAAATATGTAGCAATTTTCTCAAAGTCTTTCGATAACTCATGGATTCTTCAGAAGAGTGATAACAGGCAATGGCATGAAAAATGAAGACCTTTCTTATTAAATACAGATATTAGTACCTAAATATAGACGACAATGAAATATGAATAAAGTGAACGTACCTATTATAGATTTTATTAGCTTGATTAGCGAAAGCACCGCCAGAATTTCTTCGTTCCGTACTCGAATTTTTGCGGCAGGTTGGGCTATTCGTAGCTCGCACACCTGTTGTGCTGGCTCCTTTTGCTTCGACACCGTAGCAGCCCCCCTGCAGGAGAAGAATCGATTAAAGCCGATGTTCCGCGACAGCTCTTCGAACCTCGTTATCACTTCCGTGACGATCGCGTGGCGGGGGTCGAAAAGAGGTCTGGGATGGAGCCAGAGATATGTACATGCACGTGTTAAGTGCGGCTTCGCCGCAAGTTTGGATAAGACACGGAATATCGTTCGGGCGCACGCAACCGAGAGTTTGCACACCGCGGATAGTCGACCCTAATTCCAGCCTACGTCTCTATCAAGGAGGACTGCGTGGAATTGATAGATAAATGGGGATTGTTTCGCTTGCAACGAGCCTCTGATTATCATATCACCGAAGTTTCGAATGCCTCGCCATTTCTTTGAAGTTGCCACCCCAGACTTCTAGGCTCTTCACTGACCCCACGAATTTCAATATTAACTGCCCCGCCGAATTATACCTAGGGTAGATGTACCATTTGTGGCCACTTTAAGGAGTTCTGTACCATTCACTGATACATAACCTTGAAAAGAGTATGTACACAAAAGTAAAAAATATATAAGTGTAATCCAAACTATACAGATAATTAAAATATTCGAAGTTGAACAATGTTTTAAACATAATTATTTAATATATCATTATATTATCGTGCCAGACTGTTTTCTACCATTTGTGGCCACTAGAGTACCATTTTTGGCCAGCCGGCTTTCCATTTGTGGCCACTTATAGAATTGGTAATGCGAAAGACCCACAGCAAGAATTGTAGCTTTTAATTCATTACAAATGTTCATTACTGAACAAATAATACAATACTTGCTGCACAAAAATAATATTAACTGCCAATATCCGTTTTACTTTTTCTTTTGTAGCGACAGGTTTTACTTTTTCTTGCAATGCGTTTTTGACGTCGCCTTCAGAATAGTTGGCGAAGAATGTTCTTTTTGATCGTTGTCTCTTCATTTTAACACTTTTCGTCATTGAAATTGTTTTTATAGAATTTATCTTTCTACGTCCCATTATTATCTATAGCAGTTAAAAGTAATGAGTCTACTTTTCAGAAAAAATTAAATTAAATTTTAGGAGAATTTTTTCGCTAACGTCATTGTCAATACTATTGTATAATAATTTTACAATAATTAGGTATTGTACGATCAGTTGCTAATGCGAATGCCTCCTGACCAAAAATGGTTGTACCGTGGACTGTTTATGGCCATTACGTGGCCACAAATGGTACAATTCCATTTTCGATGTACCATTTTTGGTCAGTGCCTAATTCCAGCAGAGTTTAGGTTATATCGTTGAAATTCTTTTTTAAATCTCAAAAATATATGTTTTTTAATGTAAATATGTATAAAACTTCATCCATGCTCTTGTTAAATACAATAACTAATTGTTTCCTTACCAGTCGTATGCTAAGCACCATTTGCAAGGATGTGGAAAGTTATTAAAGATTTGCACATTTACGTATGATTCTTAAATAAAACGGGACAACGAAACTGTAAAAAGTAGTAGAAATGGTGCTATATAGCATAACCCACCATTAGACAGCTTTATTCATTGTAATGAAAGTAACCTTAGAAAACTTAATATATCGCAATAAATAAGACAGTGGCTACAAATGGTACATCTACCCTACATTGTTACGCGGTGTTCAAAATGATGAAAATAACGAATGCAAATACTCCCACGTACTACCTAACGAGTTACTGTGTCCGAGTAATGATTCATTGCAGCGGACGCTGAGAATACATTATCGAATTCATTTGATTGCCTTTGGATAGTTTCGCAGAAATAGGTACTTTCCATTCTATCGCCGCACAGGGGGGCATTTCGGGTCGAAACGCGGCACAAAACATTTTCTGACTGAAATTATATATTTATCGTTAATTTTTTCATTTCATTCAGTTAGGACGTATACTTGTGGTCCCATTGATACAGAACAATTAATGAAATTTGTTTAATTAAGAGGGCATAGTACTTTTTTGGCCTGAAAATTAAGCAGTCTTTATGAATTTTTTTCTATCTGAAACTGAAAAGCTAGATAGATGGGGTTTGTTGCGAATGAAAGATCTCTGTTTGAAAGTATTAAAAGAATTTTTATTAAAAAATGGCACCCTTCCACCCCTTCGGTATAATCGCTCAAAGTTGACACCCGAACACTGAACTTCACTGAGCTCCCGTTCAAAATAAACAATGAAAATTTGGAAATTCAGTAAGGAATAATTCCAAAAATATCAGAGATATCAAAATCAAATTTGGCACACTTCAAAAACATACCTCAACATATATCCCACCAAAAATCAGTTGAATTAAGCAAACAACAAAACTGTAAATAACAATATTCAGTTCTGAATTGCGGTCTTTGTGCAAAAATAACGGGTCATGGACCCCTTCTCGCCCCTCTAACTACCCCAGTAGCAGCTAGTAGCAGTCAATTTTTTTGTACGATAAAGGTAAGGCTTTACCCTTTTCAATGCGACCAGTAAGAACACTGAACTTCACTGAACTCCCGTTCAAAATAAACAATGAAAATTTGGAAATTCAGTAAGGAATAATTCCAAAAATATCAGAGATATCAAAATCAAATTTGGCACACTTCAAACACATACCTCGACACTTAATCCCACCAAAAATTAGTTGAATTAAGCAAACAACAAAACTATAAATAACAATACAAATTCTGAAAAGTTTCGTGGTTTTCCTCTTCAAAACCGTGTAGTCGCGTTAAAAATTAATGAATGTGAAAAACAATCATGCTAAGGTAGATGCACCATTTGTGGCCACGCTGAGGTATTGTACCAGTTTTGGCCATTTCTTAAAAAATATAATATTTTTCCATGTAAGCAATAAATGTAACCTTATATTTCTGGCGGTATATTAAACAAAATATTTATGATGTGAAATTCTACGCATAATAATGATCTGTAAGCAATTTGAAAATAATATAATTATGCAAATGGCCAAAAACAGTGCAATGGCCACAAACGGTACATCTACCCTACATTATCACTCAAATATGCAATCAACTACCTGTAAAAAAAATTGCAGTTTGGCGATTGCTCCCAACTGCTCCCTTTGCATCTTAAGTGATCAGGAACTGGGTCCTTGACGGTAGTTAGGTAAAGTGGTCGAACACTATGATCGCGCGGTCATTTCACAATTAAGGTCCACATTTAGTGTCTCGCGCACCACCGTCGAAACATTTCGACACATTTTGTACAATAACATAGAATTAATTTCCTCCCCATTTGCCTCGTACACGCGTATTCTAAGTCCACCTATTTAAACACTGACAGAATCCAAAGAAGCCGTCAAGTGTCACCGAAAGTCAGCCCTGTGCAAAACACGCCTTACTGTGCAATTTTCAATTCTCCTGTTAATCGCACGATCATTAACCAACGATTCGATCGTTTCTCGATTAATTTATCCGCCTTTCCGCGCCGAGGCACCGACAGTGGCAGCTTCTGCAGCGCGCGGCAGTAACATTCAAAGTGGACACGCGCAAAAACGTTTCACGGCGCATTGGGCGCGCATAACGGTCGCCGTGAACGAAAATAATATACGTTTTAAAAGCGAAGGCTAACGCAAAGACGCATTACCGATACGATGGGGGCGAATTTACGAGACAGCTATTAAGCCGTTAGCGTCGAGCGAATTCATAGTAAACGCAGGAAGTAATGATAAAACCGTGGCCGTAGCGTTTCGTGTAAAGTTTAAAGGAACGGTCGCCGGGCACGATAACAATTTGCCGTTGTTCAATATTTATGAACGCGCAGAGACGCGGGTGAACTTGAATCCCGTTGCGATCGAGCGCGTAAAAATCCGTCTAATAAAGGGACATTAGCATTTCGAAGACATTTACCGGGATCGTTATTAACGTCCCTGTCAGCAGGCTGATTTACGCGCCGCCAGCGTCAATTGAAAACAGCGGATACGAACGGGAGAATGTAGGTATCTTCTGTGCGCTTTCTTTTCTTGAAAAGTTGAAGGACTCGAATCGTTTAAATTTTCCCCGTCAGAGGACAATAGGCATTCCGGATTTTGATTGTGGAATGTCACGTCATAGTTGATTTCTCTGAGACTTTTAACGTGTTAACCGGTGAAGACCAGTCAACCTGGCGTTTGAAAATGTTCACTGGGCGAGACGAGTTTACTCGTCGCTAATATTAAATCAAAAATTGTATGTTACACAATTTTATTAAAAATGTAGCAACACTAAATTAAAGTGCACTACAAACTAAAAAATAATTCTTTTCTTGTACTTCAATTTCGATGGTGTTAATATCACTTTAAATAAAATCGTGGGGCACCATGTGCAACCAGAAGTTGAAGAATCGGTTGGCAAGTGGGACATCATCAACTACAGTTTATCAATTTTATATCACATTACAATCTGTATCCCGCATTTAAAATATTTTGTTTCATTAATGCGAATGAAAAATTTCTAACAACAAATTCACTTCGATGTTTGCTTCTGTATTAAGGTGATTCATATCCTGTTATGAAATATCGTGCCCCACGATTTTATTTAAACTGATATCAACACCATCAAAATTGAAGTACAAGAAAAGAATTATTTTTTAGTTTTTCAGTGCATTTTAATTTAGTTTTTACTACATTTTTAATAAAATCGTTTAACATAAAATTTTGTTTTATATATTTTTTTATTTTCTAGTTTTTAGTGTTTGTGGATTTTTAAACGCATTTTCTTCGTCTATTGAAATCACTTTGCTAATATATAACGTAGCTGAGCTGATTTAAAATTGTTTTCACTTTTGGTTACAGGCTGATTTTATGTCGATGCGACTAGCGCCCCGAAGCAGCGGCTTTTTATCGTTTTCGTAAAGGACTCGAGTGGCTGATTTCAAGTCGCTTGGATTTGTGGTTATGGGTTATATTTATTGATGACTGGGTAATTTCTTCACCCGCTTGGGGTCAATTTCTTTTTTAAATATTGCATTGTCATCCAAACTACGCACGCCTGCAAAGTTTCAAGACAATTGGATAGTTAGAAGTGGGTTAAATTTGAGTTGCCAGATTTGAACCATACAAACATACAAACAGAGGATCGAAGCTGAATAAAATCGTTTAAAAATTGCCCCCGTTGCGAAAGATTGCAAATGTCATTTGTATTTTATTGCCACTACAGAGGTAGTGTACCTTCTGACGTTTCTTCGCTATCTTCTCGCTCTTTTCTTCTACCATTTTTAAAACATATGGTTAATAATGCTGCAATGCTGCTAACATATGCTTTCAAATCTTTCGACAGTTTCGACTAATCGAATGATTCCACACCGAGCCATTCCCTGACTCTTACCTTCAAGGAAAGGAGGGAGGATTTGTAAACTGGAGAAGACCTCACGACTCACCCCCCGTACGTGGCTGATTCCTGGCGGGACATTGTCTATTCTGTAATGCACAAGTGTTTGGTGATAAAGAGCAGCAAGCAGAAACGCCGCAAAGTAATGCAGTCTTGAAGTACCTACCGCTGCGTTTACAGGCGAATCGCGGGGAAAAAAGCGCGGGAAAATCATTTGGTTGACGGCAATTTAAAGTTGGCGAACGAGAAGGAGAGTAGAGAAAAAAAGTAGCGGGTGGAAAGGCGAGACTCACGCCCCTCGTCGCCCCTGTCGTCGACATCTCTGGCATCGCGTTTAGCGTTCATTAAATAAACCGCCCCCTTCGTATCCACCTACCCCCACGCCCTACCCCTCCCTCATCGCCGTCGCTGTCTCAGGGCACGTCACTCACACGGTACAAAGTTTAATTGATCAATGATAAAGTTTATCGATCATTTCGAATTCATTTAACTTCGGTATTAGTTTATGGCGCGGAGGAGGCGCCAGTCGGACGGGTATGTGCATAGCTCGCGGAATTGCATGTGTACTCGCGCGTACTCCTTTCGCGTATCACTGTTATTATGTGCTTTCAAATATCCAAGGCTTTTTACACAAACCACTAGCTCGAGATTGATTCTGAATTTCTTTAGAAACTATTTTTGAGGGTTACTATAGTCTTCTTCGCGTAATACACCCGCTAATAATTTATGTTCGACTTGCTGTAGCTAGAAATAGGTACTTATCGCATCTTTGACTCTTTTCACGTACTTAACCCTCGTGCAACGAATGCAGGGTCATTTTGACCCAACTCAAAATATAGTGTATGATGCCTAAATTGCGGTAACATTATTTGTAAACCGCGGATGTTCATACAAATGCATATTTTTATAGGCAAAAAATAAAGTAATGGGACCTAGACAGAAATTTGTTTTGTCATTATATAGAGAAATCCAAAATTATACTTTTTATTTTGCATATTATGCATATTGCATATGTTTTGCATAATGCATATTTTGTGCATATTGCATATTCTTTGTATATTATTCGCACATTTCTTGCATATTTCCCATATGTTTTGATGCGCGGCTGACTTTGCATTACGTGCTGAATATAGGCACAACAAAATTGACAAACGTTGATGGCGGAGTCAATAATTTTGTACATACAGTGAGTAAAAAAAGTATTGGCGCACTTTTTAAAATCGCATAACTTTTTTAGAATTGGTCCAAACGACATCAGTTTTTTTAGCAGGTAGAAGGATTAGTTTGCTAAGTGACGTATTTCGTAGTTTTGAAAAAAAATTCAATTTGTCGGAATAGCAAAAAAAATAGTAAAGGCCGTTTTTTCAACTGTTTTTTCTGAGCCTGTAACGAAAATTCAAAAAACCCGTTTGTAGATTTAAGTAAGCTGTATACATGCTGAAAATTTCATCAAAATCGGTTAACGGTGCTCTGAGTTACAAACATTTAATGATCGCACAATAAGTTCGAAAATCGCGAAATTCCCGAAATCAAGCGATTTTCGACCTTATTGTGCGATCATTAAACGTTTGTAACTCAGAGCACCGTTAACCGATTTTGATGAAATTTTCAGCATGTATACAGCTTACTTAAATCTACAAACGGGTTTTTTGAATTTTCGTTACAGGCTCAGAAAAAAAAGTTGAAAAAAACGGCCTTTACTATTTTTTTTGCTATTCCGACAAATTGAATTTTTTTTCAAAACTACGAAATACGTCACTTAGCAAACTAATCCTTCTACCTTCTAAAAAAAACTCATGTCGTTTGGACCAATTCTAAAAAAGTTATGCGATTTTAAAAAGTGTGCAAATACTTTTTTTACTCACTGTATGTATCCCACGCCACAGGGAACTTCTGATCAGTTAGATCACGAGTGTCGCGTGATTTATATCAATTCAGAATTTATATATCATTCGAAATTGAAGATGCCTAAATCGGGGAACTGTAAACGTGTAAAACTAAATAATCGAGAAAACTATTGTAATATACTGCAATTTTAACTATAATACCTAAATAAAATAATATAATGATGAATGTCCTATAGATACTTCTGTGTGAAACATTTTTAGCTACAATTAGCAATTTCCAAGAAATATTTCAGGTTTCAACTTTGAATGACTCACTTTGTATTATGCATATATGTTGCATAAGTGTTGCATATATCTTGCATGAACATCCGCAGTCTAATTATTTGTAAAAATCATACAGGAGATATACCTATTTTATGTACCAAATGTACATAAATAATTTCTTTTATGTATTTATTTATTAATAAATTTTAGTTAATTTGAGAAATTTTAATTATTTAATTCGTTTTATATTCAATTTTCTCGCGAAACCGGTGTCCCATAGAAATGTTGCTATGGGTCAATTTGACCAACCCTGCATTCGTCTGACGCGGCCATATCCACCATTCGTCTTCCGAGGGTTAAACAATGTGACGTACGAATTTACGAATCTTGAGTCTCTCTAAATCTCTAGTCCTTCATGGAATGTTTTTTTATTATTTTTAAACAAACCCTGTCTGATTCTTTGGTCCTATGCTCTACTACTTCTAAATCCCTTAAAATCATATTTCCTCTGTTCTACACAGTTCGCTAAAGACCGTGAAAATTGGGCCACAGAAATGTGGAGAAATATTTGTTTTCTCTTTTATGAAATGTAGGTGTATAATATAATAAGTGATCTAATATTTCTGAGTGGTAGCGTATACCTATGCCTCTGGCTTCACGTGAGCTGGGTTTCACTTTCACCGAACCTTCATTGCCTGCTAAGCACATATCTTCGCCACTTTTGCGGAATTTTCGTCGAAAGAATTAAAGTACTAGAATTTAGCAAACAATCTTACATGTTGTCATCACATGTCCTCGTTAACTTGTTAACGCAGATGTTGTAATATTTCAATAGAGTTTTCTCTAAAGCAAACAGCAACTCACGTGGAATCATCGCCACATAAGACTCAACCATTGAAATCGTGACCAAAGGACAGTCTCGCTTTGGCTACATTAGTCACTTTTATCTTATTGTTAGACATAAGCACGGATTCCATGGCCACACTGTCACTCCATTTATGTACATACCTTCGCCCGACGCGTGAAGTGGAAACATCACATATTAGTAACCAAATAGAATTTAGTAAAAATATGTGAAGTCGATGAAGAACTTAAACCATCGCATTGTGTAACGAAATCCTTAAAACGCGGCCGAAATTATTGAGACGTAAGTGTTACCGACATTTACTTACACCTTTTTATATACAAAACGATTACTCCTCCTAATAAATAATTATCACATCACTTTTTCCAATACTTCAGCTGTTTTTAATATGTTTTTGCGTGCTGAATTCGAAAAACACAATAAAAGATATTAGAACTTATTAGAAATTTCTTGGCGACTATAAATAGTTACCGAGTTGCCAAGTCACATCAGTTAGTTGTGAGTTCATGTCAGTAATTTTTCACTACTAGTAATTGAGCCATTTGATGGAAAAAGGGCACATAGGCCTGTGTGCCCTTTTTCCTTAAATTATTTAAATCGACTCAGGTATATGTTATATACATAATATACTAAGGACATTACTTCTCTCGCGTTTAGATTAGCTGGATGCTGTTTTGTTACGTAGCGCGATCGACACGCAGCTACATAAATAGTCGCTGAGCGGTCGCGCTGCCGTGCTGTCGTGCAATAAGTAGGCTTTTGTTTCATAGAGGATTTTGTGCAAGTGAGGAATTATGGAAAGTGAGGCGAGTATCGAAGCCGCAAGGAAAGAAGCTAATTTAGGACAGAAAAACTTGATTTGTATGATAGTTTGCTGTAAATAATCGCAGAACTAATATTTACTCAAAACATTACATTTTTTGTTTATTTTTGTGCTTCATTTTGTTTTTTATTTAAACAATGTATAAAAAATGTGTAACTAAGTATGTAAACAAAATTATACATAAATAGCTAAGCAAAGAAGCAATTTTGTTACGAATTTACCACATTTACGGGAAATGGGCACATAAACCACTTGCTTGAAACTTATAAATAAAGACGCATATCATTTTCAAATCATGATTACTGTTTTCAGAACGTTTGAAGGATACGGTAACTACATCCTTACAAAACCTGGATTTAATTGCATTACTTTTTATTAAGTTATACTATACTGAAAACTTTGAAATCGATTCTCTTGAAATGACATTTTGACGTATGTGCCCTTTTTCCATCAAATGCCTCAGTTTCATTCAATCGCATATTACAATATAAAACCGCCAAAGCATGTTGTGAAAAAACTGTATGTGACAAAGTAAATCCAAGGTCACTTTTGCATTTAGAAGTCCACATTCCTATGAAACTAGCATAGGAACATTTTTAAAAATGTTAAATTATTTTTTAAACTCTCAAATTCGCAGCCCTCTGCTAGGGTAAGCAGGCCAGTAGATGGACGGGGCCAGTAGATGGACGAATCGTTGGTTAATCTTTAATATTGAAAGAACTAGAGTTTTAATCTGTATTATTGTTTTTTTATTTTGTAGAAAAAACATTTGTTTTTTTATAAAACATTAATATATTTATTGAAATTTTCTTTTTGTATGCGAAAAAGTATTTATATGTACGGTCTTACGCCAGTATGCGCTAGTTGCTTGATTCTTAGTAGCCATTGCTCAGCGTATTCGTGCCTTCAAGTTAATAAAAAACGTGTTTGGACGTATTATAAAGAGGCATGTCAGAGATGATTGTATTGAAATATTAACAATTTATAAATAAACGCGTAAACAAAGAAAAATAAAACGATAGAATTTATAAAAATGACTGTCCATGTACTGGTATGGATTTTCTAACTTTAGTCCAGTAGATGGACCGAATAGAATTGAACCTTTTGAAGCTGTTTTTTTAATAAACAAAAAGTTTACACATTTACTTGTATGTAGGTACGTTATTTTTCTTTTAATTTAGATGGAAAGCAACAAAAAAGATATATATTATATCAATATGCACATAATGATGTACATAGATACAGCCTTGTATGTTAAAAAGGTTACATGTCAAATCGGGACAGTCCTATGATCCATGACATCTGATCACATTAGGAAAGATATAACCCCACTTTATTTGCACTCTGGGGCCATAACCTGTTGCACAGTTTTCGAACAATGAAGACTGCATACGTTTTTAATTTTGATGAAATAAACTATAGTTTAACAAAAAATGCCTTAATCTAGGTCACTACTATAGGTAATAAGTCTTTTATACGTCTAGCTAGACACCCGTCCATCTATTGGTTCCAAACTGTCCATCTAGTAGCCCTATAGTCCATCTACTGGTGATATGGCCTATGAGTAGAATTTTCATCATTTTATCCTTAAATACATTAATTTTTTTACTTACAGTAATTTTTTTCTTTAAATTTATACATTTACGTGCAAAGCTTTTGATTTTTTTCTAATACAACACATATTTCTAAGAAACACCTTGATGTAAACATCGGAATCCGCTAAACCGTCCATCTACTAGCCTGCTTACCCTATGTTCATGTTCAGGATACTGATAAATTGATTAGGTATACATTTCCAGGAATCTACCTCACTGTGCATCGCCTCATATCCATTGAATCTCGTCCCGCTGCCTCCTAATAGCGTTACACTATCAACAATTGGAAAAGAAACGAAGGAGCGCGTAAACGAGAAGACTGCCGCGTCCGAATCAATATCAGAAGTAAGTTATTCCCGCCCAAAGAGAGGACACCGTGTTCCTCCAAACTCGCCCAAACAATTCACCATCCCATTTACCTCTAATCAGCCCCAATCCTCTCGGTAGAGTCGCTGAAAAAACGACTTCCCCCCCCTAAAATCGATTAATTCGCGAAGATAACCGGCCTGGACTGCAGCAGACCAGTCTCGCAGCCTCCGATAACATCCCTCATTCAGCGGCTCTTTCAGCTCGGCGAACCGCTCCCTGACGTTCGTAACCTCTCTTCTCTCTCTCTCCCTTTCTCTCTCTTTCCCTTTGCCTGCCTCCCTCTTCCCCCTACTATTTAGTCCCTTTCAGTGAATGCCAAAAACTTGGCCTGAAAGCCAGTTGCCTCTGACATTAGTTATACTTAATTCAAGACTCGCGGAGATGCCCAGCGTGTGGGGAGCGCCTCAAAGCGCTCGCCGCTGCCCCTTTTATTTCAAATCTATCGCGCGCAACTTATATTTTCATTAGCCTTTCAGGTCGGGTCCAGGGTACAGGCACGCTCGTAAAGAGTTTCACCTGCGCTTCGGCCCTCTCTATTTTCTGCTCTCTTTTCGGCCCGAAAGCCTGACTCCCACACGCGCGCAGCTGCGCCGTCGCGCGCGCCTTCTTTTTCCTTTTAACGCTGGTTGCGTGGCTATGAAAAGCCATCGCGTGCAACCTGCCTAGCCGGAGCCGAGAGAGCCGGTCAAATCATGTACGGGCGCATCCGCTCGACGGCCGATGACGGCCTCTCAATTTTATTGCCCTCGATTTGGGAGAACGGGCGGAGGGAGAGTGCGGTAGCCGGCGCGCGATTTTGCGGCGTGTCGAAATTTATTCGACGATTTTGGACGCACAAAGGACGCCTGGTGCTTCTCGTTAGGAAGGCTTCCAGCCTGAACACACGACGCGACAATGTCGGGCAAATTGGTCGCAGGCGACTGCCATTTTTTGACGTATTATTTGGCCACGTTTTGTTATTCGAAAGTAGCGGCGAGAAATTTTGGTATTCCGAGCGAACTTCCCCGAAAACCTATTGTCGAGGGCATTAGAATTCCGGCTCGAAGCGGGGCCGTGAAGCGGAGCCACTTTCTTCTCGCCTGGCCAGCCGTTCCGCTCGTTTCGACATTATTTACGATCATCGAGATGAATGGCGGCGATGGATTCATACGCGATTCCCTTTGGTACGCCTACCCACCGCCACACTTTCTCCTCGGCGTCCATCCTTTTCGTTTTCGCTGCGCGACATTTAATATAGTGTCATGCAAACGCGCTATTATTGCCCGACACGTTGCCTCCGTCGACTTAGCATTGCTAATCACCCGAAGCGAAGACCCTTTCAGCACACCCCTGCCAGGCCCAGAATCGCGAGGGCACGAAACCGAGCCCCCCTGTTCTCCGGCCTCCGATTTTTCGATCCTGCCATTCATCGGGCCGCTAGTTCTACCAGTTTTACCGCACGGTCGCGACTGGTAGCTGCTCCCGAGAAACCGCTCCGCCATTCCGTTCACCATAAAGAACACTTGGACCATAACAGAAGACAGCGGCCCCGAGGAATTAGCTTCCATTCAAGTTTCCATCGCCCCGTATGGCATTATGAACATCCAGCGACGTCACGATTATGAACACCTTCCGTTCCGGTACCGTTGCTTTTCTTCATCCTCCGCCCGACGTATCCCGCTACCGCAGGTGTGCGTCGCTCATAAACTAACGCCTTAGTTGGAAGGCCGCTAACTCAGCTCGCGCGATATAGTTACGCGGTAATACGTAATATCCAGATCGGTGTTCCGCCGCGCATCCGTTCTGGTTACCGTCTTTTTGCGCCGCGACTCGTTTCGTTCTACCTGCGCCTGGTGCCTCGGGTCGCGTCTTCCTTTCGAAACGGTCGGTTAATATTCATAAGTGGCGTGTAGACAGTTTTTGTGGCCGGAATGACAATGGAAGGGGGCGCCGGTGCAAACGATACCTATAGCGAGATAGTTCTCGAGCTAGTCTTAAAGTGGTTGAGTTCTATCCCACATCCGGTCTACCAGGTGGGCCAGCCGTGAGTTATGGCATTCGGGCGACGAGACGTCAAATCACGCCCCCTCCCCCTGTCCCTTCCTGGTGCGTTTCGGCTTCCAAAAGGCACCACCCCCCAGGGTTAGCACCTACCTGGGCGTGAAGGTTCGTCCTGAGATCTCATTCCTGGACCTCCTATTCCCACGAGCTGGCGTCACTTTCATGGGGCCACGCATTTACCATGTTAATGGGGGAGCCCCCTAACTCGTTATGGAATTATTATCGGGCAGACTGTCTCCCCCTCTCGAAAAAGCGATGGCTTCGTCGCCGTCCATCCAGCGGGGCCCGGCTTATCTCGCGCCGTGAGCAAGTATGAGCACCAATTATAATAAATACCAATTAACAGGGCGAAGACGCCATTACCGCGCCGTGGAAACCTGTTCCCGGCTGCAGCTTGTTGACAAACGGCCGGTTCCTACGCGGCACACCGACGCTGCTTTGACGCGGAGCGGTCCTCGCGGTGGTTTCTAGATTGAATTAGGTCCCCGGTAACGTTAGACGTTCGAGGAGGATGACGCGGAGGATTTCGGGGGGGAATCTAATTAAGCCTCGTCCTGGCCGAAGCTTTTCCACGAACGCGTGTTCCCCAAGATATGGAAGAAGGTCATTTGCTATCGAGTTAACGGATATGCGACATAGCTACATGGGGGGTGAATAATCAATATCGCGTGTAAGTCAACTGAAAGAATTTTTGCGAACGGAGGTCGTGTCCAGAGTGCGACATTTGGGACGGGGGCCCAGAAATTGTCGTGAAACATTTCCAATCGGTGGATCCCAGCGCGGTAATCCCTTAACGAGAGGCACGGAGCGAATGTCCTCCGCGGCGGATCATCCGTGTGCAGCGTTGAACAGGCGAGACGCGAGGATGTGGCAGGAGGCAGGACACCCATCAGAGTTTACCGCGCAGGATTTCACCGACGTGGAATCAAAGCGTGCAGCCAGGGGAATAGGCTCGGTGTTTCCAGACAGCCAGAGTGACTTCTCGTTGTCGCAGCATCAGGGATCGGCCTTCGAACGAAACGAAACATGCGCCACATAAATTGTCTCCCTGTCTGGCCCGGGTGAAAGCTGGATTTGTTACACTTTGCACTCCACCGAGACGTCTAGGCCCCAGTCCGATGGCTGCTGCCGATGCTCAGGTTAGAAATCCATCCTGGCAATCGTGTTCCCTTTTCTCATCCGGCCCGATCCCCTTCCCTGTCAGCCTCATTATCTATCTGGAGCCCTCCGACTGTCATCCGTCCTCCCGATATGCGTCTTTCTCCACCGCGGCTACGGCTAGAGCTACGCGACCGTCTCCTTCCAGCTTGCCACCTGTCCTTTAGACTCGGGGCCAGATATTTCTCGGCCACGGAATCCGGCCGAGCGGCCTCTGTTGTTGACGATCCCCTACCGGCGATGAGCTGACTGGTCAGCTTCAACCCTTTCGGGGCCATTTACAGAGGAACGGCACCAACCAGGGCGCAAGTGTCGAAAGCGGAGGAAAGTGGAAGCTGATGGCTTTTGGTTGATAGATTGTGAAAAGGAGTAGAGATACGTCAGGGAAGGGTTATTGATATTGAAAATTTTCTTCGAATGCAATGTCTTCAGCTATCAATTTTATCTGGGAGATCTCAATTAGGTACCTTAGTGCTGCAAGAAGGGCCTTATTGTTAGTATTCATGAAATACGTGCTCTAGTATTCTCAAAAGAAGTGGCTTAGTATTGTAATTTGCAGAAATATACGAGTAGTGACGATGTGAAAGCAGATGGGGGAAAAGCTGATAAAGCCCATAAGTGTCTCGTACAGAAGTCAACATTACAGGGATGTATTTAGCATACGTTTCGATATCAGTGGTGTAGGATCGTCAAGGTGTGTGACAATTGTGACCGAAAGAGTGCAGACTTGTAACGAATAGCCAAGAACACATTTACGGGGTTGATGACCTCAAGAATATTGCTTTGCAAAACCACTTTGGGTGTGTCTTAAGCTAGTCACTATACCCCTGAAAGGCAAGTATCCCTAGAAAAAAGTGCCTTAATACTCCCAGAAGAAATACATGTCCTATACTTCCAGAACAAGTGCCTCAGTACTTCCAAATGAAGTGCCTCAGTACTTTTAAAGAAGTGTTTCACTGTTTCCAAAAGAAATACCTACCTCTGAATTTCCAGAAGTGCTTCAGTGCTTCCAGAAGAAATACCTCAGTATTTCCAGAAGAAGTACTTCACTTCTTCGTTATGAACTGAAACCCCTCAACACAGTTCCGCCACAGAAAAGCAGGCAGGCATCCCTCGCGAGCCTCCTAACTCGCTGAACGAAACCCCGCGAATTTCAGCAGCTTCCACGAACCGTTGACTTCAGCGATGTCGCTTCTTAGCAGACGCGGCGAGCGACGAGGGTACGTAAAAGTTGTCCCCGGTGTCAGTGCTCGTTATGGCGTTGCGCGACGCGGGGTGCTGGGGTTGGCACGAGGGACAACATGCCATATCGGAGACACCTGTTAGTGGCAGTAACCGAACCAGCCGGCCCACCGAGCAAACCGGACTATAAAGGTATCGCGGCCGTATGACTAGCACTGGATGGGGGGAGGCATGCCGGGAATTAAAAGCGCGTTGTCATATTATAATCGTATTATGGCGAGCCTGGGCCCGGCCACGCAAAAACGGCCATGCCAGCGACATCGCGCCATGAAGATCGGTCTCTGATGCAGCGCGAACACCTACACTGCTCTTCACCTACGTGAGTTCGGCTATACCACGCTACACTCCCTTTGAAAAAATGTGTGGTTACTTTTTTCTAGGAGAAGAAACAGTTTTAGTAAACTTCGACTCCGTTTTAGAATGAATCTTTGATCGTTGCTTTAAGAAGGCGTACCTTAGTACTCCTGGAAGATGTGGCTTAGTGCTTCCAGACATAGTGGGTTAGCATTAAAGAAAAAGTACCTACCTTAATACAAGAAAGTGTCTTAATGTTCTTAAATGAAATACCTTAGTGTTCTTTGAATTAGTGTCATAGTACCTACTTGTAAAAAGAGTGCCCTAGTGCACCTAGAATAAGGTGCCGTACAATTAGTAGCTTCCAACTGCCTTAGTGCTTCCAGAACTAGTGGCTTACTATTTATACAAAAAGTACCTCGATACTTGTAAGAAAAAGGTGTCATACTGGGCCAAAAAGGAATGCCTCAGTCGTCTTGAAAGTAGTGTCATAATACTTCTCAAAGAAGTGTCTTTGTCTTCCCCTAGGTTTTGGGCAGAGTATTTCGAAATTGTGATGTACCAACTTCACGGGAGCAGAGGCAAGGATTCAAAGCAGCGTGAAAGCATAGAGCGCGGACGGAAAACACTCTGGCAACGACGAGTAGTATCCTTTGTCGCAATCGGGTGCCGCGTTATTTCGCAGAACGTTTCGATTTAACGCACAAATGGCTCTCTGTACGGCCACGGTATGCCTGCGAAAGCCGGCCAGGTCCGGTATCCCGGTCCTTTGATATCCATCGATGAAACGATTTATCTCTGTCCGCGCGCGCTTTCAATCCGATCAGGACACCTCTCCATCGGGACACCCAGGACGCGCGGTGGACGAGGCACGAAGCAGGCCAGCAGCGTCCATCGTTTCTGCATCTCTGGTCGTACGAGTACCTATCGCCCCGCGTTTTTACGAATTGCCGCGAGCGCGACTGCGCCTGCAGCATCATGGACACGGGTTAAAAGTAGTGCTCGGAGAACTTGCCGAGTTGCGAAAGTGACGAGCTTTGTAGAAATATATAGGTACTAGAGGATTCAGAGGATAGTACGGACAAAAGCGTGTAGGTAGGAGTGGCATCACGAGCTTCTTGCACTGTAACCTACATTTCCCTTCGTATAAATCTTTTAATTCATACAAACCATTCAATCGGTTACGTACAGGTGAACCTAGCAGTGGCGATTCTTTTAAAGGCGCAAGCTCAAGCAGAGGAGCTCCACAACACGGTTATGATTAGAGGTATGGCATGCCATCTAGTGACGAGACACTATTATTAAGTGACTAGCGCTTGAAGGCATCCTTAAATCTTCTTAAAAGACTTCGCACCTGGTAGTTTCACTGGATAATCACTGTAGTAAAGATAATAATGGGTAAAGGCAATACCGTCCTTGAGTTCCCCACCGACAAGTCAAAACACCAACCACGTATTCGGCACACTTTTTGGACATTCGTACTTCTCAGGCTCTGGGCCTGGCATGAATGTGACCAAATAAGCGTACCGCTGTATTGGCTCTCCAGTTGGTATATCACCAATACAAGATAGATATACACCCCAGGAGTGTTGAACTACGTTCATGCTGACCTATCAAGTTCAAGCTCCCGCCAGCTACAGAAGCCTATAGAAACACTGGCTTTTCGGCTACAACCTCCTCGAAAATCTCTCGCAAAGGTTTATCTTCGAATGGCCAGCGACAGACCAGCCTCGGCCAAGGACGTCGCAGCGAGACCGAACGCGACAGCGAGGACAAGCAGACATTCCTTGCAGTATTACATCGCGACGTAATATACAGTCCGTCGGCTTTCCTCAACGACAAAGGCTCACCGGGGACTGTCAAAGGCGCACAGTAGGCCAGCATATTAGGACGGTATGCGGTGCCCCCGCCGCTGCCACCCTCCCCCCGTATATAATAATGCGAGCGCTCAGGGGCCGGGCAAAGTCGGGGCCCCTTCAGTCCTTGCGTCAGCGGATGTCATCACCGGGGCCCGACGCTGATTTACATCGCGCGGCCAGCAGGAATCTCTGGCAACCGGCAACCAGGCCGATCCTTCGCGCATAAAATATGCGCCCGTCATATCATCGTGCCCCCGCGACGACATAACTGCCGGGGCCCGACAAAGGGCCCGCGTTCCCCGCCCAACGTCTTGCCTTTGGCCACTGGGCCCTGGTCCGCAGCACGTCCGTCCCGCACAACGCCGGGTGATCCGAACTTTGCGGGGCGCGCCATTTCGTACTTGTACTTCACTGATTGGAGGAGTGGAGGGAAGTACTTGTGGCGAGGGGTATGACTTGCTGAGAGAGCAATGGCCGAAGGAGCGGAACTGTGTTGGAAATTGTACAACTTGTGAGACCTGATACCTTCAATTACTTTTAGTTATTCTTGTCTAATAGAACAGTATGGAAAGCATCAGGGATGTGCGGGTAGCCGAAATTACGGGACCCGATTTGCAGCTAGGAAGCCGATTTTGTTGCTTGAGAATTCTTTCATCTGATCACACTGCGGAATCACAACTTAAAAATTTGGGTCTCGGGTACCCGGTAATTTTTAAGTTGTGATTTTGCAATACGATCAGATATAAGAATTTTTAAGCAAGAAAATCGGCTTCCGAGCTGCAAATCGGGTCCCGTAATTTCGGGTACCCGCACACCCCTAGAAAGCATAATTCATTCAGCGATAAATGTTTGAATAAAGGAAAGCGTGACTGAAATTGTATTTGAAAGAGTCTGTCGTGTCTGGAATTGAAAATATCGGGAGAAGAAATTGCTTCTACAGTATTTTACTACTATTGAAATAGCAGCAAGCGAGTCGTGGTAGAACAGAACATCAGAAGGTTCCCTCGCCCTCGGTCGTTGTTCCGCCGAATGGAATTCCAGCCATTAGCAGTCTTTTAATTGACACGAATTAATTTACGATCCGCTAATCAGCCGAGCCACGGTTCCGAGACGCTGGCGCGGCTTTCATCGGCGAGGGCGGTCGATTGATTTATCGCTTATAAAGGGATTCTTATCGGGTTAACAGCGCTCGCCCATTAATCGACGGAAAAATGTGTATGAAACTAATTATTTGCCCAACAGGCGAACTGTTTCTCTCTCCTTTCTTGCGATGATCGATATCGCTCCGTCAACGCTTATCTGCCCGTCATTGCTTTCAATCTTCCACCGTGGCCATCTCAACGCAGCCGTCTATTTTGCAATCGCCCTCCCCGCGGCTAATGAAATAATTGAGACTGCCTATCAGACACGAGCGTCTCCCGATGCGAGCGCCCGTCTACCACGGTTTTTCACCGACTTCGAGGAGCAAGCGACGCGAGAGAAAGGGGCCTCGAAACAAATTGCCAGGCTCGATACACCTTGTACGATTTAATTCCTAACGAACGAGGGCATTTCGGTAGCGGCGGGGCAACTCGTTGGTCATATGCGAGCGATCCGGGGCTGGCACCGAGCGCTTCGTTTTGCAATAGAATCGTCGCCGTTGCGGCCAGGCTTTAACGAGTTGAAAAGGCGAATCTCGCCGCGACTCGTATAAATGACACTGACAAAAATGGCGGGAGCCGCGATAAATTTATAGACCGAGCCGCCTCGTCCACCTCATACGGGCTGCGGTCGTTAACGACTGCCTCCTTATGGGGCGGCCCGTTCTCATTACGGATGCAAACGGACTGCTGGTAATTTTCAATTGTTTCCTTGCGTAGATCGCCGCAAAAACCGTCTCACCTTCGGCACGGGGAAAGCGGAACGGGATCGGGAGCCATTCGGGGTGGGGGCGCTGTTGCTGCCCCTTCCGCGCGTATAACCGGGGAAGAGCATCACCAGGAATTCCAGCGATGTTGATAGCCGTTGCTTTGCTGAATCTCGCGTGGCAGTGTAATATGGAACGAAATAACAGGCTCGGCGAGTGCGACGGGAGGAGTGAAGCATTGGCGAACACCTTAACACAGAGATGTCCAAATTAAGCTTCTTGCGCGCCTTCTTCCATTTTGCCTTGGCTGCCGTGCACGTGGACGCTAGATGATGCTGCGCGCTCTCTGTGCACGCCCCGCAAGAACAAGATACGGGAGGTGATGAAAAGACACTAAAAACTTAGAATGGATGCAAGATCCTTTTGTATTCCATTCATACTCATCGCACGATAATGTTTTATGTTAGATTTCAATCTTGTCGTGATGCGAAATTGATATGATTTTTGAGGCGTAATACTAATGATACGTAATATATGTAATTTAATATTCAGGGTGGGTCTAAATTGACCCGGTATCCGTCAGGTACTTTCCCGCTGATAATGTGCATTGACGTTCAATGTCATCGAATCTTCCCACTGCTCTTTTGACTCCAGGGAATAGGAAAAAGTTACAGGGAGCAAGATCTAGGAGATAGGGTAGACCAGGGCGAATCGGATCACTTTGAGTTTGACGGTAAAAAAATAATAGTCAAACATTCAAAAAGTAATTCTTTATTATATATTCGTGACCGGTACACCTTTGGCTTTAAAATGAATATATAAAAATTAAAACTAAACATAAAAATCTTACTTTTATAATCAAAAAAGGAAAAAGTGAGAAATATCCGGTCCATCCCGAAACTTGGGGCGAATCGGATCACCCAAAAATCTCTGAAAAAACTCAAATTTTAATAACAAATCTTTGGAATTAACTTGAGAAAATATAATTCAATAACAATGAGAGCAATTGACACTACTTGGCGCATAGATCGCATGCATATTGTCCCTTTTTACCGCTTCTATCAGCGCAACTCTCATGGCACCACTCCTCGCAGATGTTGCACTGAATCCAATCTTCTGCAGGTGGGTGAATAAATTTTTCTCCACAATAAATATAATGCCACCGTCTTAATAGGTTGTTTCTACCTTTACTTTTCATCCCTGGTGTTGCTTTATCCTTTTGTTCTCTCATTTTGTCTGCACACCATGATCCTTGATCGGTCTTTTTTATGTACGTACGAACCATCTCTATATAAATAATTATAATATTTATAATCATACAAATACTCGAATGAAGAAAAAGACTGATCCGATTCACCCCACATGACGTGATCCGATTAGCCCCATATGTAAGGATTTAAAAGTGAGTAGATTACAGAAACATTTAGAAACATACTAAATTTGAACACCACGCAGGCTAATAATAACAAACACATTTAAACTTTCAAGCTTACCTTGTTATTTTAAACACGAAATTACCGATTACGTAGGTTAGATTCAGTACGAAATTGTGACATTCGCATGCGTCCGCCTCACTGAAAATGTGTGCCAGCACGGAACAATACCTTAAAAAAATTGACGGGCTATTGCGTTTGGTGCGGGAGAGGGGCCCGAGGTACTCCGAAGGATCGGAATGCTCATTTCTATCGCGATGTAAGAAATATGGACTAAATTCTTATTTTGATCCGATTCGCCCTGGTCTACCCTATAGAGGATAAACACCATAGGAACTGTAAGATAATTCGGCGCTGGGCGGAGAAGGCTGGTCGAGGCATCGTGGGTCTGTTTACGCTACCACGGCTACGGCGACCACCCCGAAACACCGACGCCTTCGCCGCTTATCTACTGTTTCCAATAAACAATTGGGCCCGTGACTTCAGAGGCGAGCAGTCTTTGAGGAGTCTCTAAAACGAAGGGACGCTTCAAGACCTCGACACATTCTTTATAGAATAAACCGCAATTCTATCAGTATCGGCCTAGTTTTCATTGATCCTTCGAATTTACCTCATAGAACGTTTCTTCCCGATTAAATTTAACGCGGACTATCTGCGCTTCCATCCGATCTGTTACAGCCACGACAGAGATTGTAAACACGTTTGAACTTAACACTGATCATCCCCGAGGATGCAACTGCAAACATTGACGAACCTACCGCGCAGAGATGGAAACCTGGCGTCTGGAAGAAATATGGATCCGATTCGCCGTGACACAATTTCCTCCCTGTAGCCTACCTTTCTTGACACTACTGCAAACCAAGGCCGTTTGTATTGACTACCATCGGTACAAATCACGCGTTGACGCTGGTTTTGAGAAAGGAATCGAATCTTCGGTAGGTACATTTCGGTCACACCTCCTATACCGCATCGAGCGGGGCAAAGGCCAGTAAGGGGACCCACCTGTGGACACTGCTCCCTTAACGGGTCCACAGGAGAATGCATTTCAAGCAACCCTTACCGTTATCAGAGGCTGGTGGCGGCAGACGGCAGATACTGGACGGAACGCGCAGTAAGCAAGTAGGAAGCGTCCTGGATTTTTCCAGAGTCAAAGTGCGATACAGGCGCCGCGACGGGGATTGAAAACTGGCCGGGGGCTGGTTGGCGTGTCGACGCGGCTGGCTGATGCGCGGGGGGGGGGGGGGGGGGGGGGGAGGCTGAACGGGAGGGGGCGGGGACGATTTTTTCCAATCAAGCAACCTGCTGAATTTGTTTTTTCCCCGAAACGTCGGTGCCGTTTCAAAGTTATTGATTGCCATCCGGCGGGGGCACGGGTCGGAGCCTGAGGGGGGTAGGGGGGGGGGGGGGCGGGGGCGAGCTTCCGAGGGGGATGCAGAACGTTTCGGTATATAGGTGAGGGGGCGGAGGGGGTTCGGTGGATAGGTACGAGCGGTGCTGTCGCTCGTTTCGTTCCGTTTCGTTTCGTTTCGCCTCGTCCCCGTTTCGGTACGTTACGTTACGTTTGCTCGGCCGTGCATCTCCTCGCGCAATATAGGGGCGGAATAATAATTACGGGAGCGAGCAGGAGAGAAGGAGAGGGAAGGCGAGGGAGAGGGATGGCTTGCAGTCCGGTTTCAATGATTGCGATTGACGGGAGTCGCGGAGAGGGTGAACCGGCTGCGTCGCGACCAGCGCCGATGACGAGCCGCGCCGTCCCCGATGACTTTGAAGGTCGTCGCGCGACGATCTTTCTCCAACGGCGGGGAGCGAGCGAAGCTTTCGTGGGTCGAATGAAACGTGGCACATATCAATCTTACGCCACAACGATGCTGCACTTAGTGCTTCATTATTCGCGCGACCACCCCAGACCACAGATTCTCGGTGGATGGTCACGATTTTTATCGCGGGCACGAGCTTACCCACCGCCGAGGACAGTAAACAAGACACGCCGAGTGTACGTGAGATAGAACTCGAGGTAGGGATGTCGATCGTGTTTTTCCCGAAGGATAGAGCCCGTGCAGTTTATGGAGCACTGCTGTAGCTATTTGATATTTTAAAACCTTCGAAGCTGGATATTTCTGGATATTTATGGTCGTTGTTTGTCCATTTTACTACACGGGCCCTCAACTTACAAGGGAACGTTACCAATCCGAAGATTCTTATTTCAATGAAACTTTGTACGAATGTAGAACACATGTAAGTAGCATTTTCTTCTGCGAGAATTCACTCTGAAGGGCTGAAATTAACCCTTGAAGTTATCGCGTTTTTCCGTTCTTCTAATGTAACTTAATTTTTCTTTTGATAATGCGATAGAGCGTGAAAAGCTGAATAGTTCTTATAGGTATTTAAAGTGTTATTCTATCTCGCACCGTTACAAAACTATCTATATCTACCTATTTAAAAATTGAAAAAACGCGATAACATTAAGGGGTCAGTCCACTGTGACGGTTTGACAAATTAACCTATTTTTAAAGATTTTTTTCTCCGTAGATGCAACATATAATGCAATAAATCTTTTTGGTACTTATTAAGCTACTCTTATAGTATAGAAAAAGAATTTAAAAGAATTTTTTTAACTTGTTTTCAAATTTTAAACGCGATTATCTCAAAACAACATTTTTTCAACTGGTGCAGGTGATTACAAAAAACTATTTCACCAATCAGTCTGAAATTTGTATACGATATTCAGCACATCAGTGGCTATGGCCGGGACAACGGAAACCTTTTTTGATTAACCATTTCATACTGTTTACAAAGCGAAATGATTGGAAAATTCAACGTATTTCGACACTTAAACTTCAAACTTCCGCCATTTTGTTAATTTGTTATCAGTAAAAATAATCCTAGTTCCGGCGATAACCACACTCATAATGATTACAACACACTTTGAATTTTTTGTTTCAAATGCGTCGTTCTCCCGGAATCACCTGCGCCAGCACTACATTGCTCTCTCAAGGCGCTCACATTAGTGCGATATATATTTAAAAAAAACTGTACAAAATTTAAAATAGATTTTTTTTATACTGTCAATAAGTGTATTAATAAGTAGACAAAACATTATTTACGTCGGACATTCCGTTTACTAAAAAATAAATTCCAAAAAACGACAATTTTACATGACTTCACAGTGGACTGACCCCTTAAGAACAGATTTTGCCCCTTCAGAGTGAATTGACGTAGAAAAGAAATTGCTCTTTGAATACTTCAATATGTTCTACGTTCACGCGAAATTTCATTAAAATCAAGATTTTCGGTTTGGGGAGGCTTCCTTGTTAGCATTTTCTAACGTAGGTACTCGTCGTTTAGTATCCCACATTTTGTTCGGTTAAAGTAGGGAAAATAGTATTCTGCCATGAGTGTGTGCTGTTAAAAGTATCGCCATTACGATTTTTACCGTTGTTGTTCACGAAGCATATGATTCGAGCCGCATCCACGAAGACGCGGTATAAGCAATCTCCTTAATGGTCGCTATATTTCCCGCCGGTCGGATCTGCCGCCCACCCGGCCCGGGGAATACGCATATATCCGCGCAACTCGTTTGATTTTATTAAATCTAATAAATTGCCGTGCCTAGAAATTCCGAAACATTTCACTTTGCCGATCAATAACGCTATCGCATCCCGCGCTATTTACTTGGGACAAGACACGCGAGGAGGGAAAAGTCAGAGCTATTTTCCACGGGAATTACATTCTCTCGAAATCCCCTATAACCATCTTCGTTCGCCTTCATAGCCGCTTTAATCATCTCGCACCCGCGCATATTTTCCACCCCATCGAGCAATAATAATGACCTCTTTCTCCTGATTGGCGCGGCCTCCTAACGTCACGGACAAAATCTTACATTCACTTTGTAAGGTAACTCCGTTCGACGAGAAGAACTGCAGCGCGAACCGCTCAAATTTTACGCGCCCGTAAATTTTCCCGGGTCGTAAATCCCGGATCTTTTACTTCCGGTGCGCGGCTCGATCCCTGGAGAAAGGGTGGGCGTGATCGGAACGCGTTGCGTGCACCTACCCCTTCTGGGCTAGTTTCAAGATTGCATTCGCTTGCGTCTTATTACCCCCGTCATCTCCGATGCGCGCACGGCACACACACACACACGGCGCACACACGCGCTGGTAAGGATGATTGCAAGGGTATCGGATGAACGGAATTGCGATACCCTTTGCGCGGCTGGAACGAACGTAAGCACGAACCTAATTGTCAGCGGGATTACGGATCAATCTGGGTGGCTCTGATGAAATTCTATAGGTGTACCGAGCGACAGTGAGGTCCCCTGCGCGCATGTCCAAAAAGAAATGGAAAGGTTCGTGGAGTTGCCGAAACCCTCCATTTCGGAGAATGAATTCTGTGGGAAACGGTGAGTAGATTCAAGATTTGTCTGGGGATCTAGTATTAAATAAGTACAGTCTTCCTCGGATTATTGAAATGCTTTTTCCCCCGGATTATCGGGAGAGGCCTACCCGCCCCACGGTTTTTCTGCCGAGGGCAATAAAACCATTGGGCCAGGTAAAATACCCAGTACAGAAAAATAAAATGTTCATGTTTTTGATAGATGTCGATGAAAGTGGAATCAATGGATTTTTTAAGGTCTCTCGGTGAAAATGAGTTCAAACGCGAAGCAATTCGGTCCATTTTTAGGGAACGTCACTACGTTCGCTACATGTTGTAATTTGTATACTGGAAAGTGACTTCTTCCCGTTACACACTATGTAATACTGCAGAATGGAATTTAAATAGAGAATATCAACGACTTCACCAAATTGTAAGGTGTCTGCTGAAGATTGCTTAAATGCAACCTTCAAGAGAAATTGTCTGGATGTTTGGTAGGGGAAAGCGGGGTAATTCCGGCCACTTCTATTTCTTTAAATAAGTATACCACCTGTTAATGATGCGGCGAGCCAATATTCATGGCTTCCACGATGATAGCAGGCTTTTGTTTCAAACAAATCCGGGAGTGTTCATTAGGGTGGTCCTTATTTTTCAACTTTCAAATATATATTGTCTGACCCTCTTAAAATCTTCTATTTGACAAAAAAAAATATCTCCGTGTTTTTTATTTGTATATTTTGATATATAAAGGTCGCTCAAGGACTTTATATTTCGCATGTAGGAGAGACCGGGGCAAAATCGGGACGTTAAGAATAAAATGTCATAACTTCGACATTATTAAGTAAAAAATAAATTAGAATTCATTAGAATAAACTCTTTTTTAAATAATAATAAATATCCAATTTGTTTAATAGAAGGAACAATACAAAAAATAATGATTTAAAATATGATCCGTATTTACGATTTTACACCGTGGCCTGAGTAAAACCGGGTACCATACTAGATATTGGCCCTAGAACCTATAACAATGAAACTCATCCAATTCTTCAGTCCTCAAACCAGTTAGAACAAGCTGTAAAAGAAATTTTTTTTTTCAAATTTATAGCAAAATAGTAATATTTCATTGCCATTGAGCGACCTTTAATCCTTAAATATTTTAATAAAATTTTAGACGAAATTCTTTTAAACTATGCGTAAGCTTCTGAGAGGATCAGAAGAAAATTTTAAAATATTTAATTTTTAACCATACATATAAAGACCACCCTAGTGTTCATTTCGCACCGTAATCTTATAACAGTGGTCGATTGTTAAGCAAGGTAAGTTAGTACATGGAGTAGATATGAATTATTAATATTAATCTCATTAAATAGAGGAACGTTTCTACTTTCGAACTCACATTTGGTTTTTGGTGATATGTAAATTCAATCCAGTGTATTACTTCAAATATCTGAACATGAGGTGTGGAGTAGTACCGGCCAAGAGTGAGGGGTAATTCCAGCCAGTTTTTAACATTGTTTTTTTTCTGGCGTAGATGCCACTACATATACAAGAATTTCGAAGAAGGCAGAATGGAACCAGGAAAATTTATCAAAGACCGTGGAGGTAATTAGTGAGAATAAAATGTCCATACGTAAGGCAGTACAATTGTTTGGAATACCATATTCTACTCTTCAAGGAAGAATTAAAAAAAATAGTTTATATTTACATTACATTTAGGCCCGGTGTAGAATATACTTGTGAGATATGTACTAATTAATTTTAAAATAAAAAATAATACAATGTTTTATTAATTTAACAGTTTTCCTATTTCTTTTATAAAGAAAAATGATGACCGGAATTACTCCTAAATGACTATTTTTGTGTTATTGCTCCCAATTTTGTTACAACGTAAATCTATGCTTTCTCGATCATATCAATACAAACTAGACACTTCAAACTATCAATTAATATAAAAAAACTAACAAATGTAACTTGTTCAAATTTTATAGCATTTACTGTTTATGTGGCCAGAATTACTCCGCTTTCCTCTACCTATTTGGTATTACGAGGATTGGCAAATTACTTCCATAATTGCAGGAGAAATCTTGCGAGTTAATCACCAGAAGCGTGCTTTTCCCATAAACCGGGGAACTGGAATTCTAATCGTGTTTTCATAATAAAAAATAGCCCGAATTGCTTCGTGTTTGGACTCATTTTCGTCGGCATAAACTCACCAATCCATCGGCAATGCTCTCACCAAGGTGTAACCAGTAATATGAAAAGTTTCATATTCAATACTGAATGACTCAATTCGCCGTCGACCGAGGGTCTCCCGCTGATGCGCTATTTCACTCACACTCGGTTTACATCGATCAGTCTCCTTGTCAGACGGTTCGGGCGAGGGCCCTGACACGGTTCAGTTTATTAGCTGCTAACTACTTCCCCTGCCCCGGTTTATCGAGAATTCCCCGGTCCCAAATCTTTCTCGATAATCCGGGGGAAGACTGTCCTTACTATCGAATGTCGGATGACTGAGAGGCAAGTTCTACCCTTAACACGGCCGCTGTACAAACCGATAATATACTGAGAAATATGAAATATACCGATATATAAACATTGCAGGCAACTTGGATGTTCCTTAGCTTACCTATAGCAATTATTTCATTCTATTTTGTTATCTTAAATGTAGTTTTCGAAATGTATTCTTTCTTCTTTTGAAGTACAACTTTTAGTTTTGGTGGTTGAAACGTTTGTGTTGACAACAAAATAATTGCCAACAATATATAAAATCGACATTCGATCCCATAAAAATAATAGCTTGATCTATGGATTGAAGTTTGTCTTATGATTTTCTTTTAATTTTTGGTGCCACAACTTCCATCTATTATATAATCAATAATAATAATAATACTAATAGCATAAAACTATGTAATATATTGTTGTCCAATAATATAATGTACTTATAACGGTAAAAATATGATATAATACTATACAAGAAACATGCACCCAATATGGAACGTGTTCCATATTACGTACACTCAACGCGTTCCATATTGGGTACACGTGTATTCCGACTGAAAAATAACAATTATACTACGAAGGAAATAAATTTAACGGTAAATTTTTTTGGACATTCAAAGAAAACATATTTAATGACAAATCATGCAAAAGTAGTATTTTTTAATTTACCTTCAGTAAAAAATTTCACTCTCTAACTCGCCCCTCAAGAACTTTTATACGCTGTCAAACACAAGAATCACTTCGCATTCAACGACAAACTTCCAACTGAAGTCCAAATGCGAATATGATTGTCTTTTGTTTTTCACGAAATATCTTACACCGTTGTCGATTGATATTGCTACTTACCAATTAAAATATTGCGGCATTTCATATAGGTACAGTTACCCTATCGCATCACTAACCTCCCACTGACCCCTCCGTGACTCCAATCAACCCCACCACACCCCAATATAGATATGCATTTAGATCACCGAATCTCCTAATCGTAGCAAGAAAATCCAAAACATCGAGCACCACCAGAATGCAGCGAGTAAAATTTGAGCCAGCGACGATTTTGTGTAAAAACGCCCAGCAACTTCCATAAATTCCCACCGACGTGACGCTGACGTTGGGCCCCACGTCCCCGCGGCGTTGCTCGAGCAACGGGTCCGGCGCGACGCTTTTACGGCTCGCGGGACGATTCACAAGTTTCTCGAAATCAACATTGTCGACGGCCGTTTAATTGCACTCCACTTACAGGGGCGTAAATAAAATCGCCCGGAGTCGCCGGCGTCCGCGGCCCGTGTAAATATTAATTTCACGAGGACGGCTCGTTATAAATAACGATAAATCGGGCCCGGCGCGTACAAGTTGTCGTAATAAACGTCGCGGGCCGGGCGCACAATGTGTAAAGTGGCGAGTGTAAAGTTAAGCCCCGGCCGAGTGTTCATCGGCGAGGCGCGCTGCAAGTCTCGGGAGGTTATAACGCCGCCATAACCGTATACATTCCGCGACAATAATCGTTTTATGGTGGTCGGCAATATCGGCGGGTTCTACTGCCACGGGAATTGATATCCTCCACCTACAACGGCCGGCTAACTTATGGCGACTGCCCCGCCAAAGATCCAGCAGCCTGGCCGAGTTTGAAAAACCGACACGATCCGGGGAAACTTTGGCCTCTCGCCTTCGACTTCTCAACGAGCAACGGCTTTTTGTACATCATACCCTCATATCGTTCGTAATTTATATTGGGTCACCCCATAAGTAATGCGGTCTTTTTCGGTACATCCACCGTATTTGCAAACCATTCCAATACATTTTAGCTGACGGTGGATCGCAGAATGAGTCGAATTCAACATCCGGGTTAATTCTTCAAGACTGTACAGTAGCGGACAAAAAGTTACCACTTTTTCGAACCACCCTACTGCTATTACTTTTCAATATTAACTCAAAACTGCAGTATGTGCCCGATATACATTTTCTGAAAGAGAATTAAAAGCTGTATAAAATCCAGTTACAGTTGAAATTATTTAACTAACAAACAAAAACCCTACATAACATTAAACAAGACAACACACTTTTAAAGCCAACAAAACGTTACCACTTTTGAACGTTAATAAAAAGAAACTAATATTCTGTGGGGGCACCTTTTACTTTTAGTACGACCTGAAAAGTTATTGAACGCGGTAACTTCTTTGTCGGCCGCAGAAATGTGTTACCCCGTTTAATGTCATATAACACTTTTGTTTGTCAGTTAAATATATTCAACTATAATATAACTGGGTTTTATACGGCTTTAAATTCTACATTAGAATATGCATATTAAACATACCACAGTCCCAAATGTATGCTAAAAAATCGAACAAGTGGTAACTTTTTTGTCCGCTAGTGTAGCTCCCAGCTCTGCTTGCACTAATAGGGGTAAACAGTGTAGTTATTGGCCACCTGGCAGTGATTGGCCTTTTTTTAAAAAAACATGAATATTAAGAAATAATGTACAGTATGCCTTTTATAATGAACATAATCAGATACCTTGTACTTTCATGCGTCGAATGCAATTACTATTTTGCTACTCATTGTTATACTAAGTGTAAAAAAAAGATAACTTGAAATCGATGCTTGAAAACTACAGTGCTAAATTGAATAGCCTTACGGTTACATGAGGCAATTCTTAGATAATTTAATGTATTTACGATATATATATATAACTCTCGTATTCGTTATATAGACACATAAAGGTTTAAACTTTATAAAAACTGATTATTTATTCATTAATATTATACATTATTGCAAAAATTATAGGTGGCCAAGAACTGTAATGTAAATAATGTCTTACGACAGTCATTGGCCACGAGGCCAATGGGTAGCTAACAGTCATAGCAACAGTGAAACAGTTCTTTGTTGTGATTTTAAGAGGTTAGGTTTTAAAAGAAAATGCTTTTAATACAATCTAAAACGCTGTTAAATGAAGGTGCAATACTAGCTAATATAGAAATATTTAAGTAGAAAAGGTATTATTTCATAATTAGGTAGGGTATATGTCACATATAGGTTATGAAATAGTGGCCAATAACTGCCAAACGATCGGCCAATCATTGCCTTCGCCTGGCCAATAACTATGTTTTGTCGTAGGTAACGTATTTTCTGTACATTTTTGTGGATCCTTCTACTCTTCTTTTTTAAACAAATTCTATTTCTAGACTATTAGAGTCGTTTACAGCTATTAACACTAATTGTGTTCTTACAGCTATCAAAATAAGACTTATAATCCAACGCTTATGTGAACCTCTGACTTAATTGGCCAACAACTACACTGTTTACCCCTACATCATTAAACCAATATGTGATAGCTGCAATACATGTAATCGATTTACTTACACCCGTTAACTTTTGATACAACATTGTCTGAAGGTTCCTATTTACGTTAGCGCATATAAACAGTGCTGTCCCGAAAAGAACTCATCGCTATCCCCGTTACTTCTTTTGTAGTGGCCGAGGCGAGTGAGAGGTGCCAGAGAGACGTATTCCGTCTTTTTCCGATAGACGACGCCTCGGCAGTGCCGACCGTAATTTATGGCTTGCCGCTGCCGCGCGCCCTCTCACTCGTCCTCACTCCCTCAGTCGCCGCGGCAAAGAGCAAAGGCAATCCGAATAGACTACCCGTTTCGAAAAGAGCTTGCGCCCGGTCCCGATGCGCGCGTTCTTTTCGAGGCAGCACTGTATACACATACCAAACAAATCAGTGACGATCCCGACGGGTTCCATTGTTTTAAACTCAACTCTCAGAAGTGATTTGCTTTAATACAGAAGTTTCGGCAAACTTGCCGATGAACTGGGCCCTCGCCGATTTCAATGATCTTCATATCTGTTGTCAAGGTCGTCATTCTGAACAACATTTCCCTTTAAACTTATTGGCGGTCGGCCTTACAAGGGGAGGACACCATGTGGTAGACACCGATGTTGATGAGCCTTGGCACGATAGATCTATGTCGAAAATAAGTAAATAGGTGTCCGAGCGTTTCTGCCAATGGGCCTTAATAATAGAGATATTTACATGGAAATTATTAAAAATTTCATAGTGGCCTTGGGGTTTTAATGGGCAAAAATCCCACGCTACCCTGGCGCCCTCGGGGGATTCCCCTCTGAAGGAGTCGGGGTGCCTTTTGAAGATTTCCCCAAGTTAAAAAAAATTGATAAAAAAAGTAATTTATGAAATAAAATTTATAAAGTTTTTTTTAACGTGGAGACATCTTCTAAAGGTACCCCGACGCCTCCAGAAGGGAATATCCCACGGGCGCCAGGGTAGTGTGGGATTTTTACCCACTAAATCCCCACGGCCACTATGAAATTTTTAATAATTTACATGTAAATATCTCTATTATTAAGGCCTATTGGCTGAAACGCTCGGACACCTATTTACTTATTTTCGACATACATAGATCCATCGTGCCAAGGCTCATCAAAATCGGTGTCTACCACATGGTGTCCTCCCCTTGTTAGTTTCGCAGATATTAATAAAATACATTCGGCATAATATATTGAAAGCTATCACCTCACCGACTTCAATGACCTTGACATATGTTGTCAATAACATATGAAAAACTTTCGGCATAATAGGTATATTGAAATCTGTTTCATAGCCGACGGTATTAGTATTGGTTGGGGTTAGATGGGGCGGGAGTGCATAAAGCATGGTAGCGAACCGATGCACAGTGGTCTGGAGGGTGGCCAAAATTCAATTTTTCAACTTCAACTTTACAATGTCATTTTTTCTGTATGAATTGACAACTCTCCAGAGCTTCTAAATCCGCATACATTTCCCTTTTCAGATGATTCTTTGATTAGGTATAATATTACGAAGACAAAATCATGAAATTTTATGTGAATCTAATTGTTTTAATTACTCATTATAGAACATCAAACTACGTGTTTGTATCATACAGTTACATAGGTAAAGAAGTATATTTCAGTTATTTACAGGTGTCATAAGCATTGTTTAGTCCATGTACAAATAGTGCAATGTTTATAACAATTTAAACTTTGAGAAGGCTTATAAAAAAAATGATTAAGTGTGATTAACGTCGGACTTTTTTTACATGAAAGCTTACACAATTGTTAACAAGAGCATGTAAATTTCAAATGCAGTCTCCTGCAGTCTTCAGTTTTATGTAGACTTTTTGAAATGACGCTCGAGGTATTTGGGCGTCCCGGACGCGTGTAGCTGCATAACCGCTTGAGGAGCGATTTGGAAGAATTTTGAAAAATTTTAAAAATTTTGCTTTGACACGGCTCATTTATACAAAGAAAAGTATCCATGGCACTCTATGCCGACCACAATCCATAAGATTTGGGTATATGGAAAGCAAATACTCGAAAACTGTATTTTGCCGCCAGGGTATTTAGGAGAGGTTGCGGCAGAATCACGAAATAAGTTTTATAAACAAGACCGACAATTTCATACCCGAAAATATAGTAGGAATAATAACCTCCTAGATATATTTCATAGAGCCCTGCACACTTCAGATCCATTTATATCGAGCATACTATCACTCGCAAATAGAATGCAAAAACAAAAATTGAACAGACTTCAGCTACCCACTGAAGTTATATCATTATTACGTTGTCCAGTTGTCGAACCACAACCATCAACATCACATTCCGGAATAGCGGACTATGTTAATGTTTCCGATGATGATGATGATGATGATGATCATGAAGATAATGAGGAACATGAAGATTTACCTATATTGCAATATTTAGATAATGTCGAATTAGATTTGGATGTATTATAGGAAATAATTGTATATATTTTATATGTATAATAATTTTTAATATTTTTTTAAGTGAAAGATAATGTTAGAACTGATTCTTTTTTCTCTTTTTTTTCTCTAGCACGGACACGATTTGTAAATTTGGCTATAAAATACCGCTTTCCAGACCACAGTGCGCGCCATATTGAATCCGCCATTTTGAATTTTGAATTTTTGGTGCAAAATTCGTTATCAGCGACCTCAAAAACCCTTAATCACCAAGTTTCAGGAAGATCAGAATTTTGGCCGCTAAACGTAGATATCCCCAGACCACTGTGCGATGTGAGTATGTGTTAAACTCGGTAGTTCTGGTGTTAAGTGAAGTTTCTGCGAATATATCGTAAATCAAACCCGACCCCCAAAAAGTTTATAGGGAAATGTTGTTCAGAATGACGACCTTGACAACATATGTGAAGGTCATCGAAATCGGCGAGATTTCTTGATCAGAAACGTTTCTTGTGTAATTCAACAAGGTTTAAAAACGTTTCTTGTGTAGTTTCTGAAGTGACTTTATTAAGAGGTTTGAAGATGACCTTTGGTGTTTTCAATGGGAACATACGTTTTTTTATAGCAAGATTTTATGTATGAAAATCATTTGTATAAAAAAATCAAAGGTGGATTTTGTTTGACCTATCTTATGGCCCCCTTGAAACCATGCAACTTTACTTTACATGCATCTTTCTCTATGAATAATAATATTGACGTAAATCAAGATGATAATAGCAGGTAACCCACGCTGTAGTATTGGGAAATCATTAAACACGCGCTAACCCGTTTTAACGACGAACGAAAATACTAAAGTATTTTCTCTGCCTTGCTTAACAGATTAGGAAATATAAAAAGAGATAGGTATGCAAAAAATACATATCCAAAAGTCCACTAGTCGCGAGACACAAATGTGTCCCCCGTGAGAAAGCTTTAATTGCTCGGTCGAAACTCATAAGCAGATAGACGCGTAAACTTAGAGCCCTTTGACACGTGACAACACATCGTAGAATTTGTTTTTTGAAAATCCTGCAAGCTTTGAAAAGTCGCATGGTCAAAGCCTCGAAGATGCATCGTCTTCGACTTGTCAACGAGTGAAGCCTTTTCACACGAAACACTTCTGTCGCTCGCTCCTGTTTCATTTGCTAAACACACTTGGCAGAGATGACGCTGGCTTAAGCAGAAGCAGGGTAAATGGGGATGGAAAGTGCAAAGATGTATCCGAAATAGCAGCCGTGAACCGCGAAGGTGTTTGGTACGGGAAGGCCCTAATGGCTCATACAATACTATGTAACAAGTAAACGTAAAATGCGCGAACTTAAGGCCTTCTCACACTTCTATGATTTGGGTCTGGTATTTCAAATAAATTCACTTAGAAAATATAACGCTGGTTTAAGAAAAAAAAACATTTGAGAATATAGCCATTGAGAAACTGCCGTCGTTTAAAGAAGAAGAAAAAAACGATTTCGTAGCCTGACGTAACTAAATAAATACGGACAAAGATGGCACAGGGAAATGGAGGACGATTGCTTCGCTGCCTCTGAGGAACTGAATCAATCGTCAGGCTTTCGATCGTTCGGCAGTTAATCCTGCCTTATCTTGCATCACGACGTTCATCATCGACGAAGGTCTCGGTCCAATCCGCGATTCCTTTCGCGCGACTATGTAACGTTGGGTATAATCTTTTCCACAGGACAGATAAAAACTGGCCAGGCTTACGTAACGGCGGCCACGGTCTTCGTCGACGCGAATTGGTAATTAGACTCCGTAACGCGACGCCGTAATAATCGTTAGATGTAATTCTAGACCTGCAAAAACTTAATAACAGGGTGGGCGGCGATGCTTGCGGCTATGGATCAATAAAACGCGTTGTCTCCACGAAAACTCCTGTCGTGGAACGAACAACGACACTGCAGGCTGCCAAAAAGGTGTCTCCGCGCGAGCCGATTGCTTCACGATTTTGGAAATTTCATTGCTACAGTACCTAACTACTATGTGTTTCGTTGCTTCGTATTTTTAACGCCAGACACTGAAAGGCCGACATAGGGTCGAGAACGATATTGTAATGGTCCTCATGGGAAGGAGAATATTCTATTAATAGGTACATAAGTCTGTCGTGTTTAGCTGCATCCCGAGGCATGCACGTCGAAACGCATTACGTAACGTGAACTACTGGAAGGGAAACTAAAATTGGGGATTCGATGATTGGGGAAGATCGTGTTCGACTTGGGGATGCTTCTTTTGGTGGCTGTAGGTCTTGAAAGACTACAGGCCTGGCTTTAAAAGTAACCATGGGTAAGTTTAGCACCGAAGTTCATCTCAAATAATCCTCGAGCCTTTGATATTGGAAAGAAGCCTGTATTAGTTGACATTAGATAGGATAGAAAGGGATTTCTAGGGTCGTTCACTTTCCAACTGAATAATGCGGGGTTAATGTCAGCTCAAGGTCAGAATATTATACATCATTAAATGAATATTTGCATCAGCTATTAGTATGTATAACAAAATATGTAATGTTCCATTGAGGAAAATGATGAGAAACTATAAGATTTATTGGAAACATATTTATATATTTATTATGTGCCACCTAAAAATAACACATTATATAGGTACGTGTTTGATATTTTTTTATCATCGAAAATTATGAAATTATTTGACACGCTAAGCCTCGGTAACTTACACTATGAGTACAGTATAGATACAGTAAATTGTTCGGCGTAGGGGAGAGGTGCTATAAAAGGGACAGGTCTTAAGGGGAGGTTCCGGTCTAGAGCCCCAAAAAATAGGTGATCTTTAGGAATTAATTAAAGGAAAACTACTACATATAACTTAATGGGACTTTTTGCATTGCATTGAGGATATCTTAAATTATAGAAATATATTTTTTGTTAAAGTCAAGGCGTCAAAAAATCATCCAAATCGGTGGGACATGTGTCTCCAAAAGTTATTATCCGATTCGACTGAAACTTTTTTTATTTTAAAGAATATACTTCTTGCTAGGGGGGGAACCACACAAAATTACAAAAATGAAATTTTTTTAGAAAATAACGATACTTGAAGTTTGAAATCACTTTTGCCCTATACTGTCCGTCCTTTCCACGCCTTTAAAAATTATAAATTTTCACTATTTTGTAATTTTGTCTGGTTTCCCCCCTGGCCAGAAGTATATTCTTCAAAATAAAAAAAGTTTCAGTCGAATCGGTTAATAACTTTTGGAGATATAGGTCCCACCGTTTTGAGAACACTGTTTCGAGAAAAACGCGTTTAAAGTTTTACGTGAGTGCCGAATGGCCGGGTTTTGCCACGCATTCGCCGCTACTCAAATGCCTATAACTTCGGGAATTTGACTAATTTCAACAAATCCTTTTAAACACGTATTCCTGAAAGGTTGAACAATCGAATAACGAAATAAATAAAAAATCGACTTTTAGACCGGAACCTCTCCTTAAGGGGTCATGCCTAGTTGGCAGGCGAAAAAGTACGTGATTTTCGGGAATTTTTTGTGGAAAATTGAATTTATATTTTTTACAACTATTTACTTATGTTAAAAGTACATATATTGAGCAATTCTCAGTAATTTTCTTATTGGAAAATATTAAAAAATGAAGGAATAACAGCCACTCTTGCGGAAGCCGTTTTTATAAAGGCGCTTTGCGGTGAGCACGATTTCTCGGAACCGGATCATCTGAAATCAGAAAGCGAAGAAGATTCTGTTAATATATGAGTTTATCTAGTTCGTGAACGAAGGATTTTTTAAAAAATGATTTCAGACAAAATGGCGGCCGTTTAACGCAAAATCATGATTTTTCGAGGTCTGAATTGTTCGTTTTTCGTGAATTAAAAATAGAGTTTTCATCAAAAATAAAAATCCTTCGTTCACGAACTAGATAAACTCATATACTAACAGAATCGTCTTCACCTTTCGATGTCAGATGATCCGGCTCGGAGAAATCGTGCTCACCGGATAAAAAATAGCTTCCGGAAGAGTGGCTGTTATTCGTTCATTTTATAATATTTTCCTATGACAAAATTACTGAGAGTTGCTGGAAATATGTACTATTAAAATAAGCAAATAGTTGTAAAAAATATACATTAGATTTTCCAAAAAGAAATCCTGAAAATCACGTTTTTTTTTCGCCTGCCAACTAGGCATGACCCCTTAAATGGGACAAATCGAATTGCCAAAATTCTAAACGCATTGCACATGCAAGTTATTTTCCTGCTTATGACAACACTAGTGCCCAGTCATTTGACGTAAACCTCACTGCGGTCTCACTTGCTGCAGAGTAGTAATCGGCGGTTGATGTTTTTCGGCAGTAAAAGTAAAATTTTCGTTGATTTTCTGTGTCGTTTTCTGAGGTCAAGATATATGCACAGGGTTGAAGTGTTATATCATTAAAATAGCCTGTATTCAACTAAAACGAAAATACTTGATAGGTAAGCTTAATTGGTTGTTTTCTTCTTTTTTTGAGGTTATTTTATATTAAACTCACTTATAGTCTTAAAAGGGACAGCATAACAAGTCATAAAAGGGACAACCGTTTCATGGTTGTACCTCTCATACACGTGTACTGCTGAACACTATATGTATTTTACGTTCCTGTAAAGTTATTAGTGTATCATCTGATATGTAGATGACATTGTTTTAAATTATCAATTATTAGTTGATGGCGTCTTGTTTCAAATTTAAGAATTAGTGAAGTGACTATTCAAAGCGACAAAATATTGATGATTTATAGTACAAAGAGTTAATTTTTTCATAGATTCCATTGTTTTGTATCATGAAGATTTACAATTATAATTGTAATACTTAATAAGTACATTTTTATTAACGTGTCCCTTTTATGACTTATACTGTCCCATTTAAAACCACCCAGTCGTGAAAGGGACATTTCCCACTTATTTGAAAATCGAAGATTTTGTTATTTTCTATTACAATTGATGAGTTTGTAATACATATACTTTTATTGAAGGAAAATAAACACGCTTTCTATCGATGTACTTGTTTTTTAAATGCCTATTGTGACATTGTCAGAAATGGACGCTGAACAAAAGTGTCCCTTTTATAGCACCTCTCCCCTACCAAGGAATTATTTAATTACCACTTTCTCCCTTTGTCGCGAAATGCACGACTGTCAATCACTTTTCAATCGTATCGTGACAATGTCGATACGTGCGACTGCTTCCTAAAACGCGAAAATGCACCCCAAAGCGCCCCTAAAGCGGAACAGCTTCGACATGGAGGAAGACACAAGTTCAAGGACAATTATCGACCCCACCCTCCCTCTCTTATGATCACCCTACCCTGCGTCCACGTGCCGTCGCGATAAATCTTTTCGGAAGTCGCTGTTTCCTCGCGTAGGCCGGAAACTTCGTGTCGACGCGCTGTCAAAACACGGGGGCTGCTTGGTCACGTGCGACCCCCGACTTTCGCGCCCTTTTCTATACTCATAACTGCGCCCCATTCTACTTTTGTATACACAGGCCCACGCGACTCGCAAATAACGCCGCTATTATTGCACCGTCGACCATAGTGATCCTTCGAATTATCCAGAGGGGGTGGATTGTCTCGACAATTATACATATATCTGTGACATCGATATTTAATTGAAATGGGAAAGCGATTGCGCCGATGCATATGGGAACATTTACATCAGATCTGGTGGAATTTATTGCCGTAGATACGTTGGTAGTTCAAAGTGTTTGAATTAGTTTCGTGTTAGAAATTTAGTAGTAAGCGTGATAGGGACAGAGGTGTGTTTGAGAAATTGCATCTTTTAAGAGTTCCAAGCGGGTGTAAAGCAAATGCTTGCGGCTGAAAATTTGTGTGTCATCTTTTAGCAGTTTATAGTCAATGCACGACCAGGCTGAGAATGATTTGTGCAATTTAGAACTCGAGCTTTATTTTTTTAATAAATCAGGAAAATGTTTCACATTTTTCATTCAGATAATCCACTTCTGGCCAAGCTTGCACGCCATTTGTAGTGGTATTCGCAGGAACAGAAAAATATTCGTAAATAAGGTAAGTTCGGGTAATAAGGCTCACCTAAGGTTCTATAATTTAAAAATAAAAAATTTTGTACATATTTTTGAAAACTTTTTTTTTATACAAATCTATGGACATTAAACTATACACTGTAATATTTGTAACTATATGTGAACACAACAAATACGGAAATTAATAGGATTTTAAAAACCTTGTAAACCGGCCTTATTTCCTGTAGTGCAGGTAATAAGGCTCACCTATTTCATATGCACAATTTGGGCACACAAAGACATCTTCGACCTCAGGTGTAAGCCCAACGCATTCCTCGTGTATCCAGGTGAGACACATGACACACTGTCGCATATCTGGCTTGAATGCAGTTCTGCATAATTTGCAAAACCAACTGTCTGCAGAGTTACCGTCCACGTTTTCTCTGGAGGTGGATGGCACGGGCTCTTGTTCACACACTCTTGTCTTTTCTCTTCCGGTTGAAGTGGTACGTGCTCTTCTCAATATCGGTCCTGCTTTGGAAGAGCCAAGGATAAATTACAGGTGTATGTATGGTTATGCATTATTTTTAATAAAAAAAAGCTTCTCCAATGTCCCAGTTTGACGCTTTATTTTTATTAGCTCTCGGGAAGCGTGTAATTTTAACGCGCTAACTGTCCTAGGTATATCCCCTTGAAACCGACACTTTTCCGATTATTCCTTGAAATATTAAGACGCTAACGACGGAAGCGCGCCATACGTCGGTGGTTCCGAAAGCGGAGCACACTCGCCCGTTTCGGTGGAAACGGGAGAGGCAGGGTGAACCCTTGATCCGTGTAAAGCTTTTCCGAAAATTTGTGAAAGTCCGCCCCGGAGTTCCGTCGTTTCAGCTGGCCCGAGCGCGACGCGTGCACGTCATAGATCAATAAGTCTCGTTCTCATTGTCGACTCGTCGTGGGCCGGCTTTACGGCCTCCTCTCTCAGGAAACGTTAACGACATCCGTGAAAGACGTATCGATCGTTACGCTCGAAGATATCGTAAATCACGAAAACCGACGGGAACGTTCGTTTCCACGCGCGGAGGACCCGGCCGCGCGGTAGGTGCATGGCGATGCGCATTTACTCCATATGGAACAGAGAAATGGTCGCCAAGACGGCATAAACGACATCTAAAATATCCACATTGTTCTCGGGCGATAGCGCGAAATATTCGTGGCTGAAACTGTTCGCACAGGAGAGATACCTACAGATTATGACACACCCCTTCGACGTCCCCTTTTTTGAAAGTGCGCATTGCAAAAATTTGCTCATAAAAAGAAATATAGATTACAAACAATGAAACAAATATTAATGATACTGATATTTATAATACGGATGAATTCCCGTCGAATAAGCTGCTTCAGATGTGGCGCTTCGAATAAAGATAAATCATCTTATTCGATCTTCGAATAACCGATAAACGTAAAGTACCTTTTATCTAGATATTATCTTCGCCCATCTCTGATTTAGACATGGTCTTTGATCCCTCGGAATACAAATTTTATGTTAAACGATTTTATTCAAAATGCACTAAAAACTGAAAAATAATTATTTTCTTGTACTACAATTTTTTTTCTAAATAAAATCGTGGGGCACCATCGATTTTCGACAAAAAATATAGTACTTCATGAATTCTGCATTTACATAATTTCATTATTTTCCACTAGTTGTTCTGATTCTGATAAAGACGCACATGTAGAAATAGATAATTCGGAAGTTCGTTTTACGCATTGTAGTAGTACACTTCTTAGAATATCGGGACGTTGTTCGAGGGTCTCCAGTGCGTTTGAAGGTAGTCTAGTCAGTCCAGAACGTACAGAACTCATCACGCAAGCTGCAACACAGATGGTCATAATTAATCAGCTACCTATATCATTTATAGACTCGACAGGTTTTCACTTATTCATGAAAGTTGTGGAACTAGGATATAAAATTCCGTGCAAAAGAACGGTTCTGAATGGAATTAATCTGTCGCATAATGAGAACAGAAATTGTGTTGAACGGAAGCTCGCCACTGCTGAGTCAAATGCCTTAGACACTGATTCTGGGCCTTCATTAAGTGTGACTTCTTACGTAACAGTGAATGCCTGCTACTTAAATTCCGATCGGCAGATACGGTCATGCAATTTAATCACGGAGGAAATAAATGAACGGCATACCATCGCAAATCTCATTATTAAGTTAAAGAATATTCCTGATGAGTGGAAAATTACTGAAAAAGTGTTAGGAATTGTAACAGATAATGCGAGTAATGTAACTGGTGCAGTTGATGCATTATATGGCTACTGATGCTCTTCACGTCCGGCAGAAGCACTTGGGTCTACTAGAATAAAAATTAATTCAGAGATGCGTGACAATATGGAATTCAGACTATTACATGGAAAAAAAACTCATGCAACCAGGACTGCGCAGAATGCGAAAACTAATTTATCAAAATACGTACATTTTGTATATTTGTATAAATAAAAGGACATTTTAAATATTTACGCCCCACGCGTTTATATTTTTAGTCATATGAAGGAATTCTTCTCAGGCAGTCATTGGGGCCGGTATCAAAATTATTGGTTTCTTTTTAGTACATTTTAATAAAAGCTTGTTTTTTTAAAAAAAAATAATATTACGTTTTTCATGTTTTTTAGTGAAAATATTGTATTGTCATTGGAACTACGTATGTGTGCAAAGTTTCAAGCTGATCGGATATGTTGGAGTGGGTCAAAATTAGTGTTCCTTCTCGAGAAATTTTATAATTGCTTATTTCTTATTTCTCGAGAAATACTGTAATTTCTCGAGAAACTTAAGTCTAGGAAAAACATTATAAGTCTCATTGATTTTCGGAAATGAATTTTTAGTTAGTTCAAATTGTGTATTACTAGTTAATCACGAACATATAAACACATCTACAATTTTAAATACATCTTATTAATAACATTAGAACCTGTATGAATTCCTCTTAAATTCTTATTTAAAAATTTAGAAAAATTATATACTGAATTAAGTACTTACCTAATGATAAGACTATTGTATCCCAAATAAAATTTTTGCATGATCCAGAATTTCTTCAAAAAGAGTCAAAAGACGCATTTTTTCATTTAACAGCCAAGACTGATATGTATAAAACGTCAAAATATAACAGTAACAGATTTTGTCACAAAAAAAATAGATTCGCTGACGCTACATTAGACGCATTGTGTTTTTAAAAATCAAGTTTTAAACAAAAAGGGTAATGTTTCGCTTGGTACGAATTTTATATTGAATAAATAAGTTTATCAATTATATTTAATATCTATTTTTTCATTTACACAAGTTTTGTATATAATAAATTAGACAGGGATAATCATTTAGTTCAAGTTTTCTTGTGTTTTTGATAAATATTATCAACATTATTCCATAAATTAGATTTTTGCAATATCTTTTTCAATTACTCGAGATTTCTCGAGAATTCTCAAGAAATATGATCTGATTTCTGATTTCTCGAGAAACAAAGCATATGGAGAAATCAGGAACACTACCTAGTCAAAATTATGTTACCAGATTTCACCCTGTGAAACTAGCGACCTCACAACTGAAACTAAATAAAAGCTTGTAAAAAAATGAACCTAAAGAACTTGATTTGTAATTCACACCATAGGTACTATTCGAATAATAACATTGGAATACTCAAATATTCGAAGTTTATTCATAGCATGCGAATACTCAAATATTCGAAGTTTATTCATAGCATTCGAATACTGGTAAAATATTCGAATATTAAATTATTCGAATAGTCCCAGCCCAATTCGGAAGTACGCAGTGCAAAAAATGCACCCCTATCCAAAGAAACGAGGAGATAGAAATGTCGATCGTGCACGGTACAGTCCCCTTTCTATAAGGACAGCTTTAAAAAGCCCAGCGGGGGGAGAGCGGTGTGGTAGGTGAAAAATTGGATCCTAAAAAACCTCGCGCTCGCTAACTACGATAAAACGATCCGATGGTGACATCTGTGTCAATAAGGCGAACTCTCCCGGGGGTAGAAGCGGAAGAGAGGGTCCGCGAACGCGATTATCCTCATTCAATCATCGATTTTATTTGGTTAATAAAACGATTATCCCGGTTCTCGCGCTCGACGAGAGCTTCTCGCTTCCACCCCTCCCACCCTCCTGCTCCGCCTCCTCCTCTCTCCAGGCTCGAACTGTTGTACAGTGCACCCTCCGGGGCGTTCGACCAAAAATGTAATTTACATCCCTTTATGTCGCGAGATTGAAATATTTGCGAATTAATCCGCGCGACAGGATTATCGCCGACCATTATACGCAGCCGCCGTTCTCTTTCAACCGTCCTCCTCGCTCCCTCCTCCTCCCTTATCGCAGTTTCGAAGCGCTCCTAATGACTCTCCCTTCGTCGATTCAAAAATGTCGCCGTTACCCCACTTTACGGAAGATTGGATTCAATTATGTATCTCTGTCAGACCGTCTCGAGCCTGCGATCCTGCGAGCTTCGCCGCGCTATTTTCGCGCGTTACTGGCAAAGGGGCTGCTCTTGTGTTTCTTCTTTTTTTATAATACATCCAGGCGGATCGTTTCCTTTCCCACCTTTACATGAATTCTTCAAACGCGAAGCGCAACGCCCGGCCGAGTCCGCCGCCCCGATCATGAAACCTGATCCACCAATTAGACTTAGGATCCAGCGGCGCTATAAAGAGAAGCAATCGTGAATCGAAGCGACGATGGCTGCTCGGGACAAGGGGTTGCTCCCAGAGACATTACGTCAAATCCCGCACCCGTTAAACCGACACACAATAATCTGCGCAGCGCCAATCCCGTCGGCAGCATCCAATTAATTCTCCGGCAAAATTTGTCGCTCGTATTAAATCTGGCTGGATTAAAGGCAATCTCGCTTCCTTCCGCCTTGCGACGCCCCTCTATTCTCGTTTATGCCCCGGCCCGCCACCGCGGGCGTTTCGGATCCGCGTGCAATCGGCTCGATATTGGCAGCGAATCGCGTAAAGCAGAGCAGGATTGCGACGTGGTTCTGAATCTTGACAGAATTTTCAATATCTTTACACGAACCACTTCAAACCTGATCGAACGTCTAGAAGAAGTTACTAAATGGTTTTTTAATTGAATACTACTTAGTAGTGAATTGATATTAGATAGGGTGGAGAGTGTGTGGGTTAGGGGGGTTGTATACAAAATTTATGAATGATAAAATTTGGTAGAATTTTAATTAGAGCTGGATCTCCAATAGGGCTGGGACTATTTGAATAATTTAATGTTCGAATATTTTACAAGTATTCGAAGGCTATGAATAAACTTTGAATATTTGAGTATTCGGATGTTATTATTCGAATACTATTCGAATACTGATGTATTCGAATAATATGGTATGAAGTGGGTCAAAATTAGCTTACAAGATTTCACCCTGACAAATGAACCTAAAGAACTTGATTTATAATTCACACCATACATCAGTATTCGAATACTTAAATATTCGAATAGTATTCGAATACTTAAATATTCGAATAGTATTCGAATACTTGGATATTCGAATTATATTCGCCAAATAATTGAGCAACTGAAGTATTCGAATATTCGAATACCGAAAAATTCGACAAATAATCCCAGCCCTACCCTAGTAGCATTTTTGGTTGGCCAACAGTTGCCAACAGTTGGGAATTAGTTGGGATATAGTTAGTGGTTTTGCCTACATTTGTATTTAGGGTCTACGGCAAAAAAGTTACGACAGTTTGCCTACGAATATTCAATGTTGGGCCAACAATTACTATGGTTGGTTAATTAACAAAAAAGTTACGACAATTTTCCAACGAATATTCAATGTTGGGCCAACAATTACTATGGTTGGTTAATTAACAAAAAAGTTACGACAGTTTGCCAACGAATATTCAATGTTGGGCCTACAATTACTATGGTTGGTTAATTAACAAAAAATTTACAATGAGCTGCGCAGATCGGTTGCAAATCAGTGGGGGCGTACGTCTACTCTTATATGGAATGGTATATACATACAACGCAGTTTGTTGATGTCAGGCCATAGTTGGCCCACTAAGGTTTTGTTGTATGTAGTCTTGGAATTTATTTATTCCTTTAAATTTTTCTACTTTAGTTTAAGGAAGTGAAAATAATATCAATTCAGAAAAAGGTGCTTGTTGGAATCGATACTGATATACTGTGGTCTCGCCACCGTCGCGTTGTGTGCGTTTTCTATGTTACGGTTATTTCAATCTATTATTTATTAATATTAAATTAAAACACGTATGTATATTGTAAGATATTTTGTGGTTATATAGGCGATCTGAATTGTTAGCATCGCCATAATGCGTTGCCTTGACAACGATCGAATGATCGAGAGGAGAGCGGTCGATTGTATGCGTCACCACGCCACGAGGCACGACGCATTATTCAGTAACATTCGATAGCGTGGCTGGTGGCTGACGGAGGCGAATCCGCGAGACAGGCGAAAAGAATATTATTTGTTCCTTTTGTGATTGTGATTGTTGTGATTTGTTGCGTTTCATCTCGCGGTTCATCGGACCAGGTAAATATTATATTTGAAAAATTATTCGTATTTTCAGAAACCTAATCTTTTTAGGTTAATCGAACTAGTCATTCATTGTTTTAAAGATTCCATCACTATCTTACAATTTTGTTATGGCTACATATAAGTATATATGTCTATCAGTATTTTAACTACTACAATTTACAACCAATCACTACGAAATTCATCAAAAAGATACTGGTTTTAACCTCAAAGACAGCTATAAATGTACACAATATGAAAAAATACTTGGCCAGTTTTATTTTATGCTTTAATTATTATTTGTTTAAATGTGTCAAAGACCCTTACAATTAAAACCTCTGTATAGAAAAACAAAATTGCTTGTTGTAGGTGCTGTACGTAAAAATAAGGTGGCAGAAACTGTCACAGATGCTGAAATCGTTGTCATCTTAACTAATTGGTTCAGATTTACAAAAGATAGAGATTAAATCATTGCAGCGAACTAAACAACGGCATGTGGCTACAAAAGAAATCAAATCAAAGATAGTCTACGAATAAGTGTTGTTTCAGAAGTACATTGTAATATCTCTAATAGCGATTCGAATCAGAGTCTATTATCGTTTCATAATTCTACCAATTTAAATGTACCCTGTCATTGTGATGATGTATTGTGTGGTCTCTTTATTCTTCTAATGTACATAAGAAATGTCTACTTTTACTTAACTATGTATTCTGCAAGTAATACTACCAATTTAAATGTACCCTGTCATTGTGATGATGTATTGTGTGGTCTCTTTATTCTTCTAATGTACATAAGAAATGTCTACTTTTACTTAACTATGTATTCTGCAAGTAATACTTTTATTTCTATTCCTTTGACTAATATAGAAAAAGTACCATAAAGATCCATTGTATGTAAACAAATAAAATTTTCAGAAAACCGTACTTTGCAGTTACTTTCTTTTAGAGATTGATAAGGCTTTTATTGAAGTGTAGTATAACCAACTGTCTTCCTACTGTTGGTTTATTGTAGAGGCTCAACTGTTGGGCCTATGGAAAGAAACCTTCAGTTGGGCCTATGGAAGGAAATCTTTAGTTGGGCCAATGGAAAGAAACCTTCAGTTGGGCCTGCGTTGGTTACAATCGTTGGCCCATTCAAAAATAGCGCGACACTTCAACAGTTGTATAACACGTCATTGGCCCAACGAACTCCCAACAAATAAATGCTACTAGGGTAATCTCGGGTTGGAACCGAAGGACGCATAACACACTGCAAAGAGCGCGAAGAGTAATTTACGAGTAATTTCGAGCAAATTCTTTAATAACGTTCATCTTATGAGGAACTGTCTTATTCTTATTTAGTAACCCATAGTAATCGAATACAGTTCATACGGAAACCTTTTAGATTGAGATGTACATTCTGTCAACAGCACTCCTACTTGAAAAAATTCTCAAGTTATTTGTCTTGGTAACGGAAGGTCGTCTACTTTTTTTTGTTATAAACCAACCTGATTTAGTATAGCATAGATTCATAAACGTCACACGCAAAAGTATCACAAGAAGTTCATCCCACAATACTGAGATCATACCTGGCCTGGCCTAAGAGAATCTTAGTTACTTATTTATTTATTTAAGGGTTAGGTCTGTTAATAGATCCTCCGGATTACATAACATGCCAATACAAAAGTAAAAGAGAATGCAAACAATAGTTTCACCCCTGACTATTTGTAAAACGCCTAAAAATAACAGCGTTTGACAAGATGTCAGGGACCCAGAGAAAAAAAAAGGTCGAGAGAGTGAGAGTTGCTATCTATTTAAGTAGTTTGTTAAAACAATTACAAATGCGAGTAACTGGAATATGATGCCCGATATTGGTTTTATGCAATCTATTATATATAAAAGAAGAAGTCCTGACTGACTGACTGACTCATCAATGCCCAACTGAAACCATTTAACCTAGGAACGTGACATCTGGAAAGTACATTGTTTTCATGACGTAGGCACCCACTAAGGACGGTTTTTTGGAAATTCCATCCCCAAGGGGATGAAAAGGAGTAATATGTATTTTCTCCGACTCCCTAATATCTCTTAGGCCTGATTAGATATCAACTTCGTTCTTACATAGAAAGATTACCCACGCAAATGCCTAAAAACCAATTTCAGGATTTTTCCCTAATCAACTCCTAAGGGGGTGGTGAAAACGGGTGAAATGTGTTTTCATAGAGATCTTAATATCTCTTAGCCCCGAAGCGAAGCGCAGGGGTATTTTGCTAGTCTTGGATAAAACAATGGAGTCATCCTTAGAGCTCTGCCCGAGACATAAAAATTCAGGTTCTCTAGAAGCCGTGGTTGACAGATGGCCACTTGATATGGCCATTGATTATCTTGAACAGGAATACAAGATCGTTAACTATCCGGCGTACTTCAAGCGCGGTACGTTATGGCGAGCTAATCGAGCTACATTGCGCAAGGCGCAAAAACTTACGTTGAATGTTGTCGATCGTGTAATTCATCTGAACAGTGTAGGGGTTCTAAATTTGCGAAGCGTATTACGGATCAGCTCTGACGAAGGAAAAATACGATGGATTCCTGAAATGTGTCGCAAAACGTTTCGCAATCTTATATCCCGGATGCCCGGAAACAATGACTGCGCGTGCCTTGAAAGGGTGAAGAGTCGCGGAATCCAAAGCACGGCATTCGAAGAGGCACGCGAACGGCTCGTGTCGAAGTCTCGTGAAAAAGCCAAGTGACATGGCCGCGTGCGACAAGGGTGAGCCGGAGCCAACGATACGGTTGAGTGTAAATAAGGTACACCCCCGGCGTCTAGAGTTCATCACCCCGCGCTCAAACGCATCAGGGTTGTGACCCTGGGTTAGCAGGACTTGACTGGTAGCAAGGAAGATGCGGGAAGGGTGGCTAGTCGATGGAGGGGAAACAGGAGCCTCGCGAGGGGTGAACGAGGGACGAAAGAACTCGTTCGACACTTGAGCGCCATACTCGAGGATAATATCGTGTTATCTGTACAAATAAAATGAAATTCTGTTTGTCTGCTTGTGGCTGCATCGTGGAAAAACCGCAGGAATTGCGATGACACTTGGAGGGTACCTGTAGGGCAGTGTAGGGTCACGCGACATTACAAAATTACGATACCTCGCTCACCGTTGTTCTTACGCTAGAAATGCGTATAACAGAAGTTGTGAAATGTATTTTGAAAGTTTTTTCGCTGGAGAATTTTGCGATGGAGAAAGTGATATTTTACCTTTGATACCTCGTGCAAAAGGATTCATACGTAGCGTCTGTGTAAAGTATTTGGAGCGATATAAAAAGTATGATATAGGGTAAAGGACCCAAGTACTGACACTTTAAGCGTTGACTCTGACTTTATCTTATAGTTTTGTACTTATATAGACTAAAAGTATATGTTCTTCTTGTTATTTATTATTGTTTAATATGTTTACTTAATGAACAAAATTTGGTGGATCTTAAAACATCTATTTTTATGTATAAATTTCAAAAATATACTTGGGTATTTATTACTGACACCCTTCAAATGTATTTGTCTGAATTACTGACACCCCAATTACTGCCAGCTAACCTAATACTGTTTATCTCATTTTAAGGTTATGTCGTCTCATGTAAGTACTTACATGAGCGACTACTGCTATGACAGTAATACCAAAATGCTTGAAACGCTTGTACCAAATACATACCAATCACTGTCACCGAATTAATAAATAAACAGACTTAATGAATCGTTGAATTTTGATCGTTATTACTTTCTATGATGCTTGTATTATCTAAAACATTATATTTTGTTATGTTAATACCTTAAATATTACAATTACAGCATTTTCTTTAACCTCTTGTTTTCTCTTTTGCTAGTAAGGAAGTCATCGTTTTCACTCTCCTAATATCCGCTTAAAATGTTTGATCGTTTCAACCAAATTAACGAAGAAAAAATTAAGTGCTGTTTTTTGTATCGTATAAATTACAGTTTCAATTGTATGTTAAATTTTTGTATGTATCGTTTCACAAGATTATTCGATATTTCAAGTAAAACAGCTCAGGGTGACAGTGATTGGGTAGGTGGCAGTAATTGGGTCCTTTACCCTAGCAGAAAGTGGTGAAATAATTTTTCCACCCAAGTTCGGCAGTAAATATGAGTAAACAGAATAGGGAACTGACAAGTAAATAGTAACGCGATGGTTTCGCTATTTGGAAATGTTGAGTGCATATAGGGTTAGTTACTGTTACATATAATACTAGCAAACTACCCCCGCGTTTCGCTTCGGGGCCTAAGAGATATTAAGGACTCCATGAACACATCTCACTCCTTCTCACCACCCCCTTAGGGGTTGATTAGGGCAAAATCGTGAAATTGTTTTTTAGGCATTTATGTGAGTAACCTTCCGAAGTAAAGACCAAGTTTATATCTAATCGGGCCTATGAAATAGTAAGGAGTCCGAGAAAATATATTTTACCCCTTTTTATCCCCTTCGGGTTGGAATTTCAAAAAATCCCTTCTTATTGAGCACCTACGTCGTAAAAGGAATATGTATACCCTCCGAATTTCATGTTTCTAGGTTCAGCGGTTTAGGCTGGATGGTGATGAATCAGTAACACAACGAGTATAGATGGAAATTATTGTTACTATGTTACTATGATACCTTCACCCGGCGATAAATACGAACGTAATTGGATTTACCTCTCCTGACATATTAATAGACTTATGAATACATTTAGAGCCAGCGCTCTATAATGCAATTAGCTAACTTCTTCGAATCTATTTAATTCAATTAAGTCGTAATCTGATAGGGAATATCGCGATCGGCGAAGAATCGACTCGAGCGTGGAAAAGCAAGCGGGGAGGAGGCTTTTATCGATTGACTGGCGAACGAATGGTCATTTCCAGTGAAACCAGAGATTAAGGGCAAGGTCACGTGAGGTAAAGATCAACGTATGCACCCGCTGAACCGTTCGACATTCTCCATTGCCACTTTCTCCCACCATCATTTGAACATGGGATCCACTCAATCGCTGTCCATCTACGACATCGTTATCTGCTTTGAATCCTACTGGAAAAATGGCCGCCAACGCGAGTGGATTCGCGTGTCGGACTTCAAACGAGCAGAAATCGCGAAGCCAACGCAAACTGGACTATTCAACCGTGCTGCTTGTCAAGTTACCGCGATACAAAATGCACTCGCGACCGCAGTGCAACGAATCACGGGCCGCGGCCTGTCACCAGCGCATTGTTGCAAAACAGAAGGGAAACAAAGTGGCAGCTGCACGCTCAACAACGACACCAACAGTTTCGACAATGGAAAAAAGATCAGTGTCGTATAGTTTACAAGGAAGGTTTTTTACTGTTGTGGTGCCGCATATATTATATGTACCTAACTTTCATTACATTTGAATTACAGCATTTTGAAAAAAATGTTCGATTTTTGCTAGTAGCGGGAACTGCGCAGATTGGTTGTAAATCGGTGGAGACGTAAGTCTACTCTTATATGGATTGGTATATACATAGAACTACTCGTAGAGCTACTACTACATAGTAGGGCTACTGCTAGCAGGGCTACTACTAGTAGGGCTACGATTGGAGCTACTACTAGTAGGGCTACTACTAGAACTACTATTAGAAGGGCTACGATTGGAGCTACTACTAGTAGGGCTACGATTGGGGCTACTGCTAGTAGGGCTACTACTAGAGCTACTACTACTAGGGCTACGATTGGGGCTACTGCTAGTAGGGCTACTACTAAAGCTATTACCAGTAGGGCTACTACTAGAGCTACTACTAGTACGGCTACGATTGGGGCTACTGCTAGTAGGGCTACTACTAGAGCTACTACTAGTGGGGCTATTACTAGTAGGGCTACTAGTAGGGCTACTACTAGAGCTACTATTAGTAGGGCTACGATTGGAGCTACTACTAGTAGGGCTACTACTAGAGCTACTATTAGTAGGGCTACGATTGGAGCTACTACTAGTAGGGCTACGATTGGAGCTACTACTAGTAGGGCTACTACTAGAGCTACTATTAGTAGGGCTACTACTAGAGCTACTATTAGTAGGGCTACTACTAGAGCTACTATTAGTAGGGCTACGATTGGAGCTACTACTAGTAGGGCTACGATTGGGGCTACTGCTAGTAGGGCTACTACTAGAGGTACTGCTAGTACGGCTACGATTGGGGCTACTGCTAGTAAGGCTACTACTAAAGCTATTACTAGTAGGGCTACTACTAGAGCTACTACTAGTACGGCTACGTTTGGGGCTACTGCTAGTAGGGCTACTACTAGAGCTACTACTAGTGGGGCTACTACTAGAGTAACTACTAGTAGGGCTACTACTAGAGCTACTGCTACTAGTGGAGCTACTACTAGTAGGGCTACTACTAGAGCTACTGCTACTAGTGGAGCTACTACTAGTAGGGCTACTATTGGAGCTACTACTAGAGCTACTGCTACTAGTGGAGCTACTACTAGTAGGGCTACTATTGGAGCTACTACTAGTGGGGCTACTACTGGAGCTACTACTAGTGGGGCTACGATTGGGGCCACTGCTAGTAGGGCTACGATTGGGGCTACTGCTAGTAGGGCTACTACTAGAGCTACTACTAGTACGGCTACGATTGGGGCTACTGCTAGTAGGGCTACTAGTAGGGCTACTACTAGAGTTACTGCTAGTAGGGCTACTACTAGAGCTACTACTAGTGGGGCTACTACTAGAGCTACTACTATTAGGACTACTACTAGAGCTACTACTAATAGGTTTACCAAAGGAGCTACTATCGCATGGTTGATAAGCAAAAACCTCATACGAACATCTCTGTTCCCCTCTCTATCCCTTAAACTCCACCTACAAACCTCACTATTGCACGTGATACCTATAAACTCATAAATCGTATAGGTCTACCTAAACCTGCAAGCAAATCTACGCCACCCGTTGAAACGCTTTCACGACATGAGGCTGTAAATGAGAATTCTAATATTTTAAATGGAGCAGCTGCGTCTGTTGGCTGAAACAATCTACTATTGCGGGGCAGCGAATGGTATTGAACTGTGAACTGCATAGAAAGGGCTGTCGTTTCTCAGTAAGAACAGAGCGAGAGCACGCGTCGCGAAGTTGTAGCTAAGCACGAGCAACACGAAGGGCCATGCGACTAAGCGAGCGAACAGGCGAACGAGACGGGGAAAAAAGGAGATGATGTCACCCTCTGCCGACCATATGTGACTTTCCAAAAATAAGTAATGCTAATAGTAATTGATGGCCGCGTTAGTTGCGCCGTTTCCTAATTCGTGTCGTCCGTGAAATATACCGAGTGTCCGATGGAAACGGCGCCACTCGAGCAGCTGTCGCCGTTGAGGGTGAACATTGAGTTACAATAGACATCTGGCCGTGTTCAAGACGAGCTCGAAGAACACGCGATCATCGTTAAGGTGTATTAGAAACTGTGTCCTGCGCTTTCGAGCGTGTTGCTGCATTTAACCTGTTGACTGAGCCAGTTCTCGACCAGAAACGTCTCTGCTGTATATGTATACTCACATACATATACCGAAATTGGCAAATTTTGTCCAGAATATATCTGATGCATCAGCTGACACCGTAAAGTTTTGTAATATGTCAACTGGCCTTAATGTGGAAGAATTTTCCCTAAGTGAGTTAACTCGTCTTTCTCAGTTGGAAGAATAAGATGGAGTCACACTTGGTTCCTTTGATCGCATAGTGATGAAGAGGGTAAATGTCATCGCGCAAAATTGATCAAAGTCTATTTCGATGGACAGGTAACTATCACCCGTAAAGAAAATGGTGGCAAAGACCGCTTATTAAGAAGTTCTTGCAAACTGAAGAAGGGAGAACCTATGGAAGTATGGTGAAGCGGTTGAAGACCTCCGTGCAAATCTTATTTAATAATATTTCAATAGACAGTTGCTGCCGAAAGCTGGGGCACAGAGAATTCATCTTTACCTTTCATTAAAATTGAAGAAGAAAATGGACTCCAATGAGTACTAGATCTGTTAAGAAGGTCACGCGTAATTAGGAAAAGGAAGACCACGCATTCGTGTGCCCGTCAACAGCGCCAGTTATCACCAAACAAATTCGAAAAACACCGCGCACAACTTTTCCCGTTCGGCCAGCAAACTGCGGCATTTGCATTATACCGATGCAGTCAGTGTCTATTGGGCGCACTATAATCATTACGCGGATCATTAAAATATCTCCGGGTACACGTTCACCGACCAGCCCACACCCCCTCGATCCGTGTGCCACATTGTAATCAATACGATTGCTTTTTGCATCGAGTTTAAATGCCGCGTGCGTTTACAAACTGGACAAAATGCCGAGCGAAAAACCAGTGACACCGTTTTAAGCACGGGAGCCAGATAACTGGCTACTTTGAATTTACAAGAAATTCTGTCGAATCGCGGCCTGAATAATTTAATTCAAAGTGAAATGAAAGTATGAATGCTATAATGTGGCACGCAAACTAAGTACGGGGAGTTGAATAAAAAATATGGCGTTTGTACTCTGTTAAGGAGGAAAGACCAGTGAACTCGTTTGATTGTCTCTTTGCATTGGGCTGGACGAGTTAATTTGGTGAGAATAATTAATAATTACGCTCGTGCACAAGCAGTAAATATAGTAGTACATATTATCAGATTATATGTATGTATGTAGCGTTCACTGTATGTAAAAAGAGTTCATTTTTAATCATCTTAAAATATCTACAGTAGAGAAGTGTTTGATTGAGATTCATTGGGGAGGGTAAAACGAAATAAAATAAATAATCAAAGATATCACATTCTAGGGTAATTATCCCTATATATAATTTATATTATTAGTGTAATATAAAAATGGAGATTTAGTACATTGATAATAATTTTTTCAATGGATTATTTTTAGTATAATAAAAGCAGAGTTGGCAAAATGTTTATTTCGATAAACATTTCGAGGCACGTGAAATTATTCCATTATTCATCGGATAAAGGTAATACGTTCATTCAAACTTTTGAATAACAGATAATCATACCGATCTTTTATTCGATTCTGCATTTAAATGATCTTGTTATCTAGATACTGGCCATTAATGAATGAAGGAAGCAGTCTACACGAACGCATTTGAAAGTGAAATGCTGTATTAACTGCAAATAAATACAGTATTAAATACTTTTAATAAATACTTAATTAGAGATTGCAAATTAAGATTGTAAAACATACCACATCAACCGCATTTCATGAAATGTGCCACTCGCTTCGTTAGTGAATCGACCTTTGTATACAAGCTGGTAGGTAGTTCGATCATATTACAGCCTCGTGACATAGTAATGCTAAACATTGGCGATAATTTCTTGTTAACATGTCGACTGTTATGAGGGTTGCCGGCGCCAGCTGCTTCGAACTTACAATGTTTCCTTAAAACACTTTAACTAAACACCTCCACCCGCAAACCTCTGAATAATATTACATTCTGTCATTTGAAATTACGTAAAATACCTACTAAATTCTTCATCGCATTGTAAAATATTATTTGTCTTAAGGATAGATATTTGAATAAATGTAAATGAATTGAAAATGTGACGTTCAGCATTATGTTTTGCAAGGATTCTTTTACTCCTTTTAACATAAATGGGGGTTTACAACTTATTTTTTAATCGGATTCAAGCTTTACTAACAATGTGCCCTTCGAATAGTAGGATAAAAAAAATGATTACGAACTACTAATTCTATGTAAATTGCTTTATCGTCAAAGTTAATCCATACGAAAAACAGTTATTTTATGGTTGTCGCGATTTTTTTCGTGGTACATTTTAAGATGTTTGACCCACAGTTCTCCCCTGGCTTTTCTCGAAACAATAATTTACAACGAAATGGTTGCCATGTAAAGTTGGAAACTCCATTTCTGGCATACAATTTTTCAGTTTCTTTAAAGTTTGATACAGGTCAAAATTAGAAGCCAATTCGATCCTTAGATTCCTAGAAATTGCAACAACTACAAAACAACTATCTTTCGCAAGGTCCAACTTCGACGAGAAAAACTTGGCGAAAAGTTAATATTTTGTAACGATATTTTCTTTATCCCACTCCCAGAAGAATATATCTTTACTGCACTAACAAATTGCAATAAAAAAGACCATTACCGAACTCCAGCATCAACAATTGTAAAGTCGATTTTGCTTTTCGAACAAGCATAACGATTACCACCCTTAAGGTGACCATCTTTCTCAGGAGGACGCCTCGTATAAAGTCGACCACAAATGTTCACGTTCACGTCTCTGAAGCAGCCTGTATATTCAATTTGTTAGAAACAGAGGACGGCCGAATACTTTTGTGAGTAACTGTATGCGCGCGTAAGTCCACGCTCGGCCGGCCGTATATTAACGTATTCAAATGCACGTGTATCTGTCTATTCATGTATGTATGTATTCACTGGCGGATATTATACATCCCCATGAGAAGATGCGGGCGAGTGACAACCATATGCATCGCGTTGAATCGATAATATCGTAATATTAATGTGAACGTCGACAAGGCGAACTTATTTTCCAACCGTGGAACCAGAAACAATCGTGGGCCTCGCGATGTCGATCACCCCCTCGGAACCCCTCCGCCGAGAGTTTTTCTCAAGAATCTTCAGCCATCGACGGTGGGCTTCCTCGATCGCACTGAATTATACACAGTTACAGCTCAACGCTTAGGAACTTTTTACGCTTCCGCTGACGCTGTACCTCGATGGAAATACGCGTAGTTAAACCGAGTAGTTGCGACGTCTTTTGGGAGAACTCAAGAAGAAGGATCGGAAGCAACGGAATTTGTGGAATGTCCTCGGCTGCCAGCTACTTCCAGCAGTGCTGAAGATTCTGGATGTCGCTGCAGTACACTGTGGCTTTAACGCGATGCCAAGTGCAAAAATTGAGAGAAGTTAAATCGCGAACCATGGCAAAGATTGTAGATACGTGACAATTGTCAGCGTTCAGAAATATAGTCGGTACGTTAGAAGATCGGCTTCTGTGAGAAGAGAGGTGAATAGAATCTGTGGCTTTTGAGAAATTTAGGTACAGATACACCGAGCAATAGTGAGATTAGTCCGAGGAATTGGGAAGAGGAAATGGAAGGAAAATCAGTGACTAGGACTAGGAGGTCTTTGGTTGCCGGCAATTCGATAGTAATGCCTCGAGACTAGATCATCTGCAAGACTCTAGACATAGGGTAAAGGACCCAATTACTGACACTTTAAGCATTGACTCTGACTTTATCTTATAGTTTTGTACTTATATAGACTAAAAGTACATGTTCTTCTTGTTATTTATTATTGTTTAATATGTTTACTTGATGAACAAAATTTGGTGGATCTTAAAACATCCATTTTTATGTATAAATTCATCAATTTCAAAAATATACTTGGGTATCTATTACTGACACCCTTCAAATGTATTTGAATGAATTACTGACACCCCAATTACTGCCAGCTAACCTAATACTGTTTATCTCATTTTAAGGTTATGTCGTCTCATGTACATGAGCGACTACTACTATGACAGTAATACCAAAATGCTTGAATCGCTTGTACCAATCACTGTCACCGAATTAATAAATAAACAGACTTAATGAATCATTGAATTTTGATCGTTATTACTTTCTATGATGCTTGTATTATCTAAAACATTATATTTTGTTATGTTAATACCTTAAATATTACAATTACAGCATTTTCTTTAACCTCTTGTTTTCTCTTTTGCTAGTAAGGAAGTCATCGTTTTCACTCTCCTAATATCCGCTTAAAATGTTTGATCGTTTCATCCAAATTAACGAAGAAAAAATTAAGTGCTGTTTTTTGTATCGTATAAATTACAGTTTCAATTGTATGTTAAATTTTTTTTATGTATCGTTTCACAAGATTATTCAATATTTCAAGTAAAACAGCTTAGGGTGACAGTGATTGGGTAGGTGGCAGTAATTGGGTCCTTTACCCGAGGCAGTTATCTTCACAAAATTCCACCTGTAAAATCGAATGTGCCGACAGTTGGCCCACTTTCATTATCTTCTGCTTGAACATGCGCATTGGAGACCTCGCTATTAAGGTAGTTCCTGAATATTCTACTAAATTCAAGAATTATTTTAAATTTCGTTCAAAACTAATTTCGAATACAAGAAACTCTTTTACGAAGTTTAAAATTGATTTACCACGTAGTTATCGAGAAATTGTTAATTAAAGTTAATGCATTTTAACATAGTGGCATATGGCAGAGTCGGAAAAAGGGGGTTATAGTTTCAGTTTTTCTTCTGAAACAGGAAAGCTATATTCAAGAAGTGTACCAAAATTGGCAGAAAAGTACATCGAAATGTCGCGAAATGAATTTATTAATTTCTGTGAAACTGGCCACATGGTTTCTTCGTAAATGCCCATAAGAAATAGGTTTACGTGCAAATTTTTGAGAAATAACGTAGGGCAGTCAACATGGCAACGTCGCACAATCGATATGTTCAGACATTTAAATAGCAAATGACGATTCAAATTCATATGAACATTTATTCTGATATTTTGGTGATAAAAGACGCTCCGAATGTATGCGACGTTGTCAGATCTGCTGCTCCAATTCACTACGCTAACCTGCAATTCACTATGCATAACAATTTAATATTTTATTTTCGTATTACAATTATTTATATTAACATTGAACTTTTTGAAATATATATACATGATGTTAACAATTATTATTATTATTTCTATAGTATCATACTACTTTATATTTATCGTTTATTATCCAACTCTGATTTGACTAATATAGGTAGTTGGTTAGGAACTACCTTAATCCATACACATACAAATACACATTACACATGCAGAACGCGATTTCTAAACTCGGTTTTCGGAAAAATAGGGCTTAAGAGTCAAACAATGTATTTTTCACCCTGGCACGACAAATTCAATATGAAATATCGTGCGGGCTAATTAAAATATTGAAACGCGCAGGCCGAGCGAGACACCTTCCAACCGCGAGTCCGCCCGAAAAGGGAAACGGGAACGCTAATGATTCCAGCGAACTCTTGGTAACGGAATAGAACGGCTTGTTAAATTTCTTGGCGAACGGAACGCGCGCCCGTACACGTGTCTCATTTTCATTCCTCTGTTGGAGAAAATGAACAAGCCCTTCCACGGCCAATTATGCAAATCGTCAAATTAAACGAATCTACGTGCCGGACGGGCGCAGCCAGGTATCAGAAAGGTAAGGGAAAGGATGCATAAATTTTCACCAGATGTATTATAATTTCCTGGGTCAAAAGATCGCGCGCCATGGCGACCTATCCTCGATGGATACGATGGCTCGCGAGATACAGATCTTATAAATATAGATGGTCGAATATGGACGCCAGATTTTTGTCGCCGTGTGGGCATCGAGCTGCCATCAAACGTTGTCCTCCGATTCACGGCCGTGACCTCGCCGAGCGGGACTGGCTAGATAACTCGGAAATACACAACGATTCCTTATTCCGCGCGCAACCACGATAGATAGAAAACTATACGAGGTTTGATAACAAAAATAAATAAATAAATAAATAAATAAATATTTGTTATCAAACCTCGTATAGTTCGGGAGGCACCCTTTAGTTACAATAAAGCATATAGCTAAGTAAGAGACAGTCTGTAATAATTATATTAACCTATATGACGGAAGAGAAAAATATACAAAGTCAGTTCGCGACAAGGAAACAAGATATTAAGGATTAGTTGCCCTATTCAAAATTAGCATCATTACGTATTTGTGTTGGCAGCGGACGATCAGTGCTTAAATTCAATCGTCTCCACAACGTCCGTTGCGACTATAATTAATGGAATAAATTTACAAGAGCACGTTCTCAACCCGCATATTCGGGTTTAAACGAAATTCGTGTGAATTTAGAGCATGTTGGAGATGCAACTAACGATTTTTTTTTCTTACTGGAATTCACACTGAAGAGTTGAAATTACTTAGTCAAAGTTGTCGCGTTTCTTCGTTTTTTAATCTAACTTAATTTTTCTTTCGGCAATGTGGTGGAGCATAAAGAATTGAACAGTTCTTATATTTAAAGTTTTGCGTATTTGGCATCGTTGCAAAGTTATATTAAAGAAATGAAAAACCCGCGACGACTTTAAGGGGCCGATTCACTCCTTCAGTGTAAACTTCCACAGAACAAAAATAGCTCCCTGAATACATTCATACGAAGTTTCATTAAAATTAGAATTTTCGGGTTGGAGACGTTTGCCACCCTTTAGTTGAGAAAACAAATTCTATAGCCCCTAATCGCTCATGCACAATTTTCCCCAAAGTATTATTATTATTCCTTCCTTATTACTCATAGTGAATAATATAATAATACATATGAGATCAGCGAAGGAGAAAATAGAGATTCATGCAGATTTGTTTTTTTTTCTTATTTCTGCTATTTCTCAGAAATGAAGCTAACAGGGAGAATAAATTGTCGACGTTGACACGATTCAATCGAATGCGACAGAGGAGCTCAGAAGACTTCCAACGATGTTTCCAAAGTGACAGGCACGTTGCATAGTGTGGAAATTTTGCGATTTTATGGCCAAAACCACAGAAATAAATTTTTGAATTTGACCAAATAAATGCAAATGTCAATTGAAGAACTATTTAATTTGAGCATCAAATGCCTCCAATTAATTTCATAGGTTTAAGTGTATAAATGTAAATAATAAAAAAAATCTTCATCGTTCGTAATTATTGTAAGCGCTGTTTTTCGGATAATTTATTTTCTCATATATCAGAACGTAAAAGTTCCAAAAAAGAACCGAAATTTATATATTAGAAATATGTTTTGAGGTTTTGACCACGAAAATGAATACAGTTCTTCAATTGACATTTGCCTTAATTTTGTCAAATTGAAAAATTTCATTCTTGTGGTTTTGACCATAAAATCGCAAAATTTCACTGTGCGTTGGACCAAGTGCAATAGTGCATATTACCAACAAGGGACTATGTGCCTCGAAGAACACTACTAGTGTTTAGTTTGTATGTAATAAAAGTTCCGTTCTAAACGAATATTCTTAGTAGGTATCTTTTTATCACCCCTCCTACATGTGTGTACAAAAAAGGAAGGAACAAGTCACCATTCAAGTTTAAGAAGTTTTTCGTTCTCGTAAAATCGTTGCTGGAACGGGCGGCTGCGGCTGCCCGAGGAACGGTCGAATTAGCTTTGCTAATCGCGATGGAAACGTAACATAACTTCATCCACGGGTTCACGCCTCGCGCAGGCTGCGAACGGTAGTGGTAACTGAACTGCCGCGAGGAGGGGCGGTATGAAAGTTATGTCGCGTAAAAATCGATTTATCCGCGTCGGATCTCAGGCATTGTTCTCCGAGCGCGGAACGGGCCCGCTCGCGGTGAAAAAGGGTGGGGGCGCGGCGGGGGGCGGCGCGGGGGGAGGAAGGAAACGGCACAGAAATGGAATCGGTCGGTGAAAAATTTCGAACGTGTGTATTAAGCCTGTTCCCAGTACGTAGATAGAGACAACCAGCCACCAGGAGGCTGGTCCCGCGTTCCGATTGGCGGCTCCGTGAACGCGCTAATTTGTGCGGATGGATGGGTTTCAGCGGCCACATACTCTCATGATAATCTGCTCGTTGATCGAATTACGTGGGCGTTTAGAGGCTCGTATCTTACGAAAGAGGGGAAGCAATTTCGGTATTTAGTTGTCGAGAACGGGGATGGGCTTTGAAATGGTACGGGCATTTAGATTAATAATTGCGAACAAAGGATAACATCCTGCATGGTCGATGATGCTTGACAATCCATGGTAGACTGTTGCTTGTACGCTTCAGGGCGCGAAGTGGATTGTGGGAATTTAAAACTTGGGCAGCTATGGTGGCCACCTTAGTTGGTTTAGAAGTAGGATGTAGGTATAACTTTTCCATGGAACACTTGGAATACATGAGTCTTCAGAGTTTCAAAATCTCTGAGCAATAATATCTAAGTGCTATCGTTAAGGTAGTTCCTAACCAACTGTGTTAGTCAAATTGGAGTTGGGTAATAAACGATAAATATAAAGCAGTCTGATATTATAGAAATAATAATAATGATTTTTAATTGGAGCAGCAGATCTGACAACGTCGCATACATTCGGAGCGTTTATAACCAAAATGTCAGAAAAAAATGTTCATACGAATTTGAATCGTCGTTCGCTATATTCAAATGTCTGAACATATCGATTGTGCGACGTTGCCACGTTGCCTGCTCTACGTAGTTTCTAACAAATTGGCACGTAAACCTATTTTTTATGGGCATTTGCGAAGAAACCATTTGGTCAGTTTCGCAGAAATTAATAAATTCATTTCGTGACAATTTCGGTGTATTTTTGTGACAATTTTGGTACACTTCTTGAATATAGTTTTCCTGTTTCAGAAGAAGAACTGAAACTATAACCTCCTTTTTCCGACTCGGCCATATGCCACTGTGTTAAAATCAGGGATCGAAAAAGTTCTCGAACCCTCGTTTTTTAAAAAATTCTGTTAGAACTTATATGTTTTGTTTAAGAAAATATCTGTTTCTGTGGAACTTTTATTGAAAACAATGTTACCTTTAGGAACTTCTTTAAAAAGTGTTCTCATGGAATAGATATTTTAGAACCTATATAATAAAAGTTCCATCGAAACAAGTTACATTAGAACATTTATTGAAAAAGTTTTCATAAGATAAAGAAAAGTACTAAACTATTAGGTACTAGTTTTATTTAACAATATAATATCATATTCTTCATATGTTTATTTAATAAAAGGTATGAAAATCATAACATTAGAAATATCTACGTAGGTAAGTATTACAAATAAATAACACATTCAGAATATCAATTTAACTGTAATAATTATTTAATATAGTTGTAGTACTATCCATTGAATAGTATTCAGTATTTGTTACAACAATTGAGAACTTTTTTAATATTGGTGTACAAAATATCTGTTCCTGTTATAGACAATTTTTTATGTTTATATTTTATAAGTTCCATTCCAACTAGAACCTTTATTTTTAAGAATTTTTATTTTATCGGTTCTTCTGGGAACTTATAATGTGAGAACATTTTTAAAAAAGTTCCGCGGTCCATGTTTTAAATGGAACCTATTGAAAAGTACCAGAACTTTTTCGATCCCTGCACAAAACACCGTATGTTCTAATTACTTCACAATAAAGTAAAATAAAGTTTTTCTGAAAAGTGGGCGATGTCACCCCGGCGGGCAAAGTCTGGGTTAGGTTATTGAAAAGTACCAGAACTTTTTCGATCCCTGGTTAAAATGCATCAACTTTAATTAACAATTTCTCGATAACTATGTGGTAAATCGATTTTAAACTTTGTAAAAGAGTTTCTTGTATTCGAAATTAGTTTTGAACGAAGTTTAAAAGAATTCTTGAATTTAGTAGAATGAATATTGAACTATACCTTAAGAGTAACGTGAAATAGGTATTAAACGTATGATTGAACTATGAACTATTTATAACCGACTTCAAAACGGAGGAGGTTATAAATTCGACGCGTATGTATTTCTTTTTTATTTATAATATATAACTCCTCAACAATCATTTTTTATATATAACTCCTTAACATATTGCCGGATTTGGATGATCTTTTTTGTTCGAAAGAGTGCGATGCCCTGGTGCTCCCATCCTACACTGCGCCAATATTGGCCAAATATTTTGCAAGTTGCGGTAAATAATAAAGACTATTGTCACCTAATTATTATTATTTTATGTACGTACGCGTATATTTCCACAGCATGTTGTGTCAATATATGTACACAAAACTAAAAAGTTAGAAATAAGAAAATTTAAAAAAAAATTAAACCCGACTTCGGAAAAATAAAAACGCACTAAAAAGTGAAAAAAATTTCCCTTATTGAATCTACGATTCTCATCTTTTTAAATCGGCGCCTCATCATTTGCAATGCGTAAATCTGGCGCCGAATTAACAAATATGAGAATCGTAGGTTAAATAATGTAAAAAATTATTTTTCACTTTCTAGTGCATTTTTATTTTTTTGAAATCGGTTTTAATTTATTTTCAAATTTTTTTATTATTTTTATATTAGTTATTTGAATGAACTTGAGTGTGCTCCCGTATAAGTTCTATGCGTCATTGGGGTGGAAGCCGCGCGTAGTTCACAAATTTCATCATTAACAAGTAAGTACCTATAGGGCCATCCTTAAATCGCGTAAGAATAATTTTGGCAATTTCTCACCCCTCCTTCCCCAGTATACAAATTCGTAAGATTTTATATTCCAAGCCCTTCTCACCCCTACTCACCATAATATATTTTACATCGCATTTAGCAGTTATTAAAATTCTTCTAAAGGTTTATATAATTAATTTAACTCGGTTTCGCGTGTGCGACGAAACATCGGTTTTCAGGCTACTCACATTGAAAATTAGGTTACCAAAATATTACGCAAGACCCTGTCGTTTCATGACATTCATCTATTTCGCTGTATTTACATATTTACCGTCATTCCTTGCCTCCCATTCTCCCTCATGTCACCTTCAACATTTCTCCAACACTCGCGTCGTCATCCTTAGCCTCCCATGCTTAATACCCTCACTTAATCTAAATCTCGCTGCAGCTACCACCATTTCTTTCACCTACTTCCAATTCGATTCAAACCCTTTCGCAATCCGCCTGAATTACAGCACAATACTCGGTGAATTTGTTATGCTTCCATTAAAGCTACAGCTCCGCGAAGCTAGGCACCTCTTACGCTAATTATAATTTAGCATACCCCACTTATTCCAACCCTCGCCCCGCCTCTCATCGCCCTGCACAAATTCGAATGTAGCGCGTTCGCGCGGCGGCAAATTTTCGCGAACCAGGCTCAAAGTATCCGGGGTGCTTTTGGGGAGCACCTAGCCAAGGTACGGCTGAGGCCGCGCGAGCCTATGAGACGCGTTCTCGTTCGAATACGCGCGCGCGCACGCCCGCGCAGGCCGGCCGCCGCATTTGTGCGTGAAAACGCGTGTATACGTGAGAGAATACGTGGCCCGGGGCCCGGGCCTGTGTTGGTCTGTGGTCGAGGCTCGGACTGGTTTACAAGTATAATGAGTCTTGCGCGCCGCATAACATTACATCGCTGCTTGCTCGGGATTTAGATTAACTGTTTACATGAACAGCGGCGAACGGAGGAGGCCGGCCGATTGCCATTGCAGCGGATAGAGCATATACGGGCCGATATAGAGTATGTACTCTGCTGCTCCACGTTTCCCTCGTTCTCGATTCTGCCCGAGCTAATCATCTCTATGTACGGGGTCGCGCTTTTGCGACGCGATACGACAATTAGGGGGACGCTCGGCGATCGCCTGGATTTAGGCGGAATATAATTATAATTCTCGGAATCAGGGCAATGTCTGCACGTCCGCTTGGCAATAACAGCAACGAGAACGATATATTGTGTTGCAAGCGGGCAGGTAGCGTCAAGTAAAATAAGGTATATTGCCAGAGGTGTAAGATGCGAAGAATTCCGACTGCAGCGCCGCCTGCGGTGGAGTAAGGAATCTCAGCTTGTGATATCTCCGCTCTATAGAATAATATTCTTTGGTAGTTTCTTGCTATGCAAGATGCGAGGAATTGAAGATTTTTCTACTTCTTCTTCTTCTTCTTCTTCTTCTTGCCAACAATGTACAAGCGGAGCGCTGAAGTAGAAAATCTTCAATTCCTCGCATCTTGCATAGCACGAAACTACCAAAGAATATTATTCTATAGAGCGGAGATATCACAAGCTGAGATTCCTTATTCCACCGCAGGCGGCGCTGCAGTCGGAATTCTTCGCATCTTACACCTCTGTATATCGCGTTGCAAGAGGCGAGGTGCAGCTATTAGCTGTCATTAACGTAACCGAGTAGAGAAAAATATAATTAGACACTATGCAACAGTGGGACCAACATTGCGCATGCCTAAACGGATGACGGAAAAGAGGGCGGAGTCCGGGTTTCCTTTCACTTCGCACCGTCAATTCTGTGAGGGGCGACGATGATTAGATTAGAGGTTTGACAGGTGATCCAGTGTCGAAGCATTAATGTTGAGCGGCTGATGATCAAAGTCCTCGAAGAAACGTCTTCCTTTCCCACATCCTCTTATTAGTTCCTCGTAGAAACTTAATTGCTGCTGGGTACGCCTGTGCGTCAACATAGCAAATATAAATCTGACCTGTAGCTGACAACTGAACAACTGTTTGCGCAAACATTTGAATCCCGTCCGTTCGAATCCCACCTCGAGAGTTGCCTTTTCTCCTCTCCAAACGTAGTCATAAAGCAACGAATTCCCATCTGCGGAATGGTAGCGATCAATCTGCCTTAGTTTTCAGGCGTTATCGAGGCGAGCTTTCAAACGCTCAGATGGGGCTACCTTTTATCGGCAGAAATATCACCGATTCCGCGTCCCTCTGTTCCGTCCGATCGACGGGAGGTATCGAAGCAGCCTTCAGCGTTTTTCATTTTCCCCGGATCGCGAGTGGCCCGGGTATCGGCAATTATATCGAACGATTTCCCGTCCTTAATTCCCGCCGGTTCCCTTTGAGCGCGGACACCCGATGCATCGGTTGCATTGAAACGTTCGCATTCACGTGTACGCATTCAGCTATACACGCGCCCTGCATTCAGCCGGTTATTCGCACAGCAACGGAGTTCATATCCGCGGAGTACATGCGTTTTCGCACGGACGAAGAGGGTAAAACGATCGAGGCGGGGTGAAATCGAAGCGGCACTCGAATGGGAAATAGTTGCGTCGTCTCCTCGACGTTTTAATTCCAAGGATTTCGAAAGTGTTTTGAAGAACAGCGTACGTACATCGTTCGCCGCAACGAGATCGTTATCACCGCGCGCTGTTATCTCAATTGAATTCATTCACGTGAGGTAACGAGTTACTGGCTCGCGGTGCGTGACTTAAGGGGGTATTTCTATTTGGCACGTCACTCCTTGGGTGCTCTTTATGATCCAATATAAAGGGAATTATCTAATACTAGCTTTACTACTCGGCTTCGACCGAAATTTAGATTCTGATTATTATTATTTATTATTTATTTAAGTATATCAACGGGATAAACCCTTTGTTATAAAAAGTACAAATTGCAGTCACACAAGCATAGAACAAACAATTAGGAAGTACGAAAGAAAAATAATTAAAAGAAATAAATGTAGAGATGTAGGCGATTATATTAAAAAAATATTTTTGGTTTTTTTTTCTGTGAAAATGGTCACATTTATCTGGATTAGTCAGGCATAATAAGCTGAGGCACATTTCGTGGTCCCAGAGTTTACCGTTTGAAAGTTTTTAAGCGACAGACAAACACACAAACATATAGAAGCTTTCTGATTTATATATTAAGATTAGAATTTAATGTTAGGATCCTATAAAGATTATAGGACCAGGGAGTATGAAAATTTTCTCATATATTTACTCATGTTTCAGGAGAATACAGACAAATTCTTACGTAATTGTATCCAGGGCCGTTCCTGGGGTTTGCCGCCCTTATTAATTCAATATTCTTTAATTAAGAATTTAATTTGCAGTGTTTACTTTTATATCTATACCTACATAATTTTAAACAGTTATCATGCAAAAGAGTTTCGATTATTATTCTTATTAATCAAAATTTTACATATAATAAACGGCCTGCGGCCGCCCCTAGGTTTGACCGCCCAGGTGCGGGGGCACCTTCTGCACCCCCGCCAGGAACGGCCCTGATTATATCATGCATTCATGTAAAATTATCAACTGCTGCCGTTGTTCTGTTCAACGGGTAATCTGAGAAAATTTCAAATTATATAAGTGAATATTCCCCATACCTACCACAATAAAACATGAAAAATAAAATTTGCCAAATAATAGCCTTGTGAAGAAAATATGTTTGCTTTTTTATAAAATTGTTATGTTCCAGAGTTCGGGAATAAAAGTTATGGCAGATATCGAGTCAGTGCCAGCGGAGACGATACACAGCTACCTACTTTATAATATATTTATAAAACTTCAAGTTTATTGTTTAATTTATTCCCGAAATATCGTGGACACTAGTTTAAGGAACACGGCTCTGAGGAATACACGTTACAAATTTGTGTATGCTTTCAATGTACAAACAATATACATAATGTATATGTCCTTTAGCTACTATTTCCGCATTGGTTTATCTTTTTCTCTGCATATTTTGGGTTTTTCTACGGTTCGTGGTGGCGTTTAATGTAAACACTATTGCATATATAATAACAATTTAGTAAATCCTCCAACCTCAGCGGTCTCAAATTTTAATAACACGTTCTCGAAACATTAAACTTAAACAATTAATATTATATTAACACTCGGAAAGTCACAGTTTTGGCGACCGAGCAGCAAGCCGTGACTGGGTTAGTTTAGACCTCTGCGCAGCTTTTTTCTTGTTCTATCATTTAGGAATGCGATTCTTTTCTTGCAGCAGCTGATACTTCAACCTCTAGAAATCCGAGGAGAAAGGAGTAGGACGGACGGAAAAGGGGGGAAATGAAGGAAGTGTGCGTTTCGTCCTAGGCGTGCTAGTGTACTCATAATTAAGAGTTCACCTAGCAGACTCTGCCTTAATTAGACACAGGGGACAATGTTATTGTACAGGAGGTAGGACGAAGCAGGTATATATCGCTGCTTCGCATTCATAGTGGAATAACTAAAAAAATATCAATTTAAGCAAATTATATGATCAGTAGTCAACTATGTCAAACGCGAATTTTATACTGATTTTTCTGTAGAATTTACATTCTGTTAGTTGTGCCAAGCAGCGATAGTGGAATCGGTGGTTTAGTGAGAACTTGCGAGAGAACTGACTCGGTTGCACTGGTCTCTTGTGGCAGGTGGTTCTTAGCTTAAGAGGTCAATATTTTTTGTTTTTTATCTTATCCCCCTAAATTGTGACACTTGCTGAGAAAATGATATGTAGAAAATTTCAAAGGTGATTGGACAACGGGTCCCCGTGCCGCATTTGTGTTGATGTTTTGAAAGTTTAGTGATTTCTCGTCGATTTTGCACATCAATTTGTTCCGCTATTATAGAGGAATTAGAGAATAGTTTTGTATAAAAGTATAATTTCTTAGATGTATAATGGTGTATACTCAAAATCTTTGAATTTTACCATTAAAGTTAGCGTATAACGCCGCGTCTGGCATGAGCCGCTGTGAACGACTACGTGAGTACAGATTATAATATTTTCTATGCACAAAATTGGATTATCTGTTATTTGCTAATTTAATCATATAATTAATCATATAAGTATCTAACAGGACGGAGCGGAAAATTTGAATTTGAATTTTCAGTTGGCCTGGGTGCGGGATAGTTGTCTTTTAGGAGAAAAAGGAACCTGCAGACATGAATATTTTCCCAAAATTTTTTTACAGTTGTGTTTGGTTAATCAAAAAACAACTATCTCGCACCCAGGCCAACTGAAAATTCAAATTTCAATTTTCGCCTATATAGTTTCGCTCCGCCCTAGTATCTAACTATTAATAAGAAAATATAATTATTTACATAGTTATGAACAAAATAATATTGAAACGTTTATACAAAATAAAATATGTATTTGTTAGTACATATCTTGTATTAAATAGCTTTTACAGTGTTTGGATAATATTGTCTGCGCTCTTCTAGTATCTGGCAAATGTATGGTTTACCTCCTTTGTTTTTTCTCAATATTTTATTGTAATCCGTTATTAGTTTGACGTCTCGCTCTGGAGTATCGTTTACTATTCTCAATTTTTTTACTATTTTTAAACAACATATTATTATCCCACCAAGTGTCACAATTTAGGGGGTAAGATAAAAAAAATAGGACGTTGGAAAATAAGGACCACCCTAGTGCGGAGGTATCGCTACAGATCGTTTTAATTTAAGGAGCTAAATCCATATTTCCGATACGGGCGATGGTATTCTTTTTTCGTAGTGCAACCCTGAAAGCTGATACAGAATGTATCTCTTCGAGACACTTTCATCGCCTTATGGGCTTTAGTATAAATAAATGTCGACTTAAATTAGTCAACATAAGCTGAGGAGTTCGACGGAGGCATTCTCATTCGACGGTTAAAATATTAAAAATGTAACGAGCAAAAATGGTTTTTTTTAACCGTCTAATTGAGATTATCTCCCCTGAATGTCGTGTCCTGTTCGCAGCATACGAGACACTGTCAGAAACTGTCGCAGGAGTGGGTTTCAACGCTCATTGTCCGATCTACACATTCGCCCTAACAGTAGCTGGATCGCGCCGAAACTCGATCGACATCCGAGAACAAGATTGTTCCGTAGCTTTTAATAAAACGCCGTGGCGAATGTCGCTGCACCGCGAGCGTGGAGGCACCTTGCGCCAACTAGGAGGGTGATGCACCCTCCGTGCACACGTGCCCGCCCGACCCACGTGCCGCTTTCTGGTCCCAGGCTCGAAAAAGGGGTGGCACACGATCCTCTGCAGGACCTTCGCACGTGGACATTCTCAGCTTACCGAGACAAATCCGCGATCCTGCATGCATAAAGTATAGAGCCGTGCGATATTTATGAAAATGCATCCACATTTTCCAACCCCGGTTCCAGATCTAAGCCAGGCGGCACGCTGGGAGCTCGTCGGATCCCGCAGATTTCTAGCTAATCCTGTAGCACAGGGTCTTGGATTTAATTGAACGGATTTTAAAGGGTGGCCGTGATATTTTAAATTGTGTATTAGACGGCAGTTTTTTGGTGTCGGGGGAAATAATATTTGTAAATGTAGAGAATAGTGTAGGTAGAAGGAAATGTGTAGAATGATTTAACGCAAAATCCTATAATAAATAATGTGATGAACAATGTTTTGGATTGGTTTAGGGGAATCATCACGTTGAAGATTGAAGATGAGGTTGTTTCTTTATTACAATAGCTTTAATACAAGTTTTCCGTTGATGTACCAGCGAGGAAATGCTTTTGAGAATCACCTGCCACAATTTTTTGAAGTGCACTTCGACTCACCACAGTGTACCTGGAGTTTCTTTTTAAGCACCATCAAAGACAGCAGATTTTTAACATTTCTGCGAGTACAAATTTTTAGAAGTATTTATTTGTTTAGAAATGGCGAGGTCTGGCGCAAGAACATAAAGATATCGCAAATATATGAGCGATTTCTGAAGCTTTTCCCAAAAAGTACCGTAAGCTGGGGGAACAGTGGCAGGTTTTTGAAACATTTTGTTATATAATGTAAAAATTAAGATGTTCACATTTGCTTTAAGTATCCTATCATGAAATTGTATTTTTTGTGATTGCACTGCAAGTGTAAAAATGCCTAAAATTGGTGTCCTTTTCCTTCTTTAATACATGCCAAAAACCATTTAAATATAAATAGGAATATAAATAGCATTAACAGGTTAAGTTTTACTAATCTGAAGTCAGTAAAATGCATTGACACTTAAATTTGTTTATTTTATTTTATTTTTTACATCTCAACTAAAATCTAATCGTAACATTGGCACACCATATAAATAGCATTAACAGGTTAAGTTTTACTAATCTGAAGTCAGTAAAATAAGTTATTAATAATACTATATATAACGTAACAAAGTTACCTATTTGACAGTCGATTATTGGACAATATCTAACCGCAGACGTTGAAACAATTGAATACCTAAAATCTCGATCTCGAATGCGAATTAATATATTCATGCGTATAGCTGCCAACGTAACCCCGGTGTATGCCAATGTTACCCCGTGCTGCCAATGTTCCCCCAATTTACGGTATTCACAAAAACAAGCAAATCTGATTATAACATGAATATAGAATCAACTTTCAAAATCGATAGAATAAACAATCTCCCAAGCAATCCAAGGACAAGTATGCCAAAATCAATTGCGAAAAAACTGCCTCCCCACAGCCCAACCGCTTATCTGTACACTGAAGCAAGTCCCGCGAAAAATATTGTACCCGCCCAACCTGCAAATTTCGTCATAAAATTAAAGAAAACTATCCCCAGAATATTAAACATTAACAAAATGCAAAGAATCAATCTTTCAAAATCAACATATCGTTATTCCTCCCTGGCACCATGATCGATGAAAAGTTACTCCCCGAAAACGCACCCCAACAGTAGACCCCGAAGCCCATAGCCTTCAATGCAGCAGCAACGCTAACCGACGCACGGTTCTCGCGCGATGAATGTAAATCTCGAGGAGAAACATTCGCAAAAAAATGATGATTACACGATAAGTTTATTTGGAGTAGGTGCCAGGTCCCGTGACGAGCTCGTCCCCCAACATATTTCATCCGCTCCACCCCCGTTATTGAGGCAGCAATCGAATCTTGGCTGCGGCCCCGGGGGAGAGGCGCGTGGACGCGTTTATATTCGCACTTTCGAGACCCCTCAAGCCGCCCCCAGGCCCTGGAAAAGGGTACCGATATCAATTCGAGGCCGCTTATCAAAATAACGGTTACATCTTCATAAATATTTGGCCGGCCGTTTTAACGGGGACCCGTGACAGCCGTGAAATCGGTATGGAGATGAGGGTGCTGGGGGCCCGTGGGGTGCCCGGGGTTGCGATGCGAACACTTTCACAGCGGCTCGATGAATGATTAAAGCGAAACCTTTCGAGGGTTGAGCGGGGCGATGGCAGACGGGGGTAGAAAAGACGCGGAAGAGAAGCGAATAAGGTACCCATACACGGTCAAGCATGCTTGTCGATCATGCCTGACAATGTATGATTGACTGTTGCTCGTGTACTTTAAATGTGAAGTGGACGAGGCCTATGGGCTTTAGTATGAACTCCGGCACTGCTGATAGTATCTACATTATTCTGATGGGAGCTTTGTGTGTTGCAGTCATTTTAGCATTAAATGATGGGGGGTGTCTTGGTTAGCGGAGCATAATTAAAGTTAACCGGTTAACTGGCACGGCTTTTTTTACTATTCGTGCCTAAACTGGCAACATCGAAAAATTAAGTGAATCGCACAGAATTTGGTATACAGGGGTTTTTTGAGTCGCTGAATCGATTCCGGGGGCTATTTTTTTCATCTGACACCCCCAACCAAAAATAGGATTTAGGGGTGAGTTTTTTCAATTCTTTACTAAACCTTTTTTTATTTCAAAAGTGTTTATTTGTGAAGTTTTCTTGTCTATAATTCGATTGCAGCAGTTACTTTTTTCAATGCCACCCACAACCCCTGAAAAATAAGGGTTTAGGGGGTTAATTGTGTAGTTTTTTTATTTTCTACGAAACAGTTTCGAATAATTTTATACCTGAATTCTGCATCCATAAATTCCACCGCAAGGGCTTTTTTTGATCTGCAAGTTTCGGCTTAATACTAAAAGTCACCGCTATAGGTGGCAAACAGCCACTAACATATCCCTCACATGTAAAAAAGGTCAGGAAAATATATAAGTAGGGGCCCACTGCAGATAAATTTTGATTTTTTTACATCTATACAGTTTTGAAAAAAATGCGGCTAACTACGGGAGTAAGAGCTTACTTATGAAATTTAATACAATACGGATAATTTATACAAATCCCAACAATTCGTTAGTCATTTTGGTTGAGTCTGCCATATTGAAATTTAAAATTCCCTACATACCAAAAACCCCTACATACAATTTTTCTAAATCCCGATAATATTTTAATATTCGGCAGCCATTTCGGGTCGGCCATTTTGAGTCTGCCATATTGAATTTTACAATTCCAATGCCAAATTCAGATTCAGCGACCCCAAAAACCATTACATACCAAGTTTCATTCAAATCGATTGAAAATCAAAAAAGTTATTCCATTTGATCATATATGATATATGATACATAAGCAGAATTGGCCAGATTTTTGTTTATCATATATGATACATTGCCAATTAACCGGTTAAACATGAAATTTATTTTCATCGAGATCACAGGCGTTATTTATTAGCATGCTAACTAAGAAAGTGAGCGACAGATTACCTTAGAAATATGAGGGCGATCACGTCTTTCAGATAACTGTAGTGCAATAGTAAACCGGTTTGTTTACATGCACAAGTTGCCTTCTGTCGTCGCTGAACCCTGCGATCTTGATGGAAATAGATGCCGTGTTAAACTTTAATTTTGGAAGTCAAAGGTCATTTCAAGGTCATATTTTTATACATGTCCAAAATATATGCGCTTATATGCAAACAACATCGGTGACCTTGAAAGCTCGTAAAGATTCCCATTGGAACAAAAATATTCTTTGCAGCCATTCGAATTGCATATGTAATATTCTTTTCTACCATCACAACTGAAGGAGATGTTTAGGTGGCCTGTTTTAGGTGAGACACTCTGTATACTAATAGTAATGTAGTAAATGCAGCAATAACGTCTCCAGCGTAACATTTTGTACATACAGCACTGACACAACCGCACATTTTCACAGCGTTTTCTGCTTTTCTACTTTTTACTTTCAAGGCACAACCATTGCCCATAATACTCCAATTGTTAAAACGATCAAACTCGTAGCTCAATGAGTGACATCCACGTTCACCGAACTGCAGCTTGACTTGGGCGGAAAAGGGGAATTCTCGACCTTTACACACCTCTGCGAGGCAGGCAGAGGAATTCCCCTGGTCTAGCCCCGATTCCCAACGCCCTCGTTCTCCATCAAGTCCGTGTACCATTGTCGTGCTCACAGAACGCTCCCAGTCTCTTGTACGGTCTCAGCACTGGTGAGCCAAGCTCAGGAACCGCGGGATTCCCCGTTTCCGTCTGGAGATTCTGCTTTTATCGAATAATCCAATATGCCGCCAAAGATAGATTAACCTTTTAGCTACTGTACGCCACTATTGGGAAATATTCTGAGAGCGCCATCTACTAAAGTAAGCTCTGTAATCGGGTGAATCGCGTTACAGGGCTGATGTCACACAAGTATTGAAATAGTGCAATAATGTTTTTATCATTAAATAGTCTGTTAAATTTTACAAAATCGATCATCAAACAGTCGAAATTCCCAATACTGCCAAATACATGTGACAACTAACCCGATTAGACTGCTTTAATTTGCGCCACCAGATGGCGTAGCAGAAATAAGAAAATGCCAATAGTGGCTTTCGCGTATGTCATCATTTTGAACGGTACGCCACTATAGTATTGGTCTTCGCGAGTGTGATCTTTCTGACCGGTGTTACATTGTTTACGCGCCGTCCGCGTCGAACATTGCCGTACAGAGATACAGTTTCGCGGATAGTCCAGTCGTGGCTACGAGGTTAAGTATGTACAGTGAGTAAAAAAAGTATTGGCACACTTTTTAAAATCGCATAACTTTTTTAGAATTGGTCCAAACGACATGAGTTTTTTTTAGAAGGTAGAAGGATTAGTTTGCTAAGTGACGTATTTCGTAGTTTTGAAAAAAAATTCAATTTGTTGGAATAGCAAAAAAAATAGTAAAGGCCTTTTTTTCAACTTTTTTTTTCTGAGCCTGTAACGAAAATTCAAAAAATCCGTTTGTAGATTTAAGTAAGCTGTATACATGCTGAAAATTTCATCAAAATCGGTTAACGGTGCTCCGAGTTACAAACATTTAATGATCGCACAATAAGTTCGAAAATCGCGAAATTCCCGAAATCAAGCGATTTTCGACCTTATTGTGCGATCATTAAACGTTTGTAACTCAGAGCACCGTTAACCGATTTTGATGAAACTTTCAGCATGTATACAGCTTACTTAAATCTACAAACGGGTTTTTTGAATTTTCGTTACAGGCTCAGAAAAAAGTTAAAAAAAAACCGGCCTTTACTATTTTTTTTTTGCTATTCCGACAAATTGAATTTTTTTTCAAAACTACGAAATACGTCACTTAGCAAACTAATCCTTCTACCATCTAAAAAAACTCATGTCGTTTGGACCAATTCTAAAAAAGTTATGCGATTTTAAAAAGTGTGCCAATACTATTTTTACTCACTGTATAAACGCGTCAAAGCAGCAGAGTTACCACGCGGCAGCCATCCTGGACGCGTAGAGCAGTGGTTGCAGCAAACATAGGTACCTATACAATACTACATATTAATGCTGGGATGAGAGGCAATGTTTTACTTGGAAATTTGAGCATTCTTCGTTCCATTGAACGAACAGTGAAAAAAATACATGTGTGGAAGCTAAATCTAATGAAGATGTGGCGTGTGGATGATAGAGAAGTGTAATACCAGATAAATGAACTTTGCGCGCGGCGGTGGTGAATCTTTAGGAAAAGAGATGAAGCTGTTGTTTAGAATTTAAAAATTGACTTCGAAGTAGAGCTTCAATATGAGTTTGTTGAATACTCTTGGACCTTTATGTGCACAAATGTAGACTTGACATGAGCGGTGGCTTGTGTAGTGGGATTAGGGCTGCCATCCGTCCGGGTTTCCCCGGATTTGTCCTCTTTTTTAGGGCGTCCGGGGACGTCCGGGGGGATTTTCTGTAGTGATCCGGGTTTTTCGATGCTGCTCGCTCAAAAAGTCATAAATACTTTACCCTTATTTCCTGATTGCGGTTACAGTCTATAATTTACAGAAATGTTTGTCTTGGTATATCATACCTTGGCCGGTATTTATAGTCGCTACTTATTCTTAAGCATGCGGCATCCTCTACTAACCTAGTAGCCAGTAAAGGATGCCGAATGCTTAAGCATTTGCTTAAGAATAAGTAGCGACTATGAATACCGGCCCTAATATATAAAATAGTTAAAAGTGTCCGGGTTTCAAGTGGAAATGTCCGGGGTTTTAATGATCTCTGTCCGGGCTTTGTGATTTTACAAATGGCAGTCCTAAGTGGGATGAATGATTTAGGGGAATGTCGAGAATTAGACATTGAGGAGTCGAGATTTAGTTGTTGCGTTAAGGGGCTAGACTAGTGTGACGGCTCCAAAAAATCGAAATGTTTTTGCATTTTCATACAGCTGCACATGTTAAAAACACGATCCTAGATGGTTTTAAGTATGAAATATTTCTGTTTTTGTACGCCAAAATAGTATTTCAAACTTTCATTGAGTTTTTCTCGAAACTAGTTTGTCTGAATTGGTTGCCATAATAACTCAAAAACTAGTGAACCGATTTAGCTCAAACTTGGCAGATATGTTCAGCAAACGTGTCATTCCAGCCCCTGCCACGATTTTTCTGATATAGTCAAAATTGTAAATTTGCGAGTTAAAAACAAGAAATTTTTATGCAAAAAAAATGAATCTTTTTGTTTGAAGAGCCGCCATTTTATTATTTTACATTTTTTTTAAAACTTTCTGGTACGGGCTATAGCCACGTACATACAGATTGAGAAAATATTTGTTTTTCTTGTTTCGGACCACCACAAGAGCTTATATCACGGCAGCCATGGAAACAAAATATTTTAAGACGCTGCAACAAATTTACGATAACTTTAAAAATATACACTGTTTGTACTTCAAAAAAATTTAGAATACTCAGGAAATAACAGTTAATAAAACTTTGTAAGTTCAAGCTGATAAGTTCAGTGGTCTTTCTTTAAAAAATGTTCAAACATTGCCTTATTATACGGCCGTCACACTAGCCTAGCCTCTTAAGGCACCGAAGTGTTGTAGCATAGTGTTGTACCCTGTCATGACAAGTATTGCAAAATGAAACTTTCGTCGAACAGATGAACGCATTGTTCAGTTCGACGTTGAAATAAAGTAAGGAGAGCTTTAGCTGAGCACCCTGAAACTGTTCACGCAATTGCTAAAACACTATCATTCAGTTAACAATTCTTAACAATTCTGGTTAAGAAATTTCCCGGTTAATAGGTGAATCGTTTTAAATGTTGTATCTATAGGAAGCCTGCCCCGTTTCCCAATCCCACATAAACGAAGAAGTCGAAACCGTGCGAGAATGTTCCCAGGGCAAACCCGCAGGCCCCAACTCGCTGCGTGTTCTCGCGACTTTTCCACCGAGCACGTGGCGTCGAAATTTCCACGCGACTCCACCGAAAATTGGCTTCGCAGACGGAGAAGGCTACGCAACCCCGTCCTGGAGGGCAAGTTCCTTCCGCTCTCGGCTCGACGCCGCCCCGACGAGCGTGGGTGCCGGCTGCAGCACGCGGGTGTGTAAACATTTCAAATTAGTATTCAGATGCGCAGCTGTTGACTGCTCGACGGCTCGGTTTCGAGGGCTTCCGAGGCTTCGTTTAATTGTAAGGAGCCAGATGCCCCTCTTCCTCTTTCTCGCTGCACTCGCCAACCCCCTTCCCCGAGCAATCCACTCCCGTCACCGTCCTCTACGTATGGTTTCTTCTTTGCAACGGATCCGCGCGTATCGTGCTGGACACCGTGTTCCAACCCTGCAACGGCATCGCGTTACTCCGCACCCCTTTTACTGCCAATTGGCCCGACCCCTGGTCCCGTCGCGTTTGGTGACATTGAGAAATTCTGATCGCTTAGAGAGAATCGCTAATTGAGTTTGTTTTTGGAATATTGGACCGCGGATAGGGTGGGAATGGTTGGTTGATCAACTTTCTATTGTTGCGGAGACAGTAAGGGATATAATATAAATAACCGATAAGGGTTGCCTTGCAATCATGTGGAGGGCAAGGTACTCAATTTCCACTTCAGGGTTCAATTCGTGCAAAGCCTTAGTAGGGTTAGGGTAGCTCGGGGTAATATGCCACAGTTAACTTCGGAACGCCATAACTCGCAAATAGAAGTAGATACAGGGAAACAGATAAAACCATAAGAAAGTGTAAGTAATTCTGTGTAGTGACTAATGAGTAGAGATATGTAACTTTTATAGTTCAATGAGAAACGTGCAAATACAAAAGCCCTCGAAAGTGGCATATTATCCAAGTGGTGGGTAAATATGCCACAAGGACTGAGGTAATATGACACAATCTATGAAGTGCGAACTAATCACTCAAATTCTTGAGAATCAACGATATTTTAAACTATTCAAACTATTAGTAACTAATAACTAATATTTGAACTCAATGAAACGTAAAATATATTTGAGAAAATAGTTCATTCTTACAAACTAAACAGTCTCCAATCTGTATGCAGTCTTCATGGATCCACTTTTTGCAACAAGTAGCTTTTACCCAATCACATTTAGGTCCTTTTTTATCGTCATAAGAAATATCTACATTCTCAAAATTTGTTCTATATAGTTGTACGAGCCTCCTTCACCATTCGAATGGCTTCCTTTAAACTTTCGTCTGACCAAGCAGCACGGTTTGAAGTCCATACATAATTCTTAGGCATGGTTCTAATACGAAAAAACAACTCGCTGACATTAAATAGAAAGAGTTATAAAGATCTGTTAGAAGTGGCATATTATACCGACAAACATGTGGCACATTACTCCACTCGGCCATAAAAAGACGGATTGGAAATCTCTCCACCAAGCATATAGTTTTAACGGATGTGTGAGCGGTTATAAAATTCGTTTGTTAAGGTAAACGTACCTATTATGAAACACCTTCCCAAACATGTCCCCTTCTTGAAACAGCATCACAAATAACGAAATAAGAAATAGTTATGGCATATATAAGCAACTGCCAAACATTCTATCGATATTTATACATTCTTTTCTGTACAAATTCACCAACATAAGTATTATTATACAATAATCTATTACAAAAAAATGGTTTTAATGTAATTCATTGATAAAAATAACCGTTTCATATTGTGTACCTCAATTTTTTGAATGTCCCGCTTTATGGAACGGTTCGGAAGCGTGTTCCAAGACCACGGACCCGTGTTCACATAGTTGTACCAGTTCATGAAACACACGCCTCAACTTTGATAATTAGATATTTCCAGTGAAAAAGAGAAATAGTTCATTATTTAAACTGCCCTAGAGCGTTTATAAAATATATTATATTCACGTTTTCATCATAAATACGAGTAAGTATGCGTAATTCAAACTTTTTTAATAAATATCAAAAACCTAACCTGACGGGGCGTTTCATAATAGGGACATTGAATATGAAACACCGGGTCATGGTACGAAAACAGTGTTTCATAATACGTACAGGTCCTTCATTTAGTTTTTTAGTCATATTATTTTTTATTTATAATAAATATACATTTTATGGCTCATTATATAATCACAAAACAATGGCCTATCGAATGGTATGCAAATTTTCAATGCTAACCCACTAAATTTTATAAATTAGATGACAATTGCATAACCCCATCGAAAAGCGTTTCATAATAGGTACGTTTACCTTAGTATACTTTATCATAATCTATTGATTTTTTATAGAACTGGTCACACAAATGTATAATCTGCATTCTACTTACAGCGTGAAATTAGATCAAGACGATACTTACCAGGATTTACCGTAAGTAAAAGAAGCTAAAAGCCAAAATCTATTGTCGTCTTAGCAGTTACACTAAATTGAACGGAATTAGTGCAAATGTAACGCCCTCTGTGCAATATTTCAAAAATTTACCCTAGTGTTTCTTGTTTGTCTGCGTTACTAGAAATCGCTCAACGCTAGTCAGAGTCGGAATTGGTAAGCTACAGATAGGACCAGAGAAATTATAAAATAATACAGTAATAATAATTCAACGCAAAATCCTTGATCGAAATTTCCTGCAATTCAAATGTCCCAGTTGTATTTAGTTAATTTTCTGAGAATTCTTAATTCAAGACTGCACGTTTTGCGTACAAATTTTGGTTTCACTTTTAGCACTACAACTACCAGATGATTAGTGCATCTATACCAATTTTGCCAGAGCGGTAAAAATGATAGCTTCTTGAAAGAAACACATGATTCAAGAAACTCGCGAAAAGTGTAAAAAGCTGCACCCTTACAAATTTTAGTAAGTTTGATAAGAAATTACAAATCAGTCATCTTGCCTGCTTTAGTACGTTTCATATTAAGACGAGTGGAATAGGACTTAAAATTTCACGTCCTATTTCAGTTACACCCAGTATATCGCACTGTAAAATATAATTAGTGTCTACGTTTCTCACCCGAAACACCAGCAAGCATTTCAAGTTACGTGCGAATTGGCAACGTCGAGTGCTTGCAATAACTTGACGATAAATTATACGCCTCTGCCTTTCAATCTCTACGTTACTTACCGAGACGAGCCAAAAATGAAAATCGAAGGTCTACGAGTTATAGATAATTGGCGCGATTAATAGAGAGGCTGTCGTGTCTTCCCGAATTCGCGTGACAGCGTGATATTAACGCATCCTTTGACGCGCGCGTTGGACGAATCGGGAAACGTCAGGGCACCCGATCATTATTGCATTTCCAAGCAGAAAAGTATAGCCGAGCGGGAGCCGATCGCCCTCCAACGGCCAGGCGAATCATAACCGATGGTTAAATCGAATTCGACCCTTCAACGTCGACCACGACTCGCGCGATCTTCACTAAGAAGAAAAAGAATGAACATCCTCTCTTCAGAGGGAAAAAAAATTTCCGGTTTGTAGTATGTAAAGATGAAAGAAATGAAAACTTTCGAATGGCAGGAAATTAAAGAGTTTCAAACCTTCGAAACCTTCGGTTTTCATTTTTGGGCTCGTTTCGGTAAGTAACGTAGAAATTGAAAGGCAGATGCGTATCTGATTTATCGTCGAGAACTAATACCTTAAGCTCCCTGCTCCTACGTGGTTAGTGGTACAGAACTGTGGTAAAAAATAAAAATTCAACCAATTGTGACATAATATTGCGAGAACGTCCCTAGATTAAGTAGGTATATCTATATACTCGCGGGGAGTGCACAAAATTTGGTTTACCGACTTATATAAAACTATATTTTATATGCAATTTGACTGGCATCAAGGGACCAATATGCTGCAAGCATATTTTTTTCAAGGTCACTGTTTCCGGAATTTTCAAGGTTATCGCTGTTTATTGCACATAACCACGTATAATTTTCTATTGCATCATGTAGCTAAGATTAAAATACGTTTATATATGTATAATGGCATGAGTTTGAAATGACCTTTGACCCCGACACTTAACGTTAAACGTGAAATGTACCTGTGTCTATCAATTGGTGAACAATTGGAAGAGATATTTAGATGGCCTTACTTAAGGGGAGGTTCCGGTCTAAAAGTCGATTTTTTTATTTCGTTTTTCGATTGTTCAACCTTTCAGGAATACGTGTTTAAAAGGATTTGTTGAAATTCGTAAAATTCCCGAAGTTATAGGCATTTGAGTAGCGGCAACAACCGGCCACTCGGCGCTCACGTAAAACTTTAAACGCGTTTTTCTCGAAACAGTGTTCTCAAAACGGTGGGACCTATATCTCCAAAAGTTATTAACCGATTCGACTGAAACTTTTTTTATTTTGAAGAATATACTTCTGGCCAGGGGGGGGGGCCAGAGAAAATTACAAAATAGTGAAAATTTCTAATTTTTAAAGGCGTGGAAAGGACGAACAGTATAGGGAAAAAGTGATTTCAAACTTCAAGTATCGTTATTTTCTAAAAAAAATGTCATTTTTGTAATTTTGTGTGGTTCCCCCCCCCCCTAGCAAGAAGTATATTCTGTAAAATAAAAAAGTTTCAGTCGAATCGGATAATAACTTTTGGAGATACAGGTCCCACCGATTTGGATGATTTTTTTGACGCCTTGACTTTAACGACTCCCCAGTGCCGTCTGCAATGATTAATTACAAAACAAAAAATATATTTCTATAATTTAAGATATCCTTAATGCAATGCAAAAAGTCCCATTAAGTTATATGTAGTATTTTTCCTTTAATTAATTCCTAAAGATCACCTATTTTGGGGGGCTCTAGACCGGAAGCGTTGAATGCAAGAGGTACACTACTTAAAATTTTTCGAGGAAATCAAATTCAAAATTTCCTTTCTCCTAGATCTGCGTAGGTATAGGGCAAATTTGCGTGAATCGTACCCCTTAAGAACAAATAGTTATTACATGAAAAATAACAGGGAAAATGAAGAAAATTAATGGTAATCAACTCTTTATTAATAGAATAAACAGTTTCATAAACTCAAACAACAAAAAATAATCAACTTCTCTTGATAAAAACGATTATGGAAATATGTGGAGAAAAGTATGATTTAGGATTAATGTTCCTAAATCGTACCACACTTATCCTAATTCGTACTTTCAAATTTAATTACTACAATCATCACGTACATATTCAAAAGTATTTCTATCTATTCCCGCACAAAGCTCGTGTACCCTCATTTTCCACTGCACGCATTGTATCATATTTTCCTGTCTATTTTCTGGACCCCATTTACAAAACCAGCTTTCATTTTCATCGCTTTTCTTCTTCTTCTTGTCTTTCTTTTATGTATTATTAGTGAAAAGTACGCGAGAAACTTAGCTGCTTTATATTTTTTTGTGGGGTGACGGCATGGTGATTCGATTTATTAATGGCCTATGTCTAATTGTTGTGTACAGTTTCTACCGACAGGGGCGATTGTGCCTGTTTTAAGGTGAAATTACTCCCCATACAGCACACTCCGTTGCACGAAGGTTGCAGGAAGGTTCCATGTGCGTTGCCGTGCAATGTTCCACAGGGGCGGGCATAGGAAGATTCCAGCAACATTCCAGCAGTATTGCTGGAACGTTCCGATGTTGCACCGCAACCTTCCTGCAACTTTCCTGGAACCTTCCTGCAACGGAGTGTGCTGTATGGGTCGCCGAGCCCTGTGCCGCACAGTGGGGCATTTCGGGTCGAAACGCGGCACTAAGTCCTTTTACAAAAATATCGCCAAACTGCAAATTTTTTTTACAGATAGTTGACTGCATATTTGGGTGATAATGTAGCATGATTGTTTTTCACATTCATTAATTTTTAACGCGACTACACGGTTCTGAAGAGGAAAACCACGACACTCTTCAGAACTTGTATTGTTATTTATAGTTTTGTTGTTTGCTTAATTCAACTAATTTTTGGTGGTATTATGTGTTGAGGTATGTATTTGAAGTGTGCCAAATTTGATTTTGATATCTCTGATATTTTTGGAATTATATGTTACTGATTTTCTAAATTATCAATGTTTATTTTGAACGGGAGTTCAGTGGAGTTCAGTGTTCTTACTGGTCGCATTCGAAAGGGTAAAGCCTTACCTTTATGGTACAAAATAAATTGGCTGCTACTAGCTGCTACTGGGGTAGTTAGGTGGGCGAGAAGGGGTCCATGACCCGTTATTTTTGCACAAAGACTGCAATTCCGACCTGAATATTGTTATTTATAGTTTTGTTGTTTGCTTAATTCAACTAATTTTTGGTGGCATTTTGTGTTGAGGAATGTATTTGAAGTGTGCCAAATTTGATTTTGATATCTCTGATATTTTTGGAATTATACCTTACTGAATTTCCAAATAATCAATGTTTATTTTGAACGGGAGTTCAGTCAAGTTCAGTGTTCGGGTGCCAACTTTGAGCGATTATAGCGAAGGGAGGGAGGGTGCCTTTTTTTAATACAAATTCTGTTAATACTTTCAAACAGTGATCTTTTATTTGCAACAAACCCCATCTATCTAGCTTTCCAATTTCAGATAGAAAAAATTCATAATGACCGCTTAATTTTGAGGCCAAAAAAGTACTATGCCCTCTTAAATAAACAAATTTCATAATTTTTTTTACCAATAGGACCACAAATATACGTCCTAACTGAAAGAAATGAAAAATTAACGATAAATATATGTTTTCAGTCAGAAAATGTTTTGTGCCGCGTTTCGACCTTAAATGTCCCACTGTGCGCCGTCTGATTTCACATTTAGGTTAAAAGAAGCAGCAGAGGTACGATTTAGGCGTAGGTACGAATTAAGCAACTTTACCCTACTTATGTAAAAACGGTGCCAATGTAGGTAGTTCCTTGAAGGAATATAAAAAAAATAAGTAAAAACGTATTTGCAGTTGCTACTGCAGCTGAATTACGAAAGGACGATTTACAAGGTGCGAAACTTTGAACCCCCTTTTCCTCAAAATTTTCAATAATGCACTCTCTAGGTACGTTTAATACATTATCATATATGGTGTACAAAATTAGAACCAGACCAATGACCCGAACCCCGGCCACACTCCTTATCAGACCCAGTCTAATATTCTTTCAAATGTCAATTTTAACACACCTACGCTTATTGACATCACGAAAAGGAAACTTAAATTCTCCGTCGGGATCGAATCGAAGATTCCAAACGGGACCAGTTTTGAAACGCCCGCCGCCACGCTGCGCAAGAATGAACCACCATTTGCATAGGACGAAACGCGATTGCAGTTCCACCGCGCTTTTCCATTTCGAGCGCGGTTCGAGAAAGCGTGAAAAGGTCGGCCGCGGTGTCCGCAAGACGCTTGTAAAAATGTGGGAAACGGGCATTAATTCGGTGGGAGCGGCGTGTTATGACGGCCCGTAAACAATGGAGGGCTCTGATGGATCGCTGGCCACGGCTGAACGCCCTTTATTAACCTTAACGTAGTAGCCGACGGCAACGAATGTCGCTGGGACTTAATTTCCGAGGGTTGATGTACTCCGGGATCGGAAGTGAGTTTACTCGAGCGAACGTTGGGGCGGGTTACGGTAAAAAAAGAAGAAGAAGAAGAAGAGAAGATGGTGGAGGGAATTCAAACAAACAGCAGCAGCCGCGCGAGGAAGCACGCCACCGACCGCGAGCTGCTTATGATTTCTCCCAGATACGCGGCCTACTTAACGAAACAGGTAACCCCGAGGCATTTCTAAAGCGAATTTCCCTCTCCCGCCCGCGCTCTATCCTTCCACGTCCATCGTGGCGCGATACCATCGCCGGAAGATCATAGATCAAACACGTGAACGCGCGGGGGTTGCGACGCCGCACGCTTATTATACAGCCGTGCTACGATAAGAGGGGCCAGGATGGTTACGCCGCCGCGGAAGGGGTAGATACGGCACTGTTATAAATGCCAGTATTATGCGGAGCATCTTGGCGAATCTTGCACGAGAGTCACCGATACCATGCCTGCCCTGGACACTGTTCGTTGATTCTCAGTCCCGGCGACTGATTCACCCTAGAGCCAGGCTGTGGGGTGGTCGAGCAGCCAAGAAGATTCTAACCCTTTGCGGTGTTTAACGCTCGCGCGGCCATCGGGGGAGGCGGTCCTTTTAGACCTAAGCATCAGTTTTGTTTCATTTATGTTGTTCCTTAACCTTTAGGCTGCCGCTATTTTTTCGTAAAAATAGGGTTCCTTTTTTTCCAAAAATTTTTATGTATGAGTAGTCAATAGGTCCCATAGAGTCGAGGGGGTAGAACCGTGCCAATATAGTGGCTATAGCGGTAGCCTAAGGGTTAAGGGGGTCGTCTTATGTGACGGCCGGTTTTTTTTCGCTCTTTTAGGAATTTTTTGTTGACGAACCATGAAACACAATATCTTGGAATTTGTACTACATATTTATTAACATTTGAACAGTTATTCAGAATGTTTTGAAGTTAAAATATTGAGTGGAATTGACTTTACAGCTCTCGAAAGAGACAGGTGCGAAAAAAAAGTTGGTCGACGGCTGACATGATTCCGGCTGTCCTGCTCACCTGAAATCAAAAAGTCAAACGGCACATTAATTTATAGACTTGTGGCTATAGCCGGTACCAGAATGAAGTCAAAATATTGGAAATTTCATGTTTGACACAGTTTTGAAAATAAGGTTACGATTTTCGTCATTTTTTTTCGACTTTTTTAGCTTGAAAAAAAACTATGACAGATATGACAATGATTCTAGTACCGGCTATAGCCACAAGTCTACAAATTAATGTGCCGTTTGACTTTTTGATTTCAGATGAGCAGGACAGTCGGAATCATGTCAGCCGTCGACCAACTTTTTTTTCGCACCTGTCTCTTTCGAGAGCTGTAAAGTCAATTCCACTCAATATTTTAACTTCAAAACATTCTGAATAACTGTTCAAATGTTAATAAATATGTAGTACAAATTCCAAGATATTGTGTTCTCATGGTTCGTCAAAAAAAATTCCTCAAAAAGCGAAAAAAACCGGCCGTCACATAAGACGACCCCCTTAAGGGGTCTCCCTATCGTGACGGACGAAAAATGATGCGAACTTTGGGAATTTTTTAAAACAAAACCATTAAATGTATATTTACTTCTAGCTTTGTGGCTTCATTTCTCTATCTTCAGAGAATATGAAAAAAAAATTGTATGCAAAAATAGTGGTTATATCCGGGGTTGTAGTGGTCTGAAATAGAATGTTGTAGTTGCCTGAAATAGAAAATTTTAAGATTTGTGTAATCCGTATGAGTGTGGCTATCGCTTGAACTAGATCAAATGAGAAATACTGAAAATTACAAAAAAAAATGGCAGCGTCTAAAACAGATATCGATTTCTGAAAAAAATTCGCTGGTTTTTTAAGTCCCAAAAGTCTAATTTTGCAAAAAAGTACTTAGTTTTAGTATCAGCGAGAATGGGACATCTACTGAAGATATGTGCCAAGTTTGAAGTAAATCGGGTGATTGGTTTTTGAGATATCATGCTAAATATTTCGAAAAACATCGTTTTCAGAAAAACGCATTTAAAGGTTTAGGTACTGTTTCTTGAATTTTTCTTTAAATCTTGCCTAAATGTGTACAAATGTAGGTATAAAGTTTTCGAGTAATATAATTTGAGGGTTCCTCTTGAAAAAAATTTCAATTATCGCGCTCGTTTTCAGGCCGTCAGAATAGGGAGACCAAGGAATCTTTTACAACACCGAGGTTCCTACTTAAGTAGTATTTCTTTTGTATTCCATGGACAATCATATACCACTGCTGTTTTTAAAACAATGATCATAGGTTACTAGATAAGATAAGACTGATTTATATGTGCGATATGTGGACAATCTATACGACAAAGTACAGGGATCACAACGAATGTCGCAAAAAAGTGGAAAAGATGCTTCACGTACCACGGGAGAGCCACTAAACATTTTTAAAAACGTATAAAGTTACAAAGAATTTATTGTTAAAGTGTTAAAACAAGGTCTTTTGAGTGTCTGCTATTCTTCCCATTGTACTGTTGAAGTCGCTTAACGAAACTATTACCTTCTGCAATATTTCTTGCAAAGTCTCCCAAGGTTCATCTTGGACACAAGCTCTTAGTTCTCTACTGGCGGCAATACCTCGGAAGACACATTCTTTAAGGAATCCCCATGAAGAAGATTAAGTAGCAGATAAGACACCTTTCTGACCTCGAATGGTCACCGAATGGGAAGGTTAAGGTATACACGACTGTTGGCATCCTTAAAAAAATAAGTTTTAATAATGTTAGCAATACTAATAGCTAAGTCCTTCCTATGGGGGTGCCTTAAAGAAAGGGTTCCTTATTAGAGAAATACAGGCTTGTATCTAAAATAAATTAAAGGCATCTCGTAAAACATATCACAAAATTGCTTCAACAGTGTATTGCAGAAAATGGATAGCAGGTAGAAGAAAATATATTTAAAACAATTCAGTTTCTACAAAATATTAAATCCAGATCTGTGTACGCCAATTAACCTGGACAAACGATGCTTGTAGTCATAAATAAGCGAGTTACATCTTCAAAATGTACACCTTTTCAGTTCCACCTCGTGAAATCATAGAAGGAAAAAGCTTCTTTATATTTGTATTTTGTAGGCAAATCTTTTTATCAAACATTACACAATAACAGTTAAATTTCAATCACTTGCTTTAAACAAAATCAATACGCTTAAGTACCTTCAGCAAAAGGTAATCAAAGAACAATACCGAAAATTTTTTAAGCATGTTAAACCAAATTTAAGGTACCCAAACTTCATTTGAGATACACTTCATTGCACTCTGATATCGGTCTGGCCTCTAAATCCTGTCCTTTTAAGTTAAACAATGATCAGAGTCAAGCACATAATTTAAAAAAGAAAAGTAGATACTACATTCAGTAATTATGCGAAAGACCAGCTGCCAAGTTGTGAAATGGAGGTGTGTATCGTCTAACAAAAGCGTATAGCACCCGCGAGGTTGAAGAATTAAAGCAATATCGCAATTAGAAACGGTTGAAAATCGCGAAAATTCTAGTTCCACACATTCGAGCCCCGTCATCGGCATTGGGTTGCCCAACACTTCAGCATCGGGGCTAATTTAACGTTGGCAGAAGGGGCAAGGGGGCGTCGACTCGGTGCCGGAGCGGAAGAGAAGCCACGGGTGGCAAAGGCCGATACCATCGAAACCGATCCTCTCATCTAGGCTCTCGAGTTAGGTAGTTCTCACTGTAGCTAATGCATGCGGATACCCGCTCGACGGAACAACTCTATGGTGTTAAACCGGCCCGTTATTGTTCCAGGTGCCATTACAGCAACCTGCGTTCCCTGTTGCAAAAGGTGAAAGCCACGAGGAACCGTCGACCAACTATGTATATACTTATTCGGCGCCATAGGATCCTCGCAGGTTCAGAAAGAACATCCCTTCGAAATCTCAAACATTTGATCACCACAGTTCTTGCGATTTACAACTCCCATCCCCTCTTACACCATGCCAATATAAACCTGCCCATATTCATGTCATTCTCACATTAAATCTTATTCGTCGCAAGAGGTTCTAAAGCCACGTAGAACCATCGAATAATTTTTCTTCGCAGCTGTTTCTCGTGCTGCCAACACGATTTCAGCTCTTCGAAATCTCATTCATCTAACCACTATCGTTCTTGTGATCTATAATTACTATCCCCCTCTTCAACGGAACCTGTGCATCTTCCGGTTATTCTCACACTGACCTTTAATCCTCGTAAGACGTTCCAAATCCATGTGGGACCATCGAACAGCAACTTCTATGTATAACCTCAAAAGATCCTAGCAGGTTCTTTGCCATCTCTCGTACTGCCACCACGATTCCATTCCTTTAGACTCTCATTCACTTGCTCACCATCGTCCCAGCAATTGATAATTCCTATCCCCCGCTTTCAGTAAAACCTGTACGCCTCACTGTCGCACCCACACCAAAGCTTGTCCGCTGCGAGACGTTCCGAAGCCATGACAATGCCTGGCGCGCATTTCGATCACTCCACAAAGCCGTTTCAGCTCCATAAGCTGAAACGCCGTGGCAACGGTAAAAACGGCGCGGATCGGTTCGAGCAGGCATGCACGCGATATTGTCCTTCTGGTCCTCGTAAAATCGACGTTCTAATGGGAAGACCGTAGACAGGAAAAGGGGGCCACCGCGGTTATCATAGTAGGGTAGGGTGGGGCTAAAAGTCCGGCGGGTAAAAAGTCCCGAATGCAAAATCTCTGTTCCTAAACAATGTATCGAGTTTCGCAGTGTACTATGTAAAAGGCGAGAAGAAACGGAGGTAACCACAGAGTCGCCAGTCATTTCTGGTCGTTCGTTCGGATTACACGACGTCTCACAGTGGTCAAAAATCGAGAAAACGTCCCCAAACCATGAAGGTGGTCTTTGATTTGTACAAAAATAAGTACTTACACTAAGGTTTCCGAGGTCGCTGATTACGAATCTGAAGTCAAAATTGCAAAAAACAACATGGCGGACTCAATATGGCGGACGTGCATATCAGAAAATCGTCAGATTTAGTTTAAACTTGGTATCCTGGAGTTTTTGAGGTCGCTGATTACGAATTTGAGGTCAAAATTGCAAAAAACAAAATGGCGGACGCAATGTGGAGGACGCGCATATAACAAAAACATCAGATTTGGTCTAAATTTGGTATCCTGGAGTTTGCGAGGTCGCTGATTACGAATTTGAGGTCAAAATTGTAAAAAACAAAATGGCGGACATGCATATCAGAAAAACATAGGATTGGGTCTAAGCTTGGTATCAGCAACTAATAGCCGTCGCGAGGGGTCTAAATGGGCTTTCTAGCTGGACAAAACTATTTCCGCTTCATCTATGGAACTGAATGGAGTAGTTCGACTAAATATACGTATATTTGATGAAAATCGAATATAGAAAAGTGGGATTGGTTTTAAAAAAAAAAATTTCGGTATGAATTTTTCTCAAATTTTTTTCAAAAATTTGTCCACGCAAGTTTGCAGCGCTTATTACACCATTAAACTTTTGTTTGAAATATTTTTTTCTATCTGTTGTACTTTAGGAGTTATACGCGAAAAAGTGGAAGTGCCTATTTGACTTTGAGCGTAGTTTTCACACGCTTAAAGAGCGATAGGGTACGAATGAAACATACCGTTGCTCTTGTCTTGAGTCACTCTATAAACCCACAAAGTTGCATTCCAATCGAGAAGTCCGGAGTTCCATTTGTACTTTAACTTATTAAAAAATGTCCCAGCTCCAAAGTTGCAAAAAGTAGCAGATGAAAATAAATTTTTCAGACTCTCTACACTTGTGTAAACAAGTCCCAAGAAGATTCAAGGTGGAACAAATCGGAACTTTTTTTTTAGAGGCCGTCAAAGTACAAAGACTGTAAGTTTAGACTAAATCTGATGCTTTCTGATATGCGCGTCCGCCATATTGGGTCCGCCATTTGTTTTTTTTGCAATTTTGACATCAGATTAGTAATCAGTGACCTCGAAAACTCCAGAATACCAAGTTTAGACCAAATTTGATGTTTTTCTCATACACGTTCCGCCATTTTGTTTCATGCAATTGTGACCTCAAATTCGTAATCAGCGACCTCGAAAACTGCAGGACACCAAGTTTAGACCAAATCTGACGTTTTTCTGATATACGCGTCCGCCATATTGAGTCCGCCATTTTGCTTTTTGCAATTTTGACTTCAAATTCGTAATCAGCGACCTCGGAAACCTTAGTGTACCTATTTTTGTACAAATCAAAGATCACTTTCATGTTTTGGGGACGTTTTCTCGATTTTTGACCACTGTGCGTCTTTGGTATTATACGCGTTAAAAAGTGAAATAAATACGTCGCCTTTATTGTTTTGCACGAAGTAAACCGAAGATTATCAGCGTATCAGCTAAGTACGTTAAGATTCTATGTTCCTTTAGTAATCTATACATGATATTGTTTATTTGTAAATGATAATATTTTCTACCGTAAATATCGCATAAACTATAGAAGTACCATTGGGGCAAAAAGTCCCTTATTGGGACTTCACTTGAAATTGGAGAACTATTTATATTTATTTTTATTTTTTAGAATGCGCCACGGTAGTCATTGCTTTCATAATCAAGTAACACTAACAAAATGATTTTTGTTTTATATAAGCAAGGTGCAGTTTAAAATGAAATTATATTTTTTACTATTTGCTTTCGTAATAAGATGGCCAAAGCATAAAGAAACAATGCCAAAGCCTTTAAATAGTGTTTTTGTTTTAGTTGCGAGGAGATTTTTGATAGTTTTTAGTTCAAAGTAAGTCTCTGACTTGTATTTTTATTTTTTATTAAGGAAATAATGCTTTCCTTTCATATTGTATGCCGAAGAGAATTGGTTCAATAAATATTTGTTGATTTAAGAAGAGTTTTTTACTTATTTAGTTTTACATTACACGAAAAAGTTGGTTAGAAGATATTAGGGACTTTCTACCCCAAGCAATGGACTTTTTGCCCCGCGCGTAGGGCAATAATTCCATTTTGAATTGACGAACATTTCGTGGTATAACTCAACAAAAAATAACAATATCACCAAATGAACTTCGCGAACGTAAAGCCTAATAGTTATAGTTTTAACAAAATAACACCAGATATCTCTAGATTGTTAGTACTAAATTTTACATAAGATTATACGAAAAACGGGACTATTAGCCCCACCCTACCCTACTGGTACACCCAGAACATTGATCTCGCGTTTATGGTGTGCGTCATCTATGGCGGGCCCCTGGGCCGATCGCCCGACTCTGGTTACAGGTCAGGCACGGCGATGCTCTTCAACCCTGACCGACGTTAAACTGAGAACATGGGGACAAGAGTGGTTTCGGCGGAGCGGTTATCATTCCAACTATGTATCAGGCGGGTGTGTGCTGATAAACCCAGGCGTCGGCTACGCGCCGTTATCCGAAAGGAACAGGAAAACCGTGTAAGCTGGCCAAGGCTAATTTCCCGCCGCCAGTTCAGCGTGCCCTCTTGTTCCCCCCCGGAGAGTTTGGAGACAGCAGAAACGTGGACGCGAGATCCGCGAAACTTTCGGTTATATCACAGGGAATTTATCGCCTCATTTGTCCTGCCAGCTATTCGTCGCACGTTCTTACCCGACGGTTAAAAGGCTGAGAGAGGTGTCTGGCTATCGCGGCACCTCCGTTAGCGAGAACCAGCCAAGAGTCCCTTAATAAGCGAACTTCCTGGAACGCGATGAAAAATATGTTTTTGCAGGCACGCACGATACGTGTCGCGATTTTATTATACCTCGCCGCTTCCGACGCTGGCGCTGCCGCGTATGACGGAAACCGTGGAAAGGGGCTGGCCGTGCATCTCGGAACGATCCCGTGAACCAACGTTAATCGATGGTGCACCCGCCGTTTACGTTCGCGTGAAGATTCAAGGGGGAATCGTGAATTTTAAGGGCCACTAAGTTTGCTTAATAAACTTCAGGTGAATATTAATTGCATAACCGTTTCAAGCATAGGTACTAGTAAGCCGAGTCACAAGTAATTGTCGTTTCTTTACGTCAACTTCATTCGGGTTTAAAATAATGTACAGAAAAATTAATTCGAATACGTCCCCGTCTTATCTGCTAATTCTCTAGTTGCGTGTCGTGGACTTTGTTCGATCACACTGCGTTCCGTATAAGAGTGTACCAACGCCCCTACCGATCTGCGACCGATCTGCGCAGCTCCCACGGATCTGACACACGCGATTGGTCGTAGCACTTTCCCTGCCGGTTTACTACCAATCAACAGTGTGTCCCTGCGCGAAACGGGTATGCTCTAATCTGGAACGCGGCGTAGGTCCTGAGATACTGTCATCAACGTCCGTCGACGGAGCTGGCCCGAGCTCGTCTTGCAGGTTGGTATCTCCAGAATCAAATTTGACAGACCAATTTCTCACTGTGCTTTCTAATAGACTCCCATCATCGAAAACGCCGCATATTTCTCTTGCCACGGCCGTTGCATTATTACCGGTTTGGATTTTTGGAACTCCTGCAACATTACACGACGAATATGCTGCTTTGACTTCTACATTGTAACCGCAAAAAAATGTTTACTAGTGTTGACCGCCTTTTTTAGACTGTCGTACCTTTAGCCATGTACAACGTAAACACGGAAGGTTATAACGAGCTGCAGGACATTTGGAATTTCCAGGAAGCATTATAACCCGCTACCTGCGCCGGCGGTTATACATATATGTATATAACTCAACCCAGTACTACCCTGATAACCCATATAAACAGCTTAAAAAATATGGTTACGTATTTTTTTTACATTCCAGAAACCATGGTATTACATGTAGATGTAATAGATGAAATATTTAAGATATAGGATCATAGAATAGTAGTACCTATCAAAGAGAATAAGTGTTAAATTAGGTGGCCTGCAATTTTTCCGTAATTAAAGGGGAGGCCTACCTACAAATTTTCGAAAAATCGATTTTTATATTTTCTTGAAGCACAACATCTTGAAAATATTCCCTGAAAGTGTCAAGTGAATCTGACCAAAATTTACAAAATTATACGCGTGTAAGTAGGTAGGTGTTCCTCGGTGTAGCGCGCAGACCCAAAACTTTAATCGCGACACATATAACTCAACAGTTAGTGAACGGATTTACTCAAGGCTTTGCAGGCTTAATTTAGGGTTAAAAATCTAAGCGCTATCGGGAGCTTTTCCTTTTTCTTTGCCTAGATTTTTTGTAGGTACCCTCGAAAAACCAAATATCGATGCTTCAACTTTGCACAGCCGCCGTTTTGTCTAAAAATAATTTTTCCAAAATCAGGCCCCATGGCGCCTAGATAATTTCATATGTTATCTAAAAAATTTCGAATTTTCAATTTTGGATGATCCTTCACCGAGCTGAAAAATAAGGACGTCTCGGGCATCCCCTATATAACTCACAAACCTTTCAATACATTTCACCTCAAAAAATACTGAAATATCCGTAAGATGTACACTTTCTAATACACTAATGTTTAATAATAAAACATTATCGGTTTTTCTAGAAAAAATTCCCAAAGAAGCATGTTGTTCTAACCATTCTAGGTAGGCCTCCGCCTTAAGTACTCTGAGCTATATCAACTTAAATCAAATACATTTTCATAATTAAAGAACCATTCTCTGTCACTTAACCTCGTTAATACTTCCCCTCTACAATTAGGTACCTCGATTGCCGTGGACAATGTTTCCCACATCAACAATTGGTCCCCAATTTACCACTTGCATTTCGGCAAAACTGCCAGCATTTAATCTAAAACCGATCCGAAACGAGTCCCATCCCCCTGCTCTCCGTTTCGTCGCCAGCCGCGGCATACAGGGACGCGCGTGCGCGCTGCTCGCAGAGGAACCTGCACTCGTCGCCAAGGCCCTTAAGAGGCTTTGGACGCGGCTTAACGAGACGCGTAGTCACGTTAGTGCCTATTCCTCGCATAATTGCGTTTAATGCCTGTGCTCGATGCGCTCGCGTGGTCGCGATATTATACGGCGGCCTGCGAGGTCAGAGCGAAACATTTCGTTAAAAGAGGCCAAATCGGCCGCTTCCGGCCAGTCTTTGCACGGGCGACAGGTCAGCGGATGAGGCGGGGCAGCCATTTATGAACCTGCTTGCTGCACCTTAACAAATCCGCTGGACGTGCACGCACCTGACGGCGCGATTTTTATATCGGCGTATATAGCCGGGCCCGATACGCCACGGTTTTTTTTACGATTACGCGCGACGGCCGGTTGCGGACGCGCCTGGGTGTGGGCACCTACGCGCTGGAAATTTACCGGCATGGGCGCTGGAAAACCCTCCCTCTCTACTTTTTTTTGCCCCGTTTCGTTGCCGCTCTCGAACGCGTATTTGCTTTTGAGGGGTTGTCCGAGTGATAGAAGGCCGGGCGCGGAATATTGTTTGGCTTTTATTGCGCCGCGCCGCGGGAACGACGTCGCGTCATGGGTCGAAATGGGAATCGATCGGGCGAGAAAATGTAGAGAATTCTTCTGCCAGTCCAGTGGGAGTCGGGCTGGCCTTTCCCCGCGCGGAAGCGCTTTATTGTCGCGGTTATGCCTCCACCGTCGAGTCCGCCGATTGGAAGGTGTCCCCGCTAACGAGCAAGATGGCGGTGAACGCGGCCGCGGTGGAAACGAACCCCTCGCCCCTGGCAGGGGCACGGGATCCTTGAAGAAAAAGAAGCCGGACATACCTCCCAGGTATATCAGCGGGTGTGCAGCTCGCGGCCCGGCTCCTTTACACGTCGGGTGAAATTAAAATTCCACTTCCGGTGGCCCGGCGCGCTATCTCCGGCGAAAGCGCGCGGCGATAAAGTAACTGGAGGTGCGTCGCGCGGCCGCGGATGGGCAGCTGTGCCCCGCGGCGCGATAAAATTCGTGCGCGCACATGCTCACTGGCCCGCCACCGCGGACCCACCACTCTAATTCATATTCCTGCACCTGACTGACCTCTTACTCTTCCCGGCCATCTCATTTAACGCCCCCGCGGGGGCTAAGGAGCATCACCTGCGCGCGCGCGCGTTTCTCGGGGGGCACGTGCCCCTGGTCGGAGTTTTTACGGGCGGGCCCGCTAATTTCCACCTTGAATTTTATTAATACCGGTGCCGGCCGCGGCGGGGCACAGCTGGTGCGAACGATACCTGCTCGCGGAGGTGTGCACGTGCCCCTGGTGTCGCTTCCCAGCGGGATCCCTGCCGGCGGAGGTTTTTTGGTGCTGCTGCACGTCTGGGAAAAGGTCGGGCTATCCCGTAAGTAATGCCATTTCTGTGGGAACCGGGTTTATAACGATGCAAGCCCACTCGGCCGTGATTTAGCCAGTTGATATAGATGCGCTGGAACCTCCAATATGGGAGTTACGTAATGGGGAGACATGGTCGTTTGGATAGGGGAATTTTTTTATTCTGCAATAGGGTAAGTCAGGGTGAGATGGACGTAGTTTCGTTTGGAGCCTCCTACAGCCAACCTATTTGAAATAAAGTAACGAAAATGATATAGAACAAAACTTCAATGCTTTGTCTACATATCCGTTAGTATCAATAATCGAAAAATTATTATTTAATAGACAAATTTCACAAATGAAAAAAAAAGTGTCATTGCCCATCTCTCCCTTAATGCCCGGGAAAGATGGGCATATAAACCTTTCAGGCTAACAAGTTGTGGGTCTTACCTGGTTATCACAGATTCTTTGTTGTCTTCGTCCACTATCGTTTTCGCCCGCTCTTAACTTCTTTTGGCTTTTGTTTTGAATCTTTCAGTCCGCATGTTTGACACATAATATCAAACTCGGTACAATTTTCATGGGCCCAATAACCACATGAATAACATTTGAGCCAGTCTTCTTTTTTTTTGTTTGGAAATAATTTTCTCCGCATCCTCTGCAATTATTAATGTCAATTGCAGAGTCCTGAACGGAATCACATTTATTCTTAGAGGATTTATGTTGTTTAAATTCTTTTGCCGTCTTTGCCCTGTCACTCATTTTTCGAGTGTTTCGAAAAACAACCATCAAACTATCTGAAATTACATCAAATACATCTATGACCATCTTTTCCGGACACAAAGTGACCATCTTTCCCTTAAAGCCCTGATAAGATGATCATTCCCATTTCACTTAGACTAACAAACGGAACCCTGAATACTTTAAGGTTAAAAACACTGTAAACAATACACTATCGAAAATATATTTTGAGAACTAAAAATATTCAGTATAAATAACACAAACAAGGTGACCAAAATATAGATCAAACATTTTGAAGCACTAGCTTAAATTTCACAGTGGATTTACAAACCTTTAAAAACGTTCTATTCTAACAGTTTAAACTAAGAATGTTGCTTGTCCATAACACTTTGTACCCACGTAGGCGCAGCGCCATCTGGCGTTTCCTTCTAAAAAATACTGTCACTGCCCATCTCTTCCGTATGACCATCTCACCCTGACTTACCCTACTTAATTTTTCTATGCTGATTATTCTATATTTGGGGAAGAGTAACACGAGCAACGATATCAAAAGTGGAAAATTATATAAATGTATTGTATCGTCATAGATTTTTCCAATTTTGCACATACAGTGGCGGACGAAAGAAAGTTTACAACTTTCGAAATCGCATAACTTTTTTAGAATTGGTCCAAACAACGTGAGTTTTTTGAGAAGCTAGAAGGATTAGTTTGCTAAGTGACATGTTTCGTCGTTTTGAAAAAAAATGCAATTGGTCGGAATAGCAACAAAAATAGTAAATGTTGTTTTTTAAACTTTTTTTTGCGAGTCTGTAATGAAAATTCAAAAAACCCGTTTGTAGATTAAAATAAGTTGTATACGTGTCTAAAATGTCATCAAAATCGGTTAACGTTGCTCTGAGCTACACACCTTTAAAGATCGCAGAATAAGGTCGAGAATCGCGGAAATTCACGAAATTAGCGATTTTCGAATCTTTCTAGCTTCTAAAAAAAACTCATGTCGTCTGGATCAATTCTAAAAAAGTTATGCGATTTTGAAAGTTGTAAACTTTCTTCCGTCCGCTACTGTATATTCTTGCTAATTTTGTGGCGCTCTCACCATTTTCTGAATTTTGTAGTATCGCGTGTTTCGTTTCAACAGTTAATACTACACGTTTCCTCTTTGGTGTCGTTACGTACAAGGTGTTATATAACACGTAACAATGCCGATATTATGATTCAGTAGTGTGAATAGCATTCATTTGGATCGTTATACATACCGTAAACTGGGGGCACATTGGCACGTTTTTGGAACATTTTGCTACGTAATACAGAAATTAACATTTTTACATTTGCTTTAAGTATCCTATCATAACATTGCATCCTTTGTGAATGTACTACAAGTGTGAAAATGCGTAGAATTTGTATCCTTTTCCTTGCTTACTGCATGTTAATTAGTTAAATTTTACCCCAGATGCGGGATAACATTGGCACGTCATACATATAAATAACACTAAAAAGCTAAAGTTTTACATCTGAACTTACATTAACACTTAAATTTGCTTCTTTTTACAAGCTTTTATTCAGCTTCACTTGTGAGATAGTTCGTTAGTTAGTTTGTTAGGATGAAATCTTGTAAGCTAATTTTTGTGTTCAATGCACTCTCTTTTATATTTTAAAAATTTAAAAATTAAAAATTTTTTTATTTTTCTATTTAACATTTTTAAATTTGCTTTAGGTATCCTATTATAACATTGCATCGTTTGTGATTGTACTACAAGTGTGGAAGTGCATAAAATTGTTTTCCTTTTCCTTGTTAACAGATATTAAGTAGCACCAATGTTATCCCGTACTGCCAATGTTCCCCCAGTTTATGGTATAATAGGTATATACAACGTAGGTACCTAATCCGAGAAAGAAATATACTACATATTCGGAGAATAAAGTCTTCGAATGGCAGAACATTCGGATAGCAGGTGTTCGAAGTCTGGAGATTCTACTGTGCTAAGTTACGTAGAAATATTCCGAGAACGTTGTGTGAAAAGTCGACGAGCGTATATCGAAGGTGTGATAAAAGAGCACATCCGGCATCCTATGCTGTACGAGTTTAACAAAGAAAACGAAGGAATTGCAGCGGTGAAAAACATTTGCCAACTGCGTGGGGAGATGATTAGTACAAGTGGGATTAAGTTGTAGCATGAGGTGTCGAAGTTGATGTGAAAAATGTTTTAATAAATTTGTTAAAACAAAATCCTGGGAATTTTAAGAAATGAGAGTAGAGAAGTTGAAGATATGAAAGGAAAATATATATAATAGTTGTTTGTCGGTGATAGAGAGTTGTTTATTCTCATCTAACACAGGTACCGATAAATGGTACCACATTACTTACTTATAATGCATAGGGTGACATAATACGCATTGTGTAGTGAAACATACATTATAATGTTAACGAAAGTATTGTCTTCAGTAAAAAAAAAGTCATAGGGTGACCGTAATAATTGATATTTTTGCGTGCAATTCGTTTCAAAGTACCTAAGGAGAAATTATTCATCTTTCATGCAGCATAAGTTAGAATTGTTGAAACCTATAAATTTTTAATTAGGAATTAAAAAAGATAAGACATGCAAAAATCCGGTCCTGAAAAAAGTGTACTAATATCGCCTACTCAAGAAATACTGATTAATTCATGTATATATGAGTTTTTAAAGTTATTTTCACATGTGCTTTTATTATTTCTTGCTCTACAAATGTTTTTTATCCATCTTTGATTTTATTTTTATTACAAAAATATAGAAATAGGATTTTTAAAATATTTTATTTCTTACGTTCGGATGTACATATTGGGCAAATAAAGTTTATTTCGGTTGCTTCGCACATTTCATGACCCCACCTGTAACAAACATTGCATCGAAACCATTGTTCTCTGATAGGCGGTATTGAGAACACGCATAGGTACTGCTAAAAGAAAAATTAGCTATTTTCATTGCGAAAATTATTTGAATCGATTTCATCCCTTAAGTACACCAATTAGGTATTTCTAGTAGATATTGCATTGTATTTCTAGTAGATATTGCATCCACGGAATTATTAGACTCACCTTCTCCGAATGTGATGTAAAATTGTGGAAGTCCAATAAATTTGTACACTATTAAGATTCTCTAAAATACTTCCCTTTCTGTAATTGTTGATCACATGACGCTGCAATTACAGTATGTCTTCCTACATATGGTTAGGTACTAATTCAGTGCATAACCGATAAATTGTACTGCATACTTTGCGAGATATAGCGAGTGGCGATGTTAGGAACATGGGCGATATTAGGTATACCTACATTAATACCAAATTACCAGAAACAGCATTAGCTACAATTAACAAACACGATTAAATTAAACATCCCTTCATAGAGCCTCCCGCGTCCCTTATGTTCTCTAGTTCCATAGAACATTTTGCCAAAATTTGTTCGTCAGTTCATTAATAGAAATTTGGTTACCTAATTTGCCAGAACAGTGTAGAAACTTTCAATTTAAAACATTACATGCTCCCCAGCTTCTTAAGGGGTCATGCTCAGTAAGGAGGCCGAAAATATTTTTAATAGAGATAATAATAAATTTCCTTAAAAGGAAAAAAGATTTTTTGAGAAATGTGTTATAGCTTTTGAGTAAAAAATTTCCAAAGACCACCCTTTTTTCGGCCTCCTGACTGAGCATCACCCCTAAAGACAGGAATTATTAGAATGCAACAGTTTTTATCGTTTCTCTCGAAAGCTGAAAAATGTGATATACCTGATCGTTTCAGAAATAACCGAATGTAATTGCATCGGGAAAATCGCATTTTGCATAGACTAGGTACAGAACGAAGGCATCGATCCGAGGAGCGATACAGCACACCGAAATTTCCTTCACACGATTCAGCCTTACACTTTCCACTGGTGCTTGTTACCCGCCTAATTAATGCACCTTCGCGCCGTTCCCATTATATCCCTGCCACCTCCTCGCCCTCTATAAACTGACAACGAAATGCTCGCGAACCGTGGACTCGCCGACTCCCTTCGTTATACGCGCCTCCCAACAGCCCCGTCAGCTCTCACGACAGAAATTATGCATAACCTGGATGAGAGGCGGACGGGCCAAAGCACAGCGAGAGATTACGCGGCGGAACGGTGAACGGCGCGGCGATACGGATCGCGAAGATTTGCGGTCCTCCCCGATAACAATCGCTATCGTTGGGATCGATCGCGCCTCGGGGCCCGCTCGAAAACCGCTCTCGCGAAATAATTATTGCGGCCAAAAGCAGCGGGTCCCCGGGGCGCGTAATTGCCGACACGCTTTAATTCAGCGACGCTTATCTGATATGTTAACCGGTCTGTTGCATAACACGGGCCAATTATGACGACGCGGCTCGGGTTTACGCGATGCTTACGATTGCGGGAAAATCATTTCGCGGTGGTGAAAAAGTCCTGGCAGCTCCGACGCGCTGAGGAACACGCTCTGCGGAGAGGCATTTCATCTCTGCGTCACTGGGGCGTTCATGGGTCATCTTACTAAATGCATTAGGCGACGATGCTTGCGTTGATTCCGAGGTGCTCAAGTATTCTGGCAAATACTGACAAAACATGTATTATACATCATTGTGTTCATTGTCCACTCCAAGGTACGAATTGATCGAAATGATTTAAGTAATTAGGGGCCCAGGTCTCATTATCCCCCCAACTGCTTTAAAGTTGTTAAAGACTGGTAAGCAGCTTTTCACACGAAACACTTTTATGGCTCACGATTTATATTTCAGGTGCAGACAGACACAGGTGGGTTAACTATGTACTTTGGAGGGGTATAATAGGTAGGTACTCATTAATTAAGAGTATCAAATTAGTGAACACAAGACGATAAATTAATATTGTCTAGGGTTTGTCGGTTTTTAAAAAACTGGTTTTAAACACCTGTTTTCTTTAATAAATTTGTAAAATTCGAAAACCGGTTTTTGAATTTAAAAAAAAAACGGTTTTATATACTAGAAGTAATATGTAAAAATGAATTAATTGTTTAATTAAAAACGTTAATACTTTTACTTAAAATCGCCGCGGACACAAGCATATTGTAGTAGGTGACAGTTTACTGGGAAACTAATCTTCATCAGTTCATATTTTCGGAAGGAAAATACTAAATGAAATAAAGATTTATAATTTCAATTTTCTACGGGGTTTTAGTTAATTTAGTTTTGTATGTAGTGTATTTCATTGTGTTATATTTTTGTAGATCCATATATGTATACTAAATGAATTCAAAAATTGTACAATTTTAGTTATTTTAATTTTTTTTATTTATTTGGTTATGTATAGATAGGGTATATTTTATTTTGTTATATTTTTGTAATTACATAAATATTAAAAAAACTGAACATTTTTAAAATAAGTACAAATATTTATTTTCTATTTTAATTAAATTTTTTTGTGAATATTCGAAAACCGGTTTAACCAGTATTTTGGGAATACAAAATAAAATTCAACGCGTCTTTTTCGAAACGTCATTTGTCCACATCTTGAAGATAAAATCTCAAAATCCATCGAACCGATTGCTTTATAAATTTTACTGCTTTTTCTGCACATCTGCTACTCTCGCAGGGACTACATCCAAGTATTTTCATTGAGTCTAACCTACTTATAAAATCAAAAATAGTAAAAGAAAAAAGCCGAAGAAACATTTTTCTCGCATATTTGCCCGCCATTTTGCTAATTTTGAAGATAAATCACTAATTATAGTCCAAGCGATAGCGACAGACATACTGATCAAGAATCTGCTTGGATTTTTGGGTTCAGATAAGTCTAACAGCTGAAATCGCCTGCACGAGCGATGCATTCATTTTTAAACACGTCATCAAGACCGTTTTCAAAAGCATTCGAAAAGCAATAATTTTATTACTTTTATATTTTTTATTTACGGTAGAAATGTAGTTCATTAAATAGAAAAAAGTTTCATTCCATTACTGTAATTATTTTCGTCGCAATAAATTCTTGAAAATTGCTGAATCTTTCGGCGCGCTAACCGGAATGACCCGTTAATGCCCTTCAGTTCTCCAGTCTTCCGTTTCCTCAGCTGGTTTTTCGTTTTGAATGGGGAAAACGCGGTTTATCGGTCGAATGAGCAGGAAATTAATGCCGAGTATTTCGTGCACTCGAGAACCTGTCCAATACAGAACTCTAGGTCACAGTAGTTCACACGTGCTTCGACGCTCCCCTTTCCGGATGTGGCGCATTTCACGCTACCGACTTTCAAAATACCTGGAAAAAGCCTGGCTGATTAATAATCGCGCCGAATGGCGAGAACAAGGATACTTACTTTGCTCCGCCCCAACTTCGTTTTATTTCCTCTTTACCTCGACTTCAGAACAATGCGTAGTCGTTTTAGAAATTCCGTGTTTCGAGGCCAGAAATTCTGTACGCGGGGAACAGGTGCAGGAAGTCATCGAGTGACTCATTGCGTTTTACGTAACGGAGTCAGCGATGTTCAGTCGCGGTAAAACTGATGCACGATGGGCGACAATCTAAGGAGCCCAGGCTGCACTTACCTGAGATTGTCATTACTTTCGGATTAAACGAAATACATATGGTGTGCTCGATGCCAAAGGAGATTACGATACGACAAAAAGTGGCTTCAATAATAAAAAAAAGGAACGCTGTGAACGCTGATTTCTTGAAAATAAGCCTCCGAATTACGTGGACTTGGAATCATGTAGGAGCGCGGTTTATCGGGATCCGAACTATCGAGACTGCACGGTACAATTGGAATGACAGCTTCTTTTTATAGCAAGTAGTTAGAAGAATGGAAGTTCGAAGACTGTAATTGATAATTGACGCTAATATGATCGAAATGCTTACGGAGGTTTTATTAAATGCTAAAGAGCTTATGGTTACGAAATATAAGATAACGAACCACCGTATACAGGGCATGTGAAAAAGTTAAGGGGGTAGGTTAGCCCCAACAGCCCAAAATCAGACCTTTCCTCAAACGTATATTCTGAAATAATAGATGAATATGGAGATAATTTCTGTTTCAATTTTTAAGCGTCATTTCGTTGACTTTAATGCGCAAAATGAAAACTTTAAATATATTTATAGGAAAAAGAGTTATAAATATAAATGTGTACACGGTGCACCGTTTGATATGGTGAACACGATTCCGGACAGGTGAATTATCTAAAACACAAAGTAAAGGCATTTTTATAATCTGTAAGACAGTCTCCATCTTGTACAGGAAGCAAAATTTTGATAAACAAATTAATACAATTTTTATGTTGATATTTGTGATTTTATCCTTTTTTCGCAGGAAAAATAAATTTTATCTTTCTTATACGAATTTATATTGAAAATGTGCTCGCAATACATGGACGGGAATAGTTTCCTCCAGCTTCCTGTAAATTTTCATTCAAATCGTTCGAGCGGTTTTCGAGATTTTTTGTTCACCATGTTGGCAAACGTAGTTTCTGGGAAATCGCGTTTAAGGGGACTAGGCAGTCAGAAATTCGATTTTTTTGTTGCATTTTTCGAAAGTACCACCCTTCCCGAGTAAAATGCCGTTTGGTTTATGTTAAAACTCGCAAAATTAAGGGTTTTACAGTCGAAAAGGTCTACGCGCACGCAGGTAGATTAATTCCTCTTCTGAAACTTTGAACGCGTTTTTCTCAGAATCACATTTCCTCTTCGTTTTGCAGTGATTGCGAAAAAACGGAGGCCTAAATCAATTTGAAAAAAATTGAGCATATGTAAAACATGTCTTGTTATGACCTAAACCTAAGCACAAGTCTGTGAAAACTTCTGTTTTGACAAAAAAAAAACATGGCTCTTTTCCCTGGCGAAAAATCACGTTTCTTCAAAATTTGCCGTTTTACAGCCGCCATTTGTATAATTTTGATTGTTTTCTTTTTCAATAGGTTCAGGGCAGAATGGGGGTCAGGGCAAATTGTAAATTTCAGAGAATACGTCACAATTCAATTTCTCACGACCAAAATCACTGCAAAATTACATCGGCTCCAGAAAAAATGCCGACACATCAGATGACTGTAGCGCTGTCATACATATGTATATATTATTCAAATCATTTTTTTTTTCACTGTTTATAGTATTAATAAACATTACCCAAAAGTACTAGTCACAATTTGTATTCATCTCCTTGTAATTAATTCGCAAAAAATACTTGATTTTCGAGCGATCTGACTGCCTAGTCCCCTTAAGGGGGCAGACCACTGTAACGGTCCCAAATGTAAGGGTGTTTTCGGGAATTTATTTCAACCAAACAATGCAAGTAAATCAATGTATTGCTTAGTATAGTTAATAATGTTCATATCGAAGGGTAAGACATTTTTTTTCAATCAGACCACTGTAAAAGATCGGAAAAATCTATTTTTTACTCTTTCACATTTTCTGAAACACATACGCTTCACGAATGCTTTCTCCAAATTTTATGAAGAAATTCGTAAAATTGACGGAGATATAGTATTTTCCGTGAAGCGGTTTCAAGCGCGCGACTGAGCCGAGCGGAACTTTGAACACGTTTTTCTCAGAATAACATTTTTTAACCGTTTTGACAATATACAGAGAAAACTATACGTCCAATTGACATGAGCAAAGCCATTTATTGTACGAAAAACCCGTCTCTATTACGTTACGATCAGTTTTTTTTAACTAACGTCCTCCTTTTTTTTATCAACATCTTTACCAAAAAAAAAGATTTTTTTCAGTGGTCCGCCATTTTGTTATCTTTTGCGATATTGACTTTTTCTTATCATCACGTAATAGACGTAGGCTTCTAGTTTCTAAATATTGTTGTCTTTTTGAATTCGGATTAACCATATGGCTAAGGCACTGTCGACGAACGTTTTGACAAAGAATACACCGAAAAGGGATTTAACAATTTGTTTGAAAACAATTTTTTTTACCCTTTAATATGTACATATTAACTACACTAAGCAATATATTGTTTCACTTGCGTTGTTTGGTTGACAAAAATTCCCGAAAACACCTTTACTTTTCAAACCATTACAGTGGCATTAAATCTCAACACCGAAAAAGTTAAGAACTTAGTGTTAAGTGTAAAATCATAACGTAGAAGTGGAAAGTGAATATAAACAGAGCTCTTTATGAAACGTCGTTCTGTATTTGTGCTAGCAATTGCAAAAGTGGTCTAATCGTAAGTCGAAAATTGAACAAATTAATTTCATAGCTGTTTTTGGAATTTTTAATACACACAAACGCAGAAATCGAAATACTTCAAAAAGAAAGGTACTTACATGGTAGGTGACCTGGCAAAGAATAATTCTTTAAACAAAAATAAACAAAGAGACACGTAGCATAAAATTGATTGATAAAAGGCATTGTTTTCAAGAAACGCCAGTTACAGATGGAACCAATTTCACTGAAGTGCACACCATAGACAAATTTTCCAAACCGATTTCCACGAAAACGAAGGCTCGTGGCAAGAAACTTTATTCCACATTTTCCACGAAATTTTGCAGAAGGAATCCCTCCATATCATCATACTTATAGTTTTCATTTTCAGGTATTTCGACCTTTGCGTTTGTGCGTACGTAGGGTAGATGTACCGTTTGTGGCCATTGCACTGTTTTTGGCCATTTGCATAATTATCTTATTTTTAAATTACTTGCCGATCAATATTATGCGGAGAATTTTACATCATAAATATTTTCTTTGATATACCGCCAGAAATATAAGGTTACATTTATTGCTTACACGGAAAAATATTATATTTTTTAAGAAGTGACCAAAACTGCTGCAATACCTTAAAATGGCCACAAATGGTGCATCTACCTATTAAAGGTTCGAAATATAGCGGTAAAATGAATTTCTCTCGATTCGCGCCCACCCTGCGTACGATTAAAACTACTTTCATAATCTCCGGCACATCCATGGCCAGTGATTTGTCGCCTCTGCCAATCGAGGGGCAATTAAAAGACACCTGCGCTCATCCGCTGAAAGTAGGTGACCGGTGGATCGATGGTTGGCGTCGAGTGGCAACGAACGATCCGCTTGGAAGGAGCCCGCGCGCGAAGGATGCACGGTTCTGCGGAATCGCGGGGAAAAGGCTGGGGGGGAACAAGCGTACAATTAACGGGGTCAAGTGGTCGAGGCGTAACCGTCGATGACTACGACACGGTTTCTGCATTAGATCGACACGTTCTTCGTTAACAACAATAAAGAGGCGTTCAGGAAGCGTCGTTTCCTTCGGCCGGCGTCAAAATCCGGTGTCGGTGAACGATAACGCGGCTGCCCGTTTCCCTCGGCCGGGGAATTATTTTCTGCAAGAGATTGCCATTATTTCGCCTTGTTGCCGAGTGTTTCGTTGATTGGCGACGGTAAATGGTTCTTAGCCAAGATTCGGGACGTTGCGTTGGTAGGGGCTGACGCCCGTACGCTCCCTTTTTAAAGCTGATGGCGCGTTACGTTTCAGTTGCAGAAAGCTGGACAAGAGACATCGTGAACCGTTTATACAGGGTCTCCCGCGTAAGTGAACCATGAACCTTCAAGGCTTCCCTTGAGCTTTGCGAGAAATTGTTTCAGGCATAGGTTGAACTATATTTAGGTAGGCTCTCACTACGCCTCGCCTTGGCGCAACTTCTTTTCGCACTCACATCTAGCCTCGCGCCGCACAGTGGCGAATTTGCCCGAAAAGCTGGCTAAAAATGAATCTGCAATTCACGTGCAAATTATTAAAATATTTTATTGTAATATAACTCTAAGAAGCTAAAAGTATAATTTTTTAACGTTTAATGTTTAATTTGTTGTTTTAATTATAATTATATTATTAAAAATATTAAAAGTATTGTGGTTTGTAGTTTTTAGTCAAATAATTACGCAGTCATTACTGAAACATTAATATTTGTATATATTTTAACATTATTATATCGCATACTTATACATAAATATTTATATAAACATTTGGTACATAGCACTGATGATCAACGAGATGCTTTTCTTGCGGAATTTTAAACGTTATAATTACTAAGTGAGAGCTCAACCGCAATGTTGTCACTATTAACTTCCGTCTTATTTTGACTTGCATAAATATCTGATGAAAGTGCTATCTGTGACTCGTGTATATGCAAAGACTGAATGGATCGGAAATTATACTCGTATCAGTGTACACAAAAATGAGAATATTTGCCAAAATAGCAATTTGTTGCAAAAAACTGCAACGGGGTCTTAAAGTGCATACCTTGAGCTTTCATTTAAAAAAAAGGTGCTTGAGCTCGCTTGAGTTGTAACTTTTTGCTTACGAATAAACAATAAATGAATATGCTTTCAGTACTTGTTTATAAGAACTTTTACAGACTTTACATTTAAAACAATAATAGTGTATATGATACTACACCACAATATATAATGTTTATTTTGATAGCTGGACTCGATAATCTGAAAATAAATCTCAAAGTAGACCTTAAAATTTCGAGCGCCAACTTTGAACTGACACATCTCAGCAAGGGCTGCAGTTTATATATTTACATTAGTAAGAAATTATGCACAAATATGTCATAAATAAATGGCACTAATTGGATTTAGCAAATTTAAAACTTTTACATTCTGATTTTTGGCCAGCTTTTCGGGCAAATTCGCCACTGTGCGCCGCCTCGGTTTTTCCATACCTGAAGTTATCTGAGTTTGCATCGGTCGTGTGATTGGTCAGTTGCTCAGAGAACCTCTTCCTGTGCAGTCGTCAATTCAGTAGGCTCACACTACGTCCCGCATCGGCTCGCCTCGTCTCCCTTCCTCAAAATATTCTCGAGGAAGAATCCGCGGCTCGGAGTCGCGCCGAGGCGAGGCGAGGTGAGGCGCAGTGCGAGGCAAATCGTCAAACTACATGAGAAAAGCATAGGAAGAATAACACGGACCGAGGCGAGGCGTTCTGAGAGTCTATCTTAAGTGTGCACAACTTCTGTGAACCAGAGTTTCTTTATCTGCATTTCTTTAAACATTTTATAGTTGAACGAATCATGACAAACCCAATGTTCAAGGTACCAAGACTTTGCACAACTAGGGTTCAGTTGTTATCGGTTATTTGTGTCTTTTTTTTATAACTTATGTATTCTCCTTGTCGTATCAGAAGGAACCCGGTTCACGCATGTAGAATGAGCTCATTGGCTCCGAGGGAGCGTTGGTTGGGATATAGCCAATAGTAGCGCAGAACAGGTCTATGCGCAGGTTCCTTCTTATATGACAGAGTATATAGGTATAGTCGTTGGATTCGTCATGATTCTTTCTATTTTCTTCTGTTTTTCAGGTAAAATAAGGTAAATGTCCCAATACCTGGACACGTCCCCATACCTGGACACTAGTGCAAATAATGCTGATTATTACGTTTAATATTCGCTTTATCCATAAAAGAATTATTTTATTCAATTACTCAAATATTTAATAAAATATATTCACATACATATTTTTCTTAGTAAACTTGTGACACTCGTAATAAAAATAAATTTTCTTGAACCCTCCGGTTTACACCATTTTAGTATTGCCGTTAGCTGATTTGCTAAAGAGTCTTTACTTTTTCTTAAGCGAATATTATTAATAATGTTTAGTATATTGGTACAACTAATACATTTTTAGGAAAATGGTACCTTGTAGTATTATTTTTTGATTGGAACATTAAAATTAAAGTTCTTATTAGTGTTTTATTTGCGTGTCTATCTACTGGTACAGTGAAATCCCGGAACGGCCCTAAACCTGACCATGTGTGCAAAGTATAAAATAAGCACGAGTTATTGTTGACACAATATTGAAATCACTACTTAACACCTTAGCAATTATTACTTTGTATTCCTGTTATCTTGATTTAATGCTAATATTCAATTCAATATTCATGTGTAAAATTCGCGTGTCACACACGAATACACAAAACCTTAAAATTAGTCATTCAATAATAGATTGTTTTTACTCAAGTTTGTTTGCTGATTTGAATAAATTACTTATACAGAAAAAATATGCCAACAGGAAAAACTATTGTGTTGTTTTTTTTATTTAATTTCCCTAGAAAACATCCAAATTGCTGATGTTTCATCATGTGTCCAGGTAATGGGATAGTAAAATCGGGACACCGGGACATACCTGTTAAGCTGTCCAGGTATTGGGCCATTGTAAGAACTATGAATTTTCAATATTTTACAAAATTATTCAATCCAATAACGTGTTGGTTTTTTTTAATGATAAAGTACACGCAGTGCCCCATGTAATTGCAAAATCGTTTTTACATAAATCGACTTGTAGGTATAACTACAAAATTCTCAATCGCGTTTCCACCGTACCTTAAATGTCCAGGTATTGGGACATTTACCTTAACGCACAAATGGGAGGTTTCCTATTCAACATCTCGGTAAACGCAAGCTGTCGATTGTACGCGCAGCATTTTCGGTCATTAGATACTTGACCAAATTGTTTCGTCGATGAGTGATAATGGACAGTACTCGGTTTCGCTAAGCAATTAGGCGAATGGAGAAATGAATTAGTACGCGGCAGGTTTGAGTCACGGAATTTCGGTAATTCCTCGCGAAGCAGCATATTTACAGCCAGGCTTCTAGATATGGAATTGCCGAGGATTGATAAAGAGTTTCATACGTATCATTCGGTATTGGCCAAGCGGAAGGAGGTCGTAAGAGGAATCTCGTGCAAAAGGAATGACCGGCAATCTTGATATAAGTAATGCATTTCTTTTATATCTCCACGAGATAAAGAATAATGGATGGGGCTCGGCCACGTCGCGCGGAAGATATGATACCTTCCGCCTCTGCCAGGATCCACGGGGATGACGACGATAATAACTCCGCTGACCGTCCGCCTCGTGAAAACGCGCTCCCGTCACGGGATCGGAAAATTGAAGATTCGCCGGACGCGGCAGTGATTCCTTATCGCAAGCTAATCGTAATAATAAACGCTGGAAATATTCGAGCAGCAAATTAGCCGCGGCGAACGCGATTTGTAACTCGCCGTCAAGCGCTCCGCACGATGGGGCCAGATAAGGGTCACTTGAACCCGACGATTAATCGAGGGCAACGGAGGAACCAGCCACAGGTGCGGGAGAGAAATATTCAAGTCGTTTTAGCTGTACAAACGGAATGTTTATTCGAAAAGGCGGAGAGTTCGGAGATTCCATCCGGCGATTAGCTGTTCAACGGACTTTTTCGCGCCGGATAATTATCGCGACGACCGCGCAACACGCTTCAGTTATCAACGATTTGTATCGTCGTCGCGGGGAAGAGCAGATGCCAAGATGAAATTTAGTTTAGAAACACGCTGTCGCGCCCTCCGCCTTACTCCGCGGACTAAGGGGCAGTAAAGGGCCGTTGGGAGGAAGCGTAGCCTGGTGCTTGTGAATAATACTAACACATTGGAATGCTGTACGTGCTGTGACACAGGAAATCGCTTTTATGCTGATTATCGGTAATGCCACGATAGCCACAGCTTTCTACTGTTATCTAGGTCGACCCCGCTTTGATACTTTAATGAACAGCGAATCGAGAAAATTCAATTAAGGTATGTAGGTACTGTAAAGTCATGAAAGCGTTTAATTATTAAATTAAAAAAACAGAGGATTTGGGTGTAGTAGTAGGTAATTGGGGTGTAGTATTATTGGTAGGTGTTAAAGAAATTGGAATATTGGGAATTAGTCCTATATTATTGCAGTATGTAATCGAGAAGTTGAGATATTGATGTCTTAATATATTATTGATAAGTAGCCGAGGAATTGGAATATTAAGAAACTCTTATGTTATTGTAATCAGAAATGGAGAAATTGAAATATTGGAAAATTTATGTAGGGACTATTGGCAGGTGTACTAGAAATTGGGATATTGGGGAAGTAACGTTATCGCAATAGATAATCGAGATGCTGAGATATTGAGATATCAATGGTAGATATTAGGGAGGTCCTTATTTTTCAACTTTAAAATTTGTATTGTCTGCAGTGGTGGGTCCATATTTTATCTAACGTAGAAAAGTGAATTCTCTACGTGTAGAATAAGACGTAGTAAACAGCTTAACTTTGTTACGTTCATGTATTTTACTGTATAAAATCATATTTTTTTAAAAAACCTGCTTGGACATATCGCATTCATTAAATTCAAAATTGCAACGACGTATTTATTGTTGGATGATGAATCTATCTACTTTTCCATTTAAAAGTAGAACTGCATCTTTGGATTCTACACTGATCATTGATTTTTGTAAGCTTGAAATTTTGCGTTAAGTAAATTATTCGACAGTGTCTTTCGAGTTGGAATTTTACAAGCTGGATTCAATTTATGAACAAAGTTCCTAAAGTGGTCTGATTCAATATAATACTAAATAGAAATCGAAAGAAATAATCTGCTAAAGCTTCATCAATTTCTTCAGAACCCATGTTGATATATGTAAAAATTCGAGTATCTTTTGCACACCAAAGATATGAAATTTACTAAAAAATTTCAAATTATCTATAATTTTTATAATTACATTCCAATCTTTCTTTTTAAAGTATTTTAAAATATTGTGCAGTAAAATTCAATGCAATAGCTAGAGGTTAATAGTTTGTATTTGAATTTTTGACATTTTCTACATTTTCTACAATTAGTTACATTTTTTACGCGTGTCACGTAGTAAATTCGACATAACGTAGTAAACCCGCCACTGATTGTCTGACCCTCTTAAAATCTTCTATTTGACAAAAAGAATATCTTCGTGTTCTTTATTTGTATATTTTGATACGTAATGGTCGCTCAAGGACATTATATTTCGCATATACCACAAGTTTGGCAACTGCGACTTTCCATAATTGTCAGTTGTCAATGTTAATGAAACGGGGCCCATATTTATATATCAGAATCCGAAATCATACTCTCACTTAAAAGCTAATCAAATTATTTTGTCCTTGCAAAAATTTCTATTAATTTATACCAAAGTAGTAATATTCCAATGCCATTGAGCGACCTTTAATCCTTAATATATTTTAACAAAATTTTAGACGAAATTCGTTTAAACTATTCGGAAACTTCTGAGAGGGTCAGAAGAAAATTTTAAAAACATTGATTTTTTACCATATATATAAGGACCGCCCTAGTAGAGATATATACAGTGGGGGACAAAAGTATGTGGACACTCTTTAAAATCGCATAACTTGTTCAAAATTGGCCCAAACAACTTGACTTTTTTTTGGAAGCTAGAAGGATTAGTTTGCTAAGTGACGTGTTTCGTTGTTTTGAGAAAAGTTGCAATTGGTCGGAATAGCAAAAAAAATAGGAAAAATCACTTTTTCAACTTTTTTGTCTGTGCTCGTAATGAAAATGTAAAAAATGCCTTTTGTAGATTGACGTAAGTTGCATACACGCCTAAAATTTCATTAAAATCGGTTAACAATGCTCTGAGTTATGAACGCTTAAAAATCGCGGCAATTCCTGAAATCAGCGATTTTCAACCTTATTCCGCGATCTTTAAGCGTTCATAACTCAGAGCATTGTTAACCGATTTTAATGAAATTTTAGGCGTGTATGCAACTTACGTCAATCTACAAAAGGCATTTTTTAAATTTTCATTACGAGCACAGACAAAAAAGTTGAAAAAGTGATTTTTCCTATTTTTTTTGCTATTCCGACCAATTGCAACTTTTCTCAAAACAACGAAACACGTCACTTAGCAAACTAATCCTTCTAGCTTCTAAAAAAAACTCAAGTTGTTTGGGCCAATTTTGAACAAGTTATACGATTTTAAAGAGTGTCCACATACTTTTGTCCCCCACTGTATATAATTGGTAAGTAGTTGCAAAATTGTAATATTTGAGATTCTTGTATTATTGCAGCGAGTAATCGAGATATTGGAAGATGGATAGGTAATCGAGAAATTGAGATATCGAGGGACTGATAATACGTTAGTCCACCTACGAACGGCGAATGAAATAATATTTTTCCGAATTACAAGTGCACAATACAGGCTATATGAAAGCGCAGGAGTGACATACGGCCGGCTCCGAGCCAAAATCACCTTCGACTTGATGGAGTGCTCGCCGATTCCCCTGCCCCTAGACCCAACCCAAACTTGCTCCCCGTCCACGCCACGTCCGTGCCTCTGACCAACGTCCGACGTGTTTGTTCGCCCCTGAATAAAGCGGCTTTTCCTCCACCCTGGAACGCTTCTTATCGAGGAAATATCATTTTATTTCATTTATGGCCATAACGTCGAAGGGGGATTCCTCGCGGCGCTGGCTCCTACACTTTTATTGGGCTTTTCGAATCTCGATCATATATTTCGCCTCAGCTGGCCACGCTTCGGCCAACCTTCGCTCCCTTCTGACGCTACGGTGTCGTGAAACTTTCCATTTCGATTGTTCATTCTAAATTCTCAGATTTCTATTTCTCGGATACCGCGTGAGAAACGTACAAATCGAGGGCCCCTTCGAACTCGTGGGTACAGTGTAAAGGGGATGATCCCTCGCGCAAACACAAATTAATAGGACGCGCTTCGTTTTTTCGAAAAAATCGATTTCGAAATTGAATATATTTAATGGAGGAATGGCACTTTAGACGGTTACTTATTCAGTTAATTTGTATGTAGATGATGTTGTACTTGGCGAGGTTCAGAAAAATATGAGGCGCGCTTGAAAATTGATTAAGTTTATTTACAAGGGAACATCCCGAACCCGAAAACTCAAAAAATTCTGAATCTTTGTGAATATGCGGGGAATTTCCTCCTGATTACAACGCAATTTTTGTTTGCAGCCCAAAGTCACTCTAAGGGGATGCAATTGAGCCTTGAGAATCCGGTAATTTTCCAATTTTGTGTTATAACTCGTGAACTTTAAAATAATTTTTTTACCAAATGATAGATCTAACAATAAGTAAAAGATGTAACGTTTGTCTTGAAACTTTCTCTATCTCTCACAGTTCGCGAGTTATAACACAAAATCGGAGAATAGCCGAATTTTCAGGGGTTAATTTCACCCCCATCGAGTGAATTTGGGCAGCAAACAAAAATAGCGTTGTAATCCGGACGAAATCCCCTACATATTCACAAAGTTTCAGAATTTTTTTAATTTTCAGGTTCGCGATCTTCCCTTGTTAGTCAGAGAGAAGTTACTGGCTGCGGATCTCCTTTGGAGTAGGACAGTTGTGCCTGTCGAATTATTGATGCACGGACTCTGTAATATCCCTTGAAGATCTTTTATTTAAGTTACGAGATATTTTCGATGCTTCCGCTGCATACGACGCCTTTAACATGTCACCCGGTGGTCACAGGTGATCTATAAAACAATAAATGTAGGTACATAGGTTGATTCAAGCAGCGCATATGTACCCAGCGAATTTATTAAACAATTCATTTTTCACGCGATATCATACAGGGTGTTCGACTGCTGCCGGGAGAAAATTTAAGGGCTGATTCTAGACACAAGACAAAAATCGGATCTTATGTCAAGAAGTATTCTAATTTTTATAAAACCTTGGTCTAATATTTGTAACGTAAAAAAGTTATAAAATGAATTTCCATGTAATGTATCCATCGCCATTTCCAATTAAATCAAAATGAAGGAAATAAATGTCGGTGTAGTATGTGTTTTGTTAATATAAATATCGTCTACCATGTTGAATTTGCCACTGTGAATTTTGAAAATCTATGTTCAAATTCGCTGCTAGCGGTGAGCAAAACCTCTGTGAACAATTCTTTAAATCATCGGACGGACATACTGACGTGTTAGTGAATTTGCACTTTTCTGCCCTTCCACATCTCAGAAACAAATTGTCGGCCCAACCCGAAAATTTGTTATGATTGATGTCTCATCATGAGTAGGGATGGGGTCAAGTTCAATATGTACTCACGAATCCGAGTCAATTCCAATACAAAAGTTTCACTTCTTGGGATTCGAATACTACTCGTAAATGGTAACGCTTCATTCTATGTACTTCCAAAGTACTTCGCACCTCTGAAAGAATACCTGAAGAGTTCGAGAATGTCCTTGTAAGTACTTCGACAACTGAAAGAAAGAGCTGAATCTCGTAAAAGTAGTATCCGAACACTGAAAGACAAAGCACCAATCACATAATTGCACAGAATAGAAAACTCCTGGTTAAAGTACTCATACAAGGTTCGAATCTACTTGGTCAGGTTTCGATTATACGTGAAAGTATCGCTAACGTTTCTCAAAGTACTTATAGAGAGTTCAAACGTACCTCCTCGAGGTTCGAGACTACTTAAAAGTATTATTTTTCTTTTTCGAAGTACTCGTGGAACTGTTCGAAAGTGTCCAGTCAGATTCGAGTGTACTTCCAATATACTTCATCCCATCACTAATCGTGAGGTACCATTTGGCACAAATATCACTTCCAAAATCGTGGAATTATACAAACGGGACACTTTTTGGGCCACTCTTTGCACCTTGAAATGGAAATTGAACGCAGTAATGTGTTACCTTGTTTGGACACTATTAAACAACCCTTATCGATTGGACCTTCAGTGACTCACAAGGAGGGGGCCCGATTCTTGGGTCACCGATTTTAATGGGACGTTCAGAATGTGGAGTAAACCTCTTCTTCACAAATCACTCTCCGTATAGGGTCGGATACTCAGGCACATTATGAGACAACAGTAAGCTGGTGATCTAATGCTCTAATGAGTACTTACGTTCCAAAAATCGACACAGTGGGCCAAACGGCCGATCTAGCTGGACAAAATTCGAAATGAAGGATTTTGTTATGTCTATCTGTTGTTATAGTTAAGTTTGCATGAAATATGAATAATAATTGATTTTTTTTATAAAAATTGTCCTCTTTTATAAATTTTATCATAATGATTAAAGTAAAAGAGTAAAATAAGAATTCGCACGGGAAATATAAACTTTTAAACACACATATTTGTACACATAATAATTTATTAAAAAAGTAAAATTGTAAAATATTCACCATTATTAAAAAGACTTAGTCACTGTCAGAACTGTCACACAATTCATCTTTTGTTGATGAACTACTGCTTTCTTGCGGAGGGTCTTTTAAAAGATGTTGTATTGCAGATGTTATCATATGTCATATTTTCAAAAAATTATTTTAGGTAAACCGAGCATAACTTCTGTAAACCAGAGTGTTCTTATCTGCACTTCGCTGAAAGGTATATTATTCTTTGTTTTTTAAACGTAACTATAACGTTTTTCAAATATTCTTTATTAAAATAAATCATGATATGTGCAATGACTATACATAAGTTAAAAAAGACTCGAAAAACTTACAAAAGGTCAAGGGTTTTTAAATTTCATGATGACAGATATGTGACACTGCCTGTATAAAAAAACAAATAATGGATATATAATATAAAAAGTTCCAATACATCAAAATATAGCTTCACGAACCTTAGGCATACCTGGTTATAAGGTAGGCTCCGTACAAATACTTTACCTGAGATTCCGAATTCTGAATTCCGAATTATACTAAATGAGCAATAATGATCTGTCTTTCAAATTAATACACAATTATAAGAGACGCTAGACCTAAGGAATACAATACCTAGTAACGGTTTGAGTATAATACACATGTGTAATAGGTAATATAGTGCTTCTGAGTTCTAAACCAAAGAAAAATAATAATTTTTCAGAAAACATGGGATACCATATCTATGATTGTAGAATACACAAAAGAGCTAATTTGGACCATTTAACACCATCAGAGACCATTCCGAGGTTTTGGAACGTTCAACCCATGCACGGGAAAGTACGCTAGCGCTTCATAAAAAGTGAAATAACTTCCAAATCGGCGCCTGTCGGCAAAACATTTTAATCAGGATTTGTGGGGGATGAATCACAGAATACAATAATATAAGGAACAAAGCGGACACTCGTGGACAAGATTTTGTAGGTCTAGATAAAGTTGAAATGCTTTGCCATGGTTCGCACATTTCTTCTGTTAGTTTCAGGTATTAAAAAAAGGATTTCCAATAAAGTAACGAAATATTTGCTTATCACATCTTAAAATATATACCTTACGGGACAGTATCCGAGATAGAATATAGAAAAATCCTAACAACCGTCTATGAAATACAGTTCTGTTCATGGTGCTGCATTAGGGGCTATGTCAGTTCGTAAACCATACCTGCGGAACGGGCATCTTTGCAGAGTTACCACGGCCATTAAGCGTTATTAAATGAATTTATTGATGTGTTTTCGGTCGTTCCAAACCTTTTCTAACAACTTGGAATAACAATGAAAACATTTTATGACAGTCGCCAAAATGACTTTTGTCCAGCTAGATCGGCCGTTTGGCCCACTGTGCAGTGACTGGAATAGGTATCTTTAAGAATCTCGTACACGCGATGTGAGGACGATAAGAAATCCTTGCGTTACAAATAGAACTGAAGAATTACGGGAAGTAGAGAGCGGGAAGCAAGGAAAAGTCCAATAAAATAGAAAGAGTTGCGTCTCGTGAAACGCGAAAGTTATTATTCCCGTTCCGGCTCCGAGAAACCGTCGCGCGTAAACTTCAGAATCCGATGCTTCACATGCCATATTCCAGCAAATCACCATCTTCGTGCGAGCCCGCGTCACGTACCTACACATCGTTGAATCACGTCTCGCAACCCGGCAGATCCGTATCAGACAGAATGCGTGAGTTTCAAAGACCGAGCGATTGAACGTTTCGTCTGAACCGATCACGTTCCAGCCGCGCTCCTGCATTCGAATATATCGCGACGACGCGAGACGACGCGACGTTTTGAAGTTTCGGCTGTTACGTTTATCGAAACTTCGTATGAACGTAGAGCACGTTGGACCGTGCAAGGAGCGAATTTTTCTTTTTTCGAAAATTCACTCTGAGAGGTTGATAAAGTCCGTTAAAGTTATTGCGTTTTTTTTTTAATACAACTTTGTAACGATGCGAAATAGAATAAAACTTTAAATATAAGGATTGTTCAGTTTGATAGTTAAACAGTTAAACCATTTTGAACCGATCGCTCCAACAATATATGCTGGCCGATCGAATTTGGAGAAAATTGATTTGTTTTAAGCTTATAAATCTAAGTATAAAGTGTTAAAAATTTATTATTATTATTGTTATTATACGCGGGAAAAGAGCTTTTGCTAGAGCTAGGCTGTCAAAAAGTAATAGTAGGAGATCGGGGTAATAAAATATGTAGAATATTACAAGTTAGTTACAGGATACGAACTGTTGCATGTTTGTGCCCACAGTTTGTAAAAGAGATAGCTGGGTCATTCCACGGGAAATCGGACAGTTTTCGGAGGAACATTTGGGTTTTTCGTGAAACTTGGATATGTTGTAGTCTTTAGTGATATATGAACGTATATCGAAGGATTTTTCAAAATTTTCAAAATTGTGGATCACACAGCTCTTTGAAATGTAGCGTGGACTTTTTTCAATAAATTGTAACTGTTGGCCTAAGAGACAGATAAGAATGAATAAAAATTATGTCACTTAAGGGAACAAATTTTAGACAATTCATTTTGCAATTGTTCTAAGCAAATGCAATTTTATACTAGCAGGGTACTATTAAAAAATTTGAAAAATGAGGATATAGCCCTGTTTGTGCTCTTTACGGACACGTCTTCAGAAACGCGGAAACTTTAAAATTGATCTCATGAAAATGGATTGAATGTAACGCTGCGTCGCCCAGCACCGGCTGGACTTGAAATACGTTTATACGTTATTAAAGACTACAATAGATTCAAGTTTCACCAAAATCCCGAATGCTACTCCGAAAAGTGTCCGATTTCGCGCGGAATGACCCAGCTGTATTATAAAAAAAGTCTGTTGCATGGCTAACACTACCCAGACAGCACATGACATTTTAAAGATGTACATTTTACGTCTGTTTTACGTCCGAACGACTGAATGTCTCGATTCGTGACAAAGATATCTTTAAGGACGAAAGAAAGACATCTTAAAGACATCTTTAACACGCCCATAAGACATCTTAAACACGTCCGTAAGGCAGGGCCGGGTGATATATTAGGTTAGGTTGTAGAGCAGCACTTATGCTGAATCTCCCCTATTCACCATTCTTCTTATATTGTAATTGTAATGGTTCAATAAAGACATTTAGTAATAATATTCTGTAGAATATTTCGCTGTAATGCGCATTTTATATAAACAATTAATACTATATACGTATATACATATACACCTAGAATTTAGAACTGTTTATGAGGAAGTGTATTGGATAGGTGTGAATAAAGGTTGCTTCGTCAACGGAAAGCCCTGGGTTCGCGATTTTCTCGTCACCGGCAAATATTTGTTCCGAACCTGGTCCTGATAAAGACGTCCTTAATGCGTCTGATAAAGACGTCCTTAAGACGTCTGATAAAGACGTCCTTAAGACGTCTGAGAAAAGACGTCCTTAACCCTCGGTTGTCACACCTACTTTTTCGAACGTCGTTGTCACACTGGGTCTATTTGATCCTGCCAATTTTCAATCAGTTTTTATTTACAAACTATTTGTTAAATTAGGTCTCAAAAATTCTGAGTTAAAGTTTGAACATTGTAGAATATATGCCCATCGTTGAAAGTTGGCATTTAAAGTGTCATCATGATTAGAAAAAAATTGAAGCAATAAGAGTTCCGACAAAAAGATTTTTGCTTAAAAAATTGCAGGGTCAATTTGACCCAGTGTGACAACCGAGGGTTAACACGTCTGAGAAAAGACGTCATTAACACGTCTGAGAAAAGACGTCCTTAATACGTCTGAGAAAAGACATTTTAAAGATGTCTGAGAAAAGACATTTTAAAGATGTCTGAGAAAAGACATTTTAAAGATGTCTGAGAAAAGACATTTTAAAGATGTCTGAGAAAAGACATTTTAAAGATGTCTGAGAAAAGACATTTTAAAGATGTCTGAGAAAAGACATTTTAAAGATGTCTGGAACACGTCTTAAAGACATCTTTAAGATGTTTTGATTCGTGACATAAGACGTGCAGAAGTCCTGTATAAGACGTGAAAACGACATTTGCAGACGTCTTAAAGATGTGTTGAACGTCTGGCGTCAGATGTCTTTAAGATGTGTTTAAAATGCCTGTGTGCTGTCTGGGTACTGGCTTGCTCCCAGATAGCACACCTCGTCTTAGAGACGTCTAGTTTATGTCATTTCCCAGATAGCACACCTCGTCTTAGAGACGTCTAGTTTATGTCCATTTTAGGTCTGAACGTCTTGATTTGTAACAAGGCGTCTCTAAGACGTCTTTAAGACGCCTTCAGGACGTCTTTAAGACTTTACCAGACGTTGTGCTATCTGGGCTTACACACGCGATCAATGCGATTACTTCCGTCAGAATATTTCCTGAGCGTTCTTCGTGGTAATATTAAGCATACGTAGCTCTAAGATATCCGTGCAATCGAGATGTTTGTTTAAAATGCTAGACACAAATCTGTGTACGAAATAATGCCAACCTCGCATCATTCCTACTAAAGTGTTTCGCCCACCCCAATAACGATAACAATAACAATAGACATCTGACTAATACAGAAAGTTGCCTGATTAAGGAATTACCTAAACGCGAAACTGGGGCGTTCGAACAGCAGGGGGAGGCAATTGGCGCCGGGCCACCATCTCCCCGACCCCTGAAGACTTCGATCCAAAGAGAGGCGGGCGAGCGATCGCGGGTGGCCGACAGCTGAATCCGTGAAAAATATGGAGCGAGAGTGGAATTCCACGTGCGTTCCACTTGGCCCGATTAAAGTCAGCCCGTGGCGTCGCGCGTTCCTTCATCTCATATTCCGTGGAGGCCCCTCGAATTCAATATCTCCGACGGCCGCCGACCCCTAAATCCGCGGCCGGTCGGAGGGGTGCGGCCGTAACGCCGGCGGCCTCCGGCCGTTTGTCCGTGTCTTTCGGTGGCAAAAGACGGGGCACGGGAGGCCGAGTTCCCCGCGAGAAGCTATAAAGTGACACTTCCCGCTTGCGAATATAAACTTGTTCGCGGTTGATAGGACGAATATTACGAGCGCGCGGAGCCAGCAGAACGCTGGGGTCCGCGCGGCCGGAGGGGCAGGGGAGGGTCTCGAGCGGACATGCGGGCTTCGCCCATGGGAATATTACGGATTCAAGGTGAGTAGGGGTCCCACGGAGTAACCCGAGACATCAGCAGGGTAATATTTCCATATTCCGATATCGAATAAATGGATCGTTGGCGGGCGCGCGACGCAGGCATAAATCCTCCGACAACCCGTCATGCATCACCGGCCGACCGGCAAAGATTCCAGCTCGGGCGGGGGTGGCAGGTGCCGCTTTCTTCCTTGCATCCGTTCACCGTATCACGGAATCCTTCCACGGTGATATAGCAATGCCTGTCCCTTTCTCGAACGGTCTCGATAGCGTCGCCGTTGGGGGCAGTGTAAATTAAAGAATCCGTGTATCACACCTTGCAGAGATAATGTGGCGGATGGCCCGGCGAAGAGGGGAGCGTAAAGTCTGAGCCGCCGGTTTGGTTAAAAGTTTGCGTATAGTTAGTCGTTGAGGAGTATAGTAACAGATACCTATGTTAAGGATACTAGGCAGTTGTTCCTGTCTAAAATGAAGCACTTCAGGCTCAATTAATTACAAAGAAACCAATTGAAACTGAGACTTGTTCTTTGGCATGAAGTTTATTAACACCGTAACCTTTAAAAAACTTGTTTGTTTAGTAAAAAATATGCGTTATATATGACGCTATAGATGGATCATTAAGCCGGGAATCCACCGGAAAGCTGAGCTAAGCTATGCGATGCTATGTTGTAATGTAGCTTTTGGTGGAGACGGTTCTATGTATAAGAATGTATTTTTTTTAAAACGTAGAAGTTAATTTTTTTAAAACGTAGCATGGCATAGCATAGCCGGGAATCCATCGGGAAGCTAAGCTATGCTTTGTGATGCTATGCTATGCTATGCTATGCTACATTTTAAAAAAAATTAGCTTCAATACATTCTTATGGAACCGTTTCTACCAAAAGCTACGTTAAAACATAGCATCGCATAACTTAGCTTAGCTTAGCTTAGCTATTATTTCTGGCGAATTTTTCAAATCTGGAGCTGCACAAAACAATAATGGGTGAAGGTTCAAAATTTGCAATAAATTGCTCACTTGTTTATCGGATTTGCATCAAACGTGCACCAAACGATATAGGGTAAAGGACCCAATTACTGACACTTAACTATTTTACTTAAAATAACGAGTAAATAAACTGTTTGATGGTTATAGGTTGAATGACTTAATTCTTTTTGTGTATGACTTTACAACGTTTATTTATTCGTTATTTTAAGTAAAAGTAGCTTAAGGTGACAGTAATTGGGTAGGTGTCAGTAATTGGGTCCTTTACCCTAGAAAGGTTTTTAGGTATAACTCAAAAACTGTAAAAAATGGAGTTGCACTCCTCTTGCTGCAAGGTCCTCAATTGCGCTTTCGTTTCGTCGCGACGTAGGGAATACAGGGTATCCCCTTGAAATGTTACCGTTATTTCAAGTAATAAGCGAAAATATTATTTACAAAAGTTGTATGGTTGCAAAAAAAGGTAGAGATCAATTTTGTTTTTTAAATAGAATATCCAATTTTTTGTGGTCAAATTCCATAGAGTAGGGAATTTTGAGTATAAAAGTCTTGAGATATATTCGGCTTTATACATCCTATGACTTTCCTTAAACATGTTCGAAAGTAAATATACTTAGTATTGTATACTTTGGATGTACTCAATAGAGTACCTACATATCTATATATGTATGTTTCATTTGTTTCATAATGAAAGTAATGGACAAAGTCGAATATCTCAGGAGGGGTGAGTTTTAGAACAAATATACCTTAGTACTTTTATACTCAGAATTAGCTATTCTATGGAATTTTTACCATAAAAAATTGGACATTCCGTTTACAAGATCAAAATTCACCTCCAAATCTCCTCTGTGCCCCACATGCAAAAACGCAATTGCTATCATGTTATATATTTCTTGCAACCGTACAACTTTTGTAAGTAACGATGTCGCTTATTGCTTGTGGTAATGGAGATATATAAGGTGGGCAGCGTTGGTGAGACATGCCGTATATTAGTGTACAATGCGGTCCTGGAAAATACAACTATTGAAGTCAATTATCCCTCAAACTTTTCAGTCCCACACTCCACGGATTTAACACAGTATTATACATATTGTTCAACTAACTATGCGTCGAATATGAAGCAAATAGCTGACCCAAGCCTGGCGCCCCCTCACGAATCCCATTCAAGCGATGCAAACAGCGATATTTCTATGGGACACAGTCCATCAAATGTATTGTTGGTCACCTATTACAGAATTCCACTTATTTGGCCACTGTCCCACACCCGAGGGCCTTAAAGTGCTGTGCATTATCCAAAGTGCCGTGCTTTGCCGCAGGACGTTTAAGAAACTATATAGATGGCCGCGTCAGAACGTTTGGTGACCACGGTCCAGCATGAATGAATGAAAGAAACGGATCATCCAAGTTCAGGCTCGGCTATTTAAATACACCGTTCCTGTAAAAGTATCAAGAATTCACGGAACCTTGCTTAAGAATCAGCAGCTTATCCTCCTCAATGTCGCACGGCCGACGTGCCACTCCGCACGACAGCTGATGAATGTGCGAGACCGGATGATCGAGATTCGTACGAATTAATCCGTTGCCATCGAAAAGTCACCGGTTGCCGATCAATGGCTGACCCGTGGCCGTGTCCAGTTCGATGGGTCAATGTATTGGCGACGAGATAAGAACAGTCACCTACAGGATTCGAGTGCTGATCAACATGCCAGCGGCCGCTTTCCGTAGCGAAGGGACTCTTTAGTTTTTACAAGCGCTACGCATGGTCCTGCTTGCCATTCAAACAACAGCTTTACGATGGGATTTCATGTACCAACAAATTGGCTGTTTCCTTTTATCAGCGCCGAGACAATTGTCGACTTTAACAATCAATCAGTTATTAGTTGTCGAGGATCACGCCATGGATTTAATAGGATAATCGATTTTTATCTGGCAACTCAAACGTTGCGGTTACTAACAATAAGTTTGCTGTACTCAGCCCGGGCCATCTTTATTCCGATTTCGGTAGAAGATTGCATATCCTCTGAGATGTTTATTGCGCCGTTGCAACCGGAAAGTTGTCCCACGGTGGGTACATTTGGTGTACAGTATTTATATTCTCATTTTGCTGGAAGATCGCGTATCTTTCGGTCAGTTTTTTTTTCAAGCAGAAGTAGCAAACACAAGGTAGGTTACATTTGCAAAAGCATGTTCAGTTTATCTTCGATAAAAGATTGCAGATCCTTTGAGACGAGTTCCGCACAGAAGCTGCGACCACCGGGTTGATTGTACTCGAACCAGCTAACCTCTGCCTCGAGTTAGTAAAAGACAGCGTGACTTTTCGTTCGCCGCTCGTCTTTCAGCCCCGTAAAGGTAGAAGATTCCAGAATTCATCGTGACGAACTCAACGATCAGAAACTTAATTACCCTAATAAAGATTGCCTCTGTCATCTCCCTCGATCCTTCCCCGCGCCGAGTCCCCTGCCCCGCGAGCATCGTTGCATCCAAGAGAGGTAGTCGAGTCATCCTGTTCCCCGCCCGCCCCGTGCTTTCTGCTTCTGTTCCCCGACCCTCTTCGTTCCTCCGCACTCTTCGTCCTTCACCGTCATCCTGTTTCTTCTGGAAGCGTGCGGGCATTCCGACTGTTGGCCACGTAGCACGCATACTTAGGCGGCCTCATGCCCAGTATTCTGGTCTGCCAAGCGTTTAACGTGTCATTCTTTCAGGGAGAAGGAGTTCCTTCGCTCGCCATCGGGATTCGTTTCGATCGGCCTGAAAGGTCGATGATGCTTTCACTCCCACTCCCTCGGCCCCAGTCGCTCCGGGTAGCCTCGATTACGGGGAAAATCACCGACGACCGTTAAATGGAGAGAAAATCGACACTCGGCCAGATATGTAAAATGTTATATATACGGATCGATGGGTGCAACGATCCGAGGGAGGCGAAACTTGTAATTCGACGATGATTATGCGGCGCGGAATCGCGGCGGTGAAGGAACCCAGGGCCGTGGCCTTGTCTTCCAGGCCCGGTTCGAACGTGTCAGGCGCTCAGGAACGCGCGACAAGAAATAGGGATCGTTGCCAACGCCTCGAGCTACCCGGCCTAAGCACGTCGTCGTAAACTAAGCGCCTCGCAACTTGTAAATTCACCTCTGGCGTTTTAATGGTCTACCGCGGGCGTGTTTTACTTTCAGGGGCATTAATAACGCCCGCGGTGAAAGGCTATCGCCGATTAATTAGTCACTTAGCGGCTCTCCCTATCCCGTGGGCTTCTCTTCTCGCTGCCCGGACAGGCCTGGCCAGGTATGTCGGAGCGCGTAGCCACGAAAACTGTGACGACCGGAGGCCAGCGTGCTGCGTGACGTCGGGCTTCACCCTCGACAGCGCGGAAGCAGAGGGGTGGTTCACGCCGCGAGTTTTTTCAGCTAGGCGCCCCTGAGAGAGGTCAAGATCGATGACCAAGAAAAGCAAGCGTGGCGCGCGGATGTGGGACATTTCCCTTCCACGCTCCGTCGTTCCGTTTCGATAATAATTTTTGTAACTCTCTTTTGTCCACGAGCTTTCCAGCCTCTTAATTCCTCATCCTCTTGACCTCCCGGTCTCCTCTGGTCCCCCAGAAGTGCCTCTTCTTCGCCTCGGCCTTGCCTCGCAGCACTGGAACTCGTCGATCGTCCGTCGAATGCCTTTCGGTGCCTCAACCCCTCCCCTTCAATGTCGCAATTAAATTCACGTCTCGAGTCGTGTAAGAAAGTGTATCCAGACGGGGTAATTGGTCGATAAGCGGTGGACGTGACGGGCCAGGCCGACAGGCGAAATTAATACGCAGATTATCCCGGATGGCTCGCGTTTAGGGGGGCACAGGCGGAGGGAGGTGGATGGAAGCCGGAGTCCCGCGCCTAATTCGTGTCTTCCTTCGCAACTTATAATTCAAGCGCGCAGACTGGAACCGAACTGAACAGAACTACGGCAACTTGCGCAACGGTAATTATACACTCCAGCCCCGTGCCCGCGCCCTACCTGCCCGTCTGGCTGCTTGCCTCCGCGCCCTTAAATTTCGGTTTATTTATGTCCTGGCTGACGGCGTCACGCTGCCTTCGTCCACTTCGTCGGATGAATCTTGCGAGAACGAACGGCCCCGGCGCGCCGAATTTCCACGTGATCGCCGAGACCGACCCTGGGACGCTCGCTTGGACGAGAGATAAAAGGGGTTGCGTTTATTTATCAACGACACCGAGTGCGCGCGCGGCGCGAGGAAGAGGGGTAGTTTGGGGTTAACGCGACGATCACGCGAATCGAAAATGTGCCCGGCGAAGGAGCTGCATCCGAACGTGAACGTTGCGTATAAATATCTTCTGCTAGGATTGCCGAGCAACGCGTTAACGCAATATAACGGAAGAATCCGCGACAATGGCGGAGCAGAGGCAGAGGTAAGCCGGGGAAGGTAGCGCGGCGAGATTTAAGAGACAGGCTTGGGAGCAGTAATTCTTATAACAGCATTAAAACAAAGCGCTTTAATTTACCGCACTGTAGATTTCATTCCTTGTGCTCAAATAGTCTGCGCCGACTCCCATCTACGCGGGCCTTACGCAGGGTATTGCTAAGAGGTCTCGCCGAAACCTTTTGGGGATCGGTTCCACTGCTACGCTTCCGAGTTAAAGGGGTACTAAGGTGAATGTCCCAATTTCTGCTCATTTAAGAGGTTATTCGTCACAAAAGAAGGTGTAAAAAATTTGTTTGTGATCAAAATTTGCAGAGTAATTGATTAATTCTTTAATAATAAATCAACCAGTCGAAAACTATTTAAGAAATATATTTCGAGATGTTTAACTACTAGTAATTTGTAATTAAATAGAATGCTGTAAATGTCCGTATTTCTGCTCACGAAAAATAGCGATGTACGTATTTCTGCTCACCATTTGTACCAATTTCTGCTCACGTAATATGTCGTCTTTTCAAGTTAAAATAAGTAACATCTTTTATGGAGATGTTTTATAACACAACAGTGAAGCATAAAATAATGATAAACAAAAAATGAAATGCCTTTGAATAGAAATAGAGGTTACAGCATATATTGAATTGTGAGGTTATGTTACTAAAATTTTGGAGAGCAGAAATGCTGACATGTTGGTGATTCACTTGACCCTAAACCTAATCACCTGTTTTCTACTTAAAAAAATTAAAAATAGTAAACAAATCTACATCCAGACCACAATACCTACAGTATCTGTTTTTGTTATTAAATAAGAATTTTTACTGCAAAAACTATTTTCTGCCGAATTATCGAATGCCAATAGTGACCCTGCTTCTTGGCACAACCAGCTAAAACATGGTCGAAAAATCATGAGTCTCTCATTTTAAAAGTTTTTTGTTGCATGCTGTACTTTGATTAGCCTCAAGCTCGTGCAACACTCGCGTAAATGTTCAAATAATTTAGAATTATTTTGTTGCAACTATAGTACAAACGTAACGCTTGTAATAATAAGAAAAAATACGAAATGAGCAGAAATGGGGACATGAGCAGAAATTGGGACGTTCACCTTACACAGGGACCATTATCCAAGATTTTTTTCTCTTTCAATTATACTGATGAGCGTGGAGATATGAGAGGTAAGTGGCCCTTTGTTTGCGTCTAATCTGAATCTTAGAAGCAGCCCCTCAAAATTGAAAAATTCTCGCTTTACCAATCAGTATTTTGACTTCTGTAATTTTAAGAGTCTTGCAGATGACGTGTAAGTTAATAAGAATACAAACTATAAATTCATTCGTGTATTTTTTATTTTAAAAATAATAGAGGGAAGGAGGGTGGAGAAAAGGAAACTGATAAAGCCCCACTATGCCCACTTTTAGCGTTTTCGAGAAAAACAGATTTAAACATGCAATGGTGTATACATAAGATTCAGGGAGATACAATGAACAAAAATATTACTTTTGACAAATTTGTGAAGTACCTAGATATAAATGTGATTTTAATACAGCATAAAGTAACAGTTAAGAACTATTTGTTGCATATAAACACACAAATTTCACAAAACGTGGACATACAATAGTTGTGCGCTAATTGTAAGTTATCGATATGATGTGTGACATTCTGATTTCTCGTGACCGACTAACGCCACATGCGCATACATAACATCGACAGTTTTACAGTTTACGTCGATGAGAGAAACAAGGTCCACTTCTCTTAAATACAGAAATCAGATAACCCAGGTTACATTAAGGGGGGGATTCTCGTCTAACAGCCTCAAAAGTAACTGATATTTAATAAATTTTTTTTAAATAACCGTTAGTCATATTGGATTAATCTCTTTTGGGATACAAGGAGGCATCTTTAAACTTGCAGAAAATATTTTTTTTATGTCGACGCTTCTTATTATTTATTAATTGTTGTGGAATCTTGTCCACCTCTTCGACGATGTAATTCTTGTTGGCGGGATGTGCAGCACCTATTACAGTCATCTGATTACAAAAAGAATAGAAGTTTCTTAAAGCTAGATAGTTTACGCTGGGATTGGTCCACTTTAAACAAAAAAAGTGACAATTTGAAAGAGTTATAGCGTTTGAAAGAAAAAGTAAGTTTTTTTTAGACAAATTTTTCATATTATTCTTTATATCGACGAAAAAAGTATTATAAATAAAAAATAAAATTAAAATTTTAGGTCCAGTCCCAGCGTAAATTATTTAACTTTAAGAAATTTTTCTTCTTTTTGCAATCAGATGACTGTGACAGGTGCTACAGCTGACGCCAATCGTCGAAGAGGTTAGCAGGATTCCACAATAATTAATAACTAATAAGAAGAATCGACAAAAAAATAATTCTCCAAGTTTAAAGATGATTCCTTATATCCCAAAAGAGATTAATGCAATATTAACAATAATTTTTTAAAAAAATCATAAATTTCGGGGGCTGTTACACGAGAATCCTCCCTTAAGGATCGCACCTTGACCTCTTTATTATATTCCTTGAGTACCTAACTACAAATCTACACTGTATCCAGCTAGCCTGTTAAAAATGTACATAGTATGCTCTATGGTGGATTGTTTTCTGAATCCTCGCTATTCCTCAGACAAGAAGTGGACGAGGCTCATGCAAACCAAAATACATGTTTAATAATGCATGTATAATAATTCATTCTGAGTAAGGAACGTTATACAAACAGATTCTATTCTGAGTACTTACTACTTACCTACTTAGTTATAAGAGTCTACAATTTTTTCTGCTGTCGTAGTAAAGTCCCAAATTTAATTGGGTGTGACCGTTCAGATATTAAAACATAACAGAAGGATATTAAATATTATTTGTTTACAGTCTAGTTTTATAACAAATGGTCAAAGTGTGCACCATCAGCCTGGATGCAATGGCTTAGTAAATTATTCATCATTAACGATTATTATTATTTTCGACTTCCAATTGTTAACCCCTGATATCTAACACACTTTTGTTTTAATCTCTTCAACGTTACTTCGTATCGAGCGTGTTATTTTGCATTATACTACGACAACAGTAGAATTTTAAACTCTGACACCTACTTACCTACATCTGTTTAACACTATTTCTCAGAAAAATCTTCCAAACAATGTATCAGTGTTTTCTACACTTCTTTCGAATCACCCCGGTCTTGCAGTGACAGAGAGTAGACGTCAATCAGCAGGTGGGTTTAAAGTGGCCGCGAAACACTAGCAGCGTAACATAAAAACAACAACCATCCTCGACAACCGCGTGTCAGTCATTGTCAGTAACATACACCTCGAGTCGTACAGATCGATCCGCTATCGTTCAGAAGGAAGAGAGAGAAAGAGAGCCGCGAGCTCCTCCGTTCGAAGGAGTGTATGACCGCGAAGTTTACTGCGAACCACGACTTATCGGATAGTCGGGATAAAGCTTTTAAGCCAGAAAGCAATGGTGCAGCGGCGCTACGAAATTTACTGTATCTGGCGCCGCTTCTATATTTACGATGGGCACCGTAGAACAAGCGATATCTACGTGATCCAGCAGAGCGTCCGCGGCATACGGCAGGCGCGACGCTTCTTCCGCTTTTCATTCCAGTCCACGCCCTTCGTGCTCGAATTAAAACGCGGGCCGAGTTGCTGGCGGACGTGCGGGCAGCGCGATGCTCGCGAATGCGTCGTCGACGGTAAATAATTCCTAATTAGTCTGTTCCCCGGACCTGGACAATAACAATGGTGACACCTCTGCCAAATAGGAGGGGGTAGGCGAGATGGGGGTAGCGAGGGGGAAACTCGAGGCAGTTGGCGATTATCAAACTGTGCAACTGGAAAATTCGGGGACAGGAGAATGTCAACATGTTGGCTATTAAGACGGGGGAGGGCAGCAGTTTGAAATGGCAAGTTTCTCTTGGAAGGCTTATGACAAGTAAAAGATAACAGCCTTAAGCCTGGTTCACACTAGTCAAGTTGTATTTCAAGGCAGGTAAAGTTGAAAGAATCTCCACTTCACTTGGAACTTGGAAGAAACTTGGAAGGATATTTCGAGTCAAGTAAATAACAGGTTCACGTTGGTTGAGTAGTTTCAAGTTGGGCTGGGAATACCATTTGTCGAATTTTTCGGTATTCGAATATTCGAATACTTCAGTTGCTCAATTATTTGGCGAATAGAATTCGAATATCCAAGTATTCGAATACTATTCGAATATCCAAGTATTCGTATGGTGTGAATTATAAATCAAGTTCATTAGGTTCATTTGTCAGGGCTTAGAGCATATAAACATGGAGGAAGCATGCAATAGGCGAAAATGTAGACGGCGATAGAAAGAAAAAGATATACATTGGGGACACCCTCTCTCTTTCTAACATTAAAAGAAAAACACTGTCGCCCCTGGCTCTAGAGAGAGAGGGGGTGCCCCAATGTATATCTTTTTCTTTCTATCACCGTCTACATTTTCGCCCATTGCATGCTTCCTCTATGTTTATATGCTCTAAGTTTCAGGGTGAAATCTTGTAAGCTAATTTTGACCCACTTCACACCATACTATTCGAATACATCAATATTCAAATACATCAGTATTCGAATACATAAATATTCAAATACATCAGTATTCGAATACATAAATATTCAAATACATCAGTATTCGAATACATAAATATTCGAATAGTATTCGAATAACATTCGAATACTCAAATATTCGAAGTTTATTCGTAGCATTCGAATACTTGTAAAATATTCGAATATTAAATTATTCGAATAGTCCCAGTCCTAGTTTCAAGGCACTTGAATTCAAGCGATTTGAAGTCACGTAACTTGACTAATGTGAACGAGGCTTTAGATTCACAAATGTTTAAGGGACACTGCTGTCGTTTGGGATGATGGGAAATATTAAAAGCATTATTGAAGTATGACATATAGGTAGGGAGACAGATTACACGTTAAGACGTGGTACTCTGAGTGTCAGAACTGTTAGTAGCTGAAGGCTATGTGCTCTAACAGAGTGTTGTTGACAAGATTGCTGTCGTTTAAGGAATAGACGATAATACTGACAATTGAGCATCAGTCGGACATCCATTATCGAAAGAGAATCGTTTATATTTTTCGTGGGGTGTAAAAGTTTCTGGAAAGTGCATCAAACAGTTAAATATTGCAATGAAGGTATGTGAGGAGTGGTTTCACTCATGAACATTCAGGGGTGGTTTCACCCCCTAAACATTCAAGCAGGCCAAAATAAAGAGACACGTATTTCTTATTTTTCGGTCTCCTAAAACATATCCAAAAATCAAAGCAATCGGAGAGGAACACCTGAAAATCTTATAACTTTGGGGGTTGGTTTCACCCCCTAAATATGAAAACGGGCCGCTATAAAAAAACACGAATATCTTATTTTTCGGTCCTCTAAAACATATCCAAAATTCAAAGCAATCTGAAGCGGATACCTGGGAACATCTCCTTGTTAGTGTAATTCTTAATTTCTTGTCGGAACATGTGTGTACGTAATATGGAACATACCGAGTAACATAGATGAAGTTGATAATGACGATGACGACGATGATGCGGAATGCTTATTTTGCGATGGTAATTATAAAAATAATGACAATGAAAAGTAGACCCAATGTATTCGCTGCTTTCAGTGGGCACACGAAGAATGTGGGGCTTCCAACGTATTATGCACGTGCCCAACGTGTAGGAGACGCAGAAAGCAGGGATAAATTCCAAAAATGATGTATATGTATTTGTATCTTCTACTTAATGAATCTTCATTTTCAGTAAAAAAAGTAAAGATTTTTGAGTTTTCTTTACAAATTTCCTAGGTGTTCCATATTTAAGACCCATTTTTTCGAACGACGGATTTTCCCTCTTTTCAGTTTTTTACTATAATTACAAAACAATTGGATTTGCTTACATTTGACTATATAAGCATGATTATGCATTAGTACATTCATCCCCTCGTGTCAGTTGAATTAAAAAAAAAACAAATTCCCCTAGTTTTGACAAGCTTTTGAAATCAGGTGTTCCATATTACCTGCCTTTACCCGAAACCTTCTGAGGGGCCCATATTTCGGGAAAATAAAGCGGTAGTTTACTCAAAGCGGGCTCAGTGTAACAATACAGATGAAAAATATACTTTGGATAAAATCATCATTTGTTTTTAAGGGTGGGCCTTAAGGAAGGCCCCGGGGTCCTTCTGCGCAGGGGTCCAGGTGGCAACTGCTCATCGGCCGCTCTATTAAATCCGTCACATGAACACTCATTAGTTTCGCTGATACTCTCTTTTCCCTCTTTATTTTCTTATTTTTATCAATCTCTTTCATTGTTCCCTATTTTATTTCCTCGTGAAAATATACCACTGCCCCACGTATTAGGCACTACTCCCTGATTGCACTACAGGAAATGTTCCGTTTGTATTAAATATAGGAGAAAGCCCGGCAGGTGGTGTTTTTCTTGTGAATGCGACAAATATTTGGCGCCTTCAAAAAAATTATTTTCGCATTAACTACGGATGAAAAGAACAGTAAAAGAAAATCAATTGAGGACCTTTCTACAACATACTCTTACTCATGCCCTAGTTCTGTTTATACGAGTTGCTTAAAAATTGATCTCATATTTCTTCAGATCTTTTAGGCGCTTTTTCTCCTGCGACGCCTGTATGCATCACGCACTTCGCACACGCAACCAGCCGGGTCTGTGTACGAGACGTTGGCCCGTTGCGAGAAATCCAGGTGTCACAAATATATGACGCGTGGTAAGGAATGTGTTCATTCCACCGACGTGCAGACACGAATATTCAGCGACTATGGCAGTTTATTTGAATTTTGAAACTGCTGCCGTAAGTACACAAGAAGGTGAAGTAGCAGAATGGACGACAATGGGAGGTAAAGAAGAAGAAGAAGAAGAAGAGGCAGAAGGGGAAGATATTGCTATGCGTAACGTGGCGGGGCAGCATAACGGTAAGGCCCCGCTGGCAAACGATCGTGGTGTCATTGTGCCGTCACAATGCAAGGTTATTCATCTGGAATTCTCACGGCGACATCAATCCTATCGCTCGATAGAAATCTCCCCTCTGGCTGCGGAGTATTCCAGCTTCATTAGAAAGACGTGGGCCCATGAATATGCGCGATGCGGCCGACCTGATCAAGCTGCCATATCGCGTCACTTATCCGTGCAGACGATTTTCCTTGTAAATACGACGCAGCCAGTTCGCGGCGCACGTGTGCCGCGAATTTTGACGGAGGCCGCGGGTGTCGCGGTGTCGGCGAACCAGTGATTTATTGGTCTGGAGCTCGATGCCGTCCATTCAATTTAATTCTGCCCCCTCGAACACCCACGGAACACCTTCGCCTTTCTCAAACAGCCACGCAAGCTTTTCCACAGTTCCTCGCGACGGGATCGACTTTCCTCCTGTAACGCTCGGTTCGACGGTGCCGGCAGATCTCCGACTCGGCGGCTCACGGTCATCGGAATTGCTCCCTCGTCAAGATAACTCTCTATTATTTCGAGACAATCCAATGGGCGTTCGGCGCACAGAAGGGAACGAGCATCGTCGATGTTGCGAATTTACGATAAACAAAAAAGGGAAGAAAAGGGAGGCCAGTAATGGTCGCCGTTTTATAGTTCCTGGCGCAATCAAGACATTGCTGGGTAATTTGTGGTCGTAGAGGCCGAACACTTCGCTGGGGCTACATAGCAAGGATCTAATATACTCGGCTCATAATCATTAATCACCGGAGAGAAATCACCCGGGTGGATGCTAGTGTTTGTCGCTTTTTCTCTCGCCGCGAAGAAACCCGAGGGTGTATACTCTGCTCCGTCTGGAGGGCGGGTGGGGTGGGTGGGAGCGCCTAAATCATTTAGAGTAAATAGCGAGCGCGTACAAGGCAAGGGGATCTACTTTCTCCCCGAGATATCAATACTTTCGCTTCGCCTGAACCTCTTGCGCCCACGGTTTCGAAATCACGACTTCGTGCCCCGTCGATGTCCCCCCTTATCGCGACCTTCCTCCCCTAGCCGCGCCAAAAGTCCGGTCAAAGGGAGGTGTACCGGTCGGGACCGCCAGCAAAGCGTTCTAAAACGTATAGTTCCGCCTCCGGTGGGTACCAAATGCAGCTCCTTCGGCCGAGCAAATTTTGCAACCCCGGCGGCGCGCGCTTTGCAATCGCGTCAGGACGGGGGTGGGCGTGCGTTAGGGGTAGCGGCTCGCGTGGAATACACGTCGGTTGCTAACTCAGCTGACCGGTCATTAATAAACCGAAGCCATTACCAAGCAACCTCCGAATGTGCATGGCCGCGTCTGTGTGAAGCAACTATGTACACGGGCATGTATCTAAAACCACTATCCTCAGAGTTTCCCTCCCCGATTCGAATCCGAGCCCAGCGGCCCCTGTGTTCCCGTGTCGTCGCCGACCAACCCACCCCTCCCTGCCTCTCACCCTCCCCGCGCACCCCTCCGCAGCCGCCGCGTTTCCTCTTCGGCCGGAACAGGGCGCCAGCCAAGTCGGGTTATAGCGCCGGTCCCGCTGCTATGTCATTTATAAATGTCCTCGCGAAATGACCCGTTCGTCCATCTCATCCCTTGAGCACGGTCATTAAAGTCGGCCATACTTGGCCACTCTTGGCGAGGGAATATTTTGGAGCGGTTTAATGGAATGATTTAGTAAATGGGACCCGTGACGAGGTCCCCGAGACCGATTAAACTGGACGGTCGCTTTGTTCCCTTCTTTCTCAAGCGCGTAAGATGGCCCGGCGATTCTTGAACTGTTCAACTGGCACCGGCGCGTTTCGATCGAGGAAGAAATTCGTCCGGCGCCTGGCGCTGGCGTGTTTTCACGCCGAGGCGGCAGGGACGGTGCTGCTTTGCACGTTGGGTCCGGGGATGCTCGAGACTATGGCGAATTGTTATGTTGATTTCGTTGGTATCACACGTGGCAGGTAGAGTAGTCTTTTAGTTATGCTGTCGCAGCTTTGTGTTTGTTAGTTTGTGATGTATGGAAATGCAGAAAATGAAAACTGCTTTAGTGGCAATGGCTTGAGTTATTGGAGATAAGCTAGGTGGTACTTTCCCTAATGTTGTGAAAGATTCTAGCCTCCACTGCACAGTGGTTGAACATCGAGAAAACCTGAGCAAAACCCTAATTTCTGAAGTCAACCATTTATGGTTCCAGATCCCATCACCGTTTTCATCACCTATCTGGCTGCTAATTACCAACAGTTAGAGGGAAGTAAGTTTGTCATCCTTCGCTACAGTTCATTCCAAAGGTGGGTATTGTCGGAATGTTACTTTCTCAGTGGAATAGGCTTGTATCCACTAAGAATAATTTGCATGGATTAAAGTTTCTAACGATTAATCATGATACAGAGGAAACAAAAAAATAAACTATTTATTATAAAAAATAAAGTTTGGTAATATTTTGGGAAATTAAATTCTGCAAAATTAGGCATTCAGTCACGTGACAGTGAACACCAATCAGAAAGCATGACGTCACGCCGTGCAAAACACCAACGCCATTGTATGTTGTTGTTGACAGGTTCATACAACAGGTTATTTCGTATTTACCAGTTTACGTGAAGGTGATTCAGTTGTTCGCGATTAAGTATATCTTGAAGCACAAGTGTAATAAGCTATGGAATCAGGATTTAGCAAAGCAAACAGTAGTAATTTGCCCAAAATTGACGCTGTTATGCTTGGCAGATTTTTCGCGGCAAACAGTGACTTTTGCTCATCGGAATTCCGCAATGTTAAAACTTCAATGTAAGTATACACAAGTGTAAAATATATATTATAAGCTTAAATAGTATTATATCAGTTTCATAGACCATAACCTTTTGTTATGACATAGGTATTGTAAGTTAATTGATACTGGTTTTGAGGTTAGATTTGCATTGTTTGGAACATAAATAAATAAATAATTTGTTTGGCGTCTTTATAGTTGTGCTTTTACACTGGGGCACTATACAATACTTGTAGTACGAGGAATTCATTTTTAATTAAAAACAACACCGAAAACTAACAATAGCAATACACAGACAGGATCGTTTAGTTTTGTTTTACACGGCGTGACGTCATACAGGACGCCATGACAGTCTGGCGCGTTTCCGAATCAAGTTTAAATAGGTTTTTGCAAACGCAAAAAAAATCATGTAAATGTACGATTTTTCGAAAATAAATACAGTTTTCGTGTAGAATAGACATGAAAATAATGTTTTAACCAATGTCTCAAATTCAGTCAACTAGCCTATTGTTGGTGGTTTTCGTGACTCTTAAAACTGTACTTCAAATTGGTAGAATAAGGATTCAGTAGGTAGTGATAAGTACAGTCATATAGTATATTTTGGTACAGATTTGAGACCTGCAGCAATGAAGGGATGAAATTACAATTAAAAAATTGCACCCCTGTCACGACCACTGGTGAAATTATATTTGGCTAGAGATAAAGTTTACTTCCGGGTTCTTCCGAGTGAAATTTCTTCTTCTGTCATTAAGAGCAATGCTTCAGCTGTTGTGGCGTACCAAAAGCTTTTACCCATATTTGCCCCTTTTTAAGCAAATTCCTTTTATGTTATACGGTGCAGTTTCTTGTATGAATTGTAATCTAATTGAACCGCAAAAGCGAGGTGATGCTGGTCGTAGATTGTGCCACGCAATAATTTTTTTTTCAAATCAGGCTTACCAGATATCAATTGAAGTGGCACGAAAGATGTAACGAAGATACTACTTAGGGTAAATGTCCCAATTACTGCTACTTTATTTATTTTACTTAATAAACACGCAACGTGTAACGAAAGTGTAGAAAAAAATTTATCATTAAATTGGGATTGTTCTTCTTATTATTATAGTTTTCTATTCAGTTCACTATTCTTTATACGTTACGCATTTATTAAGCAAAATAAATAAAGTGTCAGTAATAGGGACGCTGACAGTAATTGGGACATCTACCCTAGAGTTTGAGTGTCCGTAATGTTGAAACGATTTTAACATTAAAATAGTTTTTTTGGGGGAGATTACAAATAGTTTTTGCAAGTTTGATTTAACATTCGTAATCAACGACCTCGAAAATTTCAGGATACCAAGTTTAGATCAAATCTGATGTTTTTCACATATGCGCGTCGGCCATATTGGGTCCGTCATTTTTTTTTGCAATTTTGACCCCAGATTCGAAATCAGCGAACCCGAAAACCTTAGTATACTCATTTTTGTATAAATCAAAGATCACCTTCATGTGTTGGCCAGGTGTTCTCGATTTTCGACCACTGCCAGTCAAAGAGTGCCATGCGTGACCCCCGAAACCACCCCACTTTATACTGTTCCAGTTGTAGGTACGTTTTCCCGTTTCGATTTACTTACCAATTTTTAAAAAGAATCTTCTCATCCTATTCGAGACGTCGACTAATAGTAATTTGATCGTTTACGCGGCCTGAAGCGTCGCGTGTTGGATTAGCGAAACACGTAGCACCGTTCCCGGTGTTTACAGTGGAAAAACGAAAAGCGCGCGACCCGTCATTACGATTCCTCTCCAATCGAGGAACCGAGGAATCACAATGACCCGTGGATTCTAATCCAGTCGATGCACGGCGCAATTGTTACATATGCTCACATGCCATCATGCCTGTTTCCAAGTAACGAGCGAACATGATAGGGTCAAGGGAATCCTTAATTATCGAACTATACACGTTTCCCGTATGCGTCCCTCCGTCACCCAGAAACGCACCACCACCGTGCGAGCAAGCAGAACAGCAGCTCAGTCAAACGTCCGCGAACGATCGTTCCAGGAGCCAATAATTCAAATCGTCCGTGAGCCTCCCATGCAAATGGACTCGGCGAGCGTTCATATGCGCGTCTAAAGCCGGGAATCGACCGGGAAGCTAAGCTAAGCTAGGCTATGCGACGCTATTTTTTAACATAGCTTTTGGTGGAAACGGTCCATAAGAATGTATCGAGGCTAATGTTTTTAAAACGTAGCATGGCATAGCATAGCGTCGCATAGCATAGCTTAGCTTCCCAGTGGATTCCCGGCTTGATGCCACCATGCTGTTTAACCCTCGCTTAGAGGATACGGGATCCATCTTAACCCAAACTATCAAACTATGTGCCTCGCGCATCATCAGTATTATTTCCCGAAGATAAGGAAGTTAGATCATAACAAGATCAGAGTCCAATATCAAAGTTTATTCCGAGGTGTGTATGAAGGAATCAGGGGACCAATCGGGCCCTGCATCTGACGCGCCGCCAAGCCATGCGCCGTTTTAGCGTGAAATAACGAGTAAACATGACAGCAGATAGGGTTAAGGGAATCGTTAATTACCGAAGTACGTATACCTGCACGTTTCGCGTGTGTATTGTTCTGACAACCAGAAACGCGCCGGCAGCCTACGAGCAGGCAGGAGGACAACTCAGTGAAACGTTTACAAACGATCGTTCCAGGAGCCAATAATTCAAATCGTCCGCAAGTCGCCCATGCAAATGGCCTCCGCGAGCGTTCATACGCGCGTCTAGTAAGTAGCCTAAGGGAAACGTCACATTCGTTTCGACGACGTTGAACGTCTCTCTAGCGGTACGTCGGCCGTTTAATATATTGACGTTAAACGCGAAGCTCCTCCCGAGACGTGTACCGCGCGGCAGCAGGGAGGGTTTTCTCGCATGTGAAAGGATCGGAATGCGAGCAAAGGGCATCAAGCCTGAGCAACGTCGCTCCGAATGGGAGAAAGATTCTTTTGTCGTTGTCAAGCACGGATTTGAGGAAAAGAATAACGCGATGACACGCGGGCCCTATTGTGCTGGACGTCGCGGACGATGACTGGCGTGGACGCTGCCGGAATTTCGTTGGCGTTCCATGCACGTGCCGCCTATTAGCTTGAACTATGAACCATCCGGTTTGAATACAGAAATCATATTGCCTGGTTTTTACCTATTAATTTGAAGTCTCCCAACGTCCACCACGCACGACTTTCCACCTCCTCCGTTCTCTAATCTCCAATTCCATCTGTTCCCAACATCCAAATATTCTGAGTTCGAATTTTCCTCTTGAAATCTGGATGCTTCACGTTCGAATTCCTACGTTTCCCAATTCTTTGTGATCGTTGTCTTCCTGAATGTATTAACTCCTCGATTCCTCAACTTCGGTTCTTCATCTCCGTATCCTTCGTCTGATCGTTACGCAACGTAACAATAACGTGCTGCGCCGCACCACGAGCATGTCCCCGAGACCCATAATTTCGTTTTTCATTTCGCATGATCGATACGGTCGTTCGATCGCGCGTTCTCGGCGAAAAATGGCTGAGTAGAAAAACTTGTTCTTGTCACCGGCCGGGCTTCGCCACACCTGTTAGCCAACGAAATTTGATCGATCGACAACGACAACGTCGATATTCGTCCATAAGTCCCCGTGGGGAGGTGTCTGCGAAAAAAGCGCATTTGACAAACAGTTATGGTATGGTTCCATATACAGGGAATGTATGCCAGACAGACGGATCGTAATACGATGTGGCTGGCCCGCGTAGAATCATGGAATACACGGTTTCCCTCTCAGAATTGACGAGCACTCGCCTATGCCGTGTCTTTGATATTTTCCCCGACGCGCTCTCTCGCCGACATACAGTTTTACAACTTCCGTTTAGCCATACTTTGCAATATTCACGGGTCACGTGTCGGCTTGGCTCCACGAGCCAGTTTCTCCAAGCGAGGAATCTTTGAAATTCTCTCGTTTTCGATAAAAAATAGTGTCCTAGACATTCAGAATTCTCAGTTCGTTTACTTCTCCCTTTCTGGTTTCCCTCAGATGAGTGCGGAATTGGTACCCTATAGGAGTGTCTCAAGTAGAAATTAAGCAATCTGTGCTTCGTTATAGTTTCACAGTGGCCGTTGGGATAGAAACGGAAGGAAAAATGCGAAAGTGAATGGGGGAATTCAGGGTTACATACGTAGGTATATACGATATTTGCAGATTCCTCTAACTGTTGGTAATTATAGTAGTCAGATAGTTGATGAAAATGGTGATGTGTTTTGAAACCCATAACTGGTGACTCAAGTCACACTAATTCTTTGTGAATTTTTTGTATAAAAACGGTTCGACAAATTAATTTCAGGTTCGGCAAGCTGGTTTATTATATCTTGAGCTGTTGTTCTGAATTTTTGTGTGACGGTAAAACAAAACATGGTAGGTGCAGGGTGCTGACTGATGGCGTTGAAAAAAAATCGGGAGGTCCTGGCGTTGACGGAAAGTACTGTAAGGGTTATCTTGAGACACAAAAAGGAATAAAGATTCTTAATCTATATGAATATATAATCTATATAATCTGTTACTGTTCCTTTTTTACTTAAAGGAGTTTTCCCGATTTTGTGACAAAATATTTTTCAAATCAGGGCGCTTCATCTTCTTCATCTTCTTCCATTTAGATATCGCATTGCAAAAAAAAACTACAAGAACTTTAAAATATATACCGAATATACAACCGTTCATTTAAAAAGTCTTCAGGTTTAAAAAATAATCCTGAAATACTTGTGTTTTCAGACCTTACAGGTAGGCATTACCCCTTAAGAAATTAGGTTTTGGCCAGGTTTTCTCGATTTCCGATTACTGTGCGTCGCTTTGTTACGTCGTACATAGACGTCTTTTGCAACTAGATGACTATTTTTTCAAGGCGTATATACAAACACATCACAGCTAAAGGATTAAAATCTTTAGGGGTCAGTTCGGTATCTTCATTCCTTTGAATAATCAATGCATTTTGACCTGTTAAACGAGAAATTGCATTTCAAAAACGCATGCAGTACCTACCTATGCATATTTAAAAGCAAGCAGTCGCGTTCAGTTATCTCATAATAACTACTTAAATGAATCGCTTGAAAAATATCAGAATTTTGTAAGAAAGTAGGACACCAGAAGGTTTTCGCGACGGCAGTATCGAACAATTATAATTAACGCAGCTCGGTAGACTGCTTGTCGTTACGGATTCAAATACATATCGATGATGATTTAAACTTGTGATTCGCAACCTGTGTAAGTTTTCTCAGGACAAGTTAACTCGTCATTTGTACCCCGCGCACATTTTTACATAACCAGTTCATCCGTCATCTGCATCTCGCGGATATTTCCACACGACGAGTTAACTCGTCATTTGCACTTCGGGCATATTTTCACATGACGAGTTAACTCGTCATTTGCACCTAGCGGATATTTCCACACGACGAGTTAACCCGTCATTTGCACCTCGCGCATATTTTCACACGACGAGTTAACTCGTCATCTGCACCTCGCGCATATTTTCACACGACGAGTTAACTCGTCATTTGCACCTCGCGGATATTTCCACACGACGAGTTAACTCGCCAATTGCACCTCGCGCATATTTTCACACGACGAGTTAACTCGTCATCTGCACCTCGCGCATATTTTCACACGACGAGTTAACTCGTCATTTGCACTTCGGGCATATTTTCACATGACGAGTTAACTCGTCATTTGCACCTCGCGGATATTTCCACACGACGAGTTAACCCGTCATTTGCACCTCGCGCATATTTTCACACGACGAGTTAACTCGTCATCTGCACCTCGCGCATATTTTCACACGACGAGTTGACTCGTCATTTGCATCTCGCGCATATTTTCACATGACGAGTTAACTCGTCATTCGCTTTCCAGCGTCCGTACGTTAACATATGACCTTGTTAACTCGTTATTCGCAATCCGCGCACCTGTTTACACTGTAAATTTGCAGGTGACGGTTTCAGTAGTCATTCGGAACCCCTGTAGTTGTCACATGACGAATTAACTTGTCATCCCGCCACAACAGGTTGAAATATAATTGCACCATTCTACGGATTTTCATTGTCGTGGGTGCAACATTTGAAAGGGGTTCGAAACGACACACGGGTGCAAGAATAATTTCGAGATTCGCTGGCAAACACGGCATGGGAACCGCGCCATTACCGCCAGGAAGCGGAATTCGACGTGGCCAGCGCGTATCAGGCACCGGTCGCGCACGACAAGACCACTCTTTTTCATTTTACACGTACGTATCCGGTGAGAAGCCTGAAAACACCTGATGAAACGAACACGTGAACCATCGTCCGTGGGGGTGGGGCGAAGGATGGCGGCGCGGCGGGCGAGGGGGGGCGGAGAGAAAGGGCGGTCGAGCGAGTCGAAGAGCAGAAACTTGGTTAATGCGCCGTATATTACCGTAATGCCCGGCTCTAAGTAGGGATTACATATGCGACGCACTCGTCGCGTACCTTCACGTCACCGCAAACGACATATTTCAACGGCGGAGCGCCGATCGCGGCTACGTGCCTCGCTGCCAGATAGTAGAACAAATAGAGCACCGATAATGGAGGAATTTGGAATTCAATATCCGCCGATCCGCCGCGCCACGCTTGCGCCGTACACGCGTGCCCCGGGTACGCAATACGCTGCATTTGCATCGTGGCTCGTTAAGCCTGCAATCGTTTTAGCGCCGTGAGACTATGACGAGCATCGGGGACCGACCTAGACGACGCGACCTCTTCACTATGCTCTCCAGTGCCATAGATAGGGACTCGTTGAAACTTTCATTTCACACCAGTAATTGGTTCTATAAACACCACCTGTTACAACTCTAATGTGCCCCAGATATCAATGTACCCCTGATATTTTCCACTTCCTCTGCGATTAAAACTGATGCTTCATCTTAAGCTACGGCATCCTTCCTAAATCTCACCCTGCCTCGCCACCACCTCCCCTATTTTCCAAAACCTTTAGCACCACTGCATTTCCTCAGTTTTTCAATTATTACTAACTCACTACTATTTTGACTCATTCTCAGTACTAAGTGGTTGGCATTGCTATTTCCAGGAATTCCTAATTCCAGAACGGACTGTGTCCACCACAATCCCGTGCACTTTCCTCGTTAATGCAGCTGATGGAGACTAAAGTGGTACTATTTTGACACTGCCTTCTAGCTGACGAATATAAAATCCTTCTAAGCTTGTTCGGGGTAAAAGTGCGGCGAGCCTTGGCAGCACATGTCCAATGGCATAGGGGAACTAAGATAAGGTACGACTAATTGTAAGACGATTCACTGCCTCAACGACATATGTAGTGAAAACATTACCTTATTCGACGATACAAAGTGCTCACAGGGTACAATGTTTGAACAGCCCAGCATTCTGATGATACAGGAACTGGTCTGGGAACACCTGCTTCAAGGAAGCCGTTTACTCTAGCAGGGGCACATTGCGCAGCCGATCGAAAGTAACCCGTCCGATTTTCCCCCACAACGAAAGGGATCCCCAAGTCACCACTTGATCTCTCCATCATTTCAAACTTTATACCTGCACACAGCAGCCGCTGAACGCGTTCTAAGTCGACGAATCGCAGTCTGCCAAAGCCACCGATGTGCCTCTGCTATCGAGCGAGCACAGAATTACCCAGGAACGTGCACTGGTTTCGAGGCTCCGGGTATTAAACATTGAAACCCAATTCGAAACGACAAATTTGCCGAGAAAAAGAATTTCGTAAGCAATCGATAATCATTATCGAAGCAGCTCCCGGGGTCGGACGGTGGGCGCGGGGGCGGCGGTGCTTTTCAATCGGCGGGCATGGCGCGGTAATCGACATGAATTTTGAAGCGTATCTGATAGCAGCACGGTGCCGCCTAAATATTTGATGAAACATTCCGGCCGCAATATGGCGCTCCCCGTTCCTCCGCATGCCCTGCGATCCCCTGGACCGCCGCAGCCAGACCGTCATTACTTTGATACATAAGCTCTCCTCTATCCACCTCGCTCTGCTCCCTTCCCATATATTGATAGCGCGGATGCATTATTGATGGATCGGTTATATTTATGGGACAATTTAAAGCTCGCCAATCATTTCTCGCGTCGGATCGATCGATCGGCCGCGGTCGTTCGTTGAACCCCGGGGCCATTAAAAATTCAAACGAAACGGCGGGAAATTTGAAATGCGACGCGTGTCCGCTGCGGCTTCGAGCGCATTAGCGCACGCAGCCCATTACGCAGGAACGCGTGCACAGGGAAAATAATAATTCCTGCCAGCTGAACATTTTCGTGCAGCCGCGCAACCGGCGACTGTACACCTAACCCTCGTATTGCACGATTTCGGTTTCGCAAAATCGAGGAAATGCTATTTCCATGTAACGTTATTTAGGAACAACATGATTCTTAAATAGTGATTGTATATCTATATGTACTTAGGTGTATTATTTCATTGAGTGTCGCGAAATCTACCCTTTCATTCGTAAAACGGTACCGCGTTCATCGGGCGTTAAACGTATTTGCGAAAAATGATCATTTTTGAAAAAAATTTCTTCCAATCACAGCCTCGGTTTCTCTGTTCCCTTTTAATTAACTGCATTTTTGGAGAAGCTCGGGAGCTCTTCCTGCATGATGTAATGGTTGCGCGAAATTTGTAGCAGAAGATGGGAGGTTTGAACGATTTGTACAATCGCGGAGAAAGGGTCTGTTGTTGTTTAATATTTCATGGATGTTGATGGATGCGTACGAGCGGGTAGAGGAACGGCAATCCCCTATGGCGTGTCGGAACAAAGTTGATTTTTATGTTCGAATATCGAGAGCCTCAGACAAGACTTGTCAGACGCGTGGGGCCGAAGGGACATGTATGAAAAGGGTGTGGAAATAGGGAGAACCCGAACGTGTCGTGGCCAGCGAAAACGTTCTCAGGAGGCTTAAAATAAATCCGAAGGCAAATAATCGCGACATCGATTACACATTGCTTTCGAGTCCATTTTTTACGATATTCTATTCGGCAAACATAAGGGTTATGTAAAATTCGTTCATGGTTTAGCTGCCTCATGATTTGGGGCATCCTTTTGTTCGCTGTCAACCTTTTTATTGATTCTTCGAAGCTTTCACAACTGCACTTTGTAAATAGAATAGGAATCCTTTAGTTGAACAGTTTTATCGGTGGTAAATGTATAATAAAATTGAATTTTTTGTGGGGGATGAAGTATTCAGGCGTTCCGTGTCACCTCAGTTCCAGCATATTGACCTGGACCTTAAAACAGTGATACAGAGGAAGACAGATTCTCTATGTTCTAAGGAATCAGAAACCATTAGTGACCAGAAATAATTATATATGTAATTATTTATTTCAGAAGTGATAGGAAGTTTATAATAAACACGCGTAATTACAGGAATGTAGTCGTGATCATAGATCATTGGAATAATTAATCAAGGAACTTGTATGTATGTAAATCGATGGACAATTACTGTCTAGCAGTGGTGGGTAAGGACACGAATTTTTTATTTTATACACGACACGTGTCTTAAGGGGACTAGGCAGTCAGATCGCTCGAAAATCAAGTATTTTTTGCGAATTAATTACAAGGAGATGAATACAAATTGTGACTAGTACTTTTGGGTAATGTTTATTAATACTATAAAACAGTGAAAAAAAAATGATTTGAATAATATATGCATATGTATGACAGCGCTACAGTCATCTGATGTGTCGGCATTTTTTCTGGAGCCGCTGTAATTTTGCAGTGATTTTGGCCGTGAGAAATTGAATTGTGACGTATTCTCTGAAATGTACACTTTGCCCTGACCCCCATTCTGCCCTGAACCTATTGAAAAAGAAAAAAAATCCAAATTATACAAATGGCGGCTATAAAACGGCAAATTTTGAAGAAACGTGATTTTTCGCCAGGGAAAAGAGCCATTTTATTTTTTTTTGTCAAAACAGAAGTTTTCACAGACTTATGCTTAGGTTTGGGTCGTAACAAGACATGTTTTACATATGCTCAATTTTTTTCAAATTGATTTGGACCTCCGTTTTTTCGCAATCACTGCAAAACGAAGAGGAAATGTGATTCTGAGAAAAACGCGTCCAAAGTTTCAGAAGAGGAACTAATCTACCTGCGTGCGCGCAGGCCTTTTCGCCTGTAAAATCCTTAGTTTTGCGAGTTTTGACATAAACCAAACGGCATTTTACTCGAGAAGGGTGGTACTTTCGAAAAATGCAATAAAAAAAATCGAATTTCTGACTGCCTAGTCCCCTTCATGCTCAGTCAGGAGGCCGAAAAAAAGGGTGGTCTTTGGAAATTTTGTACTCAAAAGCTATAACATATTTCTCAAAAAATCTTTTTTCCTTTTAAGGATTGCATCTAGTACCGTGCATCGTAATTTTTTTATTTAAAAATATTTATCAATAACTGAGTTATTGTCCATCACTCGAACGGTTCTTTCAAAATCGGCGACCAAAATATTTAAAAAACCATTCAACCGATTTACTTCAAATTTTACAAGCTTACTATAGGAACAATAAACTAGTCTTTGAACGAAGGATTTTTTTATCCGATGCTTAGTTTTCTTTTAACTGACGAAAATCAGGCACGATTTATGATGAAAATTGAAACTTTTACTTTAAACATCCGCCATTTTTTCCCAAATCAATATTTCGAAAAATCCTTCGTTCAAAGACAAGATAATATAATATACAGGTACTAAGTAAATTCTTTTGAATTTTTTAATTTAGATGATCGACTTTCGAACAGCAGTGGTCACCGTAGAAGCCTTTTTTTGAGAGGACCTTTGAGAGATGGAAAATAACTTTGTTGTCAATAAATATTTTTAAATGAAAAAATTACGATACACAGTACTAGATGCAATCTTTAAAAGGAAAAAAGAATTTTTGAGAAATGTGTTATAGCTTTCGAGTAAAAAATTCCCAAATATCACCCTATTTCGGCCTCCTGACTGAGCATGACCCCTTAAATGTTGTAAATGTCGTAAATATGTCATAAGTGTTGTATACCTGGAATGAAAATACCGACAAAAACAGGTCCAGACAGAGAGAAAAGTCAAGAATCAATACGCTCTGGATATTTACGGCCTATCATAGATACTTGCATAAACTTCCGCAGTCTGCCGATTAGCGAAGCGCGCGGCGTGTTAAAAATACACGTAAATCCACAAACACCGTTCAGAGGTCCAATATCATTATCTCGCCAATCGATACACAGTGGCGGCCAGGCTTCCCAATCCTCGCCGCAGATTTATATTCGACTAATCCCGGGCGCAATAGCGTCGTGTCTAGCGGGCGGAGTCGATGGAGGGGCTTTCTTAATTGAAGTATTCCTTATCTAAAAACTGGTGATCCCGCAGAACCGCGAGCCGGAAGACCTTTGATCCGTTAAGGTCTGCCCGGCCGTGATTGCAGGGCTCTTGTCTTCTCTTATAATTGATATTGGCTAGGGCGGTGCGGGCGTCGCCGGTGGCTCGTCTGCTCCGCGCCCCCTCTGGCGGACGGACAGAGACAGAGACACTTCGATGGCCATGGAAAGGCGTGCTGGTCGGAAGGGACCCAGGCACCACTAATCCCCGATGGCCCCCGTCTTCGGGAATAGTTGGTAATCCCGCTGGATAGTTGGAGATCACCGAGTTACACCGGACACACTCAGAGACGGCGAGCTTTTATTGGCAGACGCCGCCAAGGTGGATGTCTGAAGAGAATTTCGACTTGAGGAACTCGCCGGTCGCGCGTCGAAGGAGTCGAACGCGAGAGCACCAATAGGGCCGGGATCGGCAACTCTCTTCTCCCATCCCCCCCGGCCGAAACCGATCGAGCTGGAAAGCGCTTAGCGTTCTAAGTCCAGGCCGAATCCCGCCAAAGACTTATACCGGTATACTTAATGCGCCGGGTTGAAGGGGTATCGACGCGGAGGGGCGACGTCCTACACCGCCCCGGGGCAACTGTAACGTTCTATTGAATCTTGTGAATGGTTAAGATCCCGGCCAGGATCTGGCATTAAACCGACTGTACGTTTGCCGAGGTCCCTTGGACGGTTTCGCTCCGGGTACATTGAGTGGAACACACGACGCGACGTGTACGAGATGTTTGCCTGGCCTGTCGCATCTGGAACTTCCCGAAGAAGCTGCTCTCACGACGTTCGCGTGATTTTTCCCGTCGAAGTTCGCGGAAGGAATGGGAGTTTCGGGACAGGGCGCTCGTACGAAGCCGCTGGATCACCGATAACGCCCCCCGTTCAATTTGTCCCATCGTTGACAATACTCCATCTCGGTGTCGTTTCGCGCGAAAGAAGTACTCCCCGAGCTGATGCTAACAGGATTGGGCCCGTGTCTACCGGGACGGGGAATTATCTCCTTGATCCTCGGCACGTGCGAGCTAGGTCTGTTCCGGGGGGAGTGTGCAGTAATGGTGCCGCGGGACAAATCTGACCACGCACATGCCGGCGCACCGCTTGTCTTCTTATCTTCGTCGCAAATATGACGCTTCCGCGCCTCGAACGGAGCAACGGCGGAGATAGACGCCGGGGATAATCTGCCCCGTAATTCGTAAATGCCCTTTCTATCGCTCGAAGGGATCCCCCGAGTGGCGAGCGTGCTGCCTTTTGTGCGCGCCAACAAACGGATATAAGTGAAATGTTTAATTTATGAAACGCCCGGGAGAAAAATACCGCCAATTCTGGGGAATGTATAAGGCAATTCGCGGATCCTCGTGGAGAACCTTGTAAGTCACTTTGGCGAAACGGACGAGGCAGAATTTCCATAAAGGTTAAGGCTCGGGTTCGGCCGCTTCCTGTCCTCCTCTACCCCCATAACTGCATATGCCGTGAACACGCCATAAGGCGTCGACGTTCCGATGTGCGAAACCACACACCCCGGCGCCCCCCCCTCTCAAATTCGTGTGGACATTTACGAGGATGCGCCCGCAAGATCTTATCGGCGATGAAAAATTCAACGTTTCATCTGTCCCGGGAACCGGGACTGCCCTACCGATCTGCATTAATTTATTTATACCGGCCACTTAAGGGGGCCCTCGAATAAATTTGAAGGGCGTTTTAAAATCTGGAGGTTTCGGACTTGGCGGGATTGTTCTCTCGATGGCTATGTCAGGGAAGACTGACAGTTTATCGATACTACGTACATTTTGCAAAATTCTCTAATATTCTATTATACTATGTCTATTTCCTATTTCCTCTTCCTGGTGCCTCTCTTTCCCAAACTTACAGGCGGAAACGCCCATTTTATTTTCTGCACTCTTAACACCCGTTCATTTTACTATCCCAGTATAATACGATAGGTACATCTGAGCGTGCATTTTCCTCAATCGGAAGTCCCTGAATATTGCAATATAAATTTGTCAGAAACGTTATGGACATCTCCCGTTGTAGAAAGGAATTGAGGGGACAAGAAACTTCTCGAGGGGATACGTTATCGATTTTTGTGTTACTTAAGGCCTTACATACGTCTAGCAGTGCCAAAAATGCGCTAAAAGAAGTAATTTTTTTAGTAGGGATAACAATAGTAATTAATAAAAATAAATAGTACACATTGTTTATTGGTATTTAAACTTTATAAAAAATTTTATTTCACTTTATTTTTACAAAAATTACTATATAAAAAATCACGTGATCCACAACACTAAGAAAAAAAAGTTGCTCCACGGTCGGCATCATATCTCCAGTAAATGTTGATCGATCTGCAAAATTTAAAAAATTCTTGTAAAATAAAATTGTAGTTATAGTATGTCGAGCCGGAATTTTGAATTTCGAAAAATTTAGCAATTTATGGCAGTTTAAAAAATAATATGCGTTTTACGTCATAAATTTTACATTTTAATTATTTTTATAAAATTTTTAAATCAAAATATCAAAAATCCGGCTCGACATACTATAACTACAATTTTATATTACAAGAATTTTTTTAAATTTTGCAGATCGATCAACATTTACTGGAGATATGATGCCGACCGTGGAGCAACTTTTTTTTTCTTAGTGTTGTGGATCACGTGATTTTTTATATAGTAATTTTTGTAAAAATAAAGTGAAATAAATTTTTTTTATAAAGTTTAAATACCAATAAACAATGTGTACTATTTATTTTTATTAATTTCTATTGTTATCCCTACTAAAAAAATGTTTTCTTTTAGCGCATTTTTGGCGCTGCTAGACGTATGTAAGGCCTTAAGGGGCACGAAAACGGTTATCCGACGTCTCGTGATGACTATGACTGTAGTCAATTTTAGGGTTCCAGAAAATGGTAATTTTATAATTAATACAGAGCGATACCTGCTCCTATGTTTTCACGTGATTTTCTTTAAAATCGAAAACAGTATACAGATTAGCTATAAGGTAAGTGCGGGTAATTAGGCGCACCTGTCATTTATCCTTGTTAGATCAATTATAAGGCTCAGGAAGTAACCGGAGGCCGCTTCTAAGTTAGGAACGATATTGAGAAGAGCTCCAAAGCATGTGTTACTTCAACCGGAAGAAAAAAGACAAGAGTGTGTGAACAAGAGACCATGTCATTCACCTCCAGAGAAACCATGGACGGCATCTCTGCAGACAATTGGTTTTGCAAATTATGCAGAACTGCATTCAAGAGTGATATGCGACGGTGTGTCATGTGTCTCACCTGGATCCACGGGGATTACATTGAGCTCACACCTCAGGGCGAAGATGTCTTTGTTTACCCGAATTGTGCATACCAAACAAGTGGGCCTTATTACCTGCTCTACGTGAAACAAAGCCCGTTTACACGGTTTTTAAAAACCTATTAATTTTCGTATTTGTTGTGTTCATATATTGTTAAAAATATTCTGGCTGCCAGAAGTCGGGACCAATAGTGACTGGTTTTGACGTAAGGTAAACGTACCTATTATGAAACGCTTTTCGGTGGGGTTATGCAATTGTCATCTAATTTATAAAATTTAGTGGGTTAGCATTGAAAATTTGCATACCATTCGATAGGCCATTGTTTATTAAAAATAAAAAATAATATGACTAAAAAACTAAATGAAGGACCTGTACGTATTATGAAACACTGTTTTCGTACCATGACCCGGTGTTTCATATTCAATGTCTCTATTATGAAACGCCCCGTCAGGTTAGGTTTTTGATATTTATTAAAAAAGTTTGCATTACGCATACTTACTCGTATTTATGATGAAAACGTGAATATAATATATTTTATAAACGCTCTAGGGCAGTTTAAATAATGAACTATTTCTCTTTTTCACTGGAAATATCTAATTATCAAAGCTGAGGCGTGTGTTTCATGAACTGGTACAACTATGTGAACACGGGTCCGTGGTCTTGGAACACGCTTCCGAACCGTTCCATAAAGCGGGACATTCAAAAAATTGAGGTACACAATATGAAACGGTTATTTTTATCAATGAATTACATTAAAACCATTTTTTTGTAATAGATTATTGTATAATAATACTTATGTTGGTGAATTTGTACAGAAAAGAATGTATAAATATCGATAGAATGTTTGACAGTTGCTTATATATGCCATAACTATTTCTTATTTCGTTATTTGTGATGCTGTTTCAAGAAGGGGACATGTTTGGGAAGGTGTTTCATAATAGGTACGTTTACCTTATTGCGTCCCTACTTATGGCAACCCTTATGACAACCAGAAAGGTAATGATTCCTCATGCAAAAGCCAATTTAAAATATAGAATGAAATTTTATCTTCCGGAGCTTTGTTCTCGAGAAAATCGATTCTCAAAATTCGTTAAGTTTCCGTGCACTGGATTAAGAATTGATTCAATTTTCAAATCGATGTTCTTAAAAACATAGCCACATTTTAAGAACATTTATTCTACAATTTCGACTGTCTTTTGGACAACGATCCATTCCACGTAAGTACTTGTTCCTTACTTACCCCTGAACTCTGCCCAATTATCAGCCAAGTGTATGCGTGCAAAACGAGTTTCCAAATTCAATTGTCCCGAAAATGGAGCCTTATAAAAAAATATAGAGGATAAAAAAAACAAATTCAGGGACCTGTAAAAATGACCTTGAAATCTTAAAAAATCCTTTAAAAGAATAAAACGTTATCACTTTCTTTGCTCCGTCGTACAATTTAACACGCTTTAAACAGTTTTTTCATGTATCCATAAGCATCAGGAACGTTTAGATGCTCGAATTTAAGTGCGCCACCGTTACTATCATCCCATAACATATTTTGCACATTCATGCGGAAAATTATCCGCATTTTTTAACTACTTCGTTCAAATGTGCATCAATCATCGTTTGCTCTTTTTTGCCGCAACAACGGATACTGCGATAGCAATTAATATAATTTTTAAGAAACTGTTTGAACTCTTGATTTTGGACGATCTTGTGAGTAAATTTTGTGGTTACCGTTCAGGCATCTCTTTTTAGCATCGCTGCACAACGGCCACCTAGACAATGTATCAAGACCGAAAACATGAAATAAACATTTTTTTGTACCCTAACTAGTGAATCAATAAATGGCAAAAAAAATTTCAGGATATGTTATAACCTCTTCTTGTAAAAAATTCATAAGATCACCTATTTTGCGAGCGTATTGACCGGAAGGTCCCCTTAAATCTGACCTGTACACTTTTATGCTACAGTAGGTGAGACAATGTCGTGGGTGACACTCACTATACATATTTATTATTCCTTATAAGTACCATAGGGTTTGTTTCCGTATAACAATAACGACAATAATAATCACCGAAATACTAACGACGACAATAATTCACCATGAAGAAATGAACGACGCCTTGTTTACAGTCGTTGCTCGTAAAAAGTCGAAACCAGTCCCGCCCTTCGAACCTTCCGCATCATGAAATAAGGACTCTGACTTTTTCGATTTCGCGGACCCGATACCGTAGCAACCTCTACCTGCATTAATCCACGGCCTTACAACCCCATGGATTCTCATATGCACTTAGTTTTCATTGCTGACCCATCGTATGTAATATAATATGTATCGTGGTCTGTGGGTCCCAGCGGTACACTGTTCGCCCACGTTCCTTCACGGCTTTCTGGCCACCTCCTAAACCCGGCTACGCTTTCCTCCTCAAACGAAAACGAGTTTGCCGATCCTGAATTCCCGTCGCCATGGGATTTCACTCGTTGTGCCGGGAATTTTTTGGAAAAATTCCGCCGGCTCGGTGTCCCATTGAGGACGATCGAGTCAGCTTCGTGCCACGCACGCGTTCAACTTTATATTAGCTCTCCCGCGGAGCGTTTCAAAACAGCATACAATAAAATTCAAGAGTAGCAAAATAGAATGAACACCGTAACCTGAAACTCGGTCCATTCGCAGTGCTTCAGGCATCTTCGATCAAACCCCTATTTTCACACCTTTCTGGTCCCCATGCTCCTCGATCGTCAGAACCTTACAATTCTTCAACGATCTCGGGATTCTCAATTGGCTGCCCCCATCCCGGCAAAAAATGTTCGATACCCGTTAATTCGCAGGACCTTGAAGTGGCGGTAAGGCAGCCTCTATAAATATTTCACGAACGCAGTTCTTTGCTGGGGTGGACCGATACATCTCCAGGGGATCGCGGGGTAGGGGGGTGGACGGGGGTGGCAGTGGCGCGAGTTCTTTTTCTATTATGCCGTGATTTTTTATTGACGAAGTGGACACTGCGGGCCCGGGGACATCTATTACTTTGTTGCTGTTCCTGCTTTTCCCCGGTGCTGGGTGCTGCGACCCCGACTAGGGTGGAAACTTGGAAGGAAGACCGAGCGTGCAGGCAAGCGGGTGGTGGGAGGAGAAAGGTTGGAGGAGGAGGAGGAGGAGGGGTTGGGGGCGAGAGACTGGAACGGGGCAGTTTTGTCCCAGGCGTGCAATGCTCGGGGCCATAGATCACGCAATATCAGTTGTCAGGCCGGATCGAATGGCCGAGAGGGTGGACAACTGGACACCGACTACCCCCGAAGTGCGAGTGATGACCCTCGAGGGAGGCCATGCAAAAACTGGTCCTCGACCAGCCTCCTCCCTTCGCGCTTTCACCTTTCCTGTTTATGGCGGAGGACACATAAAAAGGAATATGTAACGAGCGCGGATAATTCACGTCTCTCTCTCTGCTGGGACTCGAAACGGTTGGCGGAGCGGGGCTGGAGGGAAGGCGAAAAGGGGGGGGGCGGCCGCGGCACGAGTGCCCCTTTTCCTTTTTCCTTCCTCGCCGAGCGTGGATATGGCTTTTTCCACGATATTCCCGAGGATTCTCCCTGCAGACCGTGAATGCGGAATTGGCCGGACCGATTCGACGCTGACTTATTTATGCGATCGTCTATCGAGGCCGTGTAAAACAATGTTACGGACACGGCAAGTAAGAGGGTTGCGCGCGTCCCGAGTTTCGCCCCGGTTGACCAGCCCTCCATCAACCCGCCCCCGCCGTTCCCACCTCGAGGAGCGCGCAGTCACCGGCGTCATAAATTTGCGTTTCGATACGGACCCGCGTCGCGACGATTACTCGCCGACAAGTTCACTGCGATCGAGGTATTTCGCGAGGTCTCAGCCGCGCGCGGTCATCCCCCCGTCCGTGGTATCGATCTTGAGACACGCGTCGCGCTCGCTCTGCCCGCTCTGTCATCGCACCTCTGCATTCATCTAGGAGGAGGAGCGATTCGAGGGCAAAACGAAAGAGAGCGGTCGAATATCTGGATCCGTTGTCGCGCCAGCGTCCTCTAGGAGTGGCGCGGCCGTGGGGACGGCCAGCTCTCTGCGAGCGGAGCCCTGAGCCACTCTATAAACGTCGAAACAATCCGGGCCGCTTCAACGCGGCCGTAAATCCCCGGCTGTTCATCGTCGGGGTCCGCGAGGCCCCTTTCGATCTCTCGCCTTTTTCTCGCCGCGTCGTCGCGAGCCAAGCGACGAGCGAACGGACGCACGGACGGGGAAAGATAGCGGCTCGGATCCGCTCGATCCGCCTATATAGAGAGGCGTTGGACAAAGCGACACCGGGCTCCAAAATTAGCGCGGAACAATGCACGCGGCCGGATTCAGAGACGCAGGGATCCACCGCGTCCCGCTTCGCCCCGCGAACCCGCTAACGTCCCAGTTCCTCCGTCTAACCGTCGCGATCCCGATCTCCTTCCCCGCCCGGCTTGCCCACCTTTCTTTCTTTTCCTTCCTCCCCTTATGATCGAGACGCTGGCGGAAATTGTACTGGCCCCCGTCGCGGACTCTGACGCATGCCGTGCTTACACGGCTATCTATAGAGATACGGGCACGCGGCCTGCAAGACGCATCGTTGCGCCTCTTCCCGCCCCGACGAGCTTCTTAACGCTTAAACGGCCCCTGTCAAGCGGCGTTACTTCGCGGACGGGACTATTATTATAGGCCGCTCGCAAGCGCGCGCGCCACTTCTCCTTACGGTGCACTTGGGGTGGGAAATTACGGGACGAATGGGTCGACAGCGTTGGCTATCGGGAATTTTAGTGGGTTAGGAAGAATCGCGGTTGATTCGATGCCTCTGCACGGACAAGTGTGTCTCTTGGACGCATCAAACGTTGAATTAAGGGGTCATTCTGGTAATCACGCCGCAAAATTCGACAACATTCAGGTCTTTTTTCCTCAGTGAATACAATGAATAACAATGTGAAACTTTTTTTTCAATTATTAAGCTACTTATAATGCATACGGAACAATTTTTTAAATACACTTTTAACTGTGTTTTTGAAATGTTATCTGGAGTTAAAAATCGCGCGTTTGAAAAGACGGCTGGAGTGATTTCACCTCACAGACTCATCCGAAACAAAAATACCAAACTGATTCTTAAGGCAGGATACCACCTTTGACTGCGATTTTTTGGAGGCGTTTTTCATGATTTTTTTTGCATACAAAGAATGCTCAGAAACAAAATCGGTTTTAGTCATTTGTTAATGTAACTTTAATCTGTAATTACACATTTTTTGAAACTGAAAAAGTCTCTCTTGTAGGTGGCGCCAAAATAAATTCCTTTGGAGGAACACCGTTAGACTGCGTGTCAAATTACTCTTACAATTTTCATCGGATTGAGTTGAAACTTTGCACAATTCTTCCCCGTGGTATAATCTAATGATGTACGTAGGACTTTTGCTGTAGCGTTGTTATTTTTTTTTTGGTGCACAATTTTATAAACTTTTTTACCCTAAAAATGGACCTTTTTGTTAAAATGATCGCCATTTTCTTAAAAATCGAAATTTCGTAAAATCCCTACGTACAGCATTAAAAAATATTGCTGTTAATAGGAACATTCTTTGGTTTTTTTTCTAAGATCCACGTACAGAGCAGAATTTGACACGCAGTCTAACGGTGTTCCTCCAAAGGAATTTATTTTGGCACCACCTACAAGAGATTATTTTTTACTTTTTCAGTTTCAAAAAATGTGTAATTACAGATTAAAGTGACATTAATAAATGACTAAAACCGATTTTGTTTCTGCGCATTCTTTGTATGCAAAAAAATTCATGAAAAACGCCTCCAAAAATCGCAGTCAAAGGTGGTATCCTACCTTAATCATTACGAGTACCGCTGTCGCAGGTGCCAAAAAATTGCGCGCATTCAAACTTCACGTAAAGATGGAAAATTTCGAAACTTGAACTTTGAATGCGCGCAATTTTCTTGAATTTGGACTTACGTGGCTAATTCTGTGAGCTTAAATCACTCCCGCCAGGGAGGTATTTTGAAAGGCGCGATTTTGAACTCCAGATAACATTGAGAAAACACCATTAAAAGTGTATTTAAAAAATTGTTCCGTATACATTGCATGTAGCTTAATAAATGGAAAAAAGGTTTGACATTGTTATTCATTGTATTCACTTAAAAAAAAGCCCGAATGTTGCGAATTTAGCGGCGTGGTTACCAGAATGACACCTTAATGGTATATCTTAATGTTGTTCAATCTTAAGGAATCTCCGGTATGAAATATCGCTGCTGTATGATAAATACTTTTGTGCATCTCTTTTGTTTTCTGCGCGGGGGCGGCAGTTGAAAAGGGTGAAAATTATCGAAAGTAGGTGATATATTTTTGATAGTCTTATTGACTACGGTGTACTAGTAGAAGTATGCCTCTGCAGGTAGGAACAGTGGAATATCTTTATATCTATTCGGAAGTTCTCTGTTGAATAAGCGAAGCGTTCAGCAAAAGACCTCTGCTCGATTGACGGGCGAATGTGTTAAAAAGCAACGGATTGAAATGTTAGTGAAATTTTAATCCTTATGTAGCTGAGGGCCCGGCGCTGCCCCCCTAAATTATCTCTCGTTTGTGCAGATGCAGAGTATTCATTATGCTATTTAAGTTCATATTTCCCTGCAGTAATATTTACTACATCTTTATTTGCCTTACTTTGGTCTGTGAGGATCTGTCACTTTAGAAATATGTTTCCATGTACTCAGAAGTGGGTGTAAAAGCTTCCAGTCACCGATTTGGTTAAAATTTTGAATCTAGCTGATGTGAAACATGCACAATAATTTGTTAAACACATGGGACGTTCTGCTCCATTTTTCTCCTTTGTCCAGGGACTTCAAACCGGTATGATTTTGATTTCGGTATTACGACAACAAAACTATACCGAAACCGATGTCGTACCAAAACAGACGAGTACCGAAACCGTTATAGAACCGAAACAGGTGAATACCGAAATCGTTAAAGTACCGAAACCGAAATAAGTACCGGTATTTTACCGGTTCTTCTTTCGGTGACATGGTAGATTAAAATAATATCTTCATAACCCTTATTAATTCGAGCTGCAAAAACACCGAAATAACGTAATATCTTTTCATAAAAATACCAATATAATAGTATACGTTTATCGTATAGATCCTTGTCTAATAGTATTTCGAAAACTGTAATCAATTTTGAAAACCGAAAAAATGACCGGTAAATATAGGTAAATATACCGGTATTTGCATACATCGGTATGACGTCATACCGGTATTTGTGTATGTCGGTTTCTATAATGGTTTTGAAGATGGAACCGAAAAATACCGGTACCATGCACACATCAGTAAACACGAAACCGTTGTTAAGTTGCAGCAGTAGCGCACCCAGGGGGCAAGGGACCCTGGCACCCCCTAAACAAGGGGTTTTGTAAAAAGAAAACAAAATTGGATTTTAGTCTTTAAATAAATTTTTTTAATTACCTAATGAGTTTTACTGAATTTGCCTTAAAAATATTTGTATCGATTCAACTCGGCTCTCCCCAAGATTAAATTCCAAGTGCGCCACTGAGTTGCAGTGAACAACTCTACTGTAATCCATAGTTTTACGCGGGGATTGAAACGGTTCCGAAAATAACTGTTTCAAACAGTTACATATCGGTTCTGACTGAAACAGTTATGAAGAACCGATATTCTGAATAACTGTTACAAGGAACCGAAATCGATATAGTCAGAAATTTCGGTTCCTTATAACAGTTATCCAGAATATCGGTTCTTCATAACTATTTCAAGAACCGAAACCGATATCATAACTGTTTTAAACCCCTGGTTTTAAGCCTCGGTCTGCTTCTGAAGCATAGATTCGCGTAGAGGATAAAAAAGAAACAACGTTTTGCACTGAATTTCCTAAAAAAAATTGTAATTAATGCATCCTACATACATACCTAACATTCCTATACGCGTCATAACTATACCTATACACTATACCTATGTATGATTTTATCCAAATCGGCAACTCTTGTCAGAATCACACTTAAATAAAATTCCAGCTCATCATTCGCACAAGTTCGCAAGATTTGAACGCGAAACTCCGTTTGTATAAATTTGTTCAAACACGTCGAATCGAAAAAGATTCATTCACACTTTTGATTTACATATTTTTACCCAAAGAATCGTCCCTTGTCCCCACCGAATTTCGATTTCCCTCCACCCTCTGTAACTAGCGTATAATATACACCTATAATAAGAAATTACACACATAGAGCATTTTTTTAGAGCTGGCTAACTATTAATGGAATAAGCGCTTCAAGAACAGCCGTGCAACGAATTGCGAGGGGCGAGAAAGACGGACCAAGTTTCGCGACCGTGTTCAGTGCGAAAGTGCATTTCTCCTCCCCGATGCACCCTGCTCGCATATGCGGTTGCATTGTCGTTCTCTTGCACTTTTTTTCCGACACCTCTGACCAAACCATTCCGTTCGGATGCACGCCGTTTTCACAGTCGACTGCTCCAATCCGAGACGCCGTCGAGAACGTTGCATTTGTCGCTTCTTTTCCCTTGTTCCTCTGCGTCTCCCCCTTTTTTTTCCCTCGACGGGCGACGTCCTTGACGCGGTGTTTTATGTGGCGGTGATTTTACCGCGGGATACGGTCGCGTTGTTGTAGGCTAATTAGGTCGTTCGCTTTAGGCTCGGGTCACGTTCATTCGTCCCTTCCATTGCTTGTTCTCGGTGGCAGACCTACCTACTCGTATTCTTGGAAGTTTGCGCCTTCTGTTCCAGCTGAGAGTACGACGCGTTCTCGTACTTGTTAGAAGTGATTTGATAGGGTAATGTAGCCGAATATGAGACCCGTTTCTTAAAAACATCATAACTCTTGACTGAGAACACTTTTATTAAGATTCGATACACTTTTTAAAAGTAGAATATGTATTCCTTAGCAATCTACTGGAAAGTGCTATAACATAAATTCGATTTCTTCATAATAAAATAAAACCGAAAGTCATTCAAATACGCAGAGAAAAAAAATGGGTTCCTAATATGAGACCCAGTTCGTGTTTTCCTGAAACTTATTTTTTCTTTCTTTTTTTATAAAGTCGGCATGTGAAATCTATCGCTTCACTACCGCAGGCTTCGTGGGCCCACAGCACATCTGAAGAATAAAGACCTGTGCAAAACAAGCATTCTGTATCATAATTATTATTATTATTATTATTATTATTATTATTATTATATAAACGGGAGAACCCTTTAGAATACAAAATATAAAACATATTGTACAAGAAGTATGAAATATAAAAATATAAAATATAAAATTAAAAAATAGATAATACATAACAGTCACAAACATAACAGTCAACAAACAAGTAACAAGGCTAGACTAATGACCAGACCTTAAGGAGAATGAGGAGATGACTGACTCCTCAGAAGTAGAGACCTAAACATAGTTAGAGAGTCTAGGCACAAATCAATCTCGGCGGGGCACTGGTCCAACTCACTCATAGCGCGATTAATGGGGTCCGCAGAGTAAAAAATTAGTAATTTTCTTTCTTAATCACTTTCATCATTCAGAACAATTTCTTCCTCACTCATATCAGTAGAACTTTCACGGGTCTCATATTTGGAAACAATAACATGATAACTACTAATTAGCTTCGAAGTTAAGTCTTCATCATTTAATGATATACAACTAGTAAGTCTTAAACTCCATTGCAAGCACTATACAACGGTAGTTGTGAAAATCATGATGCACTTACCACTTTAGAGGTATTTGTAATTTAATCGAACCGCTTCAAAAACTTTCTGCAATGTATTTCAGAAATATGTGCTTGCTCAAGACGCTCAATTGATTGCAGTGCCACTGTGCAGACAAAACCACTGATACACGGTTAGTTAGTAAAGAAATAGCATCGGTATGACATTCAAGAGTTCTGTAACGGAGATAAGCTGGGGTCTCATATTAGGAGAGGTCGTCATATTCGGCTGCTTTACCCTAACTAACTGTTTCGATTTGGAAATGGTAATTTGGTACGGTGGTTACTGAGCCCACACTTTGCTGAATTATAGGAGTTGCTAACAACTTCGCTAAACACGTCAGCTGTTCTATAGCAGCTTGAGACACTAGCGTGAATAATGTCATTTAGGGCTGCAGTTCCGCAAGGCACGAGTGGCCCATTGACATGAAATTTGAAGGGGTTGGCGGAAAGGGGTAGTGGGCCCTAAATATACAATTTTAGCTTCGAGTATTTATTAGTTTCCGAGATATTAATAAAAAACTTTCGGCACTAAACATTGAATTCTGCCTGTACAGACGTTACTAAATAATTAACTGTCATCGCTGTAGTAGTCGGGCAACAATGTGAGTGTGAGTCAGGAATACGTGTGTATGTGGGGGTGCGATGGGGAAGGATGACGATTCTGAGTGAGTTTGGGTTATGCATATTTAAAGACGGGGAGCCTTACAGCCTTTTATAATAGTAAAAATATAAATGTAAATATAAATTATTCGCAATAAGTGCCGTGAACTTTAAATCATTTATTATGTCAGCACCAGCGGCATTGGACCATGTATCTTTCGAACGTATGAATTGCTGAATAATTGCTCCCTCACACCATCAACCCCCTCAAATTTCGTGACCGTCGATCACTGGTGCCTTTAGGAATAATATTCTTCTAATTAGAACAATTTATACGGTCGAAATTCAAATTATATTATCCTTATTCAGTGTTGATCTTGATATTAATATCAATATGAATATTCGTAGTGTATTTATGAAAATTCGTATTATTAATAATATTTATAGAATGATTATTTTGGAGCGGATTATATGTGAACTAACGTTGTTTATACGAGCAAAAATTGTTTAATTGTTTTATAGAGAGCGAATGTGACAGTCCACTTTCGCATATACAGTTAATGCCTAACGAGCATAATAATGCATTACCTAAATACGTAAAGGCAACTCCTCAATGATTGAAAAAATTGAAATTGAATTTGAATTTAATGAAAATTTAAAAATCCCGTTTGTACATTTAAGTGAGTTAAATCATATGCTGAAAATTTCCTCGAAACCGGTTAACGTAGTCAACGGCTATGAGCTATAAACAGTTCAACGTGGTAGAAATCACAGTTTTCTGTTTTCATAACTGTAATAAACCAATCTTACTTATTTCGATGCCTGTCGCTTGTTTCTGTATCACCCAATTTCGATGAAATTTTCGGTATGTACATATTTATACAACTTACTTAAATCTACAAAGTACAAGCAGGATTTCTAAATTTTCATTACAGGTTCAGATAAAAAAGTTAAAAAAAAAACGACATTTACTATTTTCCTCGCTATTCCGATCAATTACAATTTATTTCAAAACGATGAAACACGTCACCTAGCAAAGTAGGTAGTCGTTCTAGCTTCTAAAAATACACCCAATTCGATTGGATCAATTTTAAACAAGTCATTCTGTTTTAAAGGATGTCCACATACTTTTGTCCCCACTATATGTAACCTAAGTACGTACAAACGAAACCGTAATTAAGCCTAGTGCCAGTTTCGCTGCAATTCATATAACACTTTATTAATTTTTAATTACATATTTGATTAGTTATCACCATGTACAAAATCTGAATGAAACAATAATTTTGAACTCGACTATCTTAGAAAATTTGATAAAAGTGTTTGCGATTTACGCGTTTAACCTTTAGAGGGCTACAGTGGCCATTGCAAATTTTTAAATTTGGACTAACGTTACTAAGGGTTTTTGATATCGCTAATCACGATTCTAATCACGAGTATCGAAATTTTACGCAGAAACAGTGTTGCCCACTTAAAATGGCCTTTGGCGCTACCCAGAGCTAACGACGTAAACGTTGAAGGTTCTGTAGCTCTTTTTTGTTTTTGAGTTTTTTTGTGTTATTTTTGGATTTGTTTTGTTAGTTTTCTGATTTTTAGTTTTATTCATTTTATATAATGTATGGGCATTAGTGAGTTGCACGACTGCAGCTCGCACAATAAATAATAGAATCAGAAAACCAAAAAAAACAAATCCAAAAATAACACAATAATCCCCAAAAAGAAAAAATGAGCTACAAAACTTTCTACATCCACGTCGCCAGCTCTAGGTAACGCTAAAGGAAAGAATAATATGGACCGTTTATTTTGAAAGTGGTGTAAGTCCATTTTTGAAAAAAATGAGATATCACGTAATTCATGCTTAATTTAATTTAATTTAATTTTTTATGTAATTTTCTCGAAACAAGAGAAAATGGACTTACACCACTTTCAAAATAAACTGTCCATATATATGTAAACGAATGTAACTGCTGTTATTCATTTAGGCTTGTTTTGGTTGGCAACACTGTTTCTGCGTATAATTTCGATACTCTGACCTTAGAACCGTGATTAACGATATCAAAAACCCTTAGAAACATTAAAGTTCAAATTTTAAAAATTCCAGTATATGCCATACCTACCGTTCGCCGCCGGCTGCACTATAGTGGCCACCTAAGAATTTTGATACTTTGCCGGCCATTTTGGTGGTATATATGCATAAATTTTAAGTAAATAAAATTTACAATTTCAATGAAAAAATCCCGGCCCTCTGAAGGTTAATACACTATTATACATGGCAAGCACTAATATATTCAAAATTTCAGCCAAATCGATAATATAACCCAAAATCTGTACCCTCCCCTAGTGGGCCCCAAAACAATGTTCCACGACGGGCGATAGAGTCACCGGAAAATTAGCGAAAAATTTAATCGTCAATATTAATGGCCTGTCATCTACGTAGAAGCGAGGCCCGAATTCTCAGCTTTCCCAGGAAAGGTGGGTTCCGAGCATTTCACAATTCCACGCTCGATCCGCCCTTTCAAACGTCCCGAATCAACGTTCCCTTCGCCCAGGCATCGCTTTAGCATTCCACGCGGTTCGGGGCAAAAAGTCAACTAATTACGGCTAATGTATTTCACGAGGCGCTCGCGAGGGATGGAATAATCGGCGCGGGGGAGCAAGCGGACCGGATCACGAACGGGAAGGAGGCCGATGAATTGAAAGTTTTTGCATTGGGACCGGCCCGCTCCGCGCCCGTCCTCCGAGAATTACCAGAGGGGAAGTTTAGAGTTTAATTTGCCGGAAAATTATTGACGGAAGTCTGAACGAGCACAAATCATAACGCTCCGTGAATCCGCTACGGCGGGACTCCCCGTCCCCCTTTGCCCCTTTTTCCCCTAACGTTTCCCCGCTGCCACCCCGGACCCTCTTCCAGCCGTGTTCCCGAAGAGCGTTCGATCTCTCTGCATCACCCAAACGACTCCTGGCCGTCTTCCTCGCCGTCGACGCCGCGTCCCCGCGCACGTGTGCACGCGTATATACGTGTGTCGACGGATCCATCCTGCATTATCCGCCGTGAAATTGTCTGATTTACCTCGCATTTTCCACGGCACGCCATTGTTTCGTCGCGTCCCCCCAACCCGCCGGTAAGCCGAGACTCGCTCACCCTCTCTGTATGCGCGTAGTTATGGACGGGCGGGATGAAATTCCGCGGAATGACGTAATTGTTTAGGAGATTGCGTCGAACAGGTTGGCACAGCTGCGAAACGCGTCTGTCGCCATAAAGCTTGATGGGTGTGGGTACGTTGGTGGGCTTGCGGCCGATGAAAATTGCCGCCGCTTTTTGCAGGTTCGTTGGGGAACTCGACGTGATGTTGGAACAGGGACGGGAAGAATCGTTGGGACTGATTGTATCTTAATAATGGGATAGTATTGTGGTACCATCAGCGGCACAAACGGGACGAAAACTGACTTGGAATATCGAAACGTATACCACTGGACCTCTAGGGCAGGGGCAGGTGGCCCCTGTATGTTTTTTAACGCAATCATAGGGATACCATATTTCTTCACCAGCAAAGTGGTAGAGGTAAAAAAAAGAGAATGAAATGTTTTTGAAAAAGAGTATTATTGTGGTGGTTAAAAAAAGACATACAATGAAAAACTCGATAGTAATTACAAATTCGTCAATAATCTATTTGGGAGCCAAGACATATTTTTCTGTACATGAAACTTTCTCCAAAAATGTTTCATTATTCTGAATTTCTTCGTGGAATTCCGTCGTAAACCAAGAAATAAGAAATCGGGACGTATTTGTAAACGACCGAGACACCCGGGACAAGGGTTGAAAACCGGGACGTATGGTAACCCTGTGGAATCATATATAACTATTTATATTATAACAGCATAACAAACAGTAACAAAGCGAAAAGATGTTGTCCCTATTTTTGAAAAAATATCTCTAAAAATAAATCTCAAACTACAACAATTTATTTAAGAGTATGGAGATTTGAGACAGTATAAGGCGTAAGACTATCTTGAGATTGATATAGGATTGGGAGTCTTGAAACGTAGTATGAGCCATATGGTAAAAGACCCAATTACTGTCAGGTTAATGATTGATTCTGACAGTACCGCATAGTTTTTGTATTTATTGACTACAGGCATAAGTTTTTATATTTATTTATTATTATTTAATATGTTTAGCTGAAGAAAAAAATGTTTATGACTCTCAAAATCTCTATTTTTATTTATAAATTTATTGATTTGAAAAAGATATGTCGGGAGCTATTACTGTCACCTGTGAAATGTGTTGAATCCAATTACTGACATCCCAATTACTCTCAGCTCACCAAATACTGACATACAAATACTGACAGGTTGGTTCTAAATTTTAGTTCAGCAAAGAGTAAACAAAAATAAATATAGGTATTATGTTATTTTAATAAAAGATGTGAAAGTACGTTTCTGTTATAAATATTAACAATAGGGCTTAGGCTTCATTTGCCTGATCAATTACTGCCGTGACAGTAATTAAAAAAGGCTTGAAACGCTTGTACCAATCACTGTCACCCGAATGTTAAATAAAGAAAAGCATTAAATCGTTAAATTTCGATTGTTATTATTTTCTATGATGCCTATATTATCTAAACAATTAAGTTTCATTATGTTAATAGCCTTCTCTTTAGCGCCTTGGTTTCTCTGTCGCTATTAACGAAGTTGTGGTTTTCATTCTTTTACCTAACCAACTTAAAACTTTTTATCATCTTATCAAAATTAATGAAAAAAAATGAAGCCCTACTTTTCCTCGTACAAATTGCAGTTTTAATTGTATGTCAACATTTTTTTCCTGTACGATTTCACATGGTTTAGGCTTATTTTAAGTAAAACATCGTAGGGGGACAATAATTGGGTAGGCGACAGTAATTGGGTCTTTTACCCTAGTAGATTTCTTCTTGTACGTGCTACAAAACAAGTTTTTCAACGACAATACTGCATATCTTAACGCTATAAAAGAAACAGGAAATTGCGTAGCCTTAACTGGGAAACAAAACAGACTCAAGGCACGGATCACGAGTGACCTAGAGTCCGCCGGTGAAGGGTAAGAGGCATCGGTTAAAGCGGAGCATGAATTAAGCAAAATTCGGTGTATCGAGACTCGAATTCCCATACTTCCAGTGTATACAACTCCAGTGTATACAATCTCATTTGCGATTTTGTGACAGTGTTTCAACTGCCACCTAGGCAGTTCCAATTTTTTCGAACTAAAATTCAATATGGCCGTCCAACATAGTCTGCGAATCCAGTAATAATCTATTAATTGCTGCAACATTTGTTGTATTTTGATCGCAAACCATACTGAGGATGCTAAGTCCTGCTTCTTCGACAGCTTTTACAACAGTTTTGATGCAGTGCATCAACTGATTTGAGGACGTCTTGCATTTTGTGAAATAAAGCAGTCAGTGCAACAACGGACTAACCTACCTTTTTTCGAAATTGAATTAGTAGCAATAACGTATTCCAATAGGCTCTAGTAACCATATAAAATAGGTAAAAAAAATTATTTTAATGTAGGTTGGTCCGTTGTTGCTCTGACTGTCTCAAATAATAAGCAAATGGGAGTTTCCAGTTCGATACGATACCTTTTAGCATAAACACTAGTGCATGGCCATATTGAATTTTAGTTCGAAAAAATTGGAACTGCCTAGGTGGCAGTCGAAACACTGTCCCAAAATCGCAAATGAGAGTGGCAACCCCCTGTGCGTGCACTGCCAAACAGCGAGTCTAATAAAGGCTGATCCGCGTTTCCACTCGGACATGCGCATTTGGAGACTTCACTACTGCGCGGTATGCCTGTTCTGTGTTTTCGGAATATGTATCTGCTAAGCGGCACCTATCGAAGAAACCCTTTAGCCACCAAAGCCTAACAGAAGACTGATCCATCCAATAGCAAGTTGATACTACAATTCAATAATACAACACATACAAATCTTTTTAAAGCCTCAGATTTGGCGAAAGAAGGATCAAGCTACTCCCAAGTCAGAATATTACAGAACTAGGCAACTTGTTCATTTTGGCAATTTGAGGAATTCGGGATACGGAACAATTTTACTTCGTCGCCACTTCTCTCGTCGAATTATTCGCAGAAATTCGAGCGACAGGTACGTATCATTCTTACTAACACCGTGTCTTCCAACGCCCGTTCCATCGAGAGTCGTTCAATCCTGAAGCAGTCCGCGGCGAGGTGACGCATGGTACCGGTGTAACGTGGTTATCCTTTCAACCAACGCCGCCTGTTAACCAACTAAACCGGTTAACCGATTAACTAATCCCTTAAATCGGTTACCTGACGGAGATCGGTTAACCGGTTAACCCGAGCACCCGCAAAACGTCAGAACTGGCCGTCCAGCGAAACACAATTAGTCCAGGCGGTAAGACGTACTCTCGCTTCGTAAACTGTGCGATCTCCCAGAACCATGCAGCGCTACTTATGCTCGGTGATAGAGATACAGTGAACGCGTAAAATCATCTAGGTTCAGAGTAACCGTATCCAGAGCTTTTAGATAAGCCGTTTGAAATAAATATAAAGGAATAGCCGCGGGGGACATATGAGGCAGTCAGAGCAACAATGGACTAAGCCACATTTTTTTTTTCGAAATTGAATTAGTAGCAATAATGTATTCCACTAGGCTCTACTAACCATATAAAATGGAAACAATATTTTTTTTAACCGCTTAACTTGTACGCTCTAGTTAATTCGAGCGCGCTAAACAGGCCAAACTGTGCACACTCGAGATAATTCGAGCGGCGTTGTATTTTATGCTGCTATAACAATTTTGATTATTTTTGTATTTTTTTAATTTTTTGCCAAGACAATGTTCTAAATTGTGTTTTTTTACATAAAAAAATTGATCTTTTTTGGCCGGTTTTTAAAAAAAAAAACTGTGCGTTAAGGGGTTAATGTGGGTTGGTCCGTTGTTGCTCTGACTGCCTCATATGTACTTACACGGCACGTCACCCAACTGTTATACGCCGATTTTCATGAAACTCGGCATACAGGTAAAGTAGCTAAAAATATAAGACACCTATTTTTTTAGCGGTAGTAATTCATGCATGGGGAGTGAAATTACCATCAAGTTTGGGGGTTGGAAACCTATTAATTTGAATAACTCGAAAATGTCTAAGGAATACCGATACCTGCAATAAAGGTGGAGGACTGGTACCACTTGAGGGGTAATTAAACATTGGGTAAAGTCGAATCTAGCGAATATTCTATTGTAAACTCATTCTTCAAACTCCAGAAATGATCGTACAACGCTACACGCCCAGAGAAATCGACTTTTTTCATTTTCCGGTAGTTTTAAAAAAATTGGGAAGAATATACGTACCTATGTAGAACTCGGTTTGTTGTGTATTAACGTATTTCTAGGGAAAATTATAGGTATTATGTAAGTAATATTTATAATAAAATACTTTTTTCACTACTGCGACGCCGTGATTTTGCAGAAGTCCTAATTATGCCATATTATTCTTCATAAAGAACCATGCAACTTTTTTTTGCATTTTTTGTTTCTATTCCTAGCCATTTTCGAGTTATTCGACCAAATAGTTTTCCAACCCCCGACTTTGACAGGTAATTTTACCCCCTAAGCATGAATTTCCACCACTAAAAACAACGTTCCTAATGTTTTTAGGCACTGTACCTGTATGCCGAATTTCATCAAAATCGGCGTGTAAAGGTGGGTGTCCACTTGTTACGTATCCTCGTATCGTACAGCCGTTGCTACGATACAGTCAGGCGGTGTGTGATTTTTTTCCGTATCATCACTATTGCTGTTGCGTCAAGATTTGCATGAAATTTTGGTACGCGGCAGTGCAACGCTGTCCGTCCATACCGTCCAGACAAGTGGATACCCACCTTAACAGTTGGTGTGATTTCAACTTTGATTCAGTTCTTAGTGATTGTTATAGAGGATGCTTTAAAATGGTGTCTGATATGAGCCTCTGATTATTCCTGCCTCATTTGCGGAAGACACTGTTGGTGTAATGGGCAAGAGACATTGAAGACCGGCTTTACTTTTGTAATGACGTATAATTTAACAACGATTTCTGTTAACAGCTGTATGAAATTGTATTCTAGTGTTTTAGAAAAAACTGTGAACTTGCACACTTTTGTTCATTATGACTTTTATGACTTTTGTCAAAAGGTAATCGGAAAATAGGGGAGATCTGTGTGCTCACCAGCACAGTTTAATGTTTATAATGACTAACAAGGGAACATCCCGAACCCGGAAATTCAAAAAATTCTGAAACTTTGTGAATATTTAGGGAATTTCCTCCTCATTATAACGCAATTTTTCTTTGTTGCCCAAATTCACTCTAAGGGGGTGTAATTGACCCCTGAAAATCCGGTTCTTTTCCGATTTTGTGTTATAACTGTGTTATAATTTTGTTACCAAATGATAGATCTAATTAAAAGAAGTAACTTTTGTCTTCAAACTTATTTTCTATCTCTTACAGTTCGCGAGATATAACACAAAATCGGAAAATAGCCGAATTTTCAGGGGTTAATTTCAGCCCCTTCGAGTGAATTTGGGTAGCAAACAAAAATTGCGTTGTAATCAGGAGGAAATCCCCTACACATTCACAAAGTTTCAGAATTTTTTGAATTTTCGGGTTCGGGATCTTCCCTTGTAAGTACTTTTGAATTAAAAACATTGTTAATAAAGCATTCTGACAGTGTATAGTCTGACAGCCTATGAATTAGTCAAATATTTGTTTAATCCATGTTATTACTTACGAAATACCAAATACTTTTCGTATACATTTCCTTCGATCCCTGAAATTGTTCCCGAGAGATTTACCCAACCAGATTTTCCATCCTCAACTTTGGGAGCCGTTTCCACCGACTTATATAACATGAATTTCAGCCGATACAAGAAAATACGTGCCTAATATTTTCGGATGCTCTACCCATGTGTCAAGTTCCATCCGAATCGGAAGTAAATTGTGAAGATCCGAATCGAGTGAAGAGCTTCCGTGTCGGCCCTCCAGAGGAATAACCAGGATGATCGGGGTTATACGACACGACCTTACATTTTTCAGGAAAGTATAACGTAACTCTGCCCCACTAAAACCCGCATTTCTTCGGCGGCACCGCGTCTTCCGGCTTTATGTCGGATTTATGAGGAGGCAAATGGAAGAAAAACACGGGCGGCGCGTGTTTACTGTCGACGTGTGCAAGTTCCAGTATGCTTTTCCACCGCGTCTCCTTTCTCGCCGCCATTCGACGCCGCCCGTCACGTTGCTCCGCGGCCTGTGAGACTTCGCGGACACGCGACACGTACGGATATAATGCCGAGAACTATGGGATCCTGCACTCGGCGCGCTCTTTTCCATGCACTCCGCCATTCGACCGTGGGGCATTATCCAGAGAGATGTTCCAGTGGCTACCTAAAAGTAATGATGGGTCACAGGAAGATTCTATTGTTCTCTGTACCTACTACCTTTTTACAAATTGTATGATTTCCCGTTTGTACCGCTCCATAGGCTTCAGACAAAATAAAAAGGGGTGCTATAAACTCATAACTCGCCCTCTGTAATTACGGGCTCAATGCACTAATGAATGAATATTTAGGCATTATTTGGTCTCGCAGAGTTAAGTATGCAGGGGTTTGAAGACAAAGGTTTAGGACTACAGAATATGTAAATGGAACTTGCTAAATTCAGTAAAAAATTCTTAATAAACGCAGGTCGAAGAATTAATTCTTTCGAATTTACGAACAATTTGATGGTGGCAATGCAAGTGATTTTTTTCACCATAGGAGGATAATTTATCCATATTTTTGTTCTGGTGTTTACAAACGATATTACATATAGGGGTTCAGAAGCCAATCAGTGTAAGTCCATTAGCATTAAAACGGAGATTTACACTGTTGTCCTCTGAATAATTTTGCCTAGTAATTCTGAGATCAATATAAGTACCGCTATTTATTGCTTATGTATGAAAGTAATGCCTTAATTATTGATTTATCAATTGAAAGTTTTAGTAATAAAGCGGGTCTTAAATTAAGTAACTCATTTTCAGGGAATGTTGGACTTACACTGATTGGCTTCCGAACCCCCATATGTCCTTTCATTATCACACTCTGTGTATTCCTTGTACGACAAAATTGTGTGGTCTTGTAAGAATTCCTAGTCTGCTCTTGACAGACATTTTCTACTTACTAAAGCAAATCATACTGTATCTCGTATTAACGCAATTATTAATATTATAACACAAACTAAACACAATTGTTAACGTATACAGTTTGACAACCTCTTGCTTCCACTACACGTGTAATAAATGGAAGCAAATAAATCACCTACGTCACCAAAAGTAATAATCGCTCGGAACACTAGCAGGATTGATATTTCCGCCCATGTTTACCAAACCTTTTCTACTCAACTCATTGAATACCATGAGTCTACACAAAGTGCCACTTTTTGGAAACGATACGTATAATTTGTCTCCCAGAACACAACGTTGCAAAGCGCAGGAGGACCAACAATATACATACTTCACCTACATTTCGTTTAATCAACAATGTTCTTACCACACACTCGCTCTCGATAACAGAAGTTGGCCATTTCCCAACCGATCCATTTCTGTGAGCCCCACTGCTGCGCGTTACCAATCCTCCCCAAGGGATCCGCGTATACCGGACGCACTTTAAAATCACCTTCATTCCCACAATACCGTAAAAGTACAATCCACTTACATGTATCTTATTTCCCCAAAAATTCAACTGTCGTTGTGACCTCGTCACGAGTGTCGAAACATTCACTCTGGGAGGAGCAGCGAGTCGATTCATTCCACCGCAGGTGTCCCCCCGAGCTAACAAAGTGGGTACACAATCGCGGCAGATGCGCGTCCTCGTATAGTCAAGCACGACGGACACAATTTGTTAATAATTTAGCTAACAACGTCGCCGTGCCCGCCGATGTTTCCCCCGAGGTTGGACGTTCACCCTTGCCCGGTCCTACCAGCAAAATCTGACGGATTCTCGGAAGGAAGAGGCGCGCGTATCGACCCCAGGTGGATGAAAAAGTCATTCGAGAGCTGGAAAGGCATCGTATTGGCTGTAAAACGTTCACCGACTGATAACATCCAGTTGCAGGGTATGGTGGGTGGCTTCCCGGTTAGTTCGCTCTTTTTCTCCCTCTGCCCCCACCCAGCGCCCGCGACTCCACGATGCCCGGGGGTGGGTGGGCGGGCGGAGGGGCGGAAGGAGGAGGAGGAGGAGGAGAGGAACAGCCTGTGTGCCAGGATGCCGGGGATCAGGCCGTTATTTAGTTAATGACTATTCTCTCGCTCGTAGGCGCTGCCAGGCCTGGAATACAAGATCGTGTTTGAGATGCTCCGCGTGCTGCTGTTGCCGTTGCCGTCGCTGCTAACCCTGGATCCGGGTGCGGGCCCTGGACAGTTCTGCTGGCTCGCTATCTCGCTGCAGCATGGGGGCAGAGAGGACTCTAACCGAGCTGCACGCCGATATTGCACGCGTGTCCTTGCACAGCTACAAGCAGTTTCGGCCACGTGCTGCACTGTCAGCGGCCGAACGGGCATAGGGAATGTTACGTATGCCGAAGAAGAAACGGCTATGGACGCGTTACGCTTTGAGGAGGGAATGGGGGGAGAGCTAGGAAGTAGGTGACGATGAGGAGCGTGTTGCGTTCAGGGAGACTAAGAATTTGGGGACGACGATCAGGCAGACATCGACGTTGGGCAAGTTGACATCGCAAAGGGACAGTTTGATGAGGAAGATCAGTGTTTCAGGCAGGTGGCGGAGGGTGAGAGTTTGGTGTTGGATGACCATTTCGTCGGGGGAGTCTTTGGAAACGAAGACTACAGCATTGTTTCGAGGGGGAGGACTGGGAAGACGCGAGGACGTCGACAAGAAGGAGACTGATGTCCACTACCCCCGAGGAGGTTGATTGTCGCGAATGTAGTCGTTGATTGCGAGTCGTTGAGTAGCTGGGTCGCGGATTGGATGACGCTCGGGCGTTGACGAAACCACTTCGGAGCTTTACAATAGTCGCGCCACGTTCCCGTTGACTGTTATCACTCTACGCGCCAAAACCACGCGTCGATTCCCAACGAAACGACACCCCACGTCGCGTACACCCCTTCGCAGTCGCGCACGATATCTCCCGGCAGGAACTATCGATCTCGTCTCTCCTTTTTTTTTTCTTCCCCCGAAATCTATTTATAAGGCGCAGAAAGCGTTGCTTACTCCGTACACACGGAGGCAGCCAGGGATTTCTGCTGGAAAGGACGGCGGAAGGGCGCGGGGAGCCGGCTCCAGGCGGAAAGGGGGTGAGCGGCGCGGTGGAAGGGGCGGGAGGGGGGCTAATATCGGAACATCGACGGCCAAGTCGACTCGGGGATTCGAGCGAGCTGGATGTTTAATTAGGAGCCAACGAAGGCAGCCAGGGTCTGCGGAGGAACGCCGGGAGCGGGTCCGGGGGAGGGAACCGAGGGATACGCGACGCGCAGGTATAGAAACATACATATATATGCATACGTACCTACAGGACCGATCATATATATAGGGACGACTCTTTATTTCAAATCTGTCGAATAATCGTTTAACGCGCGTTTGGTTTTAGCCAGGGACTCCTGCCGGTACGTAAAATAGCGGTATTTTTCGGTTGTACCTTCGTGACTCTTATCGAAACCGAAATACGAGAATACCGGTATCAGATCATACCGGTATGTTTACCGGTAATTTTTTCGGTTTTCCTATTCTATTACAATTTTCAAGATATTTCTAAGCAGATATTTGAAACCGGTATTATTTTATTACTGCTATTATGTTACCAAAATTATATCCAAACCGATATATGTAGTACGGAAATCGCTGTAATATCGAAACCAAAGGTATTAGCAGCATTTTTCTGGTAATACGTATAGTGTGCTCGCGAGTGAAAGAGAATACGAGGTTACAATGTTACATTCGTCGGAACGCCGATTTCACACGCCAAGTTGGTAATTTTTAAATATATTTTTATTGTTTTTAATATTTTATTGTATTATTGAAAAAGAAAAACCTGCCTCAATCTTGACTTACCACTTCTACAAGAGGAAAACCGAAAAAATACCGATATTTATTTCGGTTTTCGGTAATATATCGGTTTCGGTATAGCGTATTACCGGTATCCAAATTATACCGGTATGAAATCCCTGGCGTAATACCGGTATCCAAATTATACCGGTATGAAATCCCTGGCGTAATACCGGTATCCAAATTATACCGGTATGAAATCCCTGGCGTAATACCGGTATCCAAGTACCGGTATGAAATCCCTAGCGTAATACCGGTATCCAAGTACCGGTATGAAGTCCCTGGGCCCTAATACCGGTATGCAAACCATACCCGTATGAAGTCCCTGGTTTTAGCCTTCGGTTTAAGGGGTGGTTCTGACTTAGCCCCGGTGCACACGAGTGGCATGCGTCATTTTGCAGCCGCGTGCATGTAACGTTGTGTGCCAGCAGTACATACATGTATATGGAGAGATATATAAAATATATGTATATTTTGCGGCAGTATTGTCGTATTGACGCGACTGCAAAATGACGCAGGCCGCTCGTCTGCACCGGGCCTTAGGCGGCCGAGAAACGAGTTCTTTGTGAATTTGTTTTTTATGAAACGGACGGTGTCGATATGTTTGTTTCTGCGGTATATTTATTAAGATTTCTAGCAGCTGTTAGGAAGCACTGAATTTCAGCCGCCTATTCATGTGAACTCTCATTAGCCCGGGTGAGCGTTGCATCTCAAATTGGCGGAAACTATATCTCTCGAATAAGTGAACCGATCTGCTTGATCTGTTTAGTTTTTAAAAATAGTTGTGATTGCGGGACGAACCTGGCACAAGTGCAAAATGTTGAAAACTGACGAAGTAGTAACACCTCAAAGTTAAACGGTCGTTTTTCTTGTCTCTTATCCACTTTCTGGTGCCTACCAGAAAGAATATTGATTTTCGACGTCTTTTAAGGGGCTTAGGTACATTCTGCAATAACCCATACAGCACACTTCGTTGCAGCAGTATTGCAGGAACGTTGCTGCAATATTGTATTGTTGCAGGTTGCATTGCAATATTGTATTGTTGCAGGTTGCATTGCAATATTGTATTGTTGCAGGTTGCATTGCAATATTGTATTGTTGCAGGTTGCATTGCAATATTGTATTGTTGCAGGTTGCATTGCAATATTGTAGGAACGATGCTGCAATATTGTTGTGCATTATTGGAGTGCCAACGATCCTGCAATATTGCAAATTCGTTGCCGTGCAATGTTCCATTGGCAACGATCCTACAATATTTCTGCAATATTGCGCGCACATCGATGTGCAATGTTCCAGTGGCAACACCCCAGCAAAATTGCATGCACATTACCGTACAATATTGCAGAAATATTGGAGTGCAATCTAGCATCAGAATGTTGCCGAAGAGTTGCAGGATCATTGCCAGAATTTTGCTGGTTCGTTGCAGAATCATTGCCGGAATGTTGCAAGACTACATATTTGTAATGTTGCCGCCACTTTGCAAAAATACACACCTGCAATATTGCGAAGGCGGACATAGGTTTGAACCTGCAACGTCTCTGCAATATTTTGGTGCAACATTGCAATCTTGCACCGCGTCATTGCAGAGACGTTGCTGCAATGTTATGGTGCTGAGTGGGAAGGATCAGCGCACACGAGCGGCGGGCGTCATTTTGCAGGCGCGACAATATGACAGAAAATTGCGTTACACGTGAATCTCTCCATATAAATATGCGTAGAACACGACTCCAAAATGGCGCGTGCCGCTCGTGTGCGCCGATTCTGAAAGCAATCTGCTTTTACAAAATTAAAAGCTGAAGTCGGTCGAGTTACGTATTCTCCGTGCCGATTTCCCCATGTGGTAATTGGCAGTTCAAAACGACGTTCCACATCCTGCCATATTATCCCCCATAGTCCTGTAAACGAGGCACATGGTGCTTTCTTCCAAAATCGTCACCGTTACAAGCTTAACGATCATTGAAATAAAAAAAATAGGCACCTATTAATCTCCAGCACGAGTGGTTAACGATCTTTCAGCATCGGATTCGTTTTTTCACGCGTGGCCACTAATCTTCAACACCGATGGAAGAGGAGTGGCAGTCCAGAGTATCGCAACGCAGTAGCTCCGTCTGTTCCTTGCAACATAACTTTCTAAGCGTCGTTCGCGGAGTAAAAGCATTAGGTTCTCGCAAATCGGTATGTGGTTCGAAATGCGATCGAAAAGGGACGAAGGTTGAACCGGGGCACCATTCGCTGTAAAGCGAATTCTACTCACTCCTCGCTAGAGCCAGGACGCATCCCTCCGTCGGTCTCCAGGTAGCGAGAAACACCCTGTATAAAGCCGGTACTGCACGTACGTGCGGAAAGAGGAGGGGATACACCCGTTTCCTCCCACAGCTTATCCACCTCCATCACCGTGGAGCCCACGAGGAGAGCAGGGAAGGAAGAAGCCTGGACAGAAATAAAGCAGAGAAAGAGAGGGGCGGGTGGCAGGGGGAGAGGAAGGGCAGGGCGGGGGAGGAGGCGCAACACAGCGAAGAATTGTCTGCGATTTTGTTTTACCTCTCGCGGCTACCTCTCGATCGCGTTCATCGATTCCTCGCGCCAGCGTCCCGCCGGAGGCCGTCGTCCCCGCTGGGACGGGGAATCCGTGTGTGCAGAAAGAACGCAAAGTGGCCTGAAATCCTGGTGCGCGACTCTCTCCCCCCGCCACGACTTCGTTGCGCGGCAGAGGGAGGGGCAGGGACTACGTGTCTATCTCCTGGCTGCTGAGGAACGCTGCCGCGATCTTCGCGCGAAGCAAGGCTGCGGTAAATGCCTGGAATTAGTTCCACGTATCGCCGCTGACGTGTCTGGGTGGTTGTTGCGTTGCACGCGTACCTCGGACGAGGGGGGAGCATCGTCGCGAGGGATTCTAGGGATTACGCGGAATCCTTCAGGAAAGAACGATCGCTTTCATCCGCCACTGAAAACCGAGGCATCTTGGCCGCTAACGCGAACCGCCTAGGAACGGGCCGAAAGTACAAGGCAGCCGGGCTACGAACGTCCTCGGCCGGACGTCAATTCGAATGGCAAGCAAGCCACACTGTGACGGGACAGCAAAGGGCTGATACCGCGATCGTGAAAGGGCTGGATCCCGTTTTTTCATCCTCCGGGAAAATGTATGAATCGTGTTGCAGAGGCTTTGCAGAGGCGCGGCTAATGGCTGCGGAGAACTTCTCCCCGCACCCTAAATCCATCCTACGCTCGCGTGTAAATCTCTCCACACGCGGCGCGGCCTCGCTCGTACGTCGACCGGCTAACAGAAATCTCATTTCATGCCGGAAACTCGAGAAAGGGATTAACGCCGGCCATTTTCCGCGGAGCAGGTTTTAACTTTCTCGATGGGCCGCCTATTAAACCGATTACACACGGCCGACCAGTCTAGAAAAACCCACCAACTTGGACCCCTGCCCGCCCCCAAAGCCAGCCGCGACTTCGCGAGCTTGATCCATCCCTTATCCTCGACCCTTCGACCCTGAAAAACTGCTGCGTTTGCTTTCGACACTGTTCCGCTCATTTCGACCGCCACCTTCCGCAGAATTACCTCCGCACGCACCGGTTTTACGCGAGCTTTAACATTTCTTTGGGGGTAGCGTCTCGCTGGGCTCTACCCAGCGTGCATGGAGGGACGGGAAAGAGTCGATTACCAGAGGAAAGTTGATCCTGTGTGTGGAGATTAAATATTGTTTATTCGGTTGATGATCTTTTTCTGCAAAATCTTCATTCGCCGGCGTATAACAATGGGCTGTGCCTCGGATTACGCAGGCATCGTCATAGAGCTTGAGGAAGCACGCCCGACGCGATGTCTTTTGAACCTGCTAACCGGCGAGGACCAGTTAACTCGTCATTGGAAAATTCTTCGGGTCAGACGAGTTCATGCAAGTTGGTAATTAACAAATTTCAGTGGTTTAAGCTAGATAAATTATGTCGACCCCGTGCGTGACTTAGGATTTATCCTCTCCCATTCAACACACTCTCGTTGCAGCAACGTTGCAACAACGTTGCAGTGCAAGGTTGCAATGTTGCAGCACGTTGCAACAACGTTGCAGTGCAAGGTTGCAATGTTGCAGCACGTTGCAACAACGTTGCAGCAACGTTGCAACAACGTTGCAGTGCAAGGTTGCAATGTTGCACGCAACGTTACCGCAACGTTGCAGCAATAATTCTATGTCCGCCTCCTGCAACGTTTCGGGTAGTACGACCAAAAATATAAATAACCGTATATATATGTGTGTGTGTTGTGTGCAGAATCATAGAAGTATAAAGAAAATTTTTTTCCCCAAGGGGATTCGAACCGGCGACCTGTAAGCGTCGTAGGCGAACACTTTACCGCCGCAGCTAAAATCACTGATTGATAAGAGTGCTAACGTATTCGAACTTATATTCCTACCATGCAAAACTTTAAACTCAAATTATTTAAAAACGAAGACTCATTTTGACAGACTCCATTAGAGTTTTGTAACACTATGTATGTATGTACTACAACTTCCACCCTGTGTCATTCTACATATTAAAATATACAGGGTGAGTTACCTAACATTTAAACTTAAAATATCTCCTTTGTTTTTAATGATACGAGAAAATGTCTCAGGAAAAAAATGATTGCTAGACAAAAAGGACAACATATTAGACATGGTTGAATTTGTATTTTTATTGGCTATAACGTTACAGTAATGAAAATACGTCATCCTATTAAAAAAACCATCGATGATCTTGAAATTTCGGGAAATATAACCTTGAGAAAAAAATCGTCTTCGTCAGAATAATTGTCTCTCTGAAGCAAACACTTTTTTCCTTGGACATTTTCTCGTATCATTAAAAACAACGGAAATATTTTAAGTTTAAATGGTAGTTGCAGCAATGATCCTGCAATGTTGCCGCAACGTTGCCGCAATGGTGCTGCAATATTGTTGCAACGTTGCTGCAATATTGCTGCAACATTGCTACAACTTTGCCGTGCAATATTGCTGCAACATTGCTACAACTTTGCCGTGCAATATTGCACGGCAATATTTGCAGCAACAATTCTATATCCGTCCCGTGCAATGTTGCGCGGCAATGTTGCAGCAACGTTACAGCAACGTTGCGTTGCAACCATGCAACATGGCAAGGTTGCTGCAACGCTGCTGCAACGTTGCCGCAACGAAGTGTGCTGTATGGGCTCATCCTACCTGATTTTTTTAATAATCATTTTTCTCATGTTAGAACTACTGTTTCCAGAGGCTTTAGTTTTATGATGATAGCTGCAGCGCATTTCAGGAATCCAATGACTCTTGACATTCTGTATACAACCCTTGTTCTTTCTCATTTGGAGTTTTGTCCAAATTTTTGGAATCCTCACTATCCCTGTCACAGCAATTCTTGGAGAGCATTCAGCTTAGTTATCAACCATTCGCTGCCTATTAATTAGGTATTGCTTTTAACAAAGAGTGACCCAAAAATGAGGCCTGTTTTAGCCTCTTTTTGGGCCCACGATTTTGGAACTGAATTTTGTGCCAAATGATAGCCAATGATGAGACATCAATCACACTAAATTTTCAAGTTGAGGTGACAATTAGTTTCTGAGATGTGGGAGGCCAAAGAAGTTAAAATTCATTAACGCGTCAGCCCATACACTTCGATGTACGAACTTCTATGTCAGTCCGATAATTAAAATAATTATTTCCAGGGGTTTTGCGGACTGCTAACAACGAATTTGAACTTGGGGTTTTCAAAATTCACGAAAAAAAATAAAAATCAAGAAATATAAATGTCTGTATAGAGAGTGCTTTTTTTAATATATTGTCGACCATGTTGAATCGGCCATTGTGAATTATGAAAATCTAAGTTCAAATTCGTTGTTAGCAGTCAGCAAAACCCCTGAAAATAATTGTTTAAATTATCGGACTGACATAAAAGACCGTACATCGAAGCGTATGGGCTGACGCGTTAATGAATTTTAACTTCTTTGACCTCCCATATCTCAGAAACTAATTGTCACCTCAACTTGAAAATTTAGTGTGATTGATGTCTCATAATAAGCTATCATTTGGCATAAAATTCAGTTCCAAAATCGTGGGCCAAAAAAGGGGCTATTTCTTGGGTCACTCTTTGCTAATAATTATGAGTATATCCTTTCAACTCTAGGTTGCCTTTCTCTTGAAGGGCCCAGATTTAGATCCGATTTAATATTTACTTTTAAAATGTTAAATAATCTTGTTGAGTGCCCGGAGCTCTAATATTTACTTGAGCTTAATGTTCCGCATACAGTATTAAAGAATACTACCTCATTTATGGTGCGCAAGTATTCCACTACCTTTGGCATGAATTAATGCGTATTTAGTTGATTTCTTTTGCAATTCATTATACTCATTTAAGCACGCGCAATCAGTAAGTAAGTCTATGTACTTTCTGCTTATATGTATTAGCCCTCTACTGGTTTTCTCAACTTTCTTTGTACCAAAATGTTTACCCGTGTATAAATAAAAAAAAAGAATAATGTATTAGGTCATGCCTCGCATTTATTGTGGGTAAAATAAGGTAATTCGCCTGGAATCGTTCTTAAAATATAGAATTTTAAATTAGTGCCTCAACGAGCTATAGGGACTTAGGTGTGAGGTCACTCAGTGGGGTCTTAACCGATATCCTGCTGGGTATGGGCCGCTAAACGTGGCCCCCTACTACCTCTTGCAGGACTGTGTTTAGGGAAGACCAGGACAAAACCGGGGTCCTAAAGGGTAAAATCTCCAAAATTATTACAAGACATGCGGTGATTTTAATTTAAAATAAGTTATTAATATAAAATAATTTATATTGCTACTGTTCTAATGCAGTACATATGTATACCTTACTGAAATGGATTTGTATTTAATTGACAATGAGACAATGTTTAATAGCCAGTAGCAAAGCTTAATTGGTGTCTTTTAATAATGATAAACAGTATCTTCTTCAATTTCTGTTTTATTTTATTAAAATCCAAGTGGTAACACTTAATCTATAGGGCCCCGGTTTTGTCCTGATCCTCCCTAAACACAGTCCTGCAAGAGATAGTATTTTGCCACGTTTAGCGACCCATACCCAGCAGGATGTCGGTTAAGACCCCGCTGAATGACCTCACACCTAAGTCACTATAGCTCGTAGAGGCACTATACACTGGATACGTTCCTGAACAAGAAACGACCCAGTTAACAGTTTAAGGACATTGTCCAGAATTTTCTAAACGAAACAACTAATCTTATTCCAAGTCGAGGCAACTATGCTCTCAACAAGCACTCTTGCAAAGTCAAAACCAGTCGCCTTTCAAATATCGAACAGGACAATTACGTCCGGCTATACCAACAACAACCCTTGTCGTGCCAGTAGACCAGGCCCGTCCAACTTTTGCTCTTGCCTTCGAAGAGCGACCATGGGTGGTTGCAAGCGAAGGCAACAGCGACGGTTGTGCGCCACCATGAGGACTTTTCGCTCTTGAGGAACGCGAGGAGTCTCGCTCGGTGCCTGCAAGAGCGAGGACTAGAGACATAGTCTAGTGACTAGTCTATGATTGCAGTAAACGGAACTTCAACCGCCAAGTTGCATCTTCTCATGCGGCTTGGCACATTATCTCAACTAACATCATTTCAATATATTTGATATACGCAAGGTATATATGTACAGCACCACAAAACACCTTCAGAGGGTCACGATCCCTGGCGCTCAACAAGTTCCTAGGTCTTAGGTGGTACGGTGTTGGAAGTTGAGGATCGATGGCGAATGATGTTCGTGGCGAACAGATGTCGGGTAGAAGAGAACAGAACGTTTATGCAACAGTTCTGGGAGCCGCGAGTTCTCACAAACTCCTGCACAGATTATCAATTATTAAAGCCACGTGGCCGTGCCAGTCTCCGCTCTCATCTCGCCGTTCCGTTCCGCGAAGAGTGCGTCGCGCGTTGGCCAACTCCCACGAACTCGATCCAAGGGTACTGCCGTTGATTTTCGTGGCAGCGAGGCTGCACAATTCATCTCGTCGAGGATAAGGAGATCGCCGATCTGTTTCTTGTGAATTGTATACCTAATTTGCTGGCTGCCATACAGTAGTCATTGTAGAGACAATCAAGAGATCTTTAGAAAGCCATATCGCTGCTTTGCAATATACTGAATACTATATTTTGGCTCTTTGCATAGGAGGGGGTTAAAACGCAAAAGTTACCGTAAGTAGAGGAGAGTTGCCAATATCGTACTGGTCACCTAAATCGTACCTCATCAATTTCTCAGTAATTAATGAATATAAACGACATCTGATGATAAAAATATCAAGTAAATGCGAAGTTTAAAGTGTAAACGAAACACTTTAGCGTGGGATAAAACGGAACTCTTATTATGTATGGGGAGGAATAGAAATGTCTCTTAGCACGTAATTCATTCTTCCTTGCAATGTATTAAATTATACCTTTTTTTACAGTTTTATAATTATGTATATTTGAGTATATTCAATAATTTTCATGTTATTTTATAATATTTTTTATCTATATAACATATATCTTTGTTATACGTTATCTTTAATAGTTATATCTAAAACATATATTTATAGTTTTTTATACAAATTAATACTTTTAAATCATAAAAATAAAAATGTACTTTCACATGTTTTTAAATGGGCGTTTCGTTTTACCCCATCACTCAAGCGAGGCGAATATTTCAATACCTCCAGAAAATCTTATTTTCCATCGTTGCCAAATATGTTCCTTAACAAACTCTTTATTTTCTTATAGCCTAAGGTCTAGTTAAGACTCCTAGTAAAGTCCCATGTCTTTTTGTTTATTTCGATCTTTTGTGATTATATTCCAAAGTTTGGTGTTCCGTTTTGCCCCACTTTCCCCCAAATATCTTTTCACACGAGCCATTTTTATGGGTGGTCACTAGGGTGGACCTTATTTTTTGCCCATCAGATTTTTTGGTCCCACAGGATCTGCTGGGCCTTACTGACGAGTCCACGAGCAGATCTGGGACGCAATACTTTGATGAGATTTCTATTCGTAATTTACATAATAGCTATAATAACATATTTTCAGTCTTAGAACGGATTTTCTTCTGTATAATGGAGCGTTATAATGAAAATAAAAAATGTTTAATATCTCCATCGTTTATGGATATATGAAAAAACTCTTCATACAAAAGTTGTAGTATACTTATAAAGAGGCCAATATTATGGAAGGAAATTTTTTTTCAAAGTCACTCTTTCGAGTTTTCATGGTCACGGACGTTTTTTTGTTAACAATCGTATATGTTGTGTATGTATTCTTAAACAGAAAAAAAAATACAAATTCAGCGATGTATCATAATGTATATTTATGTCAAGGTTTAAATAGTTCAAAATTTTCAAATTCGTGGCGCTTCATTCTCCCGTGGCCCAATCTGGCTGAATTTTTTTCCCCAACAAGTGTCACATTTCTGGGGGGTGGGACCAAAAAATCTCGCAAAATAATTTTCGTCAAGAGTAGCTAAGGTCCACCCTAGTGGTCACTGGTGTTTAGAATATGTTTTCTACATAATACACATTTTCTACCCTCTACTTCTATACTTTTCAAACCAGCCCTGTTTCCCCCAATATACAAATTCTGCAAACATACCAATTCTGCGCCCCAAAAGTGTCTTGCGTGGGAAAGCCCTAAGACTAATTAACCACCACGATTCACGCTTCATTTTTAGAAACATATTTCGACTCTCACCATACGAGTCGCTGCGACTCAGAAACTGGCGGAATTTTCTCTGCGGATCTACCGTCATGCACCGCTTAATGTGCCGACAATTTTGCAAACTCTGTGCACATTATTCGCTGCACGACCAGCCTCGATATCTATCGCGAATATTGAAGCTCTCGTGGACACGCGAGGAGCGGGCGGATCGTGTCACAGTGCGCTGAATCTTGCGAGCATGGTCGTGCAAAATAGACGACCTTGAGCCCACGAAACTCACGATCGTCCAGGGTTCCGAAAATCCTTCAGCTTTATCGTACTCGCCGCTCTGAAATTTCCCAGAGAGGCGTCGCTGGCGACAGATAGGCACCACTCCGAAAATCTCCTATTGAAAGACGCGTGGGACTGACTGTGCACGATCGTTCGGGCGACATATGCGCTTCTCTAAACTTCAGCAATAACGGTAATTGCGTTATTAAGGTCGAGGGTGGACGTTCCTCGGGGTCCCGGGGAGTTCCAGCGTCAGCGAAGCGGACGCTTGACCCTGCTGGCCAGGCAGAAAGGACATAAGCGTGGTCAGCGGACGGCGGGCGCGTTATACGTCATTAGATTCGGACAGGGTGGTTTTCATGAAGCATCGGTGGGTGTCGGGGAATCGACAGATGGTCTTTTCTGGCAAACAGTAACGATACGCACGGTGAATGAAGCACTTCCCGGGTGGAATTCACTCAACCTTCGTTAGCCCAGAAATGGTTTATCTCCAGGCTGATAGGGAGGCGCATTGGAGGAGTTGGCCCATTGCTGCCCCAGCTTCTTACTATGTACAGTAGATCCTTAGTATTTTGGGGCAGGTATAATAACACGATTTTAGCTGCACTTTGCTTTCTGTGCATAGATATGCAGGGCGTTTATACCTAGTATTTAAAGCCTGGTATTAAACTAGTTACGCAGACACATGAAAATGTTACTCTTAACATTCTTCTGACCACTGCGCCACTGTGGAGACAAGAAGAACCTCAACGGCCCCTACAGCACACTTCGTTGCAGGAATGTTGCACAACCGTTGCAGTACATTCCCATACAGCACAATCTCGTTGCAGCAACGTTGCAATAACGTTGCAGTGCAAGGTTGCAACGTTGCACGCAAAGTTGCCGCAACGTTGCAGCAATAATTCTATGTCCGCCTCCTGCAACGTTTCGGGTTCGTTGCAGCAATGATCCTGCAATGTTGCCGCAACGTTGCTGCAATATTGCTGCAACGTTGCTGCAATATTGCTGCAACATTGCTGCAACTATGCCGTGCAATATTGCACCGCAACGTTGCCGCAACGTTGCAGCAACAATTCTATGTCCGCCCCGTGCAATGTTGCGCGGCAATGTTGCAGCAACGTTACAGCAACGTTGCGTTGCAACCATGCAAAATGGCAAGGTTGCTGCAACGTTGCTGCAACGTTGCCGCAACGAAGTGTGCTGTATGGGTTGCAGTGCTGCCGTTTGGTTGCAGGTTGCATTGCAATATTACTGCAACATTGTGGAAACGTGGCCGTGAAATATTGCAGTAAGGTCAACGACGTGTTCGAGGCTAAAATCTGTGTCAGGTGTATTTTTGCCACTCTCTATAAGACCCAGCAGACTCAAAACTCTTAAATACATCCTTGGACTATTCACCTGTGGCACTTAAAAACGCCACTAATTCGTGACACTTTTACACACTCGCTATATCTACTCCACGAACGATACTGACCGACTGCGGCTCAAAAATTCCCCACTCGGACAATCAATGTTTCCGAATGCACGCGATGCCCCGAGGCAACACGATCCGGGAGTCTCCGGAAGCCTTGCCCCAGAAGGGAACGCAGGACTTCGGCGTCTCCAAATTACTCGGAAAGGGTAAACGAGCATCTCTTTGTTGCAGATGTTTCAACCCCTCCGGTGGCCATATATCAGGAACAACGGTTCTAATTCTCATACAAGGCGATTGACCGTAGTGGAAGGACTTGATGAGAGCAAAAAGGGACCGCACGGAATATCGCGCAGAGCGCTGATGATGATTGCCAGCCCACATGTTCGGGCACACGGTCGTCTGTCGATGGAAGGGGTGGCGGTCTTTCGTTCCTCCAGGGGAATAGGGTGGCGATTTTCGAGTGCTCGAGGAGTACAGGCTGACCCCCCTCTGCTGCACTCTGTGACCCCCGACAAATCAATTCGCGCATAAGCTTGCAAACACGGAAACGGACAGTTTGCATAGTCGCGAATGGAGCACTCGAATGGATGGCGTTCGACGCGAACAGCCGTGCTCGAAGGGACGCGAGATGGAGTGGCGTTTGTGTAAGGGATGTTGGACGTTCAAAGTCGATAAAATTGTCAAGAAGATTCTGTTGTATCGAGAGAAGATGATCTTCTGTGAATTGCTAGTTGGAGAGGTATGCTTCCACTCGCGAACTTCCTTTGAGTATTATTCGGTGAGAAGTGTGTAACATTTATTGGCGCGACTGAAGTGGCTGTTCACTGTGCAACCTTATGCTAAAAGGGGTTTAACTATCATAAGGGAGGAACATATCCTCCGATTCAGTACATTGATATGAAACTACAATAGATTTAACAGAATTTCAATTATCCTGTAATTGAATATAGGGTAAAGGACCCAATTACTGACACCTAACCAATTACTGTCACCTTAAGCTATTTTACTTAAAATAACTAATAAATAAACGTTGCAGAGTTATACACAAAAAGAATTATATAATTCAACCTATAACCATCAATCAGTTTATTTATTCGTTATTTTAAGTAAAATAGCTTAAGGTGACAGTAATTGGTTGGGTGTCAGTAATTGCGGCCTTTACCCTAGCAATCTGAACTTTTGATCATATTTTATGAGTCCATTAACGACCTTAAATTGTTCTGTGCCACACAACGTGTTAATACGTGTTACTGTAATAGTTTTTGTCGTGACTGTAATGCCAAAATGAAACTGAATTCTGCTTATCAATTGACCCCGTTATTTGTTTAGTTTATACCGCGAAAGATTTCTTTATAATGCTGCTTTTAACCACTTGGTCTGGAAATTAATCTGCCTTCAATTTTATCCAAAATTAAATATACAATAATAGCAATTCTCTACAAATACCTATTTTGTTCGCTTGTCAAAAATAAAAAGGATAGTTTTGACAAGCGTAAGACATTGTTCGAGAAATTAATATAAATGGGTCATAAAGTGTATAGTGTGGTTTCTATCAGCTGTGGTTAATTTAGAAGGAGAAAATCGAGCTATGAATTTGAGCTTCTTCGAAGGCTGAGTTAATGATATGGACACCTACATAGAACCAGTTATTTTTTAGAATAGCTCACGGAGTGAGTGCGCAATTTTCGAGTCTTCGATTAGGTGGAAATGTTTTGTCAAACATATACCTAAGCAGTAGGGCGGAGCGATACTATATAGGCGATAATTTAAATTTGAATTTTCAGTTGGCCTGGGTGCGGGATAGTTCTTTTCTGATCAACCAAACACAACTGTAAAAAAATGTTGGAAAAATATTCATGTCTGCAGGTTCCTTTTTCTCCTAAAAATGATTATATGATTATTTTACTGAAAATGATTATATGATTATTTTACTGAAAATGATTATATGATTATTTTACTGAAAATGATTATATGATTATTTTACTGAAAATGATTATATGATTATTTTACTGAAAATGATTATATGATTATTTTACTGAAAATGATTATATGATTATTTTACTGAAAATGATTATATGATTATTTTACTGAAAATGATTATATGATTATTTTACTGAAAATGATTATATGATTATTTTACTGAAAATGATTATATGATTATTTTACTGAAAATGATTATATGATTATTTTACTGAAAATGATTATATGATTATTTTACTGAAAATGATTATATGATTATTTTACTGAAAATGATTATATGATTATTTTACTGAAAATGATTATATGATTATTTTACTGAAAATGATTATATGATTATTTTACTGAAAATGATTATGTGATTATTTTACTGAAAATGATTATATGATTATTTTACTGAAAATGATTATATGATTATATGATTATTTTCAGTTGGCCTGGGTGCGGGATAGTTGTCTTTTGATGAACCAAACACAACTGTAAATAAATTTTGGAAAAATATTCATGTCCGCAGGTTCTTTTTTCTCCTAAAAATGATTATATACAGTCCCGGACTGAACCTCGCCTTTGTTTTTGTCCTTGTTTACTTTCTCTACGCTGTTCTCTGTTTATGTTGTGCAATAAAGACGTTTAACAAAAAAAAAAATGATTATATGATTATATGATCAGTTTTAGGAGAAAAAGGACCCTGCAGACATGAATATATTTCCAAAATTTTTGTACAGTTGTGTTTGGTTAATTAAAAGACAACTATTCTGCACCCGGGCCAACTGAAAATTCAAATTTAAATTTTCGCCTATACAGTATGATTATATAATCATTTTTAGGAGAAAAAGGAACCTGCAGACATGAGTATTTTTCCAACAATTTTTTACTGTTATGTTTGGTTAATCAAAACACAACTATCTCGCACCCAGGCCAACTGAAAATTCAAATTTAAATTTTCCGCTCCGCCCTACTAAGCAGTTCCCTGAAAATCGAATTTCAGGTCTCACCTTTTTCAAACCTTCGATACCATGCACCCATCCGTGCACTCGAAACCATAATCTCATATACACAGCCATGTAATCTACAATCCGCAAATACGGGACCCGAAAAGGGCAAAACTTTGAACTTGGTTTCCTCTGAAACATTCAGATACGAAACCCCGCGCGTCTAACCCAGTGCCTACCACCTCACAATCTCTCACCCAAATCGATTGCCCGAAGCCTCCTTCAATCCCTTCGCAAGATCACAATTACGCATCAAGATTAAAAACGCGAGAAGCAACTGACCGGGAGCGTTGCATACACCGGGCTCAAAGGTGAAGCGTCGATGCCACATTAGTGGCTATCACGGCCCAGCAGAACGTGAAAGTGCGCACGTTGGATCCCGCCGTGCACGCAGATGTCGCCGTCCTGGCGGATTCGCAAGCTCCCGGCGAAAGAAAAGCAACACGAGCTCGGATTCACAGGGGTGAAACAACACGCGGTGCTTCAGAGGAGCCAGATAACCGGTTTCGATCGGTCCAACACGCCCGAAACATAAACGGAACAGAAACCGTCGGCCGTGTAACCGTTCGCAATCTGTATACATCAATACGTGTAATTTCCAGCGACAGTATCAGCTCTCGGCGTGGCAGTGTATGATGCCGTCGGTGCAGCTGCATCCCCTGGTTGCACAGCCTCTATAGCCACGAATTGTACGCGATGTTCTATACGGCTCACAAGTTTCCCTGGAGGGAGGAGGGATGGCGAGGGAGCTGGAGGAGGGAGGGAGGGAGGGAGGGCGGTCGGGGCTCTGCGGGGGCGGGGAGGCTCTGCGGGGGGAGGGGGTGGCTGCCGCGGGGGCGAGCGACGGTTTCCCGGAACCCGTCGACTATACAGCCTTCCTGGATGGATACAGAGGCCAGGATTAGAGCTGATTGGGCCGACCTCGTCGTGATTAGAGATGTTATCAGGCCGGTTACGCTCTCACCAGCGTTCACCCTCTGTAGCCTGGGCTACGTGTTTGCGTTCTTCCTGCGCCTCACCCCTTCCCCTCGCCCGAAATGCGTGCGTACTCTGTGTATCGTCGAATTGTCATCCCCCCTCCCTGCTGCCTCTCTTTCCTCCCCCCCAGCACCCCCTTGTTCCGCGCGAATCGGCAGTGGCGTGCAATTTATTCGAGACGCCACGATCGACCGAGAGGCTCTTGTTACTTCGGACGGCAATCGGCGATATACGTACTTTCCGTTCGTCAGATAGTCGCCGACGGTTCTCGAAGGGTAGCGGCAGTCGGGGGTGGTTCGTAGGATTCGAATATTTTCAGCGAGTTTTAAGGGTATCGCGAATTTTCGACCTCGGGGGTTCTTCCCATTCGTGGGAGGGGTGAATCGTTGACAGCCCTACTTAGGCTGACGACCGCACGCCACTCGGACATGGTTCTGAGGACGTACCTACGTACGCGAAAGGCACGTCGATGATCGTGCCTCCTTCGCTTTCAGCCCCGAGTCCCCGCTGTATCTCCGCCGGAAACCTCGTTACCGAACATCGGCCCCTGCATCTTTTATGGCCAGCCTCCCGATACACCGGTCCCCTGGCGCTCGAAAAACGCGGGCCAGGAAAGCTTTCCCGATAAAATCACGCTGTTCCTCGCTGACAGCCCTCCGCGATTCATCCTTGAAGACACTCGATTCCCTCGCCCCCTGGGCCGGCCCGCGTTTCTCCATTCACCGTTCCTTTCGACCATATTTAAACGCAGCTGGAGAATTTATAAGCCTGCGGTGGACCGATGAAATTTTTAACGGCTCCCCACAATCTCGCCACTACTCGATTCTAAGTGGGATTCCAGTTTAAGGGTCTGTGTACAGGTGGACCGGGCGATAGTGAAATTTCCAATGCGCACTGGCGGAGCTGTCAGCATGCCTCCACTCTAATACGCTAATTCTGCGGGGATAGCGATGACTAAGTAGATTCGAGGTTTAGCAAGTGATCCAGTATGGAGGCGCTACTGATGGGCGGCTGGCAAATAAAGAACTTCCACTGAATGTTTTGCTTCTCATACTATCTATTGAAGTCGTTCTGCAAACTCACTATTGTTCCGTACAGATAGGTCAGTGTATAGACCCAGGTGAAGAGGTGTACCAATACCAAGTGGTGGAAGTATCTAAATGCACATGACTAAACGGGCCGCGTACAGACTTGAGCACGAACGCGAATGAGGCAAGCCGAGGCAGAATGCGTATGCAAGTGTTGCACGTCGGTGAATTGCTCGGGGCCGTTCGCCGCATGCCTCGGGCCGTTCGCCGCTGCCTCGGGGCTGTTCGCCGCACGCTATCGGTCGAAAAAAATTAATTCGCACTCAATGCCGGTGTCGGTCCGAGGCAGGACGTGCCGCGACGCCATTCGCCGCATGCGTGCGGCCGATCCGATAACTTTGGATCGGCCCGAGGCATCCGGAGAAAGCAAGGGATTTTTATTTAAAGTGATACTAACACAGTCGAAACTGTACTGCGAGAAAATAATTATTTTTTAGTTTTCAATGCATTTTAATTTAGTTTTTACTGCATTTATAATAAAATGGTATAGCATTACAATTTTTGTATATATTTTTTATTTTCTAGTTCTTAGTGTTTGTAGATTTACATTTCACAACTCAGACTTCTTTACAAATATCTTTTATTACTGTATACAATTTAACTTTTATTACTAGTACTACAATTTCGATGGTGATATACTACGAACGCCTGCAAAGTTTTAGTTTTACTGTTCGTACATACATGACGTACATATTCTCGATAAATTGTGTATTTTCGGCAATCGTGATGCGACTGGCGCACAGTGTTATGCGTATATGGGCGTTCGGGACAAAACTCATAACTTCTGAACTAATCAGTTTTCGTCCTAAGTACCCTAATACTTTTTTAAAGAGAATATAAAAATGCATCGATTGGTGTATAAAAAAATATACAGTTCCATTAAAAAAATTAAGCCGATCTTGATTTTTCAGTGAATAAAAAGTTTTTTATTAATATTTATTTTTGCAATTTGTTGTCAACTGAATACTGACTAACTTTCGTTCGAAACATTTTTTTATCAAATTATTTTTAATACGTGTATCGCGTTTGACTGCTATTTTAAAACTGAAGACAGCATCTACGATGGAGGACTGTCGATGCATTGTATGAACAATAAGAAAAGGCGAATGTTTAGACTAACATAATTGTCTTATGCCTTCGCGGGACGCACGAGAGGAGCCCCAGTGACTACGCTAATAATGATTTTGGCTGTTTTTTCTGTTTCGTGCAAATTCGTGCAGTTGAAAGTGACGTTAATATAAAGTTTAATGATCCCTAAATTTAATATACAAAAAATCAGGGAGGTATTTTTTGGTGTTTTTTTTTAAAGTCCCATCGAAGTTGATAAACATTTAACATAAAGAATTAGTACAAATTGTTAGTATTGTAAAAAACTGACTCGGCAGTTTTGAAGGTATGACAGTATTAAACACAACTTATAAAAAGCCAATGAAAAGCATAAACATTCTGCCAATGGCACGTGTTTGAAAAAATGCACCGAAATTTGTAATGAATTTCTAGTATCACTTTTGACAACAAATTAGTAAATTCAGCAGAAGTTATGGGTAACATTGAAACCTACGTTCCTTTATTAACATTATAAGATACAAGAATTGCGGCGGCAATGCAGCGGCTTTTTGTCGTTTTTGTAAAAGAACAAAAGTGGCTGATTTCAAATCGTTGGGATTTGTGGTTATGGGATATATTTATTGATGACTGGGTAATTTTTTCACCCCCTCGGGTTAATTTTTTGTTAAATATTGTATTGTCATCCAAACTACGTACGCCTGCAAAGTTTCAAGACAATTGTACAGTTGGAAGTGGGTTAGATTTGAATTGCCAGATTTGAACCATACAAACAAACATACAAAAATCAAACAGAGGATCGAAGCTGAATAAAATCGTTTAAAAAGACGAATTCACAACTTTGCACAGAAAAATTGAAAGCAAATGATACTCTTCACTCATTTTCATCCTCGTTCGGTGTTGAAGATTACTTTGTACAGGTCAATGAATTTGGGGTTTTTTCATCACATCAATAAATAACGAGTTATTTACGATGGATGTTGTTAGTGACTCACTCTGTACATTAATTTCCTTTCAAATTCGTATTTCTCAAATAGGCAGGCAAATATGGAGTACTGTGCATTCTCGAAGTCCCCAAATACCTGGCTTCCAGAGAATATCATAAATGCTGGTCTTTTATTGCACATTGAAACATGTATTTTGAGGAACCTACATCTATTTTTCATGAAACAGGAGTCGCATAATTTGAAACAAATTGTAATGACTCCCTAAAACATTCCTTCTACTTTTAACACTTTCGCTGCCGGCGGCGGCTGCGATCGGAGTCGTTTCAACGAATACCATGAATAGGGCTGCCATCTGTAAAATCACAAAGCCCGGACAGAGATCATTAAAACCCCGGATATTTCCACTTGAAACCCGGACATTTTTAACTATTTTATATATTAGGGCCGGTATTCATAGTCGCTACTTATTCTTAAGCAAATGCTTAAGCATTCGGCATCCTTTACTGGCTACTAGGTTAGTAGAAGATGCCGCATGCTTAAGAATAAGTAGCGACTATGAATACCGGCCAAGGTGTGATATACCAAGACAAACATTTCTGTAAATTATAGACTGTAACCGCAATCAGGAAATAAGGGTAAAGTATTTATGAGTTTTTGAGCGAGCAGCATCGAAAAACCCGGATCACTACAGAAAATCCCCCCGGACGTCCCCGGACGCCCTAAAAAAGAGGACAAATCCGGGGAAACCCGGACGGATGGCAGCCCTAACCATGAATTACATCAAAATTTGTTGTTTACTTTACTAATAATATGTATCCCCTATGATGTTATAAAAGTTTCCTCAGTTTGCCTCCGCTTGCCTCGGCTTGCCTCGTGCGGGGCGCACAGAACGAAAAATCTCAATTTGTCCAGCCCGAGGCATTCGGGTCTGCCTCGGCTTGCCTCATTCGCGTTCGTGCTCAAGTCTGTACGCGGCCTAAGTGAGTTCCACAGCGTGAATTCAGTGAGAGTGGACAAGTCACTCCCGAGTAAAACACCAATCCAGCAAATGCTCGAGCGTTCTTTAGAACAGTCATCTAGCGTATGCACAGTGGTAGTCAAAAGATAGTTTACAGGTCATGTTGGCTGCATAACAAACTTAATATTAGGCTTTGCAAATCTACGAGATATCAATTTTAAGATATAATTCTTTCTAATAGGACTATCTTCTTTCTGTCACCATTCATACTTTATAATTTTCTTTTGGCCACTACTCTAGGTGTAGGCACCAAGTGTGTTAGTAAATTCTCCAATCCGCGTGACCAAACAGAGCACAGCTCCACAGCGCGAATTCGGCGAGAATAACGAAAACTAGATTCGAGGTCTTGCAGGTGATCTAGAATCGAAGCAATGCTGTTAGGTCACTTACAATCAAGCTCCTTCCACAGATCCCTTTGTTTCTAATCTTCTTCCTTTGAATCCTCCGAGAAATCTCGCTGATACTCGGTACACCTACACCCGCGAAACGGAGTGACCGAAAATGGCAGCACGTGTCGGCGTGAAAAACGTCAACGTATTACACACGATGAGCAGGCTAGATAGCCGCGCTCTCGAAAGAGACCCTCGTTCATATCGAGCCACCGACTCAGCTCGAGTGCCGTTTCAATTACTCTGAAAACGATTCTCGAGTACCTCTTCATGTCCCTAGATAAAGTATCGCGAAGGCACATGCTCTCGGTCAGCCGGCTGATCCACGCACCGAGCCCGTAAAACGCGATGGATCTGATAATCGGGACGCTGGATCGTATCGTCCCTATCCTCGCAGAGAATGCCTCTCGACTACGGGGGCTTCCGCCGATATTGGAAGCCTCGTTTTTGCGCTGGCCGCGTAACGTCTATTTCGTAAATACTTTTCTCGCTGGTGCCTACATGTCGACGCGATGAACAGAAACGATAAACGACCCCTGCTCATCGCCGACTCGTTGAAAGCCGTTTAGACTTGCGATTCGTTTCGAGTGGACAGAGGAGACCCTTCCGGATGGAAAATTTCACTGGGTCCTTATAAACACGTAGCATTGTTCCACTACCGTTTAGGGGATGAAAAAGGAGTTCGCTATTAGCACGTCGAGTGCCACAACGGGATGTAAAGTTGTTGGTACGGCTTTGAAAACTGATCGAAAGGTTGGATTGCAATATCCAGTTATAAGGAAATTGATCTTCCGTTAAGTTCTTCGCAGTTTCAGCCTCCTTTTCCCTTCGTTCTGTTCCAACATGTAATCGAAGGGTATAGTCCCTGCCTTGACGAAAGCTTCGCTTACGATATGCGTGTACCGTGGGCTACCTCTGATCTACGTGACTCGGCGCGTGCTACATCATTTTTAACCGACTTCAAAAAGGAGGAGGTTATAGATTCGACCCGTATGTATAATTTTTTTTTATGTTTGTTCCCTCATAACTCCTCAGCATATGGACCGATTTCGATGATCTTTCTTTTATTCGAAAGAGGGCGATGTCCCGGTGGTCCCATCCTAGACTAAATCAATATTGGCCCAGTATTTTGCCAGTTATGATTAATAATAATAGTTTATATGTTTGTCCCCGCATAACTCCTCAACACATGGACCGATTTCGATGATCTTTCTTTTATTCGAAAGAGGGCGATGCCCCGGTGGTCTCATCCTACACTGTATCAGTATTGGCTCAATACTTTGCCAGTTATGATTAATAAAAAGACTATTGTCACCGAATTTTTATTAGTTTACGTACGTACGCGCATATCTCTTCAGCATCTTATATCAGTATATACAAAACTAATAAGTCAAAAATAAAAAAAAAATTTAAAAATTAAAACCGACTTCAAAAAAATAAACGGCACTAAAAAGTAAAAAATAATTTTTTCCCTTATTTAATCTAAGACTATCATAGGTACTTTTTAAATCGGCGCCTAATCATTTGCACTGTACAAATCTGGCGCCGACTTAAAAGTATGATAGTCGTAGATTAAATAAGGGAAAAAATTATTTTTTACTTTTTATTGCCGTTTATTTTTTTGAAGTCGGTTTTAATTTTTAAAAATTTTTTATTGTAAAATTGGATTAAGTATTCTTGTCATATTTGGGACTGAGCATAGCGACTGTACTTGTATGTGACTGAGTCGGAGACATTTCAAAAGTTAATCAACCGATCGGTTTCAAATTTTTGTTACCTACACAGTATATATCTGTTTTCAGCCCAGTCGTCGAGATTTATTAACAACTTCTTTCTACAATGCAAAAAGAAGTTGCGAAATTTTTAGTGAAAATCATTGTTACCACTGAAAGCGCCACAATTTTCATAGTTCTCACTTTTACGGATATATTTCGATAGGAAGTAAAGTCACAACCGAGCGAAGTAAGAGTCTTTCCTTCTATTCTGTTTCTGTTTACAATCCTAGGTCGAGTCACATATATCGTATCACATAAAGTCTCATCTCATATCTTCATAAGTACATCAATCACCTCACCGATGTCATTTCAATACATTCTGTACTCTTCTGAAAAGAACCTCAACGATCGCTCATGTCTTTCTCGTACAATCATTGTTCGTGCCTCTCCGTTAGCATGTGACGCGATAAAACAAAGTGGAGGCAAGAGGAACAACACGTACAATATCGCAGACACTCGGTAACACAAGAACGAGCATGTAAGCGCCAGATTTAGAGAGGCAGCCACGAAATTAAGAGCCGCGGCCGCACGCCGCGGCACAATCTGTCTGGCGGCTAAGCCGCGACAAATTTTTCATACGTACTCGCCCGTAAGTTATATTTATGACTCGTTCTTAAGGGGGAACGCGTGGCCGCCGTCAGACGCTAATGAGCGCCGGGAAGCGTCGTGGCGCTGGCCCGCGTCGCCGCGATGACGAATGTCTCCAGAGATCTGGGCGTCGAGCGTCCAGCGCAAAGGAAGATGTATTTGAGGGTGCGCTACGACTAAAATGGGACGAAATAAGCCGCCAGACATCGCTTCCCTCCAACAAAGTTTCGTCCTTAGCGTGCTCCGTGGCTAGTGGCTCACCAGTCGCAAACACTTTCGTCATTAAAAATCTTGCAGTACAGTATTGCTTACTCGCCCTTATCTATGCACGGCTCTTTCGATCAAAGAGAGGGTTTACTTAAATAGACGGCGTTAAAAACAACGGGTCTTTTAGGGACTTATAGTGCTCATCGAGAGGAATAGAAAATGCTGAATCAACATAGGCCCTAAAATCAATACTTCTGGTTTGAAATGTACTTTTGTGATTTCGAGCGTTCGGTAGCGTAAGTGAGGCCCTTCGTAATGCATTGAATGTCCACAGAAGAATCAGTTGGAAGAGTTTTACGGCACCCGCTTCTAGGCTCTGTTTTCCTACGGAACAGAATGACCGGTAGATGTTATTATGACTTTTAAACGAATAAGTTCCTAGAAATTTGTCTCCATCAAGTTACCTATTCACATTTTTTAATTAATGCGGGACAATGTTTATTCATTTATTTATTTATTTAAATAATTATACGGGAAATACCCATGGTTTACAAAAGACAAAGCCAAGAATTAATCACAGAGTCTGTACAATAAATTAGCCAAGGATCAGCAGCTAAAAAAGCCAACTAAACTAAACTTAAAAGACAAAACAAAGTACTAAGCACTAAAAACTAAATACCTCCATGTAAATTAGTTACAAGCCTATATAGTATCGTCTTTACTGAAGTCGAGGAGCACTGGAAGGGGTCTATGCCATCGAAATTTTGATTTGCAATAATCATCGCCCTGTTAATAGGGTCGACAGCGTAATGCCGATATTTCGGTAGCCTCGAAGCAAAGAGAGGCCTAGAACGCAAGCTCCTAACCGGAGCATTGAATGTTACTAGGGCAAGCCAGTCCGGACAATTTGTATGGCCACTGATAATTTTATACAGAAAAATCATGTCCGCAATGCGTCTACGTTCCTCCAGAGTGACCAACCTGAGGGATACAAGTGCCGGGCTATAATCATGGTCGTCCCTATCCATTGGATTCCCTAGGATACGAGGTGCAAACCTCAAAAACTTATGCTGCACCCTTTCGATAGATTTAATAGATTTCACATGATTAGGGCTCCAAATGATTGAGGCATACTCAACACGAGGCCTGACAAGGGCAACATACAACAGCTTCAGAGACTCGCTATCCCTGAAGGGTCTGGCAAACCTAGAAATAAAGCCCAAGGTTTTCATGGCCATACTAGTACAGCGCAAATAGTGAGGCCGAAAGTCAAAACAAGGTGCAATGCAGACCCCAAGATCAAACCTCCCCGATCACCTCACTTGAATCCCTTGGATTTCTCTTTATGGAGATACTCAAAATATTTACTGTACTCGTCAATAATAAATGATGTAAGGTAAAGGCACCAGTAGTTGGCCAGTTAAAGGAAATCCTTCACGTAAACAATAGTAACTACTTGCTCTGTCACTAAATAGTGACAGTCGCTGCATACAGATACTCTTTAAGCTTTCGAAATTATGTAATGAGAACGGTTTTTTAAAATAGTTATGTTATACAAATTTTAGACTTTTGTTTTGAATTTTCAGAAAAAACCTGTTCTCTTTGTCCTAGAGAAAAACACATTAATAAGTATAGTGTGTTCAGCCTTACTAACATGTATAATTGTTACTAACAGTTCAAGGATAAAAAATAAGATATCCATTTCTTTCGAGAAAAAAGAATTGCAAAAGTTTTATTCAAAGGCCCACATCATCGCCAATTCCCCGAATTTTGGCATAACCTTTTAGACGTGTATCTACGATCGCCGAAACTTTGAAGAAATTAAAAAACAAATAAGATTTCTTGAGCGGAGCCACGACACTACCCCTGCCAACGAAACTCCAGCCCTAATGAATTAACGAACGACAAAGTTGAAAAATGAATATAACGGCTGCCGAGTGGCTAAGGACCGTTTGTCAAGCCGGAAGCCCCTCGTTTGATTTAGGATGACGGGTTTTTACCACCAAACCGAAAGCCACCCCTTTTAGAAGCGTGAAAACCCGTCGGAAACAAGCGCGCAGGGCTCCGGTCGCTAAAACACCGAGCAAACAATCACGCCGCAGGTGTCGACGAGAAAAGAAACTTATCGACCCTCCTGTCTTCGCGTTTATGGCTCGAAGAGGCGCGCTTTCCACGCGGATCGTTCGATTATTACAGGGGGTTTATGGCGAGACTCGAATCGATGGACGTCGAGCATCGTCACGTCTCCCCTGGCCGGCGCCGTCTCGACTCCCAATTAGCAGCTTATCGTTTATTGGTTTTCGATATTTGCTTTCGTTTCGTGAGTTCGAGCCGAACCTCGGACGCTTCACAATTTTCCGAAGAATGGAAATCGGTCGTGCATCGGTGGGGGAGGTTCAAAACGCTTCCAACGATCTCGCGGCTCGCTGTGAAAACGTCAACTCGCGGATGTGAGAAAGTAGGCGATGGAAGATATGTTAATAATAATTATAAGTCATAAACAACAAATATAAAGATGACTGTAAATAGGTAGGTAATGTGTGAAGGGAAGGATTTGTTCATGATATACAGGGTGATTCAGGAATTAAAACTTTTAAGAAATTAAAACAGGAGAATATGAGGTATCAGTTGCTTACATTTGAAAGTAAAATGTCATTGATAATGTCACTTCGTATCAGACTTGTAATTTTACTAGGGTAAAGAGTACAATGGTTGGCCACTTAAGCAAGAGTGTCACATAAATAATGAATTATAAATGTGAATTTAGTAAATTTGAAATGGAAATCAATATAAGTACAAAAAACCCCTAACAATCTGAAAATAAATAGAGTTTATAAAAAAAAATCAAGAATGTATGAAAAGATACAAAAAATGTGTTTCCTACGAAAAAATATGGTTATTGGCATGTTCAAGACAGTAATTGTCCAATCGGTTCGACAGTGATTGGCCGCTATTTGACACATAATATAACCTAAAAGAAAATGTTACCTGATTTGGTGATAGAAATAAGATTAAAATTATACAATAAAAATGGATATATTTTATTATGTATGTATTTGTTGTGTTTGTTTCTGTTTTTAACAGGGGGCTAATTACTGTTTCACCATTAACATGGTTAAAAAAACTCACTGGCCGCCCGGCCAATTACTGTCATTCAACATTAATCATATGACAGTTGTTGGCCCCCGGTATTTTTCATAATATATGTATAATTTTAACAAATCAATAATTCTTTTATAAAATTTCAACCTTTATTTATCGATATATATCGAATATGAGAAACATACACATCATAAATACATTAAACTATTCGCAAACGTTCAACTGTACTCTTATGGTTTTTTATTAAATGGCTGCAATTTCCAAGCTTCAAAGCCGAGTCATCCTATTTGCTTTTATATATAATCACAGTATATAATGAGTGGAGAAATATTGATTACATCCGAAGCAAGAAAGTACAAGGAATATGTATATGTTCATTAAAAAAAGGCATAACATTGGTATTTCTTTATATTCATTTATTTCTCAAAATATGGCCAATCACTACCAGGTGGCCAACCACTGTACTCTTTACCCCTATGACAGCGGTAAAGTTTTACACTGTTGACCGCACATTCGGCATTCGGCGAATGCCAAATATTCGGTATTCGACAAATTGTTCGCCAAAATATTCGCGTAGGTATATCTTCATACTATGCGCTTATTCGGAAAATGATGACCGTTTCGTCTCGTGAACTGCGAATATTTGTACAGAAGCTCGCCCAAACATTTGATAATTTTATTAATCGGTGAATAGCGAACCTTTGCCTACGTCGCCTAAGTTGCTTGCCGAATGATGAACGAAATATAGGGGCAAAATATTTTTGTATTATTCATAACTTCTAATAGTGGGCAAAAGTTGCCTTTTATAAAGTTATTTAAGCTGTGAATGTTTAATCTGGATCAGCAAATTTTTTGAGGTACCGCAAGCCATTCAAAAATTCATATTACCGATTGTGTGACTTTTTGAATGAAAAAATTTGTTGATCAAGATCAAACTTTCACAGCTTAAATAACGTTATAAAAGGCAAGCTTTCCCCACTATTGGAAATCATGAATAATAAATAAATATTTTGCCCCTATATTTCGTTCCACCCGAATGCCGAATATAAGTAATATAAGTATATACTCCCACTTATATTAGGTAGTAGTGAGAATAGAATCCTTGTTTGTACAACACTTTTTATTCCGCAAAACCGCGCTGAAGCACCTTGTATTTTACTAACGTTTCTATAAACAATGTAGGTTACCACTGAATGCATACTGTAATTTATCTGACGATAAGCACATCTGGAGTGCAAAATGGAACACTTTGCAGCAGAGAAATGGATCTATGAAAGCACTCTTTGTAAATGTCCTACGAAAATGCTGATTGTGAGATTCACAATGTGAATCTGGCCAACTGAAAATTCAAATTTAAATTTTCAAAATGTAAAAAATAAGATTCACACTGTGAATTTTTACGTTTTTAAGAGAAAAAGGAACCTGCAAACATGAATATTTTTCCAAAATTTCTTTACAATTGTGTTTGGTTAATCAAAAGACAACTATCCCGCACCCAGGCCAACTGAAAATTCAAATTTAAATGTTCGCCTATATCGCTCCGCCCTTAGTACCCAATGAGGAACAGAGTGCTAGCAGAAAGCTGATCATTCAACATCGTAGAAGCAGCAAGGATCGAAGATATCTCGTAGATCGCCTTAGCCATTTTCATTACAACTGCTCGTCCTTATTATGCAGTTATACATATAAAATTGAGCAAAACCACGAATACTCTCGCATTACATTGATATTTAATAAGGATTCATGTTGTTTTACTCCACCAAGAATGAATTTTTAGCACATTAATGAATTGAAATAAAAAGCAGTATCACCAACAATGGTTACCCTGTTCGAAGGAAGTAAAAATCTCCTCGTTAAACACACCCGGGTAACTTGCGCGATAAGATATTCAAAATTGGAACAAAAATAATAATTCTCAATTGTCATTAGAAGTACCTACAAACCCTGTATCAGGTGGAAATTCCTCATACAATACGATTTTAATAAAAATCCGCAAGTGACTTTTAGTTGGCAATACCTAAGAGCTGCAAAATTGAGAGTCATAAAAACTTTTACAAGTGCAAAAGTAACCTCAGATTTGCCCCATTATGTACAGTTTTTACACAACTTGCTTTGACGTTTTTATGATATAATAAACCATTGAATGAAATGAGCAGTGAAAAATTGTCGCATGAAATCTATTTTGGTGTCAATTCTGAATATATGTATTTATTTACAAAAACTATACAACTTGGTAATTTACATCTTAACCTTAGTCAGAAAGCTTATTTAGCACATAGGTAGTCCCTTCTAGCTTTCGCTTTTGCGCGCTCCACCCGGGCTTAATCAAAGCTGACAATTAGTAAGAACTAATCTCACCACTAACTGATGTGGCCCGGCCACCCAGTATTTACAGTCTCCTAGAAAATTCTAGTAAGCTGTCTGTAATCTGTGTGGTATGAAATTGAAAAGAAAAGCAGCTTTCTTCATCGCGTGCCTGTGTAATCGGTATACAACGCTGCTCGCCGAGTGTTCCGACGAGAGTAACGTATATACTCGTTCGACGCGAATCGAATCGCATCCGGCGCGAACAAATCCACGAAATCCTCGAAATCGGGCTTGCGATTGCAGAATGGAAGAGAGGGCCGTGGAAGATCCACGGCGGCCCGACCGCCAGCTCAAGGGGTGGAACCCTTCCCACACCCCCTTCTGCTTCCGGGCCGAGCGCGCGGCAAGAGGGCCAATATATATCGGCAAGTAAAACAAAAGCCTTGGACAAACAACGAACAGTGATGTGTCTACCTCAAGGATGGAGGCGCCGAGGGAAATGAGGGTTGGCAGGGCGGGCAGCGGGGCGCGGATCGCGGTGGGGTAGGGGCGAAGGGGGTAGCGTGAAGGAGAGAGGGGGCGAGATATATGGGGAGGCTTTTAGTTTCGTTAATGGGTATCTCGTAGACCGATAAGTGCCGAGATCTGTCTACCTCCGGTTGCTTTACACCTTTTCCCGCTCCGTGGTGCACGGCTAGCTCCGTGCCCCTCGGCTTTCCTGGAATCCTGGAAAAATCGTAACATCCCGTCAACCCGTCCGACGCTCCTCCGACGGCGTTCCTTGAACTTCCGTGCTCGTGGACTTACTTTTCATTTCGAAGGGGGAGGAAATTTTGGTTGGGGAAGGGAATGATTCGTCTGCTCGTAGGGATCCGAATGAATTGGGGTGATGGGGTCGTTGAGCAAACTACGAATGAGGTATTGTGGAAGCGAGAGCTTTTTCAAAATTAGTTCTACCGAGCTATTATTAGATGGGGTTGCGAGAGCGTGCTCTTAGTCCTTGACACGTTTCGTAATCCAATTTTTTTGATTGTGGATTTTCAAAATCAATTATCTCGAAAATTAAGCTACTTACGAGAAAGATTTATTCTACCATTTCGATTTATGTGTGCACGAGAAATCGGCTCATAATACTGCCACACCCTGTATAACAAAATGAATATCTACGTTTGCTGAGTAATTAAAATTAATCCATTTTACGATACTGGGTATTGAAACGCGGTAAACATAAATCAGATGAATTTAAACAATCATTACAGGAGGTCGCCCCCATTGCAGTAAGATTTCTTGCACATTTGCTACGATATTTTTCTACATCACTGTTATAATAATTCTTTTTATATTTGATCTTCTGTTTGTAATCATAAGTGATGCTTAGAATACCTTAAACTAACGAGGGAACCCTGCCCATTACTTAGGGCTGGGACTATTTGTCGAATTTTTCGGTATTCGAATATTCGAATACTCCGGTTGCTCAATTATTTGGCGAATATAATTCGAATATCCAAGTATTCGAATACCATTCGAATATCCAAGTATTCGAATACCATTCGAATATTTAAGTATTCTAATACTAACATTCGAATACTCAAATATTCGAAGTTTATTCGTAGCATTCAAATACTTGTAAAATAATCGAATATTAAATTATTCGAATAGTCCCAGCCCTAATTACTACACACTAATTGCAATGAAATTTCATAAGAATGACAGAGACTTGCAAAATATTTCAACCATGCCTGCCCATCAGCGTGGACGTCTAATACAGGAGGCCCTACATTATTCGAACACCTGTTACCCGAATGTTCTGTCACTCGAACGTTCTAGTATCCGAACAGTATATTTCTTTTCATAATTAGGTATGTTGTGCGTAGGGTAGGGTGGGGCTAATAGTCCCGTTTTTCGTATAATCTTATGTAAAATTTAGTACTAACAATCTAGAGATATCTGGTGTTATTTTTTTAAAACTATAACTATTAGGCTTTACGTTCGCGAAGTTCATTTGGTGATATTGTTATTTTTTGTTGAGTTAGACCACAAAATGTTCGTCAATTTAAAATGGACTTATTGCCCCACGCGCGGGGCAAAAAGTCCATTGCTTGGGGTAAAAAGTCCCTAATATCTTCTAACCAACTTTTCGTGTAATGTAAAACTAAATAAGTAAAAAACTCTTCTTAAATCAACAAAGATTTATTGAACCAATTCTTTTCGGCATACAATATGAAAGGAAAGCATTATTTCCTTAACCAAAAATATAAATATAAGTCAGAGACTTACTTTGAACTAAAAACTATCAAAAATCTTCTCGCAACTAAAACAAAAACACTATTTAAAGGCTTTGGCATCGTTTCTTTATGCTTTGGCCATATTATTACGAAAGCAAATAATAAAAAATATAATTTCATTTTAAACTGTATCTTGCTTATATAAAACAAAAATCATTTTGTTAGTGTTACTTGATTATGAAATCAATGACTACCGTGGCGCATTCTAAAAAATAAAAATAAATATAAATAGTTCTCTAATTTCAAGTGAAGAGGCCATAAGTTCTCATGCGAGGTAACAGTCCCAATAAGGGACTTTTTGCCCCAATGGTACTTCTATAGTTTATGCGATATTTACGGTAGAAAATATTATCATTTACAAATAAACAATATCATGTACAGATTACTAAAGGAACATATAATCTTAACGTACTTAGCTGATACACTGATAAACTACGGTTTACTTCGTACAAAACAATAAAGACGACGTATTTATTTCACTTTTTAACGCGTATAATAACAAAGACGTCGTGTAATCCGAACGAAGGGCCAGAAACGACTGGCGACTCTGTGGTTACTTCCGTTTCTTCTCGCCTTTTTAACCGACTTCAAAAAGGAGGAGGTTATAGATTCGACCCGTATGTATAATTTTTTTTTTTATGTTTGTTCCCTCATAACTCCTCAGCATAGGACCGATTTTGGTGATCTTTCTTTTATACATAGTATACTGCGAAACAGAGAGTTTGCATTCGGCACTTTTTACCCGCCGGACTTTTAGCCCCACCCTACCCTACCTATGTCGTTTACTGTCGAAACAGATACGAACGTAGTATGTATGTACGTACTTCCATTCTTCTATATAGGTACCTAACGATCAAACGGAATACTATTCACCCTACTTCTGAATGAAATTGACGTTTAACACCTTATATGTAATGGTATCAAAGAGGAAACGTATTATGTAACATTTACATAATATTAAGTGTTGGAACGAAACCGGAGATAGGTACCGTAAACTGGGGTGACTTTGCCCGCGCCGGGGTGACATTGCCCACTTTTCGGAAGAACTATATTTTATTTTATTCTGAAGTAATTAGAATATATGGTGTTTTGTAATCGATAGCAATAATTTCTCCAAGGTCAAACGAAAAAAACAATAGCGAATTCAATCGTATGGTAATTTTTCAGTCAGAGTAAAAGAGTGGGCAAAGTCACCCCAGTTTACGGTACTTCAGAAGCTCAAAAATTCCTGAAAATGCTACAAAATTAGCAACAATATACATGCAACATTGGAAGATGCATGATACCACATGTACGGTATTTTTCATTTTTGGTATTATTACCTGTGCTGTACTTTCTGAAATGTAGAATAATCAGCGCGAGGATAGTGAGTATTCCACTATTCGAAAATTTCCTTAAAGCGGATTCACACATATTAGTTTCGCGACATTCAATGTGAATGGCCTCTTTGGCACGGCCAAGTAAATTGCTCCATTCCAAAACAGGGAAACAATATTTTTTACCACTGTCACGGAACTGATACGTGCGAATCCGCCTTATCACGTTTCTCTATTAATTCGGATACTGGATGCTCCACAGTACTTTACAAGACACCAGCCGGAATTGACCGTATTACAGAATTATACCGCGCCGGGGATTGAAATATGCGAGAAAATCGATAATACGGGATGAGGCGAAACAAAGCCCTGGGACTGATTTAATTACAGCTGGGAAAACGGTCGAGGCCCGCGGAACGCGGTGCGCGGTACGCGGGCGAGAATAATCAGACGCAATCGGCCAAGTCGGCCCACCGACCGGCATCGAATAACGTCAACAATTGGAAATCTAATCAGAATCGGCCAGTGCTACAATTCGACGGTGCCGATTGATTGGCCGGCTCGCCTATCGTTTACAAAGCTTGCAAACCGCGTGTGCTTGCCAGTCTCTCGCCCCCTCGATCCCTCATCGGTCCCAGCCTGTTCCTCTCCGTTAAATCGTTATCAACGAGGCTCTCCGCGCGCAACTGCTCCGATACAAACGACGCGGCATGTATTTTGGAATGCCCCCCTCTATACCGACAATAAAAATAGTTGTAATTGCATCACCGCCTGCATCCGATCCGTCGCATTGTTTGATGTTCTTAGCAAACATACGCCACTGTTTGATCGCGTTCCACGAGGGTAAAGAATTCGTCATCCTGTTGACTGGCGAAGGTGGATGATACGAAAGGTGCATCTCGAGGAGGTAGCGCTTGGGAAATAAAAATTCTTAGGAAGGAATTACGAAAGCATCGTGGGGAAAGTTATTAAAAAACGAGGGTAAATGTGAAATTGTGACAATGATTAAAATCATGTTTGTGTTCTGTTTCAGCTTCACTTCCTTCGGCTGATGATTCGTCTTCACTAATCGAAGTTCTATAAGATTGTTACTACATGAGAACAGCAATCGACGATGTTCGCTGATTTATAATCCAATTTTATTTTTGTGTATTGAATATTTTAGATAATAAAAGAAAATATTTAACTAATACTATTTAATTAAAAATGACTTGTTTAATAGATATTCCAGTTAGTTGCACTTCTTAATGAAACAATGGATGGCTTAAGTTATTATAAGCTTCAAATACTTACACTTATTCTACATACGAATTATGTTTGTCAACGAATATACTTGCTTCACGTAGCAAAGTCTAACGATATTTTAGTTTTCCTTAATACCAAATTTCGACTGCTTTACTTGCAGATTGTCACTTGAATTATTTCGGAGAAGGATCATCATCTGAAGAAAATAAGTATTACACCTACTTGACTTTAATCACATTTTCACGTTCGCATTCGGTTTTCATAACTTGTCCATCATATTTTGAACGAACGATTATGCTTTCCAGAAAACCTAGAACATATTACTCTTAAATGCCCTCCAAGAATTTGTCTTCTTCAATTACAAGAAAGAAGTTTTTGTGGCCTGAAGGTGCATCAGGAGCTGAAATCTATCGCAGACTTGCAGCACAGTACGGGAGCAGTGCACTGCCGCAAAACAGTGTCTACATACGAATGGTCGACAAGTTCAAAAATGGAAAAACCTCGGGGACTACTCTCTAATGGCGTTATACTGCTTCGCGGCAATGCTTGTCCTCATTCTGCCGCAGTAACTGTTGAAATCATCGAAAAACCGCATTTTGAGATATCCGACAACATCCGACCTATAGTACTGACCACGCCCCTTCGGATTACCACCTGTTTGGTCCACTCAAAACAGCCTTAAGGTAGTTCCTAACCAACTATATTAGTCAAATCAGAGTTGGGTAATAAACGATAAATATAAAGTCGTCTGATACTATAGAAATAATAATAATAATTTTTAACATCCTCTATATATATTTTAAAAAGTTCAATGCTAATATAAATAATTGTAATACGAAAATAGAATATTAAATTGGTTAGCGTAGTGAATTGGAGCAGCAGATCTGACAACGTCGCATACATTCGGAGCGTTGTTTATAACCAAAATGTCAGAAAAAATGTTCATATGAATTTGAATCGTCGTTCGATATTTAAATGTCTGAACATATCGATTGTGCGACGTTGCCACGTTGATTGCTCTATGTAATTTCAAAAATACTTGCACGTAAACCTATTTTTGATGGGCATTTACGAAGAAACCATGTGGTCAGTTTTACAGAAATTAATAAATTCATTTCGTGACATTTCGATGTACTTTTGTGCCAGTTTTGGTATATTTCTATAATATGGTTTTCCTGTTTCAGAAGAAAAACTGAAACTATAACCCTCTTTTTTTGTTTTCGCCATATGCCACTGTGTTAAAATGCATCAACTTTAATTAACAATTTCTCGATAACTATGTGGTAAATCGATTTTAAACTTTGTATAAGGGTTTCTTGTATTCCAAATTAGTTTAGTACGAAATTTGAAAGAATTCTGTAATTTAGTACATTATTCAGGAACTACCTTAAATGGCCGAAGATTTTCCACCGATGAGCAACTGAAGGAAGCGATACATACTTGCTCTATCTCTCAACTAAAAACATTTTATTCACAGGGCATGAAAAAGCTTGTGCGTCGATAGACCAAGTGTGTTGAAAGTCAAGGGTGCTATGTTGAAAAATAATGTAGAAACATGTAGGGTAAGTGCACCTAATGGTAATTAACTGAATTACCTAGTAGGCAAACATGTGTACGAAGTCATACTGTGGTTGCAACGTCACTTGAGCAACACCTAGCGTATGAAAAGTATTTTAGTGAATCTTGATAGCGTAAAAATATATTGGACCGTGACCAATTCTACATCATATCGGGAGAAGGTATGTTTAAAAAGTCTATGAGTGCATGGATATTTACTGGAAGTACCTAATTAATGGCATGCTTAAGCAAGTTAATCGGTTCCAACATTTCTCTTAACGGAAACAGTTTTCTTATGTTGTACAGCTGTGGTTTTCGTGTAGCTTCCACGTCACGAAATCATGAAACCACTGGTTTCAGTGTGGTATTTTCTACTGATGGGCAAATTAAATTTGAGGAGCTACAAAGCTGAACTTCGTTTGTACAGCATGTAAACGCGATCGCCTAAAAAAATAATATGTAATAATATAAACATTTCCAAATTGTATTTCTAATTTTTATAATAAAGATACATTTTAAATATAATCCTATTAAAACGATCTTTGGCAATAAGCCTCCAAAAGATTCATACGATTAAAAATAATAAATACACATAAACGTAACTTAAAAACCCATGATACATGAATTAATCAATATTTCTCATGTAGGCGATAATATTTTTCAAGATTTCGATTTTTGACTGTCTTGCTTTTTCCACCCCTGATTGAAAGTCTTTAGATTTCAACAGTTCTAACCAGCCGTACATGAAGCCCAAACAACGTCTTTTTATCTGAAACTAATTAGAAACGAAAATATCAAGTACGCTTCAATTGAGAACGATTTGAATTTGGGTTCGCGAAATTTGGTGCATTTACCCTACCTATTAGTGCTTTAACAAATATGGGTACTAGAGCGGAGCGGAAAATTTAAATTTGAATTTTCAGTTAGCCTGGGTGCGGGATAGTTGTCTATTGATTAACTAAACACAGCTGTAAACAAATTTTGGAAAAATATTCGTGTCTGCAGGTTCCTTTTCCTCCTAAAAATTATTATGTGATTATTCTCCTAAAAATGATTATATAATTATATGATTATATAATTGCAGACATGAATATTTTTCCAAAATTTGTTTACAGTTGTGTTTGGTTAATCAAAAAACGACTATCCCGCACCCAGGCCAACTAAAGATTCAATTTTAAACTATCGCCTACATAGTATCGCTCCGCCCTACTGAGTACATTCCGGATAATTATTGACTTGGCCTTGTAAATTGAAAAACAAAGAGAAACGGAAAGGAGAGAATATATTTGGTGGCGCGAAGATTCTATCTGCGTCCAGGTGACAACGGCTCGCCCAAAACGATGGAGCAATGCAGGGAGACAAATTGTACTTCAGATTGGCTGGTGCGCGCGCGCGTATGTTGTACGCACGCCGGCACGGGCGACAGCGTCCATGAAAACGCGCGTAATACCGGGGTCGCAGACTCTTGCAAACGGATTTCGTGGCCCGTAGCAACGTGGCCGTTTGCATGTTCCACGTGCTAACAATTCGGTCGCGGTTGCGATGCTATTTAACTGCTCCACCGCTCTGATTACTCCCCCGTGCCTCCGGGCGAATCAGGATTTAACGCGATGATCAGTCCTCGGAATGATCGTTCAAGCGCGTCGATTTCAAAACCGCCCACGGTTGTACCAGGGAATCGAGATAACTGTGACGTTTGTTCTTTGGTTTACCATTATACAAGTTTGTTTCCCGAGCGCGGCGTCGTTCCATGACAAAACGACCCACCCCCGGCATTCTTATCGATGCGCGTGCAACTGCCGTAACGTAGCTACATCTGTAGAGGGTACGATGGCCGTCTTCGCGGTATTTGTGAACCCGTTGTCAACTCGATATGCGCCAGAGATGGGATGCTTCATCCCCGTTGTCATTGTGTAGGGGAAACCGGGGCTGGTACGCCAGATTTTTAGTTTCTGATTTTTAAAAAATTATGTGAACGAAATATCATTGAACCGGTTAGTATATTTGATAAGGCGTACATTTGGCTACCTGATTAAATTATTAAAGTTGATGCAATGTGACAACAATAATTAAGGAATTTTAATGCTTTTCTAACACCTTCCGTGCTGGTCCGCCAGCCCCATGATAGGGGTTGGTTGACTTACAATATTGGGGTAGGTTGACTATAGGTACAATCAGTTAAGGGGTTACACCACCCTGGCGCTCGGAAAAATAGGTATAAAAATAAACTTTTTTTTTGACGCTGCCATTAAGTATATAAAATGATCTTTATTTTACACATATATATAGTAGTTTTATGAACAATTTACAATATTAACGATTAAAAAAAATAAAAAATGGCGGAGATATAAGCCGATAAGTAGGACCCTCTTTTGAAAATCCTTCCTGATGGTGTACTTGATTTCTCTGTTAGGCATCGTCTAAAATATAAAAAATAAATTGTTTCTTGTTTAAAAGGGTAATAGCTAAAATGTGACAGAGGGAAAACTTTTAAAATTTTTTTTGTAGAAACGACAGCTGTTTGAAAAAGAAACTCAAGTTTGCATCGATGTTAAAAAGTTTAAAAAATTTATAACTTTCGAACATGGCACCCAATCACAAAAATCCTATGATACATTTTAGCTATTACCCTTTTAAATAAGAAACAATTTATTTTTTATATTTTAGACGATGCCTAACAGAGAAATCAAGTACACCATTTTGAAGGATTTTCAAAAGAGGGTCCTACTTATCGGCTTATATCTCCGCCATTTTTTATTTTTTTTTAATCGTTAATATTGTAAATTGTTCATAAAACTACTATATATATGTGTAAAATAAAGATCATTTTATATACTTAATGGCAGCGTCAAAAAAAAAGTTTATTTTTATACCTATTTTTCCGAGCGCCAGGGTGGTGTAACCCCTTAAGAAAACGTTATTACCAACCTATCTCAGTGGTAATAAAATAACACAACGTCACAAGATTTGTTTCATTCTAAAATGTTAATTTCTTTCTTTCGTATTTTAATAATAAACTGAAAATTTTGCCAACTTAAGCATAAATTATAATGTATTTGTAACATAGTGAAGTTTAAACAAAGAATAATAAACGCTTACTGAATAACAAAATAACAAATTAAACCTTATTAACGTTATTAGTCAACCAACCCCGACCGATCATTTTGACTACAATAATCTGTATAACCTTCAATTATTTATGTATAAACAAAAATACTATGTCAATAGATCGTCTGATAAACAAGCTTTAAAATAGTCCCTTAACATTTATTCTATTGTAACTATATATACAGAGCGTGAAAAAATAAAATCTTTAAGAAAAAATATTTACTCACGTAGCCAATTTTCCGACAAACGCTGATAACTGTTAAAAAACGTGCGATCGCGGGGTTGGATATAGAAGTGACTTCTTTCTACACTGAATCTTTCCGCAGTAGCGCATATGTCGGTGCATAGTTATTAATAATTAACCTAGCTGTTGAGACAACCAACCCCGGTCTCCATTACTTTACAGTTTCGTTGGAAATCTATTTTCCAGTCCATAGACTTGTCTTGGCCGTTTAGATGCCTTACACTTAATTGAACTGAACGTATCTTTAATATAATTAAATGGAATATAAAAGAATGGTTTAGAAAATATCGCGATGATTGTCTACACCGTGTTCAAGCCACGACTAACTGTCGATTCGTTCCGTTGGCGATCATAACAGCACGGAGCACCTTAACACTAAAGAAAAAGAACTCCGCCTTGGTCTGCCTGGGGATCCACGCGTGGCTCTCTAGAAAGATAAATATTCGGAATATACATACCGTAAACTGGGGTGACTTTGCCCGCGCCGGGGTGACATTGCCCACTTTTCGGAAGAACTTTATTTTATTTTATTGTGAGGTAATTAGAACATATGGTGTTTTGTAATTTCTTCAAGGTCAAACGAAAAAAACAATAGCGAATTCAATCATATGGTAATTTTTCAGTCAAAGTAAAAAAGTGGGCAAAGTCACCCCGGCGGGCAAAGTCACCCCAGTTTACGGTAGTTTAAATATTTATCCAATAAGTTTTATGCTGTGGATTAACCTTGCTGTTTTGGAGCAGACATATTCCATTGTTAAATTTCACAACGGTGCTAGAAATCTGTATTACATAGGGTAAACTGCTGCACAAATGCTGGCACTGCACTAATCATTGGCACTCCGAAGTAAAAAGCCATATATTAAAAAATACAAGCTTAGAAAGTACTTTTTTACAATTTCTTATTTTTCTTTCACTACAACACTGCAAAGCCCAGTAGCTGAACTATACATTTTACATCTGGCAACACCACAAAGTGGGACAAAGGGCTCAGTTTTAGGCGTTTCCTTAAAATTTTTATAAGGGGTAGGTAAATATATTTTGTCGCTTTATAACTAAGTAATGGATTGAAATACAGATTTACTAAGTGTTGTAGGTATTTAATAGTGATTGAAACAGTCCGTTTCAACACTTTACACTTAGTTTTTAACTACATATGTTTTTCTATATTACCTCAAATTTTAGGGTGCAAATGATTGTACTTTTATGCCTATTTTTGTTTTTCATTGAATATTTTTAAAATAACGGACTTAACAGGTACCCAAGAGGTTTTATTTTAATGAGAAATCCATAATCATTGATAATAACTGAAAATTAACACCATATAAAAACTTCATTGTACAGTTTACTCTAGTTCCCTTTTTAACAACCCTTTTAATATACTGCCTTCTTCCATTTAAATTAACTGAAACGTATGCGACCTTCCAAAAAAATCCTTAACCCAAGCATCAACCCCCTCGTTCCCTCCACGCCCTAAAATACCTCCCTGGAGGGAAAGTGCCAAGTATCCAGGAACCCGTGATTTCTGTCCCTCAGTCGAGACCCGCGTGGGACCATTCCGAGAATGGCGTAGAGTTTCAATCGCAGCGGCAACAAACTGAACGATCGAACTATCACTGTAAATACAAGTTCTGCCAGCTTCCCTTTGGATATCGCGTGACCAGTACATTGTATTCCCGTCGATACGCGTCGTTCCTGGGCTTCGCTTTGTCCCACAAAGGAAGGAAGTGGTCCGTGCTATTCCCCGTGGTTCCTTGGGAACCGTTGAAAACCTGTCTACGTCATTTCCGCGATCAGCTCGCATATAACGGGCCGTGACATGATTTGCTTATTGGACCGGTCGTGTTGAACGAAGGGTTCGTGAAACGCACGAAGAGCGAGATGATACCACGGACCTCCACGAAATTATCATCGGTCGAGTCCCTCCTCCCAGCCGTCGACACCTCCGTGGAACAAAGAAATTCGTAACACTGGAAGAAAGCGGCGGACGGGGGAGAAGGCTGAATCCCTTCTTCGTCGGACTTTCTCGATTGCGCTGGGCTCGATTTAGAACATACTTCCAAAGTAAAACGGAGTGATATCCACTTTTCGTTCGCCACGAATAGTAATGGGATTCAAAAGATTCAAAAGGTGACGAGTTCAAGCTCGAAACTCTAGGCAACTCTAGACTTCAAAACGTTTAGTAAGAGCCTTGTGTTTGGTAGTCATCTACAACCTTGCAAATGTTATAAACTCTTAGAATTCCTTCAGTCTTTTTAGTTTTCATTGTTATATCGACAAGCAGGACCCCAGGAATAATTTCAGGACCCTCAAACTTATTTTATTTTCAAACTTTCTCAAAACTTCGCATTCTTGATTTACTCAAGAAACTTCCTAGAAAAGGTCTTGAAATTTCTGTGTTTTGAATGTCTGATGCCTTTGCTTTGTGTCGATTGCACTGATCTGTAAGGCAAAAAAAGGCAAACTCTTCAGTGTCGTAAAAATATCAACAAGCAGGATCAAGGTGTTCAAGTCTGAATATTTCAAGACTGTCAAACCTACTTCAGTCTCAAGTCAGTTAAAAATGACATTAGAACTGCATATTCGTGATTTAATCAAGCAATTTTCAGGCCAGCCTTATGAAATCCAACCACTGATAACGAGTCCTTTTACACGCACCAGAGGCGCTGCTTTCCGTATCGAGCTCGTCGATCGACCGTTCGATCGAGCCTCTCGAGTGAAATTCGGTTTTGAAAAGGGACTGTGAATAAACAGATAAAAATAATGCGAATCTGTGTACGCTCTGCCAGGAAGAGACAGATGGACCGTACGGTATTTGGCACAATGGCCGAGCATAAGACTTGGCAGACGGGATGGAATGATGTGCGCCAGTAAGAAACTAGAAATCCGATCGGTTTCCTATGGACTTCCTGCTTTCCTACCATCGGTCTTTCAACGCATATTTTATCAACTGCCTCCACGATTATCGAATCCACCGACTGAAGCATATGGAGGTTCTCCGTGTTGCGGCATTCGGTCGGCAAATCAAAATTACTGCCGCAAGATGTTCGCAGGCAAGCCCGTGACAGAACGCCTCCGTCGTTCGCTAAACGCGTAATCACCGCGGAGGTCGGCCGATCGACGCAATATTTTACTAAACGGAACGCAGAACCGCCGCGATCCACGGGCCTGATCCTAGGAAACTATGAAATTCTGCTTGTGCAAATACATACACGATAAATCAGCTCCAATAATAGTCGCGGAGCATCGCTGGCTCTACCAGCTGGCCACTCGAACAGCGCCACTGGTTATTGTTCGACGGGGCGAACTTCATTTTTCATCGACGCGCCGCAGAATCGATCGTCAAGCGGCCAGAATGGTTCCCGAGATCCATCAAATTCCGCGTTGGCTAGTTGAGCAATAAAATTGTCTGTTTACAAGCACAGCCCGCGCCGAGAATAGTTCAGACACCACCGCGGAAGCTTCCTTGGTGTTGAAGGCCCTCCAACGTGGAACCATCCGGATCGGAACATGATTTTTTTTTAATGGATCTTTAATGTCGTATCGGCTCCTTATGGTGGTTACTAATGATTGTTAGTTGTTAGCAGCCAAGCTGTCTTGCCTATTCAGCAATTTTTAAGTATTATTATTGTTGTTGGTTTTCTTCTTATTATTACATAATTCACCTAGATAAATGTTACGTGCCAGTGTTACATTAATTTGACCAGCAGTTCCATTTCCCTTACAAAAGTCAACGCTATTGACGACCACCCCGACGCTAAAGGTATCCTTTAACCATCGTTTGACGGATGCGGGGTCCGTTTGGACCCAGCCTATACGTACGTCCAGCTACTTATTACTCATCAGTATCATATCGCAGAAAGAGTAGGAATTCTAGGTCCCGACAAGATCGAGACATAATATAAAAACTTAGTCCAGGATATTTAGAAGTGAAATTGCGTAGCTGGTGAAAATGGGCCCCGCGTCCGCGGTGCACCGACTGACCAGCCATCCGCCATCAAAGGGTTAAATTCAGCTCCATCTGATTCCTCTAGCAGGCGGTTGGAGATTCAGGGCAGTCCAGGATGACGTGTTTAACATTTGTACCTAATAGCGTTGCACGTCGCAGAGTGGAGGGTTACGTTTGGTTGGTTGACGATGATGTGTAAATTTAGTGCGGCCCATTTCGTGTCTGGTGATTATTGTCAGAGCATTTGTCGATATATGTTCTTTATCACTCATAATACACAACGTTCATTAGAAGAGGAAACGATGAATAACAGGCACGGTTGAGCGCCGGGATCGGATCGGTTCAATGACTGTAATCGACGGGGCTCCACTTTCTAAGCAACTCGAGGCTCGTCGGAACGCGCGGTCAATGAAGCTTCGATTATAATTGTCGCTGCAACCGTTCGCGTTCTCCGTTGTTCCTGCCACTTGGCCCTATTGCCAAGCGATCTTCCCGCGTGCGAATAATTCACGACACGCTCGGCACGGGCTTTCGATCCGCAGCGAAATTGCACGATCCAAGTCCACTTTGTCCCTTCTAGTACCCCTTTCGATCCCTCGCCGAGGAAATTCACGTTCAATACACAGCGCTAACTATCGGCTCTCCATCAACTAAACTGTGTAATAAAACCGAGGACCGTCCGCAATTCGACTATCTCATCCGGTCAATGAAGAATCACCAAATATGTAAACTCCTACACACCGTGGGCCGTAAATCGTGGTGCGAGTGAGATGAGGTAGACTCTATGGCTCCAGATAAGTCGAAATAGAATAACTTTTTGCTGCACGGAGCTTCATTTTCCAGCAAAATGAGTTTGAAAATCGCTTGAGTAGGCACGAATGACATTTGACGTAACAGCTTTCGCCGCAGACGTTCTCAGCGTTTTTTTTTTACTATGAATAATTGCCCACCAGTTTAAAACAGGATAACTTTCCCAGTAGAACCATCCGATGGGATTTTTTGGAGCAGACGTGTTTCCATTACATGCTCCCAATGCAAGAAGCATACTCCTATTACCGTTCAGATGGTATCTATTGCGCCATTGAAACTGCTAGTTAATACCCATAGTATGTAAAAGAATTCTGATAGGAAATGATCACCGACACGTCAGGCACACTTTGACACGTGACAAAGGGTCGTAATAGCGGTCTGCAAGGAAAGCTGCGTACGTGAAATATCAGTTAGGAGTCACTTTTCTGTAAAGCGAAACTTCGCAGGTACGCCAAAAAGTTGTTCTGTCATTTCGACCGATTTTGGGCAACGGAATCTCCTCCATTTCGCTTGTGTACCACGATTCACGGCCCACGGTGTATAAGCCTGTACCATTTAATGGCATCTGAGGCAACCGGTCAATGGGCAGAAGGTCGATGGTGCGCGCCAGGCTTCGCCGGCCGCGAACAATTTTTCTAGAAGAGAAAATCAGTTGGAGAAATAGCACGGTGTGCCTGTGCCCCGTCACCGGTTTCCAAGCTGAAAAAGAAGCGACGAAAGACGGCAGAAGAAAGCACGGAGAAAGAGCAGAGGCGAGGTGACTTTTGAACGAATTCCGCTCACTCGGTTCGCGGCTGCTACGCATATTGTTCTATTTATGTAACCATTGTTCATCCATCGTTTAGGATAAATTTAGATAGCGGACAGAGAGGGCCGCTCTCTCGCTCTCGGAATGCCGGGTCGACTTCTTAAACGTTTCTTCTCCCGGCTTCGATTCCTCACTCTTTCTAGCCGGCCACCCTCTCCTCGCGCCCCGGCCCCACCCCTCTCGTTGCTCGCGTGCTATTAATGATACCGATTAATTTAGAACTATTGGGTTTCCCAATTAGCCAATCGGAGGCCGCGATATGCGGACGGTCTGCCTTTCCACGGCTTTCTTCTGACCGACCCGGCCAAACATGGACAGAATTTCGGGGAAATCGACATCCCCAGCTGCCATTAGACCTCTCCCGGCGATCATCGCTCCGATCGTCGTGCCCCATATACTCCATACTTTTAACAATCGATAATTCTTGCAAGCGCCCGACATTGTCTCCCTAGAGAATCCTCCATTTCTAATTGCGGTCGCGTCGCTTCGGCACTCTGCGCTTAGGAATCCTCGGCAACCACCCGCCCCCGCAGAAATTGCGCGGTGACATATCCTTCCAGTTCTTGCCACTTTCGCGGGCGGACCACCCCTCTGGAAGAGTCTGCAGACTCGACGGCGTCGTTTCCTTTCCTCGGAGCGGTCTGCCTTTGCTCGCGACGCGCCTCGGCGTCGACGCGCGCCCGCCCCGGTCCAAGTTCACAGTTCCGCTCGTTCCCAGGGCCCCCGATGGTCGCGCGCGTATACACGCCGCCGACGACGGCGCTGGCCGACCAACGGGCAAGGAAGATAAAGGACGTATAAATACGTACCCGGGGCGTGTTGTGATATTAATACAATTACGGATCAGTCCCGGGTCGGCCGACAGCCGCACGCAGACACTAGATTATCTGAATCGGGGTGAACGACTTTATATAGCACAGGAGCGAGCGTCTTCGTGGTCCCTTGGTTCTCGCTTTGTTGTCGGGATTCGAAGTTGTTCAGACAGTGAATCAAAGGGGTCGCAGCCGAGGCAGGCCCGGGGAATGGAATGCGCGGAAGTATCCGTCGGAGAGTCTTTTTCACGGGGTTGACGCTTTTAATTTCTTCGCGGGTTTTTTGGACGGGCCGCGAAGATTTGTGGCTGCTACCGTCCCACTGCGCCCGCCTCTGCTTCCCTCAAATTGGTCCCCTCCTCCCCCCTCCTCCCCCCTCGTTTTTCGCCCCTCGCCGCCAGGGAGCTCTCTTAATCGAGAAAGATCGCGAACGGAGACGGTCTCTGGGAGGGGACGGTCCTCGATAGCAGAATCTACGATTAATTTCGGCACATTTTGTTGGACACCTTGGGCAACCATGTTTCTGCTGTTACGGAATAGAGACCTTCTGTCCAGTATGCGGAATGTTTTGTAATACCTATGTGGGAACTGTAGAGGTGGAAGTGTAGGATGATTTTCGGAAGGACGAAATGCGGGGTGTCATGAATATGGATTCAAGAATGGTGATTTTTCTCCATTTGTGGGCATTATACGGGGAATTTTTTAATCTCTGGGAAGTATTCAGGTGGTGGATTCAGAATATTAAAATTGGAAGAAATGGTAGTACGAACTTGTGTTCTTTTAGATTCCAACAATTATTTTCACTAAGTGAATATATAGGGTAAGCAAGCCAGTAGATGGACGGGGCCCAGTAGATGGACGAATCGTTGGTTAATCGTTAATATTGAAAGAACTAGTTTTAATCTATATTATTGTTTTTTTATTTTGTAGAAAAAACGTTTGTTGTTTTATAGAACATTAACATAATTATCGAAAAAAAATGTTTGTATGCGAAAAATGTATTTGTATGTACGATTTTACGCCACCATGCGCGAGTCACACTTTTGTTATTAGCTATTGCTCAGCATCGCGTGAAAAAAACGTATTTGGATGAATTGTAAAGAGGTATGTAATAGATGAATGCATTCTAATTTAACAATTTATAAATAAACGCGTGAACAAAGAAAAATAAAACGATAGAACTTATAAAAATGACTGTCCATGTACTGATATGGGTTTTCTAACCTAAACGCAGTAAATGGACAGAATGGAATTAAACCTTTTGAAGCCACTAAGCCACCTTTGTGCCACTAAGAAAATGTTAAAAAGGTTACATATCCAATCCCGGACACTTTCCGAGACAGTTTTCAATGCGGGACAAACATTTCAAGTCCGGGACAGTCCCACACGATCCGGGACATCTGGCCACTTTAGGCTAGACATAACCTCACTTTATTTGCAACCTGGGCCCATAACCTGTTGCACCGTTCTCTGGCAATGAAGGCTCCATACGTTTTTAGTTTTGATGAAATAAACTATATTTTAACCAAAAATAACTTAATCTAGGTACCTACTATAGCTAATAAGCCTTTTACTCGTATAGCCAGATACCCGTCCATCTATTGGTTCTGTACTGTCCATCTGCTAGGTCTATCGTCCATCTACTGGTGATACGGGCTATGAGTTGAATTTTCATTATTTTATCCTTAAATACATTAATTTTTTACTTGCAGTTATTTTTTTCTTTAAATTTGTACATTTTTACGTGTAAAGTTTTTAATTTTATTTTAATACCACAGATATTTCTAAGAAATACCTTGATGTAAACTTCGGAATCAGCTAAACTGTCCATCTACTGGCCTGCTTACCCTACGTGGGCATGAAGTTGCTATTTAATTTAAAATTTAGAAAATTCAGGGTTCCGGTGGTGTGTAAATTTAATCCCGTGTTATTGGGTCATCCTGAAAGTTTCCGCGGTTTTCAATCGTTTTGTGTAAAGAATGCAACTCCACTAAAATTTAACAGTTTTACTGAGGATAAGGTCAGTTATGTTCGACACACTTTTGCACTGTAAAACAAGTGGATCTATTCCACGTGTACAAAAATCATCTTCGAAGTTTACGTCTCGAAATTAGAACGTCGGGAACCATTATTTAATTATCCAATCTTATGGTGCATCGTCACTGAAAGCTGTTCGCATATTGAGAGCTGCTTTCGCCAGCCGATGCCATAGTTTAAGCGAACCAGATGTCGAAAATCACTTTCCATGTTTGCTTTTGGACTTGTTGTACTCTGAACGGAACAAAATTAGGTAGCCGTCACTGCAAATAAAAAAAAACGTGAATTACGGTGAGCATCATCATATAGGTGTACCTATAATGTATGTGACGACAGAATCCAATACCACAAAAAACGCAGGATACTTCAGGATGACCCAACACTTTTTGTTTTAAATTCAACCAAGCTATTTCTATTGTAAGTCGATGCTATTAACATGACAGTCTGAGTTTAAAATAAAAGTGGCCCGTTTAGACAGCAAAATGGCGGATAGGAGTGTCAGAAATAAAACAAGGGACTGCTAATTATTGTGTGCTATTCCTTTGAACTTAGTTCTGAAGTATCAGACATACCCTATACGAGCTCTTCTCGTTACTTTTATGTCCCGAATTCTGCATTAAAATATTTTCCACACATTAAACGCCCTGTGTAACGATTACAAGTCGAGAAAAAATATTTTTAACTCCTCGTTGCATACTGTCGCAAATATGTAACATATATATTTTCTTTTTAATTTTTCTGTTTTAACTAGCCTGTAGTGTGATGTAACTACTTTATCATGAAAGATACATATCCTAGTTTATAAACATTTACAAACATCGCGCTGAACGTTGCAATTCCGCGGTTTTTAAGTAATCATAATCGTAATGACGTAAAAAAGTGGAAAAATAAAGAAAAGCACAAATTTTGTTAATTATTTTTCTCTTATTATTATCACTTGTACGAGTCCAAAAATGTATTATTTTTATGCAACGAAGGGTTAAACTAATGTTCGTGGCAACCCACCGTTTCTCTTCCTGAAACCCAATAACCCTGTACTGTGATTTACTCTAATCTACGCGTGACTCATTTTAACACTCCGAAGCTCGTATGTTTTGAGGCAAACTCACGCTCACTATCGATCCTATCCAAATTGCCCAAATGTTCACTGATTTTCTTCGAAAATTCCGAAATAACGTTCTTCGCGCTCACAAGCTCTACGTCGGTCTTCCCAAATCTCCCCAATGCTGTAGCTCCTCTTCTATTCCCACAACCTAAAAGCCACTGCATTTCCTCAATTCCAATAACGCATTAATATTTCAAAGCCAAGTCAGACTCGATCTAATCCTAGACACCTTATTTCCAATTTCTACCATCTATTGTTCTAACAATGAATTTCACGCCCCAGCCAAGGTAATTCCAATAGGACCCATCGTTGTGCTACTCTTACAGTGAATCTAATAAAACGATTGTTAAACGAACCAGCTCTTCCCTCGCGCGCCTTGCCCCACCCGCGTCGCCCGATTGATGATCGCGGTACGCACAACGCCGGCCACTTTTGAGCACACGAGCATTGGGCACTGTTCAGGGCGCAACGTCGGTCAACCCGCAACGAAAGAATGCCCACGATCAAGTTTTACTGGCGGCACTTGACCTCGCGTCAGTCAGCTTAGCGTGAACAATGTGGACGATTAACGAATCAACGGAAGAGACGTAGCCGCGGAGTGTTCTAGTGCGCTTCGTGGAGCGGAAGTGATCTCCACTGGCTCGTCCCTCCTCCGCCTCTAGGTCCCTGGCGTCGAGTTTTGCCTCCTCCACCACCCTCAGCCACCCTCCGCCGCCCCGTTCCCCACCGTTTGCAGCAGTGCCCCTCGGCAATCGGCGATCCGATCAACCGGAACCTCTCGAATTCACCGAGCCAGGCCACAAGTATCTCACTGAAGGCCGCTCCTTCGACGGCATCGACTGCCAATCATGCATTTACTCGGATGGGCCTAATCCCTCGAGCACTCTTCCTCGGTACCTCCGTGCTCGAGCAGCCGGGGAAATGTTCGCCTGAGACGTGGCGCACGGAGATCGGCTCGCAAATTCGTGTCCCTACGCTGCACCTGGGCTAAAGGGGTGCTAGGTTTTCACCGGAAGAAAACGGGAAGAAAGATGATGGTTGTTACGCGGCGAGAATTTGCCGACAGTTTGCTTGCTGGTGTCACGTGACTCTGGGATTCCGACCTACAGAGCGTGGGCCTAAAGCAAGGTGCATGCCGTGTAACGTAACCTTGTTGCGAACAGTGTTGGGAGTAGGATGATGATTCATGTAAAAATAAACCGAAAGGGTGGATTGAAATTTTTTTGTAAAAAGCTTAGTTTTCGAGGAAACTGAATTTAAAGATTCGTCGGGTACGCGTGCACTTGACATCTCTGGACTTTGTGTTTGTACTACAATACTAAGCGATGCCAGTGTCACGATAACGCATTCATTAACGTGTTTATTAATTTACGTCTGCTGTTTCCTTACGAAGTAATATGAAGGTGTACTTAGTGTTCCTTCTCGAGAATTCTTCCTCGAGAATTTCTCGAGAAATTTTATAATTGCTTATTTCTAATTTCTCGAGAAATACTGTAATTTCTCGAGAAACTTAAGTCTAGGAAAAATATTATAAGTCTCATTTATTTTCGGAAATGAATTTTCAGTTAGTTCGAATTGTGTATTACTAGTTAATCGCGAATCTATAAACACATCTACAATTTATAATACATGTTATTAATAACACTAGAACCTATATGAATTCCAGTAGAAAATCGCAGTAGATAAGATTCGACATCATCAACTGCTGAAGATGCTCTTAAATTCTTATTAAAGAATTTTAAAAAATTGTATACTGAATTAAGTACCTAATGAGTTTCTTGTGGCTATTAAAGAAGAAATATAGAAAAGAGGAGATAAGACTATTATATCCCTTATAAAATTTTCGCATGAACTAGAATTTTTTCAAAAAGAGTCAAAAGACACATTTCTTCATTTAACAGCCAAGACAGATATGTATAAAACGTCAAAATATAACAGTAACAGATTTTGTCACAAAAAGTAGATTCGCTGACGCTATATTAAACGCATTGTGAAAAAGTAATGATTCGCTTTGCACAAATTTTATATTAAATAAATAAATTTATCAATTATATTTAATATCTATTTTCTGATTTACACAAGTTTTGTATGAATTAGACGGGGATAATCGTTTAGATAAAGTTTCCTTGTGTTTTTCATACATATTATCAACATTATTCCAAAAATATAATTTTTGCTATATTTTTTCAATTTCTCCAGAATTCTCAAGAAATATGACCTGATTTCTGATTTCTCGAGAAACAAAACATATGGAGAAATCAGGAACACTAGGTGTATTGCTTACACGAACTAAAGTATAAAAAGACACTCTAGCTCTCCAGGAGCTTGTATTTATCTAGGAGGGTTTGCTGCAAGTGGGGTCCTCAGGTACAGATAGAAATAACATCCCACCAGGTAGAGGCGCCCAAATTGGCATTATATTGGAAAAGAAGTAACCTCCCAAGAAAATGCTGGTCAGTCGTAGAGACACCCATCTAACCTATATTTCTAAACCTAGTGTTTTTAATCTTTCAAATCCCGAAATGTAGCCAGCACACGAAATAAGAACAGCCTACTCCTCAGTCACAGAAATCCTCTCCGAACTTTCAGCAATAGAAGGGATGCCTGTTTCACAAACACGTTGCGGCGTTTCATCTCACGATTCCGCGATGAGAAACTCCAGCGCACCTGACGAAGCGACAGCGACTAAAAAGCAGAGGTGTTGGTAGCTGTTTTGACAGGAATACAGGCTTCTTTCGCGGGTTCGATCCGCTCGTTATGTCAGCCGAGTAGGTCGGCTCACCCGTGACCGACACCTGGAGGAATGACTCCCTTTCAAGGACGCCGAACAACGAATATGCGCTCAGTCATCATCGATTCCTCAGCGAGCCTTTGATTCGCCCCGTCGAGGATTCTTTTTCTTCGCCGCCTGGGCTTCTTCGTCGCTTCGAAACCAATTACACACGGTGTTTCTCATTAATTCCAATCGGAATCCGGCGATTTATCGACGTCGATTCGGTCCATGAATACCATCGTTGCGCCACCCCAGAGCCAACGTGTAACGCATTATCGATCATAAGCGAGCATAACTTGGAAACGGCCGCCAACGATAGGAAATTTAGATCGCTGTCGACTAATTTTGTGGAGAATCATCGACGTCTAACGCGGCCTGGTCGCGCGCAATTAACTCGATTGGAAAGGGAAGTCCATCAAGCTCGCCTCGCGTCGAAAGCTAAATGTGGAAGCCCGATCGCAAACAACGCCTAATTGATCTGCAGAGAAACTGTACAAATGACGATCTAATATTAGCTGCGAACGTGCACACTTTGAAACGTCTGCAGAAGAGGCGCAGCGCGGGAAATAATGCCATGTAGAGAGTGCGAACTGATCAGTGCAGCTTCTACCCTCCTAGTTGCAACGAAAAATGATGGCATGCCGCGTTCGATCAGCTGAAGAAGAGGAATTGCTCGGACGGACGTTGGTAGAGGCAGTGAAGATAGACAGAAGTATATGTAAAATGAATTTGAGAGCCACTGAGATCACGAGTGAACCGTGTTACCACTGTATGAGACCCTGGTCCGATGACGAAGAGGTCCTGGCAAGATGTGAACATAGCGCGAAGCGGCCAGAGCTGTTGAGATTCTGAGGGCAAAGAATAGAATGCTATATGCACCGTGACTTATTGGAGGAGTGGAAAATGAGATTTGGATATCGATAGTGTGAACGATGATCTCATTCCTGGGAGCATAATGCAAACTGATCTGCGGAGGCCTATCGCTGAACGTCGGACACACTTCTGCGGACTGTGTCCTTCGTTTTTGTTGTGGTGCACTTTTAATACGCAGTGCAAAGGCACAGTAGACGCTACGTCGGATTGTACATTACGAGCAATCGTTGCTCGTAGCGTCATTTGAAGTGGCGAAATGATTTTACTGGTTAACACTAGTTGCTACAAATGTGGGAAATTTCGTGAAATTTAGTATTCTTCAAATCACTAAACATTCTTTAGCGGACACCCTTTACAATGTTAACTGAAATCTCTCGCCGTTAAAATTAGATGTTAGATGCAACTAAATTATGGCAACTAAATTATTACAAAATAATTTAAATCCAAATTAAGAAAGAAATTTATTATTCAAGAAAAAACTAGTCCCACCTAGTAAAAATTGTAAACACATTATAAAAACATGATTATTCTTAGTTGCTTCTAAATTTTTCCAACTGTGCCCAGTTAATTCAAGCTTTCGCTTTACTCATTCATTTCACCTGCGGAAAGGGCTTCGCCGGAATTAGCCTCGACTAGTGAAAACGGGTTTTCACTCAATTCAGGTTTGCAATGCATTTACACGGCAATTTATTCGATAGATGACGTCGCTGAAGTATCACGTTTCTGCGCATTACTCTTGCGTTTGCGAGACGAATCGTGCGAAACGCAGGATGCTGCGAGTTCCCATCGATTCGAGAAATAGTTCCAGGGGGATGAGGAAAGCCGGGAGGAGAAGTGCTTTCGGGGGAGGGAAAAAAAACTCAAAGCCAACCGACAACGTAATCGATACGTCTCGAAGGTTTTTACGTGATTCGGAGTTATTGAATGGTGTGGGATATGACCGAGTCACCGTGAAATCTGAACCAGAGGAGAGTTCGCCTTTTTCTTCCCCCCGCTATTGAAAATTTTTCGCCATCCAGACCTCGAGTCGCCTTTTACGAGGCGATAAGTTACGGAAGATTAAAAAATCTCTGGGCCACAAGAAACATTCGCGTGCATCTGTAACTCTAAGATGACTTCGGTTAAGTTCGAATTCTGGGATCATATCACACCCTTCTTGAGGTTAAATTTTATGAAGCTTAGATTAAGTGAATTTGTAGTGTCTAGATTTATATGGAGTGTAAATCTACGAATGAAATAGAAAAGTATTCTAATCGACTACTTTATGTAATTAATATTTCGTAGGGAAAATAAAATATTTCTCCGCAAGCAGTCCCAAAAGTAGGGGAGAGTAGGGTAAAACGGAACATCAATGTCTCTCTTAAGATGAGAGCTGCGAATGAGTTGGTATCACGTGACATGGGACCAAACGGTCCTCACAGCATTTCGTCACAGACCATACTTGGATTTAGAAAATTTAAAACGGCAAGAACACCGTTGGATTCTATAGTCCTTACGCTATATTTTGACGTTTTACCCAGTTCTTCACCGCACGCTGAAGTACAAATATTAAATGCTTACTAAATTACCGCATGTGGGGCAAAGCGGAACGCTTTTGCTTGGGGTAAAACGGAACACCTATTTAACCCACTTCCACTAATCCAATTGTCTTGAAACTTTGCAGTCGTGCGTAGTTCTGATGACAATAGAAAATTATGAAAAGAAAACCGGGAGGGGTGAAAAAATTGCCCAGTCATCAATAAATATAACCCATAACCACAAATCCAAACGACTTGAAATCAGCCTGTAACCACAAATCAAATCAAATCAATTCAATCGTCATGAAATCAGCATATAACCACAAATAAAAACCTGGACACTAAAAAGTAAATAATAAAAAATATACAAAAAAAATTTAAGTTATACAATTTTATTTACAATCCACTAAAAACTAAAAAAGCTCCATTCACGTGTTGATATTCATTATACATGTAAAAATCCATGTGTATTTGATTATTTTCAGTAATTTTTATGTTATCTGGTAAGATATTTGTTCTTATGTGTATAATATATATTTGTGTTATATTTTATTTGTAATAGTTATACCTATAACATATATTTATAGTTTCTTACATAAATGGATACTTTTTAAATCATAAAAATAAAGATTTTAATAAAATCTTATTTTAATAAAATCATTTTAATAAAACCAAGGAATAACTCCAGTAAATCTCATTTTCCTTTGTTGCCATATATTTTTCTGAACAAAGGCTTTGATGTTCTTATAGTCTAAGGTCCATTTAAGATACCTGCTGAAGTCCGTGTCTTTTTATCCTTCCGATGTTATGTTATCTAATTTAAGCGTTCCATTTAATTTGAAAATTTACTTTTACATTAATACTTCTACCAACTAATAAGCGATAACATTCGCGTCTTTAATTTCCGCAACTTTAACCTAACAGAACTTCCACGGCGCCAAGGTACCTAATAATTGACCAAACCAAACAAAGCTGCACACAAATCCAAAAACACATCCGGTCAGTCAAGATCCGAAAAATCACCCCAGCTTAACACACTTCAACCGAATGTGCCAGTGAAATCGATACATACCTACAATTGAAACAATTCAAACAAAACCGTCCGCCACCTGGCGGCTCGCGCAGTGGGTCTCTCGAGCCGGTGCAATGTGACCAACGCAAAATTCTTCGCGCCGGGTCACTGGGTTAAAAACACCCACCTCATTAACTCTCAATTTAACGACCGTCCGAAAACTTCGCCAATATCGGGCTGAAAACAGCCGAGCGCCCCTTACGAACCGTGTAAATAAAACTCAAAATCCCCCTTCCTCTACCCCCGCCTACATCCTGCTGCCCTCTCTCCGTCGAATTCCCCGCAGCCGCCTACCAAAATTAATCCACGGGCTTTCTTCCACCTTGTCGAATAAAGGGCAAAAGCGAGTCCGAATCCCATCAATAATGGCCGGCCGGTTAATTTGCATCGCTGGATGGCTGCTCGCGTACGCGATGGAACAAAGCTATAATTATTAGTGGCCGTCGTCTGTGCACTTACCGTGGTCATTTATTAAGGGGCACGCCCCGCGCCCCGCGACACCCCCGACCCACCGACGAAAACTCCCGACGGCTATGACACACGCCGCGCGCGGACTTTCGCCGAGATTATGAACTGCCGGCGAAGATGAAATTCCTTTGTTCTAATCCGCGTCCGCTCGCCGGTTAATTTGTCTGGGTATGGCGCAGGTGCGCGTATATATAGACCAGGCCTACTTGGGGCCACGCGAGTTCACCACGGGGTTGGGATTGTTTGGGGCCCATGATCGCACCACCTATTAACGATTTAGGATGGTGGTTGGAAATTTGGGGACTTCCTGGGACGGGAAACGACTGGATGAGAAATTTTGTACATGTACATACCTAGGTATGTAGATTTGTCGAAGAGTTTGATGGTATTGGGCTGTGGAAAGGTAGAGAAAATATGGTTGTTAGGGTAAAGTAGCCGAATATGAGACCCATTTCTTAAAAACATCATAACGCTTGATTAGCAAGGGAACATCCTGAACCCGGAAATTCAAAAAATTCTGAAACTTTGTGAATATATAGGGAATTCCCTTCTGATTACAACGCAATTTTTGTTTGCTGCCCAAATTCACTCTAAGGGGGTGAAAATTGACCCCTGCAAATCCGGTTATTTTCCGATTTTGTGTTACATTTCGTGAACTGTAAAATATTTTTTCCCAAATGATAGATCTAATTAAAAGAAGTTACTTTTGTCTTGAAACTTTTTTTCTATCTCTTACAGTTCGCGAGTTATAACTCAAAATCGGAAAATAGCCGAATTTTCAGGGGTTAATTTCACCCCCTTCGAGTGAATTTGGGCAGTAAACAAAAATTGCATTGTAATCAGGAGGAAATCCCCTCCATCTTCTCAAAGTTTCGGAATTTTTTGAATTTTCGGGATCGGGATCTTCCCTTGTAACAACAGTTTTATTAAAAGTCGATACACGTTTTAAAAGTAGAATACCTATGCATTCTTTAGCAACCTACTGAAAAGTACTATAACAAAGATTCGGTTTCTTCATGATAAAATAAAAACGAAAGTCATTCAAATACGCAGATAAAAAAAATGGGTTCCTAATATGAGACCCAGTTTTTTTTATAAATTCGGCATGTGAAATCTATTTCGTCACTACCGCAGTCTTCGTGGGCCCACCACGCCCATCGTAACACTTTATACGTACACTTAACCCATTGTTCACCTAGCACATCTGAAGAATAAAGACCTGGGCAAAACAAGCATTCTGCATCATAATTATTTTCTTTCTTAATCACTTTCATCATTCAGAACAATTTCTTCTTCACTCTAATCAGTAGAACTTTCACGGGTCTCATATTCGGAAACAATAACATGATAACTGTTCAGTAGCTTGGAAGTCAGGTCTTCATCGTTTAATGATATTCAACTAGTAAGCCTTAAACTCCATTGCAAGCACTATACAACAGTATTTGTGTAATAATTTAATCGAACACACAACAAACAAATACACGGTTAGTTAGTAAAGAAATAGCATCGCTGTGACATTCAAGAGTTCTGTAGCGGAGATAAGCTGGGGTCTCATATTAGGAGAGGTCGTCATATTCGGCTACTTTACTCTAGTGTTGTTAACATTTCCGTTGGCATCGCTTAAATGATTCCGTGGAATGGATTCAAAGACCCGGGCACACATATCAGTTCCGCGTCAGGTCCGTATCAGTTCCGTGTCCACTGATTTCACTGATGACTATTCAGGAGTGTCCGCACTGTTCAGCAGACCTGCCCTTGGCCATTACAGTCATTAAAAATAACGAGAATTATATCATGCTTGGTGTCATTTTCACCAGAAAAATATCAGCAATCCATTGGTAATACTTGCATGAGGATCTAATACGCAATATAGAGATTGGCATTTTCATTACCGAATGGCCTATTGCTGCCTTTGCCTTTATAATTGTAGGGTTTAGAACCCCCAACGCGCAGCCTTCGAGAGCTTCGACCCGAGAACCCTTCCACGGTCATAAACAAGGACCCATTCAGACGATGTCAAGACAGCGTCAGTGAAAAAGCCAGAATATCTGGGCCAACGAATTTTAACTTCAGAGTGCGAATACGGATTCGACATTGAGGGGGGGAAATACGTCACTGACACGGAGAAGTGTGAACTTCTCTATTGCGAAGTAGGGAGACGATATTTTTTACCACTAACGCTGACGGAACCGACGCGAAACTGATATGTGTGCCCAGATCTTTCAGGTCTTTTCACGGAAAGCTAGCAGCCGCGGAACACGCCTACCACCTGCCATCTCTCGGCGAGCAAACGGACTACTTCCGCGTTTTTACGGGTTTCCCTTAAAAAGGCGGGTTTCGTAGGAACTTGAGTCTTCTCGCGCTGCAGCGAACTTTTTCGAAAGATATTCGGTGACCCTATTGGGACCGCACGTCTGAGTTTCAGCGGGGAGTAAGGTCGAACTTTGTAAGTTCTTGCAACACGTTTATATGCGAGACATAATCAGAGCAGTGGGTCCCCTGCAACTTCCAAAATGTCCCAAGTTTTTAGCCACTGCCTAAACCCGCAAGTTCTTTAACACTCGAAACTGATCGAAACCTTCGTATCCACGCTTAAAATCATCCATATCCCAAGTCTCAGCAGTTGAAACACAGCCCCAGGTTATCGCGCTTCTTATATTGTCAGTGACTCGACAATTTTCAACTTCTCGCTCGAGGGATGAGCGCAAAACATCCGAGTCGGCCTTTTTTTGACAGTCCCGAGCGAAATGATTTATGGATCGCGGGAGGGTACAAGGTCCGGCTAGCGGGGGTCTAGTTGTGCGATTTTACGGGCGTTGTTCTTTCCCTATAAACGAGCACGTCAAGGCAAAGTTCAGAGCGGGATTCCTCGACGACAGAGGTAACGAGTGTCCAGCAGTCTTCCAAAGAGAAGTCTTCCCGGAGTCCTTTTCCGTACCATCCCAGGAACCGTGTCCCAGGAGGAGCCGGTGCCGTAGGTAGACCAGATTTATGTGCAAAACTCCGCGTCGTCCCCTTCGTCCGAGCTGACGGGGATGCAAGAAACGATCCCCTAGGAGTCGAGGATAAACTTGCTCCTAACGATCGGCGAATCTGCATGGACGCCGGTAGGAGGACTTTCCGCCAGGAAATTTTAGCGATTCTCGTGCAGAGGCGGACGTGAACCTCGCGGCGACAGTGCCCTAGGACGGATTAGAACTGAAACGGAGTCACTTCGTTCCTGTAAAAAGGAATATTCTAATACTAATTCGTGGGGAGGAATACGGGAGGCGCGCGTGTACGGGATACCAGTATCGCGAAAATTAACTCGTGCCAGGTTGCTCGGGGAGACGAGCGGAGGAGAATGTTCAGCCGAAGATTCCGCGCGTTCCAGCTGTCTTCCGAACATAAGTAATTAATTAATCTGGGAATTATACAGTACAGATAAAATCGTACAAGCTGGGCTCGGCCCATCGTGTAATATTATTTGAAGATTTCCCTTCGTTCTGCTTCAGCGAGTTGTAAATTACGGTTAGGTCGTTCCCAGCTTCGGATGGCTATGCAAGCAAGCGGTGAGGGACATTATGCAGGAATCGTAGGTGCTGGAAAGTGTGTGTTTTAAGGTTTCCATTCGTTTTATCTGAAATAAATTTAACAACCCGGCGGGGGGGCGGAGGGGGGTAGGAGGGGCTGTTGTCGTTTCGTCGTTTTTCGATTTTGTAGCAAATCTACGTCCGCCCGTTTCCATGGCATTAAATATTCCGCGCAACAGTGTTACATTCGGTAATATTCAGCTCGTATAGCTACTCTGGATGCGCCTTCAGTTCGGTTTCAATCCTTTCCGCCTCCATTTACATGACTTTCTCTGTTTATGCCTCTTAGATGATATCGCCGCTGTTTTTCTTGCGGCTGAATACATGACTGGAACTTACAAAAAGATTATCCTCGATGACACGGTGTCCGGTTTAAATATTAAAATTTAAGTAGAAACTCCGCTCGTGCAGAAACCACACTCATCGAATAACGTTTAATATTCTCCTCGATCACTTCCACCGCGCTTTTAAGGTTTTTTCCTCATAAATTCGTGCACCCCTCTCGTTTTCACGTGTATCGAGGCAAATGCGAATCTACAATACGGATTCAGTCCCACAACCGCCGGTTTCTCAATGTCCTACCCACTCCCACGATCGTAACTTTAATCCTCGTTTTATACTCCCGGCCATAAGTCACTGGACATTTGGTAAATGTAGCATAAAAACGAATGGATTTTATGAAATGATGCTAAAGCATGAAATTAAACTCGCGTTTATTAGCTTCCTGTATTACCAAGTTTTATTTATTACCATTAATTTGTTCGACATTTCTAGGGTCATTCGGGGGAATATGCCACAGTTAATTTTGAAACGCGATATCTCGCGAGTATAAGTAGATACAGGGAAAAAGATAAAACTATATGGAAGTGTAGCTAATTCTGTGTATTGACTGATAAGTAGAGATGTGTAACTTTTATAGTTCAAGGAGAAACGTAAAAATACAAAAGTCCTCGATAGTGGCATATTACCCAAGTAGTGGGTAAATATGCCACAAGGTCTGAGGTAATATGCCACAAGCTGTGAAGTGCGGACTAATCACTCGAATTTTGGAGAATCGACAATATTTGAAACTATTTAAGCTATTAGTAACTGATAAGTCCAGGGATCGAAAAAGTTCTCGAACCCTCGTTTTTAAAAAAATTCTGTTAGAACTTATATGTTTTGTTTAAGAAAATGTCAGTTTCTGGGGAATTTTTATTGAAAAAAATTTAGGAACTTCTTTAAAAAGTGTTCTCATGGAATAGATATTTTAGAACCTATATAATAAAAGTTCCATGGAAACAAGTTACATTAGAACATTTATTAAAAAAGTTTTCATAAGATAAAGAAAAGTACTAAACTATTAGGTACTTGTTTTATTTAACAATATAATATCATATTCTTCATATGTTTATTTAATAAAAGGTATGAAAATCATAACATTAGAAATATCTACGTGGGTAAGTATTACAAATAAATAACACATTCAGAATATCAATTTAACTGTAATAATTATTTAATATAGTTGTAGTACTATCCATTGAATAGTATTCAGTATTTGTTACAACGATTGAGAACTTTTTTAATATTGGTGAACAAAATATCTGTTCCTGTTATAGAAAATTTTTTATTTTTATATTTTATAAGTTCCATTCCAACTAGAACCTTTATTTTTAAGAACTTTTATTTTATCGGTTCTTCTGGGAACTTATAATGTGAGAACATTTTTAAAAAAAGTTCCGCGGTCCATGTTTTAAATGGAACCTAGTGAAAAGTACCAGAACTTTTTCGATCCCTGCTGATAACAAATATTTGAACTCAATGAAACGTAAATTATATTTGAAAAAAAATTGTTATTTCTTACAAACTAAACAGTCTCCAAACTAAATAGTCTTCATGGACCAACTTCTTGCAACGAGTAGTTTTTCTCCAGTCACATTTAAGTACTTTTTTTATAGTAAGAATATATTTCACATATTGCACAGTATTTGTTATTTTCTGCATCAGTCGAATTCTCATAAGAAATATCTAGAGTCTCAAAATTTGTTCTACATAGTAGTACGAGCCTCCTTCACCATTCGAATGGCTTCCTTTAGACTTTCGTCTGACCAAGCAGCACGAAAAAATAACTCGATGGCATTAAATAGAAAGATTTATAAAGATGTGGCATATTACTCCACACGGCCATAAAAAGAAAGATTGAAAATCTCTCCACAAAGTACATAGTTTCAACGGATGTGTGAGAGGTTATAAAATTCGTTTGCTAGTATACTTTATCATAATCTGTTCATTTTTGTAGAGCTGTTCACACCAATGTATAATCTGCATTCTAGTTAGACTGGCTTAGAGTTCGCAATATAGGACTGGGTCCTGGAACGCCATCTTTTGTAGACACTATACAATACAAGAGAGAATAAAAAACCTAACCTAACCTAAGCATTCTAGTTACAGTGTGAAATTAGATCAAGACGACACTTTTATAACTTACCAGGATTTGCTGAAAATAAAAGAAGGTAAAAGCCAAAGTCTATTGTCGTCTTAGCAGTTACACTAAATTAGTGCAAATGTAACGCCCTCTTTGCAATATTTAAAAAATTATTGAGAAGTGGCATATTACCTCCAGTGACCCTGCACCAATTTCCTTCCAACATTTCTTGCAATCTTCTTCCCTCCTTTTTCATCCATTATACATTAATAATTCTACATTAAAACAATAACCAAAGCTAAGTAAACGCGACAAGGAGAGGTAATAAAATCGCTTCAGAAATCAGTACCCGCATCCCTATTTCCATCCGCCGTCAAAACAAGTAGCTGCCCAGTAACTTATGGCCGTCAACGGGCATCGATTTGCCGCGATCGAAATGCTTCGATTGCAAGCCCGCGCTCGCCAATTTGGCCCCAGTCGCTCTCTGAAAAGCCCCAGACCGGTCGCATCCCTCCGTCTCCGTGTCCTCGACTTCTAAATAACTGGCCGGCGAGCGTTGTCAAAACTCGCGTACACGCCGATCCGATGCGGCGTCTATTATTAACACCGGGGCCCGAAGCGCTTCCGTATTCCGCGTCATGTCGGCCCGATGGATCGCCCCGAACGCTGGCCGGCTATGGAATTAATAGCTCGCCCTTTTAACCGCGAACGTGACAATTCAAGTGCACTCGAGAGCATAGATCGAGACTGTCCCGCTCCGCCTTCCCAGGCGAACCGATGCCTCCTACTCGGGGCCACTTGGCGATTCCGCGCGCGGCTCTTAGACGCGTGACCTGGACGGTTCCCACGCAGCACGCACAACATCCTCACAATCGGCTGACGTGTCACATACATACGTGATCATGTTCTAATGCATCGCGCGCCCTACGGAAATTACAATTAGACGACTAGACGAGCGAGCAACCGCTCGATCCGTGGCATGACCGATCGTTAGAGACCTGGGATGCCCGAGCGGTTGCGCCTTGGTTCGGCGAAGGAACCTACGCGATGGGAGAAAATGCACTGTGCCGATGGGAGTTCCAGTGCTTTTTCGTAAGACTCCTCCCCTTCGAGCGGTGTAAAAGTGAAAGGGTTGCTAGGAAGGCGTGCATAGGTGTATCTTAAAATTTTCTGTATTTCGGTTTCGAATTTTTCTGGGAGACTCGGCGTTAGCGATGGATTTCGAAATATTCGAAGGAACTTTGGGTATCTTGTGTCTGCAATCACTTGAAGTATCATTTAAATCTCAACAATTTTGAAAGCTGTGACAAATTTTGAACGTTTCGTTGGAATTTGAACAGGTCGGGACTATTCTTTGGTAGTGGATTCTTTTAACCCAAACACGTTCGATACCTACTCAAACTGTTAAGAGCAATCAAGATTTCTTTCGTTCGTCACCTGCGTTACTTAAATTTCAATTTAATTGATTTGCGGTGCGGGAAGGATGAATGAAAGTATACAGTAAATCCTTAACTCAAAAATAAATTGAAAATTCAGAACAAAAGTTTTTTATACGGCCTATCGTTTTCGATAAAATCGAGTTAAAAATTCGAGTAATTAAATCACGGCAGGTAATTAAAGCTCTGTTAAAAATAAGTGGAAATTGCAGAATAGCTTTCATCGAAGGGGCTTTCCTTCTCGAAAGAATCGAGTTGATCGTGGAACAGATTTTTCGTAAAATGTACGCATACACCATGGATTTTCAAACTAATTTTTTTGAAAATAAAGGCTCACATCGAAACATTTTATTCCACATTTTTTATTCATTTTTCCCACAAAGAATCACCCTACGCCCCGACCTGTTCAGCACATTCAGCTATAAACAAATGAAGCAAAAATGGTTGTTATTCCATTTTACTGAAATATGCCACGAAATGTATTCTACATAAATAAATAACTAAATCGAGATTATAGAAGCAAGACAGCGCATGGAATGGCCATCACTACTGTGCGTCAACTGATCAAGAACAAGCACGGCGATTTGAATTATCGACCGCCTCGGGTTAGATAAAAATACCAGTTTTGCTGCGCGAACGACAGGAATACCGATTTTTCGATAACGCGCACGACACGGGTGTCGCTGAGGCGCTGCCGAGGCACATTCCGCCTTCGATTTTCGACTCATTCGAAGTCAGGCGCTACACCCCGAAACAACTGCTCGGATATCAGGAAACTGCGTGGCGAATGAATAAAACAGAGAAATAACAGTATCCACGCAGTCCGTCCCATACGTCGTTCGGTGGCCAACGAAAATAAGGTGGCCCGACATCGTGGGTACATCTTCATCGTCCGCGGCCGTCCGAGAAAAACACCTCTAGGTACTGCAAAAAAAAGACGATAAGAAACGAACGAACGTTGACGAAACGGCGCCGCGCGGCGCCTGGTTTGCAATCCGCTCATGCGTCCCCGTTCATAGAGCCTCGAACTGCAACCGTCTCCGAATATTTGTAACACCCGCCCTGTCGATCATGCGCGCAGAGAGGGCCGAGGCACGTGAATCATATTCATATCTGATTTGAATAAGAATGCCCAAGGCGGATCGCGAGTATTGTTATGCGGCAACATGACGAGCCGTTGGCATTCCGTCATGCTCGCGTTTCCCAGATCGGAATAATGCTATGCGGGCATTATAATCGTAAATATGGGGACCCACGGCCCCGTTAGGAATCCGCCTGGCACCCACCTATTTCAAAAGAGAATCATAATTTATTATTACACCGGCGTCGAACGGAATAACAATCGGCCGCGGGCAGCTCTTCCACGAACCAGGTCGAGTTTCGATCGATCTTTGAATACGTACGCGAGCCTCGATCCTCATCCGCGCCCCGTGTCCCGCGCTCACCGTTTCCCTTTATTTTCTCCTGCTCCTCCTCTTATTTACGGTCCCGCACGGCAGCGTAGAAATTTTTGTACGTCGCGCCGTGGTGCCCGGCTTTAACGATCAACGCCGCCGCGCCGCTCCGATCGAAATACACAGCCCGCCATTGGATGGCCAGCTCTCTGTTAACGTTCGTTCGTGTAGCTAGTTATGTAGTCCCGTAACTAGGCCCGGAACAATTTAGAGCCTTTTCACACGGAGTATTTCTATGGGGTATAACTGATGTTTCAGATGTATCCACTTGGCAGAGGAGAGGATGCTTTCGGAAAGATGGAGGGTGATAGGAAGTGGGAGAATGTATTAAAAATACTAATTGACGGCTGAAAATACTTCTCGCGTGGAAAGGCCCTGAATTATCGCCACACTTTCCACTTTAAGGTAGAACTTATTACAGAGGCAGAGGTATTTTTCCTGTTACTACTGAAGGACTATTATCTTCATCAAACGTCTAATGTATAGGTACATATGTGCCCCTTAGTTGATAAGGGAATTAAGTCCCTTTTATTAGCATTGTGAAAATTGAACTTTCGTGTAATTTACAGGTATATATAAAAGAAGAAGTCCTAACTGACTGACTGACTGACTCATCAACGCCCAGCTCAAACCGTTTAACCTAGGAACGTGAAATTTGGAATAGTTAGAACACTAAGGAAGAATTTTTGGAAATTCCGTCCCCAAAGGGGTGAAAAGGGGTAAAATGTATTTTCTCGGATTCCTTAATATCTCTTAGGCCCGATTAGATATCAACTTGGTTCTTACTCTCAAAGATTGCTCACACAATTGCTTAAAAATCAATTTCAGGATTTTGCCCTAATCAACCCCGTAAGGGGGTGAGAAGGGGTGAAACGTATTTTCACGGATTCCTCAAAATCTCTTATGGCCAATTAGATATCAACTTGGTTTTTACTTCGAAAGGTTACCCACATAAATGCCTTAAAATCAATTTGATGATTTTGCCCTAATTAACCCTTAAGGGAGTGGTGGAAAGGGGTGAAATGTGTTTTCATGGAGTCCTTAATATCTGGACCCGAAGCGAAGCGCGGGTGTATTTTGCTAGTGCTTCATAAAATATTAAGAACAGAATGTAGCTTTATTGTAAGAAAATAAAGTGAAAGAATAGTAATTATGATAACACAACTTAAAAGAAAACACTACATTTCTTTCGATAGTATACTAACGGTAACATAACGAATAATCAAGTGCCATTATTGAATTGTAATATCACTTCCTTGTATAGATAAGGTCTTAGTATCTTTTCATAAAGAATAAGACTTTTCATTAACTTTCATTTAGGTGTGGTTCGAAACTACACTCTTTATGAAAATGCTCGAATTTATATTGAATCGAATGGAACCTCCATTTTTTAGTTATCACTGCAAAACAAAAGAAACATTTTTTAAAAAACCTCTAATGATCCATCTGTGGCGTCATATATAATGCATATTTTTGACTAAACAAACAAGTTTATAAAGCTTATACTTCATGCCAAAGAACAAGTCTCAGTTTCAATTTGTTTCTTTGTAATTAATTGAAACAGAAATGCTTCATTTTAGACAGGAACATTTGCCTACTACCCTTAAGCGGTTCCTATATTTACTCCTCTTCTATTACCTATGCTTCAAACGTAGTTTAATTAATTGCTTATTCCATGTTCCGTTCACCCACCATTCATCAGCTGGAGTGCCTGCACTATTAATAGTTTTATTTTATGCACTAAAGTATAGTTAACCCGTCAATGATAAATAAATTAATAAATTGTAACTCGGTAAATCAAAACCTCGGTGTTGTATCTTTTTGTCGACGATTGGTACATAAAAAATCGTGGGACGAAGGGGGCAGACTCGATGACTCGAAGCTCGATCGTTCGTCGAGATCGGGAACACGTGGGGAAAACGGGATCCTTGGCCAACGAGTGAAGCGGTTGATCGAATTTTTCCCAAGCGACACCGTCCACTCTTCTATTCCGTGCGTGGAACTTATGGCAGTTATAGAGGCATCGGATAAATCGAAGAAACCAGGCCCGGAATACCAATCCAGTCAGTGGCCTCCAGTAAACGTGGCGCGACATTGAAAGGAATGTAAATGCGTTATGAACACCGGCCCAGTTCCACACGGTGTCACGGGTCGTCTGTGGCTTACAGATTGCCCCATAAACGGGGCCCCGGACTCGAAAACGCCCGACTCGAGCCTTGGGCGCCGTACGTGATACCAAACGGTCGAGAATTTCGTCGGGAAAGACCGTTTGGGAACACCGAAATAAAGAAATTCTGCCGTCCAGCGATGGGCTTGAAGAGTATTCCGAACAATTCCATTGCCCAACGCTTCGTGCAACAATTTCGTAGTTCGGGAAAGCGTTCAGAGTCTTGGTAGATATTAGGCAGAAATGCGTGGCACATTGTCTAAGGCTTTTTCAGGACATTAAAAAATAGTTTCATAAATCAATTAGGATATGTCTTGAGGGGTCATGCTCAGTCAGGAGGCCGAAAAAAGGGTGGTCTTTGGAAATTTTTTACTCAAAAGCTATAACACATTTCTCAAAGAATCTTTTTTCCTTTTGAGGATTGCATCTAGTACCGTGCATCGTAATTTTTTTATTTAAAAATATTTATCAATAACTAAGTTATTGTCCATCACTCGAAGGTTCTCTAAAAAAAAAGGCTTCTGCAGTGACCACTGCTGCTCGACAGTCGATCATCTGAAATAAAAAATTCCAAAGAATTTACTTATTACATTATATTATCTAGTATTTGAACGAAGGATTTTTCGAAATATTGATTTGGGAAAAAATGGCTGATGTTTAAAGTAAAAGTTTCAATTTTTATCATAAATCGTGCCTGATTTTCGTCAATTAAAAGAAAACTAAGCATCGGATAAAAAAATCCTTCGTTCAAAGACTAGTTTATTGTTCCTATAGTAAGCTTGTAAAATTTGAAGTAAATCGGTTGAATGGCTTTTGAAATATTTTGCTCACCGATTTTGAAAAATCCTTCGACTGATGGACAATAACTTAGTTTTAAAAAAATTTCCAAAGTCCACCATTTTTTCGGCCTCCTGACTGAGCACGACACCTTAAGGTCGTTAGGGCCTTGTTCAGCGAAACAATATGTAACTTTCCCGAGAAAGAATGAGGAAGATGCAGAAGCGTAAGAAACTCCCACTTTCGAAACCAATTCAAATTCAAATTCCAAATGAAGGCTGCTCGCAACATTTACTTAAAACGTGTCGAGCCCATCGCTACGTCTAGCAGCGGCTTCTGCATGCTGGCCGCGTGGGATCTTTCCGAATCTCGCCCGGGATGTGCTGCTCGACACGAAGGATTTTTGCATATTTTTGTCGCGGCGCGCGAACGTTTTCTTGATATCCACTTTTATACGTGAAACTTTCACGAGCGAATAAAGTTTCGCATTTGTCACGCGACATACGAATGCGAAACGGACGGCCGGATATTTTCGACATTTCTGCGACGTATGCCTCTACCGAACGTTAGTTCATTGGAATGTGGAATCGCGATGAGGAATTGTTGACGAATAATTTTGTGGATTTCGATCTACGTGTCTTTTTTTCCGTGGACGAATTTCGCGGGGTTTACTGGCTGTCCGTGGAAGATCGACGACGGGCGTATCGTTAAAAGTAGTCAGACCACCAAGATCGGTGGAACGAGCATCACGGTGTCAATTAATGAGCCCTGGAGGGCGTGGGGCGAGAAGGGAGGCTGTACGTGGAACGGGGCCCCGCGGACCAGCAAAAGCCCGAGCTCCTCTGGTTTTGTCGCTCGGTTCCTGGTAGGCAGCCATAATAAATACATAATATGCACATAAAGGCGAGCCGGCGCGATCGAAATGATCAAGAGAGATCCTCGATCGTCGTGCCGACGCGCCGTGGGTGGCTTCAGCTTCCGATCCACGGGGCCCAATGAAAATCTCCACGCTTTCTGGCGTGCCTCGAGTGATTGCGGCTCGATTTTCAAACACCCAATCAGCTGACCACTCTGTTCCTCGGAAGTCTGTCTTACTACGTTTCAATAACGGGGACGGATACTTTCTGCCAAATGGACGGTCGCTATTTTGGATTCAACCTCTGGTTTTAACGGTGTTCTATATTTCATTCAACGAGTTCATTTACAGATTATAAACTTGGTTCTAACTTACTGGAAATACAATGTTAGTAGGTAAATGTAGAATAGAAACTTTTGGAAAAAATAATTAGCGCTATGGAGGTATGTAAATTGTCATTGAACTACGACTTATTTAATTGTTTCTATTATGTAGAAAATGTAAAGTAAACTACCAATGTTAAACAATTTGATAGAAGACCATTAAATTTTTATTCCAACAATTTATTTATATCTAGGTACCATAGTGTTTAAGATATACAGAAAAATAGGAAAAGAGATATTAACAACAGAAAAAGAATTGTCTGATACATTGTTTAACAAAAATCGGAATTTTTGGGTTACCGGGTGAAATACTAACCATGCCACAAAAGTGTCTCCCGTGAGAAGGTAAGCGGGTTCGTTTTAAGAAATGAGGCGTACGCTGTTCGACTGGCAAAATAACGATAATTCACCTAAGGCACAGGATCCAAGAATTGACCAACGTGCTGCATCGAAACGTGCCCCGGTCATTGTCAGCTCGCACGTCTTGCTAAACTGTGGCTGGCAACGTTCCGTCGCCGGGCGCCCAAGTACGAAGCCCGTCGACGGTTTTTGCCACCCCTAATTTCAAAGGGCCCCAAGCTCATTTTATTGCGATTCCCGCGATCCGCTCAATTCCCGGTTTGGACGTAACGGCGGTTTCTTTCCACAGTGTCCCCGATTCTGATGATCGCGCGCGTGAGAATTGTGCGAAACAACCAGCGAACATCACCGAACTCCAAAAAGAAGGGCCCGGGAGGGGGGCTAGGTTCAGCAAGGGAGGACAGCTTCATCTCCGTGGTGGTCCCGCGCGGCGGCAAAAAGCCCCCTCGCGGAATGCCCCATAGTTCTGACTTCCAATAATTATGCGCGAAGCGTACGGGGTACCAGAGGAGTTGAATATTCATCCGTTATGGCGAGCATTATACGGTTCGGCCAGTGGCGATGAACCCAGATCACCTGTCGAAGTTAGTTCTTCAGTAGCTGATTGGGCCAGTGGAAATGGAAACAAAAGCAGGGCCTTGTAGAAATCGTGGTAGAATCGCGAAAGGGATGATTCTTCGTGCAAAAATACATAGATTGAAAATGTAGAGAAAATTTGTTATCCTAGGCTTGGTTTTTAAGGAAAACAATTTTGAAGACAAACTGAATACGGAGCACTTGTAATTATGATTCGTCTAATGACATTTTAGACAGTTGTACCTGCCTATTGTATAATGCAAAAAGGTGGTTTCGAGATAAATGACTTTTAGTATTTTGTATTTTGACATCGGCATTTTATATGAATCGGGTTAGGTTAAATATTAAATCTGGATAAAGTGGTAGGTATCTAAATATTTTGTGACGAACGCGCAAAATATTTCATAAACTCGAAAGGAAACTGTTGTAGATACCTCCGCCCAAAATCAGGCATCGATTTCACATACATCCGAAATATAAACTGTTATATCTTCAATTTCAATGCAGATATGGCTTTCGTATTTAATATACATATAGATAACCTATTTTTGTGCTATCTGGAAGTTATAACTCAATTTCAATGAAAGTTGCAGATACGCTCTTTCGAATTAACACGGCAGAATTGTAATTTAATAAGATACGAGATAAACTTGAGATTAAAGGGTCATGTCCAGTTGGCAGGCGAAAAAGAACGTGATTTACGGGAATTTTGGGGGGAAACTCTAATGTATATTTTTTTACAACTATTTGCTCATTTTAAAAGTACTTATATTCAGCAACTCTCAGTAATTTTGTTATAGGAAAATATTAAAATATTAAATCCTTCGTTCACGCACCAAATAAACTCATATATTAACCGAATTTTCTTCACTTTCTGATTTCAGATGATCCGGCTTGGGGAAATTGTGTTCACCGCGCAGCGCCTTTATAAAAACAGCTTCCACTAGAGTGGCTGTTCTTCGTTCATTTTTTAATATTTTCCTATAACAAAATTCCTGAGGGTTGCTGAATAGACGTACTTCTAAAATAAGGAAATATTTGTAAGAAACATACATCGCATTTTTCACAAAAAATTAACGAAAATGACCCTTTGACCCTTTAATGACCCTTTAATTAATTTAGTAAGTGATATATTGCTGAATGTAGCTCCCTCTTGTGGTGTACGCACACAGAGTTGAGCTCGTCGCAGTATTAATGCATGTAATTTTCTCGTAATATCTTGAAATTTCTTTAACTTGATGTTTTCGATGCCTCTGCTATACACGATGTCTTTGACATAACCTTATGTCCAGAGGTGGTCCATAGAACAATAAGGGATATAAAATATGCTTTCTTATAAATCCCTCGAACGAATCAAGATGATGAACATTTTTTGAGACAGTTTTAGATTGTCTTGCGATTAAAACAGGATAGAAATTGCTGAAAGGCTTGAAAACATTCAGACTTTTGGAAACCTTGACCCTTGCGTGTTAATATTGTCCTGACGCTAAAGAATTTGCATGTGTCTATCTCACAAATCTCTGTAATTTCGACTGACTTTGAAACCGAAACACCAAATGTTCCAAATTTAAAATTCTCAAATTTTCAAAGAATTCGCAAAACCGTACAAACCACCGAACACATGAATCTTGCAAATCATTTTCAAATCTTTTAAATTTCAGGCATCTCCTTAAAACGTTCTTAATTCCCTCGAATCTCATCGCTTTACTTTGAAAACGAGACACCAAATGTTCCAAATTTGAAAATCTCAAGGTTTCAAAGAATTTGCAAAATCGTACAAGACCACCGAACACATGAATCTCGCAAATCATTTTCAAATCTTTTAAATTTCAGGCATCTCCTTAAAACGTTCTTGATTCCCTCAAATCCCATCGCTATACTTTGGAAACGAGACACCACATGTTCCAAATTTAAAATTCTCAAATTTTCAAAGAATTCGCAAAACCGTACAAGGCCACTGAACACATGAATCTTGCAAACCATTTTAAAGTCTCTTAAGGAGGTTCGATACCGGAGAAAAAGTAATGAGAAATCTTTGAAAAGTGTTCTAATCTAATGTTCAAAGTGTTGTCCGCATTGTGTCAAAATTTCAAGTCGATTAACCGCACGGTTTTTGAAAAAATTGAAATCAAAGTTGCACTCTTATACACAGGCTGTTATGGGAGAAACGATAAAATTTCTATAAAATGTTACACGGAGTCTTTAAAAATAGTGAAAAAGTCCTAAAAAATGTTGCAATGAAAAGCTTAAGTATTCCCATGAAATTCTAAAAAAGAAAGTCGGACATGAACCATACGGTTTATTAGGTAATTGAATAAATAGACAGCAATGTTCTCATATTTTTGGAACTGCCAGAAGGAACTGTTTGAAACGTGGCAACGCTGTACACCGGGTAGTCATCTATACAATGTATACTTGTACAAAGGATACAGTAAAAAGTGGTAGAAACACTACCAAGCTATAAACATGTATTTAATAATTTGTTGCGAACCAGTACGAACGCGCAAAAGGACGCTACAACAGTGAGATGGAAAGAGAAAAAAAGATGGACGCAAAGCGACGTTGCCATATTTCACTCGCATATTTTACGCTACTATTAATGAAAATATTGTGTTTCTAGCTGCATTAAACATACTTTTTGTTTAATTGAATTCCAAAACAAACAGTGTAGTAAGTAATAATTTTCTTAGGAACAGACATGTAAATAACATTTTTGTTTACATAATATTTTTTTATCTAAGATTGGTATCACTGCAGAGCTCCCATGTATAAGCATAGGCTTACCCCTCTCGCCGCCTGCCCCGCAAGTGAGGTATCGAACCTCCTTAAATTTCAGGCATCGCCTTAAAACGCTCTTAATTCCCTCAAATCCCACCACTATAGACACGACCCCCGCAAACTTTCAAAATAACCAGCACACTCCGAAACAAAGTATCGTACCCAAAATTGTATTCTACACTTTCGACTTGCTTTTGCACAGGTAGTCAGCCCTCGCACGGTTGCGCCACAACTTCAACCAGATGCTGTACAATATCCATGTCGAACTGAAGCAGCCACGCCGAAAGTATTCCGCTCGATAAATTTCTTTTCCCCCGGGAAAATAATATATCTCTTCGCGTGAAATCTGTTTTTCTGCCAGTGAAAGGAGACAAAGGTCAATCAGAAGTCGTTGAATCGAGTGGCCACGAGCATCTTTGCGGGTCGTGCTCGATTCAGCGTCCGCGTCGGGCCGCAGTTAATGGGGATTCGAGTGTCGATGAGGCATCGACGCCGATGGACGTCGACGTCGGTCAAGGGAGGCCGGGACAGCCAGCCCCGTTGTTTTTACGCGACGTGCCCAGTAATTTACAGTCGGTCATTCAGCCATACATGGCCGGTACGATCGGTGGCCTCGCTATACGTCAAATTATCCCATATATCATGGCTTTCTTCGCTGTCCTCGTCGATTTATGTGCACGCGCATAATATAAATTATTAAATAAGTCCACGCCGGTCGCGCTTGCGCTCGTTATTTATCGATCGGTAAGAACAGATCCGTCGAATTGCCGATCGACCAGCCAGATAAGCGGCGACCAAGGTTTCACCAGCGCGGCTAGAAGTAATGATTAACCTTTGGAAAAACTTACCGCCGCGTTATATCAGAAATTTCTTAAGAATCACCCTTTTAAAAGGGAAACCCCAGTTCTTATCAACTGCAGCACACGGACTTAGGTATTCCACGCGCGATACCTGAGGCACGCAAGGGTGGAAAAGATGACTTGTTGCAAATGGGACGTTTCTACAACGATCGCCATTACCCATACAGCACACTTCGTTGCAGGAGTATTGCAGGAACGTTGCTGCAATATTACGTTATTGCAGGTTGCATTGCAATATTGCAGGAACAATGCAACAATACTGCCGTGCAATATTTGAGTGGCAACGTTCTTGCAATATTGCAGGAATATTGAGCAGTCGTTGCCACTGCAATGTTCCACTGGCAACAATCCTATAATATTTCGGCAATATTGCGTGCACATCGACGTGCATTGTTACAGTGGCAGCGCTCCAACAACATTCTGTAATATTGCGCACACGTTGCCACTGCAATGTTCTAGTGGCAACGATCCTACAATATTTCTGCAATATTGCGCGCACATCGACGTGCAATGTTCCAATGGCAACAATCCTATAATATTTCGGCAATATTGCGCGCACATCGACGTGCAATGTTCCAATGGCAACAATCCTATAATATTTCGGCAATATTGCGCGCACATCGACGTGCAATGTTACAGTGCCAACGATTCTACAATATTTCGGCAATATTGCGCGCACATCGACATGCAATGTTCCAATGGCAACGCCCAAACAAAATTGCGCACATATTGCCGTACAATACTGTAGTGACAATATTGTAGAATCATTACAGCAATATTCTGAAGCAATTATGACTTTGACCAAATTTGCCGAAATATGTACATGACGTAGAGTAAACTCTACAGCATGTTTCATTTAACTGGTTAGGCTAGAATTTCTCGTTAGCCGTTGAAGGTATAAAAAAAAGTGTTATCGCGAGACTTGTTTGTACATGAAATTATAAAAGAGATTTGAAGATCAATTTAATTTTTTTAGATAGAGTAGGTACTATATATTTGAATATGAGAAATTATAATCATTGTTATTAAATGTCTTTATTGCACAAACACGTATATACAATCAAGCAAGAGAGAAAAAAGAAGAAAAGATAAATGCAAAGGTTCAGTCTAAAGACTGTTTTCTAACCTAACCTAAAATGACACCGGGTGAAAGTTGTAAGCTGCATCTATAGTGTTACAAATCCCTAATGGGGTTTGTCAAATGAGCCCTCGTTTTTTAATAATCTGAGTTTAAAGTTTTGCTCGATAGGAATATAAGTTCGAATACGTAAGCAATCTTATCAATCAGCGGTTGTAGCTGCAGCGGTAAAAATAAAAAAAAAATAAAAAGTGTTCGTCTACGATGCTGCATGTCCTCGGTTCGAATCCCCCTGGGGAAAAAAGTTATCTTTAAAAAAAACACGGGCGTTATACTACTACGATTCTGCCTACACAAATTCATGTCGTCGCGTCCCTCACTGCCCGAAACGTTGCGGCGGGACTATTTCTATAAAATCTCCGGAACGTTGCGGGAATACACTCCTGCAATATTGCTAAGGCGGGACATAGGAGTAAACCTGCAACTTCTCTGCAATGATGCGGTGCAACATTGCAATCTCGCACCGCAGTATTGCCGAATAGTTGCTGGATCATTGCCACAATTTTGCCGTTTCGTTGCAGAATCATTGCCGGAACGTTGCAGGACTACATATTTCTAATGTTGCCGCAACTTTGCAAAACTACACACCTGCAATATTGCGAAGGCGGACATAGGATTGAACCTGCAACGTCTCTGCAATGTTTTGGTGCAACATTGCAAAGACGTTGCTGCAATGTTATGGTGCTGTGTGGGTAACGACAAGCGAACGACCGATGCCAATGTTTCCTGACACACTGCCATGTCTGTTGCATCGCTATCAGAAACCAATCATCATGCTCGACAGCTACTCCGATCCGTACTCTTACCTCTGCTTCCTGTGTCCTCGAACACTCCAATTTCCGCAATTACGATTGTCCATCGTTTCCTCAGGATTGAATGAAAAGGGACAAGAGAAACGGTGCCAAAGTTCCCAAGGAACCTCGTTAATCTATAACTACCCCATGGACAGTTAACTGCCCCAGCCTTTACAGGGGAAATGAAATTACGAGCCGGGCGCGAAAAAAAATTTCGAAAGCGGGACACGGAGCGGCGGAAAGGTGGCGCGAAAACAAGTCGCAGAAGGAGGGCGGGCTAACGTATTCGCCTCGGGTAGGCACGGATCTGAGGTAACGATTTTAACAGCGCCGTCGATAAGACCACCATCATTATTCACAATTTAACCTAAACCCTCCGTTTCCGTCGCGGCACCGGCCCCCGAGAGTTTTAATTACCGACATATCAAGCGACGCGACGGAGGGACACGATTATTGATTGTTTCCCCGTTTATTGTATATTTTAAATTTAATTCGGTACACCGAGCGGGGGTTGCGGGAGGGCGGGAAGACGAGCGACCGGCAATAGCTGTCAAATGCTGCCTCGTTTTTAAATCCCTCTTGTAAAGTAAAATGAGACAAGCCTCGGCCCCCCCTCGCCCTTCTCAACCCCCTCCGTTCACTGTTCCTTCGGGGTGGACTCATCCCTTCCCCCACCGGCGTTCTTTGTCTCTGATAATTCGCGCCAATACGACGAAGCTAAAGCTGTTCCTAGGGATTGAGCGTTCGACGGTTTTATTGGCCTGAATCGTGATTGGATCTCTCGCTTATAGTCGATCGTTGCCTTCCCAGGGGCGAATAAAATTGATTGACGTTCAATTTACTCTCGGTATGCTCCTTGTTGGAGAGGACGGGGCGGAAGTCACTGCTTTGCAATTTTTTCACGCGCAGGATCACACGATCGACGTACAATTCGCGACAAACTGCGTCAGAGATCATAGCTGGCACTGAGGATTAGTGTCCTAATGCCGCGCGACACTGTTGCGGCAGACCCGCGCGGGGGGGGACAGCAAAGTGCTGGCGGCCATTTTCCCTCGCTCTATCTGGCAGCGACGTCCTTTCCGCCGATTCGCAGCTAGACGGGCCCGTGCGGATCGCAGATATCGCGTTTCCGGTGCCGCGGTGATTCCTCATCCGTTGCAGCGCGCTAGTTCTTCCGGTGATTAAGCGGCGACGGGGGCCGGGGTCCGCTCTGTAATTTGCAGAGACATTATACGGCTTGATTAAAATAATAATGCCCGGGGCCGCCACAGTCGGCGAGCGCCGGGTCGGGCCCAGCCGAACCGGCTTATGAATATTGATCCCCATCCGGTGTTTGGTAATAAACATATCGTGCGGCATCGTTTTTACATTGGCATCACAATGGAGTCGAGGAGCGTAATGTCAACCGGCGGCCAACGGATTATTGTAATCGGATTATTTTACGTCCGCTTTTTCGCGGCACCAGCCCTCTCTGTCTCTCCGCGGCGGCGGCGCGGATTGAATATTTATGATCCCCATAAGTCGGCGATTAATTGCACGCGACGAAGGACGTTGTTACGCCGGGCAAGATTGTTTCTTGTCATTCAGCGGGAGCACCAACGCGTTGCGACTATCTCGCCGCCGGATATGTATATTCATCGACGTGACCGAACCATCTGCTCCCCTCAATATCCTCTGCCATTCTTGTCGCTAATGATCCTCCTCTGCGGGCCCTCGTAACGAACGTACCCCGATTGACACTTTATCTGCCGCTGTCGCGTACGCGCGAGTTCGGGATCTCGGTCTACTATTGCGCGCAAGAATTCCATTACTTTCTTAACGTTCTATCTGTCTCCGCTACTTACCGTATCCTATTTCATCTACGCCATCGACGATCTTTCTCAACATGTTCCTCCGCGGCCTCCTCTCAGCCCACTTTATCTGCCGCTGTCTCGCGTACGCGCGAGTTCACGATTCTCATCTACCATTGCGCGCGTGCATATGGATTCCCTCTTGCTTCATATGCATCAGCGATACATCTGTAATTAAAAGATCCCCGGTGTACTCGCAGAATGCAATCACACAAGTTTTGGGGTGTCCGGGTAGCCGAAATTACGAGACCCGGTTTGCGATTCGGAAGCCGATTTTGATGTTTAAAAATTCTTACGTCTGATCACGCAAGTTAAAAGTTTGAGGGTACCCGTAAATCCGGAAACTCCTTAAGTTGTGATTTTGCAGCGTGATCAGATGTAAGAATTTTTAGGCAAGAAAATCGGCAGCCGAATCGCAAATTGGGTCTCGTAATTTCGGGTACCCGCACAGTCCTACATAAGTTTTCAAGAAATGATTCGGAATTTTTTTAAGAAGATAGGTCGCAGGTACGTGGATTTAAATTGGTTTTAAAAATTTTAAATTAAAATGTGAGATTATATTAAGTGTTGTGTGACACGTTGAGTGTCTCACAAGTGGAGTGTGAGGTTCTCGGTAGAATTTTAATCTACTGACTGGAGCATTCCTCCGCCAAAATGCGTGCGATTTAACACATTTGCGTCACGGCTGTAAATTGGGATGACCTTCTCTTGTAACCACGATATTAAACCTGGCGATGTACTTATCATTGGAACTTTATTGATTATTTATTTTTTAATTTGTAAAAAACATCAGTAGGTATGCGGAATATTCCACTATAGTACGGGGATATCGGCCAGTCGCTGCACGCGGAATATTCCGCGTTTGGTGATACAATTTTCGTGGAATATTCTGCTTTGTGACGCAAATGGGTTAAACATATGTATTCGAGAATGATTGCAGAATAGTTAACTCATTTTGTCCACAGGAAATGCGACTTAAGGTTTAATATTTACTCTTTTTATAAGGTGAAATCTTTTAATGTTCGCGACAAATCAACTCGTCTTACTGAAAAGTGAGGAATTTTCAGATGACGAGTTGACTCCCACCGGATCAAAAAGTGACTAAGTAACAGATTCCATTGCCTATAATATTCAGCTGCAGGAAAATTAATGTCGTTTTAAGTTCTTTGTAGTTACAGCTTTTTTCCTGTACCTACTTTTCTTCAATACCGAATCGAAGAATATGCTTTTATCTTTGGTGAAAACTTAACTGAAGATAATTATCGCGAACGCAAATCTCGCAATATTTAACCCTTCGTTGACACACCTCTTTTTTCGATCAACTTTAACATACCTGGGTGGCTCACACCCGGGACAGTCTTTGAACGACTGCCATTCTCATCTGAAGAATCCAAACGATATGAAATGAATCATGGGTCAAATTCAAGGTCTCTAGAATGTATGCCAATAGTTTTTTTTATTGAAATTTCATCACAGTTTTTGTAACAAAATTCTACATTACCATATGTCGAGAGAACACGAAGAAAATTTTCAAAAAATTGTAACTTTTACAAATTTCAATATTAAAAACTAAAAATCTACAGAGTTATGGTTCAGATATAATATTTTGAGAGAAAAAATAGTTTGTGAGTCGCCTTTGGAGAAAAGGTATTTATTTTGCATATAGAAGCTACAGAGCGTCAAAATCAGCTTATGGGTGGCTCACACCCAGAGTGTCAACGAAGGGTTAAGACGCAAATCTCTTTATGACGCTATCAACAGTATCAACATCCATTTAGTATTCGTTTCCGTCGAAACGGTTTCACGTGGGGTCGAAAAGGTGCGAAAGGGCACCGGTCTTGACTGGAATGAAGATAAAATGGCCAAAAATCGAGGGGTCGGAGAACGGCGGACCATGTAAGATCGCAGGGGGCCGTCGAATAGGCGACGGCGGCCTTACTACTGTTGGGTAGCGGAACCCCCGCTGACATTCGGCCCCCCATCGACACCTGACAACCTGCTGGCTGCTACCTACAAATTACTTTGCGTTCTGACCCCTGCTATCCCGATGCTCGTCACGAGTTGCCCGATGCGTGCTACGCAGCGCTGGCAGAGTAGGTATTGTTGTTACCAAAAAAGTGGAACACCGTATTTGAAGAAAAAGTTGCATCGTTCGATCATATAAGACTTATCGGCGGGGACAGGTACACTCGAGCCTCGTTATGTACTTGCAGGCCAACCTCATTTGTTGCATTCAAGAAACGGCAGGTACACACAGTTACTTAGCAATGACCACAAATAAAGTACAAAGTGATAGAGGAAGGGGAAGCGCAGTTAAATCGCTGTCAATTGAATAATAAATGATATTTTTGCATGCAATTCGTTATGTTATGCTACATGAAAGATGAATAATTCCTCTTTACTTTAAAAAGTAAAGACTTTACTTATGCTACATGAAAGATGAATAATTCCTCTTTACTTTAAAAAGTAAAGACTTTACTTATGCTACATGAAAGATGAATAATTCCTCTTTACTTTAAAAAGGAAAGACTTTACTTATGCTACTTTAAAAAGTTAAGAGGAATTATTCATCTTTCCTTTTTAAAGTAAAGAGGAATTATTCATCTTTCATGCAGCATAAATAAAGTCTTTACTTTAGTTAGAATCGTTGAAACCTACAAATTTTTAATTAGGAATTAAAAAACGTAAGACATGAAAAAATCCGGTCCTGAAAAAAGTGTACCTAATATCGCCTACTCAAGATATATTGATTAACTAGTTTTACTACTCGGCTTCGCCGGAAATTTAGATTCTGATTTTATAAAAAAAAAATTTTAAGTTTTTTTTGTGAAATGATCACATTCATCTGGATTAGTCGTTCGAAAGTTTTTAGGCGACAGACAAACACACAAACATATAGTAGCTTTCTGCTTTATATATTAAGATTCATTTATATATGAGTTTTTAAAGTCATTTTCACATGTGCTTTTATTATTTCTGGCTCTATAAATGTTTTCTTATCCATCTTAGATTTTGTTTTTATTACAAAAATATAGAAATCGGACTTTTAAAGCATTTTATTTTCTACGTTCGGATGTACATATTGGACAAATAAAGTTTATTTCGGTTGCTCCGCAAATTTCGTGACCCCACCTGTAACAAACATTGCATCGAACCATTGTTCTCCGGTAGGCGGCACTGAGAACACTCATACTGCTAAAATAAAAACACTATTTTCATTCCGAAAAATATTGGAATCGATTTCATCCCTTAAGTACATCATTCACAAAATTATTAGACTTACCTTCTCCGAATGTGATGTAAAATTGTGGTAGTCCAATAAAGAGTGACCCAAAAATGAGGCCTGTTTTAGCCTCTTTTTGGGCCCACGATTTTGGAACTGAATTATGTGCCAAATGATAGCCTATGATGAGACATCAATCACACTCAATTTTCAAGTTGAGGTGACAAATAGTTTCTGAGATATGGGAGGTCAAAGAAGTTAAAATTCATTAACACGTCAACCCATACGCTTCGTTACGGATTTTTATGTCACTCCGATAATTTAAACAATTATTTCCAGGGGTTTTGCTGGCTTCTAGCAACGAATTTGAACTTAGATTTTCAAAATTCACAACGATTCAACGTGGTGGACAATATATTAAAAAAAGCTCCCACTACACAGACATTTATATTTCTTGATTTTGATTTTTTTCCGTAAATTTTGAAAATCTAAGTTCAAATTCGTTGTTAGCAGTCAGCAAAACCCCTGGAAATAATTGTTTAAATTATCGGACTGACATAAAAGTCCGTGCATCGAAGCATATGGGTTGACGCGTTAACGAATTTTCATTTCTTTCACCTCTCATATCTCAGAAACTAATTGTCACCTCAACTTGAAAATTTAGTGTGATTGATGTCTCATCATAGGCTATCATTTGGCACATAATTCAGTTCCAAAATCGCCCAAAAAGAGGCTATTTCTTGGGTCACTCTTTTTGTCACTATTAAGATTCTCTAAAATACTTCCCTTTCTAATTGTTGATCACATGACGCTGCAATTACAGTATGTCTTCCGACATAGGTTTAGGTACTAATTCAGTGCATAACCGATAAATTTTAGTGCTTCCTTTGCGAGATATAGCGACTGGCGATATTAGGAACACTAGATACGGTCACCCTACCTACCGAACAAAAACATTCGAGGCTACTAAGGTGAATGTCCCAATTTCTGCTTATGACCCCATTTCTGCTCATTTCGTATTTTTCTTATTATTATAAGCGTTACGTTTGTACTATAGTTGCAACAAAATAATTCTAAATTATTTGTACATTTACGCGAATGTTGCACGAACTTGAGGCTATTCAAAATGCAGCATAAGCAACGAAAAACTTTTAAAACGAGAGACTCATGATTTTTCGACCATGTTTTAGCTGGTTGTGCTAAGGAACAGCGTTTGGTATTCGATAATTGGTCAGAAAATAGTTTTTGCAGTAAAAGTCCTTATTTAATAACAAAAAAATATACTGTATGTAGATTTTTTACTATTTTTAATTTTTTTAAGTAGAAAACAGGTGATTAGGTTTAGGGTCAAGTGAATCACCGTCATGCCCACATTTCTATTCACCAAAATTTTAGTGACATAACCTCACAATTCAATATATACTGTAACCTCTATTTCTATTCGAAGGCACTTTATTTTTTGTTTATCATTATTTTATGCTTTACTGTTGGGTCATAAAACATCTCCATGAAAGATGTAACTTATTGTAACCTGAAAAGGTAACATATTATGTGAGCAGAAATTGGTACAAATGGTGAGTAGAAATACGTGCATCGTTATTTTTCGTGAGCAGAAATACGGACATTTAGAGCATTATATTTAATTACAAATTACTAACAGTTAAAAATCTTGAAATATCTTTCTTAAATAGTTTTTCAATTGGTTGATTTATTATTTAAGGATTAATGAATTACCCCGCAAATTTCGATCACAAACAAATTTTGTACACCTTCTTTATGACGAGTAACCTCTTAAATGAGCAGAAATTGGGACATTCACCTTATGTAGAATTATGATTGTTCATCTTATTCGTACAAATACGCAATCGAGGAAAATTGAAGACTTTCCATACTTCGAAATTCATTATTCAAATATATGCAGCCCAACGACATTCATATTGAAATGAAAGTTGGCTGTATTTCTACCAGTGGAATAATGTTGTGTACGAAGAAGAAGACGGCAACGATGAATGGGAAGAAAACAGTCTCGCGGAGAAATATGAAAGGAATAACAAGAACGACGGGCCGAGTATATAAATCCAGGAGCGAATGCTACATGGTGGGCCCCACGCTGTTAATTACCGGACCACACATCTCGCCACGGTGTCCTTTCAACGTGTAAATTCCAAGTATAACATTCTATGACGAATCGCCGCAAGAAAGAGATCCCGCTCCCTTCTATCCTCGAAGGGCTGCCTTCCTTTTTTTCTCTAAACGAGCCAATGACGGATCAAATATGAAGAATTTCTGATCGCCCGGTCGGAAATGAGATTTATCTACCACCGTCAATCCTTTCCCTTCGTTTTCTTTCACGTTATTACTACACGCGCACGCAACCAATTTCGATTCCACGTACGAGTCCCGCTAAAGAGCCCATACACGTCCTGCCCTTATCATTTCCCTCGCATTCGGCGCCCGGGCGAAATCTGGAGTGCATTAAAGCGCCGAGAAGGGATTTACACTCCCCTCGCGACCCGGGGGTGGCCCAGCCAGCGAGTCATAATAATCCCAGAGGGCCGGCTACGTAACGCGACAATTTCTCGGTGCATTAAGGGGGGGCTTACATATTTTATAGGGATTTTTGCATATAATTTTACGCCGCGTTAGAGCGACATTTAAATAGGCCAGCTGGATAAACAGACGGAACGCGCGACTTCTCTCTTCCAGAGGAAGAAAGGGTGACATTCCGCCCCGCAGGTCGGTATAGAGGCGGCGGGAAGGGACCTCCGCACCCCTGGGAGAAACGGGAGATAGAGCTTTATGGCGGGGCCGGGGAGGGGTGTTTGCGTAGCATGCGATACATGTGTCCATGCACCCCACCCCGGGGGCCACCGGGGGTGACAGAAACGATTTGACGATTCACTTAAGAGCGGCTCCTCGTCTTATCGGCGATCGGCCCGCCGATAATCGCTGCACTTCCGCGACAATCTTTTTCTCCTCGAAACGCAATCACATCGGGATTGGATGGGACGCGTTTTGATCGAGGGTGAGAGGGACACGGGGCACGCGGAGAAACGAGGCGTCGGGCCCTCAGGTACTTCAATAATTCGGCCTGAGTAACCTCTCTTCTTCTCTGTCAAGCATACAAATTGCATTCTGTAGTCTAATGTATGGTAGCACAGAGGGCTACACCCGACAGGGTGCGAACACCGGAACCTCCAATATTTTTGCCCCAAACACCTTCCAGGTACATTTCGATTCGTAGTCAAAGCATGGACAAACAGACAGTCGCGCGAGAGTCGGATCCGTCCAACCTGGATAAAAGGCGAGCCCAGCTCGAAGAGCTTTTTCCGGAAGGAACGAGATCGACACTTGATGCGCTTTAATTAAGTTCGCTGATTTCCGGATTCGATTTGAGCGAACCTGAACGAGCGTCGGCGGCGCGGCGGAAGGGCGGGGAGGGGCGGCTGGGGTTGCAGGGTTGCCGGATCGCGTAATGAAATATGCGTGACGAGAGGTCCCACGAGTCCTCGACTCGCACCACCATTACTCAGTTCAGTTCAGCCCGATGCGGTTCCAGTTTCTGCTCCGGGAAGGGTGGCTGCGCGTTATATTATTCAATTATGTCATTCCAGTTATACGGGCACGATGGCGGGACTTGGGGGAGAGGGGGAACAGAGAGACAAGAGAGGCGATCCCCTCCCCGAGCGGTCTACGCCGGCGGCGCGAGGGGTGGCCATTATGAAATTGTAGTTACTCGATTAATTTCAACCCCGGGCGCGCGAATTATCATAAGATAATGGGCCTGGTTTAATTCGCCGGAGAGGGGTGGATTTAGCCAAGTGTTTTATCGCTGATTACGCGCGCCGTTCCTTTGCCCCCTCCTGCGCGGGACGCTCTGGTTCTTTTTAATCAGGAAATTAATCGCGAAATTTTAAAGGGTGTTCCCTCGCGGAGGAGCTTGGATCCTAATCGCGCCTGCTTCGCTGCTTCCTACTGGAGGTACTTAAGAAACTTTATGGGAGAAACCGATAAGTGTCGAATTTTGCAATTTTCCTATCGATCTATCATAATTTTGTTACTGAACAGAAATTCTGGAAGGTAACATATACAGTGATTGACAGTTTAAGAACGAGTGCTGCATTATTCATAGAAAGAAAGTGTTTATCGCTAAAATCGGAGAGTAAAATCTGTTGTTATCACATTAAAATTGTTTCGAAAGAATAAAAAAATTTACTTCATACAACTGCACACAATAATAACTTAAAAAAATCATTAAGTATTAAGATGATCCTAAAATTATAATGATTGACCAGGTTTTACATAGTAATTGGCAGGCTCTGTAACAGTGATTGACCCTTGTTTTAGGACATGCATAAAAACACTGATGAACCATTTCAAACATACAAAATTGTATTTGTACTGTATTTTTTGAAATGTTAAACAATTCTAATACATAGGTACTTATAATTAATAATCCACTAAGAATATAAAATAGGTAGTCGTCTTGATAATTGCAACTAACCTAAAAATCATACATTTTGGGAAAATATTTTACAAAATCCAACTTATTTCAAAATTATTTATCGATTTATTTTATCATGACAGATTATGTAATTATAGTAATACTTACCAATAACACTAACTAATAACAAAATGCACGTCAATCACTGTAAAAGTCCTCCCATAACCTTAAATTAGTCGTCTTGATAATTGCAACTAACCTAAAAATCATACATTTTGGGAAAATATTTTACAAAATCCAACTTATATCAAAATTATTTATCGATTTATTTTATCATGACAGATTATGTAATTATAGTAATACTTACCAATAACACTAACTAATAACAAAATGCACGTCAATCACTGTAAAAGTACTCCCATAACCTTAAATTAGTTATTGCCCCCCCTGGTCAATCACTATAAAGTAGGAAGACTTTGTGACAGTTCTTGACACCTCCTGTATATTTGAAAATATAGACATTTTTGGGTGAAATAACTTTTCCTCGCAAACTTTGGACCCTATTTTATACATATGTAATGATTATATATACAGTTACTGTTATTATTAATTGAAAATATGAAAAAATCATTGGCTACAACGTTACGATTTTTAGATCAAATTCCATCGATTTCATAAGAATGGTAACCGCGTGATATTTCCGATTTATTTATTCATTTACAAGATGTGGATCATAATAAAATATAATTGTATTCGGAACAAGAATATCTGGGCTAGTGAAATATAGATATATTTTATTATATAAAAAAAGCATTCTATTATATTTCCTACTTTTTGGGGAAGAGGGTCAATCATTGTATAGGGGTCAACAACTGTATGCGTAGAAAATAATTACACCTAAAGGCACGAATGATGACCGTCGTCACCCACCCCCCTTTAAATAGCATAGGGTGCTATAAAAGGGACACTTTTGTTTAGCGTCCATTTCTGACAATATCATTATAGGTATTTAAAAAACAAGTACATCAATAGAAAGCGCGTTTATTTCCCTTCAATAAAAGTATATTACAAACTCATCAATTGTAATAGAAAATAACAAAATCTTCGATTTTCAAATAAGTAGGAAATGTCCCTTTAAGGGGTCATGCTCAGTCAGGAGGCCGAAAAAAGGGTGATCTTTGGGAATTTTTTACTCGAAAGCTATAACACATTTCTCAAAAAATCTTTTTTCCTTTTAAAGATTGCATCTAGTACTGTGTATCGTAATTTTTTTATTTAAAAATATTTATTAATAACAAAGTTATTGTCCATCTCTCAAAGGTCCTCTCAAAAAAAGGCTTCTGCGGTGAACACTGCTGTTCGAAAGTCGATCATCTAAATTAGAAAAATTCAAAAGAATTTACTTAGTATATTATATTATCTTGTCTTTGAACGAAGGATTTTTCGAAATATTGATTTGGGAAAAAATGGCAGATGTTTTAAGGCCTTACATACGTCTAGCAGCGCCAAAAATGCGCTAAAAGAAATAATTTTTTAGTAGGGATAACGATAGAAATTAATAAAAATAAATAGTACACATTGTTTATTGGTATTTAAACTTTATACAAAAATTTATTTCACTTTATTTTTACAAAAATTACTATATAAAAAATCACGTGATCCACAACACTAAGAAAAAAAAGTTGCTGCACGGTCGGCATCATATCTCCAATAAATGTTGATCGATCTGCAAAATTTAAAAAATTCTTCTAATATAAAGTTGTAGTTATAGTATGTCGAGCCGGAATTTTGAATTTCGAAAAATTTAGCAATTTTTGGCAGTTTAAAAAATAATATGCGTTTTACGTCATAAATTTTACACTGTAATTATTTTTATACAATTTTTAAATCAAAATATTTATTTATAGATAATGGTATATCAGAAGATAAATTTTGATTTATGTATAAATCACTTATATATTAATAAGCTTCTTGTTGTATAATTATCTCCTGATATATAAATTATTTATATATTAATATATATCTAATGTATATAATTATATACCATATATATATATATATATATATATATTCATACACATATTTATAAATATAAAGACAAAAGACTAGTTTATTGTTCCTATAGTAAGCTTGTAAAATTTGAAGTAAATCGGTTGAACGGGTTTATAAATATTTTGGTCACCGATTTTGAAAGAAGCTTCGAGTGATGGACAATAACTCAGTTATTGATAAATATTTTTAAATAAAAAAATTACAATGCACGGTACTAGATGCAATCTTTAAAAGGAAAAAAGATTTTTTGAGAAATATGTTATAGCTTTTGTGTACAAAATTTCCAAAGACCACCCTTTTTTCGGCCTCCTGACTGAGCATGACCCCTTAATGACTAGGTGGTTTTAAATGGGACAATACAAGTCATAAAAGAGACACGTTAATAAAAATGAACTTATTAAGTATTACAGTTATAATTGTAAATTTTCATGATACAAAACAATGGAATCTATGAAAAATTAACTCTTTGTAGGTACTATAAATCATCAATATTTTGTCGCTTTGAATAGTCACTTCGCTAATTCTTAAGTTTCAAACAAGACGCCATCAACTAATAATTGATAATTTAAAACAATGTCATCAGATGATACACTGTTAATAACGTTACAGTCGAAACGGTTGTCCCATTTAAAACTTGCTATGCTGTCCCTTCTAAGCCTATAAGTGAGTTTAATATAAAATAAACTCAAAACAAAGAAAACAATCAATTAAGCTTACCTATTAAGTAGTTTCGTTTCAGTTGAATGCAGGCTATTTTAATGATATAACACTTTAACCCTTTGTATATATTTTACGAAAATTTTACTTTTACTGCCGAAAAACATGAACCGCGGATTACTATTGTGTTGCAAGTGAGACCGCAGTGAAGTTTACGTCAAATGACTGGGCACTAGTGTTATCATAAACAGGAAAATAACTTGCATGTGCAATGCTGTTTAGAATTTTGGCAATTCGATTTGTCCCATTTAAGACCTGTCCCTTTTATAGCACCTCTCCCCTACTTATAAGGAAAAGTGGGTCAAAACTGGGTGCCTAATGTATTTTTCCTGCTAGCAAAAAGTCAGAAGGCAAGATAAACTTTGAACACCGCTGGAAATCTTAATTGGACCTTGCAGAATCAGAAAATGAGAGTCCTTTTTGGAAAAGCTATTTGGCTCACAGGAAAACAAAATTTCGGATTTACCCTATAGGTGTGGGTAATATCGGGTACCTATTAAAAAACGCATAACATATGATATAATTATAAAACCTTTATTACTATTAATTTAGAAACCATAAAGAAAGATATTTTAACAGATATTAACTTGTATATAAATTTATTTTAATTTATCTAGTGCACAAAAATGACAAATAAAGGTCTCGTCGTCATTCTCAACATTTGTGCAAATCTCATGAGCCCACCCGTGACCTATACATATAATCAAGATTATTATTGAATTTTTTAAAGATTAGAAATCAACTCCTACATGACATTTACGCCATACATAGAGAGTATCGGGCAAAACCGGGTACCCGATTTTTCCCCTACCTTAGTTCAATTTACCTGAAAAACAGAGAACTTTCTATGAAATTATGCAATTTCCCTATCTATACCCTATACTTTTTTGTAGATAGAAATCCGTGAAATTTCATAAAAATGATCTACAGTGAAAGGGCACAGATGATGGGCCATTTGTTTATATTTTTTCTTCAAGTAGCACATATCTTACCTCAGTTTATCTGAGGAATAGGGAACTCTCTATGAAATTAAAAGATGCTCCTATCCATTCCTTATACTTTTGCCACTACTTAGACACAAATCTACGCAGTTTCACCCTTTGTCAGCGGAATTCGCCGCAGTGACCTCTTCCCCGTCCCCTGCTTGTGGCAATAGCCTGAAATTCACGAAGCTGCCTAGAAACAAACATCTGTCGCTGAAAACTCCTCACTGCGTTGATAACACTCAGCATCACTCTCTATCTCCGCCAATTCGCCAGGATATTGTAAAATCCTACCCCTCCGAAGTCCCTCTCAGCCCTCGCGCGGACCAACCCCTGGGTGCAGTCCTCGTTCGAGGAAGGCATTCCTAGCAGAGTGAAAAAAGGAGCTCCCCAGGGTACGTCGGCGGCGCGGCCAGGGCGCCGGTCCTTCGCTTTGATTTATGTCCTTGTAAGTGACGTCACTCGTGTGTAACCGTCGAGCCCCACCGGCTCTGTGTGCACAAAGGATCCGGCGTCATATTATCCCGGGCGTAGCGTATATAAATGACCGAAATTGGGACTTATTGTGTTTGTCATCGGTGCCGGAAAACTCCCGCGCTGATTTATCGCCTGCCCTCTCTGTCCTTCCCGTCGACCACGCTTCGCACCCTTTCCTTCGACAAGACACTCCGCCGCGCCGACCGAGGACCACGTTCTCCCCGACTTTCGATCGTCTGTGCCCCGCCGCATCCCGTAACGAGCCTTTCCCGAGAAGCGGCATCTCTCAACCCATACAGCACACTTCGTTGCAGGAGCATTGCAGGAACGTTGCCGCAATATTGCGTTATTGCAGGTTGCACTGCGATATTGCAGGAACAATGTTACAATATTGCCGTGCAATATTTGAGTGGCAACGTTCTTCCAATATTGCAGGAATATTGCGCACACTGGAGCATTGCAGTGGCAACGATCCTACAATATTTCTGCAATATTGCGCACACATTGACGTGTATTGTTACAGTGGAAACGCTCCAACAACATTCTGTAATATTGCGCACACGTTGCCGCTGCAACGTATACAGCACACTTCGTTGCAGAATCATTGCCGGACCGTTGCAGGACTACATATTTGTAATGTTGCCGCAACTTTGTAAAAATACACACCTACAATATCGCGAAGGCGGACATAGGATTGAACCTGCAACGTCCCTGCAATGTTTTGCTGCAACATTGCAATCTTGCACCGTGTCATTGCAGAGACGTTGCTGCAATGTTATGGTGCTGTGTGGGAAGGGTCAATGAATTTTAACGTAAATATATTTCTCGTGGATCCGGTGCCAGAAACCGAATGTGTTAATCCCCATACAGCACACTTCGTTGCGGCAACGTTGCAGCAACGTTGCAGCAACCTTGCCATGTTGCATGGTTGCAACGCAACGTTGCTGTAACGTTTTGCAACATTGCCGCGCAACATTGCACGGGGCGGACATAGAATTGTTGCTGCAATATTGCAGCAACGTTGCGGCAACATTGCAGGATCATTGCTGCAACTACCATTTAAACTTTAAATATTTCCGTTGTTTTTAATGATACGAGAAAATGTCTGAGGAAAAATGTGTTTGCTTCAGAGAGACAATTATTCTGACGAAGACGATTTTTTTCTCAAGGTTATATTTCCCGAAATTTCAAGTTCATCGATGGTTTTTTTAATGGGATGACGTATTTTCATTACTGTAACGTTATAGCCAATAAAAATACAAATTCAACCATGTCTAATATGTTGTCCTCTTTGTCTAACAATAATTTTTTTCCTGAGACATTTTCTCGTATCATTAAAAACAAAGGAGATATTTTAAGGTTAAATGTTAGGTAACTCTGAAACGTTGCAGGAGGCGGACATAGAATTATTATATAGTGCAAGGTTGCAACGTTGCACGCAACGTTGCTGCAACGAGAGTGTGCTGTATGGGTCTTTGAGCGTGATTTTGCATCATTGAATATCGCGCTTCGCAATCGTAGCTTCGACAATCGATTCCCTCTAAGACTTCATAGACGAATACTCTTCTCCCCGAAATCACGAGTGAAGGTTCGTACAGTGCCAAAAGTTATCGCATTAGTCGTTACTCGGCCACGGCGCGGTCTCGTCTAAAGCTCATCTACATGTTTCTTCTTCCAGAGCGGGCTTTATCGAAGTATGCTAATTCCACGGCGGAAAGATGCAGCCGCGTTAAAGCGATCGCGCGAATAAGATATACCGTGCAGATATCTACGGTATAATCCGTGGTATTAGTAAGCGTCCCTGCGACACTAGCATATTCTGCCGGGCCACTCCATTTGCACCCGGACCCCTATCTCGACGTCCTTCCAGTTCAATATAATACCCGGTAATTCCCCCGGGAGAACGATTCACCGTGGATCCCGGGGCCGAGCAACTCCTTCCCCCTGGATCGGATTCAACCCCCGTAAAATAACGGGACGGAATACGTTTTGACAATTCTATTACGATTATTTCGTCGTGGCCGGCAGCTGCTCCACGCCTCGGACCCCGGTGACAGGTAGCCTCTCCGCTTTATCGCGCCCAATAAGACGCGGGGGCGTATATCGAGGGGCGCCGCGTTCAGCTGCGCTCCACTTACAATTAATAACACAGGACTGCGAATCTCGCGTTTTTATGTTAGGTATAAAATGAAATCGAAGGAAATCTTTAGTGAAGAATCACTAAACTCACAACTAACTGATGTGGCTTGATGACCCAGCTAAGTAATAACTCCGAATATTTATCTGCACCAACTGTTATGGCAACCTTAAAGCCGCCCGTAGTCGATGTAGTATGAAAGTTTTATTCTGGTTTCCGGATTCAGCATCTAGAAATGTATTCAAAACAGCTGGAATGTTGAAAATAAATTATTTCCCAGCTTTCAGGCAGAGGTGGAAACAGGCTTTCAATCTATACTTTCGACTTCAAAGGCTTCGGCTTTTGCAGATCGTGTACTTGGATTTATACTTAACCCTTCGTTGACACTCTGGGTGTGAGCCACCCATAAGCTGATTTTGACGCTCTGTACCTTCTATATGTAAAATAAATACCTTTTTTCCAAAGCCGACTTACAAACTATTTTTTCTCTCAAAATATTATATTTGAACAATAATTCTGTAGATTTTTAGCTTCTAATATTGGAGTTTGTAAAAGTTACAAATTTTTTAAGATTTTATACGTGTTTTCTCGACACATGGTAATCTAGATTTTTTTTACAAAAACTGGGATAAAATTTCAATCAAAATACTATTGGAATACATTCTACAGGCCTTAAAATTGACCCATGATTTCTTTCATAACGATTGGATTCTTCAGATGAGAATGGCAGTCGTTCAAAAATTGTTCTGGGTGTGAGCCACCCAGGTATGTCAAAGTTGATCGAAAAAAGAGGTGCGTCTACGAAGGGTTAAGGGCAAAACCATTTGAAAAAACTACTTAGTCATTAAAAAAAGGACGTGTGGGTTCGTCCAAAAGATAATTGACTAAGTAGCAACCTGGCTGTCACTGTTTCTTAATTATTACTATTTCAGTCATGCTGATATATGTGCGTCAATAAAGGCATTGAGCAAGAAAAAAATTTGAGAGAGATTTCCTCGCGAAATGTTGAGTGTGCAGTAACTATAGATACACAAATTGTACACTTGGTTCAAATCACTAATTTGTTTTAAATTTTGCATATACCTAGTTTCTTCATTACTCAAAAAATTGGTAACATATAAACATCCCTAATTATTTATACAATATGAAGTATATCCGCGTAATTGGCAAGGTGAAAAGAACCAAACAATAATTAAATTGCAATACCAGTTCAACGATAGTTTCTATGGTAACTAAATTTGTATTATGAAAATTGGAACACTTGAGCTTGATTTTCTCAGCAAATTTGGAGTAATGCGTCCCACGCTTTGGCATGCACCGTACAGATTAACTGTACGCAAGATTTTAATGAAATCTGCCACAGACCTAGTGCACTAGCCGTGTCAGAAAATAATACAAACGCGATACGCCTCGTTGCAGTTTTACCCTATTACATTACAATCAGCTTCACAGAAAGCGCAGACAGTAAGGAATAACAATGGGAAACTTTCAAAACCCGACGAAATTGAACCAATTCTCGTTACGGTCGCGCGCTGCAGTAAGACGTGAGTTATGCACAGAGCCGCGGTAATTTCCGCGTCAAAGTCCCCCGTCCGCGGATATGTACCTCGAGCAGCGCAAGCTAAGGACGCGAGCCGAAGACGCGAAGAGAAAATTCATTCATTAATATTAACCACGCGGGAACCCATCGCATTTGCATTTACTGTTCTTGGCTTGGCTGACCAGGAAACGAAATATCCACGTAATTCGTGGCAGTAGGTAGCAGCGTTGCAACGTCTTCGTCGTTGTGCAAGCCGCATATCATACTTGGTAAAAGTTGAACGTCACGAATCAAGGTGAAATGGACGCAACGCGTATCTCAACCGTGAAATGGCTGCGCCCATGTAATTTTGTGACTCTTTGAAGGCGCAAAAGTTGTTAGATCAGCAGTTCAAAATGTAATTTTGAAACCTTGTAGTGAAACCTTGATCTTCGTTTTTTGTGCCTTCCAATGATACCTTACGTATTGTAAAATATTTGGTGATATGTCGCGGAAAAGCCGGCAGATGCTTGTTAACGTAGGGGCACCAAATCTCCAAATCCGTCCCTGAAAATTATTAATTGCTGTACGTATGCCGAAAGATATATTCGTACCTCTACGATTCATCACTCAAATGGTTCGAATATGACTAAGGAATATATGATCTTTAACTCTGGAACGACACTGTGGGATCGCCGGGGATCCCAGATAATTTTAAGGGGGTAGGTCACCCTCGCTAGCCCTAAAATAGGCCTTTTTTCAAACGCAAATTGTAAGGTGATAAATAACAATAGAGACAACGTTTTTTCTAGTTTTTTTCGTTATTCTATGCGCTTTAACACAAAAAAAGAAAAGTCTAAATATCTCTATGTACATAAAAGTTGTGAGTAAAAACGTAATGGCGTGTACGCGGTGCACCGTTTGATGGTGTACATAAAATCTCGAAAACCGCTCCAAGGATTCGGATGAAAATTTAATGAGACATGCAGAAAACCATTCCCTAAGATGTGTTGGAAGCAGAATTTCGAGATAAATTCTTAAAAAAAGATAAAAAATATTTTCCATACAAGAAATCACTAAAATCGTATTTTTCAACATAAAAATTGTATTATTTTTTTTCGAAAATCCGCTTCCAACACTTCCTAGGGGATGGTTTTCTGCATGTCTCATTAAATTTTCATGCAAATCATTGGAGCGGTTTTCGAGATTTTATGTACACCATCAAACGGTGCACCGCGTACACGCCATTACGTTTTTACTCACAACTTTTATGTACATAGAGATATTTAAACTTTTCTTTTTTTGTGTTAAAGCTCATAGAATAACGAATAAAACTAGAAAAAACGTTGTCTCTATTGTTATTTATCACCTTGCAATTTGCGTTTGAAAAAAGGCCTGTTTTAGGGCTAGCGAGGGTGACCTACCCCCTTAATGCTCTTTACAAACGTGTCGATAGAAGCTAGAATACCAAGCTTTCACTCCCAAACTTCGATTTTCTTACTGTAAACGAGAACCATATGTTCTAAGTATCTTCTATAAAGATATCTAAAGAGAAATGCAAAAAGAATTTTTCGGAACTGTTAAGTGAATTTTGAAATATTCAAAATTCAATTCGAGGGTTAATGTTCTGCCTTGCGTTTCTGTATACCTACAATCTAACCGTTTTGTTAAAAATGCTGCACTTTTTGCTGTCTTGGAATTACTCTTTCTGCTTTCAGTGTATGTTTCAGTAAATTGGAAATTATAATGGATCATTGCAGAACAAGATTCTTTTTATTCATTGCATGTTTAGTTAAAACATGGAATATAAAAGTCAAAATACTACGTTAAAATAAGGACATTGCACAATTTATTTTTCAAATGTTTTCTCACTGTAATTCCTTGATCTTCTAAAAGTGTATTATTAATAGAGGAGGGAAATATAATAAAAACATGATAATATATTAACTTTTGACAAAATTGTTTGAAAAGAGGTTGCTTTGTAGTTATCCCCATTCTTCGCAATAGAATGAACGAGTTCTCTTCGAATTTTGACCGTACATTGTAAAAGGACAATGATATGTAATAAAGTGGCTACCATGCACAGGCAGAGATTCCATTTTTGGCATGAAAACTTTCACTTTCTTTAACACAAAACAAGAAACAATGAGAAATTGGGAAAAGTTATAGTCATAATGTGTTACACCTAGTGTTCCTGATTTCTCGATATTTTTCGCATCTCGAGAAATGAGAAATCAAATTATATTTCTCGAGAATTCTCGAGAATTCTCAAAAAATTAAAAAAACATTGCAAATTGTATATTTTTGTAATAATGTTGATAATATTTATCTAAATTTTTATTCGGGTCTAACTTACACAAAACTTGTGTAAATGAAAAAACAGATATTAAATATAATCGATAAATTTATTTATCTCATACAAAATGCGAGCAAGGTGAAACATTACTGTTTTGTTTTAAAATAGATTTTTAAAAAGCACAATGCGTCTAATTTCGCGTCAGCCAATCTACTTCTTTTCTTTGTGACAAAATCCGCGGCTGTAGAGAAATTTCTGTCATTCTGATCGTCTCCTTGGTTGACATTGAATTCCTGTAGGGTATCTGCGATTGATAACTCCAATTGTTTTTTTAAAGGTAATTCAGTGTCAAGATCTGTAAGGTTTTCAATATGTTCAGGAGAATCGCGGTTATCCTTATATTTTCCGAAAAGTCTACTTAGAATTTGTTTCGCCGCTTTATATATGTCTGCCTTGGATGTTAAGTGGAAAAATGCGCCCTTTGAATCTTTTTGATACACAATTTGAACTACATAGCTGAAAATTTATTTCTGAAAAAAAATAGGAGTTATAATAATTTTCCTACACTTAAGTTTCTCGAGAAATACTGTAATTTCTCGAGAAATGAGAAATAAGAAATTATAGAATTTCTCGAGAAATTCTCGAGAAAGAATTCTCGAGAAGGAACACTAGTTACACCTGTACTTTCTGGCTAAATAATTCATACTACAGCAATGCTTTTGATTCTTTCCATCATCACGAACCGGGAATCCACTGGGAAGCTAAGCTAGCCTAAGCTAAGCTATGCTATGCTATGCGATGCTATGTTTTAACGTAGCTTTTGGTGGAAACGGTTCCATAAAAATGTATCAAAGCTACTTTTTTTAAAACGTTGCATGGCATAGCATAGCATAGCATAGCATAGCATAGCATAGCATAGCATAGCTTAGCTTGCCGGTGGATTCCCGGCTTTACAATTCAAAAGAAGAACGAAAACGAAACAACAACTTCAAACTGTTAATTTTTATACCCATGTTTTATAAAACTGTATTGTTTACACCGATCATCGGCAACACTATTAGCCCCCTTTCATTAAAAAAATGCTCATTCCGATTCTATCCTCATTGTTAGAATATTATAATAAAATTTTAAGTCAATTATTCTTTCATTCCAAAGAAACCTTGCTCCCCAGCACAAAATAACTTTTTTTTCATACACATCAACTTCATTGACAAATAACTTCACCTGAAGCTCATATTTTATAATAATCGTGTCTTCCATCCGGTAGGATGCATTCCCAATACACAAATGATCTGCAATAAAATAAGCATTGCTTCCAGAATTGAAAAAAAATAAACAATTTGAGCCAGCACAACGATTATCCCCGACAACGCCCACTCTCGATTTCAGCGAAACTTTTTCAAATCCCTGCGATCTCTCGGCTTTTCTTTTCCATCTCTTTTTTTTATGTTCTACCCTATCGTTCGCTAGTTGGTTGTTATTCCCGACAGCTGTAGCCGCGGCAACGGAGATTGGCGATATTTTATCGTCGTCGGTGCGCGCGTTTCTCTCGCGGTCGACAGGTGAGCAGCGTGCACGTGGACAGAGGCGCATCGAATAAGGAATGCAGCTCCCGACAGCCGGAAAAGGCAGCCTGGATCAGAAGGAGAAGAACCACTGACCGGAACACATGTACAGGACCGTATATGGGAGCACATTGTGAGCGCAATCGCGTGCCACATGAGCGGTACATATTGCCTTCAACAACCGTGCTGCTCCATTTAGGGATGGATGTCGCCTTTCATATCGCGGTAGTTTCACCACTTATCCCAATAGCCCGATCGTTATCGGCTCACGTACGCGCCCAATGACATCTCGCCGAGTCCGTCTTTCCTCGGGTTGCGTCGCCGTGGCCACCTTTTCCACGCAAGCCTCGCTCTGCGCGCAGCTCCGCGCTACTGGGACAGAGATTTGTTTACGGGGGTTAAAATAAAATGCAGATGTGCCGCGCGCCAGCGGGAGCGGGTTCACTGTGAGGTATCCTTTAGAAACGGCTAATTCGTCCTGAAGCTGACGAAACTATAAAAAGAAGCTCGTCGCCACTATATGAAGGATCTTCTGTTCACCTAGATGCGTAAAGTGAATCGAAGGAGATCTTGTTGAATAAAATTATTCTTCGCAAGTATTAGGGTTGTTGATTATCCAGTGAAACACTTGCGTTAACTCTCTATGGAATTTGATTATTCTCAAAGTGTATTCCAGTCGTTGAAATGAAGTCTCAAGACATTCACGGAGAATAAATGTGTAGTGTGCATCTTCTCATAAAAATACCTACTCAAAGCTAATAGAATATTAGTGCCAAGCAATTTGATGTCCACAGACTGTGGACATGGAACCATTAAGGGTTAAAAGCTGGTTACTTGATTCATTTGTGCGATCTCCATTTCATTGTCAGTGGCGTGCCTAATACATAGGTACTTGCTAACACGTGTGTACATATATCCATCGAAACGAGCAACATTTACGAGATTCACGCAAGATCCACGGGGAGCCGTGAAAAATGTCCCTCCGAGGAAGATTAAAGTTTTCGCATTCCTACGTTCTCATAAACCCATAGAATCGCCCCCTGGCCCGCGCGGGGATGTTCCGCGAGCGCAAAGAGGAAGAGAACCGAAAGGGAGCAGCCATGGGGAGGGCGGGGGGGTGGTGGAAGCTTTTCGAGGGTTGTACTGACCCCTGTTCGCTCGTTGTTAATATTTAGGGTAGTGCAGCGCCGCGAACAATGCCGGTCGCCCCGTCCTCCCACCCCTGGCGAGCGATGGGGTGTGTCTAACGTTAACCTGTTTCAGTTTCGGAGCACTCGGGGCCACGGTTTTGCAACCCCCGCAGTCGCTGGGATCCCCGGGGTTATGATTAATGGATCTGGCGCATATTAGCGCCCACTTGCCGTCCCCCTTCGCGATTTACATTTCGAATTTAATGATCCTCCCCCGAGGCTGATCGACTTCTGTGATCGGTCGGACTGATTTCTTGCACGCAGCGACACCCTCGACCCCCGACCGTCGAGCAATCACTCTTTCGGAAGCCGGTTTAATTTGAAATGCTTGTTCCAGCGAATCGTTGATAATATTTTCAGCGGCACGTCCAGGGGGTGGCGGTTTCAAAGCGACTAACCTCGCGACACGTGTTTCTGACGATTGGGAGAGAAGATGCACAAATTCCACACCCTTCGACTTCATCTATTCTGTAAACTTCTTACACGCATAGTCTTGGAAGGGGGTGGCACGATGAGGAAGCTAAGCGAACGTGCAAAAAATTGATAATTAGGAAGTCGGGGTATTGTGAGCCACGGGGAATCGTGAGCCAGCGCCATATTTTTTTCCCTAGTGAATAATGACAGCTGCCAACAACTGTTATTTACTTGTCTTATGATAAGCTAATATTTCCACGATCAGTGAACGTACGCACCCGCATCGTTACTTCGCTCTGTTAACAGATAAAAATTGGCTGACCTCGAAGTATTATTTTCACTTCGTGTGTGGTCTATTATTGTGACACTTTTCTGTGAATCCACGCAGGTAACTATTTTTATAATACTCGTGTGACTTCAAGCTTTCGAAATAATAAAGAAATTTGGCATTAAGTTAGCATTGTGTTATTTATTTGTGGCCATGTTGTAAAAATAATGGTTCGGGGAATTGTGAGCCACTCGATATTGACGAGGAAGGGGACGTTGATTTCTGCATAATTTGCATGAAATGAATGCCGAAAAAGATGAACCGCAATAACACCATTCATTGCAACGTCTGCGATCGCGCAATCCACTTGGAATGCGCCAGAATGATCGCAAGTTATTGGACTTGCGAGCATTGCATTTCAGATTAATTGTGATCATTTTTTACTTTTTCTTTTATTAATTGAAAATTATTTTTTCATTTAGAGACATGAATAAACATTTTCTAACAAGCATTGTCATTTTTATTCAATTTATAAAGTGGCTCACGATTCCCCGAGATTTTTCAGATTCAAGAAAATGCAAATTTTTTGTAATAGTCTGAAAATCATCTAATTTGCAAATATTCGATTCCACTATTGTGACTAAAAGAAAGGTAAATCTTCATACTACAACATCCAGCTTTGAAATTTGAAGAAACCCTTGATTTTATAGCAGTTTGTTAGCAATAAAAAAAAGTGGCTCACAATACCCCGACTTCCCCTACCCTTTATTTAAGTTTTTATAAATCAATATATAATTATATGTTAATGCTTTACCCTTTGGTACATACCCATACAGCACACTCCGTTGCAGGAAGGTTCCAGGAAAGCTGCAAGAAGGTTGCGGTGCAACATCGGAACGTTCCAGTAACATTGCTGGAATGTTGTAGGAAACCTCCTAGGTCCGCCCCTGTGGAACATTGCACGGCAACGCACGTGAAACCTTCCTGCAACATTGCGTGACCATCGCCAGAAAATTTCCGGAACGTTGCAGGAATGTTGCTGGGACTTTGCTGTGCAATATTGCACCGCAACATTGCTGGAATGTTGCAGGAATCCTCCTATGTCCGCCCCTGTGGAACATTGCACGGCAACGCACGTGATACCTTCCTGCAACATTGCGTGACCATCGCCAGAAAATTTCCGGAACGTTGCAGGAATGTTGCTGGGACTTTGCTGTGCAATATTGCACCGCAACATTGCTGGAATGTTGCAGGAATCCTCCTATGTCCGCCCCTGTGGAACATTGCACGGCAACGCACGTGAAACCTTCCTGCAACATTGCGTGACCATCGCCAGAAAATTTCCGGAACGTTGCAGGAATGTTGCTGGGACTTTGCTGTGCAATATTGCACCGCAACATTGCTGGAATGTTGCAGGAATCCTCCTATGTCCGCCCCTGTGGAACATTGCACGGCAACGCACATGGAACCTTCCTGCAACGGAGTGTGCAGTATGGGTAGTTTGAGCAACATTTAAATACAAATTTGAAGTTATTAAACGTTTAAAAAAAGGAATAAAAAAACATCTTGCCCTTGCCACGGGCTGTAACGGGATACCGAAAATGGGGCAAGATGGTTCCCCTAAATATTTCCACAATCGATGCAAATATGAATTTCTTCTAAATTATTTTCTTCCTACCCTCGTACAGGAGTTGTGGGACCATATGTTTTAAATATTCGACAAGTTCTTCTGTTTGCGATAATCCTTAGAAACGGCGATTTTGTCAGCGATTTTTCCATCAGCTTAATGATTAATTTCGGCAAATAGGAACGAAAGGAAAAAGAAATCAGATAAAATGATTTTTTCAAGAAATTAAAAACTTTCAGAGAGTTCTGGAAACTCTTGGTATTTTTATCGTTTCTCTCTTATGCTCACCGTTAGTTACTACATCTTATCTTCACCTTTTGGCGAATGTTTAAGCGACAAAGGAAGAAAACGAAAACTAAATGCTTCTAGCAAATTAAACCCACGATTCTTATTGGTATTCTCGCCGGGTTCGATAGTAACGCTGTTATGACAAAAATACGACCTTACAAACTCCTTTGAGGGGTCTCTTTCTATAAAGAACGTCGATCACCCCATCTTAGTGTACCAACGGTTGTGTATTACGGATGAGTCAAGGACTCAGGGAGGTTTTCAGCCTACTCTTGTGACATTGGTAGCGGGGACAAGCGTAACGGCGTCATGAAAGTAACTCGCTTTTCCCCCTTCCACAAACATTTCCAAAAGTTTTTCTTTACGCAGTCACATGTGTATAGTGTCTCTTTTATTGTACTGAGTGACGCTGAGCAGTAACACGAATCGTATACTGTGTGCAAGCTAAATTTTTTATTTATATTATTCAGGTAATTTTCTCCTATTTTCTTTTGTTAATATCTATAGTTAAACTGTAGAGCGTTCTTAGATTGTCTTTATAAGTTCCTGTATTTGATTTCAACAAATCTTGTATAGTTTGTATGTTATAACTAGACTGCGGATGTTTGTGCACGTAATATATGCAAAAAGCATATGCAAATATGCATGTAAAATATGCCATGTCTATTTTTATCTGATTTATTAAGGGTAGACCGACAGTTCCCAATTTCTTTACTGTGGCCGGAAGAATTTGTAAAAGTGCCATAATAAATGTGAAGTTTTGAGCAACTCTTGTCTGTTGGAAAACATTCTGAGCAGTTGCAATTGCAACGACATTATTTCCATTAAAAGTTTAAACTGGCTATTTGCAGAAATAAAATAAAGAGTGAAAATTAATAATTTTACTATTTTCGGGTGTTAAGACATAAAAATGGCCGAACCTCTTTAATTTTATCGAAATTGTTTATGTGTATCGGGCGATTATAATGAATGAATAATATTTCTCTACCCAATGACTTATTCTATGGCATGATATCAACATTGGTAGTTATCACTACCCACACAGCACCATAACATTGCAGCAACGTCTCTGCAATGACGCGGCGCAAGATTGCAATGTTGCACCAAAATATTGCAGAGACGTTGCAGGTTCAATCCTATGTCCGCCTTCACAATATTGCAGGTGTGTATTTTTGCAAAGTTGCGGCAACATTACAAATATGTAGTCCTGCAACGAAACGGCAAAATTCTCGCAATGATCCTGCAACTCTTCCACAATATTCGGGTACGAGATTGCAATGTTGCACCGCATCATTGCAGAGAAGTTGCAGGAGCGTTGCCACTCCAATATTTCTACAATATTGTACGGTAATGTGCGTGAAATTTTGCTAGGGCGTTGCCACTGGAACATTGCACATCGATGTGCGCGCAATATTGCATAAATATTGTAGGATCGTTGCCAATGGAACATTGCACGGCAACGAACTTGAAATATTGCTGCAATATTGTACGGTCGTTGCCAACGGAACATTGCACGGCAACGAACTTGCAATATTGCAGGATCGTTGGCACTCCAATAATGCACAACAATATTGCAGCATCGTTCCTGCAATATTGCAATGCAACCTGCAACAACACAATATTGCAGCAACGTTCCTGCAATACTGCTGCAACGAAGTGTGCTGTATGGGTAATGTCACACGACGGCTCGAAAATTATTCATCTATGATCGCAACCAAATACAGTGAGATAGATATAAAAGAAATATGTAACATATGTGCACATGCCATTTAACAAAGCATCTGCAAAATGCAAAATAATTTTTGCATATCAATATATGCATCTGCATAAACATCCGCAGTTCAGTTATAACAGTTCGATTCTGAAAAACATGTTACTCAGTCTATGTCTGGCTGTTTTGGATCCTTGCAGTGAAAGCTGTTTGAGAGAGAAGTAGATCTAGGGTTAGTCCCGCGAAGACTGCACAATGGCGATCTTCACTACGTACCGTAAACTGAGGTGACTTTGCCTGCCAGGGTGACTTTGCCCACTTTTTTACTCTGACTGAAAAATGACCATATGATTGAATTCGCTATTATTTTTTTTCGTTTTACCTTGGAGAAATTATTGCTATCGATTACAAAACACCACATGTTCTAATTACCTCACAATAAAATAAAATAAAGTTCTTCCGAAAAGTGGGCAATGTCACCCCGGCGCGGGCAAAGTCATCCCAGTTTACGGTATGTCATAATGTTAATTCGGAATTCGGAGTAGGTAAAATTGAATACCTATCATTCAACTAAATACACAACCACAATGAAATGTTCTAATCTGGTTGTGCTTTCTACCTTTCGTTATTTAAAATTTATTTGTTACTATCATTACTTAAAATATCGTTTTTCTATAATAAAAAATCCTATTTTATGTTGGAAGAAGTGTTTTTACTTAATTCTCCTAAAAATAATTAGTGTTATTTTTGTCCCCGCGGTGACTGTCATAATTCTTTGACTACTTATCACGCAAGGTTGAATCTGGGCTGAAATGATAGACAAAGAAACATACTATCTTAAAAGGCATAATTAACACTTTTACATCTATAAAAGGGTTAGCCTATGCCAAATGTAAAAATTGTTACTTTTATCCCTGCGCTCCCCTACTTTAAATACCTGACGCACGTAGGAATGTGACTAAATAATCACAGACCTGTAATTAATAACCAAGAACACATCTACTAGTGTGCACCCTCAAGGATACTGATTTACACCTCACATTAGTCACTGCATCTTTACAAGGTACAACACACTTGTAAACAGCCATACAGCTACAAAAACCTAACCTCGACTCAAAATCGAACCACCGCAAGTACCTTTCTCGCAAAGCATAAGCCACCGGCCTAAGAATAAACCACCCCCGCCAGTTCGCCGAGAAATAACTGCGGCGCCGTCGAAGAACTGCAAGTATGTATATTCTCGGCCGAATACCATCCTACGAGGGCCTCGCACCGAATGGGTCCTTGGGAATACGTCCACTCAGAACTTGTTGTAAACGATGCCGATGCAGTTGATGACGCCGGTGGTACGTGAAGCAACTGGCGCTGGGTCAGCAGATGGACCAAACTGACCGGCGCTTTCAGGGGAACAATAAAGTTTCATGCACATTGTATCCCACTTGAGTGTCCCTATTGTCGTCGATACACACACACACGCGTACGTACATATCAGGCGGCCGATATAATTGTGATTTCACCCACGGGCCACTACGGCTGCTCTTCAATTTTCTGGAGGAGCGTGAACATCTCGGGCCATGGTGAATCACGGTCGAACGTATCCACGATCGATGGGGTAAGTACGTATGTATGTATACGTTTCCGTGGGACACGTTGCCTTTCATCATCCGCTGCTGGAGGGTTGCTGCGAATCGAGCCACTGGTCGCGTTTCGTGTAGTGTTACTCGACAATAGGGAAGAGCGATAGCTTGCGACGTAGGTGTCGGTAACGTTTAATCGCTAATGCGTCGCAGAAATTCCTGCAGAATTTTTCAACGTAACCACCCCGCACCTGCGTTCCCAGCGTCGCACATTCCCCCGTAGATGGAAGATTGCGGGGCGCAGGCCTCGGTCAGGTTACGTTTCACGGGCGCGATCCGATCGACATCCCTTACACGTGTTTCTAAACAGTTTAATCTGCGATATCGCGGGCCCGCGCGTTACTCGTACCTCGCATGCGTGAAATTACGCAATTTCGGCCGATTCCGGGTAGGAAGCGGCGGGCGATCGTGCAGGCGGCTGCCGCCCGCCACGTAAAAATAAAACTAATCAGCGCGGATCAAACAGGTGCATCGGGGTTCCACGGTCCGATGGACTTTGGCTCTCGTTCTGGTTCCTTACTCGCGTCTTCCTGCCGATAAAATCGCGCGAATAACACGACCGTGCGACGCAACGCTCCTCTGTCGAACGACGACGTTAATGGTCAACCTTTGGGGTTGTAGCTAAAATGTGTATACAATATTGAGTAGGTTAAGGCGGTATGTATACGGATTTTGAGGCCAAACCATTTTTTTTATTACATATTCTTGAAGGTTCACATTTGAAAAATATGTTCTCGTAATTCTGTGCTGGGATTCGACGAAATAACGAAGTTACAGGGGTTTAAAGTTTTGAAGTGTAAGATCTGAAGCGCGCGGAGTTTGGGAGTTCGTAAACGCATTATAATGCGTACGATGTTGCCACCTTCTTGTGTTGTAATAAATGTCACCATGAATGACAGAGAAACCAAACATGGGGAGCAAGAGGAACCAACCCTCACAGCACCATAACATTGCAGCAACGTCTCTGCAATGACGCGGTGCAAGATTGCAAGGTTGCACCAAAATATTGCAGAGACGTTGCCGGTTCAATCCTATGTCCGCCTTCGCAATATTGCAGGTGTGTATCTTTGCAAAGTTGCGGCAACATTACAAATATGTAGTTCTGCAACGTTTCGGCAATGATTCTGCAACGAAACGGCAACATTCTGGCAATGATCCTGCAACTCTTCGACAATATTCTGGTGCGAGATTGCAATGTTGCACCGCATCATTGCAGAGAAGTTGCAGGAGCGTTGCCACTCCAATATTTCTGCAATATTGTACGGTAATGTGCGTGCAATTTTGCTGGGGCGTTGCCACTGAAACATTGCACATCCATGTGCGCGCAATATTGCGGAAATATTGTAGGATCGTTGCCAATGGAATATTGCACGGCAACGAACTTGCAATATTATACAATCGTTGCCAACGGAACATTGCGCGGCAACGAACTTACAATATTGCTGCAATATTGCTGGATCGTTGGCACTCCAATAATGCACAACAATATGGCAGCATCGTTCCTGCAATATTGCAATGCAACCTGCAAAAACACAATATTGCTGCAACATTCCTGCAATACTGCTGCAACAAAGTGTGCTGTATGGGAATGCGAATATCGCAGATTAGAGGTCAATGTGACACATCGTTATGTACCTTGAAGGTATAAATATTTTTTGAATTTTAATCTGCTTTTTATGAAATGTTAGGAATGAATTAATTAACCAATGGGCTTCAACGTTTATAAAGTTGGTGTGTCTATCGTCTCTGCTCGAATTAACTCTATATCGGTTATAGAGTTTTTTATGACCTGTACAAGACAAAATGTTTATGAAAAATAATGTATATTTTCTTTATCGCGCTGCCATTTTGTTAAATTATACTTCTCATGTTTTATACTGATAGGCTGACAGATCTATTCCAATCACGGAAGCTGTAAAGATAAATTTTTTCCGCGCGCTGTAGACAAAAAAGAATCAAATTCCTTAGTCATATACCTAACCTTTTTGATTTCGAGTCCTCAAGATAACGGAGAAAGCGATGCGCCGAATGAGAATGCCACATAAAGTTGTATAATTATTCGTTTGTAAGGTACCGTAAAATGGGGGAACATTGGCAGCAGGGGATAACATTGGCAGCAGGGGATAACATTGGCACATGCCGGGGTTACATTGGCACCTATACGCATGAACATATAAAGTCGCATTCGAGATCGAGATTTTAGGTACTCAATTGTTTCAACGTTTGCGGTTAGATATCCAATAATCGCCTGTCAAATAGATAACTTTGTTACGTTATACATTATATTATTAATAACATTAGATCGCAATAATGCCTAGATCTTATACAGCGACTACCGGGAAGAGGAAGTATAAAGCATTTATAGATTCCGATCTTGATAAAGCTCGGAATAAATAGAACTATTAATATAATAGATGATAATGTCTACAAAATATGTTTTTGTAAATGGGAAACACATAAAGGACCTGACTGGGTGCAATGCATAACGTGTCGTCAGTGGGTCTGCGGAACTTGTAATCGAGGAACCGAAACAATTTCTTATGAATGTCCAGTCTGTCTGGATGACGATTAGGTTTAGTTAAGACGTAAAAAATAAAATAAAATAAACAAATTTAAGTGTCAATGTATCTAAAGGTTGGAACTGACAGGTCCAGTAATTTAGTCGAGTAGCGAGTAATTTAGTAATTTACGATTGTTTTATTAAACTACTCGGCTAAATTTTAATATCCACACACGAAAAACGATTAAATTATTTGCTAATCGACTAAACTACTGGACGTGTCTGAACCAGTCTTTACTGACTTCAGAGTAGTAAAACTTAACCTGTTACTGCTATTTATATGATGTGCCAATGTTACCCCATACCGGCTGGTATTTAACATGTATTAAAGAAGAAAATGACAAAAATTTTATGCACTTTAACACTTGTAGTACAATCACGAAACATGCAATGTTATGATAGGATACTTAAAGCAACTGTAAACATTTTAATTTTTACATTATATAACAAAATGTATCAAAAACCTGCCAATGTTCCCCCATTTTACGGTACTTCCGGTTGCGTATAGAAGGCGATTCCTTACATTGTTAAATATTGTTCAGTTTTCCAACTCCCTCCATACCCATGAACACTGTATCATCCGTACTCTACGTACGCAGAGTGACCCTAGCCTCCGTGCCCTCTACCACTTCCACAACCTTACTCTATTCTATCCTCTCCTTTTCCCAGAACCCTTAAAACCAACAATTTACTCAGTCCCATTTCGTTATCGTTCCAAAGCCCAATCAGACTCAATCCAACGCTAATTGCATCCCTCCTCAGACCCTATGCAGTCGATACTCATACTCACGTCAACAAACAATGTTAAACAAACCACTAAGTTGTTCACTCTTCGCTCCTCCCTTTCATTCATTACACCTTAGCAGGTATCGTTCACCAAACTCATCAACAGTTTGCCTGAAAAAAAAACGAGAACCGTCATCCCGACCCCTCGAAAACTCCACGGTCGAATGGTAAAGCTCGATAACCAAGGGCTGAGTTTTTCCAATTTTTCACGTCGTAACATCCTGCCCGAGAAACGCAAATGAAAGGTTGCACGATGACCTCTGGGCCCCCGCCGATGCCGCCGGTACGCAAATCCAAATAATTAGGGGCACTGAAAGGCAACGAGTCCCGATGTCCATCTGGCACGGCCGGCCGATCTCGCGCCACGGGCATCGATCTATCGCACGCGAGGGCCGCGCAAAGAGGAAACATGGACGTGCCTAATGATCAAGCATCGACGTAGCCTAGCGTGCAACGATCCACGCTGGACACGCAAAGCCCCGGGCAGGCCAGTGTCGTGTGTCAGTCGGCTGATTGACAAGCAGAAAGATTTAGCCGCGATTATTATGATCGTCGTATCGGCTGGTTGCTGAAATTGCCGCCGGGTCGCGGGCGGGTCAGCGTTAATTATAGTGGTACCGGCGGACATCTATCAGTTTATCGGATCACCGAGTCGCTCTCAAGTCGTCCCCGTTCGCTTCGTGCGATCCCAACAAAAGGCGACCCGCTTGTGGGAACAAAGAATCATGGCGCGATTGCAACGCTCGTGTACTGCGCTTTGCGGAGATACATACAGCGAGACCCACCCGAGTGCCGTGGAAAACTATGTCCTTGGGTGTACAAATGTGTTCTAACCGCCAGATGTGTTCGACCCCCACTTGCCGTAGGGTCATGCTTATGTGGTCATATTCCTTTTCCTAAAGTCCACTCTACGGGGCTTTAAAGTTTTCAGTGCTAATGTAGATAGGTACGTGGATCGGTAGATGTCTGGTAAAAGAATGGACCTTAACCTGGAGATTCAAGGTCAAATTCTTTTCATTGCATCGTGTTTTAATCACTGAGGGAATAAAAAGTGTCAGGAGAGCAATGTTGCATTCCTTATAGTCTTCGAGAATAGAACATGTTACAATACAAAAAATTTGGCCTTGAGTTCCATTAGAAATTTAAAGCCCCCTGGGGTGTGGACAATGTGACCAAATAAGTATGACATCATTCAGAGCCCTATCTAGCTCTTCCGCCGCTCTGGGTAGAAATAGTTTTTCCCCGCCCTGTATATTTAATTATAAATAATTATTTTAAAATATAATTTTTGACAGTAAGTGAATTTTTTTGTAGGTATTTTTTGAATAACACAAGCCGTTTTATAAAAAAGATCTTCTATATAGGTACACAACTTTCCCTTGCATAATAGTAATTACCCTAGTAACATTTCTGGTTGGCCCACAGTATCCCCAAGTTGGGAATTAGTTGGCCATCAAAATGCCAACACTAAATGCTGATAGGATACATGGGTTATTTAAACACAATTTATAAGTTTGATACTAAATTCCAGCATGAAATACCTACTTTTTTACCGCTGTTTTAAAAAGTTTTAATTTTTTATTGGTTTTTAGTGATTTTAATTTTCTCTTCCCACCAATTTTGCCGCCCCCAAATTTGCCGCTGTGGGCAGTTGCCCTGCTTGTGCCCCCGTGATCGGGCCCTGATACCATAGCAAATGTAGAATTACCTGCGAAAGTCGAAACAAATAAGTTGTTTACATCGTATACTGTTTAATGACCAGCTTACTGCTAACATTCGTCAGTCACTAGGTCTCGTCTTTAAGGGGTCATACTACCTTGATCGATCGAAAAATTAAGCTAGTTTTAAAGATTCTTTTCTGAGTAAATACAGCAAATAATAAAATAAACCTTTGGATATTTATTAAGCTACTCTGAATTATACAAAAAAATTAAATAGAATTTTTTTAATTTGTTTTGACTGCTTTTTACAGCATCAATATGGTTAATTTTATGGCGTTAAGTAGTCATTTTTTAATTTCGAAATTGTATAAAAAACACCTTAAAGTACCTATGCAATTTATACGGAAATTGCCTTCACCAATGAATTTTTATCTCCTAAACTCTTAAACTGTTAAACTATTTTCTCTCAATGCATTCGTCTAAAAGTCGAGTTGATAGTATTCCTTTTGATTGTTATTGAAGAATGGAAGTACCACGCTCGCATCTGTTTCGATAATGATGGGCATACAGTGGTGGCAAAAAGAAAGTTTTAAATTTATATTTTTACCTGCTTACATGACCAGCTTGGTCAGTACTAGGGTTTGAGTGTTATGTTGGTACCACTGGCATACTCCGGAAACTCCCCAAACTATGAAATATCAATTTTAAAATACAATTCTTTATTTTTCTTTCTTGTTACCGTTCACATTTTAAACGTTCTTTTGGCCACCACTGTAGGTACATACAACATATTTAATCGTGAAAGGAAATATACTGTTCAGATAGGGGAACGTTCGAATGACAGAACATTCGGATAACAGTTATTCTGATACTGACGGTTCTATAGGTATTTTTAATATCAAACCCAACCCTCTACCTACCACCCTGATCCAGGACTGTCACACGTAGGGATTGCAGCAAATAATACCCTACAATATAAACATAAACGGATCTATTTGAAAACATGGAAAAAGTTTACCATCTAAAATAAGCATACCTAACATTTCACTGTGGTAAACGTTGAAACCGTGTTCGCCATGATCCCACCGCATTACTCATTCATTCAAAATTCCTGTTTCAAATGGACCGCAAAGAAGAGACACGAGGCGTGCCGCATGCGCCAACCGCACGCCGAGGCATCAGCAAACGGTAATCCGATGTCAGGTAGCAGCCTTAATCCCCGCGTATGTGGAGCTTTGATTTTTGACGTTGAGTAATAACCCGAAATCCTTTGAGCCTGAGGAAAGCCCACCGATCACAATAATTCCGCCCTGTCGAGTCGCGGCCGAGATAACGATGTCTCGAAACAGGGAGGGTATGGAATATCTGCGAAACAGGACGTAACACAGATAAGAGAGACAGAAACAGTGGTATGTGCTCGGATCTCGATCAAAGGCAGAGGAGCTAACTGAGACTCTGTAGAAGAATAAACACAGGGTAACCTGCAGAATGGTTCGAATGGGACTTGTAGTGTTCATTAATGTAAGCAAAACATGACCAGTCAACATAGCTTTGCAAATTAATCCTGAAGGTATAGATACAGCAGTGGTTAAAAGAAAGTTTAAACTGTGAATGGCAACAGAAATAAGATAGTTCTATTGGATAGAATTAGGTATATCTTAAAGTTATATCCCGTAGATTGTGGAGTTGCCAGAGTAAGCCAGTGGTACCAACATAATATTTAAAAGACTTATGTTATGTTAGATATCTTTCGACCACCACTGTAGAGACAGGTGTCTGTTCAAGTTTCCAGTTTAAACTGAAGTTGTAGACTCTGTCTAAATTTTACTTCAAAGCAAGTTAGCATCTACGCAGTAGGGGATTATGGACATTTTGAAAAATCCCCAGTTTACGTTGAATTATGGACACTTCTGCCTTACAACAGGAGTAGTAAGCTGATATGGCAAATATAGTAGTATTGTAAAAGTATAATAGTACATATTATTACAACATTAAACGCGATACAATGCTGACGAGATGAATAAATAGTGTACATCGAATCTATATCTCCTTCAGGATTAATTAACGAATCAATGTTGATTGAATATCATTCACTTATTTTAATGAGAACTATGTAACTCCCAAGGTGTTCAACACCCTCTCATTGTCAGATCACCTTCCACAGGAATACAGAAAAGAAAAACAGACTGCCTGGGAAGAAATGTCACCAGACATGTTCGAAGGGAAAAACACGGCACTTGAAAAAACCGTTGAGACGTGGGGGGGTGCCACGATCGCGATAAGAGAATAGCAAGCGTTTTCAGCCCTTGGATCATGAGCATAAAGCATAAAAATGCTCCGACCAGCGCGAGAAAAAGGAGATTATCGTAATTCCGCGTGCCCGATCGCCGCCATCTAGTAGGAACCGTTAAAGTCGCCCAGGCACGTGGAAGCACGCATTATAAGCATCTAGGGGGGTCGCACAAAGGGGTGACTGTGTTGCTGGGGCGGCCTTGCTCGGCTCCGGAGGCGGGGGCTTGTTGTTATTTACGGTATTTAGATAACCGGCTTACGGAGCAGCCTCGCACCCCCATCGGACCTGATCCCGTGCACCAGATAGCGCAGACAGTGCTATCGCCGACAACCTGCGACTGGCCTACGTCTATTCCGCTCGCAGATTATTATAACGAGCATCGTGTTACATTAACACGCGTATCTGGTCTCACGGGAAAGCTCCGAGGGACCGCCGTGGGCCTGTGTCGAACCGTGTTCTAGAGGAGCCTTCCCCCTTCGCACTCTTCGCTCGGCTGTTCGACAGATACATATAAAGGAGCAAGTGAAGAACAAATTAGTGATTCCAGTACTTCGATCTAACCCACAGCTCGCCCAGTTATTGAGAAGCCAGACGCAAAAACGGCGATATTAAGGGACGGGAAGTGTAGGTACACCATAGGGTGCATCGTTCGTGATTAAGCGCGGAGGGTAACGACGATTAATAACCGTGCTCGGTGTCATGTTTCTGTTTCCTTGCTGTCCGAAGCTAGTATCGTGCTCGGGGCACCAGCCAACAGGCAGACAAATGGACGCACGGTGACGAGCAGCATTTCCCACTCGGCCTGCCGTGAAAACGTCTGCGAGACCCACCCCTTTCGATACCGATCGCCGAATAAAAACGTAATCGTCATCTCATAAATATCTTTAATCTGCGAGAGAACGGCATGATCCGTTTATGGATACACGACAGGGCGATGCTATCTGCGGATTATTTTCTGGATAAATGGACGCGTCTCCGGGCGGCGTCGTGATTACATCGAGCAGCGTAAGTTGTAGAGGTTAGGGGAAACGAAAGGAATAACACCGCGGACCTGATTCGTCATACGGATGTTGCCACGACACCGATGCAATGCGGTCGTGGGATTTCCCTGGGAAATTATGATCGAACGAAAAACCTCTCCGGATATGGAAACAACGCCAGTTTCACAGATGAATTATTCTGTTTATTATTATATTATAAATGCACGGCGAAGATGGCCCCAACAGGCTAACTTGTCGCGATTGATGTCGAGATTATGACTTTTAACAATTAGGAATGAACCGATACAGATTTTTTGAGGCCCCCCATATCTTCGATACCTAAGAGAAATTTCACTGAATTACGTCATAATTGTTTTATGTTGATACTAGTGCTGGGACTATTCGAATATTAAGGTATTCGAATAGTCCCAGCCCCATTCGAATACTTGGATATTCGAATAGTATTCGTGTGACGTCCCGGCCCCACCACGGTATCGCGACTTAGTATCGACGAGCGCCACCAGAGGTCTAATCTTCTCGCTAGTCCTAATTCCCAATCGCTTTTCATATATATACAAGTTCCAAATTATGTCCTCTGTGCCCCCGTGTGTGTCTAGGGCAGGGGCCGTCAGCTGTAGCCCCATCCAGCTTGTAAAGGCTAGAAAAGCCTTCCGCATACATAGTAGAATCTTCTATTCGAATTACTTAAATTCTAGGATCAAAATAATTTGCTATATGCTTTTAGTACGTCCGATTCTCACGTATGGCTATCCCACCTATGGTATAATATTAGCCCGCATTTGATGGAGAAGTTCAGAAAATTTGAGAGAAAATGTTTGAGAGCATGCACAGAAATATATAGGAGCGAAAGATCCAATTTTAAATGTTTTGAAAATTGCAAAAACCTATACAAAGCAGCGAAAATTCCTAGGATCGACAGAATCACATTAGGGTAAAGGACCCAATTACTGACACCAAACCAATTACTGTCACCTTAAGCTATTTTGCATAAAATAACGAATAAATAAATTATAGTATATAATCTATAGTATAGATTACAGGTTGACTTACATAATTCTTTTTTTGTATGACTTTACAACGTTTATTTATCCGTTATTTTAAATAAAATAGCTTAAGGTGACAGTAATTGGTTAGGTGTCAGTAATTGGGTCCTTTACCCTATAAAATTAGTTAGAGATTACTTTGCAAATATTCCTGGGATTTGCAACAACGGTCTCATCAGTGGCGCCATTTATCCAAATGATGAATATTATAAAAATTCCCTTTTAACAGGTAATATCCTCCCGGAAGCTTTTACCTACCTGGATAAAACGAGTAGAATAATGGACAGGAATAATATCCCTACAATTTATCATATAAATAGAAGGTCTAGTGACAAAAGGATATCTTACGGCCCAAACATAGACTGCCTAAATACAGAACTAGATAAGGTCTACATTATGTCACTTCCCCAAGTTGATATAGTAAATAAATACCAGTCAAATACAAAAAAATACTGGTGACTGGAAGAGGAAACCCCGCCATTTGCATATTAGATACACACGGATCCTAAAAAGGATGCATAAAAAAATATATAAAGAAACTGATCTTGTATTCGTCAGGATAGATACGTAACATAACTGTTCTGTTGTCTTTATTTCTCCTTTTTGTAAATATGTACATAGATTAGATATAAGGCGTAATCGTATGATTGGATGAATGTGTGGGTGTTTTTATAAGTGTGAATGATTTCAACTTTCCATAAGTATGCGACACGAAATATCGTCCGGCTTTATTAGAGCGGCTTAGTTTCTTTTTTTGCGGACTTAAGACAATTAAAATGTTACCCACCCCAGTGGAGGGAAAAATAACTAAAAAGATACTATTTTATACATAATTTCTACTAAACAAACAGTACAAACCAGGTTGTGAGCGTCGCCTAAGCGATTTGGCAATCACGCATAAATAGGATTAAGTCTTAGATTATTCACTACATGTGACGATGTGATATGTACTCATTGCAATTTTGAATAAAAAATATATAAAAAAAAACTGATGAGTCTGGCCGACGGTCCCAAGACGAAAAACGCGCACCTCTTTTTTTCCTCCTCGATCCTCCAACACCAATCCACCCGCCCCGCACAGTTACTCCAAAAAGCGTAACCGGCCTTAGGGATTACGGTTACGCCGGAGGCGACGGGGCAAGGTCCCCTTTTACGTTCCGGAATCAATCAAAAAATCACAATCACGAATTCTGGACGTGACATTCGAATAGTATTCGAATACTTGGATATTCGAATTATATTCGCTCAAATAATTGAGCAACTGAGAAGTATTCGAATATTCGAATACCGAAAAATTCAACAAATAGTCCCAGCCCTAGTTGATACATCAAGAGTAAACGACTCAATGAATGAACACAAATGGAAGTAGGTAATATATTAATAATGACTCATCAGATTAACTTAAATTTAGTAACATTCAGCTTACAATCGAATCCTGCTGTGCTCCGATAACAAGTATTCTTGGCCATGCACTCGCAACAGCGTGCATAGATCCAAGTAAGGAGATTTCAGTAAAAACCTTACGAAAATAGCTCGATATAAATTGCCTGGAAGAATTGTCCCAGGAGACGACGATGGGAAAAAATTGTCATCCCTCAGAGACGCAGCTTTGCATCGAAAGACAGGCTCGTCTACGGAGGTAATAATGGAAGGGAGCTTATAACCCTCCGCGACTTCTTGCATTCCAACACGATCTACAATGACACCGGCGGGGATGGAAGTGCTAGGCTTCGAATGAGGCGTCGCGAAAACGTAGCGCGATATTAGGTACGGGTTGGTAAACGCGATAAATCTGGAGAGACGTAGTTAGACGAGTGTCAGCGTGATGTATGAGGGGTTGGGGGTGGGCCACGTACCACCTACGTGTTCCTTTCTTCACGCATAAGCGAGCAGGGGTGAGTCTTCTTCGCTCGTGAACGCTTTCCGCGCTCGACTTTGTATCGAGGATAAGGGCAAGGGTGGATTTCGCGGCAGGATCGATGCATCACGGGGGTGAAGTAGGCATCAGTTCGTTCGACAGCCGCGTTATCTGAAATAGACGAGCCATCATGGCCGCTGTTGCTCGACTTTGCATTTCGATCGGCAGTACGAAATTCTATATTCAGTTGTCGCAGGCATTCTTTTCATTATTCGTCAAAGTAAAACGTATTGGATAGTTGAAAAACTTTTTTTTTTTAGAAAAAATACTCATCGCCGGTTCGTTTTCCTTTTTGAAAAGTTTCCTAATATAAATGTTTCGCTTATTCCATACATTTCGAAATTTCAGATTAATATCTATAAAATTTGTATAACAGCTAGCATAATTGCATCGAACTCTTCGTACCATAATTCCTAACATTTCGATAGGAAATCTTCCACACTTAAAATTCTTTTATTAACACAGCTGCATTCAGAAATGAATTTCCATCGTTTCGCGAACAATGGTGTTTCTTCCCGTTATTCCCAGTGCTGCTTCATTTTCGCCCGGCAGAGAAAAAAACACTCCTCAAACCAGCACTCCGGTCGCCATCTTCGAATTCGACCGAGAATCGTCGCGGAGGGACGAGGACGATGAATTTTATTTTATAGCCGGCGTGGGGGAGCGGCCTCCGGGATCTTAAGGGTGGAATATGTTTCGTATCATCATAGAGGGGTAACCCGCCATCTCCTTCCCATCCATAACGCTCGGAGCCGTTGTGGCAGCCATTTTGAATACATTCTCGCCCGAGGAGAGTTATCTCCGAAACGTTTCGATTTCCCATTTAAAGGATCTTATATATACACGTGCTGGGGCGGCAGGGGTGGCAGGGGTGGCAAGGTGAGCATCGAGGAATCGGCCGGGGGTTGGTGGTGTCTGAAAATATTAGCTGGCTGCCACCACCCCGCCGCGCCGTCCTCCTCTCCGCTCACCCCTTCCCCGTGCAACGTATATATACACACACCTCCCTTACTTCCAAGGGAAGCTGTATCCCCCTTCTCGCTGGGAGCGTACGTTTCTGCTTGTATATCCGGGGTGGGGTCGTATTTATTTCCTTGAAATTATTTTCGGCTTAATAGCAAAATACCGCTGTATTTCTCCTTCGAGGGTCGGGCAGACATTTGTTCCTCGGGGGAAGAACGATATTATAGAAATGCCATTGGATGCCTTCGAAAACTTGAAGCGAGAAATATTAAAACGAGCAACCGACACAAGGGAACATTAGAAACTTTTAATCTATACCGAATCTTAAACTATTCTTCCTTTGCTTCCTTCTTCCCACCCCTTCTTTCGTTTAAAAAAATAGCGAATCTCATTTGCGCCTTCGAAATCAATGCTGACGCGCCACCCGTGCACGCAACACGCGAAACAGTTCCAACCTCGATGCTGATTACCGAGGAACCAATTCAATTCACCGCGAGCAAATCATTCCTCGATCAACCCCCGGTGTACCTTGTCCGCGTCAGACCGAGGGGCAGGAAAGGAGAAGAAGCAAAAGAAAAAACATTAATATTCCCGACTTTTCACCGACTGCTTTCGCATTCAGTCCTCGCCGGCGCTAAGCAATATACCGGGGCCGAGGGTATCTTCTTTTCCCGTCGTTCCCCGCTAAAAAGGGGAGGGTGTCGACGAGCTGCAGGGGTCGGCGCGCGGGGTGCTGGCGCGGGCACAGGCGTATGCTTATTTTAATTGAAACAGTCGAACACCTCCGTGCTGACGAAGAGACGGCCTCGCCCGAGGATATTGTTTCAAACGAATATGCAAATCATGAGAGCGAGCCGGCTACGTGGTCCGTTGTAATTTCTATTGCCGACGCGAATGGATATCCTTAACGCCCCTCAGATCTAAAGGAAAAACGTGCGCCGAATGTGTTCGCAGCGCCCGCCTCTGTCCCCGACCGACCGTGGAAGCAATTTTCCGCGGAGCATCGGCGTTAACGGTGTAAACAATTTTCATTAAAGAACGCGTGGCTGGGACGTTGAGGCCGCGAGCCGGGAACTCCGACCGAAGTGGCAGTTTCCATTGGTACTTCTGGGGAAAAGAATCGAGTAGAGTCAATAATAATGGTATCGATAGGTCCAAATATTGTTGATAGGAGACACATAGGAGTGAAGCCGTAAACTATTTAGGGTGGAATGTAAACGGAAGCAAGTGTTGATCGTTGGGTTGTACGGTGGAAAAGAGGGATACTGGAGGAAGGAACTGACACCTTCTACTTGGGCCCAATGAAGTATCCTCTGTTTAAATTAGTTTCCATTGATCGGTTTTACCGAAGACGTAGGGTAAAGAGTACAATGGTTGGCCACTTAAGCAAGAGTGTCACATAAATAATGAATTATAAATGTGAATTTAGTAAATTTGAAATGGAAATCAATATAAATAAGTACGAAAAACCCCTAACAATCTGAAAATAAATAGAGTTTATAAAAAAAAATCAAGAATGTATAAAAATATACAAAAAATGTGTTTCCTACGAAGAAATATAGTTATTGGCATGTTCAAGACAGTAATTGTCCAATCGGTTCGACAGTGATTGGCCGCTATTTGACACATAATATAACCTAAAAGAGAATGTTACCTGATTTGGTGATAGAAATAAGATTAAAATTATACAATAAAAATGGATATATTTTATTATGTATGTATTGGTTGTGTTTGTTTCTGTTTTAAACAGGGGGCTAATTACTGTTTCACCACTAATATGGATCAAAACAGTCACTAGCCGCCCGACCAATTACTATCATTCAACATTATTCATTATCCAATCGGTTCGACAGTGATTGGCCGCTATTTGACACATAATATAACCTAAAAGAAAATGTTACCTGATTTGGTGATAGAAATAAGATCAAAATTATACAATAAAAATGGATATATTTTATTATGTATGTATTTGTTGTGTTTGTTTCTGTTTTTAACAGAGGGCTAATTACTGTTTCACCATTAACATGGTTAAAAAAACTCACTGGCCGCCCGGCCAATTACTGTCATTCAACATTATTCATATGACAGTTGTTGGCCCCCGGTATTTTTCATAATATATGTATAATTTTAACAAATCAATAATTCTTTTATAAAATTTCAACTTTTATTTATCGATATATATCAAATATGAGAAATATACACATCATAAATGCATTAAACTATTCGCAAACTTTCAACTGTACTCTTATGGTTTTTTTATTAAATGGCTGTGATATCCAAGCTTCAAAGCCGAGTCATCTTATTTGCTTTTATATATAATCACAGCATATAATGAGTGGAGAAATATTGATTACATCCGAAGCAAGAAAGTACAAGGAATATGAATATGTTCATTAAAAAAAGGCATAACATTGGTATTTCTTTAAATTCATTTATTTCTCAAGATATGGCCAATTACTGGACTCTTTACCCTAGTGCTCCTGTCATCTGTTTCGGGAAACAGATGTTTCTGACTCAGGACTCCATCTGATTAGGGTCGTCAAATCAAATTACTCATTACTGTACCCATTTTCCATTCCAAGATTTACATTCATATGAAAGTCAACTTCCTCGGCCCGTAATTAATAAGAGTCATCACCCCCATAGCTGAGATACAATAAATACACCTATATAGAAAATTTCACACCTACATTTCCATTTAAAATAGGTACTTTTTCCAAGTACACTTCTCAATTTTACGTTTGAGGTCCGTTTCTACAGCGTACCTAAGCGACTTGCAATTAAGGGGTCATTCTACTTTAATCGGCCGAAAAATGAAACTACTTTTAAAGATTTTTTTTCTCTGTAGATACAGCATATAATGTATTACATCCTTTTGATGTTTATTAAGCTACATTCTTTTAATTTGTTTTAGAACTTTAAACGCGATTATTTCAAAACGATATTTTTTCAACTGGTGCAGGTGATTGCAAAAAAACTATTTGACCAATCAGTCTGAAATTTTCACGCGTTGTTCAGCACATCAGCGGGTATCGCAGGGACCTCGGAAACCTCTATTGATTAACAATTTCGTACTTTTTACACAGCAAAATGATTGACAAATTCACCATATTTCGACACTTAAATTTCAAACCTCCGCTATCTTATTTTTTTTTATCAGTCAAAATAATTCTGCTCCCAACGATGACCGCACCCATAATGACTACAACACCCTTTGAATTTTTGGTTTTACATGCTTCATCGCTTTTTCAAGACGCTCCCAGCAGTGCGATATATATTTAAAAAAAAACTGTTAAAAATTTAAAACAGTTTTTCTTCCACTGTCAATAAGTGTATTAATAATTAGACAAAATATTATTTACATTGAACATTCCGTTTACTAATAAATAAATCCTAAAAAATGCTCAATACCAAACCAGTAATTCTAGCCCTCATTACACTAATGAGCCCTATTATCACAATCTACTATTGCAAACCTAATCAATCTATACGCTTCTCGCCGAAAATTCCAACAACCCTTTTCCAAAAATTCTGTCCCTTCCCACCATGATCATCTCTTTGACGTGCATCGTTTTCCTCCCTTCACCCAATCAAACAGCTCTCAAGATTATTCTGCAAAACATCGCGCGAAATCGCGTCGAAAAGAAGCGCCGTGGAAATCAGATTTTCCCGGGCCAAGAAGGAAACGAAATTGATGTCCCCGGGGCTGCAACCCCGGGCGCTGGGGGTTAACTAAGTGAGCGGAGTGACCCGCACTTTGTTCTCCCGCGGCCGGCAAGAATATATTGATAGTCAGCTCAAAACTCCATTACGGCCGGGCGGACTATTCTCTCGTAAATACGAAAATGCTATCCCATTATTTACTGGTTAATTGGATTAATGAGACTCGTTATTTCGTAGAGGGCCGCGAGCCTTCCGGCGTCGCAGCCAGAGGAGAAGAGAATTAGGAGGGGAGAGGTCCTGGGGTCGGAGGTTCAGGGCAAAGGGTAAGACCGTCGCGTGGACAAATACGTTCTGGAACGGCGCACACATTCTCGTGGCGTTAGGGGTGCACGGGCGGGGGGCAGCAGCTACAATCGCATCAGAATTTCACAGTAAACCTCTTGGCGCAAACACCGTGGCCAAGAATGATTCGATCATTAATTATACGGGGCTGTAAAATTGAGGCTCGCAAAAACTTTTTCGAAAATGTATGCTGATTTTTTAGAAATCCGGAGTTCCAAATGCAAAAATAGCCACAGATATTCTCCATCACGTACAGTTTTTTCGTAACTTCTTTGGACGTGTATATGTTGTAATATGCGATTGAATGAAATTAATAGTGAAAAGTGAAACGTAGTATGAAATTTTTATTGCGTTTTTCGAATTCAGCAGCCAAGACTGTATTAAACACTGCTAAAATATTGAAAAAAGTTTTTTCATAGCAGGCCTGTGTTATCTAATGTACATAGGTACATATGTAATAGTGTAGAAAACTATTCAGAAGGGGCTTATAAACTCTTCTAAATAATAACATGGTAGGCTTGCGAAATGTATTATTAGGGCACAGTGATTCTACTTTTAAATAAACGTGTTCTTCAACAATTTTTCAATGGATTTCATGGTACGTTGAAATTTCCATTAGATTTAATTGGAAACCCTTATTAACTCGAGTAAGTCCTCCAGGTCTTTTTTTACCCAACTGCGGTTCGATTTTTTGGAGGACTTTTCTAACTTTGAAATAAATATAAGAAAGCTGTTGTTAATATGTGCGTTTCTCGCTCTTTGCGCAGGGTTGTAGCAGGGTTGATACAAGCAATAGCTGTGTAATTTAATAATTTTCCTAATCGTGTAAATAAGTATTATGTAATCTTACGAGGGTGCTGCAGCAATCAGAGAGCTGGCGAAAAAAATTACAGGTGACTCATTTTAATTTCATCAAAGAATGGAAAACTTACTGGCAACGTTTCTATCCCCGACATCGATTAATTATGCCGGGCATTTCCCGCAGGTCTCGATCCTGATTATTCGCGCGATATTGCCGCGATAAATCAAAGAATCTAGTTACCCGTTCAGCCGTCCCCGGCTAGGGGGCTTGTACTTTTGAAACCGCGACCCGATTCCATTAATCAGCCCCGCCAAGGTCCCTATATTATATAGAATAAAATTAATGAGATACACAGAAACGCACTCGACTTCCGGCTTGGAGTTCCGGCGTGCCGTGCCCCCTGCCTCTCCGCAACCCCCTCAACTTGCTCGATCGCTCAATGTTATGGAAGCTGAATAGGGGGCACGGTTCTCCGCGCGTCGATGAATTTCAATACGTATCCGTGGGCTGCTTATGCGTTCGTTATTTATGCATTTCCGATGCCGACGTTTGACCGCGTTCGCGAGTACGTTATGGTTTCCATCTAGACCGCCTGCCCCGTTTCGCTCCCTCCGCATAAAGAGCGGCGGGGAACGAACGCTTTTGGCGAGAGCATTTCTGTTAAACGACAAGTCCCATTCGTCCCGAATACCGCCACTTTATCATGGGAAACGAGGAGATCCGAGCGGCGATATCGTCCGCCGTCCCGCGTCCCTGACATTTCCCTACGTCTGGACGTACTCCTCGCAACACAACGACCGCAAAAAGCAGCCGCCTGGTCCCGGAAAAACTCACGGGAGACGGCTAATCCCCGCGACGCTGTCAGCGTCCCCGGACAGATCCTCCCAGTGGACGGTCGCGCCTCGACGTCAGCGACGGTGCGAGGACGCGTACCAAGGGCGCAAGGACCGCCTGCTTCTTCGTCATCACGCATGTGACCACCGGCCGCAAGCAGCACAGAGGCAGACGCGCGCGCGAGCGGAACGGCGGAACGGCGAGAGAGGACGGCCCAGGGTTGGAAAGAGAAGCCTCTGATGCGAAAACGAAGGGTTCGGAGGGTGGCGGGAGGGTTGGAGTCGCCGGGCTCCCCGGTCGGTGTCCAGGGAGGGCTGAGAGGGTGTAAAGATGGCGGCCAGGAAGGGGGAGGAGAGAGGGAGGGCGAGAGGGAGAGAGAGAGAGAGGGAGAGAGAGAAAGGCCGCGCGTCGGTTATGATAAGGCGATGCTTTAATGACAGCGCGTTTCTATGGCAACGGGCGTGTAGGGGCCGGCCGCCGCGACGCCCGGCGTCGGTCAGCACGAGGGTGGAGGGTGCATTGAGCGGCCAGCCGCCATACTAGTGGACACACAGCCTCGATTCTCAGGGATGAATTTCTCTGTGTGCGTGCTATTCTCACCCCCCTCAGTTTCCCTGCCACCCTTCGATGTATACGTGCTCTTATTCTCTCCCTCACCCTCTTCTCTACCTCCTCAGCCGCCGTCTGCTCCTCCTCGACCCTCTTCCTGCCTCGACGCACCCCCCCCAGCCTCGTCCACCACCTCCTCCTCCTACGCCTCCTCCTCATCCTCCTCTTCCTCCGACCCCCAACAGGGCCGCAACAATGCTGCGTTATCTGAAAGCTGGACCAGTGACGAGTCTCGCGTTTCGAACGACGCGAACGCTTTCTCGGCCCTTCGAAGAGGATTTAGCAACCACCAGGGGGGGGGCGGGTAGGGGTGAATTCCGGCGTTTGCAATTTCGGTAGGCCCTGGATAGCTAGAGACACGTGGACACGGTGGATTTTTTGTGTACCATTTTGTGAAGTTCGACCCCCGGTTTCGCGAAGATGCAGGCGCGGACCTATGTTGCCTCGATCTTTGTTTCTCGTTGCGGTTGGTAGAATTCCGTAGTCGTTATTCTTGTCGACGGCAACTCGGGACTTTCGCGTTGTCTATGAAACGAATATCGTCCCTGTTCAACGCTGCTGAAATTCTTGGCCGGTGTCGAATTCCAAGCAATTTCCTCGCCGCCGCTCATCCCGACCGGCAGCGGCGTCTTAATTTCAATTTGTGCGGTGGTAGAGCGAAGAGGGAGCCGCGCATAAGGATTTCCCCAGTTATTAAGCGGCTTCAGAAGTTTCCCCGTAAGGTTCGGATTCCCACAATTAAATGAACCGTGCGATCCCTCTGCGTGCGAGAAATCTACGACCTCCTCACCTGCCGGAATTGCTCGGGACACGGCCGCCTTTCAACGGGAACATTTTAGAGAACATCAAAGAATCTTTAATCGCCCCCACGCGCGGTCCCCTCCGCGCCATCTCTTGGTGAATGCCCGCGATAATCGGGTCGCCCTCCGCCATCCCCTGAAATGTCCGAGGGGAGACTTCGCGACACCAAAGTCAATTCCAATACGCGCCGGGCTTCTCCTGATTTGCATAAAATAAGCGACAACCGCGCGGTAGTTGGACCGAAAATTTTAAATGAATTTTAGAAAGGGGTTTGTGTCTCTTAAAGTCGAGTACGGAAATATACACCACGGATAGAGGACGACTGTAGTATCAATAAATAATTCCGCTGAATGTCGATACCGAATTCAGGAACTCCGCCCTCGATTGCTTCATATCAATAAGTACCTAAGGTTTCCTGCTACTCATTGACACACATCTAAGGTGAATGTCCCAATTTCTGCTCATTTAAGAGATTACTCGTCATAAAGAAGGTGTACAAAATTTGTCTGTGCTCAAAATTTGCAGAGTAATTGTTTATTCTTTAATAATAAATGAACCAATTCAAAAACTATTTAAGAAAGATATTTCAAGATGTTTAACTATTAGTAATTCGTAATTAAATATAATGCTGTAAATGTCCGTATTTCTGCTCACGAAAAATAGCGGTGTACGTATTTCTACTCACCATTTGTACCAATTTCTGCTCACATAATATGTTGCCTTTTCAGGTTAAAATAAGTTACATCTTTTATGGAGATGTTTTATAACACAACAGTAAAGCATAAAATAATGATAAACAAAAAATAAAATGCCTTCGAATGGAAATAGAGGTTACAGCATATATTGAATTGTGAGGTTATGTTACTAAAATGTTGGTGAGCAGAAATGCGGACATGACGGTGATTCACTTGACCCTAACCCTAATCACCTGTTTTCAACTTAAAAAAAATTAAAAATAGTAACAAAATCTACATCCAGAGCACAATACGGTATCTGTTTTTGTTATTAATAAGAACTTTTACTGCAAAAACTATTTTCTGCCCAATTATCGAATACCAATAGTGACGCTAGAACACACCAGCTAGAACACGGTCGAACAATCATGAGTCTCCCATTTTAAAAATTTTTCGTTGCTTATGCTGCACTTTGATTGGTCCCAAGCTCATGCAACACTCGCACACATGTTCAAATAATTTAGAATTATTTTGTTGCAACTATAGTACAAATATAATGCTTACAATAATAAAAAAAAAACACGAAGTGAGCAAAAATGGGGACATGAGCAGAAATTGGGGCATTCACCTTAACCTATTTTTCAATACAGTCGCCGTTCCTCCTGATACGCTTACTTAAACCGTAGAAATCCACGAATCAACCAGGAAACAATTCCTTATGTCTTCCTCCATCCTCTTGTTCCTCTCGCTTCCTGTACAGTGTCATACCGAACTATTATCACTTTTAATGCTCAGCCTCTCTTTCTCGGGTGCACCCCTTCATAAAAAAACGTGCGCTAGCAAACGAGAGGTATTCCTTCCGCAAACAAACAAAAAAATCAAGCTGTCGAAATCCGAAATATAAAATTCCCCGTTTAGGGGGGTGCACGATCTCAGTCGGCCGGAAACTCAAAACGAAATCTCCGTCGACGACGAGGAACGGGACGACGGGGGGGTGGTGGGGCGGGTGGCGCAGCGATCGCAGAAATTCGAAGGGTGCCCAAGTCGATTCCTGCGGACAAACCGAGCATCAAGTATCCGGGAACACACACGGGGGATGTTTAGGGGAACGCAAACATACCGTGTCTCTGCATTATGGATGCAACGGAGTGGACCACCCCCTCCCTCCCCCTTCCGGCCGCCCTCCGCGCGCTACCAGCCCCGTCGTGTACACCGTGCGAGATGGTTGGCTGGGGCTCTCCGCTGCCGCTGCTCGCATTTATTTATAATCAAATTCCGTGTATACCCGGCGACCGATGCCCGACTGAATTTCTATCCGCCGAATGTGTACACGCGCGGCCGCGCGAGCGCGTACACAGCCGAAGAGAATGCCAGAGGGCGACGGAAAAGTGAAACGGCACCGCCAGAGAAAGGGAGGGCGAACAAGGGGTTGAGGCGGACACGGACGGGAGTCGGCACAACCGCGCACACCGGCACACACCTACAGATACGTGTACATCCTCCTGATCGAGGATAGATTCTGCCGACACCCCCTGCCGCGGACGGGGTTCCAGGGGGGGGAGGAGTAGGTGGTGAGGGAGGTAAGGGAGGGCGCGGATTCGCTCGGCGGTCAATTTAAAAATCAATATTGACCGAGGAGCAGCCAATCCTTTATTTATCGACGCGGATTGTTCGCTGCAGAGACGCGGCAAGGAGATTGCTCACCCTCCCGCCCCCCGCCGCCCAAACCCCCAGCCGCCTCCGCCCCCTCCCGTTGCCATGTTGCTTCAAACGCGTCCTGAATAATGCGGTCATTCTTGTTACAGCCGGAACAGAAGCTGCCCGTACCGCTTTTGCAATAACAATCGTGAGCGGCTTCCCATTATTTTTCTCTTGACCAGACTGACCCGATATCGCGGGACCCGGTGGGGAAAACTTAGCGGGATCGTCGAAATTGCGCGAAGCGCGTCTTCAAACTGGAAAGGAAGCACGTGGAGGACGTAGGGGCGCGTGAGGATATAGAAAAGAATATAATATATAATATATAATAACTTGGAACGGAAGATTTGTGTTAAATATAAGTCGAAGAGGGTGGAAAGGCGAGAGGTCGGGGGAGAAACCAGCCCCCCGACCTCCGCGAAATCAGCAGACGAACAAAGGAAAATCGTTAACCCGTTTGCTTAGAGGAGTAAACGCTCCATGTGCGAGAGGTGATCGCTCCAGGAGGGTCCACCGCGGTGGGGTCCCATAATCATGCTATGGCGGTCTGCGTTCGGGGTGGCCCGGGTCCATTTTTTCGATTGATTGTCCATAATAGCGGGTGTTTGGGGTTGTGGGCTGATCAAAGCGGCAGTCAAGGCGGAGTCGGGAAGATGCGAGGCTCAGCACCGAGGGTTCGACCCTCAGAGGCAGCCCTCGAGCGGACGCGATCAAGAAACATGATATTCCCGGCTCAAAAAGAGATGACTTTTTCTCTCACAATGGCGGACGCGACTTCTGCAGTCGGCGCGGCACCATTTATTCCCGAGAAATATGGCTGCCATTAGAAGATCAAGCGTGCCCCTGGGGCTGGCTCAAGAGATAGGGATCGCGGTTTGCATCGTCTCGATCGTAGATTTTCGTCGGGAGACGGAAACGTTTGTCGATTCCTTTGAGTTTGACTCAGCACGAAAGGGATACCTTTAATCTTTGCTATAAAGGAATGACGGAATTTTGGCATGGTATTGCCGTGCCGTGATATGAAGTAGGGGAGAGGTGGGATGAAAGGGACATTTCTGTTTAGGACCAGATTATAAAAAAACTAAATAACCATTCGAGTTCTAATTGGTCACATTAGAAAGGCCAGTTATCTGGCTATAAGAGTACACGGTCCTATTGAGCTTCTCTCTATATTTACATATCTTATTTTTCCAAAAGAGTGTGTTTTGTCCCTTTCATAAATTGGCTGTATTGAAAGGGACATGGGTGTTTATGAATGGGACAGTGTAATAAAACAAGGTAATATTAATATTATTCTTTTAACTATTATTTCTGCTGGTACCAAAATCGCAGTATTGATGTCGACAAGTCTATATACAAAGTCGACGGTTTTCGCAAGTTACATAAATACCACGGTATTGCCAAAATATTTGTAACAAACTTTACATTAAGCATTAAGCTTATATGTATACTTAAATAACAAAAATAATCCTCACATTAAAAAACAATGAATAATATTTTCATTAAAAACCAAAAACATAATCCTTAAATTAATCCAAACTATGTTAATTAAAAGATCTTAATTGGCACCAAAATTGATCAAAAACATCTTGATGTGTGATAAATATTCTTTTAATACCAATGTTCGGTTTATCATAGTAAGATTTTGAAGGGAACACTTAGGAAAAGGGTGTCCCTTTCATAAATATTTCTTGTGTCCCATTCATAAATATGACAACACAATTGAAAATCTAATCCCTACAGTTACAATATTAAACAAAAGATTATTTAACATATGTCTTGTTGTTCCTGAATAAATATCAGTCCAGATGTAATAATAATGAAATCAGTCATTGGTAACAGCACTTGGCAAAACGTTTCGAAAAAACATAAAAAATTTTACTTTGAAGCATGAAAAGATTCAATCGTGTATCACCGCCATCTATGAAATGGCAGCGACTTGCAGTTAGGCGTGTTTGGGCATGTATTAGTGTTGCTACAAAATGAAAATACTTTCGTCGTGGGAAGATCCTTTATCTTTCAGATAATTGCAATGTCCCTTTCAATACGTGTCCCTTTCATCCCACCTCTCCCCTACCTACCTAATTATTTGCATCGTGTCAAAGTGACGAAGAGTGGAATCGTGTATGGAAATGTAATATCGAGGGTTTGGGATAATATTCGCGACTTTTGACATAAGAGTTATGGGGCATTTCTAATAACGCTGGTGAAAATAGATAGGCAGTTATATTTATTTTCAAAGCTGTCCGAATATTTTCTACTAGGCCTGTAATAAAGGAAAGGGAACAGAAAATTGTGTGAAAAGGCTGATGCAGCCCCAGCTACGTCTTCCCAGTCACTTATTAATATTTGCTCAACCCTTTCGGGCCCTTTGTTTTCGCGTGACAGGAGGGATCAATCGAGATTCGAAATATAATACCATTCTGTAAATATTTTTCCACCTTCAAATACGTTTCTACCCATTTCTTGGGTATTTCCAACAAGAATCATTTCTCCAAACTAGGTATGAAAAGTACTGTTTTGTCTGATTCTTGTTACGTCACTGTATCTTGATATCCAATACTTGGTTCTAATATTACCAAGTGTGCCTTTCTCGTATAAAACGAGGTTCGTTTCCCGTAAGTTTAATATACAAATAAATCAATGCGTCTATCATAAGCATACTAGTATCTGAGAAGCCAAATTCCACTTTACAATTTTTTTCTAACTTTATTGCACAAGCATACGGTCAATGCTCAACGTGTTAATTTCCTCTACTATTCACCTATTTCATAGAGTTAACGAGACTGAACTCTGAGAGGACCATGTAACGCTGGCCCAGCTTATTTGAGAATGATATCTGGTTTGGGACTAGCTGAACGTGAGCCAAGTCGAGGAAGTACGTCAGTTTTCGTAAAGCAGAAATCGGGACCCCCTCCGAGCGTTCTCGGCCGAGCAACGTCTTACCGATTAACAATAATAATACGGTGGAATTACGTTTCCTTGGTTGGCTCCTCGGGCCAGATTAATTGGGTCAACGGCCATTTAATGCCGGCGACTGAAAATCCAGGCTCGCAGGAATTGCGTCCCCTTTCCGATCCAGTCTCCTGGAAAATGAACAGAGAAGCTGCACCATGAGCCGTCACCGCGACATCTGCGCTAATTTCACACCGAGCTGACTGCGTCCAGCCAACCACCCACCCCGAACAGCCACCCTGGTTGACTGGCTGCTTCGTGCCGCGCCGCCCTGTCCGTCCTGAGCCCAGATGGACTGAACTGGAAAACTTTCACTTCGATCGGACCAATTCGGAGATGTCTGTTTTGGGAATAATTGCCCCGCTGATCTTTCTTGCTCCCCGATCTTATCCAACTCACCCCAGTCTCCCTACCCCGAGACTTCCACCGACCATTCATTTCTCCCGACTTGTACACTACCTACACCAAAGCTTCCACATAAGATGACACACAAATGGACACATTTCGAAGACGAACAAAAGGTACCAGTCTCGTTTAAACCCAATATCTCCATAGGTCGCGGAGGTAAAGCCCCCCCTGTATCTCGCCATAACCTCAAAAGCGGGCGTGTGTACGAGCATCAAGGAGCCTGGTCGTGGTCCCTGACACATAATACAGCATCGACAGCAGAGTTTTCGCCGGGCTGTCTAGGGGGGGTAGGAAAGGATCGAACCGTTCGGGGGCGCGGGGTCGAAAGGAAGCGGGGCGAAACAGGAAGCCAACCACCCCCTCTGGCCTCCCCCTCTGCGAGGCTCGCTCGTGCCGCGCAGTACAATATCGCGGCAACATAACTCTTCTCCCCTCGTTCATTCTCCGCAGCCCGGCAGAAACATCAACCCTCATCCTCTCCTCGGTAGCCCTGTACCACCCTCCCCCCGCCCTCCCCCATCCCTCCCTCTCTTCCTCCGCAACCCCTCCCCCCCTCGCGCCGGCGAACTTCGTCCAGCTACACCTCCCGCCCGCTTTGTTTCAATAATACTGTTTATATTGGAACGCGAAGCATTGATCTGTTTGCGCGGCGGCCGGCCCGCGTCCCTCGCGCTAAAAGATGGACATATTGAACGCGATTTCGAGGCCTGACGAGCTTCCACGCGACGTGCACCGCGCGCTATTGCCGCGCCTGTACGCGTCGGTTGACGTGCACGCGTGTCAAGGATACGCGCGAAGATAGGTGGCAGTTCGTTCTTTTCGGGGGGATCAATCGCTCCGTTCGGTCCTACGAAACGCCGAAAGGCAAGGGAAATTCTTGTGAATTCAAGGGAAGTGGAGCTTGCGATTAGCCTCTCGGGGGTAGAACTGAGAAACGCCATGGAGAGAGGAGAAAGTTGACGAGTTAAGTATGAATCATGAATCATGTTTGTCTTCTGGGACGCACAATTGTTTCGAGCATGTCTTCAGGAAAGCGTATATACAGCAATGCTTGGCGAAATTCACGCGATAGTGAAATCCCATAGAGTTGAATGCGAAAAAGATGCGTTCACCGGGGGCAACGCTTTTCACCCCCTCTCGCGTGTGTCCCCGCGCGATAGAACCAATGAATTCCACGGCTTTCCAATTCCGTTCTTAGAAATGGAGTTTAGATGGAGTTGATGAGGTTTCCTCTGGAAAATACACACTCGAGTCGCGCGGAGGTGGCGGGGGGGAGGGGGGGCAGGCGGGTAAGGGGTGAGGGGCGGAGGAGGGCAGGTGGGGTGGTCGGGTGGTGGTCGTTCTCAAACTTCCTTTTTTCTTCGCGGGGAATGTATCTCGGGGGCAAGAGTGGTACGAGTCAAGGGGTTTGGTCAGCGGCAGAGATGGACCAGGCGATTCTATTGGTCAGATGTGATGCGCATGAGCCGTGGGGGTGAATGAGAAACGACGGAAACCTGCAATATAACCTGAAGAAAGACTCGATCGGAGTCAGGTCACGTAATGTTCCTCCACCTCTTCGGGCTCTACTTTATAACTTCTATTAATCCTTTCGCATCGGGGCTTAGGTTGCCCTAATGAAAAATCCCTCCTCCACGACCAGCCCGCCGTCCCCCGGCCGTTTCCATTTTTCAGTGTCCACGTGTATGGGATTTGAGTGGCAACGGCTGGTCGATTCCTCTGCGCTGCGAATTTCACGTTTCCAGGAACACGCCGCTCCTTTCGAAACGAACATTTCAATTAACGAGCTGACGCGCTCTGTCGCGCGGACGAAGGGAGTCCTAGGCATGGCGAAAGGGCCCCGGAACTCGGCGAGACGGACCTGAACTCGAATTTAAATTCAAGAAGCTGGCCTGTCCTAGGGCACCTACCGCGCGCGGGCCCCGGAGCCGGTTCCTCGCGGCAGAAACAAATCCAAAGTCGGGCTGCGTATTCCGAAAGCGGCGGCCGGGAACAATGCCGCGAACGAGGCCCGTCCCCCGGCGGAAGAAACAGAGGCGGGCGCTTTTCACGGCATCGGGAACGCGGAAAACTAGCTAACGACCCGACAATTCGCCCTTATTCGCCAATCTTGGCCCAGGGCCCCCGAACCACTGTTTACCCGACCGTGTCGAGCATGACTGGCGCCGCGTCGTGAATAACTGAACAGTTGAATTCTGCTTGTCGCGGCTCTATAATATTATCAGAGCATTGTGCCCGACTAATTAGCTGTACTAATGCAATCCCAGCTGATTACGTATTCCGCTCGTCGGTCTTGGGAGCCTCGGCTTCCACGGGAACGACAACCCGTCGTCTCTCGTCTGGCAATGCAGCAGAGTAATCGTCCCTCTCCCCCCGGATGTCTCCAAAAAACCACGCCAAAAGCCTTCCGAGAAGAGGGCATCGCGAGCTTCGCCGCGATACTTTGCTTTTTACATTAATTATTCCTGCACCCCTTTGCCTCGCGTTCTTCTAACGAGCAAAGCAAACTCTATTTAAAAGCTCCCACTTTCGAGTCCTCGGCTTCGACGTCCCTGCCGACTATGGACGATGCCAGCAGGTCCCTTCATTGAAGATCGGATTCTGGAAGCCTACCTTCTGACCTTCAATCGACAGAAACTTTGCGTCGCGGTCTTCCAATATCTTCATCAACGTCCGTCTTTCCCTGGTGTGGGGCACAGAGCTTTCTAGGTGGACGACATTCGGAGGAGGACACATGGCAAACACGGCGGAATGGGGTGCAGGTGAGCGCAGGGGAGGAGTGGGAAATACAAAATCGATCAATGCGTACCGGTTGGCCATGCGACTTCCATTCCGTTCGACAAATATTTGGTCAAAACTGACGTCAAAGTGGAAATCCACGGTCTCCGGGGCTCTGCCATTGTTTCGCGAAATTTGTAAAGATCGAACCCTGTCACAATGATGCGACCGTGTAATCACCGGCCCCCACCCGCTCCCCCCTTTTTTCCTTTTTTTTTTCGTCCATTGAATATTTTTGGTGCGCCGCGCAATTCTTTGGCCAGGCCGATTCGAACTTTTTCCGAGCCACCTGAAAAGCTGTGATCACCGATTGTCAGCGGCGGACCGGACCCGGGCCGATCGGAATGAAAAATAGATGAACGCATTGAATTCAACCGCCCCCCCCGGCCACCCACCCGCCCCGCCGATCCGGGATTTTTTAGCAAAAACGGGAACGCGGCCGACCGTTTAACTGCGTGGACGCTCGTTTTGAGAGAGATTGAGTTACGTTGTTTCCTGAATTTCTTTCTGCGCCCCTTTTGTCGCTTTTTTTTTTGTTTCATTGAATCGTTACGCGACTGTTGCGCGCAGCCGATGGAAATACTTGAAATATCATTTGTATATCTCATCCGGGGAGGGATTGTGTACAAAGATCTGTATAATTGGTCCATTAAAGGGCTGTCCAATTATCTTTCCACTGAGCGATTCTAGAAAACGGTAAATATCCGTCGTTCACGACGAAGATTAGCGAGCTGCCGCGTCATTTTGTATCGAAGCGATTCGAGGCGATCGTGATCGATTCGCCACGTCGTCTCCGGCAACTGTCACCACCGATATTATCTTGCCGTGGGTAGTTTCACGGCTCCGTGGCGCGGGATCGCCCGCTGTTTGCACAGTTACGCGCAAATCTTTGGTCTGGGCACCGGCTACATATTAAAACACCCCTATGTGATCCGCCGATGGTAACAAATAATAGCCGTGACAAGGGTCGAGGGGGGTCGTCCCCGCTCGTGCGCTGCCACCCCCTCCGCCCGCCCTTCTCCCTCCTTGGCTGATTTTTCGCCCCCTTCTCCTTGGCGCTACCCCCGTCGACCGTTCTCCATGGAGCAATTTATCTGCATTATACCCTCAGTTGGCTACGGTGCGTGTTTTGACAGGAACAGTATTATTAAATGCCCGGGATATCTGATCCCCGACACCCCTAATCTGCATAATATGCGTTTACCTTACGCGTGGACGGTCATCGCTCGTGCCATCCCTCATGACCGATGGGTCGGGTAATTCTGTATCGCTCTGTCGTTTCCTTTAGTACTGATGAAGACCGAGCCCATTTTTTATTATTTTCTGGCACTGCGAAGCTTGATCAACCAGCTAAAACAGATTCTTTTTTTAATCGAAAATGTTAAGTTTGTAATATATTTACCACTATCCTTGTGTTCTTTTATGATCCATTGGGATTAAATATATTTGTGGTGCACCAAAGACCAATTGAATTATCACCATAATTATTATTAATATTGTTGCTGTTGTTGTTGTTATTATTTTGGTAAAAGTGGTTAGGAATGTCGAGATTGGTAAAGTGAAATGCTCGGAGCGCCTTTGGCGTTTCGTCATTACGGTGCACCGTGCCGGGTCAGGAAATTTTCAAGGAAACGGAGGAAAGGGCGGAGAGAAATCTGCAAAAGGAAGATTAAAGGTCCGCAAAACGCGAGAGGCCCGCTGCTAAACGGTCCCGTTCGCCCGATCAAAAAGGTGGCTTCTTTGAAAAGGAGTGACGACGTGGAAAAGCGAGCAGCCCCCATACCCCATCCGGGGCCGAACCCCTCGGTAACGGGTGTCTTGTCATAATACAGCCGTAGTACAACTTAATGATCTATTGGCGCGGCGCAGTCGGGGATGTAGCATAATTCTCGACACGCTTCCTGTCGCGTGGATCGGCCATTCGATACGTCCTCCTGCCATTGAACGGGATTACAGCCGTACATCGCTAATTTTTCTCATGCCCACTGTCAGCCTGTTATCTCTGGATGATCCGGCTTCCATTCAGCCCACGACATCCTGTCGGTCCATAAAGAACGTGGGATTTCGCCTATATCTGACGGGATAAAAATCAGCGGCAGTAGTAAGGATGACTATCACGATGCCTACGATCCTTATGAAACTCGGTCTCGCGTCATTTCAGTTGTTTTATGCCGCGCACAGGGTACGTTGAACAGTTCCCGCGAAATTCCGGGGCTACGTAGTATTCATCAGATCGACCAATAAAGGATTACTGTACCGGATAGTTACTCGCGGTTGAGCTATGGGATATTCTTATTTATATTATATGCAGGTTATTGTGCACTAGGTGTGACTTTTTCGAACTTTTATTTTCTGAAGACTATTTGGAGCATACAGCGCATATCAGGCTATATCTTACGGGGTTGGATCTAATAGCAGAGAAATCTTCCGCTACACCACTATTTTTTTAAATCTCTCTATTCTTTGCGATGAACCTTACCTTGTTGTACTTTATATTAGGACTGGGACTATTCGAATATTTTACAAGTATTCGAATGCTACGAATAAACTTCGAATATTTGAGTATTCGAATGTTATTATTCGGATACTTATATATTCGAATTATATTCGCCAAATAATTGAGCAACTGAAGTATTCGAATATTCGAATACCGAAAAATTCGACAAATAGTCCCAGCCCTACTTTATATGTGTTTATAATGGAGACGTATTATTATTGACATTACTACACGGATTGAAGCAACAAATTCAGAACTGTTTTGGAGAAATCAGAGAAAAAAATTTAAATACGGGACAAGCATCATAATTCTAAAACAAATGATCTTTGACTCTGCTTGTCTCACTACGAAAGTTTGTCCCAAATACTTTTACACACTTTTGCATAGAAAATATAGTACAGATAGGGGAGACCGGGACTATTTGATACAAGGGTAGGGTGATGCAAACGAATTATCTCGACACTGTATATATGCAGCTCCATTTGAGGAAGCTTTATGAAGTTTGTTGTTCAATTCTTTCCGACGACGATCCAGCGTACGTATGTGTCCTTTGACGTTGGCAATCATTTTTTAACTGTTCTCGTTTATATATAGAAAAAGTAAATAAGGTAAATGCCCCAATTAGCGACCCAGTCCCAATTATTGACACTTTATCGTTTATATTTAAATATCAATTTTTTCTGTTCCGAACGGGTGTTAAAATTATTGAATTCGATTCGTGAATATTCAAAGTATCTTGCTGATGTTTTCGCTAATGTATATCATAACATATAATTAAGTAATAAATAAATGTTTTCACATGCGTCAGCTCCAAATCCGTGAAAAAGTAGTTTCTTGTTACCGAACTTAAGAACGGCGAAATTTTAAGTACTAAGTATTTCTTGCATGCGTATATTAATGTAGGAAAAATATATTCAAATAAGTTCAAAATAATTGTAAATTCACTATTTAAAAAAATTGCATTGAATTTTGTATTAAATTCATAATAATTATGGGGGTCAATAATCGGTACTCGTAAAATGTATGAATTCCTATTATTGACACGAGATGCCATGTCATGTTTCCATCCCGCGTGTTTTGTCAGTTTGCATCGTAACCTGAAAAAAAGATGTCTAATAAAGAGTATAATCGACGAAGAAACTATTCCCAGCAAATTTTTGTGTTGAATTACAATAATAATTAATATTAATTTAATAATAAAAGCTATTTTACTTTGTACTAAGTATTTTATAAACATCCATTCCACGTATTATGTATGAGTCAATAATCCGGTCTGACATAGGTCACTATTTGGGACGAAGAGAGAATTGAGGGTCAAAATGAGGTACACGTGCATCATATAATATATTTATTATTAATAATTATATTCGAACAATTTCATCATAAAAAGGAGCCTTTTCCATACTGGAAAAGAACCAGCCATATGATAGGCTATTAATGAGTAGCTGGGATAAATACTTTGAATATGTAAATATGTTAGAACGTGCAAGTAGATGTTACAGGGTCGCTAATTGGGACATTTACCTTAGTTGGGTTCACTTTCCAATCCGTCTTGAGACAGTATAGAGAATTTTACAACCCGAATTAATTTAGCATCACATTGAGTCTTTTAAAGGTAAGGTAATTACATTTTGTTATTTTGTTTATATGCTCTATATTTTTTTATGGAGATGTTTGTACATATAATCACTTCCTGTGGAGTAAGTTGAAACGTTTTCTTTGGGGCATGTTTAATTGAATTTTTTCCATTTATTTCTAGGAAAATATTTCGAAAATATATCAAAAAGACAAATCGTGGCGAAATATCGCAAGATATTTTTAAAAAAGCGTGTGTCGCGATAGAAAAAGACTCGATACCATTAAGGCAAAGCGTGAAACTATTCGATATTAACTAAATGAGTTTATTAAGATGTATTAACAAAAAGAAGAGGACACCTCATGTTAAGTGGGGTAGTCAAGACAAAAAAAATATAAATAAAAATGTTTTTCTATGTTTATTCAAAAATCTGTTTGGTTTTTAGAATACGTCTTTGTTCATTTTGAGTCTATATTTTTGGAAAGGTATCTAGATTAAAATTTTATTCTTCAAATTTATTAGTTATTCATTAAACGGATATTTTACAGATGTATCAACATACCCCGCAGTGGGGTAAATTGATACATTTTGCCTTCGTCTAAATAACATTTTTTCTTTCATTTTGTATGTATTTTCTCAAGTTTTCGGTTACTATATATTAAAGGGGAAGGATCAAAGTATATTTTAGCATATTTGTTATTAAGTATTTAATTCAAACAAAATTGAAAAACATTGAAAACTGGATAACGTATCAACTGTAGTGCATAACAATTTTATAATTTAGGAATCCTTCAATTCAGTGTTGCATTCTTTTTTTTTAGGCAGGGGACTCGGCAGCCGTTTTCCACGAGAAAGAGATTCTGCCTTTTATTTATTTGTAAAAAAATGAAAGCAAATCGCGACGCCATAAGTTACCGCTTGATCTTTTTAGCTGCCAAACCAAATGGCATTTTATTAAAAAAAGGTAGTACCTACTTTCGAAAGTGCAGTAAAAAATTTGTATTTTCAGTTGGCCTGGGTGCAGGATAGTTGTCTTTTGATTAACCAAACACAACTGTAAACAAATTTTGGAAAAATATTCATGTCTGCAGGTTCCTTTTTCTCCTAAAAATGATTATATGATTATAAAAATATTCATGTCTGCAGATTATATAATCATTTTTATGAGAAAAAGGAACCTACAGACATGAATATTTTCCCAAAATGATCATATAATAATCATGTAAACATTTTTAGGAGAAAAAGGAACCTGCGGACATGAATATTTTTCCAAAATTTGTTTACAGTTGTGGTTGGTTAATCAAAAGACAACTATCCCGCACCCAGGCTAACTGAAAATTCAAATTTAAATTTTCGCCTATATAGTATCGCTCCGCCCTATTGCCTAGTCCTCTTAATACAGGCTGAATTGGAGGCCCTGTCACAAAATTTGCAGGCGTATTCCACTATGTCACACCTTGTATGTCATCCGATATTCGATATTCCCTTAATTCCGACCCCCGAAAAGGAGCCGAAACATTTAATTTACCCCCGGGGTCTTCTACCATTCACCGCAGCCCGGCAACCGATAAATTACTTTTTAACGAGTCTGATAACCCGTTCACCGACTCAACGGGGCTCATCCTCGCTGGCATCGATTCCCGATTATCGACTGGCATTTCGTACCGAATGAATCACGTGTCTTCGAATCGAAAGCCGAACTCGGGGCTGGTTTTGCGTGTAATAACGAGGGCCCGGCAATAATTGCGGTACAAGTACGTGCTCGCGCCGCCCGGGCACAGTTTAATTCTGAGCGATATTATAATTAAGTGGTTCGAACGTAATGGCCGGCGTCACGTAAACCGCTAACACGGGGCCACGGTGCTCATCATGCTGCTTTGTTCAAACAATCAGCGACCCGATGGCGGCCGTCACGCGAACGTTTCGCCTCGGTGAAAATGGCCTTCTCCTGTCTTCTACGAACCTTTCCATTCCATCCTCGAGCCGTGCACTCGAAACATTTATCGGCATTCCTCGGTAGCCTAGCGCAGAAACTGATCAAACTTATGCCCCCATAGACAGCGATTTTCTATACCGAAAAGTTCCACGAATCAACCGCGGGCGGACAGAGTTAATCGAATTCAGGCTTTCACTTAACGCTTCAATTATTCAGAGGCGATCCATGGGAATAATATACACTTGGGAAATACTAATAATAGGTGGAACAGCTTTCTAAACCATTTATAGCGGTTGGTACAATCTGGATTTCGACGAGCTAACCCCTCCGAGCCAGAGGAACTGTAGGGAAATGGGTAGGGGCGGTAATTGAAAATTTCTGTTGCCAAAAGAGGAATTCCATCAAACTATAAGTAAGCAACGAAGCGAAAGAGCGTACTCTGTACGAATGTCGCTCTGGGAGCCTCTGATTCGTGGACGACACGGAGGTGGCTGTCGCTCGAATTAACATACGTCAATCTGGATTAGACCTAACACGCCGATGAGTCGAGTATATATGCCCGAGGCAGCCAGCCGACGAACCGCAACCGGAAATTGGCTGCTCGGTTATCAAAGTTTGCGGCTTGCGTGTCTACCGAGGTACGAAGAGAGAGGTAACTAGAGGGGTGGGACATCGAATGGGGTGGGATATCCATTAATAAGCGAGCGAGAGCACGGCGGCTCGGTAGATTGAGGTGCCAGGCAAGGTAAATATTAATTTGCCTCGAGCGGCCGAGTCACGATCAACTCGCAGCCGCGAACAGGTGAAACTCGTTTCGTGAGTCGAAATTATTACGGCTCCTGGGCGGCAAGTGAAGCGCGGACAGGCTCGAGGTATCATTCGCCCCGCGAACCCTCTTTAATTATCCAAAGTTTCTCGAGTAGCTGTATAATAACGTGGGTGTTTCGGACGAACGAGTGTCGCTGGCGCTGTTTGGAGCGGTTGAGAGCAGGGCTGGGAGTATTTGTCGAATTTTTCGGTATTCGAATATTCGGATACTTCTGTTGCTCAATTATTTGGCGAATGTCATTCGAATATCCAAGTATTCGAATACTATTCGAATATCCAAGTATTCGAATACTATTCGAATATCCAAGTATTCGAATACTGATGTATTCGAATAGTGTGGTGTGAATTATAAATCAAGTTCTTTAGGTTCATTTGTCAGGGTGAAATCTTGTAAGCTAATTTTGACCCACTTCGCACCATACTATTCGAATACATCAGTCTTCGAATACTTGGATATTCGAATACATCAGTCTTCGAATACTTGGATATTCGAATAGTATTCGAATAATAACATTCGAATACTCAAATATTCGAAGTTTATTCGTAGCATTCGAATACTAGTGGAGAGTAGGGCTGGGGCTATTCGAATAATTTAATTTTCGAATATTTTACAAGTATTTGAATGCTACGAATAAACTTCGAATATTTGAGTATTCGAATGTTATTATTCGAATATTTGAGTATTCGAATGTTATTATATTCGGATACTTATATATTCGAATGTTATTATATTCGGATACTTATATATTCGAATAGTATGGTGTGAAGTGGGTCAACATTAGCTTACAAGATTTCACCCTGACAAATGAACCTAAAGAACTTGATTTATAATTCACACCATACTATTCGAATACTTGGACATTCGAATAGTATTCGAATACTTGGATATTCGAATAGTATTCGAATACTTGGATATTTGAATTATATTCGCCAAATAATTGAGCAACTGAAGTATTCGAATATTCGAATACCGAAAAATTCGACAAATAGTCCCAGCCCTGGTTGGGAGACGACCGGGGGTGCGTGGGTTTGTATGCGTCGACTGGCAATTTCTCTTTCGAATGATTACAATGATTAAACACTTCGATTTGCGAATTTGTGAAAAATATCACTGTAGAGTCCGAAAAGTAAATTCATCGCGCTATAAATCTTATTAGAAATCTTTCCACAGTTTCGAAATAACTTAGGTCATTCCAATTGCCTAACTATTAATAAAACTTTAATTAAGTAATGGAGACACTGAAATACAATAGTTCGTTGGCAATAGTTCACAGTGTTAACAATTCAAGAGCTTATCATGTAAGGTGTTTAATATCTATAATAGAAAAATGAAAATCTATATATTTTAATACAAAATTTCGCTGGGTGAAACAGCACCATGCGCAGAGAGAATGAACACTCCATGGTTAGTGTCGTAAAGAATGTCGCATTTGTATTATGAAATTTTATTTTTGACAGTGCAGGCTCGAGTCAATGTGGGACGATCGTGTAACGGTCACCGTGTTGAGAGTGGTTAATGCATGGTGAAGGGGTGTTTTTTAGCCTTTACAGGGCGAATGTGCAGCAAATAATTAGAAGCATTAGCGAGCTTTAGTTTATAGGAAACATGAGGAGAGTGTTTATAAATTATTTCATATACATATTTTACTATAGAACAGCCTTCTTTACCTAACACTCCGATCCACAACTGTTTCACGCAGAAATTACAGTGAGTACCTACATTTAGGGTTCCTTCTCGAGAATATTAGAACTTATATGAATTAGAATAGAAAATCTCAGTAGAGAAGATTCGACATTATTGAGTGGTCAAGGTGCTGAAATAAGTAAAGTTTCTTGTTGCTATTAAAGGAGAAATATCGAAAAGAAGAGACAAAATTATTGTATCCTTAATACAATTTTTGCATAGGTAATCCAGAATCTCTTCAAAAAATTAAAAAGATGCGTTTTTTCATTTAATATCCATATTTATCACAAAAAAGAAAAGAAATAGATTAAAAAACTATTGTAAAACAGGAAAGTAATGTTTCGCTTTGCACAAGTTTTGTAGCAAATAAATAAATTTATGAATTATATTTAATATCTGTTTTTTCATTTATACAAGTATTGTGCAAATTAGACAGGAAATGAACAATCAGTTAAAGTTTTCTTGTGTTTGCGATAAACATTGTCAACGTTATTCCAAAAATATAAATTTTGTAATATTTTTTTCAATTTCTCGAGAATTGTCGAGAATTCTCAAGAAGTATGATCTGATTTTTAATTTCTCGAGAAAGAAAAAATGTCGAGAAATCAGGAACACTACCTACGTTCTAGGATAACACAATTCTATAAAATAATGTCTCCCACTTATTGTTAGTTGGTGAAAATATTTCCTAACCCATTTACAGCCTTCGGTAATTTTCAAAGTGTATCCAGACAAATGATATATTATGTTGGATTTTTTCACTGCTCACAAGTATGTAGGTGCAGGATGATTCCAAAAGAATGTGACAAATTTTTAAAGCTACTAGTGCACATCCGAAAAAAGCAAGAAATCTTAACAAATATACATCCTAAAATCAATTCTTATTGAGGTAGGTATATACTGTAATGAAAGTAGGATTCATCGATTTCAGTGCACTACTAGTATGTTCACGAATTATGCTACACTAGATCAGCTTTATAGTAATAAATACATACCTTCTTATGCAAACAAACATTATTTACATATGTACTTGCATTCCTTTACAGCAAACATCTGAAATTCGTCTTGTAGGAGTAACATATATCTTCCATATTTTAATATGTATTGGTATTGAGCCACATCAGATTGGTTCACTTTAAATACAAAAGATTCAGTAATCGTAAAAACTGCTGCGTTCCTTCTACGCTTTTATTTGCCTCACCTAAAGTTTGCTGTACCACTCTTTTGTACCCTAAATTTCTATATCTTTAATTAAGTTTCTATACCTCTAATTTCTATAGCTTTCTATACCTTAAGTTTCTATTCAGTTCCTATTCCTGTACCATTCTATACCCTCAGCTCCTATTCACGTGCCTTAGGCACTCTAAACATTTACAACCCGATTTGAGAAACACCCTGTGAGTAAATATACGAGAGCCCAGCGATGATCGCAACACACAAACTCTATACCAAGACACTCTGGGCGCGGAACACTTTGAAATAAACTCAACAGCCCAAGCTCTCCGTGCGTACCACCGCAGAGGACTAATCTCCCCCAATATACGCGACAACCTTTAAAATCCAGGCACACAATTTAGCCAGAAGTAAGCAGGCGTGGCATAAATCCAGCCGGCAGGAACGCATTTTCCGTTCGCGTTTCCCCGATATCGCTCGCGGGATCGGGGGCCCGGCTGCCGTCGCGAGAGCTGAATAATAAATTGCGCCGTTAGTTGAAACAATTAATTAATAATTCATGATAGGCAAGGAGGGAATCCGCGGTGGCTGGGCGGCTGGGAGGCACAGGCGGAGGGGTGGCTGTAATTCGCGTCTGCGTCGAATAGAGGCAGCCGAAAATCGAGGGGCGGGAGGGGGCAGGTGGCTGAGGAGGGAAGCGAAGAGGGTGAACACATCCACCATGCTGAATATAATTTACTTGAACAAACTAAAATCCCTCGCAGCCCCGAGATCCTTGTCGCGCGCCCGCGGCCGCAACGCGTTGTCCTCCTCGAGCAGCCCTTCCTCGCAACCCTTCCGCCAACCGTCCCACCCCGCCGTGCCCCTTTGCGAATACTTTATAAACCTCGAAGACGCGGCTCAATGGCGACCGAACTTTATTCCCTATTTATGTTTACCCGCGACTACGGAACGCGAGCCTTTACAGAGGGCTCTCCCGTTTTCGGGACGGGGGATTATGACGATGGGGTTGGGCCCGCGGAAAGGGAGATGGGTGCGAGAACCGCTGCGTGGAGACACCGAAGGCTCGACTCGGTTCGATCTTTACCTTGAAGATACAATTCACAGTGTGGATATCACGCACCTACACCTCCTGGCCGTGTCTCTACGAAACATATTTAACCCAGGTTACATATTTTTCACGGCTTTTATTACCTCATAGCATGCCCCGTGTCGGCTTCGCCCGACTTATTAGCATGACTGATTCATGTTTATTAAAATTAATATCTTTTAACGTAATTAAGTATTTTGAAAAAAAGCTTAGTTTCCTCGTAATATTTCGGAAAAAATAACATTCTTGACAAATTTGATCACACGCGGGACATAGTAACATCCAAAGAGGGTACGGATAAATCTACAAAAGCAATTTGTACCCCGACGATCATTTTGACATGTATATCCGCGGTAATCCAGTTCTCTCGCGAGATGGCGCTCGAGAAGCTTCGCGAGGTATCGCTCGGGCCGAATATGCGCATGCGCGCGCCAAGTAGACTGTCGTATACACAGGTCACGTGGTCTGCAAAACAGCCGTGCACATGAAATATTTACATATAAATTATATGTTAATTACGCGTTTCTGAGACATACTACATAGCCTATGTCCGTCCTAGAGTATGCAGGAATAACGTGTCCAAATTTGAGGAAGATCGGTTCAATAGGTCTTGAGTTTTGCGCGAACATAAAAATCGGCTCTCTCTTTATATAATAGTATAGATAGATATAGATTTTGCACTGAGCATACAGGGTGTTACACCTAATTCTATCACCTTAAATAGTTCTGCTATACTATTTAAAATTGTATCAAAATGTTTCCTACAAAACTTGTGACACTGTTTCAGTCTGTTGGCAGGGGTTAACGAGATAATAAATAATAAAAAATTCAGAAGTTCTGTAAGGACCACAAAATAAGGCGCACATTTCGCAGAAACATTCCCCGAGATTCTTCGCGTCATTTTCTTATTTACAGCTATTCCGAGACTCCCTAAGTGGGAAGACATAATAGATATATCATATTCCTGTCCTCTCCTCTGTTACTACCACTGGTAGTACCTCCCATACTTTTATACACCTAATTACAACGCAGATATCGATATCAATTCTCCTCCGCAAACTTCTCCTACCACACTCGACCTTTTTTGCATCCAAACTCAGTGTCTTCTCTGCTCGGAAGCTTCATCTCGTGAACAAGGGATACTCGTCACACGCCAGAGGGCTCTCCTCGGAGCCTCCTGGCAGGGTCAAAAACCGAGGAATCGATCCACGATCCGCGACACCCCAAACAGGACGAGCGCCGTCGGTGGGAGACAATTCCGTCGCGGCCACGATAAAAATCCAAAAGGATCGAAGGCAGCGCGGGGCCTTCATTTCATAGGGAAGCATGGAAGACGAGCAGATCGAGGTGGCGGCGGGGGTTGCGCGGCACAATCAGCAGAAACGACGCCGGGCGGAACGAAGGGATGAACCGGCGTTCATAAATCTCGGCAGATTACTAAATCCCCGGTTTGATGAAACCAGGCTGCGTACGTACACGTGTGTCGCTACGGCGATGGTACACGTTCATGTGTACGCGCGCGCGCGCGTGTGTGTGTGTGTGGGCGTGTAGCGATGCAGCGGCGTGTGCGTGTGTGCTGGTATCGCGCTAGCTCATCGGGAGCCGGGCGCTGATAACATTATCATAAAACGGCAATATCGCGCGGATATTGGCTTGATGGAGCGCCGCTCCGCCCGACAGCCGACGACTATCGAACCGAGTTAAGAAGTGATCTAGTGCGCACGGCTTACAACTTTTTCATATGCAAACGACGAATCAAGACGCTGGCTGCGCGATTCGAATAGCCCGCGCTCTTAAGGGAACATTCTACTCTCTCGGCCTAAAAATTCGATTTTTTTTTCTGAATTCGGAAGAATGCACCTTCTACAATACCCTCCTAAATTTTTGGAGCGAAATTCGATGTATTTTCAATGTTATGGGTATTTGTAGCGTCAGCAGCCTGGTTCTTTCCACCGCGCCGGTTGAGTACTCACAACTTTAAACGCGTTTTTCTCGAAACAGCATTTTCTTGGTTGGCGGATATGATAAAAAAAAAACTCCATGACCAATTAATCCAAAATTTTAATATGTTATTCTACACATTAGTGGCTTTCCCGCTTAGCACAAATATCTTAAGATTTTTTAATATTTTCTCACATTTTATATCTATTAAACAGAAAAGAAATGCCCTTTTCGGTACTTTCAACTTCGATCGACCGCCATTTTAATAATGTTGGGCCAAAATTTTTCTTTCGTGGTAAGCGCGATAACCATACTCCTGCGAATTAAAAATATGTTTGGTTTTTTTATTTCCGATGATCCAGTCGTCAGAAATTTCAACCGCCAGCAATTCTGATGCCGCCAACTTAACTGCGAAATATTTGTGTAAACAAATGAAATAAACAAACAACAATGATTTTTTCTTGTATCTCAAGAGTGGTAAAATATACCCCCAGAAATTCGAAAACATTAAGTGTTTACTTCATTATAAAAACCATCACCGAAAAGTGGACGATTTTTCGGCCGAGAGAGTAGAATGTCCCCTTAATACAGACATGTTGGGAAGGAGAGTTGGAGCCGTGTGGATTACTTCAGATAATTTTTATGATAGGCAGGCATCTACGGGCTGATGATTCTTCATAGGGAAATGCAGTGTCAGGGCGTTGTGGTGAAGTGAGTGATTTAACTGGAATAGAAAAATCGATTTCCTTTTTTACCTACGGTTTCTTAGAGATAAATATAGCACTTTCCAGTAGGTTGCTAAAGAATACATATTCTGCTTTTAAAACGTGCAACGAATTTTAATAAAAGTGTTCTCAGTCAAGAGTTATGATGTTTTTAAAAAATGGGTCTCATATTCGGCTACTTTACTCTGTATGGAAGCTTTAAGAATTGACGGGGTTGCGGGCTTTCCGATGGGCAGTGTGTACATATTATGAGGGAATTTGGTGCAACATTACGTGGGTTTCTGTCGAGGTTCTTTTTTCGGAAATAATGGATGCCCTACGGTAACTTCTGAGTTTCTAGTTTTTTTATGTTTGTTGGTTTATTAAATGTGATCATATTATACGCATTAATTTTCGGAATTTTTCAAACCTGACTAAGTTCAATGCTTCTTCAGAACGAAGAGAATGCGTTTTTCTCAATGCGACCACTCGGAAACTTGCGATTGTGGCATCTTCATAACTGATTAATAAACCGACTTGAATTTTTTGCTACTTACAACTTTGTAGATATGTTTTTTCTTGTAATGCAAAGTGAAGTTGCGAATATTTTAGGTGAAATCGGTGTCGTTTTTCAAAGTTTCGCTATTTTGTTATTTTTGGCTTTTATGAATTTATGTACTTTGGGGGAGACTGAAGTTACACTCGTGTGAACTGTGAGGTGAGAATCACCAAGATATTGCAAATAACTGATGAATTGTTGGAATAAGTTAGGTACAAACAATTGTCTCATCAGCATAAGTAGATAGGTATATTAATTAATACGAAAAATTTCATTTTAATAACGTGTATACTTTACTTTCAACAAAATTCAAAGATCACGCGGATTTCATTCCCGGATAGGAGACTTTAAAGAAAATGGTTGAGAAGGTAAAATGAAATAAAGAAAGGTGAAACACTAGGTACTTACTTATGAAAAATACCAAATTCTAGCGTAACTTTATCAGATGATTTTAGCAGACAGATAAAAATGTGAATAATGATAATGATAATAATTTTTATTAAATGATTATCGAGAAGGAAAATCGAACAAGTAGGTATCGAGAAGGGGTATCTAACATTCTCACTATAGAATGTTATTTTTGGCATACAAAATTTAGAATACAACTCCTGAGAAATTGTAAAATTTGTTATCAACAATTATGTAGCAAAAAATCAATGGTCAGTGTTGCAACGTATGGATGCTTGCGTACAAGAGAATGTTGCCCATTTCAAGAATTTACAATAATTTTGTAACGGTAGTACTACCCTCAAACTTTTCAAGCATTTATTTCATTACGTATATTTCGAATGCCATGTTTATAAAAGTGTTTTTACTCCAATTTACATATTGTATCACCTCCATTGGAAGAGCTATTTTCCTGGGACATCCTGTTCAATAGAAATTCGAAATCTATATGGATGACCAGAAAACTTTAAACGATACAAAATAACAGCTCAAGTATTACGCTAAAACATTTAAACAAACTAATAAACCAATTAGCCACATATTACTTCATGAGCGTGAATATTTCACGAATTAAGCGGCTCTGGCGCTGTCTGCTCGTTATCGAATCGAATTAAGAAGCGAGCCGGCGTACGCCAATCTGCTTCTGCAACTTGTTCACATGCAAATGCTGCGTCGAATTGCTCGCGAACTCGAGAACGTGCCTCTAATCGAGCCCTTGAGAGCTTCTTTTCGAAACTTTGATCGAATACCGTATTTATCACGACGAAAGTTGCCCTGTACTTTATGTTAATCAAACAATGAAATAGCGAATGCCTTCTCCAACGACTGCAATTCATTCACAAATGCCGGCATTACCTCGGAACGCCTCGCCTTTATAAAATTTAGCGAGACCTAATATCAAATATCGAAGTGTCATCGTGAAATTAATCCCGAAATTAATTCTCGAAAAAGTTTATTCCTCAACAATCGAACGCATAGAAAACTATCCCAGATCTTCCGAATGGCGTTACGGTGGAGGTGCAGTAAAAAACGCTGCCAGACGCGAATTAATAAAAGACGAGACGCGTGACAGAAGATATCGAGGGTTGAACGGGGTGTCTTCGCGGCCATGAAATCGTCGCCCCATCCCCCAGCGGTGTCTAATATAGCAGAAGGCCTAGATGATGAGACTTTGCCCCGCCTCGACTCAGTTCAGCTCAGGTATTAGATTATGAATATTCATGGCGGTGTGTCTGCGCGGTGCTTCATTACACCTTCCACCCCCGACGGCTGCTCCGTTCTCCGTTTCACCCTGTTCTTCGCCGACCCAGCCGCCTCTTCCTCCACCTTCTCCTCATCCCGAGCAGCGTCAATCAATATGCAACGGCACATCGAGCTTTGCTTATCTTCCACGAGCCGAGCCAGCCACGTCCTCGCGAATGTGCACAAAGACGGGCCCTCGACGACACGGTGTGGCGGGGAGGCTGGTTGTTAATTGCGATGGCGTTTGGGGGAATAGCGCAACTTCGTGAAACCGATCCAATGGGATTGCTACTTTTACGAGTCTCCGCGACTGTTGCCGCGAGCCCTCCTCCGAGAATTATCAACGAACGGCTCGGGTCCTACAGTTCCCGTCAGTCACGTCCCATTTTGTAATGTAAACTATCGGCGATCGGAGTCGGTCGACGAGAAGAACCGCTCGATTTGTCACTGTTTCAGTAATTACTGATGGATAGGCGAGATCGATAGGCTGGTCGGATATGGAGGCACGTCCATTAGCGCTAATAGCGATTATACAAATTCAATGCACGAGGGACGAGTGCATTAACACAAGAGAGTTTATTTTCGGGCGAGGAAAAGTCGGCTTCCCGTGTGCTACCCTTACTCTTCAGGAGTACAAGTCACCAACGGTAACAGACACCTAACGATTAGTGCCAGTTTCAGTTGTCCGGGAGTCTCAGCATTTAAACGAAGCCAATTATTCCTCGCGAGTGGAAAATTGTGCTTCGTTGTATACCGATGAAGAGGAATCCAAATGTGTTTCCGAAACCTCAAATACCTTTACGCCCGCTGAAAATGGCACGCAACGCCAAGCCGCACCTGTCCCCCTCGGAACGGTTGCCCTCTCAGTGGTCCAAGAGACACCCCAACAAAAAGGTACCACCGCGATCCCGTCGCGTTGCTATTCACCACTCTCCCCTCCTTCTCGCCAACCCCCAAACATGTGCGTTCACCGATCCCCCTATGGCTCCGTGTGGGGGCCTCCGCTAGGAAGAACGCGGAGAAACGATGAACCGATTAGTGGCCGCGCATATCGTCCGTGATTATACCGCGTCCCGACGCCGTATTAGTCACATGACCAGCCAGATTTGACGTTACGGCGCCCCGTCGACGGCGGAATTAATAAAGCGCGGCCGAGCAATCTGCTCCCGCGTCGGAACACTCGCTGGCAATATAACAAAGTGGCCGGGGGGGCGCCACCCGTCGCGCGTCCGATCCTGCATGATTTGATTAGCCTCAGATTGACCCCGCTGTTTCTCTCCGTCTTTCCCCCGGGTCGCCGCCGCCCCCGGCCTCCTTTCCTCGCGCCCGCTCCTCCGCCGAAACGTTCCACGGATTTTGCGCCCCCTACCCCTCCACGATCGCCCACGAGCCCTGCTTTTTACTCGACGCGGCCCCTCGCCCTTCGCTCCATTAGACTTACGCTGGCCACTTTATGTCGGGAAATTTGCAATCTTTCCATTTAATATATCGACGCTGCCAGCCGAGGGACGGAGGCATGCGATTTGAATACATTAAGCGGACACTGGGGGTCTTTCTCGAGCCGTCTCGCACGCGTGGACCACTCCAGAGACGTGACGAGGCGTTCCGCGGACGAAAACAGAGGGAAGACGAACTACTGACGGCTTACTTTTTCTGCGTTTATTTAGAGCGAATGACGCGGGGAATGGTTTAGGCAGGCGGGAGGACTGGGATGATTATGCAATGAAATTTAGATGCGGGTGTGCCGAGCAACAGCGAAGCCTCCTGCGCGCATGCTTCAAACTGCTTGCATTCTACAGCGCGGATATTATTGCGACATCTAAGAGCGGATTGACGATTTGGCAGGCTGTTTAGGGACTTTAAAATTGGGTCTGTAGGGACCAAAGACCTGTTTTAATCCCTCTTGCAAACCTCGCTATCGATTGGCACACCTGCAACACTTTTATGGCATTGAGCTATAAAAACACCTGGAGAGTGAAGAGAGCAATGGCGGCCGGTCCGAGAAAGAGGGGAGGACTATGGATGTATAGTGCATGTGAGTGAAGTTATCTGCGCACACGAAAACATACATAACACAGATAATACAGAGTGAGAGGGATAATAGGAGGAAGGACAGGTTCACCCGTGATCTTCTATTTCCCTCGGACCGCTGACGCCTCTACTTCTTCCCACTGCTGTTCACTCTCCAGGTATGTTTATAGCTCAATGTGTTATGGTAAGAACAGGGCTCCTTATACTCAAAGATTCCATACTCTTGAAGATTTATAAATTGTTCTGTAGCAAAGAATACTCTAGTCGCCCACAGCATGTCTCTAATCAAGTGTCGCACAATCAGTCGATAAAAGGCTCCAGCAACCAGCATGAACTATTCATTGCGCGACAAGGTCTATCGCGCGGTGAAAAGGACTGCCGGTGAATCTACTCACTCGAGGCGACAGCGAAACCATGGGACCCCATCCCGCCTGAGCATTCTAATGGTAATAGGCATGCAGTGAATATTACTGCCAGCATTCGGTACGATAGATACGGATATAGAGGGATGCGAGCGAAATGAATGGGAGAGTCAGGGGTTAATTTGAGACAACGCGTATAAATGTAGTTAATACCGGCTGCGAGGGGAGTGGATATATCAGCCAGGGGTGCCACCCCCCCCCGGAAATTTTGTCACCGGCCCCCCTTGCTCCCCACTGCAATCGAGACTCATGCGCCACATCTGTCCCGACGCGCATATTAGGAACTGCCTATTCCGCGTGACGCTGCGAATTTTTAGCTGCCCGGCCGTTTAAAAACCCCTTTCCTCCGTTTTGAATTCTTTCAATACGTTGCCGAACTTTCCTCGACTATCGTTTATGGGAGCGAGAGGTATCTGTATGTTGTTATCGCGTGACTACTGTGCGTGACAAGTAGGTATCAAGTAAGTAAGTAAGTATCTGGAACCGAGCGAAAAAGATCGAGTGATTATTTAGAGTTGAAGAGTGCGGTGCGAGTGGGGAGCGTTTGAAGAAGAGTTTATACAATGCAACGAGAGCTTTTGAGCAGAATGAGACAAATGGTGTGTGTGGACGAGAGAGAGAGAGAGACGCCATGGAGCTTAGTGAGAAAAGTGAGTGGACTTCCGTCGCGGGTGGGTCGAAAATGAATACTGGTAAGAGAGATTGAAATTGAGAGAATTGTATACAGTCGAGAGCAGAGGGTAGGCGAGAGGCCCATACGCAGTGTTACATATTGATTTTAATGTAACTTTGTAATTAGGTAGAGAAGTACAAATATTTCAACCAAACTTCGTCATTCGCGTAGATACTAGAGGTGTGACTATCGATAAAGTTATCGATAAATGTCGACAATATCGAAATGTTATCGATATTTCGATATATCGATAATATCGTTAAGATATCGTTAAGGTGAATAGAAGCGGCTAAGATAGAATGCAACACATTAATTGTATAATAAAGCCATTTAGAATCTCTATATTTTTATTTGAACTTATTGCAGGCAACATATTAGTGTATTTTGGATGTAGTCTTGTACTTCTGTCTGTAAGAATTTGTATATTTATAGGTATATTGTAAATTATATATTATAAATATAAATATAACACACATGTACATTTTTCTCAAAATTATGTCGTTAAAAAATATTTCTTATTCAAATTTGTCCATATACTCTCATTTAGACTTATATGTATGTGCACCCATTGTTAAAATATTGTTACTGTTGCTCAGCTGTATATTTGAATAATTTTGGTTAAAATCATACTTGTATATTAAATTACTTTTTACCGTTTCAACATATTCCTTCGAATGGAAAGCGATATATTTATAAGTATGTATATATATCGTTGTGTTACAATGTCTTTAAAATGGTTATTTGCATCGTTGATGCAACAGAATGAGTTGTAGTCTACTTCAACCGCTTCCATTCGCCTTAACGATATCTTAACGATATTGTCGATATATCGGTAAGTATCAATAAGATATCGATAATTTATCGATAATCGATAGTCACACCTCTAGTAGATACTTGATATTTTACGAGGTATTTAACCATAGCAATGGTATTTCACTTCTTCGTTATTTCCTTATGCGCCTACTACTTCAAACTTTCTTCGAGTAGGACGATATAGCCCGGTGCATAATATCAAAGTGTTTTTTAATCTAAAAATCCCGAGTTCAGGATTCATTTTAGCACCCCAGCACTTTTTCGTCTTCCATTGTTTGAAAAATTGATAAAATTCAAATAATAATTTGTTTGTTTGCCCTGCAAATATGTAGTAATAATGTCCAAAAAGCTTTTTTACTGTACCTAATTCAAGAAAATCCCGTATTTTTCAAGCGTTTTGGCGGAGGGTACCTACCCTTAAAAGTGAGAGTCGATTTAGTAGTGAATATCTTTGTTTCTTCGACAATTTATTACAGGTACAGGATTTTTGAGTTACCAAAAGTGAAATACATACTTTTTGAAAAATGGAAACGTAGATATAAATAAATATTAAATAATTGCATACATTTTGTCAGTTTCACTACATTTGTGGAATAAATTATTATTTCCACCATTTCATCGTATTATTTGACATTTTCGTATCCGATTCTCATTAAATACATGCAATTTTCTCAGATGTTCATTTCACTTCTCTGCGACCGTTATTTTTCAAAGAGAACAGTTATTCGATAAATATAAACTTCACCTCGCCAAATAATTATATTCTTTTGAACCAATCATAAGGACGGATTTTTTCCTTAAAGTAATCCCTCGAAACCTTTCGATTGCTGTATAATTAAACCCTCGTATCTTTTTCTGAAAGAAACTGTGATTAAGAGAAAAAGAAACAATTTTTCAGAACTCTCACTAACTTGACCTCTTTATTTTCAAAATATCTCGGGTGCCAAACGCTTTACGACTAAATCACCTATATATATATTCTTTTTCCTTATTGTCTTACGAATCGATCCAAAGGAAAAACACTAAAAACAGTGCAGTAGATCCAGAGATATAGGCAAAACAACGCTCTGGGTTAGGTTAACCCATGTGTGCCTGTAGCAGGAGTAATTTATAGCGTGACCTTCAAGGGTTAATATCTCGCAAACTGTAGACTGTCTATATGAAAGACCAAGCGCAAATCAAATATTTGTTGGCCCTCCATTTACCTCCAAAGTTTCATTACTATCTGCGCTGCAGTTCATGCGGTCCCCTTATTAGAATAGAAACTTTGGAAACAATATAGAGTTAAGACGTAGAGTCAGTGAACTTTTGCTAAACCATTATTATTGTTAGAAGTAGCGTTTTTCATACCAACTGTCCAGCGACCTAGCAGTCCCCCGCAATCTATTACAGCGCCACGCGGTCGACGCAGCAACGAAGTTGCTGGGTGCAACCGCTCAATCCCCGACGTGCATAAAAGTCAAGGCAGTACGGGCAAAGTTAGAAGATGATGTTCGTTATGGGCGCCGTCCGGTTATATCGAGTTAGGGGCGACTCGGACAAGGTTGAATGTGGCTGCTACGTATAATTCGATTAGACGTTAACCTTGCTAGGCTGGGAAAAGAGGCGGACACTGGGGCTGAACGAAGAAACTCCATGAACCTTCATTATGTTACCTCGCCTGCTCGGTCGTCCGACATTAGTGTTAGCGGTAACGGTTTCCTCCGCTAAATTAAAGGAGTTAAATGGACGTAAGATGACCGGAGGGCGAACCTGCCGAGCGGGCCTGATTATATCGCAACTTGTGATTCGTATCTGACCCGGTTGACGAGTATCCGCAACTCTATCCACTTCGAGCCACGTCCACCATGCCACCTTTGTAATAGAGTAATCGTATAAATTGTTCTATCTAAAAGGCTTGCGAGATATTTTCTGAAGTCTCCTTTTAAGATTCTGTGACGCAGCTTGCGCGAAAAGGCAATCGCAGCAGATGGAGAATTTTTGACACCAGCGGAAACGAACAATTTAGGATTCTGTGTGTGCTAAGGGGTCAGAAGCAGATGATTATTTATCCTGAAATTAATGGAAAGATTATAATAAACGCGTGGTTGCACACATAAGGTAAACGTACCTATTATGAAACACCTTCCCAAACATGTCCCCTTCTTGAAACAGCATCACAAATAACGAAATAAGAAATAGTTATGGCATATATAAGCAACTGCCAAACATTCTATCGATATTTATACATTCTTTTCTGTACAAATTCACCAACATCAGTATTATTATACAATAATCTATTACAAAAAAATGGTTTTAATGTAATTCATTGATAAAAATAACCGTTTCATATTGTGTACCTCAATTTTTGGAATGTCCCGCTTTATGGAACGGTTCGGAAGCGTGTTCCAAGACCACGGACCCGTGTTCACATACGGGGCGTTTCATAATAGGGACATTGAATATGAAACACCGGGTCATGGTACGAAAACAGTGTTTCATAATACGTACAGGTCCTTCATTTAGTTTTTTAGTCATATTATTTTTTATTTATAATAAATATACATTTTATGGCTCATTATATAATCACAAAACAATGGCCTATCGAATGGTATGCAAATTTTCAATGCTAACCCACTAAATTTTATAAATTAGATGACAATTGCATAACCCCATCGAAAAGCGTTTCATAATAGGTACGTTTACCTTAGCTCGTCTAGATTCTATGTTTCATATCCTTTCCAAATACTTTCCTGAGTTATTGACTTTACCAACAGACTTTCGTCCGAAGAGAATAAGAACGAAATGTAGCCACTGCGTGAGTTATGGTTGATAATGTACATTCTTACATTTACGCGAGGTTAATTTTAACTCTCCTATTATTTCCAGGATAATTTGGTTCCTGATTCCTTGAAACCTACAGAATCGGGATTTAAAGGAATCCCTCTGTTTCGATGGCTTCCAAAATTTGCCCTTGTTTACTGTTTTTCTTGATTAAAACGTTATCGAGGAAAGAACTCGCTTCGAGAAATTCCATGGATCGAGTGTCGTTCAACTGGTCTCGAAGTAGATTGGAAACTCCATAACCTCGGCAAATAATCCAATGCTCGGTTGTCAGTTTAACGACTGCTAAGTTCCGTAATGGCTGTCCAGAAGGAGTGCAGGGAAGACGGCGAGGGCATCGGTGAAAAATGGAGACGTTGGCCCGGGAAGAAACACTGGTCGGTTCGCATCATATATCGCCGAAAGGAGGAAAACTGCTCGAAAGGAGGGCCAGAGGCGTCCGTTCCTTGCTCTGCAAGATGGCTGTCGTGGAAAAGGGGGCGCACAGGCACAGCGTCACCGAAGCCGCAAGATTTGTTGCCATAAAGAAGATTGCTCGGTGCTAATGAAGAAACATTACCTCGACGATATTGCGCCCTCTTTTACCGCGTGCGCGCTTGTATTTATGGATGAGGAGATAAAGAGGATCGATCGGTCCGCACGTAGCCTCGAAACAATCAAGTTTCTACAAATGGTGGCCGAAGGTCTGACGACCGTTCGACGTTGGCTCGTGAATGTGTAATCCAAAGCTCGACTGGTTTTGCTGGGACAGTCGCGTGTGGCGGCTAATTTTCATTAAAAGCCTCATGTTTGCGCAGAAAAGTAACTTTTCCTTTCCCCAATGTGAGGATCTTTGTTAAGTAGGTACTCAGCACCTACAGTTAGTCCATTCCAGCTTGAAAAATCTGAGTGATAAGTCTCGATTGTCTCAAAGCACCGGAATCAACATGCTTCGATTTCGATCATCCGTCGGTACCTTCCCTTCCCAGCCCTGCCGCGTAATTAATGCCGAACAGTCTGACGCGTCTCAACAAGAACTGGTCCCTCGTCGAGGAAAAACTCGCTAATCATCAGGCCCCGGCCACCTCCTGTCCCCGCCAGCAGGGGCATCTATCGCGCTTTCACTTGCAGCAGATCGATCGGCCGGGCCAGGGCTCTGATAACGAGATACATTCAGTAACACCGCCGATGATTTGTGAAACTGTCCGGTCAGCAAGTATGCCAGAATGTGTACGGGGCCCGCGCAAGCGCAACTCCTTTTTCCGAGGCCATGTATTGACGCGGTGGTCACCCTCACTGACCAGCACCCCTCTGTTCCGTTCGAGCGTCCACGGAGAAAGCTGTATGTCTTACGGAATGCCTATGATGCCTCCCAGCAGCCCTTCCAAGCCCTCTGCACCCTGCCCCATCCCCCACCCCCCGCGACCAACCCCCTCCCCGCCGGACCGTTCCCGTCTTCTGCGACAGCCACGCGCTCGTGACAAGTGCGAGGCGGCCATCCAATGACCCGCACCGGCCGCTGCCCACCCCGCCTGCCACCGCCGCCACCCGCCCCCTGCTCGCCCAACCACCCACCAGCCAAGTTATCGAGGACTCGAAGGAATTAGGAAACGGAGAGTGGCCTCTTTCTCTTCTTCCTTTCTTCTCCGCCTCTTTTCTCTTCTTCTCCTCGACTCTGCCACGTCCCACCCACCCCCGCCCCACCCCCCTACACCCCCGATGCCCCTCTCAAAGAGGGGTTATGACCGTCGACCACGAAATACCCGGAATTTCGCGTGGCCGCTCTTCTGAAATTCGATCGAGGACACGGACGATCTTTTTACCCGGTAGGTAATGAAGGCCTCCGCGTGGAAAAAGGGGGAGGGGCCCGTCGGGCGAAAGGGATGTTATGGAATGTCGTTATTGCGACGGGACGTCCTTTGACCGTCTGACAGATCGTCCGATCGTGCTTCTCAGAATCTTCGACGTCTTTTGAACTTTGCTGTAGTTTCGCGGGGATTTTTACAGAACGAGCCTTAACCTAACCTCCAAATTTCCTCATCTCCGGTCTGCGGCTCTTCAGATTCTCAGAACACTCTCATGAGACTCTTTGACCATTTGCCAGCTTACAGTGTATAGAATCGTCTAGAAAGATTCGGTACGTTCAACTTTTACCGGACCAACGAGTTCCGCGGGTCCAGGGCAGGCGCGGAACTTCCGGTCTCGAGTGGCGTGTCGCATATCCGGCACCATAGCGCCACCAGTCGATTTTGCTACGTTTGGAATTCAGTGAGCGATCGCCTCGAATGTTTCTCAGGGCTTTCAACAAAGTTGACGGAAGGAATCCCATTACAGTGTCCTCACACGTAACTCATTTGTCAGCGATTCCTTCTTAATCTTTCTCCATTCGACCTTACAACCGCTCCTCCACGGGCCACGGCCCGTAAACTTCGAAACTAATCTAATTTACGGCGAGCAAAAAGGCCGGCCAGCATTCACGATCAACCTTGCACCTCCGAGCGAGTCGTTTGTCCCGAGATTCCGAGCAGAAAACAAGCGTCCCCGTATTTGCTACGTGAGAACGGACAGCGCGAAACTTCGGACACCGATTCCCGCCATGTTAATTAATTCGTTCCTCCCAATATCGATGCAGAGGTGCCTAAGAATCTTGGTAGTTTCGCTGATTCATGGAGAGACAAATTCCTGTGCGCGAGCAATTGAAAGGAGCGATCGATGGAGTCGGTCGATTATTCCGTCCACCTTTGTTCTTTCACAAACTTACGCGATCGTTGCAGCGAGGCGGGGCTGAAAATGAGTGCAAGTATCGAGGCCTGTACAATTATCGAGGTAGCCAATTAAGTGCATGAGATCTCCACTTATAATACACATGTAATACGTCACCATTTCACTTAAGAATTGTAGTAACAGAAATAAGCATACGATTTAGGTATTGTCCAATTTATGTAATCGTGTGTAATTTAAAGTGTAAGGGTTGAGATTCGGCGAAAAAGGTCCGCTGTTATTAAACCTAACCTTACTCAACACTTCCCTACAATAATTTTGCTACACCTTAGAATTATACGTACTACCTATCCTAAAACTTGAAGCACTATTTAATAATTATACTATTACGTCACGCCAATATTCACACATTAGTTACCAACAATAAACAATACTTTTACTGTCACTTCTTACTTCCTGTATTACCTTTAACTAACCACACCTACGCATTTCGTCTAGAAGTGCAACAGACGAAGCCTGTGTAAGTACTAGTATCGGGGTTACAAGTATCGAAGCACTGCTGCAGGTCTACCTGGGTCGAGCAATGGACTTGCAAAACAAACGCAGGAAAACGTGGTTTATCCGAAAACGAAAAGAGGAAGCGTTTAAATGTAAAATACACGTGGAAGCCTTCACTGGCGGGAAATATCGAAAAACCGTTATCGTGACGAAATGGTTAAAAACGGTGTTTGTCGTTACAACGTAACGAGCATTTCGTTTGGGAACTGGCCGGGCCAGTTCTCTGTGTTGCGATCAGATTGAAGCACGGCTGTGTTTATGTGAGAGCATACGAACGTGACCGCCGCTATTGCTTTTTCCTTTGTTAATTACCTACGCCGCGGCGTTCAGTTGCGCGTCGCACGGTTAAACCGATTATCATGGAAACGTTATTGCCATTTTGCAGCTGTTGCTGCACGGCACAGCCTCTTAGGATTCCCCGCGAAATAGATCCAGCTGGTCGGTTTTAGCATAGGGTAATTGTGGGAGAGATGGCGCACTCTGAGAGACGCCGTACCTTCGGTATTTCATGGTTTTTCGGTAATAAAATACAACGCTGTTGATTTTATTTGCTTTAGGCTGTTAGTTTAGGTTAGATTATTAAGCGAGAACGTGTTTCCATTATTACTTTTAGTGATTTTGCTATTTTTCGAGGTGAGCCTGACGCACTTTGCCTCAATAATTATACGTCGGGTTTATTTTTGCTAACGTAGTAGTTAAAAATTCATAGGTTTTCGTGATATCACTTTTGTAATAGGTTAAAGGAACTCTGTGGAAGATTTCTCGGCCAGAATAGGTTGCATTTGACATAGCACTTGGAAATACGAAAGTGTGGCGTCTCTCCCGAGCATTTTGGACAGATGCCGCACTTTTATGCGGGATTGATAAGTCGACTAAATCATGTTCTTAATGTTAAAAATATATAAAAAAATGTTTAAAAATAGATACCGTGATATCTCACCGCAAATTATCTATTTTTTAATGATAAATCTGATAATCCAAACATATTTGTGGGCTTTTTACTCCTTTTTCATGTTTTATTTTTATTTTATGTGTAATGAATGTGGAAGGAAGAAGAAAAGACAATTGAATTTAGAAATACAGAAATAATATATGCGCCTATTTATTTTTCCAATTTTATGTATTTTATAAGTGTATAAATTGAAAAGGTGCTTCATTTTACTTTGCTTTTACTACTTGTTTTTAAATAAAAAGTTAAAATTAACAAGCTTAAATGGAAAATTAAACGTTTTTCGAAATGCGGCACCACTTCCGCATGTACGGCGTCTCCCCTAAAAAAGGATGCTTTTGGTTTCAATTTTTTAAGGGCGACAAATATTAAAATTTTGAAGCACAAGATGTTCAATTAATAATATGTATCCTTGGAAAAAGTTTTCATTGCAAAATTTAGACACGGTGACAATTTTGTGTAAGGTGCGGCAACTCTCCCACAATTACTCTACAAATTCAAGCTTCTGTCGGCTTGCAGAAGCCTGCTAGCTTTACGGGCAATGCGATATCTTCACGGCTCATGGAGAAGCGCAATGCTATGTGATCTATCCTTTTCATAAATCTTTTCGCAAATGAGTCTGCATTTCCTGAACATTTTCTGAGATATGGAGTGCAAATATGGCCGGAGTTGTACGCAGGACTCTTACCTAAACCTAATCCAGACCAATTTGATCTAGAAGATTTATTGATACGGTCAAGTCATCTTATCCACAAGAAGAATTATGTTTATTATGTTTATTAACTTCAAGTTGTTTAGGAGCATACCTAAACCGATATATATTTTGTGTTAAATGATCTGTATTAACAATTAAATTTTGTTTAAATATATTGGAATTGTTTGCAAAAATTAGTATGACGTTTATTGTATATATTTGGATCACCCACAATTACCGATTTTTTTCATAGAAAATGTTTAGAAAAAATCCCAGTGCGTTTCAAAAAAGGGTTGTAATCTTTTGGTATCTAAACGCATAAAGAAATGATAATAAATATATATCCCAACATCAGGTGTTTTATGTGATTTTCACTTATTTTAAGGAAGCTTTCGCTGTAAGAAAATTCAAATGCAAATGGAAACAGTTTTTGCGTACTTAAGAAAGCACACCCTTGCTATCATAGAACTGATCTACTGTAGTACGATTCGTGAACGTACTGACACTGGGCAGACCTGTGCATCCTACCTCCATTAAAATCAGTTGTAAGACACACATTTCATAACATCTTTTTACTCGTTTAGATAAGCTTCTAACAATTTCATACCCCTTTTTCTGAAACACCCAGTATGTGAACCGTTTCCCAATTTAATACAAACAATCACTGCGTGGACCTTCGCAATTTTAAAACCATCATCCATCCTAAATAAAAAGCAATTCGAGTGCCTCGAAAGCGCTCTCAAGAAAATCAGAGACATCCCTTCGAAGACGAGACTTCGGGCTCCGATGTGTGAGATCAATGTCGTCGCTCGTACTTTACAGACGGTCGTCCAAAACATGAGACACAATTCAGGCCTCTCGAGTAGCCCTACAAAGACCCGAGGAGCCCCATTTTTCCGATTCGAGGAGTCTCATCATCCGACTGGGAGCCCAGCCCAAAAACACAACCTCCGACACCCCTCACAGCCTGCAGCCCTCCTCCAGCCTGGCTCCCCATTCACGGTGTCTGCTGAGTTATTCGAAAAAGAGCGCGTTACATCCAGGGACACCCTTTCCTCAGTGTCCGCCGACAAAAGAACTCTCGGAAGACCGCGGTCGTTCCTCGTCGGCGTGCGGACTAACGGGTGTCCAGCCTGGGTGTTCGCTACCAGAGCGGGCTGCCTGTGTGCGCGCCTCTGTGCACGCGCGCCTGCCGGGTGTCTGTGTGCACGGGCGGGCGTGGGGCGGCGGGAGGAGGGGTGGTACGGTCACACGGAGAAACGACGAAGATGAGACGCGTTTATATGGGCACGCACACGCGCAAGCAAGTCCGGCGGTCGGTCCAGTGGCCGTAGCTGTGGCCGGCAGCTGCGGGGGTGGCGATCGGGGCTTCACCCCCGTAGAGGGTGGCGAGGCGTTGATCAATACGTGAAGATAGAATCCGATGCTACCCATCCAGCCCCGCCACCCCTTCGGACCTCAACCGCTGCCCGGTCCGGCTGAGGGTATCGCGGCTCAATCGACTGATTTGTCACCCACGCATCATTTTCTTCGGCGCACGGGGGCCACCCGCACGGACTGGCCGTTACCAAAACGCTGCGCCTTATGGCACTCGGTTCGTTAGAGGGCTCCCTTATTAGGGGCTCGATCTGGGGAACGCTGATGTGGAATTGGAAGCATTTTCGAGCGGACGAGTGATATCGTCTGGAGCCTGTCTCTGTTGGGTTCTTGACTTGGTTTGGGGTGTCTTCGTCGTGATGCCGCTTCAAATACGGGCTACGTTGTGTAGTATTGTGCATTGTAGAGACATAGTGGTACAGCAACGGTAGTAGGAGGGTGATTTTTGAGCATGTTGCTGACAAATTAAAAAGGCAAGGTTTATCCAGTACATTTTTTGGATATTAGTTTTGTAAGGCGTTGCGGTTTGTGGAAATGTGGTTAAATGCGTGAAGACCTGTAACAAGTGGTAAGGAGCACATTTGGTGGTTTGTACGTAGGTATGTACTTTGGAGGATATCGCTTGGCCCTCAGTATAAATGGGTCTGAGGGTAGTTGCTGTGTCTCTATACGGTATAATACTCGCAGTTGCCCCAGAATTTTATTAGTACGATCACATTTGTGTCATGTTTGTAGGAGTGTTTGATGGAGATTGATAGCTGACCAATTTTCTAGTAGCATTCGGTCAGTCACTGACATGGAACATCATCCAACTGTTACACGCCGATTTCGATGACACTCGGCATACAGGTAGAGTACCTAGAAATATTAATCACATCTTTCTTTCAGCGGTGGAAATTCATGCTCACAGGGTGAAATTACGCTTCAAAATTGGGGGTTGGAGAACTATTTAGTCAAATAACTCGAGAATGACTGGGGGTAGAAAGAAATAATGAAGAAGAAAGTTGCATGGTTTTTTATGAGGATTAATATGGCACAGTCAGAACTCCTGCAAAATCACAGATGGCGCCACTGTAGTGAAAAAGTTTTTTTTATCAATATTTCTTGTACAATATATATATTTTTCTAGAAATAAGTCAGTAGATGCAACAAAACGAAGCCTGCAGGGTATATTTTTCCCAAGTTTTAAAAATTACCGGAAAATTACCCCTCGGATGGTACCAGTACAACACCTTCATTGCAGGTAGGTATCTATCTCTGTCCCTAGTCATTTTCAAGTTATTCGAATCAGTAGTTTTTCAACCCTTAACTTTGAAGGATAATTTCATTAACTAAACATGAATTTCCGCCGCTAAAAATAATATGTGTCATATTTTTAGGTACACAAGCTGTACGGCGAGTTTTAGCAAAATCCGCGTGTAACAGTTGGGTTACGTGGGTTTCTAGTGACTCCGTTTAAAATGCATTACTCGCCATCATACTTTCTATTTTAAGGTTTAAATTTGTACGCAGATCAACTAACTTAATCCTGTTATTAAACACTACAATCTTTCCCATGATACACATAATCTGTATAAGTCCCTGAAAACTGCACTTCAATCGAAATCCCTGTATTCCATTTCTGGGGATATGCGCGAGGCTTTTGCCACCGATTTCATTCAAATTATTTTGGGTCATGCCAAAATAGCAAAAACAAAAACGCCAAAAAAGTTTTTTATTACATTTTTGTTCGCCATCTTGTTAATTTTGAAGATAGATCCTTAATTGTTGTCCGAACGATAACGGCAGTCGTACTGATCAAGAATCCGTTTGGGTTTGTGGTTAAGATAAGTCTAACAGCGGGAATCGCTTTTGCCAGCAAGGCATCACTTTTCAAACATGGCATCGAGATCGCTTTTAAAAGCATTTTAAAAACATTAATGTTATTACTTTCATATTTTTTACTTACTGTGGAAATGTAATTTAATAAATAGAAATAAGTTTTATACCACTACCATATCTCTTTTCTTCGCAATAAATTCCCGAAAAATCGCTTAATTTACCTGCGCGCAAACAGGAATGACCCCTTAAACGCATGAAGCGCACAACTCAAATTAGCGGGAACATCGAGTTTAAAATGTTAGTTTCTCTAGGCCTTCACATATGCACTCACATATGAAGACGCACACTGGCAGCTCCACTGTAATTTATACACACTAATTTCAAGTATACCTATATATCCCATAAATGATTCATAGAAATTAATAGTAATTAAATCCGAAGACGACGAAACACTAAACTTGATTTTCTCAGAAAATTTTGATCAATGCACCCTGTGCACTTGACTAACAAAATTCAAGTTTTTAGTCAAACTGAAAATTCACACCCCAGTCTCGTGCTACAATTCTACTAATTTCATTTTTACCAAGTAGGTAGGCAATCATACTCTTGGGTACTAGAATTAAGAAATTTAAAAGTGGAGATGACCAATCTGGCACCTGAGACACTGGGGCACAAAGCTGAGACAGGAGCCCAGAAACAATGAAAACAGTACAAACACACATGTGCCCCGTGTAACTTTATTCCTGAGTTACAGCCATTTTTATATCCCTGTAATATGCAACTGCTTACCTTTATAGGAAGTCCTCGAAATGACCACCTTCGGTCTGAATAGGTACCAGCCTGCACTCCTCGCGTTGGGGAGTGTCTGAAAAAAGTAAAAAAAGGGCTAAACTATAGTGGTGCACCGTGATATAGGTATAAACAACATGCACAGTTCACCTAAATGCATAATTGATCTAAAATTGATCTAAACAAACAAGTCCGATTACAAACAATTACACCATCTCGGTTTGTGATTAAGCATTACTGGAATATGAAGATAGCTATACCTTTGAAAGGTGGTCGAACAGGGCACATGTTTATATAAACTTCATCACCTACTCCATCCTCGTTCACCGCCATGGTGGGCCACACATGCTATGATACACCTTGTACGATCGGCTCACAACGTTTCTTGCCCAGTCTCATACAGCACACTTCGTTGCAGGAGTATTGCAGGAACGTTGCTGCAATATTGCGTTATTGCAGGTTGCATTGCAATATTGCAGGAACAATGCTACAATAGTGCCGTGCAATATTTGAGTGGCAACGTTCTTGCAATATTGCAGGAGTATTGCGCACATCATGCCACTGCAATGTTCCAGTGGCAACGGTCCTACAATATTTTAGCAATGTTGCGCACACATTGACGTGTATTGTTACACTGGAAACGCTCCAGCAACATTCTGTAATATTGCGCACACGTTGCCACTGCAATGTATACAGCACACTTCGTTGCAGAATCATTGCCGGAACGTTGCAGGACTACAGATTTGTAATGTTGCCGCAACTTTGCAAAAATACATACCTACAATATTGCGAAGGCGGATATAGGATTGAACCTGCAACGTCTCTGCAATGTTTTGGTGCAACATTGCAATCTTGCACCGTGTCATTGCAGAGGCGTTGCTACAATGTTATGGTGCTGTGTGGGGTATGGCAACATGATACAACACATTCCGGTGTTCAAAAACGGTTCCATGGTCGAGCAACCCCGCGATCGACAGAGTCCCGTTTTAAATCCACTCTCGTTTCGCCACTTTCGCCCGACGGGCGCGTGGCGTGCCGCGACTACACTCCTACCATGGCAATCGCGCCGACGAAAACGATGTCGCTAATGAGATATGAGAACAGGGGAAAACAACGGGCAACGAGACACGGAGGATTAGCGCGATAGAGGGCTGGTTCGTCCAGAATTTTGCCAGGGCAGACAGAGGGAAACGGCGACCCGGTTAACAGGGCTCTCCCGCCGTGAAAGGAAAGTTAAATCCCTTTACAGTTTATACGACGGGCGCGGCTGTTTCCCAACTTGGCTGCTTTAGGGGCGTAAAGCTTGCCCGGGCATGCAGAGGAAAGCGCATTTATAACGAACGTAACGCGCGGCTGTTTAGCGAAATAATTAAAAGACACTAGCGTGGAGCACGCGCCCTGAATGCCGACCCTTCGTAACGCTTCAAACTGACAGGTCCGTTTTCTATTATGTTTGCCCTTGGATGCTGCGACCCGGATCACGATGGAAGGTGCGCGTCTTGGGGAATCGTTTGTTGGAGTCTGCATGCAATCGACTCGAAAATGTCGCAGAAAAGGCTATAAACATCGTGGAAGCACTGTTTGTTACTAGGAGCATCTAGGTGCATTAACACTAACAAGGAGAAGATCCCAGGTGTCCGCCTCCGATTGCTTTGATTTTTGGATATGATTTAGAGGACCGAAAAATAAGATATACATGTTTTTTTACAGCGGCCCGTTTTCATATTTAGGGGGTGAAAGCAACCCCCAAAGTTATAAGATTTTCAGGTGTTCGTCTCCGATTGCTTTGGTTTTTGGATATGTTTTAGAGGACTGAAAAATAAGAAATACGTGTCTTTTTATTTTCGCCTGCTTGAATGTTTAGGGCGTGAAAGCACCCTTCAAATTCCATAAGAATAGGTGGCGAACGCCTCCGATTGCTTTGGTTTTTGGATACGTTTTAGAGGATCGAAAAATAAAAAACAGGTGTCTTTTTATTTTGGCCCGTTTGCATCTTTAGGGGGTGAAACCACCCCTCGAAGTTCATAAGAGGTGCGAAATTGTGTTGAGTAAAACTTCATATAAATTTCATTTGCTTCATAATTTGCTGTACGGATGATGTTCTTGTCGTCAGTCATCATTATTAGGGGGTAAACTACCCACAATCGTTTAAATACGCATTGAAGAGAGTTGAAACATGTAAAAAAATTCATATAATTTATCGAAAACCATAGCAATCAGAGGCGGCCGCCACCTATTCTTATGGAATTTTAGAATTTTACACGTATTTCATATTTTTCGGTCCTGTAAAACATATCCAAAAACCAAAGCAATCGGAGACGAACACCTGAAAATCTTATATTTGAGGGGTGGTTTCATGCCCTAAATATGAAAACGGGCCGCTATAAAAAAAACACGTATATCTTATTTTTCGATCCTGTAAAACATATTCAAAAATCAAAGCAATCGGAGGAGGACACCTGGGAACCTCTCCTTGTAAGTAGAACTACGCAGAATTAATGTATACGCACGCAATCATTCAATACTATAAATACAGTTGGGTAGGTACAGCTGTTTGAGGAAAAAGTAGTCTTAAAGTTTTTGTTAGCGGTGTAATATTAATACTTTCATTTTGGACACATTTCTCGATTATAAATGTGGATAGTAGGGAATGTGATGATGTTGTAAGTTAGATAAAGTTTATTTAGAACCATCACTGTTTATTAGAGAATGTTCTTTCTAGTAAAGTACTCACTTTCTTTTTATTACTATTTTACATAGTTTTAAAATTTGTGTTGCTAGTTTATGTAAGTTTTGTTTATGTTACTTTGAATTCTAGAGTCTTAAAGTCATAAGAGGATAGGTATAAATAATTGTAACGTCGTAAAATGCTATTACCTACAAGTAGAACTAAATTAAATGTTTTAAAATTAAAAAATTATTCAACAATAATGTAAGCGCTAAGTTTTGTATTCAAATGCAGAATTCAAATACGGCAAATGTACCCTAACTTTTCAGCGGTCGTGTATTCTTATCAGAGTAGTCAAAATGACATGTCCCAAAATGTCTAATTGTAAGTATAATATATATGTTTGTATCTTAGAAAAAGAGGTGGAAAAGAGAAAATAAATTCATCAGATCAATTTAATAATTTACGTATTGCAACAGTTCTCGCGAAAAATTGAAGAAAAACCACCCTTATTTTGAATCCAACAATCATTCTAACTGCTTTGGTAGTTCTCGTGTTAAATAAATAATTATAAATATGAATATTATATTTATTTTTAACTGCACTCCTCGGCTGAACCGACACACAAAAGTGCATGAATGTAACTTAGGAATATGTAGCATGCAACACCATTTAATTCCATCTTATGACATTTTTATCTGTCCCTGATCATTTTAATAACAAAGTTCGTCCTAGTTGCATGGAACACCCTCTACATGCAAAGTGTACAGTAATAGCGATAGAACCTCAAAAAGGGTTATTCTACGTGAAAAGAATAAGTCGAAATTAATTGCCATGTGAAAATTTTACACACGAGAGTTCCTTATCGATGAGAGCGACTTTGAAACTCCACACCTGTTGATATTTTTGTGGGGTTTTGTTATATCAAACGCGTATCAAGATGCGTAATATGCAGCATGAGCAATATTTTGAATCGCGAAAACTGACTGTCTTATTGTTATTAACGAAACTTCCTAATCCAATAGAGAAATAGTAGTTTGTATCAAGATCCATTAGATCGAGACTTACAATTAGTGAGTTTCATGCGTGTCCAATGGACTTTCGAAGTCGTTTTTCTCGAAAACAACATGCGAAAACTTTATACTTGAATTTTGATTTATTTTTTCAGAAGGAATCACCTGTTCCCACCTTATACCACGACTACTAAACCACCCTGTATATGAAAATTATTTGACACTTATTTATTAAGGGCATAGAACTGGTAACTATAAGCAACCCACTTTAAATCAGTTATGAGTAAGTAGTAGGTCGTTTGCTTTCGTTTCAAAGTCTAAATTTCTGCAAAATACAACTTTCTTCTCCTTCAACCACTAAAGGCAAAGATCCTCACCCCGTTAAATACTTTTGTACCTACATACGTACCTCTCAGAACTCAAAATGGTCAACTCTAATTTCTGCATATTTCTCCATTTTAAATACTCAAACCCACGGTTAGTACTTAATTGATCAATTTTTTATTTCATGAAATTGATCAGTCTGGCTTATAAAAAAAACTCATACACCTATCCGTAAAAAAATACATTGGTAGCTCATTGCCAGTTTGAATTTCTTCGTCAGAAATCTGTTTCATTCCTGGAGAGTACTTTGCCCTGTACTTTGTTACATTAAATCCATATTCTTCGATAGCTCATGATAGTATCAGAAATCTCGCTGAAACCAATCTTCAAGAAGAAATTGTTCTTTTCTGCGGAAATTCACTCCGAGGGGGTGAAATCAGACCTTAAAGTTATCGCGTTTTTTCTATCTTTTAATGCAACTTTATTTTTCTTCTGGTAGCGCGATAGAGTATAAAAGACTTAATAATTCTTATATTACAAGTTTTGTTCTATATATAAAAAAATAAAAAACGCGATAACTTTTAAATGGTGATTTCACCTTTTCGGAGTGAATTTCCGCAGAAAAAAATTGCTAACTTGCATAGGTACTAAAATAGGTACTCCAACATGTTCCACATTCACACGAATCTTCATTGGTATCAGAATTTTCGGGTTGGGAACGTTTCCTTCCAAGAAGAATGTACCTGCAAAAATTTGTTTATTGTATTATACACCTTCGAAACTCGAGCATATCTACCCAGAGTAAACCTTGTGTAGTTTCACAACGAAATAGTGGAATTATAACAGCTTGAGGATTACCCACGTGCACTCCAAGTACAACCTCCCGAGCATATCGAAGTTTTAATTAACATTATGTGCTGATTTAATTGAACCCTGTACGAATGGAAGAATGTTTAATTCCAATGATTAAATGAATCACTAGCGTAGAAATTTCTAAATTGGAGCTCGAAGTATTAAAAGGACATTTAGAAAAACTGGTCCCACCGTCTCCAAAAACGGAGTCGAGGAATAGGAAAAATTTCAGAAAGCTTCTAAAGCAAATCAATGGCGGGAAGAAGCATCAAAATTGATGCGGTTTACGGTCGATCGCTTATGGCCGCCACGGGAACGAGCTCATCAAGGAATCAATCGCTTTGGACTTGGAGTTCAGTTGGCCCTCCTTTCCACTCGTTCCACGCAAGAAACTGTCTGGACGAAGTAGCAAGGTGATTCGAAAGGGGTCAAATAAACGCAGTCGAGCCTTTCCACGCGAGATCACGCATAGAATAGTTCCTTATTCGCCACAAGTTTGCAAACTTCACACCTAAAGCGGTCCATAGACCTTGTATTAGCCTATAAAGCTTTACAAGCAAGCCTAACAATCTCTGACCAATGAAACGATTCTAGAAGTGACAAAACCCCCTCAAAGAAATTACGAATCTTCGTATTATCGCGAACATCTGCGAAACGGTAAAAGATATCGAAAAACAGGTTAATTTAAAGTTTCGTGGTTTTTAATATCCTACAATAAAAGAATTTTCGAAAAAAATTTATCCCCACCACTCTTTTTTTCGAAAATTCTTTACCGCCATATTGTGGGATATCAAAAGCCATGAAATTTTGAATTTAACTTTTTTACAATATCTTTTACAATTTCGCAGATATTTACGATAATACGAAAACTCGGAAATGTTGTAAGGGGTGTTTTCATCCCTAGAACCGTTCCATTGCTGAGACGAAAAATAGTTACGTCATCAGCATCACCTCAACCACATTTCTGCAAATTTTCCAATTTTTTTATATTTTTCCAATTGCTGAACAGCCATTGTTAAAACACGGGTGTTTTCCTGCATCGTAACAGTGTCTACGATCGAACCATTAGGCCGCTGATGAGACTGCGGGGGGGGTGGAAGGCTGCGCGAGAGGCGCGGAGTATCGTCAGCTTTATGTTAATCCCGAGTGGTAGCAGTGCAGCTGACAACGATGCTGTCGCTGTTAATATCGCCTGGTGACGTAGTAGTAACTAGTTGCTGGTATACCTGCCGAACCGAACCGTGCACAGGCCTCGGTATCTGGTACGTTCAACGTCGAACGTACACTGGCTGTACGGTGCACAGGTTCGGGGCTAGAGGGGCACGGCGGTGTAACAGTGGCGAGGGGTGGCGACAGGGATGGCAATCAATATGGGCCTCAACGCAAACACGGCGCCGCTGTTGTACTAACATCAAATAGGCGGATAGCGACCGGTCGCCTGCCTCGTGTGCATTGTCTGCTCTGCTGCTCACTATAAACCGGTCGGCGTTTTTCAGACACGAGTCTCCCTGATCGCTGGGATTGCAAGACGGAGCCCGGATTTCGGCAACGACAATTTCAATCGTCGCGCGTCCCCAGCGTGGCCTCGTCACTTTGCCCCGGCAACTCTTTTCGCGATCGTAGCTCCTCGTCTCGGACCCCGCTTTGATAAGCTGACACTTGCAAAGAAACGTCCGCGAACTTTTCGCCGCTGATTTCGATGAAACTTTGCAGATTTGTACAGCGGGCAAAAATAAATGATACGCGTCTTTCGAAGCTACCGTAAGTCGAGTTTCAGGGGTGGAACCACCCTGCAAAGTGTCACCCTTATGATGCTATCTTGGAAAGTGTTGGAGGTCGAAGGAAGTTCTTTCGAGCAAGTGTTGCGTGGTCTTTAATGAAAAGTAATATGGTGTACATAGCAATATAGAAGAATTATGAAAGAAAGAAGTCACTTTTAACTATAAAGAATTTTTTCACAATTCTCTTTTTTTACTACCTATGGCCACTGTCTTATTTTTTTTTTAAATCATACAACATTTACCCCGAAAAGCTTATTCTACCTCTAATATTATAGTTACCACCGCAGTGAAGAAAGTCGGGCCGTTTATTTTAAGGTGTTCTACAACACCGCAAAGTTTCATCGAAATCGGAGTCGGACACTTCTCAGGTGTTCCTAGTTGTTCCTGGTTAAAGTTTAATGCTCGAAGCATCCATTGAACGTATCGGAAACGAAAACATTAGTAAGAAAATGGAAGAACTTCTGCCTGGGAATTTCCTTTGACGAATTAAGCTTCGCTCCCCTGGCGGCGATGGAAAAATTCAGCGGAGTGGGAACAATAGCGGGAAATAAATTATGCAAGATTACAAAGAGGGCACGGTTTGAGGGGACACTTTATATTATCCGGGGACAGCGGTGGCATAATTACCACCCTCGCTCGGCCCTCCCTCCGCCCCCGGTCGCTCCAGGGAAACGAAGAAAAAGCGAAGGAAACAGCCCCCGTTATGAGATGCGAGCTGGTCTTCTTGCCCGCCGGTGTTCCGTGGCCGTTCCTTAGTAAGATTTCCCCAACGTAAACAGCCCGGGCCTTGGTTCCAACATGGTACTCGACTTGATTCCACCCTGCCGCCCCTCGAAACGAGCGGGCGCACTCCACTTTGTGTGCCCTCGGTCAACGGATACGCAAAACAGTCGAATTACGCGGCCTGGTGTTCCAGCTCCTCGCCTTTCTTTTCTCTCGTCGGAACACCTTCGAGCTCCTCAAAAAACTAGCCTGAATGAACGGGACGCAAGTTTTCCTTTCACGTCGAGTATGTTTCTGCGGATGTTTAAAGATTCCTGTCATAATTCACGATTCCGAAGATTTCACACTCGACTGGTGGCTTTCTCTAACAAATATATCTCGCGAGCAGATGGCGCAAAATATCATTTGGACGACAACAATTCGGGATGAATAATACGATCGCATTCGTTACTGGAATTACTCATCCGTCGATGGACTTCGGCAACAACGGGGGAATAAAATAAGCCAGCCACAAGCCATCGGGATGTCGTCGAAATCTCCTCTCCGTGTATTCCGACTTTGTATCCCCTTCGCGCCCTCGGCCGCAAGCTCTCGTCAATTTGAATATTGGAATCGTATCTTTGAATATTGAAGATGGGTCTTTGAACGTCGGAGGCGCGGTCCTCATCTATTATAAAACCCATGAGTTCCCTGGCGGGCCGAGGCATTCCTGACAGGGAACGCACAGATTAAGATCATGCTTCCTTTACGCGAACTTTCACCCTACAATTTAAATACGTTTAGTTCACGGCCAGACAGTTGGCAAAGGTATTACGTATTTTCCGAAGGGAATCGCGGAGTGCAGAAATTGCTAGAGGTTGGAATATCGCGAAGATAAAAGTCTTCGCGCTGGAAGGCAGCTAGAGCTGAAGACTTGGAGACGTGAAGGATCGCGAGTATCGAAAAACTGCAGGGAACCTTGGTGCGGGGAATTATATTTCCCACGCTAAGATATGAAAGGAAGTCACTACGAATGAAGACGGCCTCCTTAAAGCGGAGGGGGTGGAAAGGGTTAAGGGTTGATGGAAACGCAAGATGTTAATGAGGCTGGAGGGTTGGCATTCCTAGCGACCTCCAAGACTTCCAAAGATTTCTCCTCGGTGACGTTAGGATTTTCCTCTTCCTCTGCCCTCCCTTCAATCGCGGCGCGCTTGTTTTTAACGTGTCCCATTAAATATCGTGCGATCGAATAAATAACCGTTCGGACAAACGTATTATAGGTGCTATTTTCCCTTCAATTGTTATCTCCGTTTTGTCTCAAACTTGTTCTCCCTGTTTACAAAAAAGTCCTCTAAAAAAAGCAACGATATTTATATTGTTGTACAGTGTAACGATTCGAATGTAACGCGTAGCTGGTATCAGTGACGTCGATGATATCGGCAGGAAGACGTCATTTTCCCCCTTCTCCTTGGCCGGCGACGACCAACCCCTGTCGCTCTGAAATTATTGTCCCTCGGGGTGGAGCATATACCGCAAGGGCGTATCATCAGGCAGATATGATATTTCAGCGCTAAGGGTTGGTTCCATCCGATGGACCAACGGGCCAATAACGTTGCATCTTCCCCTCATAAACCACCCCCTTACCAAACAGTCGATCAACATTTGCTCCTTAGGGACGTGAAAACGTTGAGAATCGCGAGGAGTTAACAAATTAACCGGGAATAATACTGGATCGTGTTATTTTTGTTGTCGCCATCACGTGTGCAAGACGAATGTCAAGTTTCGAATCAAGCTGGAGAGACGGGGCGCGTGGTTAGTTTGAGGCATCGGTTGCAGGGGAAGAAAGATCCTAGAGCGAACCGAAAAGTGGTTTCAAGAATATACATAGAGAATTTGGGGCACTAGTCCGCCTAGAACGTCCGCGTCGCAAGGATCGATATGATTGGGAATGAAGAGCTTGTGACCGTCGAAAATAAATTGGGAGAGAGGAGAATATGTACTGACAAGGGGAGGACACTATGTGGTAGACACCGATTTTGATGAGCCTTGGCACGATGGATCTTCGTCGAAAATAAGTAAATAGGTCTTCGAGCGTTTCTGCCAATGGGCCTTAATAATAAAGATATTTACATGGTAATTATTAAAAATTTCATAGTGGCCGTGGAGTTTTAATGGGTAAAAATCCCAGATTACCCTGGCGCCCCGGGGTTCCCCTTTGAAGTAGTCGGGGTGTCTTTTGAAGATTTCCCCAACTTACAAAAAATTATAAAAAAAATTTATAAAAAAATTATAAAGTTTTTTTTTAACGTCGAGACATCTTCAAAAGGCACCCCGACGCCTCCAGAAGGGAATCTCCCGCAGGCGCCAGGGTAGTGTAGGATTTTTACTCACTAAAACCCAACGGCCGCTATGAAATTTTTAATAATTTACATGTAAATATCTCAATTATTAAGGCCCATTGGCAGCAACGCTCGGACACCTATTTACTTATTTTCGACATAGATCCATCGTGCCAAGGCTCATCAAAATCGGTGTCTACCACATGGTGTCCTCCCCTTGTGAGACTCTAGAGTGGAGATCAGAATGTTGCAAAGTAGTCTTGAACTAGTGCCTAGAATTTTTTATTTCTTAATATAAGCAGTTATTACTATTATATAGAAGAAGTAACATTCTTCGCTCTAGTTGTCCCGTCACCAAACATTCCTCTTCGATAGCACACGCAGCGAATTACAACACAGATGTTACAAAGAAAAGGAAAAAGACGTGAAAGAAAAGGATAGAATACGGTTCTTCTATTAGCCTAACTTGAATCGTTGTCAAGCCTTGTTTAATCGTAATGCATCACGGAACGGTTGCTTGCCTCGTAAACATTTTTCATCCCGATCGAAGGCAACGGAACGTGGTATCGGCAATTTCGACGAGCCCATTTAAACAGGACGAGAGGGGGACTTGTCAAGGAAAAGACAAAGAACAGTGGTTCGGCACGGGACAGGAGGGATCGTCTGGGCTTATAATTTTCCGAGAGTTCAGCAAGATTGCAAACGTCAGGTACAGTAGAACACCTAGGCGAGGCGGGGGACGGTGAGTTGCGGTGAAAACGCGAGGCAACGGCGGTTGCGGGGCCTCGAATCAGGGGATAGAGGGTTGCTGTCACCAGCACACCAGCCGTTACTTCTGCTCCGGTAAATTCTCTGCCCGCTGGATGATCTTCACTGTCCGCGATCGGTTTCAAATACCCCCGAAGGACCAGAATTTTGCCTTCCAGCGTCTGGTGCCCTTCAGAATTATCCAGCAAACGATTACGCGCGTCGGCAGGACGCGATGAATTTCGAGCATTTGTAGGGGAGATCGGGGCAAAGTGAAATATTGCTTTGTACGTGCTACTAGCAGTGCTATGTAGTGACTATTCTAGTAGGTATTTCACAAAAGAAAGCCATTGTCATTTATGAGGCTGCTTGTTCGCGAAGTAAAATGTTTAAAGTTTTTATTTAAAATTTCAAAATTTTATACACGAAATTGTTATTTTTAAAGTCAGGCAAGCAATGTCTTATTTGTGTAGGTGTTATTCTTTTAACTTTTAAGCTGCATTTCATTGTTGGTATGAGACTTGTATGAAATATGGCAGAGATACATTATAGGAACAAGGAAAACAGAATGTGCCATGGACATTATAACGTATAAGGTGAATGTCCCAATTTCTGCTCATTTAAGAGGTTACTCGTCACAAAAGAAGGTGTAAAAAATTTGTTTGTGATCAAAATTTGCAGAGTAATTGATTAATTCTTTAATAATAAATCAACCAGTCGAAAACTATTTAAGAAATATATTTCGAGATGTTTAACTACTAGTAATTTGTAATTAAATAGAATGCTGTAAATGTCCGTATTTCTGCTCACGAAAAATAGCGATGTACGTATTTCTGCTCACCATTTGTACCAATTTCTGCTCACGTAATATGTCGTCTTTTCAGGTTAAAATAAGTTACATCTTTTATGGAGATGTTTTATAACACAACAGTAAAGCATAAAATAATGATAAACAAAAAATGAAATGCCTTCGAATAGAAATAGAGGTTACAGCATATATTGAATTGTGAGGTTATGTTACTAAAATTTTGGTGAGCAGAAATGCTGACATGTTGGTGATGCACTTGACCCTAAACCTAATCATCTGTTTTCTACTTAAAAAAATTAAAAATAGTAAACAAATCTACATCCAGACCACAATACGGTATCTGTTTTTGTTATTAAATAAGAATTTTTACTGCAAAAACTATTTTCTGCCGAATTATCGAATGCCAATAGTGACCCTGCTTCTTGGCACAACCAGCTAAAACATGGTCGAAAAATCATGAGTCTCTCATTTTAAAAGTTTTTTGCATGCTGTACTTTGATTAGCCTCAAGCTCGTGCAACACTCGCGTAAATGTTCAAATAATTTAGAATTATTTTGTTGCAACTATAGTACAAACGTAACGCTTGTAATAATAAGAAAAATACGAAATGAGCAGAAATGGGGACATGAGCAGAAATTGGGACATTCACCTTATGAAGAATCAGGAGTCAAATATATTCCAAAACGTTCTTGTTTCATCATGTTCTTTTGGGGGATCCCCGTTATAATGTTATTTTAACAGATTCAATGATTAAAGAGGTTAAGCAGAGGTTAAACTGAGTACCTATACCGCACTGCCCATCCAATATGGAATTTAACAATCCGAGTTTAGATACAGTTGATATTTTAGAAGAGGATGACTTCGAGAAATTACCCTAAAAAGCAGAAGCCACGCGTGCTTGTAATATATCAAAAAATAATAAAACATATCCGCCTGTAGAAAATGAAATAGAAGAGTTCTTAACCCTCGGTTGTCACACCTACTTTTTCGAACGTCGTTGTCAAACTGGGTCAATTTGACCCTGCCAATTTTCAATCAGTTGTTACTTAACAACTATTTGTTAAATTAAGTCTAAACAATTCTGAGATAAAGTTTGAACATTGTAGAATATATGCCCATCGTTGAAAGTTGATATTTAAAGTGTCATCATGCTTAAAAAAAAATTGGAAGTAATAAGAATTCCGAGAAAATGTGTTTTGCTTCAAAAATTGCTGGGTCAATTTGACCCAGTGTGACAACCGAGGGTTAAAAGAACCGAGATTAAAAGATTCTTCCATTCTGTCTCCCCACCGTTAGTCAATGAATCCGCCTAATCATGCCAAAGCAACCACAAGGAGACACGTGACAAATTATAACTTATAATATCTATTCCGTGAATTATTATAACATAAACCGCAATAAATATTTAACACCACAGATCAAAACTTTTGTTTCCTAAGCTCATTTTTTTTTATGAGGGTTCACCTCACCAACTTCAATGATTCTTGAATAAGTTGCCAGCATCATGATTCTGACAGCATATTAAAAAATCATTGAAATCAGTGAGTTGACCCTCATCAGTATAATTACCACACATTTATATTAACGAATACTTTTCATATTACAAAATAATTGTATATATATGTAGAATTGTGTGCATAATATAATTTACTTAGTTATTTATAATAATTTTTAAACAATGTTGCTTAGACACAGTAATCTACATACAGCAGTAATACGTTGTGATTTCATTTACAGTAAAATTCTATACAATCGTTTCAAGAATCGGTTCTACAACCGTTTTGGAACTTATATACAACCTAAAAAATAACGGTTGTCGAACTTATATCGGAGCTAAACCGCAATTTAAACTGATATACGTATCTCACACTTAAGTTCTTCATGGAGAACATAATACAAAAGTGCAGCTGATTCGTCTATGAAAAAAGAATATAAATATCTTTCTTCCTTTTTGGTAAGACTTTTTATATTTGAGCATTGTATAGTTTGTTTATTAGAAAAAGTATCAAATGAGATAACTGTCATTCATATCATTCAGTGCTTACCTAATTCTTTCCAAATTTCGAGCAAACATGGCAACTGTCCTAAGACTTTTGAATGGGGGTGTATATCATACGCAGCATATACACGTTTAAATCTGACAATAATTGGGAATTTGCATGATTCTCAAAAAAATATATTTGGGAGCTCCTATATAAGTTGTATTGTAATTTTTTTTCATAATTTTTTATTGCATATTAAGCGAGAAAAAAATTATTAGAAATTGCAATATTTAAAATTACCGAAAACGATCCGGAAATTCCCGAGCGTAGCCGAAGAAGCCTGTGAGGTCACATGGTAGTATTTTCACACTTTTAGCATTGAAAAATACATTTTTATTAGCCGGCTGTTTTGATATACGTATACATTACTATTAGACGGCTGCTTTGATATACGTATTTTTAGGCAACTCATAACACCAGTTTCACGACGCAATCATAAAGACATAGCAGCCATTTAAAACTACTACTATGTGACGTCACGAAGCTTTACGACCAATCAAAATCGTATCTTCGCAATACGGAACGTTTCAAACATTACCAATTTTTAATTTCATTTTTTAATACTTAACGATTTATAATAAATAAAAATTTTATTGTACATTTATTGCTTATGGTGTATATTCAGGTTATAAATAATAAATTATGCAATCCTTTTTAAATGCAAATTCCCTATTAAAAATATCTGCTGCTCAACGGAAAGATGAAAGGAATTTGTCCAGAGTTAGTTATCGTATGATAAATTCGCCTCCTTTATCAGAGAACTTGATCAAAACCAATAAAAAAAAAAACAGAAAGAAAAAAGTCTGGCCAGATATTTCGTTTATGTATTACACGGCAAAAGTAAAATTGGGCCAGAAGTTGTTATTGAAAAAACGTGTGGCCAGTTTCTACTGCAACGTAATAGCAATTGTGGGGTCCTCCGATTTTGCTCGGCATCAACCTACTACAAATATACCGGCGGCTTTCCTTAATGATTATTTTACAAACAGACCGTCATTAAAAAAAAAATTGTCCTTAAGGGGGTATTCTGGTCTGACGAGGCGTTTTCGTCGCGTTATTTCGGAATTTTTTTTACAAAGAACCCATCAATTTTATTATGATTTAGTTTATTGCTACATGTTTATTGATGTTTGAACTATCTTTACAAATTTTGTCAATGGAAAAGAATTAAAATCAAACGCAGTTGACTGTTTTAAGGTAATGGTGAAAAAAAAACATGGTGTCATGGTGTCCATGATTGGGCTCGTTCTAGTGATCTATAACAAAAAATGAAAAGAGATTCTATATCTGTATGCCTGTGGCTTTCGTCCCTACCAGAATGATAAAAAAATATTGAAAATTAGGCAAATGGCGGCGGTTTAAAATTAAGTTTCGATTTTCGCACAATTTTTCAACTTTAAAGGTCTGTGAAAGTTTAAAAACAAAATATTTTATCATAATTCTGGTAGGGACGAAAGCCACAGGCATACAGATATAGAATCTCTTTTCATTTTTTGTTATAGATCACTAGAACGAGCCCAATCATGGACACCGTGACACCATGTTTTTTTTTTCACCATTACTTTAAAACAGTCAACTGCGTTTGATTTTAATTCTTTTCCATTGACAAAATTTGTAAAGATAGTTCAAACATCAATAAACATGTAGCAATAAACTAAATAATAATAAAATTGATGGGTTCTTTGTAAAAAAAATTCCAAAATAACGCGACGAAAACGCCTCGTCAGACCAGAATACCCCCTTAAGTCATAATCGCAATATCATTCTTCCATGTACAAGTATTTATCATAACTTTCCCATCACATTTCAATTGAATAATTATTACTTAGCACCTCCGAGAAAATTAATTTTCCACCGTGGTCCCAAATGGCTCAAGAAACGAAGTTAGCCTTCCCTGCTTCTGTTTAATTATACCCAACCTCGCGGTATCATTCTTGGCTGGAACGTATCGTTTCCTGCCTCGAAGAATAAAGCCGCAAGGAGTCGGCAAAAAACCAGCCCATAATGCAGGGAAATCTCGCGGCATCCCTGCAACGTGGCGCAACCCCCGCGGAATATCGGCCGTTTAAAAAGGGAAGCGCGGTTTACGCGAGCCTCTCCACCCCTCCCTCCCGCCCTCCGCAACCCCCTCCGCGTGCTCGCGTATCAATTTATACGCGGCATCGGGAAATCAAGCGAAGGAGCCGCCCCAAAGGGCGCGCATCCCTGGAACCGGGCCGTGGGGGGTTGAAGCGGCGCGCGTTCCGAGGCTTTGTTTTATACTTACACCGTTTCAGCCCCCGTGATGCATTCAGACGGGAGAAGCTCCCCTAGATCCCTGGAAACTGCCGACGGGGAACGAACGGGATGGCCATAGCGGAAATCAAACTGCGATTGCCATTTTTATTTCAGCGCGGTTTCTCCTCTTCCCGAGGCGTGATCCTCATCCGCGCGGCCTCCCGACCCGCCGGCGAAGGGAAAGTGAATCGCGGCTGGATACTTCGATCCCGGCCACCCCGCCGCGCCACGGACAATTTCGCGGAGCGATTTTTACGGCTCCGTAACGCGCTCGCCCCTTCGCGTGATGCGTTTGAAAAATTTTGGTCTACCGCCCTTTCCAATCTAGGGCGGATGTAAACAGAGTCACGTGGACGTGGCAAGGGGATGGAACGGGGGAAGGTTGATGGAATGTTTATGCAAGTAACTCATGGTGAACCATTCTGTAATTTTATATACAGGGTGGCGAGCGACAGGAGAAAATGTGACAGGACAGTGAATGAAGGTGAGATGTAACAATATGTTTAAAAGTGTGGCAACGTTCGGTGTGCTGAGTTTGTTAAACGAAATATAGTTTATATTAGAAATAGGAAATATATCGTGTGTAGAGTAAGCAGGCAATTTTATTCAGATCTGCTTCTTCTTGAAGTTGAAGTAACAGTAAATTGATAATGGGGAAAGGGTTGGGACGTCGGTCACGAAATATGTAGGGGTAGTCTACAGGTAAGAACTGACAAAAAGGGTTCAGCTCTCAGACGGTGGATGATTCGAGTGATCGGAAGGAAGTCGGTTCCTGGGTCAGTTTGGACCCGGAGTAACTATCGTAGGTACCTACTATACGAATTTTAAACGACGTTCTTTTTCTTAGAACGGTAGAGAAGTTTTTTACTTAGAGGAGTTTTTTCTGGTACTATTATACTCGGGAATGTTACGCTTGCTAAATAAACATGGGTGCTAAAAGTAATTGTTTTGGAAGTATGATACTTTTAGTTGAGAGCGCTATTTGATAGCAATTATTCGAAGTAGTTTAGAGTCGTACACGCATCGGTGCGTAATATTCCTGGCTAATTTTTTAATAGATGAAAGGCATTTTGTGTATGTTGTTAAAATGTACAAACATTTTGTACTGATGCACGTATTGGAGCAGAAGGATAGATAAAGTTGTTAATATTGTTCTTTCATGTTCATTCTGATTCCTATGTAAATTTTGAAGCGTGTAATTCGTGCTGTAAGTTAAAGTGGCTGTATAGAAAAACTATATCTATGGGTTTGTAATGTTTGTATAGGGTAGATTATGCACAGTTTAAAGTTGTAGATGTACAAAGTAATATAGTATTCATGGTAAAACTCTAAATAGTGTGATTCTATGTGAAAAGCTTAGTTGGAAGTATAGAATAATATTTATTTAATTATAGTTTCGGTTTCAAAAAACTGAATGTGAATATGTGTTAAGCACACAGCCAACTGAGATCGTAGTAATAAATGTGACAAAACTGCGGACGAAATGACTCGTTATGCACAACTCAGGTGAAATTGTAAAATAACTATTTTCCAAATATGTAAGACTTTGTTTTCGAGAAAGTTGGTTTTGAAAATCCCTGGAGTATAGTATACGTTAATATGACTAAGGATCAGTTCCACCTTCAAAACCAATATTCTCCAAAATGAGGCTTCGTTTAAAAGAAAGTTCCTTTAAAATATCGATTTAATTTTGCACAAAAACTTATTTCGCCCCCAATTACATTATATTCACACCGTCTTCTGTCTTACTGTACTCTACTAGCTTACTTACTCTACGCTTTCAACATATTCTCTCATGAAAAAATGCACCTTCAAAATTGTACAATTTTGGAGGAAAATTTACAACAATTTTACTCCAATAATTGTACAAATAACAAACCGCAAATAAAACTGATATAGTTCAAGCACCATAATATACATTCCCCAAGTACCTACCATAATAGGTTCTGATTCCCCGTAATCATACATACCTACAATCACGCAGGCACCAATCTATCGATACCGTAGAGTCGCGGAAGTGCAAGATTCGAAAATTCCGAAGCACCGACTGCTTCCTCGTCCGCGAGGGATTGCCCACGAAACGAATAAGCCCGAGATAACATCCCCCGCTGTCTTGCACCCCCCGCGAGAATAACGGCGGCAGTATCGTTCGGCAAATATTTCGATAAATCAGCGCGGCGGAAGGCGGCGCGGTGGTAAGGTATACAACGCACACCTTAATGTCGCATAAATCTCCCACTGGAAAATTACACCGATGCGAGACAGAGCCAGCTGGGGAGAGAAACAGACGCGGACGGGGCGAGAAGGAGAGGGACGTAAGCTCCAGGGCAGCGGAGGAGGAGAAAGAAAGAGTCAGAGACTCTTCGAAAAGAGGTGGGGGCGGGTGGAGGGTGGAGGTGGCGGAGGAGAAGTAGAAGGAGGAGGAAAGGGGGGAAGAGGTGGGGGATGAGGTAGGGGGTGGCTGAGGCGAAGGGGTGGCAGAGAGAGGCGCAGCCTCGAGATCCAGAGGGGTGTAAAGCGTACATTTCCCCTCTCCTTTTGCCAGGACCACCAGCAGGCAGTAGCAACGGAGAGTTTCCTCTTTCTCCAGCGCCATTGCAACCCCAAAGCCAGGGGCAGCAACAGCAGCAGCAGCACCGCCGCCAGCAGCAGCGGCAGCCGCGGCGACGCAGCAGCTTTCCCCACTTCAGAAGAAAAGCACTTTCATAAATCTGCCAGCAGATATATGTGCGCACAATTTCCGAGATCCGGCCATTAAAGAGCTGCTCCTCGTCTCTGCCCACCCCTCGCCCTCTATCGCCGTGAAACAACCCCCGCCACCCTCCGAGCCGCGCGCCGGCTTGAATCGGCTACAGGGGAGAATTTATCTGAAACGATGCTCGGGGATGATATTGTTGAGAATGATATCGATTGAACGCCTCTGTGAACAGTTGATAGGTTATAAATAATCACTGTGCGAGAGAGATATAGCGAACCGGAAAACACATTTTTCCGCCGTTTTAACAAACATTTAACACGTTACGGACACTTTCTCCATAACTTGCCACCTAACGTTAATCCAACACTGGGATGTATCGAGATGAAGAATAATCAAAAGGCAGAGGCCGGTTGGCCCGCGGGCATAACTCTCTGGGTGATTATATCTTGATCTCACCCCCCAGTCCTGGTCGTTCAGCCAGCAGCTGGGGTGCCTCGAAAGCGCGGCTATGAAGAATAAACGGCTAAGTAATGCCGGTGAGCCAACTCCCCCGCCCTCTTTCACCTCGACGAAAACTCAACGCGTTTAGATAACGCGGCCCGAAACGCCTCGCTCCCCCCGCCCTCTCCACCCCCCCCCCCCCAACCACTCCCGACACCAAGCGCCACGTGGAGTTCACCCTTTCCACGACACAGAGACGGACGGGGTTAGCCCGCGGACCGGGAAACACGCTGTAAACAGTTTACTTCTAAACCGGCGAGTTACCTATGTATTTTCAGATAGGGGTGAGTTATGCCCGCCGACGCCCCCGTAAACGCGGACCGTTTTTAAAGATTTATCCCACCCCTTGTCGCAGAGGACCTGCTTGATAAATAAGCGAGATACCAGGAGGCGGCTGGCTGTTTCGAAGGCGCACCCGTCGCATGGCTGTTCTTTTGATTTTACCGATTCCACAGCTTTTGGGGGATGAACTCGATGGACCACGGTGTTCGGTGTATCGAGACTTCGGAAGACGACGGGGAACGAATATGAATAATTTTCTGCGTGTTTCTTTGGCATGGAATAGAAATGGAATGGGAGCTCCTGTAAATTCTATACGTTTTATTGTCATTTCTCAATTTCTTTTACTTACTGTCGCCATAATCTTTGACTTTTGCGATTTCACAGCTTCAGGGTGCCAATCGTTGAACCATTGTATCGGGGCTGAAAATGGTAATCGGGGGTGCCATTTCCTTTCGCTGTTCTGATTTATAATGGGAAGAAGTAGGGTAGATGTACCGTTTGTGGCCATTGCACTGTTTTTGGCCATGTGCATAATTATCTTATTTTTAAATTGTTTGAAGATCATTATTATGTGCAGAATTTCACATCATAAATATTTTGTTTAGTGTACCGCCAGAAATGTAAGGTTACATTTAATGCTTACACGAAAAAATATTATATTTTTTAAGAAGTGGCCAAAACTGGTGCAATATCTTAAAGTGGCCACAAATGGTGCATCCACCCTAATCACAAGTAGAACAGAAGGAGCTATTCTTGTGAATATGTACTATAAATTCTGCTGTCATTTGTCATATCACTACTGTGCCTCCTACTTAGTGCCACTATAACCTCTAAGTTTTCCAATTTCCCATCCAATTTCCCAAGGCCCGTTGTATCAAGGCTCACAAAGATGACAGGGGATGAATATGAATAATATTTTGTCGACTCCTTTCGTTATTCTAATTTATAATAACTAACTGTACAAGTAGAACAGAAATAGCTAGCTACCCTTGTGAATTCTATTAACGTTATTATGATCTGTCATAATATACCCATAAGCGAATGAAATTCCATGACATCGCTTTCTGGATTCTCGCTTAATTAATCCCCATTTCTATCTTAGCTTCCGGGGAAACCGAAATGAGATCGTTCCGTGTGTATCGCCCGAGCTTCGAACGCTATGGCAAGGTAAAGGGTGGAGGAGCAAAGGGAGGGCGAGTTCTGTTCGCTAGGGGAAACAGATGACCGACTTAACTGCGGCATATTATACGAATTAATTACCCCCCTCGTGACTGGGACGGACATATTATTTATCTCAGCGAGTTTCTCCCTGCCTTCAGGAAACATCCCCGTCCGTAGCCAGCTACCCTCATCGCCGTCCGAGCCGGCATCGTTTGTCTATCTTTCTATATCCACGCTCGAGTAACTCACAATTCCACCTTCAAACCGGGACAAAGGGCAGGCCAAGTTTGCTCGAAGCTTCCAGTCCCCGTAGATAAGGGGAAGTTCTTTCCCGGGGTTTTAATCGGCTGGGTTTTTGCTTCAAGATTTCAGTGGTCGAAGCCGCCAAATGAGACCTGTATATCTGGGCGTTTTTGCTTTTTTATTATCTCCTCTTCCCTTCCATTATCCTCCTGCTTTTTGTTTATAACGAACAAATCATGTTTGTGTACTTGTAGTTGATGCTACTCTTGCGGTGATTTTCTTCTAAATTGTTGGGGAATGTTAATTTCCTTGCGGCACAGGGAGTGTGTACATGGACTGAAAGCAAATTTTCTTCTGGTGTATTTTCTTCAGGAAATGAGTATCTTATAATTCATCAAAATAGAAGATTGTAACTTTACACTGGTAATTTTTCTTTTATCTGTTTTCCACAATAACCGCGGACATTGTGTGTAATAATGTAGACATTGAAACTCTTGCAAGTGTGCTTGGAATGTGCACTGATTTTTCTTTCCATTTTATAAGAAAATACTTCCTGAATTATTAACGATTTCTCTTTTCGTTTTCATCCTTAGTGTTCATAATTGGACCACTCAGGCTCCTTTCGTATTGATGTAAACACAGTGCACAAGAACCAAGACAGAAATCGGTGACACTACTCCCTCTCAGCAAAACTGCAGAGAACAGAAACCCCCAGTTTAACCGAAAAATTGGAAGAGATGAGTTAACTCGTCATTTGAAAATTCCTGAACTTGCGATGAAACAATTACACGTTTCGAAAAAACGTGACAATCGCACTCTTGCAAGAGGATGAAATATATTATTGAACAAGAAATGCTGCAGTTTACATGATTTTCTAAATAATTCAATTGCTTATTTTAAGGCTGAAACGTTGAAAAAAATCGTTTATGGTTCACATAATACGCTCTATTTACCAAAAAAAAACAATATATTCGAATCATATATTATACTACTTACAATTAGCTTAAAGTACCCGGCGTATATGTATAGGTATATTTTTTCGGTAAAGGGGAGGGAATTTTTAAAAAGATTTCTGAGTGAGCACCTAAGGGCTAAGGGGAACACTGCCTACCAAATTTCATGGTCATAGGTTCAGTGGTTCCAAAGAAATCGTGATGAATCAGTGAGTGAGTGAATCAGTTAGTGCTAATTTGATTTTATAAATAGAAGATTATATTCCTGCAATAATTACCCAAGATAAAAGCAACCAAGGCAAAGGTTTCAACGATTTTTGTTTACCTTTTCGGATATCGTCGCCGCGAGACACTCGAGAGGAAGAGAAACAAAAGGAAGGGTGGAAATTGAGAAGCAATAGGAAATAAGCGGACGAAGCGCGCGGCGAGAGGAAAAATCGATATGGAGTGGCCATCAGCTCTGCCGGCAACAATCAAATTCGACGAAGAAGGAGAAAGTTTAGGATACACCGGCGGCCCTCGTTTCTGCGAACTTCCGCGCGAAACGAAATAAAAAGGGAGAGAAGTGCTACAAAGGGGATATTGCCCTTCCACGTATAAGCGCAGCGAGAGGTCGTTAATTCTGGCCGGTGATTACGATCTAAATGAAAGGAACGCGTCCTGAATAACCGGCAACGCGTTTCGCCGTTTCTATAGAAACTTCCTTAACATCATGTTTGAAAAGTGAACGTAAAAAGTCGGGCATAATTAAGGTTGCATCGAATCATTGTACGTTCTAACTTCTAAGGCTGACGTACAAACGACAACTGAACAAGTGGAATAACCCGAGTCTTAACTAGCAGTCACCCTTAACACCGCTTTCAAAAAGTCCATCGAAAATTTATCATTAGAACAATTCGCAAGTCATGAAAATGGTATTCAAATTCCGCTGACCGGTATCCCCCAGGAAGTTACCCTCGACACCTTTCCCCGGAGAACGTACAGAGGGTCGCAGACTAGCAGGTGCGTCGGTCCAGGCCGAAAACTGGCCCAAAGCCCATCGAGTCCATTCGCCTTGGGCGAAGCACGATCTCGCCTCCGTCTCGAGTCTCACCTGTTCCCAGGCCGCGAGGGGGTGGCGAAGGAAGGAGACCGTAGGAGAGGGCGAGGGGGTGAGTTGGAGAAGGCGAAATACATCAAGATTGCATCCCCACCAGGGGGCGAGTTCCCCTTCTCGCGGTCGCGCAAAGGGTAGGACGCCGGACGAGGGGGTGACTCCGTTGTGGCTGCGTTGAACGGGGTGTCGGCAGCCCCGCCCGTCATATTCCGCGAGGGCCAATCCCGCGTGCGCTTTTTATTAGATCCATAAATCCATCATATCGCGCTCACCCCCCGCGGCGCAGCCATTGGCCGGGCATATGACTCGGCGCGGGCTGAGACCCGCCGGACCGAGTTTATGGCGGTGGCGCAATGCGGACGTTCCTTCAGCCCGCCTCGTTATTAATATTGAATTTTTGCCCGCGAACGAAACAAGAAAGGAGCCACGGGCGGCTGGGACGGGCGCACGCGCGCATCCGCGGCCTCTCTCTCTCTTTCTCTCTCTCTCTCTCGCCCCCACCCGGTGTCCACTGCTCAAGCCGTGGCAGGCCGCGACCAACCCTTCCGACCAGACTTCCACGCTATCCGTGTCGATCTCTCCCTGCGCCGAGCGGAACAGCTGAGTCTTCTTGAAAAATGCAGCGCCCGGTCGGGTAAGATGATCGCGGCCAGGGCAGTTTCCTCCTTCGTTGGCTGGCCGGGCGGGGTAGGGGGGCCAACCGGTGACGGTAGGGCCCGGCTGGAACAGGCCAGGGGATTCCTTGACGGACGCGGGGATCAATAACCTCCGATAGCATACTCCGAAAGCTATATACGGGGCCATTTCCAGTGGCAATAAAACGCCATAGCTACGTGTATTGCGATTCTCTTGCCGGCCTCCTATTGGCCGTAAAACACTGGCCGGCTGAAAGGTTGAATTTTATCGCGAGGGGGGAAGAAATATCGATGGGAAAAGGAGAACGCCGCCACCCTGTCCTCTACCCTACCACCCCCGTCCTCCTCCCACCCACCCCAATTCCCCTGCCCCCCTACGCCCCTCCGGCCCGCCGTGGAATACATGCATCGAGGGTGTCTTTGGCCCGGCTTGAATTGTTGCGGGGATGGGTGAGTTCGCGTTGGCTGAACAGAGTATCCGATGAGATGGGGACGAACAGTGAAAACGATCGCAGCTTCGCGCGAAACTATCGACCCGCTTGCGAAATTATTTTAGCCCCCGTTCACGCGGCTCGGGCCGGTTAGTTGCCATTTTCTTCGAACCGCCTTGCCGATCTCCGGGAAACACCGTGCAATCTGAACTGTCATTTTTATTAAATTTCAACGTGCCCGGATACGAATCGTGACTGTCGACTGTACCACCTGAATTCCAATGTTGTCGATGATTCAGCGTCGAAGAAGAGGGCGCCACGGAAGAGCCGATTTTGCTAAAACGCCTGGATCCCAGTTGTTGAAAACGATTATTAGGGAGATATTTTCCACTTTAGAATTTCCCATGAACAGTGGGATATTACGTGCTCCTAATTACAACTGAAAACGTAATCGGGCGATTGAGTTCCGGTGTTGTATGAATTCTGTAACGGAATGAGCGACCGGGAGCCGAGTCCCAGAGGTGAGTAGGTACTTATGCACGCAGAAACGGTGGTGCAACGAACGTGAGTGAAGCTGGTCCACGCAACCCCATTGGATAATCCGAGCCTCCAATCATACACTGGCGGGATATGAGACGCGCTATGATATGATATTATCATAACGGGGCGGAATTATTATTGGTCGGTGTTACCCTACTCCGTTTTCTTGCTCCTTCCTTTCTTCCGGCGATCCGCTCCAGCCACCCCCCTCGACGCATACGTTTCTCGGCAGTCGAGGTGGGGCTCAGCCCCGCCAGCCGTCTCTCAACCCTCTTCATCCCTCCCTGCCAACCGCCCTCCAACCCCCCCCCTCTCTCCCCCCGAATTATGAGGATCAATACACGAGGAAGCTTGCAAGGGCAGCGCCGACGCTACTCGCTCGTCGACCTCCTTCGAGCACGGATTCCCTCGACGAGCTGGACCTAGACCAGACCATCCACAGACTGATGCGTACTTGCCGCTCTCGAGTTCGATGTAGGTTTTTCGATTGTCCAGAGGGCCGTTTCACGAGGTGACTTCGCCCACAGTGCCGCGGAGACACGGCCAACGAGAACAGCTGCTCTTTCTATTGCTTGGCATCGGTTCGATCATTTTGTGGTGCTTTGTAATACTGGAAAATGCATCTTCGATACATTTCTGGGCGGTTTTGCACTTCTCGCGGAGAGTATACTACAACAGAGGGACAAGTATTCTTACACACCAGCCTCTGTATCTCAACCGGAAATAGATTTTTCTGTAAAATTTTAAGTAAAAAATAATAATACAATTATTCTAGTTTATGTTTTATCTTCTTATTAGAACGAGTCAGTAGACCAATGGTATCCTCTAACTCCACATTCTTATTTATAACACTTGCCTAGAGTTCGTAATCCATTATATTTCTTTTATACTTCTCCCTATGAAATCGTAACGTTTCCTTTCGAGAATTCATTGCTGGCTGAAGTCGAGGAGCCGAGATCTATGTATAGACACTTTTTATCCACCACACTATTGGTAGTAGGTACTTTCAACCGTCGCTTGAAGAATTTTAATACGTTCGAGAGATGCGCCAATTGTAACTTCAATGGTGCTCAACGAAACGGCTTTAAAGCCACTCCATCCCCAGCGTTGCGCGATCTCCAAATCCGCAGAACACCTTCTCCATCGGAGTAATAAAATATACAAGCGTTCTCATCCGATCCCCTGTCCCGGAAGACAAAAGATTTCGAACGCTCAGTGGAAACCCAAACGCGCAAATGAGTCTCCCTCTGTCCCTCTCGCGCTGGGGGATACCCGATTGGCAAGGGGTGAGCGCAGTCCGAAAAAGCAGACACTGCCTGAACTTACCTACCCCTCGGCAGGTCGGGTCGGGACGTATCAACTGGTGGAGCACGGGCTGAATAAAACACGCTGGAAAAGACAGGACGCTGCGCGGCGCGATTCTCCGCTGTTGGCGTTGGTGTTGGTGCGGGCTGAGGCCGTGGTCGCATATGTGCGTCTCGTGCTGGCATTATATCGCGGGACAATCGATACATACCGTCAGCACCGCCAACTCGTTGCTCCATGAACCAAGCCAAGCCAACCAACCAATCCGCTCTGCGTCTTAGCGATCATCGCGACCGCGAACCACCCCATCCACGGGACCCACTTTATTTCCCCCCCATCGTATATCAGATGTCCATGGACACATTAATAGATTGTTTTGCGCCCACTAATAAAAACGGGGCAGTTTAGGGATGTATTCTACTCGCTTTAACCATTTGCGAACGATGAACCCGCATATGCGATCAATCGGTGCAGGTAGCCAATGCGGGGAACGCCGATATGCGTTCAGTGTAGTAATACTAAACATTAACTCAGGATTTCCGTACACCACCTGCCGCCAAGCGATTCAACCTCCACGCGCAAAGGGTTAAGGATGAGAAAAGGTCGTATCTAGGCCCGGCAATTTTTGTTTCCCAAGATGCGAACATTTTTTGTTTACGTCGGGGTTTGTCAGGAACACCTGTCGAATGCAGAATTGCAAGTACTATATACATCCTACTGTTATTATTAGGGTTCTGTTAGAAGTAAATACCAGCGGTCGTTTGTGACCAGTTTGAACCTGCTCGACAGTCGGTGAGACGTCGATGCAGGGCGTGCATACAGAAGCGTCTTAAGATCATTGTAGACCCCTGGGCACAGCAATGCACTGAGGCTCCTGAATAGGACTTAAAATCAGACTTTTTTTATTTGGAAGATCTACTATCATGGGCCCCTGGTGACTGCCCAGAGTGCCCATGACGCAAAGACGCCATGGTAATTTCTTTAATGAAATAAGTTGAAAGGAACGTGTGTATACCTCGGAGAGGAGAAATTTCCGGACCCATGTTTATATCACCTTTTTTCATCCTGAAGACGAGTAGAAATTGAACTGACCGCCTTGCGTAGTTCGAAATTTGTAACCCCTTAGAACGATTCCCATGATTAAAGTAATAAGATGTACAGAGTCACTGGAAAGGATAGTGGGAAAGGATAAATGCTATCAAAGAAGTAATCAAAGCTATCCAAATGAAATGTACCTAATGTTAGCTAATAGATTCCGCAATGAAATAAATCATTTTCTTTAATGGACACTCGATTATCGAACAGTTCACCTCTAGACTTTTGTTTTGGGGTGCAATGATGCTAACAGGTTACAGGGACGCGTTTGAAATTCACGAGGAATTATGAAATCTAGTATCGACTACAAGTAAAAATATCACGTCGAATGCATTCCAACAAATGCATGCAGTCACTTTTACAGATCAACATTAGTGTCCGGAAAATGATGGTCATCTCGAGAATGCCATAGCTCTCTACTGTTAGTAATGTTGAGATTGCAGGCACTTGCCTTTGCAAATATACATTTCCAACGTCGTGTTCTTAGAGCTTGTATACTTCGTTTCATACCCCCAACCTTCTTTCTTAACCCACTACCAAACACGACTTTTTCTTCTACATGACAGTTGGTAGCAGTAAATACGTGAATGTATTACCTATACCTAACCGCATAGTATTCGTTACTGCAGTTCAGCTACATGCATGATCTCAAATAAACAAATAATTCATTCGAAAATTAACAATATTCCTGTGCACAATAATTTACATCTAAATCTTTACTGTCTTCACATGTAACTTCTAAACAATGAATTCAATCTAACCAAATTTTATATCGACACACTTCTCTGAACTATACTGATTGACATTATGCTGCCAGATGCAACCACATAACTGCTGCTACCAACTGCTACACAAAGAGAACCATAACCCCGCTCTGTGGGGGGGAGGTGGCAGGAATTAAGAAGGCCATCTTTTTCAAGGACACTTCGTTACCCAGTCGTCAAGTGATTGATCCTCAAAATCTGAAATCCCTGTTACCTGGATACCCAAAAATCTTCTAAAACTATAACGTATGCATCAAACTTTCAAATTTGTCATGCTTCCACTATTCCTTGATTGGAACATACTCGCAACAAGCCTTGTGTGTGCCTCATACGTGCTAACGTAAAAGTAATCTCTATTACCATGTGTACTTAAAAACTTCTAAAACTCCTTAACCTGCACGAGAATAATTCCGCATTTTCCACTTTCCCACTACTCCTTGATCGAGAAATATTCTTAAACTCGCCAGAAAAGCAGCAAGCTGGCCAAGCAACGGGAAAACCCAGCACCGATAGGGGGTGCACCTAGGGTTTATACAAAAACCGACTTTTGAAAAAACCGGTTTTCGAATTCCATTATTCCCGAAAAACTGGTTTTCCATTTTTCACAATAAAAATATAATTATAATAGAAAATAAATATTTGTACTTATTTTAAAAATGTTCAATTTCCTTAATATTATGGAATTATAAAAATATAACAAAATAAAATGAACTCTATCTATACCTACAAAATCAAATAAAAAAATAAATAAATTGACGTAACCGGAATCGGTAACAATACATACATACTTTGAGTTTATTTAATATTTATGGATCTATAAAAATATAACATAATAAAGTAGACTGCATACAAAACAAAATGAAAAAATCTAAAATAATTAAAATCTGTACAAAATATAAATCTTTTGAAAGGTGGTACCAAATTATAAATCTTTATTCCATGTAGTATTTTTTTCTGAAAGTATAGACTTATGAAGATTAGTTTTACAGTAAACTGTTACCTACTACAATATGCTTGTGTCCAAGACGATTTCAAGTAAAAATGTTAACGTTTTTAATTAAATAATTCAATCATTTCTGTATATTAATTCTAGTATATAAAACCGGTTTTTTAAATTTAAAAACCGGTTCTCGAATTTTACAAATTTATAAATAGAAACCGGTTTTTAAACCCGGATTTTAAAAACCGACAAACCCTAGGTGCACCGCCAGCGGGCCACTCTCGGCGAGACATCGGGACGGACCAAAGGTGTCAGCGTGTAAGTATCCCCTAGAAAACGGGATGGACGAGGGGCTGGAGGTGGGTGGCGGATGACGGGCGAGGGTTGGGAGCCGGCCGGTGTCCGAGAGGAAGCAAGGCGACAGGGTCCCCGGGCAAAAGGAGGAAGTCGAGTGAATTTTTTATCGGTAAAAACTCCATTAGAGAGAGAGAAGCGGCGGTGTTTGTTATTGGTCATCCTCGGAGGGAAGACGCCGAGCTGGAGAGGGGTGGGCCTTGTCCGGCGCAGAGATATCCATTGATCCGGCGGGATGGTAGATCGCGAGAACGGGGTTGCATCCCCTCTGCCAGCAGCAGCCCAAGCATCTACAATGTTCCTTTCGTGCGGCCGCTATCAAAGAAATCAATTACCCGCCAACACACACGAGTTCCACGTTCCACATCCCCGTAAGGTGGGCCGCCACTGGGCGCTGTTGGCCGCTGGTGGGTGCTGATAGCCCCCAGGAGGAGGAACGTAGCCGGCCGTCGCACATATTTATTTTATACTGCCCACTCCTTACGCCCCAGCACCGATAGAATCCTTTATCAAGTTGCGCCGCGGCGGAAACTCCGCCTTTTTCTTTCAACCGATCCCCCCCACAATCGATGCCAGAGCGATATAGAATCCGCCGATAGCGGCCACCTACTCCGTGCCGCTATTTGAATCATCTCGAACGTGCGACACACGCTTCCAATCCCGTCCGGCATTAATCTATACACCGAAAGTCCTTCAGAGCGCCGAATGTCTTGAAAGATAGAACAGGCCCGATGAATCTCGATACCTTGAACGTTCCAGGAATTTTAAATATCTGGGATACGTTGACGGTTGCTTTCAACGATCCGACGTCTCCAAAATCCTCTTCTTCGAGATTACGCGTCCGTAACCGTCCAGCGTGAAAATCCTGCGCGTCACCGAGCGACTTTGGTCGAATTTATTAAACAGGCTGCGCTTCTCGCATGCCCGCCGCCCCCTACCATCTCCGATCGCCCGAAAATCAAGCCGACGCGTGTCAGGTTGTGACACGTCCAAGGTAGGGGTGGTTGGACAGGTGAACAAGCGAGGGCGGACGAGCACGATGAACGTCGGCCGGCTGCAGGAGACCGATAGGATACCGGGGCGGTGTAGGATCTCTTGACGCGTGCATCGATGTCCACTAGTTCCCGAGGGAAATCCACTTCATGATGGGAATCCCATTATTTCCCCGGCGATATAAAAGTAGGTAGTCCACGTGCTGTCCGGTCCAGGCCATTCCACCACCCCCGCACCCGCCTCCTTTCCAACCCCGTCGTACCGCTCACCATACTCCCCCGCCCGTGCCCCCGGCCCTTGCGATCCTCTCTCGATCCATTCGCAATTCATTCCGGGCCCTAGATTGTCCCTCTTCAAGGCGACACCGAAACACCCCAACTTTTTACTTTCGATTAATGCATTTTGTTCATCCACCTTCAGAATTGAACGTTTCTGAGCTATCTACGAGGTTTCAATGAAACCCCTCCAAGGTAAACCAATCTTTTCGAGGTCCCATGTCCCATAGATGGTAGTGGATGTTTATTTGTAGGTATTTAGCGGTCTTCTTAACCTTCGAAGAAGAAGAAGTAACGGGAAAATTGATGTCCAGATTGGCTGTAAGAGGTAATGTTTGGTATTACTACAATTCCTTCAATAGGTACTACAAAGGTACAACGCGAATGTACGGACTGGTAAAGAAAAGTTTTCTTCCTAAGAACCGTTATTATTATTATTATTATTATAAACCGATTTTGATTTTTCATGGGAGAGAGGAACGTTACGAATATTGCATAAAAGGCAAGGTAGATACATACAGGTGCGAGCCTGCTGCAAAAACCTAACCTCCAATCATTTACACTGCGACTTGATTTCATTGTTCATTATTTCTAACAGAAATGTTATTTCTACTGTATATTTATAGCAAATTCGTAGGGGAACGTGGGGCAAGACGGACTAGCGGGGTAAGATGGGAAAACATTGTTTATAAAAAATGGAAGGCACTACAGTATAGGTACACGTCAACATATCAGAGAGTTCAGTGCACAGGAACATCGGTCTAAAAAAAGCACTGTTAAAGATCGCGTGTGTCACGAGTTACGTCGAGAAATTACATTTTTCTAATAACAATATAATTATCCAGGAAGTTTGTAATAGTGTCAGTTTATTTATGTGTATACTAAAGCCGCTAAGTTAATTTTCCTTATTACTTACCTTTTCATAAATTTAGAGTTTTCACTAAGAAATTATTAAGGACTTTTTACAAACACCGTATGAAATATTAAATACGTATTGGGGCAAGACAGGATCGGGTGGGTGGACAAGATGGCACATCGAAAACTTGTCATTGGAAAACCAAAACTTCTTTTCATAGTAATTCGCAATCAGTAAATTTGTCTACCCCAGTAACAGCATGTAACAACTTAAATTATTCTTCCTTCAATGTTTCACCAAGAGACATTACGCCCATCCTCAAGATACAGACAAAAAACAGATACAAAGAAAAAGATAAATTCTAAAATACGAAAAAGGGCTCAAGGAAAATTAACAATACCGCCAATTAAAAAAGGAAATATAATTTCTTCACTTTCAAATTTGTTTCTTTATGATGTTTCTTCATGCTTACGAAAATAATGTTTACGTAATTATGATGTTTCTTCATGTTACTCACGAAAAATAAGTTTATTTAAGTTTTTGGTTTCTAAAAATGTTGTAATAAATGTTATATAAAGAATATTCTTGATTTTCTTTACGTTTCTTCCTAGCGCTACCGTTTTGCCCCACATTCCCCTATACATTTATTGTTCAAACAAATCCGCGGATGTATATAATTGTAATTTCGCGCGTTCATTTTTTTAACTCGCCTAACAGATGCCAAAGCCATCTAGCGGTGACACTTATAACCTAAACAGGTTTCTGACAACACTGAAGGGCATCCTATACCATCAACGATATATAAAATAGACCTATCATCATAGGAGTCATGTCACCACAGACGAGGTATAGAGATAGATCTATCATCCAATTTAATTTTGTGGCACACACTCGGGGAACTCGCAAGCCCCCTTACCATTTTCGTGTCGCATGCAGCGTTATCAATTCAGAGTGTAATTCGATTGCAATCCTACTACCGGTTAGAATTTAAACCATAAACGAGGTATAGGATACACCATCGACAAAGTATAGGATAGATCTATCACCTTATGGAACTTCGTGTCACCACCCAAACTGTGTTACCGACTCATAATTTGAGGACTGAATTTAGCGGCCTCTGCTCATGAACAGCGTCGAACTCAGCAACTACTCTGAAATGGTGAAATGGTGAAAGGTGTGTGCGTGCTTGTATACGTGTGATTTGTTTAGAGGTGAGTTTCACATAGAGGGCAGGCTTTTGCTACGCTAAGTATGCTTTGGCTCGGATTATCAACGACTCACCCGAATTTCTCTCCGAAAATCCATTTCGGGGATCGAGACACTATGGCGCTCAAAAATAGTATTTCTTCAAAGCCCGTGCAAGCTATAAATTGCAAAATGACATTGTTTATTAGTACTTTACGGGTAGTAGAACCTTTTCACGTATAGTGCGCCGAAAAGTATTAAAAATTCACGCTGTTACTGACATTCCCGCAACTTTCCAATGTACTGTTTAATCATTCTAGCGAAGTATTGTAAGTCTGGGATAGTTCGACCACCTTTTGGAAAATAAATTGTGGCATCGTTGCTTTTCAACATTTTTGTCGTTTTGTGCAAATTTTAGAGTATACATAAATTATAGTGTGCGATAATTTCAAATATTTATTTTCATTTTCAGCCAAAAACATTGGCACTGCAACTGGTCGGTCTCACCCGCATGTCTCTCAATTCGCGCATCAATTTCATCGATTACTGGATCATGTGGGAGGCCTTTTAACAGGATTCCGTTGAAATATACTCGTTACTTGGAGAAATATGAGAGACATACTTGTTTCTCCCCCTTAGTTACTAACATCGACGAAGTATTATAAATATTCCTGCAACTATTCATGTACACCAAGTTCAACTAAAATATATTTATACATTATAAATAATACTATGTGATATGTATAAGCATTAACATTAATGTATCGAAGATTAAGCATTCAGAATAAAAGAGAATTCATTCGGCGTAGAAAATCATTTGCAAATCCAAAGCAAAATGCTACTAATTGCTTGATATCTCGAGTTCTATCGATCATAGTTAGTAATAATTTATACTGGGCGGTTAGTGTAAATGGTGTTAACATTATTTGTCATAGCAATAGCCACTGGAATGGATATTTTAGCAGAAAATCCATTTTTACCGAAGAATTCGTTGGATTTCGCAATTGTAAATAACCGTGGACCTTGTTTTGATCGGGGGACATCGTTTCTCGAAGTCTAGGTGGAGAGCTCACGGAGCTCGATGTACTCAGTCGTCGTCGGTCCTCAGAGCCTGGAGGACGTCTGGGGACCTGGTCAGGGTTTCAACCCAGGTTCTTCTCCCGGCCCCTCGCCCCCCTCTCCACATGGCCTGGGTTAGCTTATTCGGTTGGTGCCGATGAAATTTTGTGGTTCGTTAAGCCATTTAAAATTGTATTGTTCTGTCAAGGTCAAAACTGATTTGTTCGATTGTTTTTCATCATCTGTCCGATTTCATGCATTCCTTCAAGGATTTTTGCACGAGTCGTTCTAGTATTTCGTGTATTTCTTCGATGGATTTGCATGATCTGTCATATTTCATGCATTTCTCCGATGGATTTAAATGATTTATTTTATTCGATGCATTTCTTCGATGGATTTATATGATTTATTTTATTCGATGCATTTCTTCGATGGTTTTGCATGATTTATTCGATTTCATGGATTTCTTCGATGGGTTTGCATGATTTATTTATTTTCATGGATTTCTTCGATGGTTTTGTATGACTTTTGTCACTCTGTTATGCATCTCGTTGATGTGTCTACATTCCATGCTCTTCTTCGTGTATCTCTACGATGGTTTTGCATGCTCGTGCGTGGTCTTCTATATGTAGGTCGAAATTATCTCGATCTGCTCCAACTCAATCAACTTTTACTTAATTTCCTTCCAGGCCGACCACACCGTTACTAACATAAAGTAGTTCATTGTTTCAGCTTTTCAGGTTCACCGTTACGCGGGGAATGGATTTAATAACATAATATATTTAAAAAGAAACTAGTGAAAAGTGATAGTGAAAAGTGATCGTGCAAAGTGATAGTGAGTGACAGAAGACATCTAAGGAAGCCTAGGTTAATTTATTATAGCATGAAGTATTTAAGGCCCCATGTAAAATTGCGAAGTAGTCACTAACTCATTAGCATTGTTGTTCGTTTATTGGCTCCTCATCTCGGATGAGGAGGTCACCGCTGCTTCCGTTTCCGGAAGCAAATGACTGAGCCTGGAATCGGTATGGGTGGATCGGTTTCATCCCTTGGTGTTCTTGTCCAAAGGGAAAAGTTTCGGGCGTAGGGGGTGTACCTTTCGGTACACTGCCTGCGTAAGTCACCCGGTCCGATACCCAATCACCGGGTTAGTCGGCTCAAGTCAGGTCACAGCTAGTGCTCCTGGCGAGTCGCAAGGTGCAAGAGGAATCGTCTGGAAGGCGCCGAGCGCTTTTCCCTTTCAACTCGGACAGCAGGGTGGTAGGAACTATGCTGTCCAATACTTCTTTCATGCTTACCGTTCGTCTTTCCTTTTTTCCTGAATTTCTTTTAATCGAGTGATTACTTGGCAGTTCCCTAGATTCTACATCTAAACCGAAGAGATCGATGGAACTTTGTTTCCATCCATCTCTGTGGTTTAGTAGGGTTTCATGTACAGGGAGATCGATGGAACTTTGATTCCATCTATCTCTCTACGGGTCTCGAAACGCAACAACCTCCTCGTGGTGAGACCTGGTAATCGGTGAGAACTAGGGAATACAATCCCGGGATACGGTATCCCGGGATCCCGGCTGTTTTTTGGATTCCAAATATCCTGGGACTTGATATAACTAATCTCGAGAATTTCGGGATTTTTTAAAAATGTGAATTACTTTATGAACACCTGAAAAAGGATAATAATAATAACAATGATTTATTTAAATAATAATATTAAGTCGCATATAACTAACTAAACTATATTTATTTTTACAATGATATTCTCACTTTCCACTATTTCACAAATCAAACATCGTAAATATGTACTTTAGGTGCTTTGCTGTTTCTTTGTGCGCATTTCCAAAAATCTTGACTAATGATAGAAAGTATGTTTGTTCACTTTGAATAAAGATTTAGAATTTTAACACATAATAAATCATTTTCAAATTACTGGAATTTTCTATTACCGGATAACTCCCGGAATCCCGAGATAGACTTTAAAAAATCCCGCAATCCCGGGATAGTAAATAATGACCGGGATTGTATTCCCTAGTGAGAACCGAGCCTGAGAACTGAAATATTGCAAATTACAATTCCTTGGTGAGGTATTCCACGTTACATCATGAAAGCATGTCTTCCACAAATAATGTTGTTTATATTAATTTGTATGTTAAATAAATTTGTTTTGCATTAAATAAACCCGAATAGGACAGCAAAGTTGAAAGGAGTATGTGTTCTTGTTTTGTTGTGATCCTTCTTTCTCGGTCGTTGAATGGAATACGTTCATAAAGCGATGTTTAAATTGTTACTCTAACCTCTAAGTCTAACAGAATCGTTTGTAAATCGCGGGTTTCGAATGACCTAGTTGTAGCCGTGCTGAATTCTAATTCCTACCACGCGTAAAGTTACAATCTGTTTTGAGACTTCACCGGTAACGTAGCACGTGACACGAAAATGGTAAGGGGGCTCGCGAGCCCCCCCCCGAGCGTGACACAAAATTACATTGCGTGATAGGTCTATCCTATACCTTGTCTGTGGTGATACACTCCATCAGCCCAACAAAACCTGATTGCGTTCGATACAATTGTGACTATTAACGTAGTAGCCTCTCATTAACAGCAATCATTTTGATCGTGACTTTTAAGCCAAGGTTTTAAAATTTTAAAAATAATAAAAATTCAGAATGAAAAAAACATATTCATAAGTATATTTTATTTCTATGGCGATGGTAATCACAATGGTACAATCCTGAGGAAATAACATTTTAGCCGAGTATTTGCGTATAATGGAAATATTTATAACACGTAATGACAATGAATTACTCCGGAAGAAGGAAAGGTCTAAATGTATTCTGGCAATACATAAAAATTCCGTTACTCCGTGTAAAATAAAATTGTCAGGGATGCTTCCTGAAAAAGTATAGCAGAACATAATTCTTCGTAGTTCCATAACTGTATGAAAATAATAGATGTTCAAAAGTCGATACCTACAGTGCATCAGAGATTAATTGTCCAGAATTAAATTTTACGTTCCTTCTTAATTGACATTCAGATTCTGTAGCCTGGAGCTTACGGCGCTGTTTATTTGCTCTTTGTCCGCGTCGGTTATCTTTGTGCTCGGCGTCGAAGTTTGGCCTAGTCTGGTGCATTCCTTTTTGTGCATAAACCAGTGGAGTCTCTGGCATTCTCTGTCGCAGTATTGAACTGTTTTACATTTGCTGCACTTCTTACTAGCTTTGTCCTCCCCGCACGTGACGCAAACTTGGGCGTTGTCGGAGAACGCTCTCTGTCCGTTAATCGCTGCTGATACAAGCGATACAGCGGAAGGTGGATCGCTGGCTGCGAGGGTTGCTACCATTTGACGAAAAATCGTGCTTTCCCTGTACGGGAACTCCCTTACACACTCCCTCAGGAAAGCTTCTTGGTACTCCGGCATACCATCGGTTTTGCCACACTTCAGAAACTTCCTGATTAGAACCTCTATGGTATCCGACTTCTTTTCTTCCCCTTCTTCGCTTGTTTTCTCGCTTTTCTCAGCCTTCATCGCTTCTTGCCTCTTTTGGAATTTGATTACCTCTGTCACGATACAACTTAAATAATGATATTTGAATGCCATCACCTCGTTCGTCTCTGCGCCTCTTGTCATCGCCTTGTGGCGCATACATTCTAGGACTTTCTGTATCTGAAAATCGGAAAGCGGAGGTGAATATAGTTTGGCATCACGCTTGTTACTGCGCAAGAAGCTATGCCTCACCTTGGCGGCGTTCTCTAAAAGACCAGGACATCTTTGTAAATTCATTACTACGCGCACAGGATGTACATTGACTTGCATTATGAACTTGTGGAAGGAATCTGCCAGGTGCAATGGGAGCATCGATTCGGTTTGCAAACCTTGCGGTTTGACGTAGTAATCTATGTCAGCCTTTGGAATGAAGTTATTGATAGTCGCTACACAATTATGATTGCCTACGAAAGCAGCCATCTGAGCCGGAGTCCTTTCTACGCTGTTTATAGCAGTTAATCTCGCTCCATGCGACATCAAGAGGTGGCAGAGATCGGCGTTTCCACTCAGAGCCGCAAAATGAAGAGCAGTGTACGCGTGTTCGTGTTGACACGCGTTTACATCTGCTCCCTGTAAGAGAGAAATTAATAAACGAACACAATGGAAAGTGCAATAGGTTTCTCTGATCTCGTGTACAGAATTTCTAATGCCTGTTCAAAGAAACAATGAATCAACGTTATAAATCTTTAACCGAGCTGCTCGTTATATATAGATCTTTCGAATGATGTACGTATTTCGAAAATATAACTCGTTTCGTTACAAAACAATCGCACTTTGCCTGGCGTTATTTACCTGTCACATAGGTGCAAGAAATAAGAAAATATATAGAGAGAACGTGTTACTGTTCGTTTCCCGTTAGAAATAGACGTGACTCGAATTACTAGAAGCATAAACAGATCCACAAATGCTTGTTACATACATCTTTCGACACTTAACCTACCTGATCCAGGAGCATCTGTACTATTTCTTTGTTTCCCTTGTAACAGGCGTGTAGAAGCGGGCTCATACCATTTTCATCGACGAAATCTATTTTAATTTTATTCGCTGCCAACAGCGTTTTAAGTTCCGACACTTCATTGTTACTGATTTTCTCCAAAATCTTCTTCTGTATCTCGATGAGACTCTCCGTGGCAGGCGCCATTTTTGTTACTATCGATCAGCATACCGAGAACTCGAATGCTATGGAATGGTCGAGAACATTGAAAAGGAAGCATCCTTATCGATATCTGATTACAGCCACGGGGCCCACAGGTCGCAGACGAGATACAGAGTGGACCCATGGAGGCACTGTCGTTTAGGTCCATTTAGGTCCATGGGTTCATATCAGGACTGCATTTAGCATAAAGCCAGAGGCGGATTTAACGGCGGGCGCACCGGGCGCGCGTCCGGGGCCCCGACTTCTGAGGGGCCCCACAAAAACCAACTTTCCACTTTTTTTTTTAATGACACCAAATTCGATTTCATACTGTAAGCGGATCGTAAAATTGTAAGCGATAAAAGTATAAGACTGTGCAACGCTGCGCAGTCGTGATTTTAATTTTTCCTGTCTTTCCCTTTTTTGTAAGGGGCCCAATATTTTCTTTTGCGCCCGGGGCCTCACGCCTCTGCATAAAGCGCACTGTAGGCGCAAGCTGGGGCATCACTCTCTACGGGGCCACATTTTAAAATCTTATTCCTCGCAAACAATATGAAAAACAACCTACATAATTATAGTTGCAAAACAAAATACATGTTTGTAAATATTAAATTCATAATGTAAAAACCAGAGCACCAGTGTGCTCATTATCTAAAACGGAACATGAATGAAACGGTTGTCTATGCACTATGCAGTTTAGGCACTCAATGCGTCAAACCGGAAACGGAACGGACCCTGAGACACTCTGAGATTTCTTGTGATTCAATTTTCAAAATATGCTGTTGAACTGGTGGAGCTTGGCTATGAATAAAAAATAACCATGCCTCTGCTAACATATCATTAAAAAAGTTTTTCAGAATTATAGAACATTTTTTCAGTTTCAAAAAGTACGATTTTATTGGCTTAAATAGATTTAATATTCTCTTTAAAGCTGGTATGTATATACACAGCATTCCAGTTTAGAGCGGACTCGTTCCGCGCAGGGATATAGGTACTGTTGATTGGTAGGAAACCGGCGGGGAAAGTGCTACGACCAATCGCGTGTGTCAGATCCGTGAGAGCTGCGCAGATCGGTCGCAAATCGGTAGGGTCGTAGGTCCACTCTTATATGGAATGGAGTGTAGAAGAGTTAACTATCACGTTTTGCTGTAACCTAATAGTAATAGTTTTTTTATATCGAACATCTACATAAAAAAATTCTTTCAAATTTTCCACTCAGATTCTGTAAATGTAAATGTGAATAAATACATATTTAGTAATATCACTTCAGTATTTATCGGAAGACAATTGGCACCGGTGTTTATATACAGTTATAGGATATGTGGAAAGCACAATTAACACCGATCAGTTTATTCACACATCAATTTTGCTAAATATATCAAGTCCTGTGCCCGGATGGAAAGAAGTCGGTCCAGAAACTCTAGAGTCCAAATAGCATATCTCTATTGGCTGGCGTGACAACGTCGACGAATACAAAGTAAGCAAACGGGACACGGGCGGCGGGAGCCAATGCGAGCGAAGAACCCCTCTTGCCTCTGTGACATTTCAACCGACTTCTTTCCATCCGGGCACAGTATTTCAATTATGTATGTAAAGAAAAAAATATAATTAAATGGTGTCTCTACTATCTGAGGTGTTTTTAATTTTATATTACCTACATCGATTTAGGTTGGGTTGCAATTATTGAGGAATAAACATACAACGTTTCATTTTTTATATATCAGTAAAATATATTATTCAGTATAAATCAACTATTATAATTTGGCATGCGAGCTTTTTCTTTTTTTAATAGCAATTCAGCCAATTCGACTTTTGCCAGAGTAGCTCTAATTTCTAATTGGTTAATTTTTTTTAAATGCTCTTCTTTTATCTCAGCCATTCTTTCTTCGTGATGCAGTTTTACTAATGCCAATTGCTGCTCCCGCTGTATAATACTTTTCATTCTTAATATTTTCAACTCCTCTTCGGTTTCTATACTTTTCCGCCTTTCGATTATACTTTCGTTCATATCGGTTATAGCATCTGTAACAAAGATATAACATATTTAAAGGTGTTAAAATATCATTTTTTGAATTTTATTAATTGAATCACATAAGAGCACATACCTCCCGAAGTTGATGCAATACTTTCTAATACAATTATTGTTTTTTCGTTATTATCATTCCTTTCTATATAATTCTCAACTTTACATTCACTCATGTTTTGCACCATCTGTCTTTCATCTGAAATTTAATATTAAAGTAAATGTAACAATAGCTATTTATAATAATAGTTACTATTCTTTACTCTTTAGTTCTTATTACCTTTTACAATCAAATTTGACAACTATTGATAAATAAACTTACTTTCTATTTTCATTATCATCAACATTAGATGAAAATAATGTTGGGGCAGTCGTGGACCTGAAGGACGAGTACTACCATCGCATACAAATTAGTAAAAGTATTGTATGTACATACAGTACGTACTGCATAAAATTGCGATACCATTATATTTCTGAAAACAAAACCAACACTTCAAGCAAACGACCGTATTACAATAAACTTGTCATATTTTCTGGGAATTAAATATATTATGTTTTTATTCACCCTATATCTTACATTTCGCATATATGTAAGCTATGGCTTTCACCCTCTCAATTTAAAATGTGTGTAATTCAAGCGTGCAGTTTTACAATAATTTTCCGCGTCATGGCATAGATGACACCACTGGTGGTCCCTACCAAGACACCCGAAACAGGTGATTCCCCTTTCGTTTTTTTGCTTCAACCCTCCCCCCGCAACTATGCTCCGTCCTTCAGGTCCATAGGGGATAACTACCACTGCGAGAGGGAAGCCATTGCGGGACGGGCGACGAGGTAAATTCTGATAAATGGTGTCCACCTTTCATTGGCCGCTATCCGCTGCAAGGACAGCACCCACAGCACACTGGGCGAAAATGAATCTCGGAACCGTCGTGCCTCTGTCACTGTGTGAGTGCGGGCTTGTCGAGATTAATTTTCACTCACAATCAGTGTACATATGTATGCCATAGCGTGCATAGCGTTCCTAAGCGTTGATAGTTACGTGCCAAGCATGGTTTAGTGAATATAAGTGTCCGTTAAGGGGCTACATAGTACATACCTACACCTAGGACTAGAAACACCAGTGAAATTTAGAGAATTTCTTTTTTCATTGAAAATAGCTGTTTAATTTAAAAATCTTGATATGCACATTAATGTAACAATTGTGTAAATTTAATTCGAAAACTAAGAAGATCAGACATGTAATAGCGTTTTCTCAAAATGGTATTTTAAAAAGCGGTAACCATATGTCTCGAGGACCGTAGTGGACCGATTCAGTTGAAATTTGAAACAGAAGTTTCTGATAGGATTATTTAGTTTTCGCCGTAGGATTTTTTAAAATGGCATAATTCATTTGGTATAAATTGAAGGAGGATTTTTTGCTGCGAAATCACACATTTGTGTTCAAATGGCCGCCATTTTTCGACAATTTGACATTTCTAAAGTCGGCTATGACAAAAACTAGATTCTTTTATATATTTCAAGAGAAATTGTTTTGTTCCGGGTAAAAAGTATCTAATAATAATAATTAATTTTCGAATAAATTTACACCATTGTTACATTAAAGTATATATTTTAAGATGCATATAAAGATTTTTAAATTAAAAAATATTTTCAATAAAAAAAGGTCAGAATTCACCTTGGTTCTTCTAGTCATAATAATAATAATCTGGGAATAATAATCTGAAACTTATTATTTAATAATTCCTACATATCACTAATACCATTTCACAGAAATCGAGGCTATTTCATTATATTTAAAATAATTATATTTGTAGAAAACGTGTTTTCCTTTTTTAGTATATATATAAAAGACATTTGTAATAATCTGTGGTTAATCGTTTTTTATAATTAGCGGTACAGAACATGCGCAGAAATGCACCAATCAAATCTAGGTACCACTTGGGTGGGAGCCCGTCCCGTAAGTAGACTTCACGTCCCTCGTCCACAAACTAAGCTTATGCTCCGCCCATCTATTTCTACGTCCATGGGCAGTAGCCATTAAATTCGATGAACTTCCTCGAGACCACAGCTATATGCTAGGGCAGGGCTGCACAAGGAGCCGTATTTAGCGCCTAGCTGCGAGCAACCAGCTGAGCGTCGAGCTGTCCCGTTGCTAAGAGTAGAATCAGTGAGGAGAACTGCAGTAGAGTAGGTGCGTGCTCGTACGCGCGTAGCGTAAGTACATGTATTTCGGCTGCTCGGCGCTCGGCTGGTTGCTCGCAGCTAGGCGCTAAAAACGGCTTCTTGTGCAGCCCTGCTCTAGGGGTTGATTATACAGGCAAAAATATGACGAAAATCAAGAGTGACTAAATACGCGTGCCTCAGGCGCCTACCGTGCATGCGTATTTAACTGATATTCAAAGTGAATTTTCTCGAAAACGAAGCTTTTACCGCAATTTCGTCACTCTTGATTTTCGTCTTATTTTCGCCTGTATAACCACCCCCTACAGCAGCGAAGCTCCGATGGGCGGTCGAGGGCCCGAGCATCCATAGCTTTTTCTACGAGCCGTGCGGAAGGGGTGCTCGAAGCCAATGCAGTAGTGCGAGCCTACACGTACACTACTAGAGTTTTCGAGCACCCCTTTCGCACGGCTCGTAGAAAACGCTATGGATGCTCGGGCCCTCGGGGCTTCGCTGCCCTAGAGTATTGACTACAGGTAGAAGAGCACCCAGTATATGTATGCTCAACCGCGCACCCTACTCCGCCGCCCACCAAAGAACGAACGCAATACCTTTCTATCATTGATTGTTCTAACAGAATTATTCCGAAAGTTTGAACGAATACGGCCCTTTGAATATTAATTTAAATAAAATAATTTCTTAATACTATATAAAAACCATTACCTTAGAAAATTCTTTTTAATCCCAAATGATATGCTCTTGAATATATGCAGCTTAGTGTTTAATTGGTAAATTGATACGATCTCCGTATCAATATTAAACGAAAAAATATACATATATCGATGAGCATAATCGATGTTGGAACCAATATCGCACACCACTAGCAGGGTCCGCTCTGGCAGGGTTGCCAGGAGATTTCCCTACCGTAAGGACAAGGTGACGTTACATAGTATATGTTACTGTAAAACCCCGAATACGGTAAATCTTAAGAATTACCGGTAAAACCTACGATTTACAAATCAACGTTGATAAAAACACAAAATATTGTTTCCCATTGGGGAGTATGGTGCATTACTGAAAAGCTTATGAGTAGAGGAGTCCAACAAGAGTGGTCACGGCTACCGCAAACATCCCCTTCAGAAATTAGAGATTAATGAATGTAGTCTTATCTAACCCCGACCAACTCCCACAAACGATGCAAAGAAAACCTCGAAAAATTCTCGAAAAATCCACTCATTCTGGCTTTTCGTTCGCATCGGCTGTCGGAGTTGGTTGGGGCTTAGGTGTGCGTGCCAACTTTTAAGAGATTTAAGAAAAAAAAATGTGTTTTAGAAATGAATGGTCATGGGGATTTGAACCAGCAACTCGTGGATGGTGCGCATCTGCAGGTTGCTGGTATGCTGCCTACCTATTTATCGCTGGCGAAGAAGTATGTTGCTTGTCGGGATGTTATTCTACAGGGAGAGTATGCTTCTGAAACACATTTAAATCTCTCAAAAGTTAGCCCCCCTCCCCACACGGAAGGCTGCGAAGTAAACCTAGCCCAGGCCAACTACCGATCAGGGGGAAACATTATCTCGAGCTTTTATTAACGTTGGTTGGTAAATCATAAGTTTCACCAACAATTCTTAAGATTTACCGTATTCGGGCTTTTACAGTAATATACACACTAAATGCAAAAATTCTTCAACATGTGTTGGTAAGCATAAACGTGCACGACAAGCAACTAAATGCATGGAATGGCAAATGCATGGGAAGACGGCAACTTCCTCATTGTCTGTCGGTAATCGAGAAATTAATGAATTGTGTCTTCCCAGCAGTACATTTGTGTTATCTACACTTTGTGTTCTGTACATTATTTGTAGGTAAATTATGTTTTTGTGAGGAATGTAGAAAGCATTTATACAAATTTTCGGCTGTACCATCCTTGATGTGTATAAAATCTATTAAATACGTCTGTATTTGCCAATCATTTATGTATCTAGCTAAACTTTTGGTTTTGGAAATATTAGTGCTTTCGCCTGTTAAGATTGAAAATAATTTATTACTTAATATTTCGGTAGTTTTCCAAACTATAGATTTATTTATCACATTTTTAATTATAGCAGAGATCTTAGTTTTCTTGAGAGACATGTCTTTTGCAATGTTTGAATCGGGCAATGCCACCTGGGTCATCTCAAAGTGACCAAATGAATTAAACAACTTCCACTGTGTTCTACAATGTCCATACAAAACCTCAGTTCTGCTTTCCTAACATTTCTGTCAAAAGTGGTTAGTGAATCCTTTACTATACCTGCTTCTTCTTCTTCTTCTTCCTCTTCTCCTCTTCTTTTACGCATCCTTATTGTGTGGGTTAATGTTTTTTTATGCTTTAGAAGCTCACTTTTCCCAGCTATGAAACTTCTCTTGCAAGCTGTACAACTAGCTTTGTATGGATCGTCGCATCTCTGCAACCATGATGCAAAGTCAGGATCCTGAAGCCAAGCATCCCGGAATGCCTGTCTTCTAAACATTCTCTTGCCTATTCATAAAATATTCTTTATTAATCGATTTAAAATATTATAACAATGCATTTTCAACAAGTTCTAAAATAATACAAGAAAAAAGCAGTGAAAGAAGAAACTAATATGTTCAGTCAATGACTCCATAATTGAAAAAACACTTATTATACATTTCAAAGATCATTGCTTTTTAAATTTAAACTGATGCAGGAGTATTAAACATGTCTTAGACCTAACACAGATGGACCATTTTAGAAATCTACTACAGCCACAAAAAACGGTTGTGCATTGTGTCAACCACCGACAGTGACAATTTCGTGGTACAGTTTTTTGTCGTCGATACGGATTTCAAATGTTGTTGATTCCAGCGACAGCCCAACCACTGTTCAGTTTTGGGGTTGTCGTGGGCTTCTAAAAGTGGTCCGTCCGAGTTAGGCCTTACTTGATTCACTCTCCACAGAGGTTCTATTAGAGGTACTTGGAGCAAGAACAGTCATGCTGCTATCATTGCCTCAATATATGTATAAAATAGCCATTATTAGTTAATTTATAACATTAGAACAATACATTCTAAAAAAATCAAAAGAATATGTATTAAAGGAAGAAACTAATGAACATATTCAACATATCCATAATAAAGGAAATACTTACAGTAGCGGACAAAAATGTTATCATTTTTTCGATTTGTTTTGTTTTTGTCATTTTTTCACATCAACTTGGCACCATGGTATGTGTTTAATATACATATTCAGATGGAGATGAAAGCTGTATAAAACAAAAGTTTTATATGGCATCGAACGGGTCAATACATTTTTAGGGCCCACAGAGGAGTTACCACTTCTCATTAATTTTAGGCCGTCTTAAACACAAAAGGTGCCCCCACAAAACATTAGACTTTTATTACTTCTTAAAAGTGGTAACTTGTTTGTCGGCTTTAAAAGTGTGTTGTCTTGTTTAATGTTGTGTGGAGTTGTTATTTGTTAGTTAAAGAAATTCAACTTTAACTGGGTTTCATACAGCTTTTAATTCTCTATCAGAATATGTATATTGGGCACATGCTGCAGCTTTGAGTTGATGTTAAAAAGTAATAGAGATAGAGGAGATCGAAAAAGTGGTAACGATTTTGTCCACTACTGTATATTTTTAAAAAAATTATCATTTTTGAAATTATACCAATGCAAAAGTATTAAATATTTGTCTTACCGGACTCATTCATACTGTGACTTTGAAATTCAATGAAATAATACAAAATCATAAAACTGTTTATCTCCACAATATATAAGCGTTGACAAGCGTTGCAAGCGTCCACAACCCACCACACCATCTACGGCGTCTACTCAGTCCCTACCACAATATACCGTTATTGCTAATTGCTATAGGCTATAGCTGTTCTCCCTCTACTACGTCACTGAGTTGCTACGTCACTCAGCTCCCTACGCGGCCATTTTCTCCCTAATTCTGGCAACCCTGCATCTTAGAGCATGTAAAGATGGAGGAAGCATTGGGAAGCATGCAATGAGCGAAAATGTAGACGGCGGTAGAAAGAGAAACATATACCAAAGAGGAGATATAATAAGGGGCGTCACTCCGGGCGGAACCTTTGAAGTCCTTACTTGACCTTGGCATTTAAATTGGTTGTCTATTCGAGCGGGATATTCAAATCGAAAAAATGTACCTTACCGCAGTTGGCTGATTATTGCCGAAGTTTTGCCGAACTAGCTTATTTCTGTCCTAGTCGAGTGACGCCTCTTATTATATCTCCTCTTTGCATATACATTGGGGCACCCTCTCTCTTTCTAGCGTCAGGGACGGCAGCGTTTTTTTTTTAAGTTAGAAAGAGAGAGTGTGTCCCCAATGTACATACATACAGTGGGTCCAGGTCATGGTGGTATATAAAGGTGATGCAACAAAGCCACTTTTCCCTAGTAATAGTGTCTTCATAAGAGTTTAGTACAGATTGTATGTAGCAGATGGCGTGTGTGCATGGATCCCACACAGATAGAGTCGACTTTGATTGTATAAGTGTAACGACGCCACGCTACCGTCTTCCGTGTACTGTGTTTCTTATATAAACTATTATTTTAACCAGCACTATGGTTAAACGGTGGAAAGTAGAGAATTGTGGTTCTTCTGGAAAAGAAAAAATATATCTATTTTTGCAGTACCAAAGGATACAATTCAAAGAAAGAAGTGGTGATCTCCGATTGTATGATCTCCGTTGGCTAACAACGAAATTAACAAAATAACACTAAACACAGAAATATTTTGGCAGCAATACCGCTGGTAAAATGATAAGGGTTATATATATATATATTATGAGAAATAAAATTTTGGATGATAAATATATAAAATACATGATAAACATGTACACGAAATTCATACATATAACCTTTACAATAATTTAAAATTATTATTAATATCCATTTCTGTTGGGCATATATTCTTTACATTTCAAATTTACCGCGGTAATGCGCCTCTTAGAGTTAACGCCACCTGGTTAGTATTCTGCGAATTAAACTGTTATGAAGACGCCGTACATGGTCCTGTCAAACCACCTTTATATACCACCCTGGTCCAGGTCATGTCCAGATACAGTGTGGTCAATGAGCCGGAAGCCGCCATTTTGAGGTCAAGTGCGCGCGATCTTTCAAATGCATGAAATCATGTTTTATATAGTGACGAGAATGTATAAACTTAATATTTCATTTTATTAACGAAAACTTAGATACATATTTTATACTTTATATCAGCGATGAGCAACCTTTGGCCAGTAGTGGGCCGTAATAGTAAATACTTAAACATACTAATCAAAGAATTGTAATTTATGGGGTGAATTTGTTATTGCGGGCCGCAGGTCAGTGGCTAGAGGGCCAAATGCCGCCTCTCATAACCCACACAGCACACGACGCCTTAAAGGCGCCCATTTTCGGCCTGTTTTCGGCCTGAACGACTGAGCGTCCCGATTTGTAACAAGGCGCCTTTTGGGCGTCTTAAAGGCGCCGTGTAACTACATTGGCTCCTCTATGGGGCGCCCAAAAGGCGCCTTTTGGGTACGTGTTGTAGGAAGGGCTGTCTGCCCCTCCCGAGAGCGAAGAGTGGAGGCAGCCACGAAGCCATTCTTTATAACCTCAAAATACAGTATTATTTTATTCCTCGATAACGAGTGATTATTATCCCCCCCAATCTTCGGTGTGCATCACCTGCAGGAGTAGGGCCTGATAGAATTATCTACGTGCCGGGTAACTCCTAAATTGGTCACCCCCGACGTGATATTGTGTCAGACTGTGGGAGGCAGAATTTCGACGCCTCGCAGCGAGGACTTCGTAGCCGAGACCACGAGGCGTTCGCCTTCGTCCCTTGGCTCATCGAAAGACTAGCTGTTCCAAGGGTGCCGTCAGCCAGCTGGGCGTGGGACACAAATATATGTGTCGAACTGAGAACCTTCTTGTTTGTCGAAGTCTGTTAATAAAAGTATCTGTACACAAATTTTAAATAAATAAATATAGTAAATCGCAATGAATTTTTATCCAATCTGATTTCATTTTGATAACCGTTTGTTTCTAATTTATCGATAATTAAGACGCCTGACAGTCCTAATCCAGGCCCGTTTAAGGCGCCTTTGAGGCGCCTATTCCAGGGCGCCTAGTAGGCGCCTGTCAGTCCCAATTCAGGCGCCTTTACGGCGCCCCGTTTTGTAACATCAGGCGCTCAGAAGGCGCATTTTGGACCCTCATAAGCCGCTCGTAGGACACTCACGGCGCCTCGAGCGCCTGGGATCAGGCGCCTGTGTGCTGTGTGGGAATTGATCTATATATTTTTATATTTGTATCTATATATTTTTTAATAAATTATTGAATATAATTACCATGTTTGTAATATACTACATGCGGCATCTTCTACGAACCTAGTAGCTAGTAAAGGATGCCGAATGCTTAAGCATTTGCTTAAGAATAAGTAGCGACTATGAATACCGGCCTATGACTTGTAGTTCAAATACTTTATTAATCGTAGTATATTACAAACATGGTAATTATATTCAATAATTTATTAAAAAATATATAGATACACCAACGGCCAACCAGCGTCGCCGGGGAATCGGTTATCGACGCTGGTTGGCTGCGGCCTCATTTGGCTTGGCTAGTTGGCTTGACTTGGCGCTGGCGTCGATTCGGTCCCATCGTCTCCCATCTTGGCGTTGATTCCCATCTTGAGCTCCACGTCGGGTCTTCGGTTTGATTTGATCATACACCGTGGATTTGATTAAAAATACGGTCTGAGATTCTTGATCGAGAGGATCGAGAGGCTGCGAGAGGCAATCGGTCTGGAGTTACGGTTCCCCTTTCCAACCTCTCACTGTTACGGTCAGAATTTTGGTCGCTTTTCGCTGCGGTTACTGGTCGCGTGACCTGGCAGGGTCACACGGAAATCACTGATATATAGACTATGGATACGAGATTCCCATAAGCCGGTCGTTCAGCGGTTGAAGCGAATTGAAAATGACTTTACATGTCAGCACCGTCACCGTTCGACCGATGTATTAAAGGAAATAGCGCGAAATTTGAAAAATGTGGTTTATAAAAGACTAAAAGAATAGTGTAATATAATATATTATTATATGTATTCGTAAAAATATGGATCCATAATATATTATTATATTATGCACATAATATACTATAATCATATAATACGAAAAAGAGTTAATCAGAGCAAATGAAATTCATGAAAATAGTGAAATAAATTTATAAATGTAATATAAAAAACTGAAGTAATGATTAATAAAGTTCGCAAAAAGTGAATTTGAAATATTTTTAAACAGTTTTGTCGTTTCCCACAAAATACGCATTTGCCCATTTTGGAACTTTACTTGCATAAACACAACACACTGCACAATTTAATTATTTTTGCCAAGAAACACAGTTTATATACTTACTCAGCTAAGTACACTCGTTTCGGCGTCGATTGGCGTGGTAAATGGTGGCAACATTAGGCAAAGTAGGGATCCTCTATTAGGTAAAGTGTGACAAAGTGTTGAGCACTGCGGGTGATCGCGGGGCAAAGGGAAGCAAAGTACATCGGTCGAACGATGGTGGCGCATTATGTCAAAAACTCTTCAAATCGCTTCAAGCATCTCCAATCCATAGTATATCCCAGATAGCACAACGTGGCACAACGTCTGGTAAAGTCTTAAAGACGTCTTAGAGACGTCTTGTTACAAATCAAGACGTTCAGACCTAAAATGGACATAAACTAGACGTCTCTAAGACGAGGTGTGCTATCTGGGTATATATCAGTGACGGAAATAACAGAGGCGTACATTCTTTAGCGGTGGGGGAACGCCACGCATGCGCGCGATGGCGCCGCGACGTCGAACCAATCAGCGCCAAGGTTGGAAACGAAACGGCGCCATCGTCAAGCTAAGCCAAACTGGCTGTCTGTGATGCCGGGTTTGAAGACTTAAAGTTTAAACGTAGTGAACATCTTGTTTCGTAGGTATTTCCAACGAGATACTATTAATTATTACACATTCTTTTGTATCAACTATTAGTTTAGGCTTACGCAAAGTCATTTATATTTATTCCAAAAGTAATGTCTGTCATAAACACTGTGTATATTATAATTTTTGTACTGTGTCTGAATAAAGCTGATACAAATACTTTAAGTAAGTACTGTTATTTATAATAGTTATCACTTAGCCAGTGGCATGCATGTAAATTGTTTCCGTGCAGATCCCCGCGATGTAGTTATCATGGTATTAAGTCAAAAAGAAGGCTATCATTCAGCTCACGCTAATGTTTTGCGAAAAGACATCGACGAACAAGCCTACATCCTCGATAAAGTATGTGCGACATATGATCTATATCTGCGCTGAATTGAATTTGTAGAAAGTTTATAATGATCCATTATATTAGGAACCCCCTGAAATCGTTCTATCTCACGAGTTGAACATTAATGGGTCATGGACAATAACACCACTACTGGGTCATTTATCGGATATGTATCCAGCTTCGAAGTGGTTCTTCTTCTGTCTGGAAAATACTGTTATTAGATTAAGCAAGCTGCTGGGTATTCTTTCTAAATTCAAGGAGGACAACGTAAGTCATCGCAATATACAACTTTGCTGATTCCGTGGATAGTTATTACACGGATTACCGATTGCAGAATGTCTGGATCGGTCACGCGCTCTACGATCACGAACCAACTATCATACACCATTTTGCAGAACATAATAAAAGATTCAAGTATCCGCACATAGCGTCCGGCTTCGCGATGACATCAACTTTGGTGGAAAGGTAGGTACCGGCGCAGTGGAATATACCGCTTGAAAACATTTTATAATTCTATTGTACGTAAACTATGCTCTCCTTCGTTAGTACAGTTTAGTACAGAAGATTATTGAAGGTAAAACTCCGAAAGATGATTTTTCGATCGACGCGTCGTACGAATTTGCGTCTTTCGTTCTAAAAGTCGAGAAAGGTGTACGATTGACGCATGTACCTGAAATATGTGTCGTCTCCAGTCCCGAATGTGTCACGTATCCAAAATTCTTCCATCCATGTGTAAGCTAAGTTTTATTCGCGTATCATACGAAATACGATATGACTTATTACATAGTGCATACCATTTCATTGAATACCGATGTTGTAAATGAAGAGTTCTCCTGTATCTCCTGAAAATGTATATTTCGCTGTGAAAACTTGCGCAAAGTATCACGCTAAAAGAATTCCTGTGATCAAGAAGACGTGGGCTAAGTACGCCAGCGATATTGGCTACTTCAGCGACTCGGCTGGTACGATCGACTCCGCTATATGATCACGAACGGCTGATCGAATAATGCTGTTCATGCGTCGATCGATGCTTAAGTAATGCACCTCTTTCCAATGTAGATAAGTACTTGCCTGACGCTTTCATTGTACCAAACACAACACGTGGACACTGTGCAAAGACTTATAATATTCTAGCGAAGGCAGACAAAATACTGAAGGAGAAAGCTTTGAATTGGCTAGTAATCGGTGACGATGATACAATTTTCAGGTAAAGTATCCTTCTTTGTAATGTACATCTTGAGTAATATGATTATTAATGCAATGTAATTTATGCGACATCAGTGTAGCGCGTTTATTACGATTACTGACGTGCTACAATCCGAAGGCTCCACTTGCGATCGGGGAACGATATGGTTATCGATTGTGGGATAATGTTTACGGATACGAGTACCTAACAGGTGGAGCCGGAATTGCTGTGTCTGCGCCTTTAGTTCATGAAATGGTACAGTCAGATAGGTGCGAGTGTCCATCGCCCACACACCCGGATGATATGTACCTGTTTGGTGTATGTTTAGCACGAATTGGAGTACAACCTGTACACTCACCATTGTTCCATCAAGTATGTAATGTTTATTAAACAAAAATACTATATTCTTTGCTACTCTTCAAGTCTCACCTATTACCTACAGATATATTTGCTTCGACCGGAATGAATTCAATAGATATCTGATTCTGTATTTTTATTATAGGCACGTCCTGTAGACTATGCCATTGGTTATCTTGCATCGCAAGAACCCGTATCATTTCATAAGTTTTGGATGCTCGAACCACAAATGGTTTACGACGAATGGTTCGCAGACGCTGACGAGTCTCTAAGTATGGTTAAGAAGCATACGGAGCTATAATTATAATGTTAGTAATTCCTTGGTACTTAATTTCTTTAAAGCTACTATGAGCAGAAAATGTAAGATTTTATATGAATATTATAGTAACAAATTCTTTATTGTCTCATTATTCAATAGCGAGTTTTATAAAAATAGTAAAAATATTGTAAAACAATTACGAGTATGCACATATCACAGTTTCGATTGTACGATGATTTTCCACCACGACGGTCGTTCAAAGTTCTCCTTGTCTTTGAAAATCCATTCTTTAATGTGTTTATACACCTGTGTATGAAATTAAATTAGAAAAAAAAGTTAGGAAAAAATAAAATACAATCGATATTTACGTACCTCGCCGTCAGCCATTCCTAGTGGTGAATTTACAACGAAATCTGGCGGGGCCAAGACATCAACCAAGGCTACAGCCTCTGGAACTAAGTCTTCGCACAACATTATAATACCTTTTCGCAATAAATTATCCATATTACTATTAGGTGACGCGTAACCGCCGGCGTACAAGTCTCCTAGTCTCTTTTCTAAACCAACTGCTCCGTAAAGCGAGCACAACTTTTTTAGCACATCGCGTTCTTGGGATCTTAACGATGGATCTTGTAGGTATTCTATGTAGTATTTCATTACAGTATGCTATAAGAACATGCCAATGAGATAAATGATAACACGCAGCTCCCAAAGCTAAGAATAAAACATTACCTGTGCGTACAGAGAAGACAAAGTCTGCGCGTGGAATACTTGTGTGTTATTTCTAACGTCGAAGTCGGTGCAACCATCGCGTTTCAAGTTTTGTGCCCATTCATATGTTTTCTTTACGTAGTAGCATAGTAACCACTTAAAAGATAGATGTAAATCTGCAGGAAGTGAGTTATACAATTATAAATATAGAGAATCTGTGAACTACTAAATGAGAATTAAATTATAAGATCGCTCGCATACTTTCTGGTTCCAATGTTTCGTGACTCGTTGCGCAAGAAAACTTTAGTGGTAAGATATTATTGGCATCTTGTATGAAATCTGCTGTTCGGAAAGGAGAACTGACAGGCTTCCCGTTGATCATGTTCGACCACTGGTTTAGCAACCAATTGCTCGCTTGCTGAATCAGTACGTTATTTTCACCCTCGTATGTACAATTTGCATCATTTTCAGCTCTCAAGTCACCCAAGCGCGACACTAATAAGAGGTAAAAATGTAAAGAGACATTTAAACGAAGCGCGATATGGTTCGCATGCAACTGCTCTATGGTTTATATACTTTTTAGGTAACCGTGTCCCCCGCAAGATTCTCTGCAATCCTGAAGGATATCTCTGCTAGTCCACGAGCATAGTGGCTTGGCCGCACACGACAATGCATGCATTTCCATACCTTCACTTTCGAGTGTTTCTGGGTTTTGTACGCTCAGAAGTTTGATTTGAAACTCATACATGTTACGTACAATCGCAACTGAAAATATTTTTAGCGCGTAGGTTGCTGCCAAGTGAGGAAATAATCGCCATTGCTATGTGTTCATGGTAAATTTAAATTGTGCAGCAATCTCAGTTAAGGGGTTTTCATGTAACTCGTATAAATACCTGTGCTTGATATTCTATAACTGGCCATTCCTCTGAATCTGTCGGTCCAAATTGCTTCCTCACGGCGCAATACCGTATAGCGATAACCATCGCAACGGACGCAAAGTTTGTGCATATTGACGTAATTGTGACACGACCCTTAGACAACGCGCCCAGCGATACACCTGCGTCAAGTTTACCGTGAATTTTACTACTTAGATTGTAACGCGAGTAGTCGATAGCTTTTCCGAATTCTCACCGAATCTTTTGCTTGCATTTTTCACAGATGTCACGTAGTTTCCATCTTCTGTAACGTTTGCCGTACGATTCAACAAACATTTCCGAGGGATATGATAATTATCAAATATCACAAACCCATTGTCCACTCCGTTTATTCCAATCTTTTCGCCCATATCACCAACGATCACACCTGGCCAAGGCATATGAGTATCCGGGTCACGGATTGGTACGATGAAAGAGTGAAGACCATGATTCTTTTCGTCCGGTGTGATTAATTGGGCAAATACAATTGAATGAGTTGCAGTTTTTCCTGAAAGAATAAGGCTTTCCCTGGTTACCTAGAAGCTTCGCTCTGTGCTCCGTGAAATACATTTTCAGCTCGATATTCACCTAAACCACCGGCCCAACATTTCGCGGATTCGAAGTCGGGGGTATGTAAGACAAAGCTCTTTGTTTTCGCATTGTACGTTGCTCTGGTTCTCATGCCTTTTGCATTTGTTCCATGAGACATCTCTGTTAACGCGAAACAGCTGACATTCTGGAGGAAATAATGTTACGCATTGTTTATTTAAAACGTACGGTATTTAGAACTGTCGATTTAAATTCAAGCAACAGTTAAGGCCCCAACAAATAGCGTTTACCCTGGTTCAAGTTTGAAAGAGAATTCTGAAACACTTTGTATTTGAGAAATGTTCAGCTGAGTACTTATGCTTACTTCTCCAGATTGAATCTTGTCCAAAATGTCATACTGATCTTTTGTGCCCATGGCCATGATCGCAGATGGCACCAAGCCTTGTGTTATACCTAGTTTCACTGGTAGCGAAGCATCGTACTGATATAGTATATTAAACCAATGTGTATGGCTCAACGGATGCTACATGAAAATTATAAATGAATTATACGAATAAAAGCTATTCGTTCTAGTCATCCATAATTGTAAGCAATAGCACTTACTGCAACATTATTATCGATTAGTGATTTAATTTGAAGACTACAAAGCTTTCGTTGCTCGTCTAACGAGTGGCAGGTACGATTTTGAAATATTGGTGTCTTCTCTATAAATTCCCACAAGGTTTTCTGAAGCGATAAAAACATGAAATCAGAAATAGTATCTGCCTTGGACAGTAGGGTGGGGTGAAATTTTTTTTGACAATTTCGCCAACACTGTATGTTTAATTTTTGACCCTATACTAAAGCATTATTCATACCAAAAATTAATAAGTTATTACATCATCGGTGGCGTATGGTAAATTAAAAAAAACTTATAAAGACTATACATTTTTTACAAATCAAGTATCCTGCGCTTTCCTTAGAGTCCTCTCTGGCTTAGTTCTACTGACTCAAGGTCGGGAGGGGGCCAGTTTCCCCTCGATCGCTGTTCGCGGGACAAGTTCGGACCGGACAATGTATCTGATCTCGACCTTGAGTCAGTAGAACTAGTAATGAACAATTGCTAAAGCGAGAGAGGACACTAAGGAAAGCGCAGAATACTTGATTTGTAAAAAATTGATAGTCTTTATAAGTTTTTCTTAATTCGCCATGCGCCATCTGACGATGATGTAATAACTTATTAATTTCTGGTATGAATAATGCTTTAGTATAAGGTCAAAAATTAAACATACAGTGTTGGCGAAATTGTAAAAAAAAATTTCACTCCACTCTATTGTACAGCCAAAATTTAAAATGTTATAAAATCAATTAATAGCTCGATATTATACTAGAATTAATTATTTCTTATCTTACTTACCTGAAAATTGATAAAATCCTCTCCTTCTAAATTGTATTTCAGCAATTTCCAGTCAAATGTCGCGCGGTTTCTATAAGATTCCAGGGGACCTTTCGGCAAGTCAGGAATCATATTCTTTATCTTTATCATGTTCATTGACGTGAAACACCTATACAATCAAATAACACAAACACGTGTAGTTTGGCACAAAGGTATTTTAAAAATCAGCTAATACTCGTGCATTTTAGTAATTACAACTTTTCGCTAAAAGCCCGACGAAGTGTAGGATTGATGTTGTTTTTTACAAAAGAATGCCTTCTAATAAGATACTTCACCTTGGTGCACGACGGGCGTATTTCGCGGTTACCGAATACGATTACAATATGGACTACAAAGTTGTCAACGTGATATATATGCTGTCATCGGCAGCTTTTAATGAAGGTCCGTTCGCGCATGCATAACGCTCCGATAACGAAGCGTGACTAAACAAATTCATTACTTAATCACTCGCCGATAAGTTCGAAAAGTATAATCTTGGTATCAATTTTGGAAATATTCCGCGATAAAATTCTTTTCTGTCTAATTAACTAGTTCTTTCATAGAACAGAGGATCCTTGGATCATTATTTTAACCCAATCTTTGGTGGCAATAAATAGCGAGACAATTTATTGACATTGTTGAAGAAATGAGTACAATACTTCTACCGATCTTTCATGCAATATTTTATTTGGTAAAAATTTTAGTATCAATATGTCTACATTATAACATTATATAATATGTGATATTAAATGGCTTCTGCTAGCAGGAATGTATATTGTTCAGAGTTGGGCATTATCTAGGTAAAAAATTATCAAAATAACGAGTCGAAGAAAAGATACTTTGTTCTTTATCTATAGACGTTATTTTATCTTCGAGTAACTTTCAGCAGCATTTCTGGCGACTTGGAGACTGACGCACGCGTTATATTTTATAATGTACATATGTAGTACCTATCATCCAGTAACGAAAAATTTCAATTTTCATAATTTTCATCTTATCTTGTTTTCCCGGCGAAAAGAAGCCTAAACACGACATAATTCGGACTATAATTGAAGCGTTCTTCTAGAAAACACTGTAAATGCCCAAATCATATTCTCTACTACAGTAGGTATTACCATTGGCACGTAGAATATTTTTCGGTAAATTTTTTTTCTATTTTGCCACTTACAATGTTTTCTACGAGGAATCTTCAATTATCGAAGTTACAGAAAAAGTTAATTTGCAGAATTGAAAGCCAACTTCGTTAATAATGTTGTGTTTTATAATTGGGAGATTGCCAGAAAAACCTTGGTGTTATTTTCGCATCGATACGAGGAAAAATAAAAAACTTGAGTTTCTGTAAAAATAGCACACCATACTCATTTAAGATGCGCATAATATTATTCTACTTTTTGAGGAATGATAACACTTCCAGTCGACTAGAAACTTACAGATTTACATAATGCAACTATACTAATGGGAGTATAGTTGCAAGCTATTGTTAATAATCAAAATACTGTTGTACAAAGATGAATTCTTCTTGAAGATTAAATTACTGCTAAGTTGAAACATTTTTTATATTTACATCATTATACGTATACATAATAATTTGTATATATAATATAATTCTTTTTTGTGTATCATTCTTCTGATAAGATTAATTCTTTTACGTTCATAACACTGCGGCATAAACATTTATGATGTAAACAATATCATTTTGTGAAGTAGTATTTAATATACTCTTTGCCTAATCCGTCTGTTACATTTTATGCAGGGGCGAATTTGTATATATGCTAAGTGGGCTGCAGCCTAGCACGGCAAATTTTGGGTGAATTCACCGTTCCGAATGAAATGTCTATTTTCCCTAACACCGAAAGTGAAGGGTGATCTTAAAACACAGACGCTTGAAACCTATCAATCACTTATACGTGAGTAGCCATATTGAATTAAGTTCAAAATTGCATCAACTCTTTTAAATTATAATATTTTGTTAGCCTAGTGGCGTGAAAGTTCAAAATTCGCCCCTGATTTTATGGCGGTCATCGAAGAACAATACAAGTTAAAAATGTCATTTCAAGTTGAAACGAAATTGATATTCACAATAAGTAGTCAGCGTTCAATATCTATTGATCATTAAGGCATTATCAGATTGACAGTAGCAGAGTGGGTCTAAAAATATTGGTTGCCAGGAGATAAAAGGGGCCCACCCACAACTGTAAAGCCGTCATTTAATTTTGATAAAAAATAACATATGCGTCGGCCTTGCATAACCCGAATCAGAATTGTTTTTCAGAGTTATTTATTATATTCTTAAATATAATGTATCCTCGAAAAATGATTTTATTAAAATAGCGATACAACGTAAATTTTAGTTCTATTATGTTTTCAAGTTACTAAAAGATCGTTAACATTTTTAAGATATTGTCTGAGGTTTAAGGGGGTCCACAGGGGCCACTTGCCATAGGGCACGCTCATACCCTGGCCAGTCCGCCACTGCAGATTATCTTATTACAGGACTGTTTTGCGGCCCGAAATAAAAATAAACTCAACCCATGACCTTTTCCATGAAACTGACACTGATGAGCTCCCTAACTTGCATTCCCATTATCGATTGCATTACTTATGTAACTTAATTTCCAGGCAAATTACATTCCAGAATATTCGATTATCTTGATCGTACAGCCAAAGGGTAATGAATCGGTATATAACCCGACTATTGTTTCGATTCTATGTCGCATTCCAGTTCAAACGACGATGCTTCTCGTTTTCCTTCTGCAAATCATCCTCGTGGCCGGTAAAAAGTATGTATTTCTAACAATCATTCACCGGTTAAAACAGTTTCATGTGTTTGAGTGTCGTCGGCGTATTATTATGCCGAGGGAATTATGCACATCTTGTGAATACATACATCGAAACTATTGTCCGAGGGTTCCTGAATGTTTGCTATGAAATCAAACCAGGTTCGTAGTTTTCTTTGTACAAAATTGTTCCAGCAGATGCGATCGCTGGGAACGGCTTGACAATGAGTGACATAAAGGTGCATTGTTCAAAACCTGGCGCCACTCAAAGTATTAAGTTACAATTTCGGCAATGCCATTTCTTCAGGATTCGCCGTTGTATAGGGTTTCCCATCGGCCAAACACATATCGCTCCAACCACCGCAAAATGTATGCCGGAGAATGGCATTCGTTTCCTGAATACTTTTACAGCTGATACATACTGTACAGCTGTGGATTGAGATACCCGGGAAGACGAAATTTCCAGGGTGATTCTGGAGCGACGCCTGTCAGAAAGATGGCGCCTGGCACCCCGTGGCGAGGTCAACCCTCCGTGGTGCCTCACCGCATTTTATGGAATTTGTATTCCTTATGTAAAAGTAGTCCGATTTGCATGAAATTTAGTATAACTTTAATCGGGAGAACGCCAGGAATCCATTGGTGGCAATTTCATATCGATACAATGAACAATAAAGAACTTCTTAATATACTGTAATGAATATTTTACCCTCGACTGCGGGGCGCCGACCTCGATTTGCTGCGGTCGGATGAGAATTCATACCTGTTTCAGAAAAAAATAAATCTTTACTTGAATGGATGGATTCCTTATGTTTTTTCGATGAAAACCATACCAAATTTCACGTAAATCGGACTATTTCTAACGAAGTCAATTTGAAATTATGCAAATCATTTTTTCATGTGATTTCCTTCATTATGGTCCGAATTATGCCATTCTTGGTGTTATTTTCATCGGAGAAACATAAGGAATCGATTGGCGTCGTTTTCGCAAGAATCTGATGAGAAATGCGGTACTGGAGATTTCTCACTACTTAATGGGTATTCCTGTCTCCCCGGGGGTCGAAGCCTTCGACCCGAAGGCCATGACGCTCAGTGAGGCATCAATTATGGAACGGCACTCTGTGACATCTCGTGTGTCTCGAGTATCTCGGGTAGTTTACCCGGGTAGCACCTACCCGATAAATTTTTCTCTTCCCAGGTATATCACAGGTGATCGGGTACCCGATCTCCTGGGAATCTACAGCTTTACTATGTAGTAGGTTCATCGCTTATCTTCCATTTCCCTCGGACCGCTGTCGCCTCTATGTACTGCTTCGGATAGGAGTTCACAGTCCAGTTAGTGTAGAGCTGAATGTATGAGAGCCTATGGCAGGCCTGCTCAACTAGGCTGCGGCGGGCAAGAACACTCTCGATTGCTCACGAGCAACGTTACCAGATTCGAGGGAAAAGGGAAAAAGCGGATGGTAGTGGGGAACGCAACTCAAGTCATATGGTGCAAGTGAGTCATAGTATTTCCCTCAGACGGAATTTCTTCTGGCAACGCTGCTCACCAGCAAAGCCAAGAGCAACGTCGTGAGCAATTCCCTCACCTTACGGCAGCGAAGGCCAGTTGGATTCATTTCGGAGCCCGGGCCCCATGATGTTTACCAAAGCCGCGCGGAAGAGGAGCTCGAAAGCCAATGATAACGTGGGCCCGCAACGGATACGGAAAACTGTAAGAGTGGCAGCTTTCACTGGGGCCCCCAAGAATCCCAGTCATTCAAGCCTATCGTACGGGTATAAGGCTGCACCGCACACTCCTACAGTTTTCCCTATCCGGGCGGCTCTGGTGAACATCATGGAGCCCGGGCTCCCAAATAACTTCAACTGGCCTTCCCTGCCTTACAACTGTAGTGTGCGTGTCTTGTAAGGCAGGACCAGAGTTGCCAGGCTTTTCCCTAAAGGGTAGGCCATAAAGCCTAAAGCCATTGTAGGCTTATTATTAGCTAGAAAAGTGCTCGAAACGTAAAATACTGTCATATCGATACTTTCGTTAGGTGTCAAACGGGTATCTTATACCTTCGTAAAGTATCAAAGGGAGTTTGATTCGGTATGGTATTGGTTTGGTATCGATTAAACAAGAATCGGTATCGATAATTGATACCAAGTATACTTAAAACTTCAATATGTATCAATATTTTCTATTGTGTTAAGTGATTGGATCGAGACTGATACTATTAATAATATTCAATCAATTCCATACTAAAGTATTCAACGTATCGATACGTATTGAAATTTTAGGTACTTGGTACCAATTTCCGATACTGATGCTTCTTGAATCGATATCAAGTCGAAAAGTGCTTGTACGGAATCAATACCCGTTTGATACCTCATGAGAGTATCGATACCCGTTTGATACCTCTATGAAAGGATGGATACCCGTTCGATTCGAAAGTATTGTTACCCATTTGATACTTCTATGAAAATTCCGATACCCTTTCGAAACTTCTAAGAATGCGTCTATACCCATTTAATATCGTTTAGAGATGAATATAAGTATGCACTTTAATCTAATATTATTGTCGTTGTTATTTTAAGTGTTTTAAATATCAGATAAATATATGTAGGATCACGGAAAAAAGGGAAGCCTCGGCACGGGACTCGAACCCGCGATCTCCAGATTCGTTGCGCGCTCTTATGTTATGGGGCTTCCTGATCCCCACATATAAATGTTTCGGTGAAAAGTTAAATGAATACCCAACATTTTGGAAGATATGAAACGTGCAATTTTCATGGAAGTATCAAATGGGTATAAGGAGCCCATACACGTTGATATCTGTATCGATACATGTTGCAAGTACAGTAATCCCCCGTTATGAGTCCGACGGACGGGGCTGGCGGCGGACTCATAATGGCTTGCCGACATGGTTCCTTAGAGCATATATACATGGAGGTCTCATTGCCTAAGTTTGACTGCCTCGAAACTGTCGGCAACATCACGCGAGAGAGAAAGACATGTGCGAACTAGTGCGAGAGAGAGAAGTATAGAGGGCCCCCTCGACCGTAATGCGCATGCGCCGACATCGCGCGAGCGAGAGAAGTATAGAGAACCCCATCTACCGTAATATCGTACAAAAAATGAACTTAAATTTATCACATACTTGTGTGCACGACATACTTTAATTAATTAAATTTATTAAATATTACATATATTTACTTACCAGTAATAGGAAGCCGATTTATCTCGGTTACCGCACAACACGCAATATCGGTTTGGCATTCTTTAATTTCAACTCGATACATATAACCGTTTTTCAAAAGGCAAAGTACGAGCGTAAACAACGATAAATAATCATAGTAACCGCGGATCGTCGCTGGCGATAACGGTGCATGCGCATTACGGTCGATGGGGGTCTTCTATACTTCTCTCGCTCGCACGATGTTATTCTCTCTCGCACGATATCGGCGCATGCGCATTACGGTCGATGGGGTCCTTTATACTTCTCTCGCTCGCACATGTCTTTCTCTCTCGCACCATGTTCCCGACAGTTTCAAGCTCTCAATGAGACCTCCATGTATATATGCTCTAAGCATGGCTCCAAGAAATGGTGGGGATAGTCGCTGGACTGTCAACGGGAGGAAAAACCGGACTCATAACCGGGAATTACTGTATCCGTATCGCGATACAAATCTCAACGTGTATTTGACTATCTGAGTATCCAAATATTGATACATGCATCTTGTATTTTGCTCACTCTCCTGGCTGGTGAGCACTTCCATGGCCACTTCCATGAAACTTGTATCGCGATCTGTATCGGTACATATCTCAACGTGTTTTTAGACAATATTCGATACCGTATCATAATTTCCGGGCTGGTATTGATAGTATTGATTTGATATCGGTCCGATCACTAATTGTACTAAGTGTACTTTGGTATCGAATTGATTGACTATCATCAATAGTATCTGTATTGATCCCATCAACTTTGATTAGTGTACAGATTACAAATTCCGACACGTCTTCTGTCTGGCCTGCATCGCGACAGCTGAACATCGCTACACACGCTCCGGATTGCCTGTGCAGGCCAAAATAACTGCATAGTTTTATCATACACATGCTCTGGTTTGCCTACACCGACCGGCCAAGCGGAGCGTGTGTAGCGAGCTTAAGTGTAGTGAACACCTAGAGCAGGGCTGCACAGGGAGCCCTTTTCAGCGCCTAGCGGCGAGCAACCAGCCGTACGCCGTTACTAAGGGTAGAATCAGTGAGGAGAACTGTAGTAGTGTGTCACGTCCAGAATTGCCGGAACATTCTGGACGAGATGGGAGTTCTTGCCCCGTCGCCTCCGACGCACTGTAAACCCTAAGGCCGGCCCGGTAACGCCACTATGGAGTAACTGTGCGGGGCGGGTGGATCGGCGTTGGAGGATCGAGGAGGAAAAGAAGAGGTGTGTTTCGTCTTGGGATCGTCAGCCAGACTCATCAGTAGGGCTATAGCTGACGACCCCTGCCCTAGACACACACGGGGACACAGAGGATATGATTTGGAACTTGTATATATATGAAATGAGACTGGAATTAGGACTAGCGAGAAGATTAGAGACCTCTGGTGGCGCTCGTCGACACTAAGTCGCGATACCGTGGTGGGGCCGGGACGTCACAGTGTATATACTCACGCTACGCGCCTACGAGCCCGCACCTACACTACTGCAGTTCTCCTCACTGATTCTATCCTTAGTAACGGCGCACGGCCGGTTGCTCGCCGCTAGGCGCTGAAAAAGGCTCCCTGTGCAGCCCTGACCTAGAGCAATGGCGGTATATGTGTATGATGCCGCCGTGACATAGTTCAGGACTGCCCTATGGTGTGATTTTGTCCTAGACTCTGGGACCTAGAGTCTAGGACCGAGACCATATTCATGAAATATTGTAGAAATATTCAGGAAACGAATGCCAACCATGCGAAGTAAGTCATTCTCCACCTCATGATGTAAGGATATAAGGTGTGCTCTTGCGCACCCTTTCAGATTAGCCAATAACGTGCCCTTCCCAAGATACTTGATATTGGATTGTCAACCAATAGGATAGAATTTGTCAACATTTCAATAAAACGTCCGTACACATACATATGCATTCATATACATGCATACTTTAATATGGCGGAAATTGTGAATGCGCGGTAGAAGGCGAAAATGACCCGCTCAGTGAGCACACCTTATATCCTTACATCATGCTCCACCTTGCATTTGGGATAGTTGGAGCAATATTTTTGTACGAAGTATTCCTAAAAACCTTGATTGATCTTTACTTATTTAATTGTATTGACAGGCAGGGCTGTTCGTGGGTTTTGGCCGCCCAGGTGAAAAAACAATATTGCCGTCCTTATTAATTTAATTTTTTTTTAATTAAGAATTTGATATGCAGTGTTTACTTTTATATCTATATATACATATTTTTAAAAAGTTATCATGCAAAAGAAATAGATTTTGTTAAAAATGAAATATGTTGTATATTATAGTCAGGGTGACCTGGAAAGTGGCTACTGGCGGTAGCTATTTTGGAGTGGGGACAGCTACCCACGTCCACGCATGCGCGCAATGACGTCACGAGCGTTGAGCCAACCAACTCCAAGATGAAAATTAGCCGACGCCAGCGCCAAGTCAAGTCAACTAGCCAAGCCAATTGAGGCCGCAACCGACCAGCGTGGACAACCGATTCCCCGCGATGCTGGTTGGCTAGTTGGCATGACTTGGCGCTGGCGTCGGCGAATTTTCAAGCGATTTTCATCTTGGCGTTGATTGGCTCAACGCTCGTGACGTCATTGCGTGCATGCGTGGACGTGGATAGCTGTCCCCACTCCAAAATAGCTACCGCCGGTAGCCACTTTCCAGGTCACCCTGATTGTAGTCCTCGTGAAATTAGGGAAGGTTTATGTCGTCATTTTGTCGATTTCGAATTTGTTTAAAAAGTACAGGGCCTTGAATTTTTCGATTTTTGCTTATTTTCGTGAAAATGGGTTGTATGTATGTATTTACTCATTTTTATCTCGAAAACCAGCGTTGGATAATTTAAAAAAAATTTAAATGAGAACTGGAATGATATCATTAATAATCGACATAAAAGTTTTGATTATTATTCTTATTAGTCAAAATTCTACTAATATAATAAACGGCCTGCGGTCGCCCCTAGGTTTCGCCGCCCAGGTGCGGGGACACCTTCTGCACCCCCGCCAGGAACGGCCCTGTTGATAAGATATTATACAAGGCAGGGTCATCTACTTATCTTGGAACCCGCGTGCGCAACAACAGATGAGGAAAGCAACAGCGTTACAAACATTCTTAGTACTACAATCATAAATATGACACGATTTGCATTTGACGATTTGATCAGAGTTGCAATTCCCTACGCGCAGTAGAAGGTCGGGCGCATATGCGACCATGAAAAATCGGTTGAAGGGTCATTCCACGTCAAATTGATCACTTTTTGCACTCGATGTCAGATATTTTGGCAAAATGGAAATATTATGCAGTCCAAGTGAAAAAAGGGGGGTATTTAAGTCATCATTTTCCCGGTTTACAATTTGAAAAAAGTGATCGGTTTGGCTTGAAATGACCGTTCAACCTCTTCGTTTTCTCTCTCTCGTCGTGGCAACTAAACCACGCGACGCAAAACATTTCCACTGCGGCTGCCCATAAACCGTGGCATAGGTATAGTAAACTGCCGCGAATCCATCGCGGCGAAAAATTCGCTGCCGCCGCAAATAATCGCGTTATTTTCGGGGAGCCTAAGTGCAGGACTCCGACGAGCGATCGTAGTAAGAATACCTGTAGCGCTGTTGTCTTCCTCATCGGTTCTCGCGTGCGCGCATTCCGAAATAAGTGGATGACCCTGTACACGTATGTATAAAATTAACGATGAGATAGATAGTGATTTATATTTATTTGTACTGGAACAAAGATAAATTATTTATGTTTAATACTGTACAGTGGATTTTATAAAGAGTATCAATGCGAGAAAAACGAGGAGAGTTTGAAATCCGCCGTAGAAAAGATTATGGAAGAAATCTTGCAGCGAACCAAGTGTATAGTCTTTGTTACCGATTCTGTATACCGAACACTTGTAGATATCACGCGTGTTCAAGGGTCTACGATTATATCAAAATATGAGGTGAGATACGGGATGTCAAATTATTAAAAGATTTTTCCATGCGTATTTATGTTATCGTAGATCGCAGTGCGACAGAACGAACAATTTTCACGGCCGAGGAGACGAATTCGAACGATTTTAGCCGACAGTAAGGCAGTTGGCTGCAGTGCGTACGTTATACTGGTTGCCAACGGTTTTTTGACTTCGGAATTTTTGCAATATACAGAAAGGTAGATAAATTCCGTTAATGTCTATTCAAGTCCCCCGTAAAAAATGAAGAAGCGATTTGTTGAAGCGATTACTAGATAATACAAATGCTCAACAAAGGATGGCCCGAATTAAAACAATTGCTATCCGTTTCCCGAACTATGTATTCTACAATTTTTCGTGAATATAGCCTGGGGTAATGTTCACGAAATATTGTAGTGTTTGCAAAATGAATGTCAACCGTGTGAAGTTGAATAATTTTCTACCGTGTATTTGTAGTAGTTGGACCAATATTTTTTCCCCGTATCAATGCGTGTGAAATGCGAATCATTCCCACCACCCGCACATCAGCGGCTGAGAGCAGTAAAACGGATGAACCGGACGAGAAATTCACTACAAAAAATTAAAATGCTTATAGTTTTCGTACATTTTCACGAAAATATACAGGGTGTCTCAAAATTGCTGGACTTTCCGGAACATGCAATACCCTCATGAAAAAAGATATCGAAAAGTCCTTTACCGTTTTGAGATCCAAGGCTTCGTTCACGAGATATTATATAACAGTTGAATATTAGCGGTCCAAGTTCCGGGGCGTGCAGTTTAAAGCCAAAACCGTGCTGGTATCATTTTCATGATTTGAACCAGTCGCGGTCGGCTCTACTGGCTGTGTGAACCTAAGTATAAGTATACCTCACGCGCCTCCTGCATGTGCGTGCTACCGCGCGCTCAGCTGACTCGGCTTTAAACTGCGCACCCCGGAACTTGGACCGCTAATATTTAACAATTGATATCTCGAGAACGAAGCTTCGGATCCCAAAACAGTGAAGAACTTTCCGATATCTTATTGCATCAGAATATTGTCCGCTCCGGGAAGTCCACAATTTTGGGACACTCTGTATAATTTACACACTGCAATGTGAGTTCGAAAAGTCCGAATTACGAAATCTGTGGACAACAGTTTCATGAAAGTCGAATAAAAAATATGAAAATTATCATTTTCAGTATGATACGGGCCGCATGCACGCCTTATCATTTCTCAGTCCATGGGTCTCTTGCTGATATCTATTTTATTCACTACTTCACCTGTCCCGGTTTATTGCGACTGATCGATCCCGACCAGCACGCATTAAACCGGGGAAACCTGTTACGTGCAACGTCTCTTGCAAAAAATGAAATCAATTTCTTATGCCTTGATTCTAGGGAACATCTAATTGATACTCGTGGATTGTTCTTACTTTTATACGACCACCGACTGTTTCAACCGAATTCGCGCTACTTGTGGAATAGAATAATTAACGTAGTTTTCATACGTCGATACAATGCTTATACGCATCGTTCTGGTGAAAAGATATCTAAAGAAAGAATTGAGCTGGATACCGTGTATTTCCCTGCTCACAGAAAATCGTTTACAAGAACCAAGTACATAAATACATGGTACCGAGGCAAACTACGCTATAACATCAATCACTTTACAGATAAAACCATAGATCTACGAAGTAAACATTTACGGTCAGTAATAAATACAAGGTAAATGTAGGGAAATATTTCGACTGTGTAAGATTAAGAGGGCATTAATATAAATTTCAGTATTGCTGTTTTTGAGCATATTCCAGCTGTAACTGAGAAGTCGAGAGCGTATTATAACAAGAAGCCAAGTAATAATACAGATGCTCTGGGGATAGAATTTGAAGTACGTACTGTAGAAACCGCTTGGTGCCCTTTATTTTTACCAATCATACTTTTTAGCTAATACAGACGATATCAGAAGCAATGAACTTCAAACCGAAGTATTATATGCCACGCAACATTGCTTCTGAGAAATGGGGCACAGAAGGCGACAATCAAACCTGCACAGGTCTTATAAGCGAAGCTATGCAAGGGAAGGCTGCATTTTATCTGGGCGATTTACATTATACATTACAGCACTTGAATTATTTCGATTTAACTATCCCATACAATACGGAATGCCTCACTTTCCTGACACCAGAATCTTTGACGATAAATTCATGGAAACTTCTGATACTTCCGTTTAAGTATGTGCAAGTAGAAAGAAGTGTAAAGAAAGCATGGAGGAAACGTACGTATTTTGGTTTACAGACTTTACACCTGGATCGCACTTCTCCTCACATTAATCCTGGGAGGCATTGCATTTTACTTCTTATCGGAATTTTATAAAAAGCACATAAGCTTGTACAAGAGTAAAATGCATATGCTAACTACGTCCATGAAGAAGGAAATGAAGGGATTATACTTGTTCACGGGGATACAGAATAGTATATTATGTACTTATAGCATGTTGTTCCAAGTTTCGTTACCTAGCTTGCCTAACCCTTGGGCAGTACGAGTATTTATTGGGTGGTGGTGGATTTATAGCATTCTGGTCGCAGTTGCTTATCGAGCCAGCATGACTGCCACGCTTGCAAATCCAGTGGCCAGGTGAAAGTCAACATTCTATCGAAGCGTGCTTATACTTTCGCTGTGGCATTCGTTACGCAGTCAAGAGTAAATCAATCGACTTATTCATTTCATAACTTCGACACAGAGTTACTATCAACGCATTGACACAATTGGCCAAAAGTTCTATAGACGTCGGAGGATGGGACAAAGAGAGCAAGCACTTCTTTCTGACGTCGTCGGATCGGACCAGTCAAGAAATTGGTAACAAATTTCAATTGATCGTGAACGAAGGTGAAGCCATTGAGAAAGTAGCAAATGGATCTTTCTGTTACTACGAGAATTCGTATTTGCTTCGATACGCCCGTGTGAAGAGACAGATACTTGAGAAGGAGCAAAGAGAGGACAAAACGGAAGAGAATCCATTGGTGAAACATAATTTGCACATCATGGAAGAGTGTGCCATAAATATGCCGATAGCCATTGGTATGGAGAAGAATTCACCGCTGAAACCACGCGTTGATACTTTGGTACCTTTTGCTTTCATTAGAAATTACTATGAGATTGTTTGATAATGATGTTTCTTACACGATAAATGTTTTCAGGTACAACGTCTAATAGAAATTGGATTAGTCGAGAAGTGGTTGAGCGATGTCATGGAGTGGTCAAAAATTATGGAGATACGACAAGAAACAGAATCTGAAAAGGCATTAGTCAATCTTTATAAGCTGCAAGGTGCCTTTATTGCCATTATAGTTGGCTATTTATTAGCTTCGATCGTATTAATAGGAGAAATTTTATATTGGAAATATATTATCGTGAAGAACCCAAAGTTCGACAAGTACCATTTAGACGTGTTTTATAATGTTTCTGGCAGTCGCAAAGGTACAAACGAACAATTTAAAATTATAGACGGAAAAGAGTAACAATGTCACACTGACAAGGGAACACCGCGAACCCGGACTCACCGATTGGAACGCAGCTTTGTGGGTTTTTAGAGTGACTCAAAGCAAGAACAACGGTGTGTTTCATTTGGGCCCTATCGCCCTTTAAGGGAGTGAAAACTAACCTCAAAGTCAAATTGGCACTTCCACTTTTCCGCGTATAATTCTCAAAGTACAACAGACAGAAAAAATGTTTCAAACAAAAGTTTAATGGTGCAATAAGCGCTACAAACTTCCGTTAACAAAATTTTGAAGAGTTTTTTCGTCAGTTATATATTTTTTTGAACTGTTTTCAAAATTTTGTTAACGGAAGTTTGTAGCGCTTGTTGCACCATTAAACTTTTGTTTGAAACATTTTTTTCTGTCTGTTGTAAATACTTTGAGAGTTATACGCGAAAAAGTGGAAGTGCCAATTTGACTTTGAGGTTAGTTTTCACCGCCTTAAAGGGCGATAGGGCCGAAATGAAAGGCACCGTTGTTCTTGTTTTGAGTCACTCTAAAAACCCACAAACTTGCGTTCCAATCGGTGAGTCCGGGTTCGCGGTGTTCCCTTGTGTGCGAATAAAGTCATTCAATTCAAATGCATCCAATTGTCAAAATCGTATCAAACATACACCTTGTTGAGATAGCAGAATCGATAAGTTAGACCCACATAAAAGAATTGAAAAATTTGTTTAGAAAGTAAAGTCAATATAAAGTACATTACCATCAAACATTACGTACCGATAATGTAATGAAGTAGGTTAAGTAATCTTTCGCCTGTTGCACTTGGAATGATCACTGTACAGTTTTTGTGTTAATATATATACTCAACCTGGAATACCGAATACACTCCCTTCCTCTCTTTTAGTCATAATGTGTTTGCATACGTTATCCGTCCTTTTCACTCCTGCTCATTTTCTTCTTGCTTTCGCACATTCAGCATTCTATCTTTCTTCCATTTACGTTTTGTGTCTTACTCATTTGTAGACGTACCAGCGTTCTGCCTTTTTCTTTATCTTAACCTTGATATGCTACTTTTTTCTATCATATGAATTGCATATTAACAGTGAATTTTGAAACGTATGCATTCGATAGTAATACGTGTGTAACATTTTTGGAAAACCGTGAACCTAATGGAAAACAAACGTTACGCACGTATATAATTGTATGTACTATATTATACGTGCTTGAATCGCCTATATCAGCGGTTCCCAACGTTCTTTATAACGCGTTGCGGTGGAAAGGTGACGTCCTCGAAATTATGTATGGTATGATAATGATAATGTACGAAGATTTAATGAAATAAATAAATGCCAATGTTACTGAATGTACTGATTTAAAAATTAATTTGGGATCTGAGATTGACGATCACACGATTTGTCTATACAAGGGGAAATAGTGGAGATTCGCGCACATTTAACTATCAACAGCAAAAAGTGTCAACCTATACTTTGATCTTTGATTTGATCGTTTTCATTCGTAAAAACGCTACCTTGCACAGTTCGTGGTATGACTACACTGTTTCATTGCGTAGATAGTATAAATTATTTGTCAGTATCTACGAGTTTTCCTTCCATGCCAATTAAATAGGTGTTAAGCAAAGAGGAGATATAATAAGAGGCGTCACTCCGGGCGGAACCTTTGAAGTCCTTACTTGACCTTAGCATTTAAATTGGTTGTCTATTCGAGCGGGATATTCAAATCGACTAACCCAGACTAACGGCCGATTTCTTCACCTTCAGTAATCTTCCAGTTAGAGTTATGTTCCACATAACTGCCAAATGATAGGATCCTACTGGCTTAGAGCATTTAAATGCTCGAAGCCAGTTGGTCGTTCACTGACCGGAAGATTACTGAAGGTGAAGAAATCGGGCGTAAATGTACCGTACCGCAGTTGGCTGATTATTGTCGAAGTTTACCGATCATTGCCGAATGGGCATTTAAATTGGTTGTCTAGTGATTTCCCTAGCTTATTTCTGTCCTTGTCGAGTGACGCCTCTTATTATATCTCCTCCACTGATCTCTATATACTACTGGATAGCGTATCCCGTGTTAAAGCCGTGTGCCGACTTGAAGATCCCGGCGCCATTTTAATCCGAGGAAGATTCTCACTTTACAGCGGTAAATTTGAACGATAATAAAGGGAGACATACGTACCGAATGAGTATATGTATGAAAGTTGGAAATTATTATTTTAAATAAAAGATGTAATAAAAAATAAACGTACCTAAAACAAAAGGAAATGTATAAACGGCCCAAAAGAAGAAAATAGATAATGAACTGATTAAGTTAAAGATAAAAACACATTAAATATAAATATGAAAACATATAATAATAAAATATAAAATTATTTAAAAATTGACGTAAATTTAAAATATATATCGTATAAAACTGTGTAATTCATATTTAATACTTAAGAATATTATACAATACATACAATATAAATATGAAAGTATATATTATGCAATAAAATACAAACAAATACTATGTGATATGTATAAGCATTAACATTAATGTATCGAACGATTAAACATTGAGAATAAAAGAGAATTCATTCGGCGTAGTTGCAAATCCAAGGCCAAATGCTACTAATTGCTTGATATCTCGAGTTCTATCGATCATAGTTAATAATAATGTATACCGGGCGGTTAGTGTAAATGTTGTTAACATTATTTGTCATAGCAATAGTCACTGGAATGGATATTTTAGCAGAAAATCCATTTTTACCGAAGAATTCGTTGGATTTCGCAGTTGTAAATAACTGTCGTCCTTGTTTTGATCGGGGGACATCGTTTCTCCAAGTCTACGTGGGGAGCTCACAGAGCTCGATGTACTCATTCGTCGTCGGTCCTCCGAGCTTGGAGGATGTCCGGGGACCTGTTCAGGGTTTCAACCCTGGTTCTCCCCCCGCCCCACCCGCCCCCCGCCCATCTGCCACAACCCTTATTCGGTTGGTGTCGATGAAATTTTGTGGTTCGTTAAGCCATTTAAATATTTATTGTTCTGCCAAGGTCAGAACTGATTCCCCTCCCTTTGTAACTGATTTCTTCGATTGTTTTACATCATCTGTCCGATTTCATGCATTCCTTCAAGGATTTTTGCGCGAGTCGTTCTATTTCGTGTATTTCTTCGATGGATTTGCATGATCTGTCATATTTCATGCATTTTATTTTATTCGATGCATTTCTTCGATGGGTTTACATGATTATTTGATGCATTTATTCGATGGGTTTAAATGATTTATTTAATTTCATGGCTTTCTTCGATGGTTTTGTATGACTTCTGTCACTCTGTCATGCATCTCATCGATGGTTTTGCATGGTTTATTCTACTTCCCTGCTCTCCTTCATGTATCTCAACGATGGTTTTGCATGGTTTATTCTACTTCATGCATTTCTTCGATGGTTTGGCATGATTTATTTAATTTCGTGGATTTCTTCGATGGTTTGGCATGATTTATTTAATTTCGTGGATTTCTTCGATGGTTGTCCATGATTCATTTCGTTTCGTCGATTTCTTCGATGGTTTTGTATGACTTCTGTTACTCTGTCATGCATCTCATCGATGGGTCTACATTCTCTGCTCTTTCCTTCATGTACTTATCTCTGCGATGGTTTCGCATGCTCGTGCGTGCTCTTCTATAGGTTGAAATTATCTCGATCAGCTCCACCTCAATAAGCTTTTGCTTAATTTCCTTCCAGGCCGACCACACCGTTACTAACATAGAGTAGTTGATTGTTTCAGCTTTTCAGGTTCACCGTTACGCGAGGAATGGAGTTAATAACATAATCTATTTAAAAAGAAACTAGTGAAAAGTGATAGTGAAAAGTGATCGTGCAAAGTGATAGTGAGTGAAAGATGACATCTAAGGAAGCCTAGATTAATTTATTATAGCATGAAGTATTTAAGGCCCCATGTAAAATTGCGAAGTAGTCACTAACTCATTAGCATTGTTGTTCGGTTATTGGCTCCTCATCTTGGATGTGGAGGTCACCGCTGCTTCCGTTTCCGGAAGCAAGTGACTGAGCATGGAATCGGTATGGGTGGATCGGTTTCATCCTCTGGTGTTCTTGTCGAAAGGGAAAAGTTTCGGGCGTAGGGAGTGTACCTTTTGGTACACTGCCTGCGTAAGTCACCCGGTCCGATACCCAGTCTCCGGGTTAGTCGGCTCAAGTCAGGTCACAGCTAGTGCTCCTGGCGAGTCGCACGGTGCAAGAGGAATCGTCTAGGAGGCGCCGAGCGCTTTTCCCTTTCGACTCGGACAGCAGGGTGGTAGGAACTGCGCCGTCCAATACTCCTTTCATGCTTACCGTTCGTCTTTCCTACTTTCCTGAATTTCTTTTAATCGAGTGATTGCTTGGCAGTTCCCTAGATTCTACATCTAAACCGAAGGGATCGATGGAACTTTGTGTGTCCATCCATCTCTTTGGTTTAGTAGTGTTTCATGTACAGGGAGATCGATGGAACTTTGATTCCATCTATCTCTCTACGGGTCTCGAAACGCAGCAACCTCCTCGTGGTGAGACCTGGTAATCGGTGAGAACCGAGCTGATAGCTGCGATTGTTAAATATTCTAATTACATATAAGAATTTCTTTAACTTGCAATACTATGGTACAATGTAACTTGGAATGTTGTTTGATTGTTCGTACCGGACCCCAGAACACGAGTACAGTGTTAAGATAGAAGGATAAGTGCAAATTGGAATATTTCAGCGAGATACTCGAACTGATGGGTTTTTGACGATTTTTAAAGTCCTCTCTGCTTCAGCACGTTATTGAACATACCAAGGTATAATTCCTTGGCGTGGTATTCCACGTTACATCGTGAAAGCATGTCTTCCACAAATAATGTTGTTGTTTATATAAATTTTTATGTTAAATAAATTTATTTTGCGTTTAATAAACCCGAATAGGACGAATGTGTTCTTGTTTTGTTGCGATTCTTCTTTCTCGGTCGTTGCACGAAATTATAAAACGATCTTTAAATTGTTACTCTAACAGAATCATTTGTAAATCGCGGGTTTCGAATGACCTAAATTTCTACTTCTTGAATTCTAATTCCTACCACGCGTAGCGTTACAATCTGTGTCGAGACTTCACCGGTAACGTTGCACGTGACACGAAAATGGTAACGGGGCTCGCGAGCCTCCCGAGCGTGTGACACAAAATTACATTGCGTGATAGGTCTATCCTATACCTGGTCTGTGGTGACACGAAGTCACATAAGGTGATAGGTCTACAGACCAGGTATAGATCGTCTGTGATAGGTCTATCCTATACTTCGTCGATGCCTATACTCGTCTGTGGAAATACCAACTTCCTGAAAAACGTCAGGTTTTATTGCGCCCTCTGCGTTTAGGAGCGGTGATTTTGGGAATTACATACAATCCAACCACTAAAGTCGGTAACATCAGCGAATTCGTACTCACAATCAGCTCCAAACCATGGAAAGAAACATATTGAAAGATATAAAAGGGGCATTAATATTCAGGATCCACTGATGAAATTTTTTTTTAATAATGTCATCATTGTGCCAATATCTGCTTTATATTTTTGGATTATTCTAATGAAATGAAATTCTTTTAAAGCCCGGAGTGTCTTCAAGTGCTCCGGAATGTACCGGAGTGTGTCACTCCTGTAAATTCTTTCCTTGTATATTTGCTTTTGCTTCAAACTAATTTCAATCGTCTGGATCTATGGTTAACATGCCATCTGATAGCTTCTTTTGTAACATGTTTATTTCTTCTTCAAATATCGCTCGAAACTACCATTACCGAACACAGGTACCACTTCCACTGATATCAAAGTTATCAGTGTAGTATTGAAAAGCAATTAGGGGGAGGGTATTTTACTTATTTCTAACTTTGTCATATTTGAGAATGCGAATGGCATATCTGAAATGTATAGTATAAGTTTCTGTCATCACCCCTCAACACTCTCTTCGATTAGTTAAATATTTCTTCTTCCTCATCATTCTATTCTCTCAAAATTGGTGGCCATGGATAGGAAAGATTTGAAATTCCACTTTTAGAGTTTGCCATCTATTGTATTATAAGGAATAAAGAGAACGTATACAATAAAAATGATAGGTGGTTATTACACTGGAAACAGAAAATTTTGGCTATTCAAAGGCACTGCTTTGATATCCCCAACATGTCATTACCTCGCCACCTCTCGTTTCTTTGCTCCCCATTCACTATCTTATTACCCGCTTGGAAAGCAGAAAGTACAAATTTGGGGGTGTAGATCGTCAGAAACTGACATTGAACAGCCAATGTTTTCTATCTCGACTACAGCAATAAAAAAAAATCGTCCAATGCACGCTGGCGATATAGTATACAAAACAACAATGTTTTATTTGAAACAACATACAATCACGTGCCACATATGTTCCTTAAAAGCCATCGGTTCGCACGTTCCGCGAAACTATTTCGTCGACGATCATTTAACGTACAAATGTTTGCAATGGCTTCTCGATTACATCGCTCATCGAACTTCCCCCGTGCCCTCCGCGGAACTCGCGAACTTCGTTATCTTCGCTGCTTACGTTTGTTTTTTTTTTTATCAATGTTATCATTTATCGTTAGTATAATTTTCTTCTTTCTCCCCCGTTAAAAATGTACGCCGACACAAATACAACGCCTCCCGACCACGAGGCTCTCGAAAAAGATTCCAAGATTGGCGAGGTTCCGTCGCTAAACTTATTTACTGGTCTACGCTAATCCTAGGTTCTCCTTGCCGCTAATTATCCTCGATGGTGGCGACGAAAAGCATGAACGAGGACTCACGAAAATCGCCCCGCTCTGCCTTATCTCAATTTTTCCCCTTATGTACATAGGCGAGTACACGCGCGGGTATACGTGCACGGATTCGTTACACCGATGGTACACGCATTCATAATCATACCTATGATCGCGATGTCACAGCAATCTTAACTTTTCTTCTTCTGCTGGATAAAAATTCGACGCCTACATTAGCGACGTTTAGTTGCTTCCTCCCGTATTTACTGATCTAGCTTAGGGTCCACTTAAGAATGCAGTTTTAGACTTGTTACGAATGAAGCCTCGGGCTCTTTCGATCTCTTGTTTAATTTGGCGACTGTGGATGGTTTGAATATCACTACAGAGATTAGTCGATTGTTATTAATGGTACCCCTGCTCTTCTTCTTCCGTTAATCTTCCACTTGAACGACGCTAGAACTTCCAACCCATGTAATGCGAATACAATCTTCTTATAATTTGGAACCTACCCCTACCGAAATTCAACTGTTGCCAGCGTCGCACGGTGGTAATTGAGGAGCTTGCAGCAAAAGGGCTGCAGCTCTATCTTTACCAACTTGGAGTAAATTAGAAAAAGCTGTTTATAAAATTGTTGCTTTGACTCAACATTACAAAGAGAACATTAATTGAAAAAAATATATTTTGACACAATAAGTAGTAGTTATCGCGTTGATAACTTTTTATTTCTATTTTTGGCGAAAAACTATTCTATAATGAAAGTATTAATATCAATATTAACTCATTTGTTATCGGATTTGCGTCAAATGTGCACCAAACGTTGTAGAATCATTTTCTACGTATATTACACGTCATGACTCAAGAACTGTAAAAAATGGAGCTGCACCCGTCTTGCTGCAAGGTCCTCAATTACGTTTCCCATTGAATTCCCACATGAAAGTTCCATTCGCCAGAATAGGAAATGAATTATTTGGCAATGTTATTGATATGCTTGTATTCAGCTGATTTCCGAGGTCTATTTTCATCCGCATCTGTTCCATGCATAAGAATTATTTGGCACATCATATTCGGGACAAGTGAATTGACGGAGCTTTCCAACCGAAAGAGCCCCGGCGTCGGATAAGTGCGCGAAGATCATGAGCGTTCGGATGAAAGTGGTGAAAGGAAGCCAATGGTTAATGTCAGAACGACTAATCTACAGTTACGGCTACGAGAATGTCCGGAGATCACGAGTACGACGCTGAAAAATCATTAAGGCCGCTATTTCGCGTGTGCGCACGATTTTAACGTTAGATACATCCGACTGCGGTTCTCGTCGTATCGATCAGAAACTCTGGCACGACCTTTTATCACAATCTGCTAAAAAAATACGCACGTTTCTTCGATTACGGGTTAATTCAAAGCACAGATTCGCGCATGACAGGGGAAACTGAATCTTAAAGTCCTTCCTTTCAAAATCGGGACCACGAAGACCTCGTTGGGTTTGAAATTGATTTAATCACTTCATGAACCTGCTGTTGGGCAGTGCCTTGTTGATTACTTGGTTGACTGCTTTAACATCACATTTAGAATGCGGGTTCATTGATGGACATTTCCTGACAGAATTCAAATATTGGACTGAGTAATAAGTTTATATTGCAAGCACTTCAAGAACGATTATATTAAAACCTTGCTTCAACGGTTGATTTTCATGAAACGTTTGACTCGTCAAGTTACTCGTCGAAGTTAACCTTTCAAGCAGTTCAAGCAGTCCAAAGATCAATGAAAAATGGAATGCCGTATCGTTAATTATAAATGTTTACATTGATGCGATATCCGTCAGGCGCTGCCAAGCTAAAACATTCAAACAAACTTACTACCTCGCCCAATACTTAGTATTTCCACAAAATCGCTTGCACCAATGTCGCCTGCTTATTTTCTTCATTGCATCCGCATGCCTGCCTGAAGAAAAGAAGTCCACTGATTGTTGCGGCGTCGTGGTGGGATAGTCGAATTACATTAAATAAATCGTATTCGTTGTATCGCTGCGAATTCTCCGATAAAAATCGACATCCGTGGAATGAGATCTATTGTCCCGAAACACCATCGAGTTTTACGTCCAGACAGTTGCATTCGAAGTCTCTATCGTTAGTCTTAAGGGTAATGATTCATGAGACGCGAGTGCGCACACCGTTCGAAAGGAATCGTCTTGGGTGGGATGGAGACAGCGTCCACCTCTGTCGATCGAAGAATGGGTAAAGCTTACGTGTTTTACATGCTTAACGGTAGTAGATTAGAGACGTTAGTTGCGACGCAGTCGATACGTCTGGAATCGAGTTCCTGTATCTTCTGATTCGAATAACTAATACATAATCTCATTCTCTCGTCCTCTCTCATTCCCTTTCTACAGTTCCCCTCCGCCTCCCTGCCTCGCGACTTAACAATGTAACACTTCCATTATCTTTAACAACAACAGTAACAACATGTTCTCCGTTAGCGACGCAGTATTATTAGAAATCGTGTTTGCGCGCAGCACTTGTGTCTCGTCCCCGCAGTAGTCGTTAACTTTACCCGCAAGTGTCTGCCAATAAAAATCGTTCAAAATCGGCCGAGGACCTTCGATTTATCTTTACTCGCGCGACCATGTCTTCGGTTTGAAATTTTTTCCTGAGAGAACGGCTCGAACGGTTTCGCAAGTGGTTCGGCTCGCTTGTCCGACGCGCAAGGAGTCGAGACAAGTGCTTTCTAGCGGAATTCTCGGCGCGCGGTGTAAGTCACAATAGTAGAGCTCTGGGAAACAATCGTTTGGCAATCTTCAATGTTTCAATGAAATCCCAATTGAATCTGGCGGCAGAAGGAAGTGCTTCTTTCACCAATCCTCGCGTTCTTCCCACTTGCCGAGCGGAGTCGTCGAGTTTCAAGGACCAACGCGGCATTTTTTTACAGCAAATTTTCTCAACGCCCAAGTAAAACGGTACAAAAAACAATGTTCTTCCGTGGCTTACTTTGTGGCTTATACGGTACAATGCGTTATATGTACAGCGGACGTAGTTTTAGAACATTAATCCTATCTCTGTCGAGTCCTACACACACAAAATTTCTTGGTTTTATTTTTGGGCTCGAAAGCGGCTCCCTCGTTCAACTATTCTTTACGAGGATAGGTGCCTCTTGAAACATTCGCGGAGTGCCAGGACGTCGAGTCAGCCGGATCGAGCCTTCGCGATTGCGCAACGAAATCGATGCATCGTTTACCTAAAAAATATCACTTCACGTGTCGCGCGCTGAAACTCACCGCCTCGGGCATAAGTTCGCGTATCGCAAAATATTTCGTAACAATTTCTCTACGTTGTTTTGATACTCCTGTTTCATTGAAATAAGTTCCAAATACAGGACGACCCAATAACAGTTCTTCCTTCGAACATGTTTGAGAGCAGTAGGATTCAGAAGTCATTTTGTGACTATAATAGTTTCTCTGTAGCTAGAGGTTCTTGGTTTCGTTAGCAGTGGCGGATTTAAGGAAATAGGCTCGGGTGGCAAACGTTCTGAGGGCCGAACTTTTCGGGAAAATGAAGAGGTAGTTTACTAAGAACGCGCTAAAGTAGTACCCAAAAAAATATAGGAGCCTGGGGGGGCCTTCTAAACCCACACAGCATCATAACATTGCAGCAACGTCTCTGCAATGACGCGGTGCAAGATTGCAATGTTGCACCAGAACATTGGAGAGATGTTGCAGGTTCAAACCTATGTCTGCCTTCGCAATATTGCAGGTGTGTATTTTTGCAAAGTTGCGGTAACATTACAAATATGTAGTCCTGCAATGTTCCGGCAATGATTCTCCAACGAAACGGCAAAATCGTTGCCACTGGAACATTGCACGTCGATGTGCGCGCAATATTGCAGAAATATTGTATGATCGTGTGTGCAATATTACAGAATGTTGTTGGAGCGTTACTACTGTAACAATGCGCGTCAATGTGCGCGCAATATTGCAGAAATATTGTAGGATCATTGCCAGTGGAACATTGCAGTGGCAACGTGTGCGCAATATTCCTGTAATATTGCAAGAACGTTGCCATTAAAATATTGCACCTGCAATATTGCAATGCAACCTGCAATAACGCGATATTGCAGCAACGTTCCTGCAATACTCCCGCAACGAAGTGTGCTGTATGGGAAGCTAGGGGCCCAGGCGGCAATTGCTCATCGGCTGCCCGTTAAATTCGCCACTGTTTATAAGGAAAAAACATCACGGGCACATAGCAACTCTTTTTACACCACGTAACTCCTGCCGAACAAATTTTTCATCCTATAGTTGCAAAGACAGTCGAGGTGGTAATCATCACTGGACCACCCCGTTTACTTTCTCCCATGAAATTTGAATTATCGCGCGACACCTGACACTCCTTGATGTATGTGTTATTCATTCGATTTATTACACCCGGTGAATTTATTTATACGTGTACGTTTGTTGAGCATATTACATCTTGGAAGTAGGTTTCTTTTAGAATATTCCATCGTTTACCACAATATACATACTTAACGTGTAATAGTGTCTCGTGTGTACATTACGTATTAAATATATATATATATATGTATATATGACATAGCTAAATGTCATGGTTTACCTCGTATGATACACATTGACATTCTCCATCAAGATATCGCGATTGGTTTCACAATTTATTCGCCATGGTGTTCGCTTTAACGAACGATCGTTGGCTCGAGGCTCGCCCTGTATTTTTTTTTTTTTAAACGGGCCACAAGCTTTCGTACAAAGTTTAATGAGTTCTCAAAAGATTTAGGAATTTCAATAACTATCTATTGCATTGTTGCTGCCTGAATAAACTTGCGTGCCTTTTCTTTTCATTCCTCGGTTTACCTTGGTGCCAGCTGCTGTATTCTCTCCTGTCAACTCCATCCAACATTCTCTTCTAACACCACGAAGTCGTTCGACCCACAATTCCCAGCTCCAAACATCGACTCGTGTCTTCCCGATAATTTCTAGATACTAAACGAGACGCGATTGAAACACAAGAAGAGTCCAATCGATACGGAGCAATCCGATACAAATGATTCGTTCCGAAACTATAAACACAGTTTACATATATTCGTTCCTTTGCTCGTGTACAGCGAAATCATAGCACGGACTCCAATTCTCTTGCGTCCCGTGTAGAATAATAAACGTACACCGTCGTGTAGCTACTCCGGATGATCGATGCATCATCCTCAACCGTCTCGTCGGACAGTACGACCAAACACCGCCGACTCTGAAAGGTGTCCCGAGGCGTCTCGACGTCCCGACGCGATCACAATGCAAATATTTGCCACAACTTGCCGTTCTCCGCGAAGGAACAATGCGACGTTCAGGAGTAGGCGGGGGCCTGCTCGGACCTTTCCGATGAAAAAGAGCCAGCGCTGGCAATAGGAAAGCGATCGAATCCTCGGTCTTTCTCAGCTCTCTTCAATAGGCACTGAACGCTCTCCCGTGTCCCCCTTCGTGCACGAAGAAACTTCGAAGTCATCCTCGATCTTTCCAGCTCGCCTGGAAGTTTCAGTCGGCACCCGAATACCTCTGTTTCGGGTGGGTCGTTTCGAGGGTAGCCTCGCAGAGGCTACCGAGGCAGGAAACTCGTTGTCGAAAATGGGCAGGCGATCCGATCTGCTCCCGAAGGACTCTCACAGTCGCGCTTCCCTTTCCGCTGACGGGGCTAGGCAATCGGAGCCGGCTCTCTACGATCACAGAACTGTCTCCATCTCGGCGATTTCTGTTCTGGCGGCGGCGTCGTCCGGGATCCTGCATCCAGAATTCGATTTCTCTCGTTACATTAGAAAACCATCGCGGTAAGTCGGGAAGGCTTGGATATCTCTGTGCAAATCTCGCCCAATCCTTGCCAATTGCAATGGGACGCTTGGAAGGGACAGTAGAAGCTGTTTCGGATAGCGGGCGAGCGAATTTCGTATTTCTAACCGATGCTCGAGAACGCGGGGAATTTTATCCGGGGAAATAGTTTCTGCGGGGCATTGATACAGGTGGAAGGCTCTGACGCGATAACAATCGCAATCGTCCGATTGTAACAGGATTACTGGATTTGCACGAGGTAGATTGGGAGGAAGGGAGCAAGGGGTGTAAAGAAATGCGGAGGATAAAGTTCAGGTGGCTTCAAACGGTAAAGAGTAGGGTGGTCCTTATATGTATAGTAAAAAATTAAATATTTTAACAATTTCTTCTGACCCTCTCAGAAGCTTCCACATAGTTTAAAAGAATTTCGTCTATAATTTTATTAAAATATATTAAGGATTAAAGGTCGCTCAATGGCAATGAAATATTTCTATTTTGGTATAAATTTAAAAAAAAAAAAATTTTTCTTTTACAGCTTGTTCTAACTGGTTTGAGGACTGAAGAATTGGATGAGTTTCGTTGTTATAGGTGCTAGGGCCAATATCTAGTTTGGTACCCGGTTTTACTCAGGCCACGGTGTAAAATCGTAAAAACGGATCATTTTTTAAATCATTATTTTTTTGTATTGTTCCTTCTATTAAACAAATTGGATGTTTACTATTGTTTAAAAAAGAGTTTATTCTAATGAATCCTAATTTATTTTTTACTTAATAATGTCGAAGTTATGACATTTTATTCTTAACGTCCCGATTTTGCCCCGGTCTCTCCTACATGCGAAATATAAAGTCCTTGAGCGACCTTTATATATCAAAATATACAAATAAAAAACACGGAGATATTTTTTTTTTTGTCAAATAGAAGATTTTAAGAGGGTCAGGCAATATATATTTTAAAGTTGAAAAATAAGGACCACCCTAGTAAAGAGATTCTTGCATTCAAGACCATCGAGGCGAGGAAGAATTGTGATTCATTCCACGTGACTCAACGAGTCGAGGATTTTTGGAAAGAATTTCTGGACCGTTCGAAGAGTTTCTTAGAACATCAATTCTGTATTTCGCGCACCTGTAGATCTCTGGTGGCAGAAATTTGTCCGCGTACTCCGTGCTGACAACATGATTCCTGGTCATGTCCCTAGGCCTGGTGGCATCGATGACGTCGATGAATCTAGGTTGAACAGAATTCCCATGTAACGATTTCATGGAAGAGAATGTCGTGTGCTGCCTAGAAATATACAGACAGATATGCGTATACAGAGTGAGCGAGTTAATGCTAGAACCTAAAGTATTATTGGTACTCTTGGTGGCACAAGGATCACCAACATTGAACAGAGCAATAGCAATGTAAGCAATTAAAAATTCTAGACTTGACGTCTTCTTGTTAATAGTATATGCTGTTGTATATGTTGTGAGCAATGGGGTAACCGAGCATGCTGCGCCTGATTGATCATTTTATTTTTATTACACTATGTACCGTAAGCGGGGAGAACATTGGCATGTTTTTGGGGCGTTTTACTGTGTAATATAAAAATTAACATTTCTACGTTTGGTTTAAATATCCTATAACAACATTGCATCGTTTTGCTTCAATTTTTACCTTTTTCCTTCTCTTTAATATATCATATAAATAGCACTAAAGATGGGAATTCACAATGAGACTTTACGCGAGACTTTACTATCATGAGGCAAAATTCTCAGAACTCTCTAGAATTCTTATATATTTTTTCATCTATACAATTATTACATTTAACCTAATAATAACACTTAACGATTGAACCAGTAAAGTAAAGTATGAATATATTATAAGAAAAAAACAAAAATTACATTTTTTATAATAATAATTTTATATTCATATTTTCCACCAATAACAACTTTTATTATAAAATGATCAATTATTGAAAACCTTTTAATTATAAATAAACAATTTATAATAATTTCAATTATACTCCTAATTTCTAGATTCATTATAATTTGAAGTTACTTAAATTTCATAAATAATAATATTTATAAATATAATAACTTTAATAAAATATTCACAATAAATAAAAAAACAAAATTACAAAAAAAATTATTTACAATTCATATTATAACATTTATATCATTCCTATATATATACATTAATTTCTAAATCACTTTCAATATTATCTTTAAACTTGCAATTTAACATTTTAATAAACTATAGAAACATAGTCCCAGAAATCAACTTCATTAATAAATTTACAATTTAATCCTTTTATCAGGCATAGAACTAAAATTTTAAGTTAAAAAAACTTTTAATATTCAAAATTAACATTATATTAAATATATAAATTTTAATATATTATAAAACATGATTATACTCCACTAATCACAAAATATTGGTATATTATACTTCATCTTTGCAATATGATCAGGAATAATAGGAGCCTCACTAAGATTCATTATTCGAATAGAATTAAGAAATCCAGGTAGATGAATCAACAATGATCAAAATTCTAGAGAGTCTAATTTCATGAATATAATGACAAAATAATAAAAAAATTTAACTTTTAAATAAACCTTTACAGTTAAAGTTGTACCAATCTGAACTCACATTGGCACTTAAATTTGTTTCATTTTATGTTCAATGCACTCTCATTTATATTTTTGTTTTATTTTGTTTCCATTAACACTTTTACATCCTATTATAATATCGCATTGTTTCTGATTGAACTACAGGTGTGAAAATACATAAAATTGTTGTCCTTTTCCTTCTTTAATACATGTTAACCCTCGGTTGTCACACCTACTTTTTCGAACGTCGTTGTCACACTGGGTCAATTTGACCCTGCCAATTTTCAATCAGTTGGTATTTAAAAACTATTTGTTAAATTAAGTCTAAAAAATTCTTAAATAAAGTTTGAACATTGTAGAATATATGCCCATCGTTGAAAGTTCACATTTCAGGTGTCATCATGCTTAAACAAAAATTTGAAGCAATAAGTTTCCCGACAAAGTGTTTTGCTTAAAAAATTGCAGGGTCAATTTGACCCAGTGTGACAACCGAGGGTTAAGTAACTGTCAATGTCACCCTGTACTGCCAATGTCCCTCCAGCTTACGGTACTGGTTTAAAACACATACATATATTTCTCCCTGCAAATGTTCCCTCGCGCCACCAAAAACAGAGGGAATAGTTTAGATTCCAACATTATACGGCGCGCACTATACAAATGACTCGCGTCCATAGTATCCTCTATCCCTGGTCTCCCTCTAATTTTCAGCAAATTCCCTCGACTAGAATAAATCGTTCCCCTGCTTCGTCGGCCTGTCGCAGTCGCAGACAATTTATGTGCCTGCTATGCGCTCCCGATACATCTCTCCACGAGTCGATCGAGAATTCGTCGCTGAACTCGCATGCCATGCTATCGAGCAGATGAAAATTGGGCAGATCGATACTATACCAAAATGTACGATCTCGACACGAAAATGTAAAAGTAAAAGAAGTAATCCCCGAGTGCGTGTACGCAGACTCTCTCGGCTACCAAGCGAAGCGGCTAATCTACATCCACCCTTTATCGTTCCATCTTCTAGAATCGTTATCATCGATCTTCGTGACGCTCAAACAGTCGTGCGCCTTTCTTCCTTTTTTTTTTCTTGCTAACCATTGATGTCACTCGAACCAGGGGACACCAAGGAATCGCAAGAAGACCGTACATACTTCATTGAGCCACACGAAATCGATTTCATTCTCGCTCGACGGCGCACGGATTTATGGACGTTCGAACGACTCTTTCGATTCTCCTCGTTTCGCCGCGACTGCAACTTTACCGCCTACTTTGCGAAACGACCGGGGACGAAAGCATCGACACGTCGCTTTCTGCGTGCACCCTCGGAGCTGGTTCCAAAGTGACGCAGGAACTTCGGCGCCACGCTCGAATATAATAAATCGGCAAATTTCGTAGTGTCCCGGAATCCGGCGGTCGCTGGAAAATGCTTTTCCGCCCGGGCATCGGAATGATTTAGAATTTCAAATCAGCTCAGGCCGAGGACAATATCGCGCCCTGTTAAGCAGCCGTGGCAGATGTCACGCTTGTACCACATATGTTACGCGACACTTTGGTTCCCACTCGATTTTAAACGGCGAACGACGCCGGCCTCAAACCGACACCAGCTGGCGAACAAACAAGCGTGAATTTTTCGGACATTTGGCAGCTGGTTCGGGTGTACCGCTGTCCCCGTGCCAAGTCTCTGTATCCGTGACCCAGTAAACACATCTCGCCAGCACAATCACGTCGCAGGAAAAGTGCTTAGGGAAGCTACTCGTTATTATGGACTCGGAGGAAAAAAGAATCTCGTTTCGACTGGTTCAAGCGTACCCTCCTGTTCGTATCGAATGACCTAGATGAAGATAGTCTTCATTTGTGGTAGGTGAAGAATTGCCAAAGGTACCCACGGTTTTCAATAATAATGACACTGAGGTATAGTAAATTCTCGAAGTAGCCACGGTTCTCTTGGGTACAAAGATCGATTCGAATCTCTTGTATAATAGACCACAGACGCTTAACACTCTTTACACCACCCTTGTTCTCCCTCATTTGGAATATTGTTCTAGTCTTTGGAATCCCTACCGTATATGTAACATCAAATCTTTGGAGAGCATCCAGCATAGGTATTTGAGATATGCAGCATATAAGCTGCGTATCCCTTTTGATAGATTTTCTCATGATTACGAGCATATCCTTTCTACTCTGAGCTGCATTCCCCTCGAAAAGCGAAGGTTTTTATCCGATCTAATACTGACCTTTAAAGTTATAAATCACCACGTCAAGTGTCCGGAGCTTTTAAGCTTATTTAAACTTAATGTACCGCCCAGAGTGCTAAGGAATACACCACTGTTTATGCTGGGTAATCATTCTACCACTTTTGGCATGAACAACTGTGCAGATAGACTATGTAGAACCTCTAATTCTGTCGCGCATTTAGTTGATTTCTTCTGCCATTCATTATACTCTTTTAAGCGCTCTGCGAATAAGGCGGTTAATAGTTCCCGCTAATTCCTATTATTCTATTATTCTGTTGTATTTTATCCTATTCTTTTTGCTTGTACTCTATCTTGGCACTATTTCATTTTGGTTTTATGTGTTCTGTTTTTCGTGTGTCTACTTTTATGTACTATTTCTCTACTGATCTTTTCTATTCTATGCACCAAAGGGTTTCCCGTATATATATATATATAAATAAATAAATACTTGAAATAGTTTTTGTTACTTGTAGCTACCCCAGAACTGTAGACTTCCCCCCGATTTTCCAATACGCATTCGTATCTTCAAAGTTTCAATTATTGCGCAAGGGAAGCAACGAACTTCGACCAATAGGTTCGATATTTCAATAATCTGCTTACTGGCCATGTATACTCGCTGTAATTTGAAGTGGAACGTTGAATGTATTCGCGACGTGAATCACTGGCACAGGTCTGACCACATACCGAGCGTTTCTACTTGCTCGGCTTATATATTTCAAAATAGCAGAAAGGTTAAGTGTAAGTCTGCAATATAGAGTGGCTTCACTGATACTGGCACTGCACTAATCATTGGCACTCCTGATTAAAAAGTAAAATATTAAGAAGTACGAGTTTAGAAAGTACCTACTTTTTTACAATTTCTTATTTCTCTTTCACTACAACACTGCAAATTCCAGTAGTTGAACTACACATTTTGCATCTGGTAACACTATAAAGAAAGTCTTAAAGGTAGCGATGGGTCAAAGGGCAGAGTTTTAAGCGGTTTCTTAAAATTTTGATAAAAGGAACTACAATAGAAAATAAGCATTCCGCAACGAGGAAGAGTTGATGGCTTTCTTAAGCAATTATATTCCCTTTTGTCTGATCTCTTATTTATTTTTAATTATTAATGAAGAATGAATTATTAAAGAGTCGACAATTTATTTTTAGTTTCCGAGTGCCAATGATAATTGATACACGCTGTGACAATAAATGTACTAAGTAAGCCAATGTTTGTACTTTTATGCCTATTTTGTTTCTCATTGAATATTTTTAAAATAAAAGACTTAATAAACTAAATCCATGATCATCGGTAATAACTGCAAATTAAGACCATATCAAAACTTCAAAAAACAATATAGACATTCAAATTGGGACTTCCGTTTAGGGTGGCAACCTTTACCCTATCTATCCAAATTACGAAACGATAAAAATCGTGATTGCACATGCGAGACGTTCTTCTCGAGTCGAAGATGCCGAGATCACCGAAACTTCGTCCGTAAGCTCGTTCGAATCGTGGCAGAAAATATTTCCTTCGGTTCCTGCGTCACTTTCACATTCTTACGTGCTGTGGGCATTGCGGACTTACGAATCGAAGTATGGCGGTAGCGGCTGCGGAACATCCACCGCCAATGGCTCCGGTTGTGTATGGCGGTCCGAGCTTTGAAAGCATCCTCGCCACCAGCCGAGACTTCCGGTTTTCCTCCTTTAAAAAATCCGACGTGGATATGTGCCAGGCTTCTCTTGCACCATCGTCTCGCCGCCAAACCATTTCTTAATATGGACCAGCAGCCTCTCACGACACGAGACCCCTTTTTTCCCTCATTGTTCCTCCGGTCACGATGCTTTGAAGTTTTTTTTACTCGTACACTCGACTAACTAAGCTTCAGGGGTCGTTATGGAAGTTAAGACTCGGTAGCAAATATTAAATATATTTCGACACTCGTGAGGTATTTAAGAAGCTGAGTTGTTTGATAAAATTTGAAGACTCACTAATTCAAAAATCAAAGTTTCCCTTGAAAGTGTATATACACAGGATTTATTGGAATACTTTGCCACATAGATCGAATGAAATTTGAACGTCCAGATCACGATGGTCTAGTTTCAAATCCTATAATCCTCTGAATTCAATTTAACGGTTTATCAGCGAAGAAGGTATGGAACGAAGCTTCCAAAGTTTGTTGTTTTTATACACGCGAGATATCGCGAAATCTCAGCTAGCTTTTCGCAAAGGTTCGATTATACACTGTTCGCCATTGGTCGAAACAATATACCCGGACACTCAGCAAACACCTTCGGGCTGATCTCGGCGAAGTTTCCAAAAGAAACTTTTCCCGCTTGCCGAGCTGGAGAAGTTCCTCGAGATCTCGTGTCGTTGAGAAGTTCTGCTTCTCTATACAACCAGCTGACATTCTTTTCCCCCCTTTCCCCTTTGTTCCCTCCTCCTCCCGGTTTTCGCAGCGTAACTTTTTAATATAGAAATATATATGAAATTCGAAGCCAATTCACTGTGGAACAGTCTCTTACGTGATGCAGTAAAAATACACCGTCCGACGTAAGCTTAAGGCCACCAACCGCACTGTCGTCCTTTTATTGTCAACAGCTCTAATTACCATCTCCTGCGTCTACTCGTAACGTACGGTCAATGCACAGCGTGCTTCAGTACTGTAGATGCTTAACTAGCCAATGAAACTCGCGAATCAGTTTTCCCGAATTTCTCTTCCGAAGTCGCTCTACGCTAAATTAAATGTAATTCAGTGTAGGCTCTAAAGAAAATTTCATACCATCAAATTAAATCTGTACCTGTATCTCCTCGTCGAGTAGGAAATATGTATCAAAGCCTCATGCACTAAATGGCGGAAAGAAAGACAATATGCAACACACCAGGAAGTATATACATATAATTGTGAAAGTGATAAAAACTGTGAGACAGTAGGGGTTAATAATTAGGGTACTTCAAGTAGAATGAGACACAGGCATCACTGATTGCAGGATTAACCAAGTAACGTTTTCTTCCTACGACAAAAATATATCAGAATATTCGAATGCAGCACGAAACTTTCCACAGGTACCGTTAACTCTCCGTGGCACGATCCTTCCTCGATTCGCCAACGGGTGGCCCCAAGCTTACGATCAACGCTGCACAACAAAACGTCGCAAAGATAGATAAGAAAAACTAGAAGGAAACGATATGCTTGTGCCGATACCACGATATGAACGTACCTACGTATATACTTATACACCGTGAATATTAAATACACATTTCCTGTCTGCACGTGTAAATGTATATATACATGAGTAGATAGGTGCATGCTGTGCGAGAGCCAGGCACCAAGTGACGTCGGAAAGTGGGTCAGGATTTAAGCTCGATTCGCACGTTCTATCGCGTTGAAATTACGCCAGCTCTGGCGTTGATTAATCGAGCGTTAACTGCCCGGCAAAGAAGCGCGCCTGAAAATCGCCGGCAGGAGCTGGTCCGGCGTTTCCTGCCAGCCGAATTGCCTCCCATTCGACTTTGCGCGCGGTACGAGATTAAATCCTTGAAAATCTTACGTGGAAGACAAGTGAAGTAACTATATGCAGTAATCATGCGTAGATCTCTGTTTTACCGGTACACTTCCGCTTTATGAACATCGCCGTAATTCGGGGGGGGTGTTCGAGGGGTGGTGGATTGCGGGCTGACGTTAGGGGGAGGCTTTCTAGAACAGTGGTTCGGTCGGGAACTTGGTGGGAGGCAAGCTGCAGCGCTTCTGCGGGATATTTCGTTACGGAAGCTGGTCGTACTTGGGGGGAAAAAGCAAACGAAGTACAGAGCTATATCGAACAGCGAGGTGGAAGTGGTCGATCCGTTGCGAACGTCAGTTCCGTTTTGTTACTTCCGAAGCCCTGAATTCCCGGGAACTTCAGCCTTCGGTTATTCTCGGTTCCCTTTTCCTCTCCCTTTGCCTACCGAGCGAATCTCGAAGTTTGGAAACTGAAAGGGACTTTGATTCGAGCGCATGCGCGTGATTATGCGTTTATTTCTTGTAGATATTTCAACGTCATCTTCGATTTAGATTGGCACGTGGATATGTTTCGACAAATTCTTGCTAAGGGTCCTGTCGCATTTAAAGGGACATGCTTCGAGGTCCCCTCGGCTGGACCAGCGCCAAGAACCTCAATTACCGTACAGAGTCGTGTATGCACTTTTGATAGTAGAACCACTTTAAATTGAATAATATAGAGTTACAGCGTACTTAGTCTGACTGGGTTTTATCCCGTGAGCCTCGAGGTCCTTTTCCAGCTGCCGTATCCTGATCCTGGCCATGTCCAGCTCGTGCTTCACCTTCCACAAGTGCGTATCGCAGATGGGATCCCTGCATCTGTGGTACCTGAGGATGTCCTGGGCCTCGAAAACCGCTCCGCGGAACGTCAGAGATTTTCCCATGCTCTTTAACACAATTGTTCCAACGATTCACACAAACTAACCGCAAAAAGCTAGTCTCCTCGTTTAACGTCTAGGTCTAGGCAACGAGTACAATGGTTGGCCACTTAAGCAAGAGTGTCACATAAATAATGAATTATGAATGTGAATTTAGTAAATTTGAAATGGAAATCAATATAAATAAGTACGAAAACCCCCTAACAATCTCAAAATAAATAGAGTTTATAAAAAAAAATCAAGAACGTATGAAAATATACATAAAATGTGTTTCCTACCAAGAAATATAGTTATTGGCATGTTCAAGACAGTAATTATTGTCCAATCATATAACCTAAAAGAAAATGTTACCTGATTTGGTGATAGAAATAAGATTAAATATATACAATAAAAATGGATATATTTTATTATGTATGTATTTGTCGTGTTTGTTTCTGTTTTTAACAGGAGGCTAATTACTGTTTCATCATTAACATGGTTGAAAAAAGTCACTGGCCGCCCGGCCAATTACTGTCATTCAACATTATTCATTATCCAATCGATTCGACAGTGATTGGCCGTTATTTGATACATAATATAACCTAAAAGCAAATGTTACCTGATTTGGTGATAGAAATAAGATTAAAATTATACAATGAAAATGGATATGTTTTATTATGTATGTATTTGTTGTGTTTGTTTCTGTTTTTAACAGGGGGTTAATTATATATTATATATTCTATAATTATATATTATATATTTTATAATTATATATTATATATTATATATATTATATATTCTATAATTATATATTATATATTTTATAATTATATATTATATATTATATAATTAATATATTATATAATTATATATTCATATGACAGTTGTTGGCCACCGGTATTTTTCAGAATATATGTATAATTTTAAAAAATCAATAATTCTTTTATAAAGTTACAACTTTTATTTATCGATATATATCGAATATGAGAAATATGCACATCGTAAATACATTAAACTATTCGCAAACTTTCAACTGTACTCTTATGGTTTGTTGATTAAATGGCTGTAATTTCCAAGCTTCAAAGCCGAGTCATCCCATTTGCTTTTATATATAATCACAGTATATAATGAGTGGAGAAATATTGATTACATCCGAAGCAAGAAAGTACAAGGAATATGAATATGTTCATTAAAAAAAGGCATAACATTGGTATTTCTTTATATTCATTTATTTCTCAAAATGAGGCCAATCACTGCCAGGTGACCAACCACTGTACTCTTTACCCCTACTTCGTATAATTTCACTGTCGCGTGCAAGAAATGGCCCCGTGTCGATCTCAGAGGAAACACGTGATGGCTAGGTGCTCGATATTTCAGGGGTCGACGCGGGTTACGCGAGCAAGAAACAGCTTACCAAGCTGAAAAGTGCGCAACAGCCACCGCCGTCGCTTCGCGCCAGATGCTGCCTGACATACTTGAAATACAAATGTTCGAGAAGTAGAAAGGCTGCGGCCAAGAGAATTCCCATCATCAGTAAGAGGAACGCGGACAAGAACTGCTCCAGTGCCAAGGGATCGCTGCTCTTTTGAACCTCCTTCCCCGGCTTACAGGTGCCCGTCATCCAGTACCTCCTCAGACGTTCCAAATCCCCTGAAATTTTAAAGACTCACGCTTTAATAAACACATTCCACAGGTTGGAGAGCAACTTTTCGCCGCGAACCTTCACTCGCGTTTGCAAAACTGTGCCGAAGGATCTGAGCTAGCGATAATAAAAGTGGCGAGACAGAACGCGGGAAAGCAATTTAATTACTAACTCAACGTAACTCTATGACGGTTATGAAGATCTTTGTAGACGCGTTGGCCTATCGTTTTTCCATAAATGATGAGCTCAGGGTGTAATGAATTCCGTTTGAGGAATCTTTCCTTTGATTACAATTCAATTATGATGGATATCGATACCATTGTCTCTGTAGTCCAGTAGACGTTTGTTGAACATCTGCAAGTACTTGGAGTTCCTTGAGAACGCGAGACCGTATCCTGTCATGGCATACCACGATCCTACAGTCAGCAATCGGCAGTCTTCGTCCTGCGCCACCAAATAGTCCAAAACCGTTCCATCGTAGATAAATGCGTCCATATCTCTGTTGCAAAGGAAACGGCGCCGATCAAGATACTGTCGGGGGCAAAGGGGACTTCAAAAGGGATCGATGAATCGTGCGAATCATACTGGCGATCGTGCGGAACTCGTTCTTTTTACACGGACCGCCAAAAGTTCATTCTAACCTCAGTTCCGTTTATCGAAGCTTCTCCGACCTTTTGTCAAAATTAACGGAAACTTTTCTCGATTCAACCGGACGGTTTTTCACTGACGCGGATACTAGGCTGGCTTCCCTTCTTTATACGTCTCGATTTTTGTTTGTGTTTCTTGGCTCCCACCCCATAGTATGGTTCTATTTCATAAAGAAATAATCCCTGAAAAAGTTTATTGCAATCGGACAGCAGGAAAGGGTGCCGACCGGGCCTTAAAGTTCAGAATTCATTAATGTTTTGGATTTTAAGAACTTCTCGATAACGATAAGACTTATTGAAATTTTCTTCAAATAATATTGAAAGGGCATTAAATTTTCTGCAATTATTTTATGTATTATTCTTTCGTGTTTCCAATCATTTTTTTTTAGATAATAGCTTTTGAATATAGGGAGGGCCGCACTGCGCGTGTACCACCTCTGCGGGGTGGCATATTGCCTATTACGCGCGTAGTGCGGACCTCTCTATATTCAAACGCTATTATCTAAAAAATGGTTGAAAACACGAAAGAATAATATATACAGTAATTGTAGAAAATTGAATGCTCTTTCAATATTATTTGAACAACATTTCAATAGGCCTTACCATTGTTTAGCAATTCTTTAGATCCGAACCATTGATGAATTCTAAACTTTGAGGCCTGGCCGGCACCACCACCCCATTCTATTGTCCGATTGCAATAAACTTCTTCAGGGTTTATTCTTTTATGAAATGCAACCATACTAGGAGGTGAGAGGGAAAAAATAGGTAGGGAGACTGGGGTAGATTGTAACAAAAAAGATTTCACAGTTTTCTCGAAAGTGTTTTCCTCAATCAGGGAATAATTTGCGTTGACTTACTACTTACATATGTGGCGAACTCATTGGGTGTAAGTACGTGACAATATGTTGGACACTTGGACATCTAGCTTCATCTTAAACAAATCTGAACTTTTGTTACAATGTGCCTCAGTCCGGGGTAAAAAGTAACACCATGTGGGGTAAATTGTAAACATCTGTTTTACTTATTTAAATACAAATATGACCACAAATAAATATTTCTATAAAATATAAATTCTTGATTGTTCTGTTGTTCATCTAGAGCATCTTTCCCCGGTGTGTCAGCAAATAGCATGTTCGCTTTACCACCATTTAGAGCGGAGTAACTATTAACATGTTACAATTTACCCCGATCTTTTTATCTCAGCAAACGAGAAACTAAACATCAAATTACTAAAATCCGTACACATTATAATAAACCAAAGTGTACTCATTCGTTTGCGACAAAGAAGCAGAAATTCAAACGGTTTCTAATGACGGTTAATTGAAATAAAAGTGCTAACAAGGGAAGATCCCGAACCCGAAAATTCAAAAATTCTGAAACTCTGTAGGGAATTTCCTTCTGATTACAACGCAATTTTTATTTGCTGCCCAAATTCACTCTAAGGGGGTGTAAGCTACCGACACACGCGCGAAAGGTACGTTCCTTCTCTTGGGGTTGTAAAGCCCAATCACTCTGTGGTACGCGGTGTCGACACACGCGCGAAGGATCCGTCCCTTCTCATGGGGTTGTAAGGCCCATACACTCCGTGGTACGCGATGCCGGCGGCTTTATCACTCGCCAAATTAATTTTAAGTGACTGATTATGCAACGCGACGATGAAGGGAACTTGCTGGTCCGTATGATGACCAGACAAGAACACGAATGTTTCTATGAGAATTTTAGTCACGAATGCTTGACTAGATCGCGTGAAGTAGACTGTCTCGTTGACTGTCACAATGTAATGCTGCGTGAATTGATACGAGAGTTTGGTCACGAATGTTTGACTAGATCGCGTGAAGTAGACTGTCTCGTTGACTGTCACAGTGTAATGCTGCGTGAGTTGATACGAGAGATGAGATGCGTTCGCTCGAAAGACGATTGAATTCTGTCTCGTCCACCTTTCCGAACGTCAACGGTAGACAAGACATCAGAATTTTGGGCGGTGCAAAATTGCTGATTGGCTAGTTTTTCCTCAGAGAGGAGGAACCCTCTTTTCATGATTTCGGTGGTGGAGGAAGAGGCCTCTCCTTCTTGGTGACGTAGAAGAGAAAAACCAAACATCTGGCTAGCAGGCCTAGCAAAGTCGCTCGGTTGGAGTGTCTTGCGAGGGTCGCGGTTTATGACCGTATTGTTCCGCGAGTCAGCGGTGGACGACAGTATGCCGGTTCGAGGTGACCGTATACCACCCGCTGACAGAGTAATTCAACGGATTATCTTGGAGTAAAAGCAGTCGAAAATACCCCAAAAAATGGCACGATGTCGATTGCCTTTTAGTCATCTGGCAGGCAAATGGTTCCCAACGAACGCTTCGGGAACAAGCCATTGCCCATCGTAAAAGATATCGAATTTTCGCCTCGCTCTGAGCCCGCTTATGTCCCGTAAGACGGAACAGGGGGTGTAATTGACCCCTGAAAATCCGGTTATTTTCCGCTTTTGTGTTATAACTCGTGAACCGTAAAATAATTTTTTTACCGAATGCTAGATCTAATTAAAAGAAGTAACTTTTGTCTTGAAACTTTCTTTCTATCTCTTATAGTTCGCCAGTTATAACACAAAACCGGAAAATAGCCGAATTTTCAGTGGTTAATTTCACCCCCTTCGAATAAATTTGGGCAGCAAACAAAAATTGCATGGTAATCAGGAGAAAATCCTCTAAATATTCACAAAGTTTCATAATTTTTTGAATTTTCGGGTTCGGGATCTTCCCTTGTAAGACAAAATTTACTTACGTGCTCTAAAATTCTGGCTTATAACCACAAAATGAGCACATACCGCCCGTTTGTGTCGCTAAAACCGACTGTGCTAATATCGACAAGCAGCTATCGCATGCCGTGGGTTACCAGATTTGTCTATCAAAAGATTTTACTTATGTTACAATTTACCCCGTGTTACAACCTACCCCGGTGTCTCCCTACTGTCAATCACTTATTTATGATCCCCAAACTAAACCGACTAAAATTCTAAACCCATGTACTCCAAATTGCAGCAAATAAACCTGGCTCTGTATCTCCATAGTTACACCAGGCCAACAATGTCATCAATAGCAAGCTCCATCTATTCGACATTACCTACTTACTCCCTCAGGAGACACTAATCTCCTGTCAGCTTGGCCGCGATACACCCAACACCATGTGCTATACAGTCAACTATCGAGCGCAGTCCCGTATTAATCATCATGACGAAAACCGCGCGAACTTATTTGCAGATTAGCACGGAGGGTGCATCGGCGACGTTCCAGAAACTTCGATAACAAGGTGTACACCATTTAGCGGGAGGGCGCGGTTAGACGACGCGTGTCCAAGTTTAACAACAGCAGCCAGCAATTTCGGCAATTGCCGGGCTATTATCGAGCCTCGAGCGATCGTGTGTTGTCGCTTACCCGCTGATAACCGCCTCGATCCCCTCGGACACGCAGCTCTTGTTGAAGGCCTTCATGTACGCGTGCATCTCCTTGAAGTATTTCGCCAGCGTGCTGTCCGTGTGGCTCCACGGTATGGTGCCGAATTTGAACATCGGCTTGTGGGACCACGGCTTCGCCAGCCGGTAATCGTCCACCCCGGTGAACTCGTGGAACTCTTCCCTCGTGATCATGAAGGCGGCCAGATTGGCAGTGTAAATGGCGAGGAACACCACGGCGAATAGCGCCCATACGTTCGTCATGAATCTGTACAATTACGGGTGGATTGCTTATAATCCAAGCCGGCGAACGTCCGTTCGCGCCGGCCCCGTGCAGCTTTAACGCCGATCAGGGCAATAGCGAGCCCGATGTGACGGATAACGTCGAGCATAGAGGCAACGCGCGAGGGAGTGCTACCGGCTACCGTTGCGCCGCGAAGTATCCTGCAGAATTCATCGATCAATATCGCGGATTGTATTTCGCCGCCGCTAAATCACTCGGTCGCGTTTTCTCGCGCGTCGCCCATACATCAGGCGTTCCATTAATCGTGGTTTTAGAAGCTGGTAATATTGTTTCGAATTACGGCGCTCGCGCGGAAACATCGATACTGCGAGCGGGAGTGATCGATCACTTTTTAACGCGCTCCTCGTTAGCCGACGCGGTAATTGGCGGGAAAAGTAAACGGCGTAGTCTGACGTATGAATTTTGGTACACTGTTCTCGAAGGCTGCGCGTCAGGGGAATTCACCGGGTTCTCATAGATTAGGGGGAGCGCGGAACGAGCACGCTTGGATTCGCGCTACGTCATCCGAGAAATGAAATGTGCAGTTTTCGCGGATAATGCTGCGGGCAGATATGGTTTCTTGGCAAACAGGCGAAAGTATTCCACCGCTGGGAATATATTTCGTTCCGCGGACCCGCACTATAATCTAAGATATTACTGTTTGATTCGAACGACTCACAGTGGTTCGAAATCGCCATATTTAGGAAAAGATGTGATAGCATCAATGTGAAACCTTCAATTTACACAAAACTTGGTATCCTGGGGTTTTTGAGGTCGCTGATTACAAATCTGAAGTCAAAATTACTAAAAACAAAATGGCTACTCCAAAGTGAAACAATAATCCGCGTTAATGGTGTTTTGAGAGGTATAGGTACGGAAAGTTGAGGAACTTAAAGTTGGGGAAGATTCATAATAAAGATAAAACTGATAGTTTTGCGATTTGTAAAAAAGTATATTTGAAATTTAAATAAAATACGAAAAAGGAATATAATTATGCATACCTATGTAATTATAGTTTTGGAATCAATCAAACTAAACACAAACTAATTACATTAAATTATGGCCTCCTAGGAACCATTCAACTTTTATCTAAAACATTTTTTGATATTATGAAAAACGAAAGCAAGATACTCCAAGTACTGATAAGAGTTATAGAAAAAATGCTCCCGACACCAAAGCCGCAGGTTTACGCAGCTGAAACCTGTTTGGTTATGTACTCAAAGGTATAATGCACCACTACCCATACAGCACACTTCGTTGTAGGAGTATTGCAGGAACGTTGCTGCAAAGTTGCGTTATTGCAGGTTGCATTGCAATATTACAGGAACAATGCTACAATATTGCCCTGCAATATTTGAGTGGCACCGTTCTTGCAATATTGCAGGAATATTGCGCACACGTTGCCCCTGCAATGTTCCAGTGGCAACGATCCTACAATATTTCTGCAATATTGCGCACACATTGACGCGCATTCTTACAGTGGCAACGATCCTACAATATTTCTGCAATATTGCGCACACATCGACGTGCAATGTTCCAGTGGCAACGCTCCAACAATATTCTGCAATATTGCGCACACATTGACGTGCATTGTCACAGTGACAACGATCCAAAAATATTTCTGCAATATTGCCGAATAGTTGCAGGATCGTTGCCACAATTGTGCCGTTTCGTTGCAGAATCATTGCCGGAACGTTGCAGGACTACATATTTGTAATGTTGCCGCAACTTTGCAAAAATACACACCTGCAATATTGCGAAGGCGGACATAGGACTGAACCTGCAACGTCTCTGCAATGTTATGGTGCAACATTGCAATCTTGCACCGCGTCATTACAGAGACGTTGCTGTAATGTTATGGTGCTGTGTGGGTAGTATTAAGTCTTACCTTGACGCTAGCTGTCGCAAAAAAGTTATGTCTAATTGAACTTCGATTCTATCATTAAAAGTACCTCTTTGTTCAACTTGTGTCCTACCGAAATCAATGATGGTGTCATTGACTTAATTCATGTAATTTATTTGTTCAGTACGAACATAATCAAGTTACAGAATTGCGATTTGTTTTTTAATTTGCAAATACTTTAAATTGTACTTGTAAGATAGTGCATTTGTAACTCCAAATTGCAGGTGTTCTGTTCCTCAACTTTCATGTTGTAATTTTCTTACAAATTAATGGTATTTACAGAAAATTCTTGTTGGTTCTGGCGCTTCAACTATCCTACTATGGAATTGTATTGAAAAAATTCTGTTTACTTAACATTAAAAAAATTTTTAATGTTAACTTTTTTCCTCTATCAAACCACTGTGCGACTTCCATATACTTCTGCCCTGAATTATTATTTGGCGTTGTTGCGCTTGCCAACGGGAGGAGTTTACTGTTCGCCGAGTCGTATTGAATCAAGCTAATACAATTATCGATGTACTTGAAAATGCAATAAAATTGCATCCTCACGAGGGAGTGAAGATTAATAAGTGTCTCACTGCATCGCTGCGCGAAGGTGGTTACGAGGAAGCTGTTCTGTGGAAACGACTAAGAAGTCGATAAAAAACTTTTGTTGCTCTATCTTTGGGACATAAAGCAGCTGAATCGAGTCATAAAGCACGTACATAAATACGGACTTTACGTTAACAAGCGCATTTGCTAAGTTCTCAGTTATCCCCTGATCTTTGTTGATCTTCCTCGACGGAGAGACGAACGTTAAATACCTTCGAGCATTATTTTCTATCCTCGCCTGTTGGCGGCTATGATTTACGGGATAGATTTTAATTCCGATAGAAATTGTTTTACCGACCTGGCTGTGAATCCCCTGGGAGAATCGATATGGACGGCTGCCTGAAATAGTACGGCCCAGACCAACCAGTACGTCCGGCAAAATGAGAACCGATGATTGGGCGATGGATTCTTCTGGAAGCAACAGAGGTGTCTTGGTTTCATCACCTTGATGACATTATCGCGGCGGGGCTTAGCAACAACGATGCACCGATGATGAAACGTTCTACTTTCTATTGGGCTTGGGAGGTACACAGAAGCGGAAATTAGGGGATATGTTTGAAGAAGCTGGGAAATCATTTCGTATACATATGTTCAGACGAAAGTGAGGGATAGCCAGATGTAGAGTCACTCCAGGTGACATTTATTTTCACAGATTTGATAGTATAGGATTTCCATCAATGAATTGTGCCGGCGATTATGAAAGTGGTGTAAGTCAAGGAACCCCCCAAAATTGAGATTTCTCTTATTTTATGTTTAATTGATTTATATTTCAAAATTTCAATATTATGAAAGAGTTGTTGTAAAATAGCCGCCAAGTAAGCAGTGGCATGATTGTGTCACTTTTATAACGAGCCGCGACAGTTTTACGTTCATTTCCTTGTAAGTAATTTGTGGGGCAAGAAAAGAAAAAAAGAAAGAAAACGCGAGATATACTTAATTATGCGGAAAATGTGAGAAAAATTAGGAGAAATAGTGGTAAAGAATGCATTACCAAAAATGGTAAACTTGTGAATGGCAAAGTATTTGAAAATAAAAATTCTGGAGATAGAAAAACTACGTTCGAGCGGTTTTGGAATCTGGGAGACATTCAGAGGTTTAAAAGACACATTTTCGTACAAGTTACTCGTAAAATTTTACAATGATAAAAAAGTTAGTAGAGCATACATGTTGTGAAACATTTTGTTCAATAATGGAGAAATATTTTTTAAATACACCCAAACGCAACAAACGTCTAAATATCTCCAAAGAGAAAAAAATACATGATTTACACCACTTTCGAAACCACCGGTACATTTGATTTCTTTCATCTTGAAATTGATAAGTAGAGGAAAGAAATGAAGGACCCGAGACGAAAGAAGACACCTCAAATGTATTATAATAGAGCTCTTCAAGTTCTCCAATTTGAACCCACATTACGCCCCAAATAGGAATTTCATAATAATAAAAAACGTGACATCGCATGCAATATTGCGTATGCATTAGACTACAAGGAATCTACACATTATATCTACTCTGTAAATGCCAAACGAAACCATAAATTCTGCCACAAAATTTGACGTTCCTCTCGTGCATTAGATTTCTAACATCGACAAAGAAAAAGGGAAAATTCTCCTTTCCATCCTACGTAAATGATGAAGTAATACAGGCAACGTTATATGCATGTATATAATGTCATGGAGCACGATGCCAAGGTCGCCCGTAATTAATCTCCTTTTTATTGCAGCGTCGCAGGGCGAAGTGTCATTAAGATTAACGATATTGTCCAGGTAGTATAATAATTTGTTCAATCGGGAGTTGGTGCTCGGGAGACGAAAAACCATCCATAAGTAATACGAAGCGAAATTAATAATACCAGTCTCTGCGCAGCGCCTGAAGGGTTTACCTTCATGTTGAAACCGGATGGTGACAACCATTCGAAGAACAGTATCATTACGGTGGCGGCGTGTATGGCGACGATGCCAACTAGCATCCAGGATGCGGTGTCGAATGGTTCTGAAAGCGATAACATAACGATCCTTTCTTCAACTATTTATAGTGGATATTTTAATTTTTAGATTATTTTAAACATCGATTTCTGTCCAGGAGCATAAAAATCAGAGCTGATAACGATACCAAGAGCTTCGTTGTATTGGGAAACCAAGAATTTCGATACGCCAACTAGTGACAGAAAATTGAACTACTGCGGGTAGGCCGAAATCCGTCGAAGTCCATACGATTATGAATTAGAAGATAAAGGAAAGGAAATCGATGAAGAATTAGAAGATACAGGAAAGGAACTCGATGAAGAAATAGAACAAGATAAAGGAGATTTGGAGCCAGTTGATGCATCAAATAGTGTATTAGTATTAAAAACTCTTCATGACGTGGGTGTACAAATTACTAGTGATTTTGTAACTTCCAAATTTTCTAATTTTATTACAACAGATCATGAATTAAGTAGTATTCCCAACTTTACTTTATTAAAAACAATTAACAAATTAGTTGACCAAACGAAATCACTAACATTACATTTGAATTCAAAATTGGATAGCTTAGAAATAATAGTAATGACCTTTATGAAACTAAAGCAAAATTTGTCATATGCAGTGCTAGCAAATTAAAAATTTTGTTTAAGTCTTGCAGTGCAGAGACTTGTAGACAAAATTTTTTAGAAATGACATACTTTGAACATTTGTTTAAGACCCGATATTTTGTGGCCCAGCAAGGAAAATATATTGAACAATATTCCCCAGTGTTTTAGAGAATTTACAAACGTTCGTACTGTAATTGATTGTATTGAAATACCAATACAAAAATCTAAAAATTTGTGTTGTCAAGTCTTAACTTATTCTTATTATAAAAGCACTTGTACAGCAAAATTCATGACTGCTGTAACACCTGCAGGATTAATCATTAGTAGAGCGTATGGTGGACGTGCTTCTGATAATGCCATATTCGAATAAAGTGAAATTCTTTTCAAAATGGATAAAAAAGATGATCTGATGGCTGACAGAGGATTTACTGTTAGTGAACTTTCTCAAAAATATGATATAAAACTTATCATACCTCCTTTTTAAAAAAAAAACAAAAACAGTTTTCAAAAGTCGAAGCAATCACTGGACGTTGCGTTGCAAAAGCACGCGTTCACATTGAATGAAGTAATCAAAGAATTAAAACTTTTCAGATTTTTTCTTCAAAACCGCCTGTATAATTCGGATAACATCATTGTTATCTTCATTCACTTTACCACAATTCAACAGGTGACCACCATTAATTATATTTTCACCACCAAATTTCCTTAATAGAAATTCGCGTTTTTTTTCAATTAAGAGAACTTTAAATTGTTAAAAGCTATTACTGCTGAGTACTGATTCTGAATGTTCAGCCTACTGGCAGTAGTTTGCCCACTTACCACCGCAGCGCTGCAATCTAAGCCACGCCTCCACTTGGTTTCCCAATTTAAGCGGCTGTTCCGGTCTAGAGCCCATAAAAATAGGTGATTTTTAGGAATTAATTAAAGGAAAACTACTACATATAATTTAATGAGACTTTTTGCATTGAATTAAGAATGTCTTAAGCTGTAGAAATGAATTTTTTGTTTCATAATTAATCATTGCAGACGGCACTGGGGAGTCGTTAAATTCGAGGCGTCAAAAAATTCATCCAAATTGGTGGAACCTGTAGCACCTAAACTATTTCCGAAGTAAAAAACAATGCCAGATTATTAAAGGGCATGAAACTCGCTCGTGGACTGACCAGAAAAAATGACAAAAAAATGACATTTTTTGAGAAAGTAACGACACTTGAGGTATGAAATCACTTTTTCCCTATATTTTTCGTCCTTTCAACGCCTTTAAAAATTACAAATTTTCAACTTTCTTTTAAATTTACTGGTCTGGCCACGAGCCAGAGGTATATTCTTCAAAATAAAAAATGTTTCAGTCGAATAGGATAAGATTACTTTTGGAGATACAGGCTCCACCGATTTTGAGAACACTGTTCCGAGAAAAACGCGTTTAAAGTTTTACGCGAGTGGCCGGGTGTTACCCAATCATTTGCCACTACTCAAATGTCTATAACTTCGAGAATTTTACGAATTCTAAAAAGGTTGAACGTTCGAAAAATGAAATAAACAAAAATCCATTTTTAGACCGGAACCTCCCCTTAATTATCACAGTTACAGAGTTACTGCTATAGATAGGATGTCTGGGCTTTGTCACCATTGACGAGTGATATTATTAACGCCCAGACAAAACGTTTGTGACCTCTCACCGAGGAAGGCAGTAGGGGATATTATGCCAGTCCTTTTCGCTACCACAATGGCGATCCCGGTTTCCATGTACGGCACCGTAAAGTCAATCACAGCTTCCCTTTCAGAGTTAATCATCAGAGACGTCATCACCATGTCGGTCTTCCGATTCACGAGGTCCGCGATCAGACCATTCCACTTTCCATTCTACGAGCAAACAATACGCGATAAAGCCTTCCCGTTCGCGAGCACGTTTAACACCTACCCCGAGCCATGTGTATTACGAAGTGCCGTAGCGATCGATCGATCCTCTGGCTTAACGATCATAATAAATTCGGACGCGTCGTTTTCGAAGTTACACCTCGCGACCCAAGCGACGCTAATGCACAGGCGCGTAAATATTCACACTTATCGGCGTCGAAATGACACTCTATTGGCGCGCGCTACGGAAATCCATTCTCGATGCAAATTCTAGGGCATCGTTAATGGACGCGGACGCAATTACACGTGAAATTAATCTATATTGCAGGTTCCATCGATACCGCTGTGCAGCATTAAAGCCTGAAAGCTCGGATTAAACGGGATCGACAGCGACCTGTATAGGTGTTGGAACTTTCAAGACGTTCCCAGGCCACTTCCGCGATTATTGAGACTAATCCTCCCCAGTCAGGGGATCAAGATTTTCAAATTAGTTCTATGGGGGATGATCGTATGACCTATTAACGCTTATCCAATTTCTTAATCCCCTTAAGTAAAGAGAATGGATCTATCCTTCCAGGTATCCGTCCCACCTTATTTAGGTATGCCGAGCCTGAGACACGATTCCCAGCAATTCGGTAAAGAATACGTAGAACCTACGAGCGATTAAAGCGGGGAGTACCGATGAGGCGTTTTCAAGGGGAAGAGAAATGTCTCAGGGACGTTCGTAAACTCCTGTTCGCGAAGGGAAATAAATTATTGACCGAAGGATCGTTGGAAGTAACGTCCAGGTAGGGAAAGCACACTGATAGAATCTTGTTTACCGGCGGGCGTTCGGTAATTATTATTTACTGCAGTGAAAACTCGCCGAAGCTTACCTCCAGCGTGCCCCACTTGCCGTCTTCCACCCTAACGAGCTCGTAAGTGAACCCGATTTCTTCGGAGAACTTCTGGAGCAGATCGATGCAGAATCCGCTGCAGCACTGGTAGAAGCTTCCGTTCTTCTGCGCCGATTGAATGTCCATCCTGAAAAACAACAGACGCTGCAGCTTCACGGTGTGTTTCTACGTTTCCTTCCGCTGCCTGGACGCGCCACGATTGTTCCTCAAGCATCCCCCGGGAAAAATTCTCCTGGGATTCACCCGGGAGAGGATGCTCATTTCGGGATGCTGGCTATTGCTGCTAATAGCTGGAATGGTCTTGTAATCGTTTTCTTGTAACTGTCCTTTCCATATAATACCGGGTTTGCAAGGGGAGGAGAACTTGAGCGGGAAAGTTTTTTCATCTCTAGCAAAGAATGCTGGGTGTTCATGAATAGTAAAGCAGAGATTTAAAAGACCGTGCCATGCCTGGGAATTCACTTGGCACAGATTTATATCGCTGCGGGAGATAGTTGATTAACCGTGCAACATGTTTCTCTTGGAGTCTAGCAATCCGACAGAACGCGAGAATGATAACATTGCTCACACTTGTGTGGGGCAACTCTGATGATCGTCGTGACGTGTTCTGTAATTGCAGCTGATGAACAACGGTCAACAGTTTCAACATAATTATTACGGGGCTACCAACATCCTCACGAAGCATACAGCCGACTTCGAGCATTCGTAAGAGTGCAATCTGACGGCACGTGGATAGGCGAGCCGAGCCGCCCCGAGCCGGCTCGCCCAGGGTCGCGAATCGGCGATCCATGAGCGTTCTGACGGCGCGGGACTTGGCGAGACGGCTCGGCTCGCCCAGGATCGCCCAGGATCGCCCAGGTCTGCGAATCGGCGAGCCATGAGTGTTCTCACGGCGCGTAGGCTCGGCGAGTCTCGTGCCAAGCTCGCCCGGGCTTGCCTAGGCTCGCGAATCGGCGAACCATGAGCGTTCTCACGGCGCGTGGATCGTCGAGTTAGCTCGGCTCGCCCAGGATCGCCCAGGATCGCCCAGGCTCGCTAGTCAGCGAGGCATGAGCGTTCTGACGGCGCGTGGGCTCGTACCAGGCTCGCCGATCCACGTGCCGCCAGATTTCACCTTGTAATATTTCTTTCAATTTCTCGATAATACCCGAGAATTTTCAAGAAGTATGATCTGATTTCTGATTTCTCGAGAAAGAAAAAGTATCGAGAAATCAGAAGCACTAGGTGCAGTGTACAGCTCTTTCTGAGTGGGCTTGCGAAATCTGCACTGTTTGAGGGACTGAAGAAGAATCTAGTATGGTACCCGGTTTTACCCAGGCCAGGGTTAAAATCGTATAAACGGATCATATTTTAAATCATTATTTTTTTGTATTTTTTCTTCTATTAAAAAAATGGATATGAATGTACTATTATTTAATAAACAGTTTATTCCAATGAATCCCAATTGCAATTTCTTTTTTACATTAATAATGTCCAAGTTATGAAATTTTATCCTTAACGTCCCGATGTTGCCTCGGTCTCCCCTACACATTGGGGAATCCGTTTTCTAATTTTGTGAATTCCTAAATTTAAGCTTCGATGGGAATTATAAGCAGCAGACAAGCTTCAATGACCGTTAATCGTAAGACGTCTGTTGAACTTGCATCCTAATTAATCAAGCACAATAGACGTAATTAGCGACTAACTTTACAGGGAAATGGACCCTAACGACGCACGCCGTTAGATAAACGAAGAAACAGCGCGTGCCTGCACTGGCTCCGACGCTATTATGCTAGGATCCAGCCACTGACAAGATCCCCTGCTTGCTGGACATTGGAACAACAGGCAACTGGATGCGGGTTAGTGTCAACTCATGACGTACGGATTCGTGACTCGTGTTTTGCCAGATGCATAAACAAGTAACGCCACGAACGCAGGCGATGCAAACATGGAGATAATATGGATTGCGCCCCTGCGTTCGACTGGATTTCCATCGCTGGACAATTACTGCTGTTACGATGTGTTTGCTTTGATGCAAGGCCTATGCGTTCCTGCCATTAGATCGGCAAATATTGCGCAATTTCAGTTGCAAAAATGCCATAGAGTTATAATTAGAAAATCAGCAATGGCTCGAAATGTAAAGGTATCTTTGGAAATTTATTATAAGCAAACTACTTAATGAGTCTTTATGAAACTTTCAGCACTTTTTATTGGATGTTTAAGTTATTTGAATTTTTTTTTAAATTTATTTAAAGCGGATTTATAAACTGTTCAGGACCAGAAGTTTAGCGCTGTATAAAATTTCCGCTGACATGGTTGACAGTTTTCAGAAACGCTTCATCGAAAATAAAAAAACTAAAGAGTTTTAGAAACTATATGCGGGCGGCTATGGCGCGACTAGATTTTTTGTAAACCGGTAAACCACGTTAAAACATGCCGTTTCGAGAAAAACGCGTTTAAACTTTTAGAGCCTCGAGTCGAGCGCTTAGAACCGCTGCACGGGAACGGCTGTAACTCGGCCAATTTTATGAAATTCTCTCTGGAATATCCAGACATCATTTTCGAAATAATGCAAGAAAAAATCCATTTTTCAAACTTTTACTCTGCTGTCCCGCTTCGAATTCGTTAATATCTGTGGGCATTTACTTCATTTATCATTTAGCAGGATCCGGAGATGGATGCAGTGATTACCATGAAATACACATTTTCTTGTGAAAACCGGAGACTAATTATTCTATAAATCATCCTGCATTAACTGCAAACAGTGATATTGGCAAATAAATCTACCACCGCGGGAACGGTGGCGCTAGTGTGACAAAACAAATATGGACGACGCAAGTATACCTTTTACTATATGTTTATATGGATCTAGTAGTATAAAAGTCTCTTCAAAGTTATTTCTTAGAGTAGAAATTTGACAATACATTTAGACACAATTTTGGAATATGCAATAGTATGTAATGTGGAGAATTTTATTTGCCTCACTTTTTCGCACTTTTATGAAAACTTAAATTGAGATTATTGTCCACTGTAGATTTACAATTTGTTACACAACATTTTTTCTCCATACAGTTCGTCGATACTGTGAAAATTGATAGACCGCAATAAATATTATACTTGCGTCGGCCATTACTACTAGTTCGCGCACTGACCGCTAGTGTCGCATACTAATGTTCTACTCCCAATTGGCATTTTCTTATTTCCGCTACGCCATCTGGTAGCGAAAATTAAAGCAGTCTAATCGGGTTAGCTGTCACATGTAATTTGCAGCATTGGGATTTTCGACTGTTTGATGCACGGTGTAATAGATAGGTGATTCGATTCCTGCCCAGAATGTGTGACTTTTTCGTCCTAGTTCTACTGGCGGCCGGCAGATTTCGTGGCTGTTGTAAAGGCATTTACATATATATAATTATATACACGCCTGGTATGGAATTCCTACTCGTAGTGAAGGGGGAACACGCCACGCATGCGCGTGGCGACCCCGTAACGTCGAACCAATCTACGCCAAGGTTTAGTGAAACGACAGCGTCATCACGCACATGCGTGGCATATTCGCCCTCCATTACGCGTAGGATTTTTCTGGCAAGCCCAGTAATACCATTAAAATTTCTACTACCACAATCTCATGAACACATATGTATGTGCCTTCTTAGGTACAACGCCTCTCGCGACGGCCAGCGGAACTAAACAGAAATCGACACACAAAATCGTTGAGGTAAAAGGTACAGAGTCGGAACACCTGTCTATTACACCGTGGTTTGATGATCGATTTTGTAAAATTTAACAGACTATTTAATGACAGAAACATTGCAATATTTCAATACTTGTGTGACACCAGTCCTGCAACGCGCTTCACCCAATTACAGAGCGTACTTTAGTAGATGGCGCTCTCACAGTATTTCCCAATACATCCAAGTATCGAACTTGTTCTGCAGCGAACTCAGAAATATTCCGCCACCCTCGTGCACAGTTCGTGACTTTCTCAGGCAGTTGCTCGTAAAATCTTATGTAACAAAGATATACGTGCATATGGGTATATGCATGTTGCATGTAGCGACAGGAAGTAACGGTCCTAGGAGGAAGTGTGCACGCTGCATACACGTAAAATACCTTCGTCCGCTGGACGCGTGGTCTTGTTCGCGCTATAAAACTTTATAGCATTTCCAGGGGGCTGTTAAACTTTCATCGAGCACGTTCCCCCGTTTACGGTGAATTGGCGTTATCTCCGAAAAATGCCAGCCAATTGCCGGGATGAACTTTAACAAACTACACTTTCGTGTCTCAGGTTAATCAGCAAGTTTTCTTATCATTCCATCCACGTACATCCTGTTTTTTTCATTAAAGAAAAACTACTCTCCGAAGGTACAGCGCTTACTTTCCATCGAATTCGTCTCAGCGACGAAGTTTCTTTTAGCATCTCGGTGAAACTTATTATTCGGCAACCGAGTATATTCGGTTACAATTCCTCTTCTGCGTACCTTTATGCTTATGGCTAGATTTTTATGAAACGTCGGGCAAACTTACATTTTTACGTGCTGGTAAACTGGGCTCGCCACGTTTCTCCGAAGAAACGTCGAGGAGGGAGCCGCGTGTAGAAGTTTTAATATAAAAGCCTTATAACTCGTAAATTCGTCTCATCTAGAGCGGCTCCAGGCGAGTGTGTACTAAACTACTTCCCAAATTGAAACTTCGCTCGACGAGATTCCCAGAAATGTGATTCAAATCTACCGTGTCCCTTGCGAGAGTTTCATCAAACTTTCTGCCTTGATGAGTGGAAGGAAACACGAAAAATGCTTCGGCCACACCTAGCTCCGCTTTCAAGTTTCATTCCTCGAGCCACCATCCTCACGTGGAAATGCGCATGTTTTACGAGTCACGTCAGGACACTCGTGCAGTCTTTTACCTCTGACAAAGGTTTGCCTGCTAATTTTCAAAATAATATTCTTGCTTGGAATTAAAAAGTTTATGTCTGACTTAATTATACGAAATACTTGCGGAGTCTCGTAAGCCCCCTTTCAAAAGCGAAATCATAAAAAGTGTCCCATAATGACATTATCCTTCGAAAGTCGTCCCTTCTTGAGTTTTTTTTACAGTCGATTACTTTTTTCCGTGGGAATGGCCTACCTTTCATTTTCACCGCAGAACAGGAGAAGCAATTACCTTTCTTCTCTGCTGGCATTCTGCCATACCGTTGCCACTTGAGGAACAAAGAGATTCTATCATCACTGCACGCTTTATTCCCGGAGAACTGCTTCTCCCGTTAAGCCTTTCCATCTACATTGTCCTGGAAAGACTCATAAATTCGAGTGATTATGCTTTGGAAACAGTACTTGACTCTTAGAGGTTGAATAGCCAAGGTACCGCGATAAAAAGTACTCTTTACAGAAGATCAACATTCTGCTTCGCACAAACTATTTTAATCACTCATGTTTTCGCTTCTGTTCCTATTGCTAATTGCTGCGTCGTACGCCACGCTACGTGACAAGTCCAGTGAAATTCGGTTGTGAATGAATTCGACAGGGTTAATGAGGTTCGGAGTAGTCAGTTGAGATCTACAGTAGTTTGTATATGTTCACTGACACCTTCTGAGGTCTGGAGAGTTTCGACAGGATGCACGAGGTCTGGAGACGTACCGAATAGTATCTTGGAGTACATAGTAGTCTGGGGAGATCGTCTGGTTTGGCAGTGTCTACTTAGGCTATGTCAGAGTTGGGCACTAAATAAATAAAAAATGATGTAAAATAGAAATTAAGTTATTCGACGAATAAAGTTAATTTTTTTTTTATTCGATGAGAATCTATTCGACAAATAAAGTTAACTCGGTTTACCTTTATTCGACGCATGACGAATCATTTTTTAACTTTTATTCGTTACTAGCAAAATACCCGTGCTTCGCTCCGGTATTGAGAGGCGCTCTCCGCCGCCATGGCGCGAACCGCCTTATAGATATAGAATATGGCTTTTCGGTGAAGGGGAGGGAGTTCTTTTAAAAAGATTTCTTAACGAGCACCTAGGGGCCAAGAGGAACCTACCTACCAAATTTCATGGTCATTGGATCAGTGGTTCCAGAGAAATTGTGATTATCAGTGGTATTTGATTTGAATTTTATATATATAGATTCGAAATTTGCATTTAAATAAAAATTGGTCATGCACACGTTACGCGACTTCAAACCAAAGATCACTATAGACTCAACGAACTCTGATGTGATATAGTAACATTTGTAGAAGCTATGAGACACAAGAAATGGTGCTTGCGAAAGTCAATCTGTCATTTTCGTATGTGACGACCAAGTGCATTCTTTTTCAAACCGGATTACTTAACAACCACAGTCCCGTGACTTCTTTTTACGCATAATCCTACAATTAGACTTCTCACGAGTTACGTTGAAGCCTCCGACACCTTTCTCTCTAAATGACATCGCGCTTTCAGTGACAATATTGCTCTGTCCCCTTACACCCGGTTTCGCATAAAAGGACTTCATGCTGGAAAGTTACATTTCCTTCTAAAAGCAAGCTAAAGACATTTCAAGCAGTAAATTAGGTAATGTTATCACTGCACGTGAATACCTTGGGAAGCTACTTTTTCTCAAAGATACTCGCTTCTGGGTCAACCTTTACGGCGCACTTCTATAGAGATTCCCGTGAAATAGCGTTGTAAACGTCTTCGACGGAGACTCCTTTGGACGGGCGAGAAGTGTTAACTCGGACTCAAAAGTAGACGCTGTAAACGAGTGGCGCAGCAAAGTGTCACGCATTAAGGGCGAGAACTTTAGAATGCCGCACGAACGTCCACCTGAACCGCGCCATGAACCCCGGCCAGTAAAATCGATTGTCGGTTGTCAACGTTTCCCGAAGCGCGGCTCTTCGAAGGCGAGTCCTTGAAATCTTTTTACGCCGCGTTTACCGCCGCGGTTTCGTTGATGAAATTGCGAAGGGCGCTCGAAAGTTTCGCTGAATCCCTGTATCGCGATGGGAGCTGCGTCACCAAAATCGAAGAAGTCGCGTTGAAGTTTTCAACTCGCTGGCAGATAAGACGCTCCGTTAGCGTGCTTACCGAACGAGCGGAGTTTCTGAAAGGGCAGAAGGTGGCGAACGCTCGCGAAATGTCTGTCAAAAGTTCATCTGTTGCACTTGTCTGTGGCTCTGCTAAAAGCAAAATATTCTTTTTGGACTCTGTGGTAGGCAGATAATAACATTTTAGGGTGATAGGAAATTTTGCAAATTGCTGTTTCTTCGTAGCGTACAAGTTTATTAAAGATTTCATTGTTGTCACTGGATTTTCATCATTGTTTAGGTAAATTAATAGTGACTATAATCCTTTGGGAAGGATATGAGAATTTTCCTGTGCCTGCATTGTTTGGTGAACTATTAGACTTGTATTGTAAGGCTATTTATTAATAATGAGGAAGAAGGACCATTTCATATTGATCAAGAAAGGCTTTGCGAAAATGTAATATTCACATGTTAGGGTTAATATTGTTTCACGGGCATGGCATCGTCTCAAATAGAACCAAAGATTAATAAAAGGGAACCAATTTATACAAGGAGGAAGAGCGCTTATCTTTTACGTTCTCTCGCCTTCGAAATTTAGGGCTGGGACTATTTGTCGAATTTTTCGGTATTAGAATACTTCAGTTGCTCAATTATTTGGCGAATATAATTGAAAATTTCAATTTATATTACAGAAATAAAATGTCGCCGAATGTATTGTTTCGAATCAGCGTGATTCTTATATTTTCTTACCACTTTTAAATCTCTATTCCGAGTTCATTTCAATAAATGATCTTATGAATCTCGTTGAATCTAAGATTTCCAAGCAGCTTTACGAATAAGACATTTTACGAAGGATGAAGCGAAGAACAAAGACCAAGAGGAACCAAGAAAAATGCCACTGGAATACGTAAAAGACACATGTTCGTAGAAGAAAGCTCTTCGTTTCGTATGCGTACTCGAGAGTAACCACTTTTCGACGTATCTAGCGTGGATCTCACGTACCGAAGCAATAGAGAAAACTTTAGATTCATACTAGAGACGTGAACGTCATACTGGACATATTCCTTCGTACGTCACTAATGTTGGCGCTGTCAGAAACAATTTATCAGCTTTCCATTAAATTCAATGCAATTCCATTCCATACCTTAGCAGAAGTATAATTGAAACACTTAAGGGGGAAACACAGTAAGAAATTGGGAAAATCGATTTTTTTACATTTTCTGAAAGACACTTCCAAAATTGCTCTTTCCAAATTTTATGAAGAAATTCGTAAAATTGACGGAGATACAGTATTTTCCGTGAAGCGTTGTCAAGTCCTCGACCGAACGCGTTTTTATCAGAATGACATTTTTCAACCGCGTTGACAGTATGTAAAGAGATATAACCATCAATTGACACGAGTAAGGCCATTTATCTTACGAAAAACCTTCTATCTTTTTTATCAACATTTTCCCAAAAATATGATTTTTTCAGTAGTCCACCATTTTCTTATCTTTTACGACATCGACTTTTCTGTGCATCCTGCAATAGGCGTAGGCTTCCAGTTTCTAAATATATTTGTCTTTTTGCTGTACGATTTTGAACAAATGAACGATTTTGCCGCATCGCACATTTTGACGAAGTATACAGGGTGTCCCACGGTAGACTGGACAGCAGGATATCTGCTAACATATGGGAGATAAAAAAATAAAAAAAATATGGAATTGCATGGTTTGAAGGGGCCAATTTATTAGTGCAGACGAATTTTTTTTTCGATTATTATTTTAAAAGATACGATGGTCCAGTTCGGTTTTTTAAATGCAACTATTTTTTTGAAGAGGTGAGTTGATAGTGCGTTCCAGGATAAATTTAATAAGCATTAATGTATACACTTGATTTCCACTGGTTTTTGAGATATTGCGATTGCAAATTGACTGATTTTCACTGGAAGAAAACCCGCTGAAATAGCAAAGACCGGGGTCGGTCTTGCTGGCGCCACGGGGGGCCTTGCCTGTTGAAACAGATACCTACCTGCCAAAGGTCTACGCCAGGCCCAAAGGCTGGACAATTCTTTTCCGTCAGAAATCCTACTTAGGTAGGTACATCTGCGGTATCAAGAAGCGGGTGCAATATCCAATGCAGCGTATTAAGAAATTCTTTTCTTCATCGTATCGAAGGGGAAGTGACGCCAATAGATTCCTCATGTTTTTCTGATGAAAATCATACCAAATATCATGCAAATCGAACAACTTTGACACAAGCTGTTTGTATTCCTTATGTAAAAGTTGTCCGATTTACACGACATTTGTAATGATTTTCATCGGGAAGGCACTCGAACCCCTTCGAGGGTCGAAAGCCATAAAAATTGGGTGAGGCACTGCGAAGGTCTGTCCTCGCCACGGGGTAGGCCGCATCTCCTTGGCGAGCGTTGCTCCAGAATTACCCTGTATCTGTTTAAAAAATAAAATAATTCTTTATTCTTTATCGTATGGATATGGAAGTGTCGCCGATGGATTCCTTGGGGTTTTCCGATGAAAATCATTACAAATGTCGTGTAAATCGGACAACTTTTACATAAGGGATACAAACAGCTTGTGTCAAAGTAGTTCAATTTGCATGATATTTGGTATGATTTTCATCAGAAAAACATGAGGAATCCATTGGCGTCACTTCCCCTTCGATACGATGAAGAAAAGAATTTCTTAATACGCTGTCATGGATATTGCACCCGCTTCTTGATACCGCAGATGTACCTACTAAAGTAGGATTTCTGACAGAAAAGAATTGTCCAGCTTTTGGGCCTGGCGTAGACCTTTGGCAGGTAGGTATCTGTTTCAACAGGCAAGGCCCCCCGTGGCGCCAGCAAGATCGACCCCGGTCCTTGCTATTTCAGCGGGTTCTCTTCCAGTGAAAATCAGTAAATTTGCAAGCGCAATATCTCAAAAACCAGTGGAAATTAAGTGTAAACATTAATGCTTATTGAATTTGTCTTGGAACGCACTATCAACTCACCTCTTCAAAAAAAATAGTCCCATTTAAAAAACCGAACTTGACCATCATATCTTTTAAAATAATAGTCGAAGAAAAAATCGTCTGCGCTAATAAATTGGCCCCATCGAACCATGCAATTCCATATTTTTTATTTTTTTATCTCCCATATGTTAGGAGATATCCTGCTGTCCAGTCTACCGTGGGACACCCTGTATACCGGAAACGGATTTATGAATTTGCTGAAAAAAATTGTTCAAAATGTACATATTAACTATACTAACAAAAACATTGATTTACTTGTGTTGTTCGGTTTAAAAAAATCTCGAAAATACCCTTACTTTTGAGACCGTCATAGTGTTTCTCCACCTTTCCCGTAGCAGGAAATTAAAATTCGCAACAAATCCAGTGGCTATAAGATATCGTCCTCGAAATGAAACGATCTCGTTTTTATCGAATAATCAGCAATTTCAACAATGCGCTTACGGCAAAATTAAACTGAGAAACCGTGTATGCTAAATGCATTTTCGATATTCCGGGACTTTCTCGACCGAAAAAGCCTCTCTTCGATATCCCTTTTCCATTTGACACGCTTAGAAGGTCCTTTATGGTTTCCTCGAGGTTTTCCTGCCCTCGCGTTCCGCGTCATTGACCGCGATCCAACGTTACGGAATATAGGGATACGCAAGCAGCGAGTTATGTATTTCCTCCTCCAATTTCTGTGTCGTTTTACATACTTCTGTGCATGTACAGCATCGCTCGCTTGGAGGCCAATTTTCATTCCACAGCATGTCGGAGGAATTTCAAGCAAATTCCACGACCTCTTCAATTGATCAGATTTACGCGTAGAACGACTATTCCAGTATAGTCGCGAGTGTAGTTAGTTGCCTGTTTACACAAATGAATGGATAAATAGAAAGCTTTGCTTATATTCTTCTTGTTCACGTTTCGCGTTGAACGTTTATTTCCAAAGCGATAAACACAATTATTTGAGAAGAAGTGGCTCGTCCGAGTGATTAACTCGTTCGACGATTGCAAAAAGGAGCAACGGCCCCACCGTGTAGGGGAGAGTGGGGTAAACAGGAACGCGGGGTAATCGCGAACGCGATGGTTATGGCGTTTTAATAAATGAAAACCAATGTTCCCTTTCCACTATCTAATCGTTTAGGTCGTATCCAACGCCGGACAGAAAGTAATAAATATAGGACGCTCACAGTATTCACGGTAAATACAATTTATTATTTTCATCATGTCTCAAGTAATATTTTGTCCATTTTCCATTGCATTTAATTACTGTTGAATTAATGATACAATTGTGATTTTTTCAAGTTGAAATAAAGTACTTTTTAAGCAACATTTTGTGACCAAGGCGTCGCCTGAATCATGATTCTAACCCCTGAAATAAATTCTTTTTCATCTTTTGATGTCGTGGGGTAATGACGAACATATCGGATGGGGTAATCTCGAACGTTCGAGATTACCCCTCGTCAATACCAATACCAATTATTATAACCAGTACCCCAATGAAAGAAGTTCTACGGAGAAAAAAAGATAAGAAAGATAAAAAGGAGGACACAAAAGTGCTAAAGAATGAGAAGAAAAAAAATGATAAAGTAAATAAGAAATGTGTTAGGAATTTGAAAAATTTTGATGAGGAAAACCTGATGGGGAAAGCAGAGGAAGAACCAAGGAAGAAGAAAAAAAGGACGAAAAATGATGATAAAGAAATTATATATATCTGTATTTATTGTAATGAAATATATACACACCCACCCACTGAAGACTGGATAATGTGTTACAAATGTAACTTATGGGCACACGAAAGATGCAGCGGCAGCAGTGAAAGCACATCTAGAGGCTTTCTGTACGATTTCTGCGATATATAGCTCTGTTCGTGATTACCCCATGCAGTGTTCGCGATTACCCCACGGCAGTCGGGTAATTACGAACAGCAAGGGTTTGGTTTTTTCATTATAAAGTTAATTTATATTAAAATTTTTCTAAAATTCGTTACAGTAGTTTATAGAGGAATAGTTTAAGTATGTTTGTAAATAAAAAACAAATTCGTGTCTCACATAGTTTTCGTCCTGTTTGCTTCTTTGGTTAGGTGTTCCTAATTACCCCACTCTCCCCTACGCAGGAATAATGAGTACTTTCCTACAGACGTAAAGCGGGAACAATTAAAACAGTGCAAACATCGGCAGCCTCTCAATCTTCACCGTGTTTGCGCCGTTATTCGTCGTTAATGATGTTTGCCAACTCGGATTCTGCATACCAACTTCAGTTCTCTAATTACGATTCCCCGTAAGCGCGAGAGTACACACGCGCCGTTCTGCGCACGTGCGCTATGTGTGCATTGAACGATTGATATTCAACGTGAAACGCGTTGCGGTAATTCGTACACTTACAAATTCTTATCCACTTCAATCGCTACGTGCCTGGGTTCCGAAGTAATTCGAAGTGCAACATAAAGAAGTTCGAAACTTTGTTGACCCAGAGAGCACAGCTGTCTGGAACGATATGTACACTCGAGTGGCATGAATTTCGATTAGCACAAAGAAAGGACGAAAGTTATCCTTGCTCTAGGGGTGTGCGGGTACCCGAAATTACGGGACCCGATTCGCGATTCGGGAGCCGATTTCCTTGCTTAAAAATTCTTACGTCTGATCGGACTGCAAAATCACAACTTAAAATTTATCGGGTACCCGAGACTCGAAAGCTTTTAAGTTGTGGCTTTGCATTGTGATCAAATGTAAGAATTTTTAAGCAAGAAAATCGGCTACCGAATCGCAAAGCGGGTTCCGTAATTTCGGGTACCCGCACATCCCTACCTTGCTCGCTCATTCCTTGCTTCTTTGCTCGTCCTCCCCACCCAGGAAGTCCTCCTTCCCCAGAGTTGCCCTCGAAGACAAACACCCCTTCAAGTATTCGATGTCCTTCTAACCATCGTTTTAGGCAGTCGGAAAATTCAAGTGGTTTAGCAACGAGAATAGCTTTTGACGCAGCAACTCCGGCGTAATTACTGCGCAGTTCTCCGCAGACATCATCTCGTCAGGGAGCATAATCGCCTTCCCTAAATCTTTAGCTAACCCTTACACCATGGCTTAAATTGCGCGACGTACATTCATCCTGAACTCAAGTGGAACACTATTCGCTCCCTCAAGAAAGCCCTAGATAATGGTACAAATAATATACGATACATCGTGTCTTTAAGGGGTTATGCCGACCCGAGACGCTGAACAGCACCAAATTAGACGATTTTTTTTATCATACTATGAGGTTAAAAATTATTTCTATACTTCTTATGTTTAGGGCATGTATCAATGAATATATTGCATAAATATTGTACAGTAATATTAAAAAATGGCCGAGTTACGTGTAGCCCTGCGAAGTTCCTCGGAATCACTTTTTTTCAAATTGGCTAGCAATATAATTTGGACAGTTTCTTTTCGATTCACTTGCAATTTTCATAGTATCTTCTATAATAGATTATCTACAGAAGTATATACGGATTTTACGATTCATTAGAAACTCTTATTGCTGCACGCAAATTTAGACATAATTTAGGCTTAAAATTTTGGGCTAATTTTTTGGTTAAAATTGATATTCTCTTCAAGTGTCCACCATTTTCACAGAAATCACTATTTTGACAACTCGCTATGTACCTCTGCAGTAAATATCATGTCACTAATGAATATTCTCGGTTCCTTATCCTGCGTCAAAGTATACGGGACTTCTATTGCTAGTCGTGGAGCGTGTCTTTTCAAAAAGTGCAAGAATGGAAGAACACCAGCAACGCTATTTAAATTTAAATAAATAATTATAAATTTTTTTGTATATACCATAAGGTCTGTGTTAGGAAGAGCACCAGCAACGCTATTTTGTTTAAAATAAATAATTATAAATTGTTTTCTATATGCCATAAGGCACGTAGAATAAAGCCCTTGAAAAAGTTGTTCCATTTATTTTCTAATTTCGCCCCAAAAAATTCTGAAACTTACATATGATTTTCGTTACTCCAAGGTGGCCTAACCCCTTAATACTTCCAGACCTCGAAATGAAAACGACCTAACGCGTTTCTTTCTCATTAATTTGAATAAGAGATGAAGACATATATGTTCAACATGCCCAAGGGGCAACGGCGTATCGAGAGTGGGTTCCCCAACGAGGGAGCGAAAGTTTTAGAAAGCCAGAAGATATCGTCCTCAAATATCGCGGAAGTAGGGTTTGTCGGTTTTTAAAAACCGGGTTTAAAAATCGGTTTTTTCCATAAATTTGTAAAATTCGAAAACCGGTTTTTAAATTCTGAAAAAACCGGTTTTATATACTAGACTTAATATGGAAAAATGAATTAATTATTTGATTAAAAACGTTAAAAATTTGACTTGAAATCGCCTCGGACACAAGCATATTGTAGTACGTAACAGTTTACTGTAAAACTAATCTTCACGAGTTAATATTTTCAGAAGAAAAATACTAAATGAAATAAAGATTTATAATTTATATTCCGTACGGATTTTAGTTATTTTAGTTTTTTCCTCATTTCGTTTTGTATGCTGTGTATTTTATTGTGCTGATTTTTATAGATCCAGAAATATTAAGTGAACTCAAAAATGGTACAGATTATAGTTATTTTAATTTCTTTTATTTATTTAGTTTTGTATAGATACAGTATATTTTATTTTGCTATATTTTTATAATCCCATAAATATTAAGAAAACTGAACATTTTTAAAATAAGTACTGATATTTATTTTCTATTTTAATTATATTTGTTCTTGAAAATTCGAAAACCGGTTTAACCGGTTTTTTTGGTAATAGTGGAATTCGAAAACCGGTTTTTTGAAAAGTCGGTTTTTGTATAAACCCTACGCGGCAGTGTACGCTGAGTTCCGACGCGTCTTTTCCATTGCTTTCTGCACGAGAAGCAACGTCGCGTCACCTTAAATCGCGTCGGACAACGGTGTCGAAATAGGGACGGAGTTTCATCTCTTAAACTTCAATTTCCAGCAGCTGGGGCCGCGCTGTCGCCACTTTCTTACGGCCGTCATCGTAAACTACTTTGGTCACTTGCCGCCTCTACTGCGTTTTGTGGTGCATCGCGATGCAATCAGGGCGGAATAAAATCGCGAGCCATTAATTGCTTCTCGTTCGGAGGCCATTTTGTTGTTCGAAAGGGGTTTGAGGCGACACTGCCTGAGGGTTGCTTCAATTTCGACCTGCTTTTGTCCGTTTCCCATAGCTTTCGATCAATCCAGCGTTAGCCTTGAATAATTCTGCCAGTTCGCGACTGTCCTATCGTATTAACGATTAAATTCACCAGACTGCGTGAACATTGTTCGTTCTGGGTCTTCCTGAACTTTTACAGCATGGTATCTGCGCAAATTCGAATTCACTACTTCCTAGTTCTAACGCGTAAAGTTATATATTCATGTTCGTGGAAATTTGACCGAGGAGTGATTGGTGGTTATCGATTTATCCAAGCAGCAATGATTACTTATTAAAGTAATCAGCCGAGGGTTTACCTGCGAGGTCGTAAGATAGTTTCCCGGTAAACGTTGGAAATCTAATTAAACACAAATGTTGGAACATATTATTGACGGATATTGGTGCGATGTAACGCTTTGAAGCCCGTACTTTGAAACGGCTATATGAGAGTGGTTTCCCGATGTTGATATTGTAGTTGCAATTACAACCAGGCTAGATGTCCATAAAGGAAAAGTCAACTTACAGCTGAATCGTTTGAAATGTAGAAACATCATTAAATGCCCTGTGAATTTTCACTCCTTGATGTTTCCCTGACTTTATACCAACATCAAAGGGAGCGATATTGCCATTAGGACTGAGGGACGTAACAGCCTGAAGAAGAGAATAAGGTTAAAAGAGTATTTCAAGCCCGAGGGCTTCTTTTGAACCGTGGCTTATCGCTCTTTCTTCTAAACGATAGCTCTCCTGGCTTGCATAATGCGCAGCGTATCTTCATCCCGGAGTTTGATTAATTTCAGCTGTCACTAATTATCGTTGGGGAGACCGGGGATAAAATTTCCGGGGGTAAGTTGTTCCGACGGCTCTATCTTCAAAATAAAAAGAGCATTGTAAGTGCTTTAAATTATTTTTTCCGTGTAAGTTGATCAGGCCACTCTGTCGCCCATTTTAATAGTGTCCGCGACAGCCAATCGCGTGGTTGTAAGCAAGGACCTATAAGTCGCATACCAGATAAGTAAAAATTGTTCTATCAGTATTGTTTGGTCTATCTCAATTATTTAACGTCGATATTATTGATTGATTCGTTCTTATGGATCAAATGACATTTAAGAACATGTTGTAACAGTGTTTATCGTTTCGATATATGTATAAGCAGAAGTCACTCAATTTGCTACTTATGCTGGTAGGGGCTAGTTATTACTGTGTGTAACAACTTGCCCCACCGCAAATGTATAAATTGTTTCTGCTGTGCTTTAGAATGCAAACATACGAATGAAAGGCGGAAAGGAGCACCATTTCCATCGAAGTTATGCATAACGATAAAAACTGTCGCTAGAGAATATATTATCTGCCACTTGACTCTACCGAGAGTTAATAAATAACTACAATCTGGACAACCCACACAACATCATGACATTGCAGCAACGTCTCTGTAATGACATGGTACAAGATTGCAATGTTGCACCATAACATTGCAGAGACGTTGCAACTTCAGTCCTATGTCCGCCGTCGCAATATTGCTGGTGTGTATTTGTGCAAAGTTGCGGGAACATTAGAAATATGTAGTCCTGCAACGTTCCGGCAATGATTCTGCAACGAAACGGCAAAATTGTGGCAATGATCCTGCAACTATTCGGCAATATTGCAGAAATATTGTAGGATCGTTGCCACTGAAATATTGCACGTCGATGTGCGCGCAATATTGCAGAATATTGTTGGAGCGTTGCCACTGTAACAATGCACGTCAATGTGTGCGCAATATTGCAGAAATATTGTAGGATCGTTGCCACTGGAACATTGCAGTGGCAACGTGTGCGCAATATTCCTGCAATATTGCAAGAACGTTGCCACTCAAATATTGCGCGGAAATATTGTAGCATTGTTCCTGCAATATTGCAAGAACGGTGCCACGCAAATATTGCACGGTAATATTGTAGCATTGTTCCTGCAATTTTGCAATGCATCCTGCAATAACGCAATATTGCAGCAACGTTCCTGCAATACTCCTACAATGAAGTGTGCTGTATGGGAAGAAACCACTGTAGGCTGTGAGTATAACTCTCAATAAGTAGGTACCCGCAAACAATTAAATGTAAGACTGATTTGAAGATTTTAGTTTTTATACCAAAGATAATGTTTATGGTTATTAAATCGTCTTGGTTTTCTTTTAAAGATAATACATTTTTGTTGATCCGAACCTTCATAAATAAACATTTTAAAAAAATTCTGTTTTATTCCATTTGAAAATGAAATATTTCATTAGCAGGCAACTTTTATATCTTAGTAACAACTTACCCCAATGCGATAACAACTTGTCCCATAAAGGGGTAAGAAGTTCCGCTTCGACCGGCCACAAATAAATTACTTTTTATGAAAAACCTATTACAATATATTAAATACAAGCTTAAAATCAGAAAATATAATAAGTTTAACAAGAAATTGGTCAATACTGAAGAGAATACCTACATTATTTTTCAGTCATTTTTTTATGTTTTATCGAAATCGGAACTTTCAGCCCCGGTATCCCCTACTTGTGGGTATATTCAAACGAAACAGATACCTGCTGAATGTTCTGGTTACCTTTGTGCCATCTAGTACTCGAATCATGCTTCTGCAAGCATGCCAATTAGTGATGGGACGAAGTATATTGGAAGTAGGTTCGGATCTGACTGGGTAGTTTCAAACAGTTCACGAGTACCTGCTTCGAAAAAGAAAAACAATACTTTTAAGTAGACTCGAACCTGGATGAAGTAGGTTCGAGCTCTCTATAAGTACTTTGAGAAACGCTAGCGGTACTTTCGAGTATACCTAATCGAACCACGGCGAAGTCGATTCTTGACTTTTATGAATACTTCAATCAGGACATTTCTACTCTGTGCAATTGTGTGGTTCGTTTTTATTTTGTTTGCTAAATTGCTGCCTTTCAGGGCTCGATTACTACTTTTTAACCGACTTAAAAAAGGAGGAGGTTATAGATTCCACCCGTATGTATGTTTTTTTATGTTTGTCTCCTCATAACTCCTCAGATTATGGACCGATTTTGATGATCTTTTTTTTTATTCAAAAGAGAGCAATGCCGCGGTGGTCCCATCCTAGACTAAATCAACATTGGCCCAATATTTTGCCAGTTCTGGTTAATAATAAAGACTATTGTCACCTAATTATTTTTTTTTTGTACGTACACGCATATCTCCTCAGCATGTTGTGTCAATATATGTATATAAAACTAAAGAGTTAAAGATAAAAAAATTAAAAAAAATTAAAACCGACTTCAAAATAATACAAATGCACTAAAAAGTAAAAAATAATTTTTCCTTTATTTAATCTACGACTCTCATATTTTTAAGCCGGCGCCTCATCATTTGCACTGTGTAAATCTGGCGTCGACTTAAAAAATATTAGAGTCGTAGATTAAATAAGGGAAAAAATTATTTTTTACTTTTCAATGCATTTTTATTATTTTGAGGTCGGTTTTAATTTTTTTATACAAGATTCAATTCTTTCAAATGTCAAAGTACTTGTAAGTACATATTCGAATCCTACAGGTACTCGTTCCAGGGTTCGAAACCAGCTTATATAATCTGAGTACATTACAAGTACGTAGAATTTAATATTTTATGAGTAGTAATCGAACCCCATAAACTGAAATTCTTGTATTGGATTCGACATGGTTTCGTGAGTACATAATGAATTTCATCCCATCCCTAATGAACACGCTCAACGATTTAGAAAATTCGAAACGATAGAGACATTCTAACACGATGTTCATGTTTCCTCGTAAAATTTTGTTCACATTGGTTAAGGTGCAAATCCACGATGAGATTTTACACGAGACTTTTCTATCACGAGACAAAAATCTCAGCAACAACAATATATAAATGTAAATAATAGAAATATCGCGAGAGATGAGATTTTCGAAAATATATCATGAAGCTTACCCACACAGCACCGTAACATTGCAGCAATGTCTCTGCAATGACGCGATGCAAGATTGCAATGTTGCACCAAAACATTGTAGAGACGTTGCAGGTTCAATCATATGTCCGCCTTCGCAATATTGCAGGTATGTATTTTTGCAAAGTTGCGGCAACATTACAAATACGTAGTCCTGCAACGTTCCGGCAATGATTCTGCAACGAAACGGCAAAATTCTGGCAATGATCCTGCAACTCTTCGGCAATATTGTAGGAGCGTATTTTTGCAAAGTTGCGGCAAACTTGCAATATTGTACGATTGTTGCCAACGGAACATTGCACGGCAACGAACTTGCAATATTGCTGCAATTTTGCAGGGTCGTTGGCACTCGAATAATGCACAACTATTTTGCAGCATCCTTCCTGCAATATTGCAATGCAACCTGCAACAGCACAATATTTCAGCAACGTTCCTGCAATACTGCTACAACGAAGTATGCTGTATGGGTTGTCCGATGAGAGTCTAATTCCATGAAACTAATGAGAAAATATTTAAAAAAAATAATAAAGTAATGAAATAATTGTCTCATGTGAGTCGGGATATTTTTGCCTCGTCGTGGATTTGCACCTTTACACTTACACAATTCAGTCTTGTTATTAATAGAGCCTTGGACGCGCTATCAACGCTTCGAGCTTCCTCTAAATCCATCGGAAAATCCTGCGACCATTAATCCGCGGTCGCGTTTCATTCCGCGGCTGTTTAAGTATATTCAGCCGTCAAAAACCTCGGACAGGCCGAGGGGCGAGCACCACCGATATCATCGCCGGGCATTACGTTCATTTCCATAGCGACGAGTGGTCCGCTAAGATTTTAATCCTTGCCGGGGTGTTCTCGTCTGGATAATCCGCGAACTCGATTCGCGGATGCGCCGTCGAGAGGATCGTACATCGTTTACACAGAATTGGAGCTGGACTCCGCGGCGCTGTTCGATGGCCCGCTGCAATTTCTGGCTCATGCTAATCCGCGAGATGGAAGGACTGCGGAAAACGTGTCGAGGGAACGAATGGCAGGATCTAAGGACGAGCACGTAGGCGATCCGCACCCCTAAACGACACCCCAGCGCTTTTTTCCCTTTATCAGCCGATCGCCCGACCCTTTCTCGTAGTGAACGGTCTTTCCCTGTCCGCCTGTCCCCGTTTTTCAGTCTTATAATCAGGAGATGAGTTTCGCGAGCCTTGGGCGTATCTGAAGGGTTTTAACGAGTTGATTGCTAAACACGCTATATTTAATGTAGAGGATCAAATTGTAAGAGGATTTGACTTCTTATTGTTGCTCCCAATGCCAGACACGCAATTTGTCGGACCAACGCACAGTGGCGAATTTGGCCGAAAAGCTGGCCAAAAATGAATCTGCAATTCCCGTGCAAATTATTAAAATATTTTCTTGTAATATAACTCTAGAAAGCTAAAAGTATAATTTTTTAACGTTTAATGTTTAATTTGTTGTTTTAATTATAATTATATTATTAAAAATATTTAAAGTATTGTGGTTTGTAGTTTTTAGTCAAATAATTACGCAGTCATTACTGAAACATTAATATTTGTATATATTTTAACATTATTATATTGCATACTTATACATATATATTTATACAAACATTTGGTACATAGCACTGATGATCAACGAGATGCTTTTCAACGTAATACTTTGCCACCGCGCTACGTGTTGCTAATTTCTATCGAGATTCTCGCTAGACTGACTTGTGGCCCTTAATGATGGACGTAGTTAGCCCCGAGAATTAGATTTTCCTTTCAGTGGGAAAACCCAGGTTCTTTAAAATAAAAGCCAATGTTGCCGCTTGGCAACATGGTCGTGAATACCTGGATGCCGATTTTTTTCGACCATAAGGACGCATCGGCATCTGCGTTATGCCAGCAATTGCTTGGAATCAATTTTATGATCATACCTGGCTTACGGTCGCGGTGCAGTTGTTTTGGGGAAAGCACGGATAACGTCGCTATACATATTTAGTGACTCGTATATATGCAAAGACTGAATGGATCGGAAATTATACTCGTATCAGTGTACACAAAAATGAGAATATTTGCCAAAATGGCAATTTGTTGCAAAAAATTGCAACGGGGTCTTAAAGTGCATACCTTGAGCTTTCATTTAAAAAAAAGAATGGTTCTTGAGCTCGCTTGAGTTGTAACTTTTTGCTTAAGAATAAACGAAATAGGAATATGCTTTCAGTACTTGTTTATAAGAACTTTTACAGACTTCACATTTAAAACAATAATAGTGTATATGATACTACACCACAATATATAATGTTTATTTTGATAGCTGGACTCGATAATCTGAAAATAAATCTCAAAGTAGACCTTTAAATTTCGAGCGTCAACTTTGAACTGACACATCTCAGCAAGGGCTGCAGTTTATATATTTACATTAGTAAGAAATTATGCACAAATATGTCATAAATAAATCGCACTAATTGGATTTAGCAAATTTAAAACTTTTACATTCTGATTTTTGGCCAGCTTTTCGGCGAAATTCGCCACTGTGCAACGTCTCACAGTGATTTTAAATGCGAGTCTAGCTAAGGAAAATTATCTGTCATTATTTTTTTCCTGCACGTGTATATACTTTAAATATATATTAACTTTTATAAGAACAAGCAAAAAATATTGATAAATGAGTGGAAATAACAGTAAAAATAATAAATGAGTAAATACTTTTAAAGTATATACAGGAAAAAATAATTTTGCTTGGCTACAATCGCATTTTAAACCACGTGTCTGCGGTACGTGGGAATTCTGTTTCCTGAGGTATGAGATTGGGAGAAAGGGCTCGAATTGTATAATTCAGGTTAATTTTGAAACGAGAAAGTTACGTAACGCAAAAATTAACACGAAACGAATTTGCGAATTTCCAGAATACCTACATATATTCATTTCAGGAACAGGAGGATTTGAAATCACATTATTTTGGTTCTATTTCGAATTTTGTTTGTTAATCTTCTCGGAGCTGTTTCTACCTGTTTTCATTGCCCACATTCCAAATGGTATGGTTAATAAAGTCCTGCTTTCATTTCGCTGAGCCAAAATCGCCGGTACGAGGGCTATCTGAAATACTTCTCGTTCAATATTCAGAAATTCGTGGTTCTTGAGGGTGCACGTACGCGAGACGGTGAAACGAGGCGTTCGACGAATCGCGCTTGCCGGAAATTTAATAGCCGCCCGCGTAACGTGGTTCTTTTGAAGCAGCACAACCGCTCTCTCCGCGGTTGTTTCGGAGGAGAATGCCGTGGAAATTTCATCGAGAAACCTGGTCGTTTGCAAGATCTTGGAAATTCCTTCCGAACGAGTGGCGATATTCAGAAGATCTAACAGCCTAAGTCAATTCGAGCCTACCAAATTTTCTAGAATTCAGACTTCGTATTACGCGGAATGTAAATCTTTCGCCTATAAAGCATTGTGTGAGAATTTGAATAAATATCGGAATCGGAGTGTTTCGACCTGAAAAACAATTGAAAGTGAAACGTTGTAACGAGGCAAGCTTAAAATATCTATTCTTTTTAACAGAACCGTCGGTGATTTTGCATTCCACTGGCTTTCTATTTTTATCGAAGCCTACGGGGTGTCGGACTGTATATTTGTCTTCCACTCAATTTCGTTTCAGAATCCATCGGTGGTCACGGTGACGCGTGTGATGCATCTGTCGAAAGCGCCAGGGGGAATGAAGTTGAACGTTTTCATATTATTCAGCCTTTTGAATAAAAACCGGAAATAACAAGGCTTTATACCGAGCATAATGGGAATCAGATTCTATCATTTCATGCGCGAAATGACCTTCAAATAAATTGAATATTATTCTGTTATATTCCAAAACCAGGATTCGCGCCAAATTAAGAATTCCGCTGTTATTAATTTTCTCATTTAACTCTAGAACTACCAAAACAGTCGAAATGATTGGTTTTCTAATTTTCTTATTTTCCTCTAAAATTACTCAAAATGACTTTGCATTTCAGAATTTTGGTGTGATTTTTATTGCAATATCTAAATAATTAAATTTATCGGTTTGACTTCCCTCTCCCCCGCCATTTTCAAAGTTACATATACATATACTGTACCCAGATATGTATACCGCAACCAGTCATTTTGACATTTTTTTTCCCGTTAGATTCAATCTCGGCAAATACAACCTAAAATTCGAATAAACGTAAATGGTGTTCTCTACCACTCTACCACCATTTGCAAGAGCTGTCCTCACGAATAATAAATCCACCATTTTTAAGTATGAAAAAACTGTATTTCTACGTAGCATAGATATGTATAATATTATTAATATTACTTATATATTTTTTAACAATATGAAAATTAAAAAAATATGAATAAAAGTTAGTATGAAGGATAAGAAAAATGAAGGTCGGATGGACAAATGCCCAGGTCCACTAGTAGAAGGTCCCATCGCAATGAGATGAGCAGAAAGGAGAAAACAGTTTATCGGCGGAGGTCATTTTCCACGAGCGGAGCTGTGGATTTCGACGAAGCTCTTTTGAGGCAATCGCGAAGCTCACCCCTTGTTAGATCATCGCGATACGCAACCGTGCTGCAAAAGGAAAATCAATTCCGCCACTTTTCTCTTTGCCTTGAATTGGAACGTTTTAGAAAATCCTGGTGTACAAGGCTGCACGTGTCTCTGCATGTACACGAGGATAGATAAAGACACAGGAAAACAGATCCAAGGAAGGGATCAGGTTAATGGAAGAACAGTCTTTCTGTTCTCAGCGTCTAAGACGATGTTAATTCACCGTCGTTCATCTTGAAAATGGGCTTCTCCGGCGATCGTAATGGAAAGTGTTTCGTGGAAAACCGCAGGTGCTGTTTTCAGAGTAGGTACCCGGACACAAACATGTTCGCCCCGTTGAAAAATAACAGAGCGAAAGAGGAAGCATCAATATCGTCAATTAGCTTAAGGGTACCCTCCTACGAAATCACTCCAGAAATAGGTCATTTTTAGCATTTTATTTAAAAAAAAGTAAACTGTATTTGTACATCTTTAAAGGCAACACAATTTTTTTTTTAAATTGGTGGCTATGACTGTCTAGATGATACGTTTAAAGTTTAACTGCTGCAGATACGAAAGAGTCACTTTTACACCTGTAGACTCTACTTCGCTACGAATTTTCACGCCAAATTTTAACTAGGAATTCTTCAGATCATTCACCTACCCACACAGCACCATAACATTGCAGCAACGTCTCTGCAACGACGCGGTGCAAGATTGCAATGTTGCACCAACACATTGCAGAGATGTTACAGGCTCAAACCTATGTCCGCCTTCGCAATATTGCAGGTGTGTATTTTTGCAAAGTTGCGGCAACATTACAAACATGTAGTCCTGCAACGTTCCGGCAATGATTCTGCAACGAACCGGCCAAATCGTTGCCACTGGAACATTGCACGTCGATGTGCGCGAAATATTGCAGAAATATTGTAGGATCGTTGCCACTGGAACATTGCAGTGGCAACGTGTGCGCAATATTCCTGCAATATTGCAAGAACGTTGCCACTCAAATATTCCACGGCAATATTGTAGCATTGTTCCTGCAATATTGCAATGCAACCTGCAAGAACGTAATATTGCCACTGGAACATTGCAGTGGCAACGTGTGCGCAATATTACAGAATGTTGTTGGAGCGTTGCTACTGTAACAATGCGCGTCAATGTGTGCCCAATATTGCAGAAATATTGTAGGATCGTTGCCACTGGAACATTGCAGTGGCAACGTGTGCGCAATATTCCTGCAATATTGCAAGAATGTTGCCACTCAAATATTCCACGGCAATATTGCAAGAATGTTGCCACTCAAATATTCCACGGCAATATTGCAAGAATGTTGCCACTCAAATATTCCACGGCAATATTGTAGCATTGTTCCTGCAATATTGCAATGCAACCTGCAAGAACGTAATATTGCAGCAACGTTCCTGCAATACTCCTGCAACGAAGTGTGCTGTGCGGGTACTATCAAAATATATATAAAAAAAATCGATTAGTTGGAAAATTTTAATGGGAAGGTATCCTTAAATGTAGGAAGGATTGTTTGAACGTCAATCGTGTTAATAGAAATAAATTGTAATCGTGGAGAGCATTAGTCGAAGATTCATCGAATCAAATTGATTCTGAAAAGAAATAAAAACGTATTTTTAGCTGTTCAAGCTCTGAATGACGAACGTCATAAAGTCCAAGTAAATCTACGTAAACAGAGGCGGTCATAACCGCGGAGCAATTTCCAAGCTTCCCGTTGCTTCCATTGTGGCTTTTTCAATTACAGCTTCCGTGCACGAGTCCATGGCTTACTCGTGCAACGGGCAACCAGGCGATTCGCGTTCGAACAAATCCGCGTTACGACCAAACCGCTTTCTTCTATCCCGGCCACGACCTTGCACAGGACAGACCACCCTGGAAACTGGAATTTTTAATTAAACCCTGCCTAAAGTAATCTCCTCCGGGCTACGAATTTCCTCGTTCCCTCCAGCCGTCCTCAGTTACCTGTCCCCTTTGCAGATTCGAAGATGTAGAATTAATTGCACGTCGACGAGAGAAAGTAGAATACAACAAGATTTTTACTTCTGTCCTATGTAGAATCAACTTCTCGCTTGCTGTAGTATAATTAGATAGGAGTAATTGTAGATTAATTTTAATGCGCCCACGGTCTGTCGTAGAAGTCCCCCGCTATTCGATACTAGAACGCCTTCATACAGTAATTACACGGCAGACCCTATAAATCGTGCTATGCGCCAGTTCCAACATACAATTCGGTGATACGGATCCTTTCTTGTTTTCCTCAAGTGTTTTCGGCGAACGGATGCGTGGCCGATTACGAAATGTTTAGGCTGGGTTGTAAATTAATGTAAATGGATCAGACGCTACCCATACAGCACACTTCGTTGCAGGAGTATTGCAGGAACGTTGCTGGAAAATTGCGTTATTGCAGGTGGCATGGCAATATTGCAGGAACAATGCTACAATATTGCCGTGCAATATTTGAGTGGCAACGTTCTTGCAATATTGCAGGAATATTGCGCACACGTTGCCACTGCAATGTTTCAGTGGCAACGATCCTACAATATTTCTGTAATATTGCGCACACATTGACGTGCATTGTTGCAGTGGCAACGCTCCAACAATATTCTGTAATAATGCGCACATATCCGTCACTGCCCGAAACGTTGCGGCGGAACTATTTCTATAATATCTCCGAAACGTTGCGGGAATACACTCCTGCAATATTGCTTCTCTGCAATGATGCGATGCAACATTACAATCTCGCACCGCAATATTACCGAATAGTTGCAGGATCATTGCCACAATTTTGCCGTTTCGTTGCAGGACTAAATATTTGTAATGTTGCCGCAACTTTGCAAAAATACACACCTGCAATATTGCGAAAACGGACGTAGGTTTGAACCTGCAACATCTCTCTAATGTTCTGGTGCAACATTGCAATCTTGCACCGCGTCATTGCAGAGACGTTGCTGCAATGTTATGGTGCTGTGTGGGTAGTTATGTTTGGTCATTTTTGTACTTAAATAGATTATTCCATGAAATAAATAAATAAATAATTTAGCAGGCACCTTGTACACGAAAGAAAAGGTCGTGAATAATCCTTCGAGATTTTAATGGTGGCCCGTCGTCGGGTTACGGGTGGAAATTAATCGTAAACTCTGAGAGGGAAAGACGCTCGTCAGCGACGATTGGAACGCGTTGTTCAACTTCGAGGCGATTGAAGAGTTCTCACACGTAGAACACATCGTCGCTTCGCAGCGCTCGTCAACCGACTCGGGCGGAAAATTGATTCGCCCTTAATCCTCGTTCATGAATTTCGTTTCGGTGCCACGCACCCGAATCGAATTCCTCCCCAAAGGAATTTCAATTTCTGAAGGCCTGCCCGTTGTCGGGTAGTTAGTCAGAGAGTCGGCTAGGTGTCGTCTCCAGAGTCGTCAGGGGCGTTCACGGTCCCTTCGATCTCCTAATTCTTTCACCGCCGAACGTTCGCCGAAACCGATTCGTTACGTACGTCGACGACGTTACAAATCGAATTCCTCCCTAGTCACCGTGTTTGCGACGTCGCTGTAATTTGTCGACCCGCCGGCGATCGCGTTCGCCGACTGAATTCGTGAAACTACATAGTTTCGTTTGTGTTCGTGGTGTGTTACTACCGGGACGGGCGGGGCGCGTCCCAGCGGAGAGGAAATGGAATTACGAAGATTTTCCTCGCGTACAGGAGCGCGGAGATAATTCCTGCGACGGATTAACAGCGGCAGCGGTATAAATTATTTAGAACCACGTTGCCGAAGGTAGACATACTTGCAGTGCCACCGGTTGGGAATAGAAGAAGAACATCTGTTGCTGTCTAACAAGAAAGAACGAACCCCTGAGATTTCAAAAACTAAAACTTTTCAGGTTTCCCGCTTCTCACACTTGCACCCCACGATACGAACACTGACAAGAGGAGGACACCATGTGGTAGACACCGATTTTGATGAGCCTTGGCACGATGGATCTATGTCGAAAATAAGTAAATAGGTGTCCGGGCGTTTCAGCCAATGGGCCTTAATAATAGAGATATGTACACGTAAATTATTAAAAATTTCATAGGTAGTAGCCGTGGGGTTTTAGTGGGTAAAAATCCCACACTACCCTAGCGCCCGCGGGAGATTCCCTTCTGGAGGCGTCGCGGTGCCTTTTGAAGATGTCTCCGCGTTAAAAAAAACTTTACAATTTTTTTTAAAATTATTTTTTCTAAATTCTTTTTTGAACTTGGGGAAATCTTCAAAAGGCACCCCGACTCCTTCAGAGGGGAATCCTCCCCGGGGGCGGCAGAGTAGTGTGGGATTTTTACCCACTAAAACCCCACTATGAAATTTTTAATAATTTCCATGTAAATATCTCTATTATTACTTATTTTCGATATACATAGATCCATCGTGCCAAGGCTCATCAAAATCGGTGTCTACCACACGGTGTCCTCCCCTTGTGAGTCCTCGCGGTTCGCGTGCCAGGCAGCACGACGAGTAATTCCTTTCTCCGTTGCAGGCTGATCGTGTTACCCTCGACGGGCATTTAACCGACTCGGTCAAGAACGAACGATGCAAATTGTATTGCGAGCTGCGATCGTGGTCGGGTCCATTGAACGAAGGAGCGAGAGCTCTAGGCACGCTAGGGACGTGTCTGGCAACGTCGTCAGGGAAAGAAACAACGGCACAGTTGGCAGCGAGGAGAGGTCGGCCCGATGGAACGGGGCGAAAAGAATAATGGATAATGGCGGGGCTCGCACGGCTGCCGGCCGAAATTGAATTTTCCTCGTGGAATTTGCGCGACGGAAGCTATGAAGTTGCACCTTGGAAATTATGCTCCCGGGGGCTGGTCCCTGCTTTCTGCTTCCATTTACGTGTCTCGGCCTCATTGTCGCCCACGGTCAGCTCGGAAATCTCTGATTAGTAGTAACGACTCGGCGGATCACATTTACGTCCGAGGACAATGTGGCCGTGGCAGAGCGTGTGGTGGATGTTCCGTCTTGCGAAACTTTGGGCTACAAGCTAACTTGGAAACGATTTAAACCAGACTGCCATGCTACATAATTGAGGCACCAGAATCCAGGATCAAGACACGGCGCACAGTGGTTCAAAAATGGGAAATTTTGGAAAAAAATTGGGTTCTCTATGTATTCTTATAGAAAATTTTGCGCTGATTCCGAATATATACCATGTTCCTATACCTAAAATAAACGATTCATGTGTTTTTTGGCCAAAAACCATGAAAAATCACGTTTTTTCACATATTTTGCGATATTGAGCAGTTTTATTCTGCCTCCATGTAATTTTGTCCAATAGAAAATTTGTATAGAATTAAAATATGCGTTTTTTTAAATTTTTTAAATTTATTTTTAAGGCTGCCGCCTCAAGTTTGTTATGGTCCGAATCGATCGAAGCGTCCCTTGTAAACAGACGGACCCTAATGAAACTACTGCGGTCGATAAAAAGAAGTTGTACAGAGTGACATCTCCAGGTACTCTATGTAGACGAATTTTTTACGCATTGTTGCCGCATTTTCCGATCTCTCCGTTTCTGCCGCGCTGTTGCCACATTTCTTTCTATCGAGAAGTCTTGAAGGAATACGGCACGAGAGCTGCGTCTAGCGTCAGAGCCTCGCTGAGCGTAAAGGAGGATAGCAATAATGAAAGATAGAGAGGTTGGGTAGTGAAGTTAGGAAACATGTCAATGAAACAATACTAATTTCCGTACCAATATTTTTTATTTATACATAGGAAGATGTAATATTTTGTATAATCAATGTACAAAATTAAAGCATACAATGCGAATAAGTTACATCACCGAAGTGTAACACGCCGATCGTAATGAAATTTATGAATGCTATAATTCTTCTAAAAGCATATGACGCTTTCTTTTTTATCTAGCTATACATCAAATTATCTTTTTTATCAACAAGAAGTGTCTGTTGTTTAAATACAAATTTAATAACGTAACCATTTTTTTAAAACATCAATTTGGACAAAAATATTTCAATTTAATACTCTTGTACATGCTTTTCTTCGGAATTGTTAGTCCACGGTTGTAACAATTTATTAATATAAACTAGAGATCAATACTAACAATACGTATATTTTGGAATGTCTCATTTATTCAGCTACGATCCTCTGTTTGCTTGTATGTTTGATTCAAACCTGGAAACTCAATTTTAACCCACTTCCAACCATCCCATTGTCTTGAAAGTTTGCAGGGGTGCGTAGTTTGGATGACAATCCAAAATTATGGAAAAAAAACTCCGAGGGGGTGAAAAAATGACCCAGTCACCAATAAATAGTAACCCATAACCACAAATCGACTTGAAATGAACCACTCGCGTTCTTTACGAACTTACAAGGGGACATCACGAATGTGGAAATCGCTTTTGGAACGACAGTATATGGGGGTCGTATTACTCATATAGTATCACAATACCATTTCGGCTTTTTGTCGAATGGACCTTCATTTTCGAAATATTATAGTTTCTACTTTTTAACGTACGTAGTAATTCAGATATATACCACCTATAGTAACTTACACCAAAGAAGGTTTCGTGGACACAACTGTAGCGCGTCAGATTTTCACGAGGGCGGCCGGGGTTCGAGTCCCACGCAAAATTCATTCTCACTTTTTTCTTTTTTTTAACAATTTTTCGCGTGGAAATATATTTTTTGGATATTACGTATTATATAGTACGTTACATATTACTCTACGCAAATTGGTTAAAAGTGCATTTATATCATAACATAATATTCTAATCATCCCTTTCGACCGTTCTTTTGAGCAGGTATAAGACCACCCTTACGATCAGAAGTAACGGCTATCCCATTTTACCTGCTCGACAATTGCAGCCGTCGAAAGTTTCGGAATGAAATATTTTCGCAGTACAAGAATATGATAACACCGGTGAAAGAGATGATTAGAATAATATGTTATCTTATAAATGCATTTTTAACCTTAAAATTTGCGTAGAGTAATATGTAACGTACTATATAATACGTAATATCCAAAAAATATATTTCCACGCGAATAATTGTTAAAAAAAAGAAAAACAGAGAGGGAAGAATGATGGAACTTGAGGGGGACTCGAATCCCGGCCGCCCTCGTGAAAATCTGACACGCCACAGTTGTGTCCACGAAACCTCCTTTGGTGTAAGTTACTATAGATGGTATATATCGGGATTACTATGTACGTTAAAAACTTTTTACAATATCTCGAAAACGAAAACCCATTCGATAAAAAATCGTTTAACATAACATTTTTTTATATATTTTTTGCCTCTAATCAAGTTACAGTCATGACAATAAATCAGTGCAACTTCATTGGAGAATTGAAATAAGACATTCCAGCATTCGTCCCCTTGAAATGGACGATTACAGATAAAAAAAAGTGTCGGATATTTTTCGAAGAATTATATTATCTTATTATCTTCTCTCATTCTGTGTAATTTCTCTTTTCCATTGACGGTCTTCTTACAATTTTGCCTTTCAATTTTTTTTTATATCTATCTCACAATTTTGAAAATTATACAATCGTAGGACATTTCTAAAGACACCTCATTTGTCCAAATCGGTGTATCCGTACAGGCTCTAGAGCGTAACATCTGGACATACAAACATAGCCTGATAAACAATGTATCCAGATATTATCTTTGCCCATCTTTGTTCTCCAGCCGCTTCGCCGTGATTCATTCAAGTCTTCCTGACGACAAATAGTAATAGGGGAAATGCGGCAACAACGCGATACGACTCTCGATACGTATCGGCAACTATGTCTTTCCTACATATATCGGCTAGCTTGGACTTCCACCGGTTCTGATGGTACATGGCGCGAATATACCATTAGCGCTGGTGACGGAGAATCCTTGAAGCATAATTCTGTAATTTCTCGAATCTGTCTCAGTATACAAGTCATAAATTCATTATTATTTCAACGTACGGTGCTTATTAGCGTTCAAACGCACCAGACCCGCCTGCACGGATGTCTAATGGAGGCAACTATACCCGTAAAAGCTTCCTTCTTGCCGATTCCACGACGTAAGTTGGTTGAAACGGGTTTGTTTACTACATCGCGTATACGTATAACGGTGATGCTACGTAGCTCGAATATACCACCAGCGCCGGTACGGAGAAGCCTTGAAGCTTCATTCTGTCAGTTTTCGAGTCATAAATTCATTATTATTTCCACGTACGGTGCTTTTTAGCGTTCAAACGCACCAGACCCGCCTGCACGGATGCCTACTGGAGGCAACTATACCCGCAAAAGCTTCCTTCTTGCCGATTCCACGACGTAAGTTGGTTGAAACGGTTTCGCGTATACGTACACGCTTTTCCTAGCTTGTGTGAGCGTACGCACACATTCAAGGCCTAGCGAGACGGCAGCCTTAACTGTCAATATTTGTTTTTTGAACGGATTTTGTACTTGTACAATGTTTAGACAATTTTGTCTAATATATCTGAATATATCAGTCAACGATATATTTTCTGGATAACATTTTTTTTTAGCCTCGTGGATCTTGCTATACGATGGGAAAATGTTATGGCCGATGTCTTTCACCATTTTTCTAATGACTTCATATTGATATTTATAAAGTTTAGCCTGAGCCTACTAGACTTGAGGCGCAATGCACGCCCGCACTCGCCTTCGGTTGTCTTTCGGCGGGCACCATGAAGAAAACTGCTCAATATCGCAAAATATGTGAAAAAAAACGTGATTTTTCATGGTTTTTGGCCTAAAATACATGAATCGTTTATTTCAGGTATAGGAACATGGGGTATATTCGGAATCAGCGCAAAATTTTCTATTGAAAGGCGACACCCACAAGAGCGATCGACGGTCAACAGTAGCAATTAGGTATTAACCTTTTTTTACGAAAAAAACTTACAAAAACGTTTGCATACGGTACAGACGGTGATGGACGGTGAAATTTTTTAATGGGAATTGTACCTCAAAATCTGTACTTTCAAACCTTTCCAGTGTCGTTGCGGAGGTAGACGGAGGTACCTGAAAAAAATGGTGATTTCTAAAACACCTCGGTATTCTTTGAGATATTGTTATATTCTGACAACAGTTTCAATTCTACTTCTTTTTGCTCTACACTATGTAAAAATGAGTAATAAAACTACTCCGGAAAAAACAGGTCCACTTAGTGATATGTAGAAATTTTGGCCATACTTCTTTAGTGCGAGTTTTTCCGCACTTGTAATCGGTTTTAGAGGCTAAGTGACAGGAAATGATCAATACATAACCGATGAAAAAACATACCTAAAAGAGCAATACGAAATTGTGACATGATTTTTTGAGTTTTTCCGCCTCTGAACCAGTGTGCGGCGATCCACTTTAGTGTTTCATGGAGTGCTACAATAATTTTGGAAAAATGTTTCTGTCGTAGCTGTGATCTGGGCCAGAGACGGGCAAAATTGTTATTTAAATAAAATTTCGAATAACGAATAAAAGATACAAAAATTGTAAATATTGACAAACGGGGACCCAGCCTCAACGGTGTGGACCTTGACATATGGTGTCAGGGTCAACATTCTGCACAAATTTTTCCTATACATGTAACCGTCGCTCGGCCTTAGTTTCTGAGATATTTGCAAAAAACTGTGATCGGCAGTTGGTTTGGGTTAGATGGTTTAGCGGCCCTCCGTGAAGGGGGTCCCAACATTTGGGAGATTTTAGATGGAAAATGTGCAAATCTGCCAAAAGTTGGCCTCCCTCCTCACGGAGGTTGAACCATCTTACCCAAACCAACTACCGATCACAGTTTTTTTTTTTTTTGTGAATATCTCGGAGACTAAAGCCGAGTAACGGTAACGTGTACTTATAGGAAAAAGTTGCTCAGAATTATGCCCCCGACCACATGTGTCAAGGAGAACGTCATTGGGTCCCCTTTTGTCAATATTTACCAGAAAATTATTCGACGTCGAATAAAGTTACAGTTACAATTACAAAGTGAAGTTAAAGTTAAAGTTGAATTTGAAAAATTTATTCTACCCTGAAGTTGAAACGATCGCCGAATAAGAGAATGAACTTTATTCGTCAAATAATCTAAAGTTACAGTAACTTTGATTTATTTCAGCTCTGATTTGGGTGATAATATATTGCGACCACTTGCTGTGACCACGTTAATTGGAATTTCGTAAGTGTACTTTGGGAATAATTTTCTATCCACAGGCAATTACCTTGCCCCACTGTGATTTGTAACGCGCGAGAATTAACAGAATTATAATCTACAGAGGTCTCGTCCGAGGGAATAAACGTCAATTTGTCGCCAGCTAAGAGTGGTTTTCCCCAAATGGAAACCGTTAGTTCGGAAAATGCTTCCCGATGGACTCGTTTGCTACGTGTTTAGCCTCGTTAGCCGTTACACGCGAATTCGAGCCTTTTACGTTTGCGCGGTGTACGTCCATGAACTCGCACCTTAATTTTGTACCCTACATGTTAGGCGCGAGGGTGAATCCCGCGAAGCTTGTCACGTTCGCATTTATTTAAATATCACCTACTGGAACTTCAAAGCATTGCAACACCTTTGGGCAGTGTCATCCACCAAGCTTATTCAAATTGAAAAATTATGATACAAATCACCACGTAGTCTTCGAATAAAATTCTGCTCGATACTTCCCTTCTCACATATTAAAAATAGGGATTGATGTGAAATATTAGTGTTTCGAATCGGCCTCCAGCGAGGAGGAAAGATTCCATGAACGAAGAGGTAGACAATTCTTTTCGACTTACTCGACCATGTCGGACTCCTTGGCTACTCGACAGTGAACACCACGATCTACCAGACATTTTCCGCTCACAGGGTCCGGGGGCGCGAGATTGATGTAGGGTGGCTCTTCCAAGAAGGTTATTTTCAAATAAAACTTCTCTGGGACTCCTTGTGGAGGCGTATGGGTGTTCCCCGGCCAGACGATGTCCTTGATATCCAGACCCTCCTTCTCCCAGGACTTCCACACACCGATCTATTGACAGAAATGGAAAAACGGATGTCACTGTACCTTACTTTCTATGATAACTTGTAGGGGAGGTCGTACTGGTCACCTAAATCATACCTCATCAATTTCTCAGTTAATTAATGAATATAAACGACATCTGATGATAAAAATATCAAGTAAATGCGAAATAAGAAATAGAAACAAAATCTTAAGATTACACCTTATTTACACCTTATTTAGATTACAACTTTTTACCAGTTTATTTTACCTGATAACAACCAAACGTTGCAAATTTTGTCGTTATTTAATAACTATTTGTTAAATTAAGACTCAAAAATTATGCGATAAAGTTTAAACATTGTGGAATATATGCCCATCGATGAAAGTTGACATTTAAAGTGTCATCATATGCTTAAAAAAAATTTAAATTTAGATTTTCGACAAAAAGTTTTTTGCTTAAAAAATTGCAGGGTCAATTTGACCCAGTGTGACAACCGAGGGTTAAGTACGTGTTACATTCATTATAAAGTTTAAATTGATATTTATAAATAAATTGATCATGTTTCCTAAATCGTACCACTACAATCGTACCAGTAGGATTTGACAACTCGTATGTTATATTGGTTATGTACATATATCATATATATAGGTTATTGCGGCCTGTGTGTGATCCGTATACATATGTATATGTAACTATATGTAATAATCATTACTTTATGTTGAATACTTTCTTCTCTATTTGTTAATGATGCTATTTTTAGTGGAGGTACGATTTAGGAGACCGGTTGCCTAAATCGTACCTTTTACAGTATGTGACAAAAAGATTAATAACAAATTAATTTGTTCTGAACAAAAGGTTAAGCATATAATAGTACCCATACAGCACACTTCGTTGCAGCAACGTTGCAGCAACCTTGCCATGTTGCATGGTTGCAGCGCAACGTTGCTATAACGTTGCTGCAACATTGCCGCGCAACATTGCACGGGGCGGACATAGAATTGCTGCTGCAACGTTGCGGTGCAATACTGCACGGCAAAGTTGCAGCAATGTTGCAGCAATATTGCAGCAACGTTGCGGCAACATTGCAGCGGCAACGTTGCGGTGCAATACTGCACGGCAAAGTTACAGCAATGTTGCAGCAATATTGCAGCAACGTTGCGGCAACATTGCAGGATCATTGCTGCAACGTTGCGGCAACATTGCGACAACATTGCAGCAACGTTGCCGCAACGTTGCTGCAACTACCATTTAAACTTAAAATATTTCCGTTGTTTTTAATGATACGAGATAATGTCTAAGGAAAAAAGTGTTTGCTTCAGAGAGACAATTATTCTGACTAAGACGATTTTTTTCTCAAGGTTATATTTCCTGAAATTTCAAGATCATCGATGGTTTTTTTAATGGGATGGCGTACTTTCATTACTGTAACGTTATAGCCAATAAAAATACAAATTCAACCACGTCTAATATGTTGTCCTTTTTGCCTAGGAATCATTTTTTTCCTGAGACATTTTCTCGTATCATTAAAAACAAAGGAGATATTTTAAGTTTAAATGTTAGGTAACTCACCCTGTATATTTTAATATGTAGAATGACACAGGGTGGAAGTGTAGTACATACCTACATAGTGTTACAAAACCCTAATGGATTCTGTCAAAATGAGTCTTCGTTTTTAAATAATTTGAGTTTAAAGTTTTGCATGGTAGGAGTATAAGTTCGAATACGTTAGCACTCTTATCAATCAGTGGTTGTAGCTGCGGCGGTAAAGTGTTCGCCTACGACGCTACAGGTCGCCGGTTCGAAATTCCTTGGGGGAAAAAAATTTTCTTTGAGAAAAAGAAACACGGGCTTTATACTTCTATGATTCTGCACACACACACACACACACACACACACACACATATATACGATTATTTATATTTTTGGCCGTACTACTCGAAACGTTGCAGGAGGCGGACATAGAATTATTGCTGCAACGTTGCAGCAACATTGCGTGCAACATTGCAACCTTGCACTACAACGTTGCTGCAACGAGAGTGTGCTGTATGGGTAGGTGCCTAAAAGATCAAGTTACAATACCCAATAGTCATTTGCGTTGAAATTATTACCAAATATGAAATACACGATATAGGCAACCCTCCCCTACTCGTTTCATTCATGCATTACCTACCTGTCGGAAATATTTATTGCATCGCTCTCAAACTCACGTAGCACGCACAATTTCCATAGCAATGTGATTGACACGGATGATTTCGCATTCAACATATTTCGGCCTAGATAGTGAGCTACGCCCTTTTGCAATAAATATTTAGCAGTGTTCAATATTCTCTTCTCATAAATGAGAACGCGTTGAATTTTCCAGTGATGTAATAAATATATCCTCAGTGCCGTATAATTTCCAAAGAGGAGTTTTGCGTTTCGCTTCGGTGAAATAAATATGAATCACTGAAAGCCTCGCATCAAATACTTCGATACAAGCTGTCAGTAGAATAATGTGCTCGGGATGCGTGGAATCGATCCTGACAGATTGTCCCACTTTTTTTTAAACACCGTATATATCGATCAGAAAGGGCTGGATAAAGCGGTGGAATTTTCCAACGAGGCTGTTCGCGCCCGTGGACAAAGTAGAAAATATTGCGAGCGTTCAGGGGCGAAAAAGGGCGGGCCAGTGGAAGTTTGCCGTTCCGAATATGTAACAGAATGAGAAAGAGGGCGTCTCCTTTGTACGATCGGCCGACATTCGAATATTGGAATCCGATACAGATACAGGTCGAATGTGTTACGATGAAAATTCATTTGCGCGCGGCCCCCCCGCACGCTCCACCTTCTATCGCCGTGCCTCGCGCTGTCGACGTCGCCGTCTGAAGGCAGATCGCAATTTTTCATTCTCCTCTGACAGGAGAGAAACAGAAGAGGCAGGGGAAGGAGCGACAGCAATGTTTCGCGGCATGGTTTGATTAAGTCTGACAGGCGTCCGCCGATACCCTGATCGGAGACACGCGCTCCACTGTTATTAAAAGCACCGACTCGATAGACCGATTTATCGGGAGATTTCAATGGTCCCCGTTGTATAGAGGTTTATTGGGGATTTGGCCCTCGTCTAATCTTTCGTTCAGCACGTAATTATACGATCTATATTCCTGCCCTGTTCTACTATGCGAAACGCACTAAGCAGTCTACGCCAATGACAGGGGCACCTCGGACGCAAAAGGAGAATTTTTTAATTTTCATTCAGAGGTTCTTTCCAGAAGTCGCACAGTGTTACGCGTACATGGACCAAAGTCAAGAATCCGAAGAGTTTAATCCACAAATTCTTGTATCTTAAAATGTTAAAAAAGGAACGTAGGTTTCAATGTTACCCATAACTTCTGCTGAATTTACTGATTTGTTGTCAAAAGTGATACTAGAAATTCATTACAAATTTCGGTGCATTTTTTCAAATACGTGCCATTGGCAGAATGTTTATGCTTTTCATTTGGTTTTCATAAGTTGTGTTTAATACTGTCGTACCTTCAAAACTGCCGAGTCAGTTTTTTACAATACTAACAATTTGTACTAATTCTTTGTGTTAAATGTTTATCAACTTCGATGAGACTTTTAAAAAAAATACCTCCGTGATTTTTTGTATATTAATTTAGGGATCATTAAACTTTATATTAAAGTCAATTTCAACTGCTCGAATTTGCACGACACAGAAAAAATAGCCAAAATCATTATTAAGACGTTCACCGCTCCGGCCCTTAGCGTAGTCGCTGGGGCTCCTCTCGTGCGTCCCGCGAAGGCATAAGACACTTATGTTAGTCTAAACATTCGCCTTTTCTCATTGTTCATACAATGCATCGATCACTACCATGATTTTTCCATCCTGGATGCTGTCTCCAGTTTTAAAATAGCAGTCAAACGCGATACACGTGATAAAAATAATTTAATAAAAAAATGTTTCGAACAAAAGTTAGTCAGTATTCAGTTGACAACAAATTGCAAAAGTTAATATTAATAAAAAGCTTTTTATTCACTGAAAAATCAAGGTCGCCTTAATTTTTTTAATGGAACTGTATATTTTTTTATACACCAATCGATACATCTTTATATTCTCTTTAAAAAAGTATTAGGGTACTTAGGACGAAAACTGATTAGTTCAGAAGTTGTGAGTTTTGTCCCGAACGCCCATATACGGCGTCACACTGGGAGTCGAGGTATCTTGTTTACAAATTTCACCAGTCCAGTGGTGTTCTGTGCTTTTCGGTGTGAGGCACCCCTGTCATCGGGCGCAAAAGGAGAATTATTTTTAACTTTTATTCAATGGGTCTTTTGAGAAGCTTTGGTTCTAGGGCGACAAGCACCCTAAAAGCAGGCTCTCACTACGCTACACCTCGCCGCGCCTCGCCACGGCTCATTTTATTCTTCCTATGCTTTTCTTATGTAGTCTGATAATTTGACTTACACTGCGCCTCGCCTCGACGCGACTCCGAGCCGCGGATACTTCCTCGGGAATATTTTGAGGACGAGAGTACCTTAACATCGGCCCTGCGCTACGTGAGAATGAAAGGAAATTAGAATCACCTCATTATTTTCGAGAATTTTTTAATAACAAAAGAATCTTACTGCTTTTTACTGTTTCACTCGAGTTGTTACTAACTGGATTATCATCAGCTACAGTTTACACTGCAAAACTAGCGATCCACCCCCTCGGGTGGAACCCCCTAAATCCATTTCGTATCGAAAATATGGAAGACTCGTTTCCCCCAGCACGCGAAGGGGTTCGAGTAATTACGAGGGGCGTTGTAAGTGCGCGAAATGACGTCGTTGAAAGTTCCGCGGGGCTGAAATCGAGATTACGGAACGGCGCGGCGAGAGCGACGTGCCGGTTCAGATTTACGGGAAAAGGTGGCCACGGCCGGCGAGATTAATGGAAATAATGCGGCGCGGAACCACGATGGCGGCGGCCACACAGAAGCACGAGATACTGGAAAGTAATGTGCTCCTGTCAAGTGGCTTACTGAGCTACCGGGGATATGCCGAGACATGTCGGTGCACAAGAGAGTCATACGCGTCGTTGGCCGATGATTAATGCCGTGGCCCGTCTTTACGAGCTCCACTATAACGCCCAGCTCCAGCTGTAGCTTGGAAAACTCCGCGGCCAGTTGTTTCTTCGAGCATGGTTGCCGGGAACACGAGGGATCATTATTATGTCCACTTTAACATGGGAACTGGCTTTTGCTGCTGCTGTATTGGCACTAGGCGATTGCGATCTTAAATGGAATTGGAAATTTATGTCCAATCAATAAATACCTGGTTAAAGATTTTCAAGCGTGAGAGTTAATGGTTAATCTGGTAATTTTCACATTAATGTCAGATTGGTACCGGCGCACAGTGGCGTGTTTATAGGGAAAAATTGTGAATAAATTATTTTATGCCCTATTCCTACGTATTTCGACCTGCTGATTTCAAATATATTGTTATTTTTGTTGTAAACTAAAAAGTGGTAAAAATGAAGGTTTCATTTGTTTAAAAAAAAACATAACTCATAAACTATTTATTAGTATGAAAAGAGGTTATCCAATGGTATTTCTGCATATATTTACAAAATACAAAAATTGCATTTTAAGGGTTGGTGGTGGGGGTAACTCGAAAGGTATGGATGTTTCGAAAATTAATTTTACGCGGTTTTGTAGATATAAAAAAAAGATGTAACTTCTGTTTTAACTTCTTTTCGATATCTCTCACCATTCTCGAGATATTCCACGAAAATAAAATTCTGTTTTTTCGAGGGGTAATTTCACCCCCTAAAACCGTACGATGGCACCAACAAAAAATATAGTTATGTTACGGGTGAATGACTGCACAATTACTACACTATTTGCACCCCATGTTTCATAATTTTCTGAATTTCCGGGTTTCCTAACTTCTCTTGTTAATCAGCTACCTACTGAGCATTCGGACGTTAAGGGGGCATTCTACAGCCTCGGCTGAAAGTTTTTATAATGAAATTAACATTTAACGTTTTCAAACTTTTGAAATACAAGATAAAATCTTTGTTGTTTGCTTAATTCATTTGTTTACACAAATATTTATTTTTGTACCTCTTCTTATAACTTTGGGGGGTGGTTTTACTCCCTAAATATGCAAACAGGCAAAATAAAAAGACACGTATTTCTTATTTTCCGGTCCTCTAAAACATATCCAAAATCAAAAGCAATCGGAGGGAACCTCTCCTTTTAAATCATAAAAAAGGAGACGGTTTGCTGCCTAGTTACTTTTACTTTACAATGGTTTTCGGCACCTAACACAAAAACGTGCGCCTAGCAGCAGCTGATTCCTTTTCTATTCGATAGTATACACTTCTGCCTTCCTTATAAAACAACGTTTAAAAAATCGGAAAACGTTGATCTATGGATCATTTTGTTCGCCTTGAAATATACTATACTGTCAACTATATCACAGATTTGTTGCAATTTTTGATGCCCCAAACTCAGAAGAAATAGAACGCCCCCAGAAGTGCCTCAAAAATTTTGTTCAACTTTAAACATTTATAGAGCAGTCGGTAATACTTTTAAAGAAAAAACAAATTTTGACCATTATACTAGACATATTTAAGAACATTTTCATGTGTTTACATTTTCATTATCTGTCAAATTTGAAATTGAATTTATTCACAATTCCCTAGAAAACACGCCACTGTGCGGCGGTAACGGTCGAATGGGAACTGAAACACATAAGTCGTTGCTTCCTACACGGAATGTAAGAGAGAGGGTGTAAAAGGCATGTCGTGTGTGTCATGTAAAATAGTAGAATGTAAGAAGCCAGAAAGGGCTATAAGCCAAGTTAAATATACAGTAAGGTGCAACAGTGAATACACTCTCTTTAAAACGGAATAACTTTTTTAAAATGGATCCAACCGACTTGAGGTTTTTTGAGAAGGTAGAAGGATTAGTTTACTACGTGACGTGTTTTGTCGTTTTGAAAAAAATTGCAATTGGTCGGAATAGCAACAAAAATAGTAAAGGATGTTTTTTTATTTTTTTTTTTGTGAGCCTGTAATGAAAATTCAAAAAACCCGTTTGTAGGTTGAAGTAAGTTGTATGCATGCCTAACATTTCATCGAAATCGGTTAACGTTGTTCTGAGCTACAAATGCTGAAAGATCGCGAAATTCCCGAAATCCGCGATTTTCGACCTCATTTGCGATCTTTAAGCGTTTGTAGCTCAGAGCAACGTTAACCGATTTCGATGAAATTTTAGGCATGTATACAAATTACTTCAAAGGCCAAAGGTTTTTTTTGAATTTTCATTACAGGCTCACAAAAAAAGTTTAAAAAACAACCATTACTATATTTGTTGCTATTCCGACCAATTGCAATTTTTTTCAAAACAACAAAACACATCACGTAGTAAACTAATCCTTCTACCTTCTCAAAAAACCTCAAGTCGGTCGGAACCATTTTAAAAAAGTTATTCTGTTTTTAAAGAGAGTGTATTCACTTTTGCACCTTACATGTTAGATATCAATAAATATAACCAATCAAGAATTGCTCTTAGGTAGGTATCGAACCTGAATATCTATGATGAACACAAGCTTGTTACAGAATGCGTGAGGCTTTACGTGGTGAATTGGTTTTAAAGCGTAGTAAAGGTATACGACATGGACCAAATCTGTAGAATGATTTTGGATATTGTATCGTTTTATTAAAGTACACGTACACGCAGGCAGATGATTGGATATTGGATAGACTATATGTAGAGAGGAGGAGGACGCGAAGTAGAGTACGTATAACGCTGCAAGGGAAGGAGGACCGTACGTGGTCGGACGTGACTTGCAAACCAATACCCAGAGACTCTCTCCAGGCATGACTAGCAAACATGGGAGGACTCTAGAATCGTGCACGAATTCATTCGGAATTTACTAAAAATTCCTAATTTACGTGTTTATTCTGCCAGAGGATATTTGGGGGCTTTTCAAATTAAAGGGATAATTAGCGTGTTTTTCGTGTACTCAGTACAAGAGGCCTCTTCGTTCGACGAAGTTTCATACAAATATTGTTATATTTTCAAGAAGGCCTTTGCAACAGAGTTGTCGAAATACCCGCGTACATAACAAAGTAATTTTTCAACCTACTTAGTGCTCCACTTTCTCTATTAATTACTCAGCGCGGTAGTAAGTTCTTCCTATTAAAATATTAAATAATTTCGAACACTCCGTCCTCCCGCGGCTCGGATTACCCGCTCGCCCGTGAATTTCGCTTGCGTAACACGATCCGAATGAAAGAAAAATTAATGATCTGCTGCTTAATCATGATCTTCATTATCGCGACGGCGGCGTTACCCAATCGTGTTTCATGGTAAATACGATCTGCTTCATCCCGCTACCACAACTCGCGACAGGCACTCCTGAAATCCACGAGCGTGAATAATGACCCCGATCAATTTTCAGGGTCCATTAAGGGCGGATATCATGGGCACGAAAGAGTGGGAATACGATGGCGTAGCAACGAAACGTTTTCTATAAGATGAAAAGAGATACTTTAAGATAAACGAGAAAATTTCGCGCAAGTTCGGTGGTTCGCGCGTCGTAAACGAAATAAGCTTTTCGTTATTCCGTGGACGAAAAGGTAGAAGGAGCGAGGTACCTGGGCGCATATCATCTCCTATAAACATAAATGGAACGATGGATTGTCGCTAAAGTTTGAAGCGAAAATGTGCTCGTATTCCATAGATCATTCTGATTACAAACTTCTACTGTGCACGAAATGTAGGGGAGAGTTGCCAATATCGTACTGGTCACCTAAATCGCACCTCATCAATTTCTCAGTAATAAAATTAATGAATATAAACGACATCTGATGATAAAAATATCAAGTAAATGCGAAATGAGAAATAGAAACAAAAGCTTTGGAGCTTACACCCTATTTTGTGCGCGCTGTAAACATTTAAAAAAATCAGGTATGATTGATGTAACTTTTTACCAGTTTATCTTAGCTGATAATAATCAAACAATGCAGTTTTATCCGGTATTTTTGTATTTATTCTAAAAGCGGGTCTAATGTAGAATATTTTACATTCATTTTATGCACACATTACATTCATTATAAAGTTTAAATCGTTATTTAGAAATAAATTGATCCTGTTTCCTAAATCGTACCACTACCATCGTACTAAGGATTTGAGAATAGGTTATGTCATATAGGTTATGTACAAATATCATTTACATTTATGTTGAATATTTTCTTCTTTATTTGTTATTGACGCTATTTTTACAAGAGGTACGATTTTGGAAACCGAGGGGTACGATTTAGGAGACCGGTCGCCTAAATCGTACCTTTTACAGTATGTCACAAAAAGATTAATAACAAATTAATTTGTTCGGAACCAAAGGTTAAGCATATAATTATTATTATTATTTATTTATTTATTTGTATTATTTATTTAAACGGGACTAGCCCTTAGTATACACTGTACAGTTAATAACAATGTTGTGTGAGGTATTACATAGATATTAAATTACAAGACTAATTATGCAACCGCTTATTGCTATTCTATGGGAATAATTTTGCGCACCGCTGACAGAAAGGGCGCTAGAGCCTTATTAAAGAAGTCCAACTCAGAGCAATATTTGTTCGCCAGGTTGGATATTCTGTTTATAGAATCAGCATGCGCTACTCTGGTCGTTAAGAGCGCGGGTTTAAGCAAGGGAAATGATCTTATCCTTCGTTCAGGCGCATTTAGACAAATTTTGCCGAGGATCTTGGGACAGCAAATATGTCCGTTTAAAATTTTGAAATTTTTACAGTAGTCACTTGCGTTCAAATTAATACCAAATACGAAATATAACGTAAAATATCTTAAGGGGAGGTTCCGGTCTAGAGCCCCAAAAAATAGGTGATCTTTAGGAATTAATTAAAGGAAAACTACCACATATAACTTAATGGGACTTTTTGCATTGCATTGAGGATGTCTTAAATTATAGAAATATATTTTTTGTTTTATAATTAATCATTGCAGACGGCACTGGGGAGTCGTTAAATTCGAGGCGTCAAAAAATTCATCCAAATTGGTGGGACCTGTATCTCCAAAAGTTATTATCAGATTCGACAGAAACTTTCTTTATTTTAAAGAATATACTTCTGGCTAGGGAGGAAACCAGACAAAATTACAAAAATGATATTTTTGTGAGAATAACGACACTTGAAGTGTGAAATTACTTTTTCCCTATATTTTTCGTCCTTTCAACGCCTTTAAAAATGATAAATTTTCACTATTTTGTAATTTTTTCTGCCCCCCCCCCCCCCCTAGCCAGAAGTATATTCTTAAAAATAAAAAAGTTTCAGTCGAATCGGATAATAACTTTTGGAGATACAGGTCCCACCGTTTTGAGAATAAGGTAAATGTCCCAATTAGCGACCCTGTAAGATCTACTCGCACGTTCTAACATATTTACATATTCAAAGTATTTATCCCAGCTACTCATTAATAGCCTATCATATGGCTGGTTCTTTTCCAGTATGGAAAAGGCCCCTTTTTATAATGAAATTGTTCGAATAAAATTATTAATAATAAATATATTATATGATGCACGTGTACCTAATTTTGACCCTCAATTCTCTCTTCGTCCCAAATAGTGACCTATGTCAGACCGGATTATTGACTCGTACATAATGCGTGGAATGGATGTTTATAAAATACTTAGTACAAAACAAAATAGCTTTTATTATTAAATTATTATTAAATTATTATTGTAATTCAACACAATAATTTGCTGGGAATAGTTTCTTCATCGATTATATTCTTTATTAGACATCTTTTTTTCAGGTTACGATGCAAACTGACAAAACACGCGGGATGAAAACATGACATGGCATCTCGTGTCAATAATAGGAATTCATACATTTTACGAGTACCGATTATTGACCCCCATAATTATTATGAATTTAATACAAAATTCAATGCAATTTTTTTAAATAGTGAATTTACAATTATTTTTGAACTTATTTGAATATATTTTTCCTACATTAATATGCGCATGCAAGAAATACTTAATACTTAAAATTTGGCCGTTCTTAAGTTCGGTAACAAGAAACTACTTTTTTACGGATTCGCGGATAATTATATGTTATGATATACATTAGCGAAAACATCAGCAAGATACTTTGAACATTGACGAATCGAATTCAATAATTTTAACACCCGTTCGGAACAGAAAAAAATTCATATTTAAATATAAACGATAAAGTGTCAATAATTAAGACTGGGTCGCTAATTGGGACATTTACCTTACTGTTTCGAGAAAAACGCGTTTAAAGTTTTACCTGAGCGCCGAGTGGCCGGTTGTTGCGCCCATGCATTTGCCGCTACTCAAATGCCTATAACTTCCGGAATTTTACGAATTTCAACAAATCCTTTTAAACACGTATTCCTGAAAGGTTGAACAATCGAAAAGCGAAATAAAAAAAATCGACTTTTAGACCGGAACCTCCCCTTAAGTGGTACGATATAGGCGACTCTCCCCTACGACGTACCTACATAGGTTTCAAAGATATAATCAAATAACTTAAATCAACGATCAACTGGAAATACGTACACGATGAAACTATCTGAAAGTACGGCCATAATAATCTAGCAGACATTAATGCAAAGTATCTATTTTATAGTCTTTGGCGAAGTTGCTTCAGTTGCATCGTGAAAACACTGTAGATGGCAAGTAGCATGCTACCACCTTTATCCTACCATCCCAGTGTGATCGCGTCTGCCAACAGTAATATGTTCATTTATGTGCTGCGTGGAACTTGGAAACTCCCGTGTACCGCGCGATCTCGTTAGGTACCTACGCCACCATTAATCATGATCCATTAGCAGTCATACATTTTAGCGGGCGGTGTTATAGCTTGTTAGATAGTATATTACTTGGCTAGACATTATGGCGTGCTCCACAGCACGCTGGAGGTAAGAAACTTCTTCTTCCGGCCCCTGCAGACAGTTCGAGCTGTTCGATGGCTCAATTACGCGTGACAGGTTGAATGTGGTCGATAACGAAGCAACTTTCAGCCTCTGGGAAAGGAAGACCTCGCCGATTGTTTCTCTTCTGTCGGGATCCGCCGGGCGTTTCATCCATTGTGGTTGCAGAAAGCTGACCGGTAATAAACTTCTCCACCTTTGACCGATAATAATTCCGTTACTATAAACTGATGTGAAAATTCAGTGTACACCTTTTCTCTCTCTCTCTCTCTCACACTTCGATTGTTTATCGTTCAGTTGTAGCTATCACGTTGATTCGCCTGAAAGGCGAGATTTCTTCGGCACAGCTACTGAAAGGAATTTAATCGACCGCACCTGTAACGTAACAGGCTGGCACCGATCATCTTCGCGGAATGGTTTACCTCTCAAGCTGTGCGCTCGTACACCGCCAAGAGAAATAAATAGGAATTGCCAATCAGCCGAGTTCCGACGAAGTGCTCCCGTTACTATTCTCCGCAGGCGTCTGGTACAATCGTTCGATAGCAGTGTCGGAGTTGTTTGCACGTATAACGCGCTCGTGGGACTTCATTTTTTCACCATCGAACAGCTCCGATGGGGTCTGAAACGTTGAGATCCCATTTGCCGAGTTCACCGAGCTCCACGCGTCGCAGCTTCTTTCTGCATTTCATCACTCTTTTACCGAGCACGATCCAGTCCTTAGTCCCCCATTCGTGGAACACCGAAAGCGGTTGCTCTCGCCGAACTCTGTCGCATAAATTGCAGATGAAAGCTCGGTTTCGCTTTGCCTCTTCGTTGTCTCGCGGTCTCGTTCATAAACTACGTCGGATGAACCGAGAGCCGTAAAGCCGGGCTGGGGGAGTAGATCCGTCGCGGCAAGTCAGTCTTCGCGATCAGCAAGTTTGCCCCGCGGAAGTTTTGCAGATTAGCGACAATGCACACCCCCTTGGGCTTCTCCATAACGATTATGAGGCAGGTCTGCCGCGATTGGAACGCGGCCAAATGTCGCAAGTTGCATCGGCGGCTGCAGGAAGTGCTCGGCTAAATACTTAACGACGCGAGTGCCACTGTAATCTCTGCCTCGCCTTTGCGTACAAGGACCGTTGGGCGATTCGATTATCGCTGAGACAGCGATAACTATAATCGTCTGGAGTGTTTACCGTTTCCACTGCGATTGTCGTTTGAATCTGAACTGTTCCGATGGTTACCTCGGAGGACGGCCCGAGCGTGTCGAGAGACGGGCCCCCTTGGCGTTTAACTCTGTCGTTGCTGTTTACTTGCTCTGATTGTTACGACTACACGTCTTGCGGGAGTTCTCGAACTTTCCAAGAAATTTTGAGAACTTCATTATCAACTCCTGAACTCTAATCCAATTTCAGTTTGAATGTTTTGTAGAAGTCGGAAAAAGGGGAGCCACGGCGCGCACAGTGGGGTATTTGACCACAAAAGCTGGCCAAAATTCTAGATGCTTTAGAATTTGTTCAAACTTGGTATATAGGGGTTGTTGGGGTCGCTGATTTTGAATCTGATGTCAAAACTTCAAAATTCAAAATGACAGAAAATTTGCCAAAATTATTTTTTGTTGTTTAATGAGAGGCAGAAATACTTTATTGATCTCAAAAAATATATTTGTGTCACAATAAAATAATTCGAGATCAATCAGATGACGGTGTCCACGCCTCCTCGGCGGAAGACACCTTAGCTACGTCCTCTTCATCATGGGAACATGAATCTTGTGTGTCCAAGGGCCTGTCCGAGTCACCAAGAAGAATCATTTCTATAGATTCTTTGAGGAAGGGATTACTTGTCTTTAATGGTAGGGGAGAGGCTTGTAGGTTGCCACCCCTTAGCTTTTTTATCATAACTCGTCATAAAATTAACGTATCGATGATTTATGGTATATGTTGGAAAGAGGAAGGGTAAAGCTACAATTCTGAGCTACAAATCATGTAAACTCTCGAAAAAGAAAAATTATACTGCAAATTATCGAAAGTATCTAAAATTGACTCCTTGAAATATTGGCTTGCAGGTTGCCACCCCCTAGAAAAATTGCTGAAAGTGTAAAAAAAACTGAGCAACGCTTCAAAATCCTTAATGCCGCGTTCAGATTTTCTTGACCTGCGTGCTGCCATACTAAAAATGTATCAAAAATGTAAAAAATAAACGAAAATATGACTAAAATGCAATAAAAACACTTCACTTCAAACTCAATGACAATATTAAACATCACATAATCACGAAAAATGACATTTGAGTGTAAACAAGCGGGAAAGAGAGAGGTGGCAACCTGCAAGCCAAAAAAGGTGGCAACTTGCATTCCGACGCATTTTTGGAATATATGAAAAAAAATGGTCAATTCATGATATGTTTGGAAATCTGTTGGGCATATATAAATTAGATGAAAAAAAACAACACAGTACGAATAGTTATCTTGAATTGTCGATGAAAATGTTCAATTTACGAGCACAGGGAAAACACACAATTTCAACAGTTCAATTACTTGACAAACACTATATTGCCCTTCGCTCAGAAAACACAGCGTTATTGCGTCTGTCCGCTCCAGAGGTTAATAAATAGTGACATCTACTCTTTTAACGTCGATTTGAGTCAGAGTTCAGGTTATGACACTGCTAGAAAGTCGAAATACAGCAGGGGTGGCAACCTGCAAGCAGTGGCAACCTGCAAGCCTCTCCCCTATTGGTCTCATGCCTGTTAACACAGGAATGCGACCGTACAGGCGTACGTGAAACGCTACAACTCTCGATTATCATTTCTAGCTAAATTAGCTATAAAACTTCCAGGCGGACGCATGCGGAACCAATTTTTTTTGCATTGTGATCACAAAGCTTTATCAAATGTAATGACACCAAGAAAAGCATCGGGACGCACCCGGAAGTATAACAAAATCGTTAATGAAATCTTATAATCGAAAAGAAAATTTACTGAATTCTCGATTATCGTCAAACGTTAATAACTATACAAATATATATGATGAAAAACTAAAACCTGTTCGAAAGTACAGTATATACTTACCTGAAAAGCTTCCGTAATGGAAGAATTCACACACTTTCCTTACAACATGTAAAAATCACTAATAAGGTAACGATGTTTCAGTGGGTGGTTAAGAAAGAAATGCGTGCTCTAAAATCTCCTAACTTTTGACGAAGCCCGTTGCATCATGAGTGCACAAATGAAAAATAAAATATTGCTACATTGTTCCTCACATATTCAACTGTCACGAGCAGCAAAAATTTTACGGCGAAATTTTTGAAATCGACTTTTGGCCAGCTTTTGTGGTCAAATACCCCACTGTGCGGCGCCGGGAATCGAACCCGAGCCGTCCGCGTGCTGATCAGTCGCGTTTGCCACCACGGCTACGCCGACTCTCCGCGGTCCCCTGTCTTCCGAACTCCTCATAAATGGACGCCACCTATGGGGGCCTCATCGCCTATGGGCCGTTGCCCAAAATGCCGGTTGCCTACTACAATTTGTTATTAAGACCTTCGACTTCCTTTACATCCGGAAATCTACAATGGCACGTTCCGTTAAAATAATAACAGTAGCTTCCAAACGTCCCCCAGCTACATCCGCCTAGGAAGAGACTCCAGCGAACCTTCGACCCGTATTCGAAATATTCGCAGCACTTAATCGCCTATAATTTAAACGACATTTGAGCGTATTAATTAAAACGAAACACTCGGTGCACTGTAATGGAAACACCGCCAGCAGCCCGGGAGGACGGAAATTCATTTCGGACCTGGCGGACTGTTGCGCGGGCGTCGAAGTCTAACCGTCAAGTGGCAACATCTGTTAGCGCCAACGCAATGCGAACAATCTCCTTAATTACCTGGCGATGAATGTGTACGTCGCCCACGCACTCGGAATTATGCGACTGCGTCCCAGCTGGGCTGTATTCGAGCGCACGTGTGCGGGCACCAATCTCTAATAGAGGCGCATAGCGCGACTGGAATCGAGGCCCTTCACGTGCCCACGAGAATGCCATGCCGAACCGTTAATATCGGCACCACCCAGCTAGCTCGGTACGTTCGCGACGACTGATTAATTGTCAGCTAACCAAAAGAGGTTTAGTAATTTGCTCACGCTCCATCGTTCCGTCGAATTGACTCGGTGTCCGGCCGATCGAAGAGGCTACTTGCTGTCTGTGACAAGCTCTGAGGACCAAGTCGGTAGGGACAGCTTGGACGCAGATGTACTTGTTAATTTTCGATTTAATTTTCTGCTTTAACCGATACTGGCAGAGAATATCGATGGGTTACTGTTTGTGCACGAATATTGTATGTACATTTTTAGCATTTTTTTAGAAAAAAAACAGGTTTAAATATGCAATGGAGTATACAATGAAGAAATATACTATATTTGACCAGTTTGTGAAGTGGAAATAAATGTGATTAGCATAAAAAAACAGTCCAAAACTATTTGTTGCATATAGAAATTCAAATTTCATAGAAAGTGCACATGCAATATTTGTGCACTAAGCCGCGAATATATTTGGAAGTATCATGTAACTCTGAAAGGCTTTGTATCAAAACAACACTTTTCAAGTTGGCGGGAAAGATAGCAAAACACTTTTCCCAGGGCTTTTTAGTTAAATACTGACCAACCATCGTGAATGCACTAAAAACATGTATGAAAAAATGAAATTAAACCATATTTTTTTGCATAAAAACTGCGAAATGTTGTCCTCAATCGTAACGTTTCCCTTTAAAGACCCACAATTTTGTCAATTTTAGACTTTTTGTTATTTTTTTAATTCATCGACAATATAAGTTTATGAAAATTAAGGAAAACTTCGGTTTGTTTATTTTGGGCAAAAATTAAAGGCTCCATTTTTCCCGCGATTGCACAATTCCAATGGTGAGGTGCTTCAATGATTAATCAATTTCTGTACGATGAACTTGAAATTTTTTAATTAAATTTGTTTTTGTATCGTATAAATATGTATTAAAATACCCCTAAAGTTCTAGAAAGATCTACTCTATTCATTTGTGGTAAAAAGTTCGCGAAAATCTCCTTCTTCCAGCATCCTAAATCAGGTTCTTTCCTTAAACAAAATTACTTGTTTTCTCTTTATACACAGATTGCGCCATTCGAAACAACAGAGACTGTGAACATCTTAAAGAAGCATTAAACATTATATTTCTCCGTGATCAGCTGGTAAAATTAAACTAAATTGTGGCTACAGTAGTCGTCAAATACCGTTGAATAAATTTGTAGAGTATAAATCGTTACAGGGTATACCCAGTTGTACCTTCTCCTTCAAACAGTCGCTCCGATATCAATTAATATTCCTCTTCCTATCGGCAGTTGTTTGCGATGCTTTGTCTCGCCAACTTGTAAACTACAAGTTCGCGGATGCACTCGCTGCCTGTGTTTCAATTGGATTCCCTCACCGCGACGATTCTCTTCGAGCACTCATGCAATTCAATCGACGCATTGCCGGTTATAACGTAGACGATGCGATATGCATGTGTTACATTAATTATTTTTAATAGACGAGCTAGGTGCTATGAAACTGTGTCGAATTGTGTTGATAATTTCGATAGTTTTAAAACAAACAGTTGATCGTAGAGTATACCTACTCAGGATTATTTTTCAAATATTTGGATAGTGATGGTATTATTTTTTTAAAATCATTTCTGAACTCGTGAAATTGTTTCTCCTCTGGCGCATGCGTTGCTGCCACGCAGGTCGGGAAGGTCTTTGGTCGAGAACGATCCGACCACAGCTAATCACTTTAAGCACGCTCGCGAAATTCCAACTCGCTGGGGAGTTTACGGAACAAAGTTTGCGGCGGACAGTCGCATTCGCAGTCGAATCTCGAAACCGAAAGTGGAGCATAACGTGGAAAATTAAAAACCCGATTTAGCAAAGTTGAAACTGTTGCGTGAAGCACCGACGAAGCCAGCCAGCTATGAAAAATTTCCAGATGATAATAATAGAGAGTTTAATGCACATTTCATGGTCAAAAGCGTCGTTGCCACCACGATGGCGAGACTGCAGTCGCTGGGAATTTGCAGCAAGTGTAATGTGAAATAATTTGGGCATTAATGTTTACACTTTTTTCGGGTTAAAATTAAATGATGAAAAGAAATACGAATCTGGTATTACTAAGATATTATCTTACTGAAATTAAGAGTATTAGGAAGCTTTGTAATGAGCATTTGAATAAAGTACCAAACAAGTGTACTGGTACAGTAAAAATATGGTGAATAGGGTTTATACAAAAACCGACTTTTGAAAAAACCGGTGTTCGAATTCCACTATTCCAAAAAACATCGATTAAACCAGTTTTCGAATTTTCACAAAATATATAATTAAGATAGAAAATAAATATTTGTACTTATTTAAACAAAATTCAGTTTTTTTTTTAAATATTTATGGAATTAAAAAAATATAACAAAATAAAAAATATATTCTATCTACGAAATCAAAAAAATTATAATAACTAAAATCCATACAAATCCGTACAATTTTTCAGTTCATTTAATATTTATGGATCTACAAAAATATAACACAATAAAGTACACTGCATACAAAACCAAATGAAAGAAAAACTAAAATAACTAAAATCCGTACAAAATAGATTATAAATCTTTATTTAATTAAGTATTTTTCTTCCGAAAATACGAACTTATGATGATTCGTTTTACAGTAAACTGTTACCTACTACAATATGCTTGTGTACAATATACTTAATACATATTAATTTTAGTATATAAAATCATTTTTTAATTTAAAAATCGGTTTTCGAATTTTACAAATTTATAAAAAGAACCGGTTTTTAAAAACCGACAAACCCTAATTGTGAAATGTTTAATGTTTAATTTTGGATATTTGGTAGTTTGGTATTTGTAATTTTGGTATTTACAAAACAATTAGATATTGTCATAAAAATCTGTAAGTATGGATAAACGCAGGATTGACGTCATGCTTGCAAAACTTCGGCAAAATGAGTTATGAATTGAGGCCAATCAGACTCTGTTCGTCCAATCTTCAAACGCGGAATTGCATTTAGTCCGATACGTTTTGTTTTCCGCGCGACAAACCGGGTTATACGGTGATTGTGTTTTTCAAAATCACGTACCACTGTCATCGAGGTTTTTCCATTGAAATCCAGATTTCGGACACGAAATCTTGTCGCTTGACTTTGCCTCGCATCCGCGTGGATTCCCAACGATCCTTCCTTCCGACAACTACTAAACCTGCGTCGGATAAGTAATAACACTAGCCCAAATAGTAGGGGAGAGTCCTACACTACCGGCCACTCCAAGTTTTTGTACTATACCTTGGGCTGTTATTAGCAAAAATCAAATTTCAAAAAAGTAATTTGTAGTACAAATTGTGCTTAATAAAAGCGGATAAATCGTTTTTCTTAAATTTTATCATAAATATGAATATTATTCGTTGGAATAAAAATGTCGTAATTCGGAGCAAACGAAAAATTGTCGTCCAGCACCGGCCCAACTACTTAGTTAGTAGATTTTAAGGTCTGAGTAATCAATAATGTTAGTAAAAACATTTAAAAATGCAATAGAAAATTTATTTAGGCACGTCTACAAATATCGCAGGTAAAATGATCGATATTTTCTTAGTCAGCACAGTGCTCGTGAGCCCAACCCTTGCATTTGATGCACTGCACCAAATCTTCGTTGAATGATTCTTTATAAATGATGCACTCAGCGACTTGTTCATGAAAGCGTAGTTTAAGTTTACTTTAGTTTAGTTTAATTTTGTTTTATAGTAGCATTTTCAAAGCCGCATTCACATCGTTCTGCGTCCATTTTCCTTTTTTTCTGTTTAATTTCACAAATTTTTCTGCAGAAAAACAAAGAAGAAAAACCTAAGGACTTCAATTATTGGAAAAAAATATAAAAAGATTGATTGATACTTCACGACAAACGCGTAAAAAAGTTTTAGGTTTAAAACCGAGGCATTTATATATACCTAATAGCCTACAAATAATGTACTTAATACGACAGAATTATTTAGTTACCTAAAAAATAAGAAATCAGCTATGAAAAATAACTTTTGTCGCACGGAAAACCAGCGTAAACGTTAAACGTCTTAAAACTCTGGTAATACAGAAGAAAAAAGAACGTCACCGGAATACATTGCTCCGGACTATAGGTATTTATTTATCCATCGATAGTGCAATTAACTAACATTAGAGAAGCGAGATCTAGCTTTGGCCGGTGCTGCACGCTGCCCGATATTCTAGGACCTTCCCCTATATAAACGAAGTTCATCGAGCTTAAACGATGCAGTCAAAACAACAAGTTCCATCGCGTGATCGAAAAATATTGAATCTCGAGCCAGGCCAATGGCCTCGCCGAACGGGAATAAAAAAACGGGAAACCGCAGTTGTGACAATACAAAGAGAGAGAAGATGAATAAACCGATCGTTTCTCTAAAACAGTGTTCCCCAACATTATTTGAGTCGCGATCCCCTTTTATAATATTCAAATAATTTGTAACAACACCCCACTCCATTAAATATTTCCTTCCTTCATTTCTGAAAAACCAGCGTTACATAATTAATAGAATATGGCAATGTGATCATATTAAGATCGATACCTCACTTGCGGGGCAGGCGGCGAGAGGGGTAAGCCTATGCTTATACATGGGAGCTCTGCAGTGGTACCAATCTTAGATAAAAAAAAATTATGTAGACATAAATGTTATTTACATGTCTATTCCTAAGAAAATTATTACTACACTGTTTGTTTTGGAATTCAATTAAACAAAAAGTATGTTTAATGCAGCTAGAAACACAATATTTTCATTAAAAGTAGCGTAAAATATGCGAGTGAAATATGGCAACGTCGCTTTGCGTCCATCTTTTTTTCTCTTTCCATCTCACAGTTGTGGCGTCCTTTTGCGCGTTCGTACTGGTTCGCAACAAATTATTAAATACATGTTTATAGCTTGGTAGTGTTTTTACCAATTTTTACTGTATCCTTTGTACAAGTATACATCGTATAGATGACTACCCGGTGTACAGCGTTGCCACGTTTCAAACAGTTCCTTCAGGCAGTTCCAAAAATACGAGAACATTGCTGTCTATTTATTCAATTACCTAATAAACCGTACGGTTCATGTCCAACCTTCTTTTTTAGAATTTCATGGGAATACTTAAGCTTTTCATTGCAACATTTTTTAGGACTTTTTCACTATTTTTAAAGACTCTGTGTAACATTTTATAGAAATTTTATCGTTTCTCCCATAACAGCCAGTGTATAAGAGCGCAACCTTGATTTCAATTTTTTCAAAAACCGTGCGGTTAAACGACTTGAAATTTTGACACAATGCGGACAACACTTTGAACATTAGATTAGAACACTTTTCAAAGATTTCTCATTACTATTTCTCCGGTATCGAACCTCCTTAAAACAAACAAGTGCTAAGAATATTCAATTAAAAACAAGCGACCCCCAGGTTGGGAATCACTGCTCCAGAACGAAAGCGTCTTCGTCGAACAATTTCCGTAAACGGATCGGACCGACGAACGGGCCCGTACAATCGAAGCTTCCCTTTGAAAAACAATTTTCCCCCGTTGCCGCGGACCCTCGCCTGATCCCGCTGACGTCACGCAGAGCCAATCTTCGCCGACGTCGGGACTCGTTACAGCCCCGCTGCTGTCGCGACTCGGCCGCCGAAGTCTCCGGGACGGCTCTCGAAATGAGGCAGCTGTTTCGCGGTCGCCACCCCTTTGCGGAGCCGCAAAAACGATTACGCCGGGGAACGCATCCCTGCAGCGGCCATGGAAGTAGCCCAACTGCTGAGCACCGACTACAATTCCGCGCGGTTATCGGCAGCCCATAAATAGCCTTGCTGATTGAACGCCAGGAAATCCCATCCCAGATTTAATTAGTCGCGTCCTACGCGCGGCGCGGCGTCGCTGCAAAATGCCGCCCGGATCCCGTGGATTTTCGCTGCTCCACGGTACGGGCGCGTTCGCGTCCAGCTGGGCGGCAGAATAAAATGTCGATTCCTGGACGGGTCGCCGTTGATTGGAAATCGACGGACGATGAAATTGGAAGTCGAAAGCTGCCCGGTGAATATCCACTGAACGCGAATAACCGGGCCTCGATACGAGGGCTTAGGGGCGCAAATGGCGCTATTAATTAGCGCGATCGGGGGTTGTGTTCGCCGATTATTGACAGCGGAGGCGGCGCTGTACGTTGTGCGGGGTAATAACAGTCGTGGGGTGTAAAGCCGGGGATGGCACAGGGTAATATCTTCGAAATTAAGGGGCGTATAACATTTTTCATTTAATGGGGCAATATGCGGGGTGAACCGCGTAATTGGATCGGCTTCATTATCTTCGCTGCTGGAGGTTCGATGCAGGTTTTCTGCGCTTCGAACAGTCTGCACACTTTTTGCAAAATGATGAGGTGGTTACCTTCGGGCGTTCAAATGGAAACCTGCGGTCTCTTTTTTTGTTTCAGATTTGCTGGTTATGTGGGGACGAAACTGAGTTTTAGAGAGTATAGGGTAAGCAAGCCGGTAGATGGACGGGGCCCAGTAGATGGACGAATCGTTGGTTAATCGTTAATATTGAAAGAACTAGTTTTAATCTATATTATTGTTTTTTTATTTTGTAGAATAAACGTTTGTTGTTTTATAAAACATTAACATAATTATCGAAAAAAACTGTTTGTATGCGAAAAATGTAATTGAATGTACGATTTTACACCACCATGCGCGAGTCACATTTTTGTTATTAGCTATTGCTCAGCATCGCGTGCCTTAAAGTTAATAAAAAACGTATTTGGATGAATTGTAAAGAGGTATGTAATAGATGAAAGCATTCTAATTTAACAATTTATAAATAAACGCGTGAACAAAGAAAAATAAAACGATAGAACTTATAAAAATGACTGTCCATGTACTGATATGGATTTTCTAACCTAAACGCAGTAGATGGACAGAATGGAATTAAACTTTTTGAAGCCACTAACGGCCGATTTCTTCACCTTCAGTAATCTTCCAGTTAGAGTTATGTTCCACATAACTGTCAAATGATAGGATCCTACTGGCTTAGAGCATTTAAATGCTCGAAGCCAATTGGTCGTTCACTGACCGGAAGATTACTGAAGGTGAAGAAATCGGGCGTAAGCCACCTTTGTGCTACTAAGAAAATGTTAAAAAGATTACATATCCAATCCCGGACACTTTCCGAGACAGTTTTCAATGCGGGACAAACATTTCCAGTCCGGGACAGTCCCACACGATCCGGGACATCTGGCCACTTTAGGCTAGACATAACCTCACTTTATTTGCAACCTGGGCCCATAACCTGTTGCACCGTTTTCTGGCAATGAAGGCTCCATACGTTTTTAGTTTTGATGAAATAAACTAAATTTTAACCAAAAATAACTTAATCTAGGTACCTACTATAGCTAATAAGCCTTTTACTCGTATAGCCAGATACCCGTCCATCTATTGGTTCTGTACTGTCCATCTGCTAGGCCTATCGTCCATCTACTGGTGATACGGGCTATGAGTTGAATTTTCATCATTTTATCCTTAAATACATTAATTTTTTACTTGCAGTTATTTTTTTCTTTAAATTTGTACATTTTTACGTGCAAAGTTTTTAATTTTTTTTAATACAACAGATATTTCTAAGAAATACCTTGATGTAAACTTCGGAATCAGTTAAACTGTCCATCTACTGGCCTGCTTACCCTAGTGTATATCATATTTAGAGTGTATTTTACAAAATACTACAGATTGGCTATTGCTAGGCAGTTTAAGTTCCGTGGAAATTAGCTTAGTGGAGCTTGTCGGCAGCGATCAAACGACTTCGACCCCGGTTCTTCGCAATTCTATTTATCATTTCCCATCCGGTTTGAACGGAATCGAGTCAAAAGTGCACCTCCAGCTGTTTAATTATTTCTTTCAACGGGGCGGAAATGCATGCTCGACGACGTGGAACAAATTCCTTTCGTAACGCGACGCTATAGGTGACGTTCGACGGACGGTGATACAATTAAAGGATCGTTTGCACTTGCCGCTCGGGCGTGAAATAGAGCCGAAGCAAATGAATCGGCGTAAGCAGGAATTAATGGAAGTGTAATTAGAATTGTGACCGTCGACTTAGGTGAACTGTCGACATTGTTGCAAGAAAATGGTGTGTCTGGAACTAATCTTGTTCTTTCTCGTTTTATACGTAATTCGAGGAGAGAATTCAGCATATCTGATTTAAAGGAATGAAAAGATATTCCTGTACTAATGGCCCGATTCAATTACGGAAAGAAGATTGGAGCGAAGAAGCGAGGACACTGAAAATGAGACGTAGAATTAAGTTCTGCTGTCGAGCACTTGCGATGGAACCAGTTTCGACGGCGTGCAATATTAAAACTGAAGAAGAAGGTAAAAGTTTTCCCGCTTGTCTTATTTAGAAGTTTTATATCGAGGGGTAATTGAACGAAGCCAGAAGCCACGGTAGGCGGCGAGTGAAGTCTTCCGTACGACGAATCGGTGGCACAGAATGGTAGGCGAAAGATAAACTATTGCTGAACGTCGTTTAAGGAATCCCCATCAAAGTTGAGTAACTTAATATTGTCGTTAAAACTTGTAAGCTCGAAGGGTGGTAAAAATCTAGGAAACGTGAAAGCTGGATCATTGTGATCGAGGAAAGTTAGGGTGCTGCATAAACACTGAATTTGTCACTAACTGCGAGGAGTGGAGCGGTCGACAAAACGGTCGTTGCAAAACATTTCGTCGCAATTAGTCGGTTAAGAAAGTTTCTGTAACGACAACATTGCATCACGAAATGATTTCAATTTAGCAAAATTTTAAACGTTTGCAGTAAGTAAGTTAATTCGCAATGAGGATCAGGATTGAAGTAATGTTTAAACTTTGCTGGTGCTCACTTAAGGGCACATTCGCGTGTAATCACTTCAAAAATTTAAAAGGAAATTTAATTGTAAAAAGTCTTTTTGGTATCGATTTATACATATTTTAAGATGATACCAAATTTTTTATTGTTTTGTTTCCGACGTAATCTTGAATAACTATAACTCTGACAGTGATAAAACGACGGTGTGCGTAAAAACAAAAGAACTAATGGACGGATTTCAAAAATTCTTTCGGGATTCTTTTCATGAATGAACTCGCTATCATATTACCAACTTTCACAAGTTTTGGTTCACGAAATTTGATTTCATTCCGAATTTTTTAGCATAAGATTACTGGTTTCGGAGCACTCTTATTAAAACATGTATCGATCATCGAATTTTCATTGCTTTGAAGTAAAACTTTCTATTTTTGATTTCAAATGGACCTATCTTGAAATATCATTTACACTGTGTTTTTGTCACCGTCAGAGTTATGACTATTCAAGATTCCATCAAAGAAAAAACAAAAAAATGTCTCGCTTTAAAATGTGTATAAATCAATACCAAAAAGACTTTTTACCTTATTAGTTACAGTTTTCTTAAAAAAATTTTAATTTTTGAAGGAATTACATGAGAGTATACCCTTAACGAGATTTTGAAATGTTAGTGTGACTAACAGAATGCATAGGTAGTTGACAATTTTCATAATGCATGGCTTAACCTTGAATCGATTTTCCAAATTTCAACGTTGCCCAGTGGGGTGTATTTTACATTTAGCTAGCACTGTGCATTTGGTTCATCGATCACAGGAATTCCGCGAGTGCGGTTCAAATTATGCCAATTTTCGACTGCGTCCATGAATCGACCACCTCGCGCGCAACTTATCACGGTTATCACCGCCGGTTAACTAACTGGTTGCGAAGGAACGCTGGGAATTATAACGACGCGGTTGCATTAATTTTCCTGCGTTCGAACGTTTATTCACGGCTTGCTCGCGAACGCTCGCGGTTGTCACGCCACTCTGAAGGGAATTTCGCCAACAACTCCCCAGTGCTGGTTGAATTTCGCCGCAATTTTGCGGTTAAGCGTCGTAAATCCGCGTGCAAACGCGAGGCGAAATGCTCGCCAGCCTATGGCGTTCGTTTGCTTTATAGTGGCCCTTCGGTCTTGAATATTGTAAGCCTTTCTGGCTGGCCGCGAAGAAGTAATTTATTTAATTCCTAAAATCTTTCTGCTTCTATCTACAGTTGTACGGTTCTAGAATAAATTGAGGACAGTCGACCCAACTAAGTAATATAAAATGGCTATTAAAATTAATACTGATATTATTTATTTTATGAGGATGAAGAAGCTAATATGTTCAGAACTTTATGCTGATTCAGAGGAACTGGTCGATATTTGCTTTAAGACAATGTTTGCTGAAAATTGGGTTGAAAACTGAAGTCATGACATCTAACCATCTCTCCTAAGGTGCTAGGAGAGATGGCTCTCGTCGTTAGGAGGGATGGTTTGCGTCTTTAGGAGAGATGACCCACACAATCATTCATGAAATAATAACAAAGAAGAAAGCAAAATTATATACAACTACAGATTTAATGAATTTTTATTTGTGTACGCTAAACAAGTAAAGAACTCATCAAACAAAAAGTTTGACGCTTAGCGAAGCAAACGAATACAAAAGTGAATAAATAAAATAAATAAACAAAAATAATAAAAAAAACACAAAAAATAAAAACAAATTAAAAAAGAATACTTCCCAAATTATTGTACTTTTAACTGATAAAATAAAAGTTTAGAAAGTGAGTCATCTCTCACCCGCAATTTGAAAGTAAGGTACCTATCCTAATCATAACTACGCCATCTCTCTTTTCTCTAAGGAGCGACGACTCTCTCGTTAACTTTGTAAGCAAAGGTTAATATGGCTAAATACTTTCGCCGCATTGTCCCTTAATACGTCTACTATCTTACTGCCCAAAGCATTAAACGAAAATTAATTTAGAAGTACATTTTAAATACGATTCTGTATAACGCTACTGTTTTATGAAAGAGGTTAAATGTAACCTCAACTTACCTTTTCTAACCTATAAATCGAGAAAAACACAGAAGGAAGCGAAACAACGTTATTCATTCAACTGTTTAGCTTCTAGAGAAGCAATTGATATACACCTTAACGCGCTTTTACGTATGGAGCCTGAAGTATAGTGACTACATCAACTCTCATGTACATTTAAGGGGTTAGGCCACCTTGGACGGAGCAAATTTGCAGTCATTTTCGTGATTTTTTTTAGGAAGATAATGAAATAAACAGAAAATTTTATATGAAGCCTGTTATTGTACAACTCTCGCCGGAAAAAATGGTATTTTTTCCTACAAAATGGCGGCGGTAGAGCTGTGATACGTAAGATTTTGATCTAGAAAAAAAACAAAAAGTTTTATTTTCTACATGTCTAAATCTAGAGAAGTGCGTAGCGGTTTTGCGATATCTTGAATATATTCTTTGCAATTGACACTTTTATAAAAAAAAGTGCACTTATTTCTCCCCATGGTCACCATTTAGAGACAAATTAATGTTTCTGGATTTCCCTACGCACTTCGCTGGTTTTAGGCATGCAGAAAATAAAACTTTTTGGTTCTTTGTTCTATGTCAAACGGTATAGCCGTGAGATTGAACACCGTGGAAAATGTCGCTCCTCAAGATCTTGCGTATCACGGCTCTACCGCCGCCATTTTGAAGGAAAACAAATACGATCTTTTCCGACGAGAGTTGTATAATAACAGGCTCCATATTAAATTTTCAGTTTATTTCATTATCTTCCTAAAAAAATGACGAAAATGACTGCAATTTTGCTCCGTCCAAGGTGGCCTAACTCCTTAAGGGAGTGTCCTGCTTTATAAGGTCCAAAAAATCGATTTTTTTTTTATTGCCTAAATCGATAGATAAACTATCCAAGAATGTATTCACAAAGTTATAGCGGCCAATTCGAAGTATTTTTAAAGATACAGAACCGAGAGCAGGTAAGCGGCGAGCATATGTGCGAGCGCTCGGCCGGACACGGGCGCGTGCTTCACCCTTTGACGCGTCCCCATTCGTCGATCATTACTTTTAAAGACAATCAAAACGGCAGAGTTGTGCAGTGTAATAGTACAGAATAGTCGTAGAGCAGAGGAATAGCTGATTAGCAGATCACTGGTGTAAGTAACCAATAATTAATATTTTCTCCTACCAAAAACTTTAAAGCGCGATTTCTCCAGTTTTCATTTTTACGATTCTTTAAAATTGGCGGGCGTGATAGCAAAAAAACTATGCGGCCTATTGAATTAAACCAAAGCTTATGCTCTTCAGTATTAAATTATTTTCTATGTGAACTAAAAAGATTGTTAAATAATTCTTTTTAAATAATTTTTATAGCACGTTAAAGTCAAATGTTGTTTTTAAAAAATAGACATTCTTCTTATCAAACTAAAAAATTTATGATTTCGCGCTTTTTTCTGCGTTTTCTTAGTTCACCCAGAAGAAAAATATATGAGCATTAAAAACCATTTTGATTTTTTCATTTCAAATAAGAATTACAACCTGAATCCTTCCCGCCAATTGGAGACTACAGTGGCAAAGCGCTCCGAGAATCGGCTGATGAATCTGCCATATTTTATAATTCTATGAGAAAATTTTTTTTTTTGCACTCATCGAATATATGTTTAAATATACCTAAAAGTTTACGAAGATCAATTGTTCCTTTCCCTTTCAAAAAAATTCGCGAAGAAATCATTTTTTTGGACTCTGTAAAGCAGGACACTCCCTTAAACACTTCCTAGTGGTCATTCTGCTATTTTCTGCTTCCTAATCCCACAAATACAGAATACGCAACAGAGAATCAAGGCGGACATCTGTTTACCGAGTTCGTTAAACAATAACGTCTTCCTTCGTGTATCGCATACCCCAGATTGTCCTTGTCACATTTCCCAGTTCAATCGTACAATTGAACAAATCTGATTTTTCCCCTCCGATCCCCTATTAGCCTACTTTTGGTGCGCGATTTCCTTCCAGGACTTTCGACGCGCACAATATGTATCTAGTATCTACTATATTTTCTGCTGATCTTCGCAGACGTGCAATGTATTCAACGGTTCCGCCCGAAGCGGGAGATTTTTGACGCTGACATTACAGAATTCCTCTGCATACGTAAAACGGCAACTTCTGCAGCGCGAGAGGACGCGGCTCCGAATGGGCGTGGGAAACGCATGCAACTTCAGCACTCACCTCTTCCCAAACGTGTTGTTTGCTCACTCCGGGACGGAGATTCATGATTTTCAGTTGCGCCGCCTTCAAAACGCCGTCCGGCGTGAAATTCACGTTCGGTTTCCCTTGGTCGCCCTCGATAGACACGTTCTTCAAATATCTGATCACAGAAACGAAACGGGGGTTCACTTTAGAAGCTGCCACACCACGCGATTCAAATTTAGTTTTCAACCCTGAACAAACAGACGCGGATATCTAGCAGACACCATGAATCGAACATTTTAGAACACAAAGAAGATTCGAATTTGCCAGTGACTTATAAATTAATATCTCAAACAAGTAATAATGCATCTTTCTGCGATACAGGGTGATTCTCTCGGTGCGCCTGATCAAAGAGATGCGGCATGGTACCCCGTGGCAAGGTCAACCCCCCGTGGTGCCTCTCCTAATTTTATGGACTTCGACCCTCGAAGGGGTTGGAGTACCTATTAAGAAGTGCGAAATGTCCCGTTTCCGCATTTCTCATCAGATTCTTGCGAAAACGACGCCAATCGATTCCTTATGTTTCTCCGATGAAAATAACACCAAGAATGGCATAATTCGGAGCATAATGAAGGAAATTACATGAAAAATTGATTTGCATAATTTCAAGCTAACTTCGTTGAAAATAGTCTGATTTACATGACATTTGGTATGGTTTTCATCGGAAAAACAAAAGGAATCCATCGGTGTCACTTCCATATCGATACGATAAAGAATAAAGAATTTCTTAATACGCTGAAATGAATAGTTCACATTTTCACCCTGGACTGCGGGACGCCGTCCTCAATTTGTTGCCGTCGGCCGAAGATTCATACCTGTTTGAGAAATAAAATAATTCTTTATTCCTTATCGTATCGATATGGAAGTGACACCATACCAAATGTCATGTAAATCGGACTATTTTCAACGAAGTTAGCTTGAAATTATGCAAATCAATTTTTCATGTAATTTTCTTCATTATGCTGCGAATTGCGTCGTTCTTGATGTTAGTTTCATCGGCGAGACATAAGGAATCGATTGGCACCGTTTTCGCAGAGGTCTGACGAGAAATGCGGAAACGGGCCATTTCGTACTTCTTAATAGGTACTCCAACCCCTTCGAGGGTCAAAAGCCATAAAATTTGATGAGGCTCCGCGGGAGGTTGACCTCGCCACGGGGTACCAGAGAATCACCCTGTAGTAGTTTATATTTGTAATACTCTTTACCATCTGCAACCTGCTTGCGTTGTGATGGTGAAGAATGATTTCTCGCCCCGTCTATTACGCTCCTTTTGTATCCCCCTTTAATTGTTTTCTTTTAAAAGAAAAATACCCCAGGATTGTTCTCGCGGGTCGAGCAGCGCTGCGCGTCGAAAGAAAAGTAATTACTTGAAAAACAGATCTCCAGTGTTCCAGCGAGACTCCCCGAAGCTTCCCTCGCAGCTGAGTTGAGTGTTCAGGCTGAGATGCTCGTTTTTCTTATCGTTCAGGAAATCCTCGACGCCATATGCGAAAACCTTGACCGCGGTCGTGATCTCGCTTACCAGGCTCTCGGTACTCGTGTCGAAATGCACCCCTGGAAACAATGAAATCAGGAACACATGTTTACCTTTTGCATTCGATTGCGAAGGCCAGTCTCAAATCAGGTACACAAGGGTACCTACCCTAGTTGACAGACCGGGCTTATCCGAATAATTCCTGAATAACCTGATGAATATTTCCAGTAGTTCTCAAACTTTACACTCTGTTGCTCGTAAGTTACGGGACGTCAGTTTAAAAAGTCCCTTGCGCATCATTTACTGACATACTAATAAGGTAAATAAGGGAACACCGCAAACTCACATTCGCCGAATGGAACGCAATTTTGTGGGTTTATAGGGTGGCTCAAGACAAGAACAACACTATGTTTCATTCCTGCCCAATCACCCTTTACGGAAGGATTGCGTCTTGTTGGGCCGAAAAATACCTAGGTAATTCTTTGTAAATTTTTTGTTCAAAAACGGTTTGACAAATTAATTTGATGTTTGGCAGGCTGTTTTATTGTCTCTTGAGCTATTGTTCTGAATTCTTGTGTGACATTGAAAAAAACATGGCAGATACAGAGAGAGAAAGCGTTGAAAAATAATCGGGTGGCCCGGGCGTTGACAAAAAGTACTGTAAGGGTTATCCGAAAACCAAAAAGGAAAAGAGATTCTCCCAGAGATTATCCCATTAAACTTTTTTCTGTCTCTTGTATTTTAGAAGTTATACGCGAACAAGTGGTGCCTTTTTGACTTTGAGGTTAGTTTTCACACCCTTAAGGGGACTAGGCAGTCGTTTTTCGTAAAAGAAACACTTCCTATTTAATGTATTTGTAAAAAAAATGGAAGCAAATCCATATTTATCCTTTTGCCCAATGTTTATTATTATCATAGAGATAAAAAATGGTATGAAATATACATGTGCTTTAAAAATGGCGGTGCTGACTGTTAAACATTTTAACGTTCTTTTGTGGTTTCGCTGTAATATTGGTCTTAAAAAGTGACGTAATCCAATTTCATCCAATTCAATCTGTTACATCCGTAGTTTCCCGCGCAACCAATAAAAACTAATATTAAAACAGAATTGTTATATCGGTGACCGAAAAACGGCGGCTATTACGAGAAATTCGGTCGTGTTTGTGGGTTACTAAAAATCCGCGACTTTTTAACTTTTGTATAAAAATCTCAAATGCTTACGGACCGTATAATAGGTTGCGCGGGAAATGGCACATGTTTTACACATCCTGTAATTTTTTCCAAGTCGATCTGAACCTTCGTTCATTCGCAAATACGGCCAAGCCAAGAGAACAAAAGATTCGAGAAAACGCGTTTAAAGTTTCTTGGCAAAGGTGACGCTATAAGTTGCCGCTTGACCTTTTTAGCTGCCAAATCAACAATTTTGCGAATTTTATTATAAACCAAACGGCATTATATTCAGAAAAGATAGTAGGTTCTTTCGGAAAATGTAATTTGAAAAAATCGATTCTTCGACTGCCTAAGTATATAGTCCCCTTAAAGGGCGATTGGGCAAGAATGAAACATACCGTTGACCTTGTCTCGAGTCACTCTATAAATCCACATTCGGTCCAATCGGTGAGTGCGAGTTCGCGGCATTCCCTTGTAAGCTTCCAAGCAGAAACACTAGTTTACGACATTACCTATCGATGCGGTAGAGCCCACCAGATATCGTTGAATGAAATTCAATGCCTACGCTCGCGCATCTAAACTCACGCCATTTGTTCCCCAACCCAATCCTTTCCACTTTTTGGGTCTCCAAACGAGATATATGATACACCTATGACAAGTTCGAGGGTAGACGGCTTTGAAAATCGATGAGCCGCTATATGTATACAAATAGAACCAGGATGTCGCCGTTCCCACCGGGGATAGCTGAAAAAGTTTTTTTTCAATATCATTCGCCCGTCTCCCTGGGAATCCAATTTTTTTCGTCAATTTTCGATGGCGTTCCCCCGCGAACTGGACCAGCAACGATGTCGTTACAGAATGTTTTTTCGTCGGATATAATGAGCAGAGGTGATTTTTTTGGTCGCCGGTTACCCGACGCTGCGAAATCCAACACATTTAAACGTTGACGCTGATGAACGTCGGAAATGATGAGGACTCTCGATTGCAAAACCAGATGGAAAGATGAGGCGGAAAATTTCAACAGAGTCGCGCAAAGATCCTTTTAGATATCACTGTAATGCGGCCGGGAAATAGTATTTCATAGTTGCCAGAATGATTCGCAAGAGAGGATCGTTTTGCTTCGCAGGCATCCGCGGAACGTAAGCGTTGCCGTGATTCAAATTCGATGAAATGGGTTTCCGCACTGAGCACCCTTCAATAGGTGCATACCTATAATCTCGATGTTCCAAGCCGCGGAGGTCAACGTTAACTCCGTCTATTTAAATTTAATCGTGGAAGAGGGAGTTCTATCAGTCCCCCTCGCGGACGAGCGCCGCTCGATATTTCGAGTGGCCGGCCGCTGAAAAGGACATTCAGAGTCCGGGCGAGAATCACGGAAATCGGAAATTGATGCCTTCCTCGAGATTCCGCCGCGGCTGCACCCCCCTCGCGGAGGAATAAATTCATGGAATTTCGGTCCGGCGCGAACACGCCGGACGGTGTACGTTTTCTCGACTCCATTCCGCTCCCCGAGACGGCGGCGTTGAGAAATGCCAGCCCGATGGATTTTACTGTGTAAGCGTACCGCGGTTGAAGAATATCCCGATTGATTCTTCGACGGCTACGAATGCCCTATGAAATTCTAGCGAGCTGCTCTGCATTTCTCACGCGAGATTCCCCAATCCCTATCTGTCAACCAGTGAAATACGCAAAGCACGGTGGGACCTTTATTATCTGAACGCTTTGCCATTCGAAGGGAGGATGTGCTAGCGGGGCACCCTGCTTTCTACTGTTCACATCTGTGTTAAAATATATCTTAAAAGTGAAAATGTTAACGTTAAAGGATCGAGTGTCTCGTTACCCCAAAAACGTCCCTCATACGGCCCGGCTTCTCTCGTCAGAAAAGCTCGCTCTGGAGCAGGAAAGTAAGCCACTTACCAAGCATCCCAATCGGAAATTCGCTGGGCGTCTGCAAGTTCTCGATGACGCTCTGCGTGACCACCCACACGTAATTCTCCCCGGTGATCTTGTAATCGTGAGCCGCGGTGAGGATGTGAGTGGCTTCCTCTCTGGTCGAGTAGAGGAGCATCACCCGGGACTCGCTGTTAACCAGCTCCAGCAGGTCGCGATCCTCGGTGACCAGTATGGCGCTCAGTATCGTGAACTTGAAGGTGTCCTGCATGTCCGAGATTCTTTCTCTGACCGCCTGCACGAAGTCGTCGTGTCCAGCTATCTGCGACGTTACCACGCTGAATTGGTGCCATTTGTACCTCTCCAGGATGCTCAGCATCGCAGCCGTCTGGTGCTCCAGCGAAGGCGCCAGCTGCAGCTGCAGGTTGCTCTGCGAGGCTTTCTGAAAGCATCGCGAACCCGTGGCCCTTCGTGCAAGTTGTCCGGACGTCGGTAACACAATTACACCAACTATCCCGCTCGGCCACACCCCGCGCAGCAAGCAGCGAACAAATTTCTGGGGCACGATCTTCGCCCCGTCTACAGGGTTCGAAGCTTGCTGGGACCAGTCGACAGAGTGGGCGTTGTTCGGGCAATTTTACTGACGAATGTGAATCGAAATCATTTAGATCTGGCGCTGATGTAATTGTAAGTATTCCCCTATTTGGAATACATAATAAAGAGAAATAATATTCTAATTGACCGCAAAGCGCGATAAGAAGCTTGCAGAAGAGTGCACAAGTTTCGTTCGATCCAGCGCGTACAGCGAACACGCGTGTAACAAGGCGCAAAGGAAAACCGCTGATTCGTGCGCCACCAACTCACCCGTTCTAATCCAGAGTTATCGGCATTCCAGGCAATCACCGGAATTCCTAGATAGCCAGCCAACTGCAGAAAGTATTGAGCACTGGCAGTACTGCGGCCGTATTGTTCGTAGTTCATCAGGTACAAGATGGCTGACACGTTCACCGGCAGGAAATCCTTGCACAGCGAGTCCAGGATCGCTGGAACACAAGCATGCGTCGATCCTCATCATCAGTCGTTCTCGCCATCTCGCGCGGCTCACCGAAAAGCGCCACAGAAATTCTACCGAGCCATTCACCGCCACGGAAGCTTCATCAACATCAAATGATACCGATTCGAAGTGTACAGAAACCTTGTTTATTGCTGGAATATAAAGTATCGCGTCTACCAATGCGATTTGTCGCTGCTCTTTAACGACACGTAGAGCAAATGGTTGCGCGCGAGGTGTTCCGTGCTTCGTGTGCTTCTCTACGTATATACAGCCACGATAAACATTACGATTGGAAAGAAAGAAATTGAACCCACGCCAAGCTGCCTCGGTTCATCAGCTGCGATCAATTTTACAGCACAATGAAACTGCGTCCCGGCGGATTTGACACATTCGAAGCAAAGCAATCGACCAGGAGAAATGAAGATGGAAAGGGAACGAAGGGAGAGTGCCTTATTCGTCACGTGTCGGGTTCTGCACCTCCCGCGGTGAAGAGTCTAGGACTACTCCTCCCATTCGGGTTGCACTTCATAGATAATAAAAATCGCGAGACTTTTTTCGTAAGGCAAGGTGCATCCAAGTTCCAGGTTGATATTCTTCACTTCAATTTCCCTTATATAATATCCTCAGCCAACAATTTCGCATTTCCTCGTGCTTTCTTTTATCTTAAACATCTTACCTTGACTACAGGGCGTTCCTCCAACATTGTTGGTGACAAGAGAAAGTGTGAAAAGAAAAGATTGTTTGCTTTTAAGAGGGAAGTATTACGACCGTAACTTTAGACCCTTCGAGACGGAAACTTTAATAAGTTAATTAAAGCGGATAATTCTTTGTTCTAAATTCTTTCCGGCGTTAGAAATGAAAATACGTTGGAAGTTCACAGTGAGAGGGACGCGCCGCACAGTGGGGCTGGAGAGGAAAAAAGTCTTAAAATGAAAGTTGTATTTTTATGTATCCATCACTATATCCTGATAGCCAATAGACCAACGTATCTAACCTATATGACAGATATGTCATATTCATGTTAATTGCAAAGAAAAATTGATCTGAAGTTGACCTTTCGTCTTCTAACGGGAAACGTGTCAATATTCGTACCAGATTGTCGAATTTTTTCTCAATTCCTCTAAATATTTTTATTTTTTTACCGCATATATTTCGAATGTGTATAGTCTCAGCTTATTTGTGACATAAATAGTTTTCGAAAATTCTTTACCGTAATCCCACTATACAACTTCAAATGAAGCTACCTAGTATTTCAGGTTTTCATTAACACTTTTAGGTTTATAAAAAAAGCTCCGCCTTCCTCCGGGCTCTAGATAGTACTAATTGACAGCAGATACCAACTACTAACAGCCCTCCAAAAATTGGCTGCATATATTTGCAAGTTTGACTGTTATTAATACATAATCACCCAAGTGCGCTGTGCATGCGTTTTCGCAGAAACTCATCACAGCGGTATTTCTCGCTATTTTTGCCCAGTTTCTATTTTCTATTATTTTTTTATAGTTTTAGTTTGTATGGACACTAATATTAATAACATTAAAAAACAATAAAATAACAATAAAAATTATAAATAATATTTATAATAATAATAAATAATATAATCGATACAAAGAAAACATATTTAATCATTATTTACTAATACTTATATAACATTCCTTTTTTCATTATAAATTAACATTTTAAGATTTTAAGATTTTAAGGCTTATAACCAGGAATAGGTTCGGTACGCACAAGGGAAGGTCCCGAATCCGAAAATTCAAGAAATTCTGAACCATTGTGGATATGTAGGGAATTTCCTCCTGATTATAAAGTAATTTTTTTGCTGCCCAAAATCGCACTGAGGGTGTGAAATTAATCCCTGAAGATTCGGCTATTCTTCGATTTTATTTTCTAACTCGCAATCTGTAAGAGATAGAAAATAAATTTCAAGACAAAAGTTAGTTTTTTTTAATGAGATCTATCCAATGGTAAAAGTTTTATCAATTGTTTAAACAATTAGAAAAAAGTTATAAACAAAAATATTAATAATGTTTTCTAAAATTCATTGTTTCACGTAAAATCTGAACTGGATGTATAAACAATTATAAAGCACATTGTTTACGGGATTTATTACTATTTCATTTGTTAAATATGCTTAAATTTTATTAATGTTCCTGTCCATATAACCGTTGGCTATTAACAAATAATATAAAAAAAATTACTCAAAAATATTGGGAAACACCGAAGTTATGAGATTTTTTCCGCGAATCCTATGTTACGTGCCACACTGTGCGCCGTGCATCCTTTCTTCCACCAACGTTCGAAGCCCTGCGCGAATAGTCCGGGTCAGTTGATTTGGTTTCGCTTTCTGAGAATGACCATTCCTGTAAACGGGAAGTGAAAACATAAAATCGCGACCGTTATTCTCCGCCATGGCCGTGTCCTGACCTGTTTCACAAAACGGGGTGCTTACGCCCCGATGTCCGCGTGACCCCATTTCACCATGTCCTTGTTTCCTTCCCCGATGCGTTATTCTTTGCGGCGGTTTCTTAATTCCACGTCTTATTTACGACGGTTATTCCCCGCGGCCGGATCTTATTGAGCGGAGGAAATTTTAATAAAGAAATAAGTCCACGATTCGTATGTAAGTGGAACGCTCTGAGCTTGGCAAGAATGTAATCTATCTCGACCTCTAATGAATCTTTGAAGGCATTCACAAGTTCGCATATATATTCTGCTCTCATTTTTAATTCTTCGATCGTTGTTACTCCACCGGATGACACGGTCAATCACTTCCATTCTCTGAATTTTCTCTACTCCATTAGTTTCCAGCTTGGCGATAAATTTGCTACCGGAAAGACTTGCGGACCAATATGACTGGAGAGTTAGGAACACCATCTATCGAAAGATCCTTCCACTAGTAAAACAATTGTTTTGATTTATACGGTAACACCGTCTCGAATTATTACTGGATTGATTATACCTCTGACCTACCACAACTCACTAAGTTCGATGGTATTTGTCTAGTTTTTGTTTTGTGACAGTGATTGATCGCCCAGTGGTATGCCTGGCCGTACGTGTCGCACATTCCTGCGGCGCATTTATGCCGGAGAAATTCCCCCGGCTCCTCCGAAGCTCGGACATACGTACCGCGATCTCATACAGGAGAAATAAAATTTCCCTTATCTTCGATTGTCTATATTATATCACCGTTACTATAACGGCGCCCATTCCACCAATCCTTTGCAATTGATTTTATGGAACGGTCAGACGCGAACGTGACCCACATCGCAGAATTTTCTATTGGATCCCGAACATGAACTCCTCTTCGTGTCGCTCTCTGTACCGAGACGCTAACTTGCTCAGTTTCGGTACGCCCGTTTGCACCTAATCGTAGCTTCATGGACCACGCTCTTTGGCCAGTGAATTGTTAATAATTTCTGCATGTTTAGCGCGGGGAAATTAACACGCGCCGGTGTTACTGATTACAATATGTTATCCTGAATGGGTGCACGAACGTTCTCGTAAAATCGGCACGAATCGGCCAAACTGAGGAGCATTCGAAATCTTTGAACAATACCTATTATTCGGCCGGCCCCGCGTGGCCGTTAACAATTTCTGAATAGGTACAGCGAGTGCCGGCGGGAATAACGTTATAATGATTAATTATACAGAGTTATGTTTCGTTCTGAATCGTCTGGATGTGAACGATAACAGAATGAGTCTCAACGAGGCTCGTTTAATTAACTTCTTTACCTGATTATCATTACATGTGTTTTGTTTAATATTGAATATTTGTAAGGGGAAAGTGTTTGATGAAACTCGCGATTTTGTGAATTGTGGATTGATTTTCTGTGACATGAGATATATTTGAACATTATATTGATCGTATGAGTTTGCTTGTGACTGTGAGTTATAAGCTTTTCATCAATCTTTTCATTCAACAATTTTCGTCTTTCATTCACCTCCATTGAATTAATCTAACGTCTACGATCGAAGCACGCTCTGCCCACGAGAATTGCTTCCATCTACGATCGCCAGATTGCCCCTCAAACAGCAAGCGTTTCTGCCTTCGAATTGGAAACGCATGATCGGAGACGTGGTCAACCGCAGACGGGGGGTTATTCAGTCTTTGATCAGACGCGTTTACCTTCGCCCAATCAGTGTTTCTAAGACTTATCCCCAAGTAGTCGCGTTGGACAGGATTATAAAGCACAAGTACCTATCACAAGTTTATGGAAATGTATTTAGTAGAGTAAATCTATTCTCCTAACTCGCTTCAGCAACTCAAACTTCTTTACCTTGTCCGCAAAATGGCTTTAAGGGGACACTGTCGTTAAAATTTTTCAGAAAATCGATTCCTTTTTGCATGTTTCTACAGTATAGTCTCTGAAGGATACTCATTGTCAGTAAAAGTTATAAGACGAAATTCGTAAAGGTAGGGGAGAGGTGCTATAAAAGGGACAGGTCTTAAATGGAACAAATCGAATTGCCAAAATTCTGAACGCATTGCACGTGCAAGTTATTTTCCTGTTTATGACACCACTAGTGTCCAGTCATTTGACGTAAACTTCACTGCGGTCTCACTTGCAACAGAGTAGTAATCCGCGGTTCTGTGTCGGTTTCTGAGATCAAGATATATACAAAGGGTTAAAGTGTTATATCATTAAAATAGCCTGTATTCAACTCAAACGAAAATACTTAAGGGGACTAGGCAGTCAGATCGCTCGAAAATCAAGTATTTTTTGCGAATTAATTACAAGGAGATGAATACAAATTGTGACTAGTACTTTTGGGTAATGTTTATTAATACTATAAAACAGTGAAAAAAAATGATTTGAATAATATATGCATATGTATGACAGCGCTACAGTCATCTGATGTGTCGGCATTTTTTCTGGAGCCGCTGTAATTTTGCAGTGATTTTGGCCGTGAGAAATTGAATTGTGACGTATTCTCTGAAATTTACACTTTGCCCTGACCCCCATTCTGCCCTGAACCTATTGAAAAAGAAAAAAAATCAAAATTATACAAATGGCGGCTATAAAACGGCAAATTTTGAAGAAACGTGATTTTTCGTCAGGGAAAAGAGCCATTTTATTTTTTTTTTGTAAAAACAGAAGTTTTCACAGACTTATGCTTAGGTTTGGGTCGTAACAAGACATGTTTTACATAAGCTCAATTTTTTTCAAATTGATTTGGACCTCCGTTTTTTCGCAATCACTGCAAAACGAAGAGGAAATGTGATTCTGAGAAAAACGCATCCAAAGTTTCAGAAGAGGAACTAATCTACCTGCGTGCGCGCAGGCCTTTTCGACTGTAAAATCCTTAGTTTTTGCGAGTTTTGACATAAACCAAACGGCATTTTACTCGGGAAGGGTGGTACTTTCGAAAAATGCAATAAAAAAAAATCGAATTTCTGACTGCCTAGTCCCCTTAATAGGTAAGCTTAATTGATTGTATTCTTTGTTTTCGGGTTATTTTATATTAAACTCACTTATAGTCTTAAAAGGGACAGCCTAACAAGTCATAAAAGGGACAACCGTTTCATGGCTGCCCCTCTCATACACGTGTACTGCTGAACACTATATGTATTTCACTGTCCTGTAAAGTTATTAGTGTATCATCTGATACATAGATGACATTGTTTTAAATTATCAATTATTAGTTGATTGTGGCTTGTTTCAAATTTAAGAATTAGTGAAGTGACTATTCAACGCGACAAAATATTGATGATTTATAGTACAAAGAGTTAATTTTTTCATAGAGTCCATTGTTTTGTATCATTAAGATTTACAATTATAATTGTAATACTTAATAAGTTCATTTTTATTAACGTGTCCCTTTTATGACTTATACTGTCCCATTTAAAACCACCTAGTCGTAAAAGGGACATTTCCCACTTATTTGAAAACCGAAGATTTTCTTTATTTTCTATTACAATTGATGAGTTTGTAATATTCTTTTATTGAAGGGAAATAAACACGCTTTCTATTGATGTACTTATTTTTTAAATACCTATTATGACATTGTCAGAAATGGACGCTAAACAAAAGTGTCCCTTTTATAGCACCTCTCCCCTATACATCTACAACGGTAGAAGCCTTTGTAAATAGTCATGTAAATATATTTAGTTTAAATTAGCGTAGGTTAGATTTAAGTAGATCCAAATTAGATTTAAGACCCCACCAAAGTGACCTGCTAGGTTTAGAGCCGATTTTTCCTAGGATACCAAAGTACAAATCGTTCTATCACTAAAAGAGTGACAATGCAATTTAAAGTACAAATTAGCGTTATTAAAAGTTCCTACTATCTATGTTTAAGCACGAGTGCTCGTTTGAGACTGCTGCTTAGTTTAAGTTTTGTTTTTGTAACGGGGTGCCAATTTCGGCTGTGTTTATACCTAGTTCTCAGATATAAAATTGTTATGTATGTTATATGGCTAAATAAACACTTTCACAATCAAAAAATCAAAAAACAACGGTAGAAGCGATTTAACCTCCGAACGGCGGCAAGATTCAAGCAAAGCTTTAAACGCGTTCATCTCGAAAGTCGAAACATGATTTTTTCAACCGGTAGGTAGACAGCATAACAAAAGAAATTATTATTATATTATTATTATTATATTATTATTATATTATTATCAATCGATTTCAAAAAATCTTGGTAGCATTTTCATTGTAATTGAATTCACTATCGTATCAGCCTTCGATCATAAATTTTACAGGTTATAGTTCTTCGTTATTAACGTTTTTAGAAGTAAAATTACCCTTTTTTGCATGTCTGTGATTAAACGTGCATCAAATATCACCATTTTGCGTTGTTCACCTTTTTAAAGCCTGATACTATAGCGATTGATATAACACATAAGAATATCTTCGGTTTTTGTATTTGGGACAATCCTACTTAGGTCGCGTTTTACTATCTTACACCTCTTTCGTTGCAGCAGTGCATTGAGATCCTCGTAAAATTATAAGATTAGAACCGTTATAGGAAATGAATTTTTTTTCAATATCCTTGACGAACGAATTCATAAAGTCCATAAAGTTTTTTTACTCCAAGTTGCATACTTTTTGTAAATAAATTTAAAAATAAATCCTAAAGATCGTCTATTTTTTTAGTGATTTGATGAATGTCCCCTTAAGAAATCCATTTTGCTGCGTGGACTTGCGACCGTTTAAACTTATATCGATGGCTTAGTGCACAAATATTGTACGTCCGCTTTAAGCGTTTTTGAGAAAAACAGGTTTAAACATGCAATGGTAGGTACATAAGATTCATGGACATACAACGAAGAAAAATATTATTTTTGATTTTTATACAGCATACAGAAACAGTCAAAAACTATTTGTTGCATATAAAAACTCAAATTCCACAAAAAGTGGACACACATTATTTGCGCACTAAGCGATCGATACCTACACTGTTGATCCTGAACTTAATGAGCAGAAAATCAATCATTACCCGAATAAATAATTGCACAATATTATCGCGAATTATCCAATTGCCGGTGGTATTTACTTACATTGGAGAGTCGGTGTAGCAATGTTTTAATAGCCCCTTTAGGGTAAACAGTCATTTCAATCAGCGGTAACCCAAAATCTATATTAATGGGGCGATGATATTGAATGTGTAGATCGACGGGCACGCTGATCCGATATAATCCGGCCTGTATAAATCTTGCCCGGCCGGGAAAGGGCTCAATAATTTAATTATAAAAGCGATGGAGAGAACGAGCGCCTGATAAAGTACCACTACATTGCTCCCATATTTCGCACGTGTCAAATTCGATTCAATATCCCCGCTAGTTAAAACGGGGCCTGGCCTTTGTTCCGCGAGTTCGGGAGCTCATTTGGTCCAAGGTGGCGGGCATCTATGGCGCGCTGTCTGCATGCAGAACACACGAGCCTCGAGTAAATATCGCGGAGCGATTTGGTCACGAGACGTGACTAGAGCGGATATTAAACTCTCGACTAATTAACGCGAGCGAAGTGGTTCCACCTGATAGGCTGAGTTGTCGATTGCAGGCTAGCAGAGTTATAAACTTCGTTGGAAGTGTTTCTCAAAACATGGTATTAGATAATCGAATGAAGTACGTCGACCACAGGAAATGGCTTCGATCGAGAGAAGCTTAGAGGCTGAAATTGGAGGGCAAAGTGTACATGGATTAATCGAGAGTACGAGGAATACACAATTTTCAACGATGGATGCATTGCGATGCACGATAACGAAACTGCGACGGTATCGTGCAATGTGGACCTAAGCCACAACCTGCCCGTTCGTTGTTTGAACATTGACAGTTGTATTGTTTATAATAGTTGCGCGTAAAGCAATCAGCTGGCTGGTCAACAACTGCACCGCGAATGGTATTTCGCTCACGGAATCGGGCTGTGCGTAAATGGGGAACGTGTTTCGAATAGAATTCGCTAGCAAATTGTAGCGTAATTACCATTCTCGTATCGGAGTGCTAAGTGGACAGGAATTGAGAAGAATAAATAGAGATGCGGGACAAGTGTATTCGAGGAAGGTAAGCGAAGGGTACGAATGGCGTAGCGTGCCCTTTTAACTACCTAATTGACGAAAGCAACCGAGCCCTCCAAAGTGGCGTTTCGAGGCTTCCTAATCGACGTGCCTGTGTATCGACAGTTTAATCGCATAGGAATTAATTAAGGTAATGAACTCAGGGTTCCCATGGATGCATCAACGCACTGCTATGATGAAAGGGACGTCGACGAAGGGAGATTGGATTATTAATGGAATCAAGCAGAAGAGAATTGTCTCTTTGCTAAATTGCTTTGTCATTTCAACCAGGAACTGACCTGTTAATATCGCGCAACGTTATTTGCCAGAATACAATCAGTGGAACTTCGGTCAATTTCTTTTGACAGCTTGTATCTACTGTGTTCTATTTTTTAACGAACCATCGAATTCGACTGCTAAGAGAAGACGACTCAAAGGCACGAGGAAAGTAGTAGCCATTAAGTGTCAAAAGTGCTGTGACCGCAAATCTGACCTGACGAACGAGGAGACATTAGCAAAGTGCTGAAAGCCTATATGTACTTATGATACCTTCAAAGGATCCATCGGCCATAAAGGCACACAGGGGCAACTATTGCGTCGTAGGACTTGGTTATCGAAAATGCCATGGTCCCGAAACACTGTGCAGTTAACCTCGAGTTCCGAAACTCCGACAACGGAAACCGCATAGAAGTGAGACACGATGCACACAACTGGCTTCCCACTATGGTACCTGTACGATACAGCTTGCCTGATCCCAGTGTTTTAGAATTAAAATCGATCGAAACATTCTTTCAAAGATCTCTTTGAAACGTTAAATTTAGGCTATTTGAATTTGAGCAGTTGCTGAAAGGGGACAATTCATTGTGCGAGACTCAATTGCTGTAGATAGAAGGGATACAAAATCTAGAAACTCGGAAAGAACATAGTCACATTCGGAATTTGTGAAGTTCCGTGAGACCAACTGTCTTTTTGCATTCGTTTAACAAGCTAGGAAACTGGCTTGCAAGTGGAACCAGCATCGTGGAAAGCTAGTGCCGCGAGCGTAAACACGCTCTAAAAAGGAGAAATACCGTCAAAACAGTTCAGCGTCTCGTTCTTGAAGATCCGTAGGCGTTTTGTCTCAGTTGGCCCACCTGTAGCTCTGTGCCAAGCTCGCGAAGCTGACGCGCAGCCCATTAAAACAGCAACAACATCCACTCTCGTGGGTGATGTATAAATGCCTCGATTAATTTATCATAATTTAGAGAGCTGGGCCAGTGGTTCCCTTGTTTCTCGTCGATTTTGTTCAAATGCAGGAATTAGTGCTTGGAACAATATGATGAAAAAGTAATATCGAGTTTAATAATTTTCTAAAGTACACAATGTAATCTTGGAAGTCACCTGCGTATGAGAATCGAATGGACCTCGATATAGAACGCTAGCGCTCTACAGTTCCAACATTCCTTTGTTCCAAACGCAGTACGACCTGTCAGTTCCAGAGGTTGCATCAACGTTTAACAGGTATAGGGTTTCGTAATTCTCGCAATTGTTAAAGCCATTCTAGGTTGCCTCAGAAACGCGATATGTAACGGTGTTACGCGATGCGATGTTGGCGGTCACGAGTCAGTTTAATTGTCAGTACACGGCTGTGGTGTGTGCCCAAATAATTGGTGTTTGATGCGCCAAAGAGAGACACCTCAGGGGTCTAACGTTTGCGAAAGGCTCCTGTTACAACACAATCAATTTCTTTCGAAGTAGTGCAGGGTTCTTAGAAGGATCTTAGGGAATCCTCGCAGGATTCCCTCAAATTGAACGCCTACGTGGCAAAGATGGCTGCACCCACAATGCCAGCCGGGGAAGATCATTTCTGCGATACCTGTGAAGGCAGAAACGTTCTGGGACCCCGAAAGTAAAGTCAACACCGCCAGCAAGCAGGATTGAAGAAAAATATTCGTCACCCGATGCTCCACGTTTCCAAGTCACGTTCACCCTTCGTAAGCTAACACACACACACACACACACACACACGTATCTGGCAAGGTCATCGTCGGCTCATGTGAGTAGAACGTTAAGCCACACATATTGACCAGCCGGGAGACTTTTCGGAGGAACGTGCCCCCAGAACGTTAATTTCGACGTCCAGGGAAACGAAGAAAAAGTACCGTTTCTATGGATGGTACGTGAGTGTGCGTCGTCGAGGGACACGGGAGAAAAGTGGCAATATTCTTCTGTTTTCGGGATCACCGCGCCATATATGTACATGGATGTACATATGTACTGCGATTCGGTCGGGCTCGAGGGTAGAGCCAAATTCTATGGGACATTCGTTTCCGGAGTCTTCGAAGTTCGTGAAACAATCGAGGCAGGTTTGCTGATTCGGCGGTATTGAAGGAAATAACACCGACAGACGCATCGTAATTCGCGGTTTTAAAGGGGAGCCCTATTTAGGACGCTAGGAATAAACTGATACTTGGGAATTTTTTTCTAAGAAACTGTCGGCGGATCTTTTCCAAACTTTCAGGGTATTTTAGTTCACATTCGAACGATAAAAATTAATTGTTTCGTTACAAAGTGTTCGGTAGAAAGGGAGATATATGAACAGGTTCGTTAGGACTCGCGCGCCGGAGTTTCAGATTCGTAATTATAATGGTGGCCCCAATTCTGCCCTGAAATAAAAAAGCCAATGATTTTCTTATTTCTAGTATAATTACATTGTCGATGGACCTGAAACATTGATAAATTAATTGAATCAAACAACTCTTTTTCCATAAATAGTACGAAATATCTTGGCGCAGAATCGTAACTTTTTCTTTGAAGTCCCACCAATTTGCAAACTTCTAACTTTTTCTTCGTTTGTTAGGTTCATCGACATTGTAATTATACTAGAAACAAGAAAATCCGTGGTTTTTTTATTTCAGAGAAGAATTGGAGGCACCATTATAATCGCAAATTTGCAACTCCGGCGCGCGAGTCCTAACAAACGTGTTCATACATCTCCATTTCTATCGAACACTTTGTAACGAAAAAATTAATTTTTATCGTTTGAATGTGAACGAAAATACCCTGAAAGTTTGGAATAGACCTGCTTAACAGTTTCTTAGAAAAATATTCCCAAGGATCACCTTATTCCTAGTGTCCTAACATTTAGAGGGCCGAGCTGGCCACTAAGAATTTGGATACTTTGCCGGCCATTTTGGTGGTATATATGCATGAATTTTAAATAAATAAAATTTACAATTTCAATGAAAAAATCCCGGCCCTCTAAAGGCAAAATAGGGCTCCCCCTTAACCCATACAGCACAATCTCGTTGCAGTGCAACGTTGCACGCAACGTTGCAGCAATAATTCTATGTCCGCCTCGTGCAACGTTTCGGGTAGTACGGCCAAAAATATAAATATAGAAAATTTTTTTCCCCACAAGGGGATTCGAACCGGCGACCTGTAGCGTCGTAGGCGAACACTATATCGCCGCAGCTACAACCACTGATTGATAATAGTCCTAACGTATTCGAACTTATACTCCTACCATGTAAAACTTTAAACTCAAATTATTCAAAAACGAAGACTCATTTTGACACGCTGCATTAGGGTTTTGTAACACTATGTAACACCCTGTGTCATTCTACACATTAAAATATACAGGGTGAGTCACCTAACATTTAACCTTAAAATATCTCCTTTGTTTTTAATGATACGAGAAAATGTCTCAGGAAAAAAATGATTGCTAGACAAAAAGGGCAACATATTAGACACGGTTGAATTTGTATTTTTATTGGCTATAACGTTACAGTAATGAAAATACGTCATCCCATTAAAAAAACTATCGATGATCTTGAAATTTCGGGAAATATAACCTTGAGAAAAAAATCGTCTTCGTCAGAATAATTGTCTCTCTGAAGCAAACACTTTTTTCCTTAGACATTTTCTCGTATCATTAAAAACAACGGAAATATTTTAAGTTTAAATGGTAGTTGCAGCAACGTTGCTGCAATATTGCTGCAATATTGCTGCAACTTTGCCGTGCAATATTGCTGCAACTTTGCCGTGCAATATTGCTGCAACTTTGCCGTGCAATATTGCTGCAACTTTGCCGTGCAATATTGCTGCAATATTGCTGCAATATTGCTGCAACTTTGCCGTGCAATATTGCTGCAACATTGCTGCAACTTTGCCGTGCAATATTGCTGCAACATTGCTGCAACTTTGCCGTGCAATATTGCTGCAACATTGCTGCAACTTTGCCGTGCAATATTGCTGCAACATTGCTGCAACTTTGCCGTGCAACATTGCTGCAACATTGCTGCAACTTTGCCGTGCAATATTGCACCGCAACTTTGCCGTGCAATATTGCACCGCAACGTTGCCGCAACGTTGCAGCAACAATTCTATGTCCGCCCCGTGCAATGTTGCGCGGCAATGTTGCAGCAACGTTGCCGCAACGAAGTGTGCTGTATGGGAACATTCCGCACACTAAAAGAAGTGAAATAATTTAGAAACAGCCTAATATCATAGGAAATATCCTATCGCAGCTCGCGCACAATTTATTTGCACGAATAAAATAAAATGGACTGTGCCCCTTTTCGAAAACGTCGTTTTATTCCAGACATCTCACCCTTCCAGAACTATAAACTGTAAGACACCAATTTCCAGTGGCTTACCTCGCATTACAGTAAGTTAATTTGATTTTATGTACCTGTTGGACTCGGCGTGAGCTTCATCTTGGACACCTTGACGTCATCCTGCGTGAATCTGTATTTGTCCAGGAAGGTGAACCGGGTCTGGCCCTTGGCCCTCGCGTGGCCCCTGTGCAGGTTGGAGACGGCACGGGTTATGGCTCTCGTGTACTCACGCACGCCGAAGCTGGTGTGCGGCACTATTAAGCCGATTTTCAGCATCGGCAGAGAGCCATTGCGATTTCGCGACGACTCGTGAGCTCCAGCCTCCCCGTCCGCCGACCTCCACCCGCAATTGGTGGAGATCACGAGCGTGCCGAGGATCAGAAGGAGCTCGACACGCATCTTTCCTCCTCTTCTTCGTCACTCAGCGTTGTAGCATCCGCCTGTTCCACGATTACCTCGGTTCACGGTCCAAGTAACGAAGAAACCATTTCCGACGAGGGTCCGGTGCCTTGGAAACTGCAGCCGCGAACAGAGGGAGATACCTTGAGGCGGGCGTTCGATTAATCCTGCACTCGAGGAATCGTTGATGAAGCCGAATCTTCAGAATCGAATCGATGATTGAATAGAGTATTGAACCCGTCGAGTATCTTCGACGAGGCTACCCTTGGAGCTCGTTAAAAGTCTTACGGGTCTTCTCTCTTCCCGTCGAGAAAACTACCGCCAAGGTTCTCCGCGAATTCTTCTAACGATCTAACGGTAAATCCAGAGCAATCGATCAATCTAGCAGGATCGTTCGCGTCACTGCAACAGCTCGCGATTTTTTTCGCACCGTGGCCATCGTTCAACGCGATTGATAACGAAGGTTTCCAGGTGGAATTTGTCGCGATGCCGTTTAATCCTTATACTCCTAGGAGAGTTACTATCAAAGATTCTATTGCATCAGTTTCTTCGGAACAGCTGGATTTGATTGGTGCTCCTTGTGCGTCATTCTTCGAACACTCGCAGTTCCAAGATTGTCGAGGTTACTCGTTTATGCGATTACACGAATCTATTGCAGAAGACGATAAGACACTTGCTGTTGTCGAGAATTCTCTTTCGGCGCGCACGCGCGTGTGCTTGTTCGCGGCTAAATAACGATTTCTACGATTCGGTGGAGGAAGACGAAATTTGATTTTCCGGTGGCACGGTAATTAATTGCTGGAGATACGGGAAGAAACCGGGGCTCGTTGAAAGGGGGTTGCTTTTTGTCCGCACCCTTGGTTCGTGGGCGTAGTAACTAATTTTTTCGGAAGACACTGCGAAAAAAGATTACATTTTCCGTTATAGTACCTCTATTGTCTGGAGGCTTCTTCTGCGTCGTTGGTGGAGCCTCGAATATTTGGTAACGCGGAGCGCACTTGTGATCGAAAATTTCTTTCTACGGGGATCGTGTACGCAATGAAGTAGGGTTGTAATGGGTGTGTCGCGAAAATTTCGCGCGCCTGCGTCTTTCCTGACGTTAGATTGCGAAATAAGTTACGAACTCACGTGCCCACCCTATCTTTTCGGAGTAATAACAAAAAATGTCTACAATCCACTTCGTATTTTACACACCCACACAGCACCATAGCATTGCAGCAACGTCTCTGCAATGACGCGGTGCAAGATTGCAATGTTGCACCATAACATTCCAGAGACGTTGCAGGTTCAGTCCTATGTCCGCCTTCGCAATATTGCAGGTGTGTATTTTTGCAAAGTTGCGGCAACATTACAAATATGTAGTCCTGCAACGTTCCGGCAATGATTCTGCAACGATCCTGCAACTATTCGGCAATATTGCGGTGCGAGATTGTAATGTTGCATCGCGTCATTGCGGAGAAGTTGCAGGTTCACTCCTATGACCGCATTAGCAATATTGCAGGAGTGTATTCCCGCAACGTTTTGAAGATTTTATAGCAATAGTTCCGCCGCAACGTTTCGGGCAGTGAGGGATATGTGCGCATTGTTACAGAATATTGTTGGAGCGTTGCCACTGCAACAATGCACGTCAATGTGCGCGCAATATTGCAGAAATATTGTGGGATCGTTGCCACTGAAACATTGCAGTGACAACGTGTGCGCAATATTCCTGCAATAACGTTGTCACTCAAATATTGCACGGCAATATTGTAGCATTGTTCCTGCAATATTGCAATGCAACCTGCAATAACGCAATTTTGCAGCAACGTTCCTGCAATACTCGTGCAACGAAGTGTGCTGTATGGGCATGTACTTATACACTCCTTATTGAAAACTAGCTTTACCACTAGGCTTCGCTCGGAATTTAGATTCCGATTTATTAAAATAATTTTCTTTATTAATTTGTTTGTGCAAATAGTCACATTCATCTGGGTTAGCCAGGCATAATGAGGTGAGATACATGTCGTGAGCCCAGAGTTTACTGTTCGAAAGTTTTCAGGCGACAAACACACAAACATATAAACTTTCGGCTTTATGTATTAAGATTCTTTGCTTATTGCCACACCTCCAAACCAAACCCCATACAGCACACTTCGTTGCAGCAGTATTGCAGGAACGTTGCTGCAATATTGTGTTGTTGCAGGTTGCATTGCAATATTGCACGAACGATCCTGCAATATTGCAGCAATATTGTAAGTTCGTTGCCGTGCAATGTTCCGTTGGCAACGACCGTACAATATTGCAGCAATATTTCAAGTTCGTTGCCGTGCAATGTTCCATTGGCAACGACCCTACAATATTTCTGCAGTATTGCGCGCACATCGATGTGCAATGTTCCAGTGGCAACGCCCCAGCAAAATTGCACGCACATACCGTACAATATTGCAGAAATATTGGAGTGGCAACGCTCCTGCAACTTCTCTGCAATGATGCGGTGCAACATTGCAATCTCGCACCAGAATATTGTCGAAGAGTTGCAGGATCATTGCCAGAATTTTACCGTTTCGTTGCAGAATCATTGCCGGAACGTTGCAGGACTACATATTTGTAATGTTGCCGCAACTTTGCAGAAATACACACCTGCGATATTGCGAAGACGGACATAGGATTGAACCTGCAACGTCTCTGCAATATTTTGGTGCAACATTGCAATCTTGCGCCGCGTCATTGCAGAGACGTTGCTGCAATGTTATGGTGCTGTGTGGGACATACAAATTTCCATGTTCATTTCGCTTATTTCTCCGGCCACCTGATTTCAAACGGCTCGGTCAACTGTCTGGTTGGCCAACTACGAGCGTTCCAAAGGGACGTCTCATATTTTCAGAGATAAATCGGCTCGTTGGGGAAATCAGTTAGGAAGGAAGCCCAGTCGACGTGTTTCCCGTCAACAACGGAAAACTCGATTCGGAATCGAGGGAGACTCATTATGAGCGGTCGCCCCGAAAGTTGCGCCGGCACAATCGACCGTGCCTGCCCGCGGAACGCTGATAAGATTGGCTGGAAGTAATTACGGGGCCCTCAATTAAGCCGACGCCCGATAATTTCGTGCGAGGATCTGGAGCGTCAGAATCACAACGAAGCTAATTATTGAGATTTTCGTCAGGCTGGCTGACAGGGCCGCGCCGCGCCGTGTAATCCCGTATTAATTGGTAATTACGGAAACCTATCAAGCGGTGGGGCATTTTAGACCGCCCCTTCTTTTCATCTTTTTTACACACTCCGAATCTAGTTTGTTATTGTCGCCGTTCAATCACTCTCGCATGGATCGACACAAACACTGTCCAAGAACTGTTCCTACACGCCTCACGCTTCAACTTAACGTGGTAGGGGTGCAATACTGCATAGTTGGGTCTCCACGGGGGAATTTAATAGCAGTCGCTACAGAAATCTTGTCTTGAATCAAAGTGGTGTGTGCTTCTATATTGGTAGTTTTTATATAGATTAGTCGAACGTAAAATCTTATTAAGGGTACATTCGCGAGTAATTCCATCCAAAATTTAGGATTTTTTTTAAAGGGAACTGTAACACATAGGGTAAAAAGTCTTTTTCGTATTGATTCATACATATTTTAAGATGATCAAAAATTGTTTTTTATTATTTATTCTCCGATGTACCTAATCTCGAATAAGTAGCTTTAACTCCGACAGTGATACAAAAAACTGTGTACATAAAAACGAAAGAAATAATTGACGGATTTCAAATTTTTTTGGGGGATTCTTTTCGTAAATGAACTCGCTATCGTATTAACAACTTTCATAAGTTTTGGTCCACCCATTTGATTTTATTCAGCATAAAAAATTACCGGTTTTAGGGAACTTTTACTAAAACATGCACCAATCATCGAATTTTCATTATTCTGCAATAACGATTGGTAATACGATAACCATACTCATATATTTTAAGAAACACTTTCGATTTTTTATTTCAAACGAGCCTATCGCAAAAACTCTCGTACACCGGGTTTTTATCACCGTCAGAGCCATAGCTATTTATTCAAGACTAGCCGACCCGCTGCCCGGTTCCACCCGGGAATTATTTATAATGATATAAAAAAGCCTAAAAGAAAAAATAAATAGCCTATCATCTAATCTAGGCGTTTCATTGAAATTCGCTCATCCGTTTAGGCGTGAAAGAAGTACAAACAAACGGACAACGTTTCACTTTTATATATTAGTAGGAAGTACATCAGAAAAAACTATAAAAAAAATGTCATCATCTTACCTTTCTTTAAAAAAAAAACTAAATTATTCAAGGGACCACATGAGAATGTATCCTTAATAATTGTTCCCCGCGTGTTTTTTTCTCGGCTTCCCAGATAGGGGCGTAGCTAGGCTTTCATTCAGGGAGGGGCAATAAATAGTGAAACCGAAATTGGAATTTATGTACGTGGTTAGGAATTAATATAACCGAGGTCGCATAATGCGGAAATACTTCACAATTTAATTCATATTTATTTTGTAATGAATTAATTTAATTTTGGACAAACGACTAATTTATTACTTGTTACCTATTCCTGGGCAATAGGGTGGTCCTTATTTTTCAACTTTAAAATATATATTGTCTGACCCTCTTAAAATCTTCTATTTGACAAAGAAAAAGTATCTCCGTATTTTTTATTTGTATATTTTTATATATAAAGGTCGCTCAAAGCCTTTATATTTCGCATATAGGGGAGACCGGGGCAAAATCGGGACGTTAAGGATAAAATCTCATAACTTTGACATTATTAAGTAAAAAACAAATTGCAATTGGGATTTATTAGAATAAACTCTTTTTTAAATAATAGTACATATCCAATTTGTTTAATAGAAGGAAAAATACAAAAAAATAATCATTTAAAATATGTTCCGTTTTTACGATTTTACGATTTTACACCGTGGCATAGGTAAAATCGGGTACCATACTAGATACTGGCCCTAGCACTTATAACAACGAAACTCATCCAATTCTCCAGTTCCCCAACCAGTTAGAACAAGCTGTGAAGGAAAACAAATTTTTTTTTTAATTTTTTTTTAAATTTATACCAAAATAGTAATATTTCATTGCCGTTGACCGACCTTTAATCCTTAATATATTTTAATAAAATTTTAGACGAAATTCTTTTAAACTATTTGGAAGCTTCTGAGAGGGTCAGAAGAAATTAAAAAAAAAAAATTTTCCATACATATAAGGACCACCCTACTGGGCAAGCGCCCACCTCTGTGTCACCTTTACTACGGCCATGTGTCCAGACATTGGCTGTAAAAATTAACCAGACACAGGAAACCAACTCGTGGGTGTTCGGTGGTTCAAGAATACATACTTGTAAAATCAACGGCCATAAAGTGATTTCGAGGTCCCAGTAGCCCTTCAAACGACGAACTCGCACCGCGATAATTGCATTCCACCCGCCCCCCGCCCTCCCCCGGGACTCATCGTCGTTACACGTTCTTTTTTCTGAAACGATTTTATTATCGCCGTTCTTCACCGCACGTGGGAAAGGTTATATCGCCTCGTGGAATTACCGATGGAAATCTTTCGGCGTCGCGACGCCTGCTAACGGGGCAGCCCATTTCTCTCCACCACGAACGACGAGTGTAAATATATCGAAAATGCCAGTCACGTGGAAAATTTACATACGCCATCAGCGTGTGCTCCGAGCCAGCCTCTACGAGACGCCTCTAACTTGTTTACGAGTAGGGTTCAATTTATTTTCGAAATTCCCGTGGAAAGGGGGATCTCCAGCGTTACTTGGGTGTATCTCATTCCTAGCCAAGCTGTGTTTCGGTAAATTCAATTCAACGTTGTTCGTGAAAATGCATCGCCACGATGCAGCGTGACTCATTATCGATCTGCTGTAATTTTCTACCACCCGATGGCGTGAGCTACAAGTAACCTCGCCTGAAATTCCCACGGAAAATCCTTATCCACTGCAAGCTAGAATGTTAGCCAATTAACTGGGCCATTTTATTCCCCGAATCTCTCGTCCGTATATTTAAAATTGATTAGCAACGAATTGAGTTACGTTTCTCGGCGTGAAGGTACTTTATTCAAATAAAATCCAGATGAAATAACCAGCAATTAGAGAAGAACGAACGCCGCTTGCGCGTGAAGGAGGAGTTTCGTAGCTGTAGTCCCCAAGTGAGCCAAAACTCCACTGCAAAAGGCTACACTTGTCCCGAGGAGCCAAATAATTAAGGAACTCGAGACCAGACGGGTTTCCCGGCGAGGAGCAGCATGCCGCAGACGAACCGACGGTGAGACCCGAATGAGAGAAATACTGCGAACGAAAATTGTATACCTTGTGCAGAAGCTCGTCCAGGTTTACAGCTGGGGGAGCTAGCGTTAACACGACGGAGCTAGGTATCGCCTGGATGTCCCGAGTCTGTTTGCTCGAAACTCAAGACAAGCTTCCTAGGGACGTACTCGCGGAATAGCCAATGGTAAAGCCTCGGCTCAAGTCGCGCCGAGAAAGATAGCGACGCGGAGCTTGTTAAGAAACGGGATTCAACTGGCCCCGGGATCAGCCGGTGGAAACTTGTATTCGATATGGTCAGTAGAATTAAGGGAGGATTTAAGTTTTCAGCAAGCAGGTCAGAAGTTCGTCCCGGTGATTTCGTTAGGTCGAATGAATCGGCTGATTTTCACGGAGAGTACCGTGTTCGTTGAGCGCAAAAAAAAAGAGAAGGAGAAGAGGGAAACGAAACTGCGAAACCTAATTTCCTGGCGATCCAGTCGGATTTACTGCAGGCGCGGTATCACGTTGCTGAGTGACCGGGGGAAACTTTTACCGCCAGCAAGGATAATTCGTTTCGTGCAGGCGAATAATGATTGCTGGGACGGGGCTCGGGGAGGAAGTTGAGTCGCAAGGGTAGCGTTCGTGGTACGACCTGCGAGGTACAGGTTGATGGCGTCTCGTTAGAGTTTGGAGAGACCCAATAACGTGAACGTGCGAATTGCCATCGACGCTTGCAATTAGTTTCTGTTTCGAGGGCTTCCAACTTAGTTGCATTAACTGCGCCACGGTGGAAACGATGTCTCTAAATGGAAGCTGCTGAGACCTGAACGATCAGTCTTCCGTTTCTTCGATTTCGTTGTTACGTTCGACAAGCGTGTTATTTAGATAATCCTCGAATATAGTTATGCAAGCGTTGGAATTGCTAATCCCGGTTTCACGCGAGGTTACAAGTGTAACGGACAGGTGGTTCCTTTGGCCATCGCAAGAGGCGTCGTGGTAAAAGAACCATGTATGTGTGTGTTAATGAGATTGTATGTAGGTAGTAACATGGAGAAGTTCCCAGGTGTCCGCCACCGTTTGCTTTGGTTTTTGGATATGTTTTAGAGGACCGAAAAATAAGATATGAGTGTCTTTTTATTCTGGCCTGTTTACATGTTTAGGGGATGAAACCACCCCTCAATTTTATAAGATTTTCAGGTGTTCGTCTCCGATTGCTTTGGCAAAAAACCAAAGCAAGCGGAGGCAGGCACCACCTATTCTCATGAAATTTGAGGGGTGGTTTCACCCCATGAACATGCAAACAGGCCAAAATAAAAGGACTTCTGTCCTCTAAAACAAATACAAAAACCAAAGCAATCGGAGACGAACATCGGAAAATCTTGTAAATTTGAGGGGTGGTTTCACCCCCTACATATGCAAACAGGCTGATATAAAAGGACACCTGTTTCTTATTTTTCTGTCCTCTAAAACATATCCAAAAACGAAAGCAATCGGAGACGAATACCTGAAAATCTTATAAAATTGAGGGGTGGTTTCATCCCCTAAACATAAACAGGCCAAAATAAAAAGACCTGTTCTTATTTTTCGGTCCTCTAAAACATATTAAAAAACCAAACCAATCGGAAACCAACACCTGAAAATTTTGTAAATTTGAGGGGCGGTTTCACCCCTTAAATATGCAAACAGGCCAAAATAAAGAAAACACGTATATCTTATTTTTCGGGACTCTACAATATATCCAAAACTCAAAGCAATCGAAGGCGGACACCTGGGATCTTCTCCTTGTAAGTATAGTAGAGATGTCAGTAGTATTATGCGTAAAAAGTCAGCCTTATATGTATGGCTCTTCTCCTTGAGCGTCAATTTAGCGGCCGCCAGAATAACTAGGTCGAAATAATCACACATTCTCCAGAGGATTCGGGACACCTGTCTATTACACCGTGAATAAAAGCAAGGACCCAGTTCCTGATCAGATCCCAATTCCTGATCAGTTTAGGAAATTAAACCCAATAATAAGCTTATTATGATACAAATTTATTCTAACAAATTACTAAATAATTATGAAGTATTTTGAAATTTATACGCAAAATTTGATAGCTCATAGTAAAACGTGTAAAGGCTCCCTTTGCATTTTTCACTTTCGATGTTAAATTATAAAATAATTATTATTATGTGTGGACTTTTTTTAAAACCAAATTAAAGATAAAACATAGATTTACTGAAATAACAGAAATCTTTTAAATTTGGTTAAGTTTTCCCTTTACACGTTACAAAAACCGCGGTAGTTACTCTTAAGGTAGGTAGTACTACCGATACGCCTTGAGTCAAGTGCGTGTTAGATCGTCCTTTGACTTCCGTGGTGATTTGATTTGGCAACGTAGCACGATTGATTGTGTAGTTTTCTTTTGCTCGCTTGAAGCTTGAAGTTAGCATTGCATAGAGATATAGAATTGTAATAAAAGTTAATATTTTTGAATAATTGTTATTTTTATTATTTTGTATAATACTATTTTATTATTTATGTATTAATTCATCTAATTCTTTTAAAATTCTGATAGAAAGAGCGTCAAGTATCGCTTGTACATACTAAGCGCATTTCAAACTGCGCGGTCTTACCAACCTCTTTGCGACGTTTCCAAATCGTGCGTATAATGGCCGAGTGAGCACAGATAATTTTATTCATTTGCTTATATTAGCTATAAAAATTGGTGAATCAACATTTGGATAAAATCTATATTTCTCTCAGTTTCATCAAAAACTGAACTGGCTATTAATGTGAATTTTTGTTGAAAACGTCATTTTCCATAAGACTACGTGTTAATAGTGGAAACGTAAAATTGTTAATAACTTTTTTCTGGGTTGGTGTAGATTTCCAAAAATTTACATGAGTCATTGTAAGGTCAAAACAAACTACTGTACAAAGTTTCAGAATTTTCTGAACAGTATTTCAAAACCGGTAGTACTACCTTAAGTGATCAGGAACTGGGTCCTTGACGGTATGCGATACGCGTATGATGGATACCGATTTTCATTGTTTTTTTCGAGAATCGTCGTGTGAACAGTTCCATAATGATCAATGTAACATCGGTATCCATCATACACGTATCGCGATACATGCACCAACCGTGTGAAACCGGGTTAACTGACAAAACATAATACACAAACCCTTCGATAGAACAGTTATCCTATCTCGTTTACTTGCTGTCTTCAAGAAGAATCACCTCCCCCTTGCACCCCATTTGCACAACCCACGTCTCCCGCATTTTACAACAGAGCGTTCACATCTTCCAGAAAAACATCCGACGAAGCACCTTTCCCTACAAACTTGAATATTACTCCAATAAATTTCCAGACACCGTAACCCGCGTATTCATCACAAAGTACCGAAATCAATTTCCCCAAACATTAAAGTTTCGCGTTGAATTGGAACTTGGGAACTCCCGCTTCCCCATTCTTCCAATAAATTCCACTTTTCGCCCGAGCGACGAGAGCGTCGCGTCGGTCAAACGCTTGCTGCCCGCCGCGCAAGTAGAATGCCCCGCGATACGTCAGACAATACAGTAACCACCTTAGGAGTTAACGAGTCTAACGACCAATCCGTATGCCGTTCGTTCATCGCGCGTCGCTGATCGAAGCCTCGCGTTCCAGCGTCCGCAAAATGAATTCCCCCCCGGGGCCGGCAGGTGAAACGCAATTTCCCTACGATAGATCAGATTGGATCTATCAGCGTTCGGGCAAAGTGCCGATAACACGATCGGTGGAAATATCCCGGTGTCGTTGATACCGCGGCGAGAGGGTCTCGCCGACGGCCGGCTGCCGTTCGACGTTTCAACTTTCCGTCACCGGATTATCGGATAAAACGCGGCCCCCCTGCCGACTAGGGGGCGACCTCGGAAGGCAGGCGGTCTCGTTTTATTTACACCGTGGCCCACGGAACGAAGTAAATTATGCAGCCGCTGATAAAAGGGAGGTCAAACTTTTGCCAGCGGGGGCGCGCTGGGCTTTTCGAGCGGCATTCACCGGCCGACTTTACGACTACACTTATCGAGCCGCTGTCACTGGAAAGCGCAACTGCGGGTGAAGTGGGACGATTGCACGGGAATGATCGTTTCACGCTTCTCGCAGCTTTGTAGAGTTTTACGAGCGATTCTGTTTCGGGGATGTGCTATGTGCATCGCGACGAATGCGGGGGACAATGGAATGAAAAATGCCGGCTGGAACGCGTAAACATATAAATTCTGGGATCAAGGAACAAGCGGGATAATGGGTTCCTGTAATTTCTTCCTACCGTCAACGCGTTAGGCAACGTTGCCGTTCACGTGTTTCTTTACAATAACGTTGTCGAGTTCCGATAATGTTGCCCGAGGCAGCGCTGTGAGCGTGCATACTATTACTCTTGCGTGCACGCGTGTACCTTGACAACGTTGGGTCGTTCAATCTCTCGTTCGTGGCAGGATTATTGATAGTGGCCGAGCTACACGCTATCGACAATAGAATTACAAGGATTATGAGAGACACGCGCTTGAAAATATGATACATAAATCAAGGAGTCGATACGTCAGGAGTAATGGATGCATCAACAGGATTAAATTCTTAGTGTTTCAGTACAAAACACGGTAAACTATTCGGAATAATCCGAAGGGTTCGCGGTGTCGGAGAATATCGAAGTTCTGGAAATTGAAGAGGGCGGTTTGTAACCAATTTTAAGCTGTCCACGCTGGTATGATTTTAACGCGGGGGCAAAAACGAATCTCCTCGTCGCACAGTGCGGCCAAATGATGGAATTTTGGACAAAAATCTAAATTCAACCATAAATGTCGAAATATTGGAATATATTTACGGAAAATAAGATTAGTAACTAAAATTTTACAAATATTTTTAAATTATTCACTATTCTCCGATTCGCTTAAAGGGACTAGACAGTCGAAAATCCGATTCTTTTTTATTGCATTTTCCGAAAGTACTATCTTTTCTGAATAAAATGCCGCTTGGTTTATATTAAAATTTGCAAAATTGTTGATTTTGCAGCTACAACGGTCAGGCGGCAACCTACAGCGTCACCTTTGCCCAGAAACTTTAAACGCATTTTTCTCGAATATTTATTTCTTTTGATTTTCGTCTGGTTGCGGATGAACGGAGGTTCAGATCGACTTGAAAAAATTACAGGATGTGTAAAACATGTGCCATTTCCCGCCAAACCGCTGATATGGTCCATAAAAATTCGAGATTTTCATCAAAAAATTAAAAAGTCACGGATTTTTAGTGTCTTCTCTACTTGTTTTACGCGGGTGGCTTAGTCGATCTTTCCTGATCTCTTTATGCCTTGCTTCTAAAGTGTCTTCAGAAAGAACGCCGATTGGTAAATCAAAAAACTCAATGACATCACAACCGTGTGACAAAATTTTATGCACGCTCATGGGCATCTAGTACCATGTATATTTTTGTAAATATAATTTTAACACGTCTTTTAACAATATATTAAAAATACTTACATTTATTTATTTACCACAAGATCATAAAGAAAACTTTACCTCAAGAATCCTAAACAAAAACTTGTATGGTCAGATGCAGAATAAGGCATATAAAATTGTATCTAGCAGTTTCAAGCACAAAAACTTTTTAAATTCTCAAAATAGAATAGGTAACGAATCGAAGGCTGTTAAAACCCCAGGATATTTACAGCCGCTTTTTTTATATACCAACTTGAAGCTGACAATGATTAAAATTTCACCTGAACTGTCACACATATACAAAACTCTATCTATTCATAGTAAATGCATTTCTTTTTTTATTTATACTCGCCATCCCTTCCTCTCTACTAATCAGTCCACGAAAACCAATTCCTGGAACCGCGAATCATACCATCTCATTTGCACTGCTATCAATCGCCAGGACATAAACCTAACACTCATCTTTCACACCTTTATCGTACTCCTCATTCACGCGTCTTCTCGAACAACCTATATTCATGCACAAATTTCAATCACCGCCTACAATAGCTATAAAACAAATGCCATGAAATAATTGAGCGTGCACAAAAATCGACGATTTTTCTTTTTGACCCATAATTTCTGTATAATAAGCTATTATTACCCGTAATAATAAATGATAGAACAACTCAGTAAGATCTCATACTGTTATACATATGAATATTTCGATTTTGTATTTTTATCCATCTCTGCCGCACTGTGGCGTCGTCGCATTGACGCAAGCTGCTCTATAATCTCATATGATTCTTAAATTCACGATGGTTGTAAACTGTGAGTTACACCGTGTCATTAAAAAGTCAGTGAGGGATGTGTCAGATGTAGTATCGGGTGAATTCAATTTCCCCAGCCATCAGGAATTTTCCAATCCGAGTGGCACTTACTTGGCCGAAATGCGATAAGTTTGTACCGATAATTGGGAATAGGGTGTGCCGATGCGTGGCGTTCGCGAGAAATTAAACATCACGGATCGATAGTTCACGGACAGGTGGGTACACCGATACTTATGACCTATGGCCATTCAGAAGCACGAGCCGAGCCATTTTCGAAGAAAAATGCTCCTCGTTCCGAACTTTTCTGGCGTGCTGTTCTGACAGCTATGTATAGGTTCACTCGTATGTCACGGATTTAACTTCTCGTTCCATAACAGCAGATTATCCTTTATGCGGTTCTACGATAGCGAGACTCTGAGCTCGGGCTACTTCTCAAATAAATCTGCAACGAGCTACAGCAGCTTACCACCTAAAGCAACCCCCTGGTTCCCCATATTACGAAAAGTTATTTAAGAGAAAATGCGTACCTATATTCTGGTACTAGGCAAAATACCCGTGCTTCGCTACGGTATTGAGGGGCACTTCTCGGTGTTTGATTTGAATTTTATAGATGTAGGATATGGTTTTTCGGTGAAGGGGAGGGAGTTTTTTAAAAAGATTTCTTAGGGAGCACCTAGGGGCCAAGAGGAACCTACCTACCAAATTTCATAGTAATTGGAACAGTGGTTTCAGAGAAATCGTGATTATCAGTGGTATTTGATTTGCGATTGGAATATGCGATTCAGATATGCGATTGGTGCTACGATAGCTTAGCGGCCTTAATATCTTGGTCCCGCCGAATTTTCACCCGCGAGTACGCTCGCGGCGCTCGTGGCCGCCCTGCGGTCAAGGCGCGAACTGCGCTCCTGTTAGTCGCAATAACGTATACATAACCTATATAGGTATACATTATATTATATATGGTTTTTCGGTGAAGGGGAGGGAGTTTTGTAAAAAGATTTCTTAGCGAGCACCTAGGGGCCAAGAGGAACCTACCTATATACCAAATTTCATGGTAATTGGATCAATGGTTCCAGAGAAATCGTGATTATCAGTGGTATTTGATTTGAATTTTATATATATAGATAACGAACCACATCAGTCATTCTTATAGAAATCACTTGGATCTCCGGGAGACAGTGACTGGATGAACTACCTATGCGTTATAAACTATAAGGAGAGAAGGACCCGTGTTTCCCATCAAACCGTAACTTACCACGCCACCCAACAAACGATAAGTAACAATAAAGCCCGAGATTCAAGCTTCTCCCGGGAAAAGAATATATTCAGAGCATCCGAGCGCCAAAGGAGCTTTACTGGCCGCAATTTCGTGTCGCGGGCACACAGTTCCTTTCACTAAGAACACACAGCTGGAACGGTTTCGTGTGCTTTATCGGTCACAATAGATCTCAATTGAAGACACCCTAAATCTCCAAATTGCTCGCCGGAGCATTCGCAATATTGCGTTATTCCGGACTCCGCGTAGCCCGCGATAATCCCTTTTAATATACCGCCGGCCTGATGCCCGACTGCTTTTTTTCTCCATCGGTCTGCCTCAGGGAAGCGAGGGGGGAGGGAGGGCGGCCACCCCCTCGTTATCCTGGTCGTGGTTGTGCTTGGATCGCGCTGCCAAAGGATAACGATCGCGGGTCAATTCGAAGGGTTCAATTATCGGGGAAGGCGGATCGTCAATTCTTCTTCTTCTCCGTTTTCGGCCGGGATATTCTGACGACGGGAGTAGAAACGTCGAGTCAGGCGAGGGAAGCGACCCGCTCCCCTTCGAAAAACGCCGTTTCCCCGACCGCCACCCTCCTCCTGATCGAGCCTAACCGTTCCTTCACCTCTTTCCCGACAGAGCGCGAGGAATTCTTCGATAGCGTCGAGATTAGTCGCGGCCAGGGGTGTAGCTGGCGAGGAAAGGGGATAAATCACGGGTGGGGTCATTCGGGGCTTATGGCGGTTCTCGGGTGTGACTCGGCTCGTTTTCTGCGCACCATTGTGCTGCTTGCGTCCGAGATGGAGTGGTTGCGTGGCGGGCAATTTCAGTCAGACCCGGGGGGAACAATGAGAATAGTTTGTTCGCAAGTAACTATGAAACGTTGCGTATTAATATGAATAGAGAAGTACGTAGGGTAAACTGTACAATGATTAGCACCTTGAGCGGAAATCTCAATTGGAATGTCTATAGTTTTTTGTGAAGTTTTTATACGGTCTTAATTTTCACTTATTATCGATGATTATGGATTAGGGCGGAGCACAACTATATAGGCGAAAATTTAAATTTGAATTTTCAGTTGGCCTGGGTGGGGGATAGTTGTCTCTTGATTAACCAAAGACAACTGTAAAAAAATTTGGGGAAAATGTTCATGTCTGCAGGTTCCTTTTTCTCCTAAAAATGATTATATAATTATACTATATAGGCGAAAATTTAAATTTGAATTTTCAGTTGGCCTGGGTGGGGGATAGTTGTCTCTTGATTAACCAAAGACAACTGTAAAAAAATTTGGGGAAAATGTTCATGTCTGCAGGTTCCTTTTTCTCCTAAAAATGATTATATAATTATACTATATAGGCGAAAATTTAAATTTGAATTTTCAGTTGGCCTGGGTGCGGAATAATTGTCTTTTGATTAACCAAAGATAACTGTAAAAGAAATTTGGGAAAATATTCATGTCTGCAGTAGGGTGGTCCTTATATGTATGGAAAAAAATTAAATTTTTTAAAAATTTCTTCTGATCCTCTCAGAAGCTTCCAAATAGTTTAAAAGAATTTCGTCTAAAATTTTATTAAAATATATTAAGGATTAAAGGTCGCTCAACGGCAATGAAATATTACTATTTTGGGATAAATTTAAAAAAAAGTTAAAAAAAAAATTTGTTTTCCTTCACAGCTTGTTCTAACTGGTTGGGGAACTGGAGAATTGGATGAGTTTCGTTGTTATAAGTGCTAGGGCCAGTATCTAGTATGGTACCCGATTTTACCTAGGCCACGGTGTAAAATCGTAAAATCGTAAAAACGGATCATATTTTAAATCATTATTTTTTTGTATTTTTCCTTCTATTAAACAAATTGGATATGTACTATTATTTAAAAAAGAGTTTATTCTAATGAATCCCAATTGCAATTTGTTTTTTACTTAATAATGTCAAAGTTATGAGATTTTTTTCCTTAACGTCCCGATTTTGCCCCGGTCTCCCCTATATGCGAAATATAAAGTCCTTGAGCGACCTTTATATATCAAAATATACAAATAAAAAATACGGAGATACTTTTTTTTGTGAAATAGAAGATTTTAAGAGGGTCAGACAATATATATTTTAAAGTTGAAAAATAAGGACCACCCTAGTCTGCAGGTTCCTTTTTCTCCTAAAAATGATTATACATATAATTATACTATATAGGCGAAAATTTAAATTTGAATTTTCAGTGGCCTGGGTGCGGAATAGTTGCCTTTTGATTAACGAAACACAACTGTAAAACAAATTTGGGAAAATGTTCATGTCTGCAGGTTCCTGTCTCTCCTAAAAATGTTGATATAATCATATAATCATTTTTAGGAGAAAAAGGAACCTGTATCTTTCCAAAATTTGTTTACAGTTGTGTTTGGTTAATCAAAAGACAACTACCCCGCACCCAGGCCAACTGAAAATTCAAATTTAAATTTTCCGCTCCAACCTATTATGGATTTCTCATTAAAATGAACATCTTGAGTACCTATTAAGTCTTTCAAAATATTCAATGAAAAACAAAAATAGGTATAAAAGTACATTTATTGCCACAGCGTGTATCAATTATTGGCACTCAAAAAATGAAAATAAACAGTTGACTTTCTAACAATTCAGTCGTTATTAATAACTAAAAATAAAAATATATAGGAGATCAGACAAAAGGAAATAAAATTACGATTTAAGTAGCTAGAGTCATTTGATTCAGGATAATTCCTTAAGAAAGCCATCAACTCTTCCTCGTTGCGGAATGTTTCTCTTCTATTGTAGTTGTCAGTACTTACTTCTTACCAAATTTTTAAGAAATCGCTTAAAACCCACCGTTACCGTTAAGACTTTTTTGTGGTGTTGCCAAATGCAAAATGTGTAGTTCAACTGCTGGAATTTGGAGTGTTGTAGTGACAGAAAAAATAAGAAATTGTAAAAGAATAGTGTCTAAGCTCGTACATTCTTCTTAATATTTGGCATTTTAACCCTTAACTGGTATCCTGGGGTTGCTCATGACCCCAAGCAAAGTTCGTTGCAAAATTTTTGGTTGTCTAAGTTTGTAAACTGAATTTCTAATTAATTTTATAATAATAGTTTAACTTTCTATGCTTCTATCATTTTATATGTCGTCTTTACAAATTTCTGTGTCCTTTTTTATTTGTGGTCTGCCACGGCCCCAATATACCAGTCATGTTTGCTAAAAACAGTATACCAGTTAAGGGTTAATCAAGAGTGCCAATGATTAGTGCAGCGCCAGCATTAGTTCAGTTTACCCTACGCTTGACGATTTTGCGCGAGAGGTAATGTAAGCGCCTCTAATATCGCCGCTCGTAATATCCGCGTGCTCAATCTAAAGGAAGAAACATCCCCATCGAAAGATTCTACCTCATTGACGTCGTTTCTCAAGCGAAGACCGTGTAATCGCAGCGTGGGACGAAGCACGGGCCACAGTGCCCCAGAGAAAGCTGGGGAAAATGGTTACTACACTCGAGGTACGACGAGGCGCGTAAAGTGCGGGGGAGCATAATAAGAAAAGTTAGAATAAAGCGATTTAACCCCCTGCACGGAGGAAATATATTAAATGATAAAGTTGGAGTATCCTGTTGGATGGCACGCTACCCTCCGACATTTTGCTCCAGCGTCCGCGTCGAACTTTTGTCCCCGCGTCTCCGGCGACAGATGCAAATTAGTAATTAGCGTTCGCGGAAATTTCGTTCAGAAACGCGCTAATTACCGGGATTGCGTTTCGCGCTGATCTCTGCTGGCTGGCGGCGAACGAACGTCGCCTGGGACGAGGTTCGGCCGAAGAAAAGATTGAAACAGGCTAACAGGCGGAGTTAGATGGGAGTTAGCGATACTGGCGAGCAATTCGCCCGGAAAACGCTGACTCGGCCAGGACGCTGACGAGCCACGGTAATGCTGTTTAACCAGAGAGAAATCAATTTCGCGCAGTGCAGCCGACTGATGTTCTGATAAGGGTGCCTCCACTTTAAGTTGTTTGCGCAGCCAGCGAGCGAAAGTTTCCCGGTGACACGGGAGGCGTCGCGTAACGACGCGGAATTCTGCTGGTAGAAATATCAGCGGGTATAATTGGACGGAAGCGTGAAGCGATTACGAGTATCGCGAGTAGCATCGACCGCTAAAGGCTTGGACGGACACGTCGAATTTTATTGCTCACACGCGAAAACTTACTAAATTACTCGCTGCTCGACTAAATTACTCGACGTGTCTGAATCGGCCTTAACAGCGAGCATCTAAAATCAGAATCGCTCGAAAGACGGGCCAGAACTTCGATAAACTACACTCAAGGAAGTATATTGGAGCTCTCGATGAACGTGTAGAAGGGATACGAGATCCTGATGGGGAAATAGTGCGACTAGAGTTACCAGATGCAAGAATGAAAAAGGAGGACAATAAAAAGAGGACGTTGTAGAATAAAACCAAATTTTAGATGTCAACTTCTATTCCGTTAGAAAACATTAATGTTTAGATTAGAATAATCTTGTTGCTACTACATATTCAGGCCCTAAATAGACAGTAGATATAAGAGCCTGAATGGTATGTAGCAGCTAACAAGATTATTCTCATGGAAACATTAATGTTTTCTTACATAATAAAAGTTGATATCTAAAATTTAGTTTTATTTTCAACGTCCTCCTTTTCTAACGATTTCAGACTAGATTGTCCCTCTTTTTTATTTTTGGATCTGATAAGTAGTGGTGGAATTTTGCCGGATGAAGCCGAGGGCAGTGGCTCGCTTGAGTTGAGGATAAAACAAAAAAGGCGGATATTTTTAGATGACAGGACACTGCATTTCAATAAAAAACGGAGGACATGTCTTCCTTTTGGATACCATGTAGTAACTCTAACCAGTGTGATGGACGCCTGAGCATGAAACCATTAAGAGTATCCGCAAATTTGAATTTTACGAACCAAGTACGTACACGATAAATACTGTGTAACGTTCTGTAAATTACGCCCGATTACGCAGGGGGTTCTGTGGATTATGACTGAAACGGTAGATTTTGCTTACCTCATTGGTTATTATAAATATTGAAAATCCATATTATCTGATGCTTCATATTATCACAGAATCCATCTCATTTTATACTGGCATTACGAAGATTGCTCGTTACTACTAAAATTATTAATTTGCTCAATGACGAGAAAGAGGTCATTGTAAATGGCAGATGTATTGATAAAATGACGCTTACGAAGCTATATTAATGTATTCGCTTTTAATGGCGTTGTGAAACACACAATTAGGGGTAAACAGTGTAGTTGTTGGCCACTTAAGTCAGAGGTTCACATAAGCGTTGGATTATAAGTCTTATTTTGATAGCTTTAAGAACACAATTAGTGTTAATAGCTGTAAACGACTCTAATAGTCTAGAAATAGAATTTGTTTAAAAAAGAAGAGTAGAAGGATCCACAAAAATGTACAGAAAATACGTTACCTACGACAAAACATAGTTATTGGCCAGGCGAAGGCAATGATTGGCCGATCGTTTGGCAGTTATTGGCCACTATTTCATAACCTATATGTGACATATACCCTATCTAATTATGAAATAATACCTTTTCTACTTAAATGTTTCTATATTAGCTAGTATTGCACCTTCTTTTAACAGCGTTTTAGATTGTATTAAAAGCATTTTCTTTTAAAACCTAACCTCTTAAAATCACAACAAAGAACTGTTTCAAGGCAATGATTGGCCGATCGTTTGGCAGTTATTGGCCACTATTTCATAACCTATATGTGACATATACCCTACCTAATTACGAAATAATACCTTTTCTACTTAAATGTTTCTATATTAGCTAGTATTGCACCTTCATTTAACAGCGTTTTAGATTGTATTAAAAGCATTTTCTTTTAAAACCTAACCTCTTAAAATCACAACAAAGAACTGTTTCACTGTTGCTATGACTGTTGGCTACCCATTGGCCTCGTGGCCAATGACTGTCGTAAGACATTATTCACATTACAGTTCTTGGCCACCTATAATTTTTGCAATAATGTATAATATTAATGAATAAATAATCAGTTTTTATAAAGTTTAAACCTTTATGTGTCTATATAACGAATACGAGAGTTATATATATATCGTAAATACATTAAATTATCTAAGAATTGCCTCATGTAACCGTAAGGCTATTCAATTCAGCACTGTAGTTTTCAAGCATCGATTTCAAGTTATCTATTTTTTACACTTAGTATAACAATGAGTAGCAAAATAGTGATTGCATTCGATGCATGAAAGTACAAGGTATCTGAATATGTTCATTATAAAAGGCATAATGTACATTATTTCTTAATATTCATGTTTTTTTTAAAAAAAGGCCAATCACTGCCAGGTGGCCAATAACTACACTGTTTACCCCTATCAGCTGCACCACGTTCAGTTGAATCCCTTTCGACTTTAGGGTAATTTCGCCCTCAAACCCTATTCCGTTTCGGTTTCGTTAAACCCGCCCATAACGAAGGTGTTTCCGCCCTTTGTTTTATCGTCTCTTAATTTTTAATTTCTCTTTGTCAGCGTACGACGATTCACATTTCCCTCGTTCACGCTTTAATTTGCCCCTTCCTTTCATTCATCCATTCTTTTAATTGCGCCATGACCTCGTCAAAGCTGGGAATATCTAATTCCATCTTTATTGAAGGCAATAAGAACTTTAATCAAGATGTCTTACAAGTATAGCAGAATTTATACAGTTTCTAAGTAAGTGAGAATAAATGACTTCCCTTAGTAATTACATGTGTAATTATTTCTCACTCGTTCTTGGTTTCTAATGTTATCGAATACCAAACTGCTTCGCGCGACCTGAATTCCCCGCTAAAGGCCTCAGCCCTGCCGAGTTTGAGCATTAAGATTTCCAAAGCATTCATTTCAAAATATTTGCAGCTCTTTTAACGACACTTCACTAACCGCCCCTCCGTATCCTCGTTACCAGCGACACCTATTTCCCTTTCGAGCTGCGGCTTTACAATTCAAAACTCAATGCCTCTACACCAGCATTGGGAAGATGAATGCTTGTGCCGTCCCTGGCATTATCCTGGAGTACGAGATTTGGAACCCATCCAGGAATATAAATTTTGGGCGGTGTACACTGAATTCTATTAAATCACCAAAGTTATTGATTCGCGGGGCCCCTACTTGTTTTGCCTGCGCTTTTAACGTCCTAATAAGGATTCCTTAATAAACCACCCCCCTTTTATCGCTGACTTTTCTATGTCGTATCGTATCGTGTCATACATTTTCATACGTCTCGGTCGTTGATTATATCTGTCAGATATATTTCCCAAATTTCTTTTCAGCCCGTCCCTATGGACAATGACTTAGTTATTCATGAATATTTTTAAATAAAAAAATTACGATGCACGGTACTAGATGCAATCCTTAAAAGGAAAACAGATTTTTTGAGAAATGCGTTATAGCGTTTGAGTAAAAAATTTCCAAAGACCACCCTTTTTCGGCCTCCTGACTGAGCATGACCTCTTAAGGGATTAGGGACCCTTGGCAGGACCCCGCACAAACACGGTGTTTGTCCAAGGATCGCAGTTTATGAGATTCTGCGATAGTAAAATGTTCGGAGGTAGCAAGACCTTTATGGGCCATCCACGTGTAAGCGCACCAGCTACAATTTATACGTATGTACTCCTCATTTCAGTTGCTTCTACTGCCATCTCGCCTCGTTTTAATTTGCACCAATTTACTTTACTTTTCCCGAGGTGTACACGAGAAACGATACTCCACTGTGCTACCATTTCCCCACTCTTTACGTTACCCTCTCTGGCCTTTATTCTGCTTAAAAAGTTGGGGAGATCCCAGCGCGGCTCGGACGTGCCTGGGTTTCCACGTGCCGCGAAATAGCGGAGAGCTTAGCTGTCGGCGATGACGCGTTTAAAGCGGGAACATCGTTTCCGCGGAAATTGCGAGGCACGCGTGAGAAACAATGCCGATGTAATTACAGATAGAAGTCGGAACGATGACTTGACGGCAGCCGCCCGTGCCGTGGTAGACACGGGCGCGCGGAAAAAGTGATTATCCGATCGCGTCTCGCGGCGTGTCAGCTTTCGCGGCACAAATCTGGCATCCCATTCATTCCCCGTCACGCGTATTTCAGTGGATTTTAATTATTTCGCGGACTCGCCTTAAATTCAGGCAGATCGGCCTCTCTCGACGTTTCTTCAGCGTGAATTTATTGTCAGCCGGATGGAAACGATGGCAGGAATGTTATGGGAATTCATGAGTCATTCTCCCAGTCGATACAGGAGAATGCAAATGGCGATCCTTAGAACCTAGAACAGTGAGCGATAGAGGAGGAACAACTTCGACAGCATCGACGAAATAAATTTTAAAGGATTCTGAAGCTTGAACCATTAACTCCGGGAAGACATCAATTTCTGGACGATGGTGATTATATTTTAGTGCGAAGGGTTAAAAGTAATTGAACGCCTGTTGGGACAGTGAAATTAATACCCAGAGGCAATTTTTTCTTTCGCTTAAAATAAATTCCTTTGTCCTGCGTTCAGGGGAGACGCCGCGAAAGCCCGAGACTACTGGACGTGTCCCTCGGCGAGGGGAGGAGACGCGACATTCATCAGGACGCGGACGGGGAACAATTAAAAATCTCATCACCCCCGGGGGAGGCAAATGGCGGTGAAACATTAAGAATCAAGTGTCGCTGAACAGTCACCGTTGGAGCACCGAAATATTAAATCCACCGACTCTCGCTTTAACGAGCCGACCGCGACGCTCCTTTTAATTCCATTCTCGTTTCGTTGTTTGCGCCAGAGTGTTATTAAGATATAAGCCGGCGAAAGAACGAGAGATTCAGGCAACAAAACCGAAATCGTATCGCTCCATTTAATAGTCGCGGCCTCGACAACGTTTTATTTTATTGAAAAACAGAATAACCATTTCTGTAATTTTTAATCACATTACACTCTCTGTTTCAATCGCCGCTTTATCGAAAGTGGTGCAGCTTTCAACGATTCATATTTTCGCTTCATGATCGTAAATGAAAAAATTTCATTCGATTGGAAATTATTCCAGCAGCGGTGCAACGTGGGGAAGCAAATTTCCTTGGTGCGAATTTTGGCGCCTTCAGAACGTGCATGGAACGTTTGTTACTAGCGGGGCTCCAATTCTACCACGTCGAATTATCCCTCCACCACCTCCCCTTCGTTAATAACTGTCAGCTCCATTAACGAGATGTCGAAATATTTGCCAAAAAGCTGGCCTCTCAATTCGGCCTTCCGCCACATTGGAATTCCACTCGCGAACGAATAGCTTTCAGCCAATCGAATCGAATGGAGCTAGTCGACGAATCAGCTGGCACGTTTCGTTCTCAATTTCTACTGTCTTTCTACCCCCAAAACCTATGAACACTCTTTCAAAGGAAGCTACGCATATGGATTATGCACGTTGCTTTAAAAAACCATTGATCCCATTTAGAGCCAAATATTTTATTCATAATTCATTTGACAAAATATTAACCATCCCGACTGCTCTAAAGTAAAAGCACTGAAAAAATAATAATTTCATTCCCCTTCATTCTTTTATGTTAAAAAAGCAACACAAGGCTTCTGTTTTTGGCCATTGTTATACAGAGAAACAGAAGAACTCATTTAGTTTCGTTGAAGCAGCAGTAACAAAGCCTGCAAGGGAGCAAAGAAACGAGGCTTTCACAAAGGGACTTAGTTCGCAAAGAAACGGAAACATACACACTTGACGGCAGCGTAAAATACATAAACAAGGGTGTTACGAAGCATTAGCAGCGCGCAAATGCTCTCGGGAGCATTTTTAAAAGGATCATCAAGTCGGTTTCCCGCGCAATTACGGATCAAAGCCTCCTTCGTCGGCGTGCAAACAAATTCAACGGAACGAAGATGAAAGTAAATAGCAAGATTCTCGAACAATCAAGCACAACGGAACGTTTCTCCCCCGGTGCGTGCAAACAATTATTTTCGAGCCGTTCCACGAAACGGCCCGTATCGAGGAAGCAATCAGCGATCTCGGGACTTTCCTTGTGACGTGGCAATTTTCCACGGACCATCGTTCCCGCTGGCTTAACGCCGTCTGGGTAGACGAGTGGAATATTAGCTTTCTTATCGCACAGCGCCAGTTAATCTCCAAGGACGCGAGACACGCAGACACCGAGCACGTTTAACGATTAGCGGATCGAGGCGGGCTACAATTAACCCCTTTGCCGGGGGGTTGCAATTCCAACGGATCGTTTTGCGCCACCTGCTGCGCTGTAAGTTGACATCCTCCGGTGCCTCCGCACCGACCACGAAATTCCTTTCCTTCCGATTCATTTTATACGACACAATAAGAATTAATTCGCAAATCACGCGGCAACGCCAGCAAAACGGCAGCTTTTCATCCGCGACCGCGGGAGCGGGTTTTTCAACGACACAAAGGCGTCGAGACTCGCGGTAAATAGAGGAGAGAAAAGCGGCGAATGACAACGGGATCAAAGAGCAAAGAACAAAGGAGCGACGCGTGCGTGCGAGTTGGTTCGCGCTCTCGCATCGGGAGATTAATCAATGGCAGACGCGCGGCCTCGAAGGCGACACACTGTTCCTCCGACTGCGAAGGGATCTTAAGGAGGTTCGATACCTCACTTGCGGGGCAGGCGGCGAGAGGGGTAAGCCTATGCTTATACATCGAAGCTCTGCAGTGATACCAATCTTAGATAAAAAAAATTATGTAGACAAAAATGTTATTTACATGTCTATTCCTAAGAAAATTATTACTACACTGTTTGTTTTGGAATTCAATTAAACAAAAAGTGTGTTTAATGCAGCTAGAAACACAATATTTTCATTAAAAGTAGCGTAAAATATGCGAGTGAAATATGGCAACGTCGCTTTGCGTCCATCTTTTTTTCTCTTTCCATCTCACAGTTGTGGCGTCCTTTTGCGCGTTCGTACTGGTTCGCAACAAATTATTAAATACATGTTTATAGCTTGGTAGTGTTTTTACCAATTTTTACTGTATCCTTTGTACAAGTATACACTGTATAGATGACTACCCGGTGTACAGCGTTGCCACGTTTCAAACAGTTCCTTCAGGCAGTTCCAAAAATACGAGAACATTGCTGTCTATTTATTCAATTACCTAATAAACCGTACGGTTCATGTCCGACTATCTTTTTTAGAATTTCATGGGAATACTTAAGCTTTTCATTGCAACATTTTTTAGGACTTTTTCACTATTTTTAAAGACTCTGTGTAACATTTTATAGAAATTTTATCGTTTCTCCCATAACAGCCTGTGTATAGTAACTTTGATTTCAATTTTTTCAAAAACCGTGCGGTTAATCGACTTGAAATTTTGACACAATGCGGACAACACTTTGAACATTAGATTAGAACACTTTTCAAAGAATTCTCATTACTTTTTCTCCGGTATCGAACCTCCTTAATTTTCAGGAGTCAAAGGGATCGGCAGTCCTTTCTCGGGCGATACGGGCCACGGGGCCGGGGGATTGCTTTGCGGTACGCGTTGCACAGCGACGCACGGTAAACAGAGGTTGTTTTCATCGGACAATGGGAACGGCACGCCGCGCGGCGCGCCCTCGCAAAGGGGTCGACGGGAAGAGGAAACGGGCGAATTAGAAGCGCTCCTTGTGACGGTTCCGATTCGAAATTGCTGGCTTCCTCGCGTTTTTTCCACCTCGGCCGAGGCGAGACCCGGTTCAACCCGGGAAACTTTTAATGAACCGCGCGAGAGCGAATTACAATATCGTCTATTTGCATGCTAATACCCCGCTGTTCGCGAGCAGAGGAGCCGCCTCTAATTGAATATAAATGAAAAGTGTTGCGCACAGACGTATCGATTCCCGCGTAATCGGAAAGTTCGACGCGGAGACCGCTTCGTTCGAGCGGAATTTCGAGGGAAACTTTAGCCGGGAAATATTCGCTGACCAGGAATATCTTATGAGAGCGCGTTTTTGCGGGGGGGTAAACGGGATTGCCTTCGAACACCACCCCGTTCTATAAGTACAGTCGGACTTATATTATCCGAATCTCCTTTATCCGACTGCTCCACTGTGTAATATACGGCGTTGCCGTGGATAGTGGCCTTTCCTCCGCTCCATATCTATCATCTCCTGGTGCAATTAATTAGAAAGGCGACGGTGCTTTTGAATCTTTGGGAACGATGATTCTGAGAAGCAAGGTCTCTGTATTAGGTATCGCATAGCTTCAAGGACCCAGTTCCTGATCACTCAAGGGTAACTACCGCGGGTTTTTAAACGTGTAAAGGGAAAACTTAAAAGATTTTTTGTTATTTCAGCAAATCTATGTTTTATCTTTAATTTGGTTTTAAAAGAAGTGCACACATAATAATAATTATTTTATAATTTAACTTTGAAAGTGAGAAATGCAAAGGGGCAGTTTCTGATCGCCCACACACGTTTTACCACGAGCTGTCAAATTTAGTGATTTGTTAGAATAAATTTGTATCATAATAAGCTTATTATTCGGTTTATTTTCCTAAACTGATCAGGAGTTGGGTTCTGATGAGGAACTGGGTCCTTGAACCGACCATGTTTCACTGCTGCCAGTAAATGTTGTTCAACGATAGAACAGAGACCGTTATCCGAAAATTCTTTTACCAGAACAGCGACGCGTTTCCGGCTGTTAGTTCGCGTAGCGGAGTCCTATTGCGAGAACAAATTCCCTTAATTAACTGTCCGGTGCACAGGCGCAGGGAGATTCGCGGGAACGCGGCCCACATGACCGACTTTTCATCCGTGAACAAAGAATGCTGACACCGCTCGCGCGGAAGACACTGGAGGAATAATGACGCCCGGAAGAGGAGGGATGAAAATGAATCAGGAACAAGGTACGATCCATTAAGGATGTTTACCAACTACTACACCGGGGCCCGCTTAATCAATGCACCTTTTAATTAGCCCCTCGTTAACTCTGGATCCGACACTGACGGGACCGAGGGACTTTAAAGGTTTGCTCAGCTGGTCCAGTCGGGTGCTCAACCTCATCGCGCTATCGCCTTTTTTTTTGCCATGCCGCGCGGCAAATTTCCTGGCGATTTTATGAGACGGCTCTCGGACTTAGCATTCGCCCAGCCGCGGGAACGGCAACGAAATTTTTAAAGATCCCGGCCGGTTTTAATGCCGGCTCGACTCGGACTGCGCGCAGTAAATTGCTGCTCAAACAATATGACGCGCTGAATGTGACGCGGCGTCGTTGAAATCGTCGGGAACAATGGAGGCAATAATTCCCGAACATTTCTACAGCACTTTTATATAACGATCCTGGATAATGGAGATGCCGGGATGGATGACGTGGAAGCATTTGGGTTGACAATGTTATGCGTGAATATTACAGAGGGGTAGTCAAATGAAATGGTTCGGTCCGCCGGAATGCGATATTACGTTCCTCGCCGGGAATCTCTTTTCAGCGATTCAAGTTTCGTATTTCAGACGGACTTCAACCTGATTCCTGCATCGTCGCCTGAATAATTCTACTACGGCTCCTCGCAGTGTTCCATGCGAACGATTCTTCAAGATATAGCAATCAGGATGATCCCAGGAAGTGGGGTGCGATTGCTCAAGCGAAGATGAAGAAGATTGGAAAAGAGGGATGTTGCACAATTCAATGAAATCATATAAACCGTGTTCCTTGGGATTATAATAAACCTAAAGCACGATGCCACCATTTCAAAAGCTTCTATTAAGTATGTAAATGTTGGACGCAGTAAAGCTGCCTTCGGCCATAAGGTATAACGTGTACGTTTCATAAAGTATTCTTTAATGTCCAGTCTTTAACCCATTTAAGGGGACTAGGCAGTCAAGCCGCTCGAAGACCAAGTATTTTTTGCGCATTAATTACAAGGAGATGAATACAAATTGTGCAATGTTTATTAATACTATAAATCGTAAAAAAAGATTTTTAATACACTCTGTAAACAACCTCGTGTGGCGCCATTTGTAAAAGAGATACATGGACAAAAAAATATGTTTTTTACTCTACTTGATAGTAATAACCATTGTGTAAAAGGAAAAGTCTGTGCTCGCCTTCGTATCCTTATAATTAATTCACAAAGGACACTTGACTTTCGAGCGATTTGACTGCCTAAGTAGCCCCCTCGAGCGATCCTTGTAAAAAGAATTCTGTACTATTGCACCCCCGGGAACATGTTTTCAGGGAATGATGAGTATCTCCATTAGATAACACGCGGCAATTTGGTCCACCACTTTCTGTCCACGTTCACTTGGGAAGGATCTACAGCCCGCCCCAGTTCCCAGAGTCATCCTGCATACAAATGAAAAACACCTCGCGAGGTCGGCCCCGATAATTTCCTGCGGAGTACAAGGGCTGAAAGATTCATACGCCGGCCGCAATTCGTTACTCCGGCCGGCTCTGCAATTGCGATCCTGAATTCGAACGCCGCCCTTAATGTAAATTTGACAACGGTTTTTGGAGCGTGGCTAAGATGCCTAAAGCCTCTCTTCAGGGTGATTCATAGCCACGGTGTATGCAACGCGGCACGGTTAAGGGTCAAGTGCTTTTAACTGGGCGTGTAACTACTTCCGTTCGTTCGAGTGCGATATACAGGGGCGCCGCGGCACAATTTGACGATCCAGCAATTTCGCTCGCAGCCCCTCTATTTACGCGCGTCGCGATTAGTTTGACCCGACTCCGTGCGCGAGCGACGCGTCGTTATCTTCGTTACCCTCTATTGGTCGCCGCCGCGGCGTTTCCCCGACTCGCCTGGCAAGTTTCATCGAAAGCAATTCACTCTCGTCGCCGGGGCAAATATGTCACGACGCAGTCGCTTTTTACGCGGCGTTCGGCGTAGGCTCCCTAAGCTTCGGCACGATTTTACGCCGAAATTCTCTGCGTCGTCGCTTTAAATATGTACGCAGCAGCGGTTGGGAAGCTTGAGACGGGCACCGCCTGACACTGAAACTTTCAACCCCCCGAGTGTTTTCTGTAATTATGCTTCTGGCGGTGGTTTCGAGCTAAAATTGCTGGGAATGTACAACCGTGAAGCTGCGACGTGGGCACGGCGGCGTAGGGAGGGTGTAAACAACGAGAAGTCCTCAACGCTCCAATGGAATTCACGCGTGGAGCGCGTAATCGCATCGACGGCTTAAAGTGGGGCGCAAAAATGGAAAATCTTTCGCGGGATAATTTAATACCGCTTCCATTATGCTGGCGGCATTAATATTGTATGAACCTCTTCGTGGGGTTACCGGCTAGAATGAGAGACATTTCTCGTAGGGGGAGCTGAAATTCCCTGCTTAACGACGCTATTCGAGGCTCCCACCGTCGACGCACCAGCAAACATTAAACCATACCGCACCTGTACGATCGACCTACGATCACTGGCTGCGAAACTTGTTGCAAAATCGCTGGGCACGTTCGCTTGCGACCTGCGACCCTGGCCGAAAGGAAGTGTACCTCGAAGCACGGTTAACGGAAATCGTGCAGCATAATCGAAGCACTGATTACTTTGGCAGTGGTATTGCGAAGTGACGCGGCCATTCGGCGGGTCCTCGGGGGATCCCCTTCTGGAAACACTGGCCTGGCGCGTGGCAGGGTTACACGGCTTCAGGATCGATCATCTTCTGCTGGATGAAATCAGGTCATCCCGATTCGCGGGATCGAAACGTCCACGCTGGCCGATGATCGGTCGAGTCTACGTAAACACTGGTCACACTCGGCCGTCATAGCGAACAATCGCGGATCAAACGATCAGAAACACCATTCGCGCGCAAGGCAACAACCAATAGGGTCCATCGAGCTGGCGAATCCCGTCGGCGCTAGTCTCCCTTCGAAGCTGAACGAGCTTGCCCCACGGAGGATGTTCACGATCATCTTGCACTACCATTCAGTTAGCACTGAAGTGTCCACGGGAGATTCTCCTCCTCTGCCAACACTGTTGGCCTCCTTCGTTGGTAACGACCAATTCCTGCGCACTTGGTAAACAAGCATCGCGCCCGAGTCCCCTTCGCGTTCAGGGCCAAGCACGCGGTTTTAGCATGATCCTGCTGGGCGTTCCGAGGACCTCGCTTGTCGACAGTACCTGGACACCGATCCTTCGAGCGGGCCAAGAGGAAAGAAAGCGTAGCGATAGTCGGCGTTGCCAGGCTGTTCCACCGGGAACGAGACTCCCGTCGTCAACCCGGAGTATCGCTGACTACGGTACACTCCGCTCTCCCCTTCTTCCGCAACCCCTCGCGATCACGTGACCGGGAAGTTTCACTGGCGCAGCGGAACCGAAGGACTTCCTCTCTCTGATCCACTTTCCGGCCTCCTAGGGCCCGTCCGATCGTCCGCAGGCCCGTGTCGCGAGCCCCGCTGCGGCCCCGTGGCACCGGGAACGAACAGCCCCCGGGACGCGAGCGGACCGACACGCGATCACCCCGGGTTCCCCAGCGTCCTGCGCTGGTTAACACGCGTCGCGGGGCTTCGAAGCACTCTCACTTTTTTTACTGTTTTGCCGCGTGCACCGCGGGGCTTACACGTGCACCCACGGGGGTGTCGTTCGCTTCCGCGGTCCCCGTGTGACACGTGTCACCGCGCTGGAGAAACGGAAAAAGGGGTGGGGAAAGAGAGGGAAACGGAGAGAAAGGGGGACGGCCAAGTGACCGTCGGAGGATTGCGGAGCGAAGGGCGAACCAGGGAGAGAACGACAGAGGGGGAGGAAGAGACAGCGGTAGAGAGAAAAAAAGGACGGCCACCACCCCCGTAGCCTTCGATTTTCAGGAGGAAAGTGAAGGCTGCAGACACCGCCCAGCTAGCCGCCCGGGTGTGCCGACGCGAAAAACCAGCCCCGCGGTGTGCTCCACAACCGATGCCCCGAATCCCGGCAATGCTCATGCGCACGGTAACCTTGGTTACCGCGCCCAAGCGCGCCAACTGTCGCCCTGGTGGTGCTCCCCGACACTAACCCTTGTAAAAGTTTTGCGCCGCCCGCGCCGCCCCTGGTATGCGCTCCTTCCTACGGATGGGACCGAAACCCTCGCGTGCGAGTCCTCCAGGGGGTAGTCCACCGGTTATGTCCGCGGCGGGACAGGTTCGAGAGCTCTTCGGCATTCGATGACTCAGGAATCCAAAGCTAAAATGGCGGAAGATGGATCCCCTTATCGAGGCAAGGGGGATGCAATTCGTTTGCGGCTTTCACGATGAAACTTTAAGGTTGCCCTGGGAATGTGAGGTCGAGTGGCTGGTTACTGCGGTCGTTGGACGTAGTCGTTTTATCTCCACTGCCTCGTCCAAGGCTATTACGTTGGCAGACAGATCGGAGGTAGAGCTTAAATAGAGAATACCGAAGCAGGTAATCTGTTTTACATCTGTTGCTCCCGCAAAACTTGGCACATGCCAACGTCGACCTTCGCAACGTAGGCGCACCATCGAAATACTGAACGCCTCTATTATGGAGTCTGTTATTGCGAGTCTCCCCTGTTGAGTGCTTGGAGAGCTGTGGTTAAGAGGGTTTACTACCAGTTGTGGCATCCCTTATCAATAACGAATTCATGTCAAACACTCAATCAAGCTCGTAAGGCATTGAGAGAGTTAATCACGCGGTATCCAGTAGCTCGAGGATCCGTGGAGCTCGCTTAAGCAAATAGCAGAGATGCCTGGATGCCTCGTGGAATTACTTATGCATCGCGTCGTTCCCATCGCTAGCCGTAACGAGGGTGACCCATGCGGGTGACAGCAACCCTCAACGCTGTGGCTCACCCTCTGGCCCTCCCACTCTCGCTACCTCCGCCACGTAAGTGCAGAAACGTTTTCATGTTGATGCAGTGTGCGGTTGATCTCCGGGGTGGGCCGGGATCAAGAGCTCCCGCCTAGTCTTTATTACACGGGGGCCCGGGTGATTTGCTGGCGCGAAGGCAAATGCACGGGGACAATTCAAGCGATATTTCTGCCTCTTATATTATTTCGCTTCTTTCCCTTCCCTCCCATTCGCTGCTTTCTTCCCAGTGCTTTATACGCAGGATAATAGTCGTAAAGTAGCCGATGTAGCGGTCGTTTACAAAATTTCGAGAAACATGAAAACGTGGAGGTACATTAAACGGGACTGTATTCCCTTGCAAGTGGAATACCGTGTCTCATATTCCATGCGGGCGAGATGCAAGTTTTCTCTTTAAAGACAAGTGCAACGGTCCGTGCTGAACCATTCTACGCGAGCAGTTTCCTCTTCGAACTTCGGGGGCGACCACATCCATCACTTTATTATCATCAGCACGGCACTAGCCTAATCTTTTCACGCGATACAGAATGCTGAATGAAATTCAAGTTCCGAATTTATTACCTACTGTCGCTCCGTGGAAGCTGAAACCTGATACGGGCAAACACGATGCAAATGTTCGGGATGGAATAGTTGTACGCAACAGCGGCTGAAATCCTTGGTACACCGTGCTAGAAATTATCGCGCGATAATCAGACACCAATATTGTAAAAACCAATTTCGCCGCCACGGGCGTGACCCAATCTACCAAAAAATTCACGTTGCTCGATAAAACACGGAGGCGGTCGGTGGTGAAGTGACGCGCAAGCGACAGCTAGCTTTAGAGACGCAAAAACGAAGCTCTGCTATTCGAGTCGCGTACTTTGCTTATCCTTCGGGGTGAATTTCCAAGGCACCAGTCCTGTCCAAAACGTGATCCTCCAGCTTCGATTTCAGACGAAAAAAATGACACCCTCGTGAAATATAAATCACGTAATTTCTCGCTGCTGCGTTGCGTTGCTTCTTCGCCGCGAAATATACCGTGTGTGTTTTTCATCGGCGAGCTCTAGCATTGTATTCAGCAGGAACAGAAATAATAAAAAACTTTCTGTTATCATGTTACCTATTCGACCATGTTTCTGAGTTATAGCCATATTTGTCCTCCGGTATTACTTTCCACAAGCTATAACGAATTCCATGGAACTGCGCGCCGATTCGTATTCCACGTAAGACCTTGTTCGCTATTTCGTAAACACCACTCTACATGTATATGCTTCGAGTCACTTCAGTCAGCTATTTTGATAAGAGCGCTACACGTCGAAGCTTGGTACATCCCGCCGTAACTTCCTTTCTAGCCGAATAAACAAGTGATTCTGCCTTGTTTTTCTTTTAACTCTATTTCTCAGTTGTTCGCTCGTTATACGGGCTTGACTTGAAATACGAGGATGCCGTCGCGAGCGCTCGATGCAAAGATAAGAGGGCGCAACTTGGTCGTACATAAACATTGCTGGAACTCGGAAACAAGGTCACCTAAATCATACCTCCGTATAGTCTCTATAGTATCTAATCCCAGAGTAAAACTGTCTCCAGCATAAAAAGGACACCCTCCGCGAAGCAAAACCGAATGAAAGTTTAACAATTGAAGTATTTCCGCCAGGATTGCCGGCTAATTCAATGATCTCGTTGAAGAAGCAAACCGAAATGATCCCGCGAGTGCATTCGAGGTAAAATATCGTACAACTTTAGCTGAATTGCCGCTTAACTTTGTTAATTCGTGGGACGGTCGGCGCAGTGAAACCGCCGGAACGCCCAGTTTCAACAACTTTTTGCGACCTTTGAAAGAAGCGCAAGGCACAGTGGCTTCTTGCCGGTTCAAGGGTTCAGCAGAGATTCACGGGAGCGTGATTTTTCGCCCACGAGGTATACGCGCGCAACAACTTGTAAAAGAAAGGCAGACAGAGAACGCGAACAAGTCAGTGGTCGTCAGCGATGACACGCGAGTTTCCTATATAGTCCAGTGAAATTAGGATCTGTCTTCGGAATAATTCCCACCAAGCTAAATTTTGGTATGAACCATTATTTGGTCGTTTTAAACAATATGTCAAAAGTCCCCATCGATCCGACTGCCGCTAAAAATTTTACAGGGGGTTGAAAGAAAAAAAAACTGTTTCTCACGAATATCTCGGTATCTAGCAGTTTTGCGACAAAAATAGTTATTATACCATTTCTAGCCTAGGAAATTCTCTACCAAAAAGGTCCAATGAGTTTTTTTCGTAGGACTAACCATTTTCGTGTATGTCGGGTTACCAAGTTTCAACCCCCATACATTTGACAAGGGAAGATCCCGAACACTGAAATTCATAAAATTATGAAACTGTAAATATGTAGGGGAAGTCCTCCTGAGTACAACGCAATTTCGTTTGCTGCCCAAATTCACTCCATAAGGGTGCAATTGACCCCTGAAATTCTTTTTACTTTGTATTATTACTCGCGAACTGTAGGACATAGAAAGAAAGTGTTCAGGAAAAAGTTACTTCTTTTAATTAGGACTATCATTTGGTAAGTTATAGTTCTTACAGTTCTTACGGTTCGCGAGTTATAACACAAAATCGAAAAAAAAACGGATTTTCAGGGGCCAATTTCATCCCCCTAGTGTGAATTTGGGCAGCAAACGAAAGAATTGCGTAACACATACCTATATTAACCTCTGCATATCCCCAAAGTTTTAAAAAATTTTGAATTTTCGAGGGGGTGGATCTTCACTTGCGAGAAATAATACACTTAGTCCAGTGAAATTAGGATCTGTCTTCGGAATAAATCCCAGCAAGCTAAATTTTGGTATGAACCTTTATTTGGTCGTTTTAAACAATATGTCAAAAGTCCCCATCGATCCGACCGTCGCTAAAAATTGTACAGAGGGTTGAAAAAAACAACAGTTTTTTGCGAATATCTCGTTATCTAGCAGTTTTGCGACAAAAATAGTTATTATACAATTTCTAGCCTAGGAAATTCTCTACCAAAAAGGTCCAATGAGTTTTTTTCGTAGGAGTAACCATTTTCGTGTATGTCGGGTTACCAAGTTTCAACCCCCATACATTTGACAAGGGACGATCCCGAACACTGAAATTCATAAAATTATGAAACTCTGTAAATCTGTAGGGGAAGTCCTCCTGAGTACAACGCAATTTCGTTTGCTGCTCAAATTCACTCTATAAGGGTGCAATTGACCCCTGAAAATTTTTTTAATTTGTATTATTACTCGCGAACTGTAGGACATAGAAAGAAAGTGTTCAGGAAAAAGTTACTTCTTTTAATTAGGACTATCATTTGGTAAGTTATAGTTCTTACAGTTCTTACGGTTCGCGAGTTATAACACAAAATCGAAAAAAAAACGGATTTTCAGGGGCCAATTTCATCCCCCTAGTGTGAATTTGGGCAGCAAACGAAAGAATTGCGTAACACATACCTATATTAACCTCTGCATATCCCCAAAGTTTTTAAAAATTTTGAATTTTCGAGGGGGTGGATCTTCGCTTGCGAGAAATAATACACTTAGTCCAGTGAAATTAGGATCTGTCTTCGGAATAAATCCCAGCAAGCTAAATTTTGGTATGAACCTTTATTTGGTCGTTTTAAACAATATGTCAAAAGTCCCCATCGATCCGACCGTCGCTAAAAATTTTACAGAGGGTTGAAAAAAAACAACAGTTTTTTGCGAATATCTCGTTATCTAGCAGTATTGCGACAAAAATAGTTATTATACAATTTCTAGCCTAGGAAATTCTCTACCAAAAAGTTTCAATGAGTTTTTTTCGTAGGAGTAACCATTTTCGTGTATGTCGGGTTACCAAGTTTCAACCCCCATACATTTGACAAGGGACGATCCCGAACACTGAAATTCATAAAATTATGAAACTCTGTAAATCTGTAGGGGGAGTCCTCCTGAGTACAACGCAATTTCGTTTGCTGCCCAAATTCACAGTAGGGGGGTGAAATTGACCCCTGAAAATCCGTTTTTTTTCGATTTTATGTTATAACTCGCGAACCGTAAGAAGTGTAAGAACTATAACTTACCAAATGATAGTCCTAATTAAAAGAAGTAACTTTTTCCTGAACACTTTTTTTCTATGTCCTACAGTTCGCGAGTAATAATACAAATTAAAAAAAATGTCAGGGGTCAATTGCACCCTTATAGAGTGAATTTGAGCAGCAAACGAAATTGCGTTGTACTCAGGAGGACTTCCCCTACAGATTTACACAGTTTCATAATTTTATGAATTTCAGTGTTTGGGATCTTCCCTTGTCAAATGTATGGGGGTTGAAACTTGGTAACCCGACATACACGAAAATGGTTACTCCTACGAAAAAAACTCATTGGACCCTTTTGGTAGAGAATCTCCTAGGCTAGAAATTGTACAATAACTATTTTTGTCGCAAAACTGCTAGATACCGAGATATTCGTGAAAAACAGTTTTCTTTTCTTTCAACCCCCTGTAAAATTTTTAGCGGCAGTCAGATCGATGGGGACTTTTGACATATTGTTTAAAACGACCAAATTAAGGTTCATACCAAAATTTAGCTTGGTGGGAATTATTCCGCAGATTGGGCAGATTTTCGTCTAATTTCACTGGAGTATATATTCGAGGGCGGGGCGGGTGATCGACAGTGTCGCGGCCCTTTTCGACAGTGTCAATTTTGGAATGTTTTTGCGCGCGATGTTTTCCGCGATATATTCGCAACTGGTGAGCATTGTGCGATACGCGTGACGCTGCTCTTGGTGAAGTTACACATGTGACAGGTCACGCTAAATTTTTTAACAGATGCAACAAATAGTAACTCTACAGTTCTTCGGGTTATTTTTACACAGTAATCAGCTTTAAAAAAAAGCGATGCTGCAATTGGTATGGAGGGAAGTTTGAAAAGGAAGAAACACGAATTAAAGTAACTCCATCTGCCATTGTGAAAGTCTGGTTTTGGACAGCGTTAAAGGAAGAAACTGATCCCCGATCGATATCTCATTTTTCGGCGTGGACCATTTTTATGTTAATGCGATGAAAGCTCTTCTCAACGCCAGACTGGCTCCTCTCGGAAAGCTGATAAATCCTTCTCTTCGGCGTTAAATACAAAACTCAATAAGCGTCCAATATCGGCAAACATATCTACCGGAGGTTGCTCTACAAGATCCTCGGTTCTACGTTTCCACTTTGAAACTGGAGAAGAAAATGCAAGGTCCCTGAGCAGAAGTACGAACTCGGCAGAACTCTCTACGTAATGCATCCACGCCCTTATTGAGATTCGGAATTTTCTGTTGCGAGGCGAAGGGACGAGGAAGCAGAATTTCATTTCCTAGCAGAGCTCACGTGTCGAAATTGATTGAATTTAATTCGGACGCGAGGAGGCGAAGCCCGTGGAAGGGACAATGCTCGAGGCAGGCAATCGCGGGCCGCAAGGAATTCCATCTGACGACAAAATTTACCTTGTAAGTATTCGAGGATTCCATCCGAGAGTCGATTGTATTCTCACGTTCCGAATCTCGCCCCCCTCGGGCTGCCAGAGGGCCTGGAACAGCTCACAAGGGACTTTCATGGTAGCGTAAGAAAATAGGGGCGTACGTTCAGCCGGTATCGATGCTTTTATAACGAAACGGAAAGGGAGAATGCTGGTTTATCCAGCCTCTCCTCTACTGAAACTCAATCTCTTGCCAGCGAAAAACGATTCGTCCAGCACGCTCGTCCTCTGCATCCTCGACATTTATCTTGAGCAGACTTCGCGAAAGAAGAAGAGTCCTTCGTTGATGAAACATTTGGTTCGGATAATAATAAGATGACTTAAATTTATACGAATCTTTAGCTACGTATATGTAAGATGCCAGTACAGTTCAACTCTCTGGATTGCTGAAGTGTAAAGATGGGATATCAACAATCCACTTCGAGAAGCAGCTAGGGAGCTATCAACTAAACAGCCGAAGAGGAATTTCAGGCGAAAGGGTAGCGTCGAAGAACCACCGAGACCCGACGAAAGGGGCGAAACACTTTCGACGGATTTTTCCTTAAGCACGGCAGGATTTGCTTTCATTGTAAACACGGTTGCCCCGTGTTTCGGCTGAAAATCCAGCTCTGTTTAACTGCCGCTGCGCTATTAAGGCTACGCTGCACAAAAGAGAGCCACTCGTGTAATCCAATCGATGGCGCGGAAGATTCGTCTGTGGTACCGCGAAACTATTGTGTACACCGACGCGGCATCCTGTGTGCTCACGTGCAGCCGAGTATTTACAAAGGACCGGACAAGGGGGAAATAAAAAGCGGGGTCAGCCGGCGGAACGAAGTCATAGAAATTTCTTTCGCCGATGGATGGCTGGCCGCGCGGATGAAACGTCAACGATGGGTGAGAACGGGGGCAGAAAAAGGTTGCCGCGACTCGGAAACTTCCTGAAGAATCAGGCAACACGCCCCCCCGGAGACGCTCCCGCGGGCTACGAGAAAACTTACTTTGCACGAGCAACTTTCGATATCGACAATGTTCTCCGGTAAATTAGGTGTCTTGTGCTTCGATCGCGCACCCACTCGTCGACTTCCCGCGTACGTAGAGGATATTGCCGCTATTAGGGGCTTGCAGCGGCAGAGTTGGGCATTGTTCGAATAAATTTTTAATATATTATCTTCGCATATAAATTTCGAGTGAAATGAAGTTTTATGGAGAAATTGCTGATTTCAATTGCAGTAGTTTTTGTGATGACTTGGAAGAGCATTTTTAATTTCACCGTGTTTCACCATGTCATGTGACAGTAAACGATGTGAAAAGCAGGTGAGGTCCCTAGAAGTCTCTGAGGCAGGTATGGCCGCACCAAGTAGGGTTTTATACAAAATCCGACCTTTAAAAAAAACGATTTTCGAATTCCACTATTCCGAAGAGACCGGTTATACCGGTTTTCGAATTTTCACAAAAAATATAATTAAAATAGTAAATACATATTTGTACTTATTTTAAAAATGTTTAGTTCTTTTAATACTTATGGAATTACAAGAATATAACAAAATAAAATATACTGTATCTATACAAAACCAAATTAAGAAAAAAGAATCCGTACAATTTTTGAGTTCATTTAATATTTATGGATCTAAAAAAATATAACGTAATAAAATACACTGCATGCAAAACCAAAGTAAAAAAAAACTAAAATAACTAAAACTCGTACAAAATATAAATTACAAATCTCTACTTCATTTAGTATTTTTCTTCAGAAAATATCAACTCATGAAGATTAGTTTTATAGTAAACAGTTACCTATTACAATATGCTTGTGTCCGAGGTGATTTCAAGTCAAAATGTTAACGCTTTTAATTATTTAATTCTTACATATTAATTCTAGTATATCAAACCGGTTTTTTATAGGGGTAAACAGTGTAGTTGTTGGCCACTTAAGTCAGAGGTTCACATAAGCGTTGGATTATAAGTCTTATTTTGATAGTTTTAAGACCACAATTAGTGTTAATAGCTGTAAACGACTCTAATAGTCTAGAAATAGAATTTTTTTAAAAAAGAAGAGTAGAAGGATCCACAAAAATGTACAGAAAATACATTACCTACGACAAAACATAGTTATTGGCCAGGCGAAGGCAATGATTGGCCGATCGTTTGGCAGTTATTGGCCACTATTTCATAACCTATATGTGACATATGTATATCCTATCTAATTATGAAATAATACCTTTTCTACTTAAATGTTTCTATATTAGCTAGTATTGCACCTTCATTTAACAGCGTTTTAGATTGTATTAAAAGCATTTTCTTTTAAAACCTAACCTCTTAAAATCACAACAAAGAACTGTTTCAAGGCAATGATTGGCCGATCGTTTGGCAGTTATTGGCCACTATTTCATAACCTATATGTGACATATGTATATCCTATCTAATTATGAAATAATACCTTTTCTACTTAAATGTTTCTATATTAGCTAGTATTGCACCTTCATTTAACAGCGTTTTAGATTGTATTAAAAGCATTTTCTTTTAAAACCTAACCTCTTAAAATCACAACAAAGAACTGTTTCAAGGCAATGATTGGCCGATCGTTTGGCAGTTATTGGCCACTATTTCATAACCTATATGTGACATATACCCTACCTAATTATGAAATAATACCTTTTCTACTTAAATGTTTCTATATTAGCTAGTATTGCACCTTCATTTAACAGCGTTTTAGATTGTATTAAAAGCATTTTCTTTTAAAACCTAACCTCTTAAAATCACAACAAAGAACTGTTTCACTGTTGCTATGACTGTTAGCTACCCATTGGCCTCGTGGCCAATGACTGTCGTAAGACATTATTTACATTACAGTTCTTGGCCATCTATAATTTTTGCAATAATGTATAATATTAATGAATAAATAATCAGTTTTTATAAAGTTTAAACTTTATGTGTCTATATAACGAATACGAGAGTTATATATATATATCGTAAATACATTAAATTATCTAAGAATTGCCTCATGTAACCGTAAGGCTATTCAATTCAGCACTGTAGTTTTCAGGCATCGATTTCAAGTTATCTATTTTTTACACTTAGTATAACAATGAGTAGCAAAATAGTGATTGCATTCGACGCATGAAAGTACAAGGTATCTGAATATGTTCATTATAAAAGGCATAATGTACATTATTTCTTAATATTCATGTTTTTTTAAAAAAAGGCCAATCACTGCCAGGTGGCCAATAACTACACTGTTTAAAACCCGGTTTTCGAATTTTCCAAAATTTATAAACAAAATCGGGTTTTAAACCCGGTTTATAATAACTGACAAACCCTAGCACCAAGCCAAGTGGAAAAGCGGCGGAAAACTGTAAACTGTAATCCGAAGTCACAAAAACCTGCGCAGTTCACGTGGCTGTCCGGAGGTAGGGTATTAAAGCGTGTCATTTTTAAAGTTGTTCTTAACCTTCAAGCTGTTAAGAGGATCTCGGCTCTGTATTACTGTGTACTCGTAACGTTGTAGTTGAATCATCGTTTCGAAATTGTCGCCTTAACATTTTATTCTTAGTAAATTCTCACGGAACCTCATTAAAAATTTCTAACGACCCTATATTTTACAGTGATTGAAGAATCTCAGTCGATGTAGCGCCAAGGAACGGAAACGCACAGCTTGATAATTCAATTCCCAGAGCTGAGGCCAACGTGCGCAAGAAATGTTATAACAGCGTGCTCGCTTTTACTAACTTGTTTACTAACTTGATTCAGAGGATATATAAAGAAGCATTTCTTCTTCGTGAAAGAGCAAACTGGCGAATCTTGCACAACACTATGGCATTTCGCTTTGCAATTATTAATTGCGACGGTTCTTGATAAACCAGGAGGTTTCGCAATGAGGTTATATAATTCTATACTCTTCCGAGGGGCAGTTGACACGAGCACGCAGAGACTATTATAGAGTCTAAAAGGTTCGAAAGCGTTCTACGAGAATTAGATCCTGTTTGCAATAAATCCCGAAGAACCTGGTCGCACGCCTCGCTGTTTTCTCTCGACGGATCCGAGGAGCAGCCTTGTTACGCGAAACCCGCATAGCAGAGAAGCTAATCAGTCTTCGATGACCTCGTTCGATTGTACCAGCATGCTGCAACGGTTGTATAATTAACCGCTATGGAATGTCCCGGCGTTCGAAGACGTTTGTTTCAAATCAATGACGTGCAAGATGACAATCAAGCGAAACGGAATCTGACATCCTGCTGACCATTTCATCAAGCCTCGAAGATGCGGGAGCTATTCAACGTCGTCCTGTTAGAAGCCAGTCCTATCGCTTTAGGAGGTCCTCTAACCCTAAACGAAAGTAACCGATCGATGGCTTTATGCTTTGCTCTTTGTACCCTCAGCTGGTATGAACCACTCGACGATCACGACACGTCCTTAAGGGGGCCTATTCTACGGAGCAGAACGTACATAGTGCCTTTATTCGAAAGCTATTTCTGGGAGAATTCATGGTCATAGTAAAGGGCCGACTTTATGGTCGACGACCGAAGTATCGCGGTTGATATAAGGTTGAAACAAGATTTCCTGCTCCTTCCCTCCTCGCGTAGGTATATTAAAATCATTATACCTTAGCTTCCTTCTTTTGTAGAAGTTCCTCAACTTTAGAAATCATTCCTCGAAAGTTTCCATTTCTTAGGTTCCCTTTTCTTAAGAGGAAACTAATTGTTCCTTAATATTCCTCTTCTCTGAGTAGTTAGAGGTTCTTCTTGAAGATTCCTCTGTAGATAGAAACCTTTATGCTTGAGTTTAAGCGGAATAGCCATTCCGCGCAAGGTTTACCTATATTTAATGCATCACACTCAAATTATGAAATGATAAAATGATAGGTAAACAACTTCTTTTGGCCAGGATAGTAAGCTACTACTAATTATTCTTATAAGAGAGGTGTATGAAATGTGATGAGATTTACACTCTCCTAGCCCCGTTCCGTTCGCGTTCAAATGTTTAGCCCCTGGATTTCGTTTCGCCTCCACGTTCGCTCGTACCATAAATATTTTTCGCTGTGTCGGCTGACTTCGCCGCGCTCTCCGGATTCATAAAACATCGCGTGACGAATGTGCCGTTTTGAAGCTTCCATTAATTAACAATGAATGGGGAGGCTTTCAACGACACGGGGGCAACGAGAACAAAGACGCAGACAATAGACACAATGAGGATAAAAAGGTCAATTTTCACGAGCGGAAATAAATATGCTAGAAGCTTAAAAAAATTCCGCTGCGCCGCGTTGAATAGGCTCCGAATCCCGTGAAATTCTCGTCCCGATCCGACTATAGGCTGGAACAAAGTGACTTTGCATTTAAATTTTTTATACGCATGTATAAGCGGCACAGCCGAGCAGTCATTCGACTTTAGATGCCACCGAGGGAGAAGGGAATGAGCGTCGTTTTCGAAGACACGGCTCTATAAAAATGTAAATTCCGGCAAACGTGGTCTCGATTCTTGTAGCTCCGTGAGTCGAGGGACGGTCTCTCCGCGCGTCCCTTTATCCCTCGAGAAAATTTCGCCACGGCCAAAAGCTGCTTTGGACTTTTGGTGGCTGTAGCGTGTTTGCCACCCCGCCGTCGCCAGCGAGAACCCGAAGCTCTTCGACGGAACTCGATGACACGGGCAAGAATTCTCCCGGACGTCCTACGAAATCTATTCTCCGGCACAGAGGGCCGGGGCAATGGCTCCCATCCGCCTAAGATATCCCCGTTATTTCAGCAGACATAGGTGGGTGGCACTGGCAAAGGCTATATGCTATCCAGAGGAACGTCATACCATGGAAACGGTTCCTTTGTGACGGCACAAATGTGATACGGCTTCACTCCTTCAATGCGGCAGTATTGACGGCACAGCGCGCTGAAAAAGACGCTCGAGGAAGCAGGAGGTTGTATACGAGTATTCCATGCTAATCTGCTGTTCGCAAATGAATTCTGTTAATCTCTTAAGCGGTTTTGCGCCGTTGCTAGAAAATAAGAAAGAGTTAGCGTTTCGTTATCAGTTCGAGAAAGTGGGGCACGTTCCGCGTAGGTACATGTCTGCGCGGTATTTTCAAGCCAGTAATAATAATCGGAGATCTTGCGGCGAGGCAAATCGCTTCGTATCAACAGGTAGAGGAATCGCTTCAGCGACGAATGACGCAGCAGAATCCTGTATTTCACGAAAAATGTAATGCCCTGGGTAAAATATTTAATCCCTCACTGCGATTCATCCGGTCGTTCGATGTTATTCACCAGCGAGCCATTAGCAACGAGCCTCTGCCATCCGTGTTTAATTAATATCGACTGCTAGCGTTTACATAGTTTTAATTAACGTTTCAGTTATTTCTGTGTCCGTTTCGACCGGGCCGTCGGTAAAGCCCGAAAACTGCACGGCCCTAAAATGAAAATAAGCGCGGACTTCATACATGTTTGTATAAACAACAAAGAAAATGAACTAGAGTTTTTAAATAAGTTACGAACGAGCAAGATTCCCTCCGTTTTCCTTTTCCTATTCTCAAGTTTACTTTACTCGTGGCCCACATCGCGTTGAGGTAATATGTTTGTGACGTTGAAAACTTGGTTTTAAGTATCTTTCAGCTGAAGAAAGTGAAAGATAATACTATGCTATGATCGTCTTCTGTTTCCTTGGTTCTCCACTCGAAGCTAACAGTAGAAGCATGCATAATTTGATTAAATTCTAAGGCGAGCTCAGGTAACTCCAGGAATTTCGTTTGGCTGTGAGTCTACGAGAATCTGTCCTCTGCTTCTGCAAAAATTGCAATCCCTTCTCCAGCGTCGCACCACCGTCGCGTTTGCACCATGGGTTTGGAATGCGCATAATACCGCGCGAAAAGCAGTCGCGCGTAATTTGAACCGTCAAACGCGTCAGAGTCCTAAAGCCACGGTCGATATTGGAAGCGGTGTGTTTAATGAACGCGGACCGTCCAATAGTTGCTCACAGACACTGTCAAAAGCGAGAGGAAGCTTCGTTTGAAAATGACAAATCGCTGGATATCGACGAGATATGAAGCTTGATAAAATATTCTGCTATTCGTGTGTCGTGACTGAAACTTATGACCAAAAGCTTAAAAAATGTGAGCAAAACTGTTGAACCTTCTATGGAAAGGAGATAAATACAGAATTCGATGAATTTGATAAGAACTGTTAGGTACATTGCGTGTGATTGGAAAGAGAAATTACTTTTATGCCTCTTTCTGATAAGGTAAACGTACCTATTATGAAACGCTTTTCGATGGGGTTATGCAATTGTCATCTAATTTATAAAATTTAGTGGGTTAGCATTGAAAATTTGCATACCATTCGATAGGCCATTGTTTTGTGATTATATAATGAGCCATAAAATGTATATTTATTATAAATAAAAAATAATATGACTAAAAAACTAAATGAAGGACCTGTACGTATTATGAAACACTGTTTTCGTACCATGACTCGGTGTTTCATATTCAATGTCCCTATTATGAAACGCCCCGTATGTGAACACGGGTCCGTGGTCTTGGAACACGCTTCCGAACCGTTCCATAAAGCGGGACATTCAAAAAATTGAGGTACACAATATGAAACGGTTATTTTTATCAATGAATTACATTAAAACCATTTTTTTGTAATAGATTATTGTATAATAATACTTGTGTTGGTGAATTTGTACAGAAAAGAATGTATAAATATCGATAGAATGTTTGGCAGTTGCTTATATATGCCATAACTATTTCTTATTTCGTTATTTGTGATGCTGTTTCAAGAAGGGGACATGTTTGGGAAGGTGTTTCATAATAGGTACGTTTACCTTATGAAGATTAAATTTCAAAAGTAATACAGTACGTAAACGGCATAACAGAGTGGGTATAATAATTTACCATCACTCGATCACTTTGTTTAGCAGGATAAGGTGAATGTCCCAATTTCTGCTCATTTAAGAGGTTACTCGTCACAAAAGAAGGTGTACAAATTTTTTTTTGTGATCAAAATTTGCAGAGTAATTGACTAATTCTTTAATAATAAATCAACCAGTCGAAAACTATTTAAGAAATATATTTCGAGATGTTTAGCTATTAGTAATTTGTAATCAAATATAATGCTGTAAATGTCCGTATTTCTGCTCACGAAAATTAGCGATGTACGTATTTCTACTCAGCATTTATGTTGCGTTTTCAGGTTAAAATAAGTTGCACCTTTTATGGAGATGTTTTATAACACAACAGTAAAGCATAAAATAATGATAAGCCAAAAATAAAATGCCTTCGAATAGAAATAGAGGTTACAGCATATATTGAATTGTGAGGTTATGTTACTAAAATTTTGGTGAGCAGAAATGCGGAGATGACGGTGATTAAACCTAATCACCTGTTTTCACCTGTTTTCTACTTAAAAAAATTAAAAATAGTAAACAAATCTACATCCAGGCCATAATGCGGTATCTGTTTTTGTTATTAAATAAGAATTTTTACTGCGAAAACTATTTTCTGCCGAATTACCGACTGCCAATAGTGACCCTGTTCCTTAGCACAACCAGCTAAAACATGGTCGAAAAATCATGAGTCTCTCATTTTAAAAGTTACTTTGATTAGCCCTAAGCTCGTGCAACACTCGCGTAAATGTTGAAATAATTTAGAATTTTTCGCTGCAACTATAGTGCCTACAAACGTAACGCTTGTAATAATAAGAAAAATACGAAATGAGCAGAAATTGGGACATTCACCTTAGTACGGGTAATTAATATCATGAATTGTAACCGCCGAAAGTGGAGCGAAATTCGTATATTTAAAGTGTCCTTTAGTTAAGCACTCCGGACAGATTTTTCCTGCCATTCTCGTGGCGGAACAGTTGGCCCAGATGGTCTTCTGTCGTAAGCAAAATAATTCACGGGACACGAGGTTTGCACGCGAAAGCAGCGTGTAATCGCGACAGTTCGGTCACGAAATATTCATAATAATGCGGGAAACTCGCCTTCCTTTCCTTCGCTCGACAAGCCGCTACGATTCGCGGCGCACCCTCGAATCAGGCTTCCGAGATTCCATGTAAATTCACTTTTATCGCTGCAGCTTTTTGATGCCAGGCCAGCCGCGTCCCACTTTCGTATTTTTCCAGTTGTCCTCTGCATACCCGTGTAACGCGCATCGACGATTTATTGCGTTACTTTGCCCTGGCTGCTACATTTCGCCCCTTTCCCGACCAGCACGTCTTCTCCGCTAGTGTCATAAGCCATCAGAGAGAAAGATACGTCCCCGCTTTGCTTTCGACTCGCGAATCGATAGTGCAGGCGCGTCTTCTCAGCCCCTTCGGACCCATTTTCTTCCTGCATGAATTCGCGAACGTACTGACATCCAGGTCATTCCGATTTCATGCTTTCCGTTTCAGTCTCGGACGAATGGCTCCCTGCCGAGCGACGCTCCGAGCGCGCGGCAGAACGTTGATTGCTGGAACGTTGATTTCCGGAGGGTGGATTATGCGGATACGTAATCAGACACATCTGCACTCGAGGCATTGGAAACAGGTTTATTTGAACTATCAAACAGCTATAATACCTATCGTATTCTCTGTGTAATTCAGCTTCAGCTCGTGTTTGATCACCCCCTGTTAATGAAATTGCAAGGGCTCGTGCAATGGAATAGGCAAAAGACGCTGAGAAATCAAACAGATATCTTGCTTCTGTTGTTTTCGACAGGAAAATCGTCCCTTTGTAAATAGGAACGTTGGATATTAATAGATGGAGGCATCGTTGTTGTGGGACTCTAAATGAAGCGCTCATACGACATGAGTTTCCGTTTGTGGATAGGACAGTTTGGCAAATGAAACATTTATAGAAATATAGCGCGCGCATATGTATGTCAGAACGTAATTATCTTCCATAAAGTCGCCTGAAATTAATTACATTTCCGCTTGTATTCGAAGCAAGAAGAAGAAAAGGATAATAATAATCATCAACGAATTTGCTTGAACTCTAATTACAACAACTGATTTTCCGCGTTTTCCAAACCAGATCCGCGAGGAAACGATTATAAATTGTAGTACCTCCTTCGCGCGACAACTCTACAACCCCTCGCGCCTTACACCCTGGAGAGCACAAAGAATTGGTTCAATTTTCTCGCTGCCAGCCGTCTCCTTTCCGTTCGTGCGTTTTTCGTTAATTACTGCTCGCAATTGACCGACTAGCTTCGCAAATTAATTAACTCTTTATGACGCCGCTATGGTGGCAAGCAACAAAGGGAGGGATGGAACGCGCGGCACGTACGAACGAGAGGGCGAACAATTTATCGTCACCGACATCGATCGGCCAGAATTACGTCGATGGTCCAGAAATTACGGAGGGGGTAAAAACGGATTTATGCGTCGCGTTAAAGTCTCGCTGGTGTATGCTATTAAATTCGTATCTCGCCGGTCGAATCTGCGTAAACGCGCGCACTGGGTCTATGCATGTAGCCGTTTATTTCACTCTAGTAATCGTTGTAAGCTGTGACATACTTAGGTGTACCACGGTTGCACGGAAAATCGTAAGTTAAACCTTTAAATGTGGTTATAACATATAAGGTAAACGTACCTATTATGAAACGCTTTTCGATGGGGTTATGCAATTGTCATCTAATTTATAAAATTTAGTGGGTTAGCATTGAAAATTTGCATACCATTCGATAGGCCATTGTTTTGTGATTATATAATGAGCCATAAAATGTATATTTATTATAAATAAAAAATAATATGACTAAAAAACTAAATGAAGGACCTGTACGTATTATGAAACACTGTTTTCGTACCATGACCCGGTGTTTCATATTCAATGTCCCTATTATGAAACGCCCCGTATGTGAACACGGGTCCGTGGTCTTGGAACACGCTTCCGAACCGTTCCATAAAGCGGGACATTCAAAAAATTGAGGTACACAATATGAAACGGTTATTTTTATCAATGAATTACATTAAAACCATTTTTTTGTAATAGATTATTGTATAATAATACTTATGTTGGTGAATTTGTACAGAAAAGAATGTATAAATATCGATAGAATGTTTGGCAGTTGCTTATATATGCCATAACTATTTTTTATTTCGTTATTTGTGATGCTGTTTCAAGAAGGGGACATGTTTGGGAAGGTGTTTCATAATAGGTACGTTTACCTTACTTTGGACGAAAACGATTTTGCAGAAAGTATATAGTTACTGGAAATGATTATACGTAAGTATACTATGAGAGTTCTGGGCCAGGGCGGAAGGGGGTGTATCGAGTTGGCCGGAGAAGGGGGCTATTATGTTCGCTGGAGAGGGGGTGTAGTGGAAGGGGGAGCCCTAGATGGCGCTGTGCGCGCAAGAGTTGGTGCTGGGAGTAATTGGGGGACTGAGAATCATAGTGGTGTAAGTCCCAATTTTGATAATTTGAGTTAATAACAGTTTTCAAGTCTTAAAGGCTTCGTCTGTTTACTTTCATAGTGAATCAAGTTATATCTTCATTTTTAACTGAGAAATAAGAACATTTCTCTTTAGCACCCAACTAACAAGAGCAGAACGAAACATACTGGTGTAAGTCACTCGCGCGGTGTTCCGCGTAAAGTAATGTTTTGTGTTTTCTGTTATAAAAAACTGTTTTATATCTATTATTATATATATTATTATATATATTATTATCTAGTATATATTGCAGTTGTGCAGTAAATACAGATGCATAAGATGCTTAAGCATGTGCCATCCTCTACTACAGCGCTGTCCAAGGTCGCTCACGCGTGAGCTTGGGGTTGTCCCACTCTCGTCCGCGTTGTCAGGGATACCGCGCGACGCTAACCGCGATTACGCTAGCCGGGCTAGCCCGTCATGGCAGCTTTCTTAGCGTCGCGCGGTCTGCGGAGAGAAAGATTGGAAGGGGAAGCAGGCGCGTGAGGGGCCCCTACGCTGGACAGCGCTGCTCTACTAATCTAGTAGATTGGTAAAGGATGCCGCATGCTTAAGACCATGGACCTGAAGGACAGTGCCTAGTTCCGGGGGGTTACAGCGAAAGACGAAAGGGGCTGCGATGTGAGGGACAACTGCTGGTGTCCTCTACAGCCGAGTGTAAGTTTTAGAAATAGTGTCCTTCATTGGTATATCCTAGTGACGTCATTGTGCAAAACGGTTGAAAACGGTGCAAGACAGTGTAAAAGCATTGCAAAGTAACTCGCATGCGTGTAGTGCATTTATATAATTGTTTTATTGTTTGGGATACTTTCGAAATTACGTAAGTAATATTAAATTTTCTAGTAAAATAGTAAAAGTATTGTATTGGAAGGTTAAAAATTGGTATAGAAATGTAAATAAATAAATAAATAAATCCAAAGTGCGTGTCACCAGTGATTTCTACGGCATTCAACACGCATTCATAATCAAATTTAAAATGTTTGGCCAGAAGAAATTTTCCACGGTACAGCACAGATGGCACCACCAGTCGTCCCTCAAAAAGCGGCTGGAAGAGGTCGATTCCCCTTCCGTCATTCGCTTCAACCGCCGCGTCCATAAGCCTAGCTTATGCACTGTCCTTCAGGTCCATGCTTAAGACGATCTTAGTCTTAAGCAACGACTGATAATACCGCTCTAGATGTCGCTGTACGTAATTTCGTGGCGGTAGGAGGTAATGGGTGCCAACTGTTGCCGCGTAAATTTCCTTGGATCGGCGTATTAGCGCCACCTGTTGGATGGTTAAAGTACTTACGAGCGTGTGGCTGCCGCGCAATCTCCGTACGCCTGCGGGGATCGGGGCGCCGGCGCCACCGCGAACGATTTGCGTGTGGGGAGATGATCTCGCTACATGCCATTGATCATACTTATACGTTGTATAGGTTGCGTAATACGGCTTCAAAGGCACCTCGATCGCCGCGACGGCGCGGCGACGAGCGTAGGTCAATCACTTTTCGGAGAAAGAGAAGGAATTACTTCGCGACCATGACGCATGCGTCGGAACGCGTTCCTGCGCGCTCTCCTTATCGCGGGTGCTGGCATGGCCGTCTGTAGTACAGGCCGAGCACTATGATGTTGCAACACCGCATTTCGAACAACCATCAGTCCGCTGACTATGTTCCGGCCGGTACCACGGTGTAATAGACAGGTGATTCGACTCCTGCCCAGAATGTGTGACTTTTTCGTCCTAGTTCTACTGGCGGCCGGCAGATTTCGTGGCTGTTGTAAAGGCATTTACATATATATAATTATATAAACGCCTGGTATGGAATTCCTACTCGTAGTGAAGGGGGAACACGCCACGCGTGCGCGTGGCGACCCCGTGACGTCGAACCAATCTACGCCAAGGTTTAGTGAAACGACAGCGTCATCACGCGCATGCGTGGCATGTTCCCCCTCCATTACGCGAAGGATTTTTCTGGCAAGCCCAGTAATACCATTAAAATTTCTACTACCACAATCTCATGAACACATATGTATGTGCCTTCTAAGTTACAACGTCTCTCGCGACGGCCAGCGAAACTAAGCAGAAATCGGCACACAAAATCGTTGAGGTAAAAGGTACAGAGCCGGAACACCTGTCTATTACACCGTGGCCGTGACATAACGCGCGAAGGGCTTCAGAAAAATTCAAATGGGACTGATGACAGCGTTGCCAAATTCACTATGTTCCGGCCTGTACTACAGACGGCCACGGTGCTGCGTACTTCGGCACCCCTCAAATTGCGTATACGTTGTTGCGTGTACGCGTACTTGCATTGCTTGTTCTACGTACACATGCCAGCTCCTCCGAATACTGATACTAGTACACCTGTATCTACTCCAATACACCTAGTACATCCCCAAAATGGACAAACGGAGATGATGTAGATAAAGACAGCAGTAGACAGACAGACACCTTCGGAATGATTACGCCGCAATTACTTCCAACGATCCTCCACGATCTCAAGAAATTAATTTCAAATTAATGCTGCTGCGGATCAGGGTGTCGACGCTGTCGAAGTGAAATGGAGGGCGGCTGAAAAACGGCCCGGCCTGTCGCGATATTTTTCACGTGTCACCAAACGTTCCCGAGTTCATTTACCCAACGACGCGGCACCACGTCGCTTTTACGGTGTCTCCGCTAAACGAAAACCCCGATATCGCAACCCGACCGATCCTATAAGGATAAAAACATCGGGATCAATGCACTTTATGATGTGGGAGGGGAAAAAACTAGCTCGAGGACGCCCGGCGATTTCTAGCCAGCCGGAAATCGATTATCAGAAATCGTGACGCGGAAGTAGAGCTACACTGATACAGGGGCGGCGGCGGGCGAAACGGGGGTGTGGAGGGGGTGGTGGGACACCCCAGTTGAAAAGCACCATTAACGTCACGGCCTGATTTTCCTCTCTTTTATTGAGCGACAACGAACGACCGTCGGGGGCCTCACACATCTGGTGACGCGCGAGTAACCTTCCCACCGTACAATGACCATCGGCCAAGATTGATCGAGGTCCCTCTGTGTCCCACGATTTGAAGAGTCACGAAAACATCGATAGCCAGCGATATATTGCTTCAGGCCCATCCTCGACTACCTCCATTGTGGGTAAACGGAAGGGGCTTCCCCTCCAGGATCGCTCTGACGCTGGAAACTACGCCTTGCATCGACGTGCTTGATCGATATCCCCGGCCTCCCGTTCGGATTAAAGCGAGACGCGCGAGAAATTAATCAGAGGTCTCTTTTTCAGCTGAAATAATGGCTGGAAGTAGCTACGCGCGGGGCATGAATCTGCTTTATTGGAAACCGGTTACGGTGGTTGATTTTTATCACCGGGCCATCGTTCCCGCGCTTTTTCGCGTCCAGCGGGAACTTGATGGGGAAAGTTCGAGTGGTAGGGTGGTAGATGGAGTTCGCTAGTTGAGTAATCCGGCAAGTAGGGCGGAAATTTTGGGGGGTTAAATAGATCGGTAGAAATCGCGGCAGATTTTGAGGACCTTGGGATTGGGAAGCTTGAAGATAAATTATGCCGCAGAGTTGTATTAAGGGGTTACATGAGTATTGAAATCTCGAAAAATCGATTTTTGTATTGCTATTAATTCTGAAAGTGTGATCCTTTGTGAACATTTGCAACAAGGTTTCATGAGGAAATTCGAATAAGGTAAACGTACCTATTATGAAACGCTTTTCGATGGGGTTATGCAATTGTCATCTAATTTATAAAATTTAGTGGGTTAGCATTGAAAATTTGCATACCATTCGATAGGCCATTGTTTTGTGATTATATAATGAGCCATAAAATGTATATTTATTATAAATAAAAAATAATATGACTAAAAAACTAAATGAAGGACCTGTACGTATTATGAAACACTGTTTTCGTACCATGACCCGGTGTTTCATATTCAATGTCCCTATTATGAAACGCCCCGTCAGGTTAGGTTTTTGATATTTATTAAAAAAGTTTGAATTACGCATACTTACTCGTATTTATGATGAAAACGTGAATATAATATATTTTATAAACGCTCTAGGGCAGTTTAAATAATGAACTATTTCTCTTTTTCACTGGAAATATCTAATTATCAAAGCTGACGCGTGTGTTTCATGAACTGGTACAACTATGTGAACACGGGTCCGTGGTCTTGGAACACGCTTCCGAACCGTTCCATAAAGCGGGACATTCAAAAAATTGAGGTACACAATATGGAACGGTTATTTTTATCAATGAATTACATTAAAACCATTTTTTTGTAATAGATTATTGTATAATAATACTTATGTTGGTGAATTTGTACAGAAAAGAATGTATAAATATCGATAGAATGTTTGGCAGTTGCTTATATATGCCATAACTATTTCTTATTTCGTTATTTGTGATGCTGTTTCAAGAAGGGGACATGTTTGGGAAGGTGTTTCATAATAGGTACGTTTACCTTAATTACGGAAATTATAGCACTGAACGCAACTGAGTGCACCGCTGACAATGAGTAACACTCCTGCAGAGCGGTTTAGCTTCGCAGAGGATTTAACTTCGAAACCGTTTATCTCGAAACTACATTTTTAAACACTGTACATCACCGCGTATATCGTAACTTTTGAGCGAACGAATATTTTCACTTGAAACTTTAACTGGAGGTGTATAATTCCTTTCTTTAAAGCATGGAATTTCCGCATCAACATTGGATGTTTGCAAACAATTTTATAAACGATTAGGCACGATACTCTTCCGTAAAATTGTGGGGAAAAATTGATTCGTGTGTAACTTTCACAATTTTTGTTTAAATTCGTCAGTCAAGTTCCATGCTGTAGATTTTGGTGTAGAAATTACTCACACCAAAGTACTTTGCTTTCAGATGACTGGTTCACCTGATAGTACGTACACCGGCTACAGCTGCGCACTACGCAGGACAATCTTCAGCGCTTAATAATGTCAACAAATTTGAACATTCCGACAATTTTTTTTTGGCAATTACTCGGAATCGCGTCCACGATAAACTGTGAAAAATAGGGGTGTAATTTGATTACTAGGTAAGCAATACCCTAAGCAATCCGACACAACAGAAACCATCGATTTTACATGTCCAATAGCCCTTAAGCTGTTCAGGTGAATTTTACAAGGCGAGAAATCGCTTTTCTGTTTCCATTCAACTTGCCTCGTGACGTCAAACATCACATCTCCCAGAGTAAACGTTATCGACCGTTTATAGGGAACGTATCGAACCCTTCGGTTTGCTTTTCATTACTAGGTATTTGACGAGGCATACGAGGTCCCGTAATTGGAACAGGAATAACCGTTAACGACGTAGTTTCACGCGCTGGAGAAGAAAGTGAAGCAGGCGCGCTACTGGGGCCAGGAAAAATCGAAACATTTCAACGAAATCTCCGCTCTTCTCGCGGATTTCAGGTCGAAAGTTCAATGTCACGTGGGGAATACCACTTGGCTCCACGAAGGTAGTGATTTAGAGATTAGTCAACGCCCGCCCCCAGGAAATGCAACGACTTTATCTGCCTCTGTGGAACTTTCCTTCTTCAACCCTATCTACTTTTAGCTTTCCTGCTCTCTAACCTCACCCCTGCGTCGTATCTTTCTTCGCCCGTCTCATCTCTTTACGTTCCAGCTTCCACCTCTATGGTTCTCTTTGTTCGAGTCCCTTTATTTCCCTCTTCTTCTTCTCCTTTTGCCACTATTTTTTCGCTCGCCGAAGGAAGCTTGCACGAGAGCAAATTGTGCATGAGCAAACGGCGAAAGGTGTCTCGATTTCGTCGAAAGTGTCGCCACTGAATGACCGTAGATAAGAGCAGATTCTCCATGAATGGGCGAACTTTTCTAAAGGCGAACAAGGCCCCCGGTCGAACGCCGGCGCAGGGGCGGAATCTATCGGCCACGGGACATTCACGGGAGCAGAATGAAATTTATCCAGCAGGAAAAGCGCGATGAAACAGCTTTGCTCAATCAGAATATCCTCCTTCAGGATACTGCGTCTCCGATCGACCGCGCACAATACCCGGCGATAGAATTCGATGGGGAGACTGGGAGGGCGAGCCCGCGAAAACGGTTCACAAATTCCTCGTCAATGCCAGCTCGATTTTTGGCTTCCCTTTCACTCGATGAAGCACCCAGCGAAGGTAACGAGACGTTTCGAAAACGTCAATTGTACAGCCTACCATTTCTTTCGTATTTCCTTCATTACCTCTGTTCGGGAATCGATTCCCAGGGTGATCTAATTTATACAATTGGAAGAATAAAATCGTTTGCCAGTGGTTTCTAGAATAGAAAAGGTAGCATATTTGAGACGAGTAATCGTCACAACCAGAGACCAGAAATAACAGTTATTTTTTAAATTTTTTCGAAAAAAATCATTGAGAAAAAGTTAATTTTTATTTAAATGGAAGTCTTCATTAAATACTGCATTAATTTTTGCGAAAAATCAAATGATTAAAAAATATTAAGATTTATCTATTTTGGTTACTGATAACCATTATCGATGACGGATATCGATTTTGGTTACGAATAACCATTATCGTTGACGAGAATTTTTTTTGTTTACGGCGTAACCAATATATATTGCGGGAATTTTATTTTGGTTACGGCGTAACCAATATATATTGGGGGATTTTTTTTGGTTACGGTATAACCAATATACATTGCGAGAATTTTTTTTGGTCGCGTTATAACCAATATCTATTGCGGGAATTTATTTTTGGTTACGATATAACTATTGAACTATAGAATATCTGGAATGCGAACTGTGGGTATTAGGAGCGGCGGTGCGCTGTTGAAAAGAGATAGTTGCACAGCGTGAGATGCTGTTTCACTCTTACACACACGTCTATACCTGCCTGTACTCAAACTTACTACAGGATAGAAGTACATTTTCTACAGGATTGTATAGTTCAATAGTTATATCGTAACCAAAAAAAATTCCCGCAATATATATTGGTTACGCCGTAACCAAAAAAAAATTCTCGTCAACGATAATGGTTATTCGTAACCAAAAAAAAATTCTGGTCATCGATAACGGTTATTCGCAACCAAAAAAAATTCTGGTCATCGATAATGGTTATTCGTAACCGAAAACAATTTCCGTCGTCTATAACAGGTATTAGTGACCACAAAATATTTCCGTCGACAATAATGGTTATTCGTAACCAAAATCGATATCCGTCATTGATAATGGTTATCAATAACCAAAATCATTTAAACAAATATATTAATTCTTATGCCATAACTTTTAAAATTTAGGTTATAACAGTTAGGGTCCCTGGTCAGAACAGAAGGTTTTGCTTTAGTAATCGTATTTTCAATTACACCAGAAGAATGTTGTGCACTTTAACCCTCAACCCTTTTATACTTCCGATGAGGTAGCGCGATGGGCATTAATTGGAAAACTTTAATTTCAATTTTGAACTTCGAACTCGATCCGCTACCGTGACATCAAGAATCCCGAATGTCGGCAACTTTCGACATCAGAACTCTTCGCTGCCCAAGCCCCCCCTCCCGAAATGTGGATAGTTGACGCACTTTATCTTCGTGTTTGTTCCGGGAGGCTGTACGCGCGGACCAGTGACATCGCGGAGATTAGATTGGACTTGGATTGATTACCAGGGAACTTTGGGTACCAAGTCTGACCATTATTGCCCACTTCCGCGCATGTCTGATTTCTTTCGAAATTGTGAAGTTTTAGCGATAATGGTTTCCTTTATTAAGGGGTCATGCTCAGTCAGGAGGCCGAAAAAGGGTGGTCTTTGGAAATTTTTTACTCAAAAGCCATAACACATTTCTCAAAAAATCTGTTTTCCTTTTAAGGATTGCATCTAGTAGGGTAGATGTATCAGTAAATGAACACGTACCAGTGAATGGACACTTTATATTAAAATGAGTAAAATAAGTTATTAAAATAAGCAACTAATTAATTACAGGCTTCTTTTAATTTCGTGCTTCATACCCAAGCAATTTTTGCAGCACTTGGAATCAATCGCGCTGCAATCATAATTTTATAAAAGTGTTCATTCATTAGCCTTAAATGTTCATTTATTGGCACGTTTACTCTACCGTGCATCGTAATTTTTTTATTTAAAAATATTTATCAGTATTTAAGTTACTGTCCATCACTCGAAGGTTCTTTCAAAATCGGTGACCAAAATATTTAAAAAACCATTCAACCGATTTACTTCAAATTTTACAAGCTTACTATAGGAACAATAAACCTAGTCTTTGAACGAAGGATTTTTTTATCCGATGCTTAGTTTTGTTTTAATTGACGAAAATCAGGCACGATTTATGATAAAAATTGAATCTTTTACTTTACATCAGCCATTTCTTCCCAAATCAATATTTCGAAAAATCCTTCGTTCAAATACTAGATAATATAATATAATAAGTAAATTCGGCCTCTTAAACATGAACTTTCAGCGTGGCTGCGCCACCATATTCAAATTCGAGCAGACGTCAGAGAAAATCGTGTTAATTAAACTTCTATGCGATCTCTACCTTACAAATCTATCACTCATCGTGTCCACGAATTATTTCGATCAGTCTGGATTCTGTTAAATTCGATCTGTCTGCGCGAATTGAATTCGTGTGACCTATAGAAGAGAAGAGTGAAAGAAACAGAGGCATAATGGAGGCGATACTTTTTGGTTCTTCGGTGGCTTCATTGGTAATTTGTCGTTGACTCCGTGTGGGCAAGTGACCCGCGAAGGGACACCACGAAACTTAAATCAAAATTAATCGTGACCAGGACGAAACTGTCGCGAGGGGCGTATAAATCAGAGTGTCGCCGACTGAAACAACGGCCGAAGGTGTAAGGTAGAATGTAATGGAAGTAGCTGAGAAGAACCCGGGGTGTAGCTCGGCCGCGCTCTCCTCCATTCCCCTTAACTTCTGGAATGTATCTTGGGTCTCCATCTCGCCAGGGGAAACCGGCATCGATAAGAAGTTTGCGGGAAATTTCACGGCTTATATCCACACCTAAGCTTGGGTACGGTGGCCTCGATTTGCACTCGACGGAGGAATGGGATTAAGGGCGATTTAGATAATTTTTATGTAACCTTTGGTGAATGCTATTTCGAACGTTGATACGTAGTTTAGAAGAGACGAAGAAACGACGAAGAATGCCATAGTCATCTGTGAAGGAATTTCTATCCGCAGTGATGCATGCAGAATAATGAAATGAAATAGAATAATAAGACAGGGTTCCTATTCCTCGCCTGTTCTGAATGAATTTTTAGCCGAATGTCAGTTTTATCCTTTAACACGGTAATAAATTTTTGATCTCCCGAAACATTCTTCCCAATGAGAATGAAATTTTTGGGGCACATCTGGCTAAAAATAAGACCGAGAAGAACTCGAGTAGGATGACGAGTGGAAGAGAGGTCGCACGGTTACATTCCGACACACGTAACACCAGCACATTTTTAGAAAACCACTTTGGAGGCTTAAATATATAACGTGTCAAGGTATTACACGAATATTCCTGAAAGGGGACTTGGCTTCTTACCCTGCAACAATTCCTTAAAGGAGACTTGATAATATCAAGAAGAATTCTTACCACGGCGGTAAGAACTTTCATATCGGGTACTAGGGAGAAATAATTTCGCGGTGAATTTAACGTTACCTTCAAAGGACCGTCAGACCTTCGAAATAGTGAAAGCCCTGCTTACGTGTAATTTCGTTTCGAGCACAAGAAGTTCCTGAAAACTTTGAACGTTCTGTCAGCTCTAAGATTAATTGGCCATCAGTGCAGGTAACGACGTCGTCGAAGTGCGCCTTTAATTACGTCATGCTTGCTCAAAGGAAAGGACGACGATGGAGGTTGAATGAAAGGTGCAACCCTCTAGAGCCCTTTCTTTCGGCCAGGCAAGATGCACGCCTGTGCCTAAACGGAGAATATGCCCGAGCGGTACTTTAGTTTTCTATATAGGAAACGACAGCAATACTTTAAGCAGCAGGCTCCGCGGGGAAACGCCCAGACATCGGCTTGAGAACTTTTCATTTCGCTTATCCGTTTCTCGCGGATATATGAGACTGGTAACGCTAAAAATATGAGATTTTCTGTATGCTGTTCTGTAGTGTGGCTGCTGAAAGCGTTGCATCGAGATCAAAGTTCCCTTGGAGCAGAATAGATCAGCGAAGGATCGTCTAGGAAAAACATCTCGTGTGCTTCTAAAGCCAACAACATGAGTGTTCCTTGGGTGAACTTTGCGAGAATCGTATTTCTTTTCATAATATCCTCCACCAACTTTAATATTCTTTCCCCCAAATGTACATACACGTGTTTTAATATTTCGTTTCTTGGAGCATGCAGTTCCATTTACTCTATCTTAATTGAAACACGTTTAAGAGCTTCATTAAACGATTCTAAACAGAATCGATAAGTTACCAAAGTCATCACCAAGTAACTCCCATCGAAATTCGACACCGCAGGGTACAGAATTCACAATAGTAGTTATCAGCAAAGGCTCAAAGAATCTTAGAGAACTGTATTACAGAAATGGAAGAAACAAAGTGTTCGATATAAATTGTCCACGAAAAGCTCCGCTGTATTGTTGATTTGATTAAATTGTAAAAGTCGTTCGATAAACTTTTCTTGTAAAGTAGAAATCGATTGGTTCTGTTCTGGTTGGAGGGTAAACTACCCCCGAGTGTATTCTTTAAAATCCCGCGGCTGTGCGAGTCCGTTTAAAAATGTTCGCCGACTTTTCGCTAGGTGGCGGCAGCTTGCAAGAACCCCGTCGCTGGGGGTAACTACCCTTATCGCCAACCCGCCCAACGATTAACTAGATTTTAAATAATCAATGAATCCTGGGGACATGACGAAACAACGACACCGTCTCATTATACACTCTGATGGGCAATTGAATAAGTGGCTTTGGTCGATCAAGAAGGGGTTGCTCTCATTGAACTCTTTTACCCCTCCCGGTAAAGGGATGGAAAGGGTGGTAACGTTATACACGATGGTGTGAAACTGACGACTGATTGTCACGATGGTTATCTTTGCGGGTAACGTCGTGAAAAAACCTGGTTGCTGAGGATAAAAATATGATAACGACGCCTTGGAAATGAGAACATGATAATGAGAGATTTTTCTTGCTACTATGGGGATGTTAACGGTGCAGGAATGTTGAACATTTTTACTGACGATACTGTACTTTGTACATGGCTATAAGAGTATTAAGGAGAATTAGTTAGAATTTAACGGAGATGATGAAAGTCATCTATTAATATTAGGGTGGTCATCTGCGAAGATAATGGGCTCATGATATAAGATAACTTATATTTTAAAGAGCACTTTGTCGAGATTTCTCTTTGAAGGGAAACGCTGTGGGGATAGATACTTCCCTTTGTAACCAGGAAAGAGTGAAAATACTCCTAGGAATACAATTTTAGAGGACCCATCGGTGGCATAAGGGGACTAGGCAGTCGAAAAAACGTTATTTTTTTATTGCATTTTCCGAAAGTACTATCTTTTCTGAATAAAATGCCGCCTGGTTTCTAGTAAAGTTCGAAAAATTGTAGATTCGGCAGCTAAAAGCGTCAAGCGGCAACCTATAGCGTCGCCTTTGCCCAGAAACTTTAAATGCGTTTTCCTCGAAATCTTTTTTTCTCTTACTTTTTTCCTAATTGTGAACGAATGGCGGTTCAGATCGACTTGAAAAAAATTACAGGATGTGTAAAACATGTGCCATTTCCGATCAAACCTCTGATATGGTCCGTAAAAATTCGAGATTTTCATCAAAAAATTAAAAAGTCACCGGATGTTAGTAGCGCACAAACAAGAACGAATTTTCCTCGGAAATATCGCCGTTTTTCAGCCACCAATCGCATAATATTGATTTAATGTTTGTTTTTATAGGTTTGGCCGGAAACTATGAATCCAAAAAATAAGAATCCCACCTTTAAAATCGGATTGTGTCACATTTTAAGACCGATATTAAGGCAAAACGACGGAACAACGTTAAAATGTTTACCCGTCTGCAGCGCCATTTTTAAAACACATATATATTTCTTACCATTTCTTTTTCAATCCGCATGGTAGTAATAAACATTGGGTAAAAGGATATATCTGGATGCGCTTTCATTTTTTCACAAATAAATAAAGGACACAGTCTCTTTTTCACGAAAAACGACTGCCTAGCCCCTTAATGCACAAATATTTAATGTTCGCTATTTGTAAAATTTGAGTTTGCACGTGCAACAAGTGATTCTTAACTGTTTCCATATAATATACCACATATATATATTAATAAGATATATTCCACATAATATACTATAAAAATCACATTTATATCTACTTCATAAATTCGTGAAAAATAATATTTTTCTTCATTCTCAAAATAATATTTTTCTTCATTAAATTCTTACAGATAAATTTATGGAATATACTGAACTAAATTATTTAAAGATTCGATGAACCCATAAATAATCAATATATTAATAAGTTCGAAAGATTTATTAATAGATCATGATATCCAAAAAATAAATTTGGATTTATGTATAAATCATTTATATATAAATAACTTCTTATAAGGTAAACGTACCTATTATGAAACACCTTCCCAAACATGTCCCCTTCTTGAAACAGCATCACAAATAACGAAATAAGAAATAGTTATGGTATATATAAGCAACTGCCAAACATTCTACCGATATTTATACATTCTTTTCTGTACAAATTCACCAACATAAGTATTATTATACAATAATCTATTACAAAAAAATGGTTTTAATGTAATTCATTGATAAAAATAACCGTTTCATATTGTGTACCTCAATTTTTTGAATGTCCCGCTTTATGGAACGGTTCGGAAGCGTGTTCCAAGACCACGGGACCCGTGTTCACATACGGGACGTTTCATAATAGGGACATTGAATATGAAACACCGGGTCATGGTACGAAAACAGTGTTTCATAATACGTACAGGTCCTTCATTTAGTTTTTTATGGCTCATTTTATGGCTCATTATATAATCACAAAACAATGGCCTATCGAATGGTATGCAAATTTTCAATGCTAACCCACTAAATTTTATAAATTAGATGACAATTGCATAACCCCATCGAAAAGCGTTTCATAATAGGTACGTTTACCTTAGTATAATCATCTCCTGATGTGTATATATCTTATGCAGCATTACATGTTGGAACCCATTATTCTCGAAAATGCTAAAAGTGGACATACAATATTTGCGCACTAGGCCAGCTAAGATGTGGACGAAAGAAACTCACGCTGAATTTTTCACAATAATAGGAATAGAACGAACGTACAGGTATCCCTTCAGCAGTCATCCATGATTTAAATTGTCAATTCCGTCTGAAGCCTCGTGCTCCGAACCGTACATCCAAAACAGGAACGGTACATTTACCAAAATACAGCGCTCGAGGAATAAAGTTCAGACCTGTCGAATCCCACCCAATCAACGATTCATATCCCACCAACGGTTTCCATTACACAGAACTGTCACGGCCACAGAAAAGATCCCAAAAGATCCCGGCGGATCGAGAAAGCCCGGGAGCAAATGGAATTAATCGATCGCCTCACGGTTGCGTTCACCCGAAAGAGTGTGCTGGAAATTAGGGTGGGCACATTATTCTTAGCGACCCTCCAGTCGATCGGGTCGCCTATTTTTACGTCGCACGCGAAATTATACCTTCTCGGGGCTGAAACGGGTGGGTCGGGCCGAAATCCATGGAGACGTGTCAGAACCAACGACTGTGTCTTTCCAGGAACAAGTTTCTGGCTGAGATGCGAGTCAGCCGAGAGCGGTATCTGTTCCTGATGCATATCCAGGCGCAGAACTTACCGTCGCCATACAAAATTACCCTCCCTGCGATCCACCCGGCACACACCCCGGATTGGTCACGTCGATTCGCATTGCCGCGTGTCAGTTGTTGCGGGCCGCGTGTTTAACCGCGATGTTCAATTTGCTCTGCGGCCAAACCATTTCCTGCTCCAGGGAGGATACGGACAACGTGCCGTCCCCTGTTTCCTCATTCCCCGCGATTAATAGCTGGACATCGAGGAGTTATCTCAGATAAAGGTCTCGAATTTGGGTCCCCCAGCGTTTTTACTCGGGTAGCGACGTCTTGATCACAATCCGGGTTAAGCTGGGTCGCGGTAATCTCACTTCGAATTGCTCCGAGCTGGGATTACGCGAAACGGTATCCCAATTTTTGTAGAGGTCGCTGATGGACAGTTTCAGTGCTGCGCGCAGGTTTATCGCAGTTTTCATTGATACTTTTACGATGTGGTAGGCTTCAATAATAACTTCTATCTTCGCGATTATTACCCTCGTCTTTGTCACGGCTCCTGTCGCTGAGTTTCTGGGTATCAGGTTTCCTGCGCCTGGGTCCAAGCAAAACTCAGATTACACGAAGTTTGGATTATCGAGGCTCGCGCTGCGTTCCCTCTGGAGTTACTGTGATAACACCTCGTTCATCATGTTCGCACGGTATGACGATACGTTCCCTTGAAGATGAACACCCTGAGTGGCAATTCGTGGCACTGTATAAGCTGATCAGTTGGCTATTATGTGTTACTCATACGAAGTTACCTATTATGGGTTGCTAATGCGAAGATGATGTCGTTAATCGTGGCACGCAAACGAATATGGCGTAAGTGACATGTGCGTGTAAGCAGGTCCCCCTTTGGTTGCTTTAAACACGTTAATCCAGTGTTTCACAGGGTGGAGCGTAAAAGTTGAAAAAAATAATTAAATATTTTTTTGTAAGTCTTACCACGCTGATTTGGTTCTTTAGATATACAAACACTTTAGAAAAACTTTGGACAATGCATTCTTACGTTTAGGGGTAGCTCGAGTGAGTCAAAGAGTATAGAAAATATGAAGATTCAAAATATAATGGCCACATTTTAATTTATACATTTACATTTACATTTATATTTGATAATTTGTTTTTATTGTTTATAGAGGCTCAGGCATCGGACAGTGTCTGATTCCTGGTGTCAAGGTATCATCTACTAGGGTAAATGTCCCAATTACCGCTAGTGTCCCTATTACTGCCACTTCATTTATTTTACTTCATAAATATGCAACGTGTAAAGATAGTTTAAAAAAAATGTATCATTAAATTGGGACTGTTCTTCTTATTATTATAGTTTTCTATTCAGTTCACTATTCTTTATAAGTTACGTTTTTATTAAGTAAAATAAATAAAGTGGCAGTAATAGGGACGCTGACAGTAATTGGGATATCTACCCTAATTGTTTTACTTAATTATACGCCAAATGGGTAAAATGACACCTTCCCTTAGCTTCTACTTTTCTTAATGAACAAATTAATGCATTTGAAACAATTTCTAGTGTCCCATGCCCTTCCATATAATTGTCATGTACATTGGAAGCTTACCCATCATTGAGCTACCCCTAAATATAGATCATATTCTGCACGATTTTATTTCTTATAAAAAGGAACAAATTTAGATGGTACGAAGATCGTATTTTCATAGTTGAAAAATAAGCTCCACCTTTGAGCCGCAATCCCCTTTTATAATATTCAAATCATCTGCGATCCCCCAGCCTCTATATAAAGTAAGTTAAATTTAATAAGGTAAAGGAAACACATTAAACCTAGATATTTCAGAATATAATTCTAACTGAATAATACTTATTAAAAAAAAAACACTTCTCGACCCACAGATTGGGAATCGCTGCATTAATCTGAGGCTATAATTTAGAATTTTTACGGTCCTCATTAAACCTTCCAGAACTCATCTTCAGTTCAACTTACTCCTTTTAATACCACCTTACCCATTACTTTCAACTGAGAACACAATCAATAAAATTTTAGAACGATCCCAGCAACGGCTTCGGTATAAAGCCCAACATTTTTCGAACTTATCCTTCACTTTCCTAGAATTAGGTATGCTCGGGCTTTTAGAATTTGCAAATTAGCTTCTTGCATATACATGTAACGCGAGGAAGAGGGGATCCGGGGACGTTTTTCGCGAGTAATTTAGAAAGTTGAGAGCCCGTCAGGTGCAGCGCGACAAATTAGAAGATAAAGGAATTCGCGGAGGCGTCGCTGATCTAACAAGTGTGCCAGCAAAAAGCTCCGTGCCACTTGAATAATGCAAGTGATTAGTGACAGCCCAAAAGAAAGATTCAGGGCTGAATTTCATCTACATACATTAGAATTTAAACATCCCCCTTCCAGGCGGATAAGGGGAAAATCTCGTTAACATTCTCCGCTAATAAGCTCGCGCAACAACTGCCGAATAACTAACACCGCGTCAACAATATCACTGACGATCCAAATCCCTGCGACCCTGAAATCGACGATAATAAAACCTGCCATTATGTGTACGTAATACAAATTTCAACCCAACGCGAGTAATACAATCTGCAGTGCAACGAACGAAGCAACGTGTGCGTTTGAAAGATCTGTTTAAAGGTTCGCAGGAGGGTACTGCGTCTTAAAAAATATTCTTCCTTTCAGACGACGTATACAGTCGCGAAGGAATGAGATTTTGCTGGCGAGTTTCCTTCCGCGAAAAGGTCGCGACAAATTAACATATAAAAAAGTTGACGACCGCTTCTCTGCTTCCCTCCTAGCCGGCCCTATTAAGCCCACGGAAACTGACGCCTACGATTCTCATAAAGCACCGCAGTTTAATGGACCGAAAGACGACGCAACGGCGACGCGAGTAAGATGCATCGCTCGAGCTGCAGGCTATCAGCACGGCCACTTTAAGGGCAAAGTGTGTACGAGTATACGGGGTGTTAAAAAAGGAGCATTAAAACAAGGGGAATCAATGTACGTGATAAAGCTTCCGTACGAAGGAGGAGCGGAGCATTCTGTATCAGTGAGCGGGGCAACGTTAAGAGAGGTTTCGTTTTGAGGAATGCACAAAACTTGCTTGCCTCGTTTCAAAGGGAATAGCAGCGCACCTTGCGCAGAGATAACCACGAGGCAGAGAACGAAGGAACTTTGTGAAACTGGTGGTAATCGTTGGTGCATTACTTAAAGTAAATAAAGAGAAGCAGATAATGTAACCAGCCGTGTGAAAGTGCACTTAACTACTGGAGAATATCCAAAAATATGTAAGCGGTTTGCGAAACAAATGGTGGTATAATCCTATCTTTCCCAACGCGAATTCTTTGTCCCTGCGTTTCCGTATTCCTTTTCTACGCGATGTTATTCGTTTAAGCGGGCTACGTAAATAACGCTAATATAAATTCGAAAATGAACACACGAGACTGAATTCTTTCAAGCTCGTAGTACATAGGGTAAACGCACCAATAAATTCACCAATAAATGCACCAATAAACACTTTTATAAAATTATATTTGCAGCGCGATTGATTCCACGTGGTGCAAAAATTGTTTGCATATGAAGCAAGAAATTAAAAGAAATCTCTAATTAATTAGTTCCTTGTTTTAATAACTTATTTTACTTATTTTAATATAAAATGTTCATTCGCTGGCACGTGTTCATGTACTGGTTAGGGAATACAATCCCGGGATACGGTATCCCGGGATCCCCCGATCCCGGCTGTTCTTTGGATTCCAAATATCCCGGGATTTGATATAACTAATCTCGAGAATTTCGGGATTTTTAAAAAATCTGAATTACTTTATGAACACCTGAAAAATATAAAAATAAACAGAATAAATATAGTCATTTCATAATAATAAGGACAATAATAGTAACAATGATTTATTTAAATAATAATATTAAGTCGCATATAACTAACTAAATTATATTTATTTTACAATGATATTCTCACTTTTCACTATTTCGAAATCGCGCGAGTTGCAAATCGTAACTTGTCTGAACACGTACAGTCGAAACATTGTAGCTACATATTGGGGTGGTCCTTATTTTTCAACTTTAAAATATATATTGCCTGACCCTCTTAAAATCTTCTATTTAACAAAAAAAGTATCTCCGTATTTTTTATTTGTATATTTTGATATATAAAGGTCGCTCAAGGACTTTATATTTCGCATGTAGGAGAGATCGGGGCAAAATAGGGACGTTAAGAATAAAATCTCATAGCTTCGACATTATTAAGTAAAAAACAAATTGGGATTAGAATAAACTCTTTTCTAAATAATAGTAAATATCCAATTTGTTTAATAGAAGGAAAAATACAAAAAAATAATGATTTAAAATATGATCCGTTTTTACGATTTTACACCGTGGCCTGAGTAAAACCGGGTACCATACTAGATATTGGTCCTAACACTTATAACAACGAAACTCATCCAATTCTCCAGTTCCCCAACCAGTTAGAACAAGCTGTGAAGGAAAACAAATTTTTTTTTTAATTTTTTTTAAATTTATACCAAAATAGTAATATTTCATTGCCGTTGAGCGACCTTTAATCCTTAATATATTTTAATAAAATTTTAGACCAAATTCTTTTAAACTATTTGGAAGCTTCTGAGAGGGTCAGAAGAAATTTTTAAAAAATTTAATTTTTTTCCATACATATAAGGACCACCCTAATACATATGTACTTTAGGTGCTTTGTTGTTTCTTTGTTCGCATTTCCAAAAATCTTCATAATGGATTACTGCCCATACAGCACACTTCGTTGCGGCAACGTTGCAGCAACCTTGCCATGTTGCATGGTTGCAACGCAACGTTGCTGTAACGTTGCTGCAACATTGCCGCGCAACATTGCACGGGGCGGACATAGAATTGTTGCTGCAACGTTGCGGCAACGTTGCGGCAACGTTGCGGCAACATTGCGGCAAAGTTGCGGGAACATTGCAGGATCATTGCTGCAACTACCATTTAAACTTAAAATATTTCCGTTGTTTTTAATGATACGAGAAAATGTCTAAGGAAAAAAGTGTTTGCTTCAGAGAGACAATTATTCTGACGAAGACGATTTTTTTCTCAAGGTTATATTTCCCGAAATTTCAAGATCATCGATAGTTTTTTTAATGGGATGACGTATTTTCATTACTGTAACGTTATAGCCAATAAATATACAAATTCAACCATGTCTAATATGTTGCCCTTTTTGTCTAGCAATCATTTTTTTCCTGAGACATTTTCTCGTATGATTAAAAACAAAGGAGATATTTTAAGGTTAAATGTTAGGTGACTCACCCTGTATATTTTAATGTGTAGAATGACACAAGGTGTTACATAGTGTTACAAAACCCTAATGCAGCGTGTCAAAATGAGTCTTCGTTTTTGAATAATTTGAGTTTAAAGTTTTACATGGGAGGAATATAAGTTCGAATACGTTAGCACTATTATCAATCCGTGGTTGTAGCTGCGGCGGTAAAGTGTTCGCCTACGACGCTACAGGTCGCCGGTTTGAATCCCCTTGTGAGGAAAAAAATTTTCTTTATTTATATTTTTGGCCGTACTACCCGAAACGTTGCAGGAGGCGGACATAGAATTATTGCTGCAACGTTGCGGCAACGTTGCTGTAACGAGATTGTGCTGTATGGGTGGTATCATTTACTTATTGAGACTTTATTATTCTTCATTGTTCTACTGTTTTTATTGTTAAAAATGATTTTAGCCTATGTTTCAGACTAATGATAGAAAGTATGTTTGTTTACTTTAAATAAAGATTTAGAATTTTAACACATAATAAATCATTTTCAAATTACTGAAATTTTCTATTACCCAATCCCGGGATTAGTCCTGGAATCCCGAGATAGACTTTAAAAAATCCCGCAATCCCGGGATAGTAAATAATGACCGGGATTGTATTCCCTAGTACTGGTACATTTACCCTACACTTCTTTCGCCAACCCCTGCGATGTAATTTTCTGTTTCATGGACGTCGCGACCCGATCTAAAAACTTCAAGTCGAAAGTTCGAACGTCACCGAAACAGGAAATGGCTTTTAAGGCCCTTTTCTGCTTATTCTCGAAAGTGATACGCGCCCTTAAACTTGCACACCCTATTTTTTTTTTCAACACCCCGTGCATGCGAAGCGAATATGCGTGTCGCCGTTGCAAGGCGCCTGGCTGCCTCCCAAGTTAGTCTAATATGATTTGCATAAAGTAACTGCGCCCCTTTCGTTACTTCCTCAAAACGTAATTCAGGGTAAGTGTTCTCCAATCGAATTAGATTCCCTTGAAACGTACGTGGCGTGCGAAAATTGTGTTATCCGCGTGCAAGCAAAGGCTGGGTACCTATTATTATTGAAAAAAATTGCAACCCTGACGAGGCGAAACGCCTCCCGTTTAATTCATAATAAATGTGGTCCTGATTTATGGCGATCGCAAACACTATAAATTCTTAAATCTCCTTTCGAATAATACTACGGATATTGCGGAAGCGTTGGATGAAAAATGTCGGTCCGCGGCCGAACGAAATTAATGCAAAAACACGAGGGGAACGAAGGGCATTGTTTCCTGCTGCTTTTCTACTGCAATAATTGCTACCCGCTGAGAAATAATTAGACAGTATCATTCTTTATTAACTTACTAATTACACCGGAAACAAACAAGAGAATTGAAAACAGTTTTACCAGCGTGAAATTCTTTCCGCGCCCGCTGGGCGTTATTTAAACAACTCTCGAGTGATATTACGATGAAAACTTAGGTAGCAAAAGAAAGTTCTTAATTCCGTAAAGTGCGTGCCGTAATAATCTCCGCTGAACCATTCCATAATTATAAATAACTGGGAAGTGCCATTATTCTTCATTAACCTGTTAAGACTCGAAGTTTTACTCTTACTTGCCGAGGAACCGTTTCACTTTAAGCGTCCATTCAGATATGTTGAAAGGGGAAAACTGAATTTCCATGGATGGCCGTTACGACCAGAAGCGGCTGTCGTTAATGAATTGTATCTATTCCAGGAGTTAAAGAGACCCCGAAGCGCCAGGGGTATGAACGAACTCAATCATATCACGCTTAACGCGAGACCTTCCGTTCATACGAATTCGAGGACCCTGAATTTTCACGAATAGCGCGCGCGTTCCCGTCGCGCTTTCATCGCGTAAATGTCCCGCCGCGGCTACAGCTGCCACAAAACAGGCGTGATTTACAAAAGGGTGTAAGCAACGTGCCAGGGTTGTTGCAAAGCCCTGATAAACCGTTATCGCGGCTCAGCTATCGACTCTTTTCAGCCAGCAAATTTATAATGCCGCCTTTCGTGCGGACCGAAAATTATCCAGTCGCTCCGCGCGCGAGGGTGAGCCCTGCTCGCGGGGGTAGCTTCGTTAGCGGCAATTAAATTGCGTCTCAAAGCACGGCGATCCCCCGGTTTTCAGAGCGCCATTTTAGGGACCAAATAAACAGGCCCGGTATATTTTGGTGCGATGAACGAGACATTAATTAATGGGTTCAAGCTTTTTAATTATTACTAAAGCGACGATAAAATCTGTTCCTTTCCTTTCTTCTTTGAGATTCTTCTTGGCAGACTCTTTTACCTTTCTTCGTGCGCGGGTGGTTTGTTGCCTTTTTAGCACTAAAGAACGCGTAACACGTTTTTGTAACTACGTAAGAATCGATGTGTTTGGACAGGTGAGAAGTAGATGAACGAGGTAAACATTGGTAGCGTAAAACAGAAAGATGGCTGTCTGAAGGTTTGAGAGATTCGATTACTCGAGAGGCTACGCTGCTTGGAACTCGAATTTAGAATTTTCCTAGCATCCGGACAAATGGAGAGGGATTCGTTCTTTAGGGAACGAAAAAATGGAAGGCCTTGGAGCCTCCTTGGTATAAGAGGAATTGTGTATTGACCTTTCGTTCGTGGTATCCTATTTCATCCCCTAAACCCCTACGTCAGGGCGCAGATGAAGCTTATCTTGGTTCAGTTTTCCTCAGGATAGGGTAGAGGAGGCATACACATGGGTGGGTTTCATAAATCAGTCGATACTTGGCTAGGTTTGAAAGCTTTTTAGGGAAGAGAGATCTTTGAAGAGTAAATCTGTTTAAGGGTTTACTAGGCAGGCGTTCCTGTCTAAAATGAAGCATTTCTGTTTCAATTAATTACAAAGAAACAAATTGAAACTGAGACTTGTTCTTTGGCATGAAGTTTATTAACATCATAAGCTTTAAAAAACATGTTTGTTTGGTAAAAAATATGCATTATATATGACGCTACAGATGGATAATGAAAGAGGCTTTTTAAAAAAAGTTTCTTTTGTTTTGCAGTGATAGGGTAAGCAGGCCAGTAGATGGACGGTTTATTATCCCGATGGATAATAAAAGAGGCTTTTTAAAAAAAGTTTCTTTTGTTTTGCAGTGATAGGGTAAGCAGGCCAGTAGATGGACGGTTTAGCGGATTCCGATGTTTACATCAAGGTGTTTCTTAGAAATATGTGTTGTATTAGAAAAAAATCAAAAGCTTTGCACGTAAAAATGTATAAATTTAAAGAAAAAAATTACTGTAAGTAAAAAAATTAATGTATTTAAGGATAAAATGATGAAAATTCTACTCATAGGCCATATCACCAGTAGATGGACTATAGGGCTACTAGATGAACAGTTTAGAACCAATAGATGGACGGGTGTCTAGCTAGACGTATAAGACTTATTACCTATAGTAGTGACCTAGATTAAGGCATTTTTTGTTAAACTATAGTTTATTTCATCAAAATTAAAAACGTATGCAGTCTTCATTGTCCGAAAACTGTGCAACAGGTTATGGCCCCAGAGTGCAAATAAAGTGGGGTTATATCTTTCCTAATGTGATCAGATGTCATGGATCATAGGACTGTCCCGATTTGACATGTAACCTTTTTAACATACAAGGCTGTATCTATGTGCATATTGATATAATATATATCTTTTTTGTTGCTTTCCATCTAAATTAAAAGAAAAATAACGTACCTACATACAAGTAAATGTGTAAACTTTTTGTTTATTAAAAAAAACAGCTTCAAAAGGTTCAATTCAGGAAGGAAAATCCATACCAGTACATGGACAGTCATTTTTATCAATTCTATCGTTTTATTTTTCTTTGTTTACGCGTTTATTTATAAATTGTTAATATTTCAATACAATCATCTCTGACATGCCTCTTTATAATACGTCCAAACACGTTTTTTATTAACTTGAAGGCACGAATACGCTGAGAAATGGCTACTAAGAATCAAGCGACTAGCGCTTACTGGCGTAAGACCGTACATATAAATACTTTTTCGCATACAAAAAGAAAATTTCAATAAATATATTAATGTTTTATAAAAAAACAAACGTTTTTTCTACAAAATAAAAAAACAATAATACAGATTAAAACTCTAGTTCTTTCAATATTAAAGATTAACCAACGATTCGTCCATCTACTGGCCCCGTCCATCTACTGGCCTGCTTACCCTAACTCAAAAACGGTGGTTCCAATCGATTCAAAACAAATTCGAGCATCTTCAGAAAATGTGTAGTTTCGCACTAGACCTAAATTAACCCTTCGTTGACACACCTCTTTTTTCGATCAACTTTCGCATACCTGGGTGGTTCACAGCCACAGCAACTTTTGAACGACTGCCATTCTTATGAAAAAAATCATGGGTCATTTACAAGGTCTCTAGAATGTATTCCAACAGTTTTTTTTATTTAAATTTTATCATAGTTTTTGTGAAAAAATTCTGGATTAACGTATGTCCAGAAAAACGAAGCAAATCTTTAAAAAATTGTATCTTTTACAAATTTCAATATTAGAAGCTAAAAATCTACAGAGTTGTTGTTCAGATACAATATTTTGAGATACAAAATAGTTTACAAGTCGGCTTCGGAGAAAAGGTATTTATTTTACATATAGAAGGTATAGAGCGTTAAAATCAGCTTATGGGTGGTTAAAGTTAATTAAAATGAAGATTCTTATTCTTTATGAAAAGAAACTAAGACCTCCTCTTTTGGGGTTCGGGGGATGGTAAAACCTCATCAATGGGGTCTCAATGGGGTTTTAGTTTCTTTTCATAAAGAATAAGAGTTTTCATTATCTTTAATTTAGGTCTGGTCCGAAACTACACATTTTCTGAAGATGGTCGAATTTGTTTTGAATCGATTGGAACCTCCGTTTTTGAGTTATCACTGCAAAAGAAAAGAAACTTTTTTTAAAAAGCCTCTTTAAAGGTCCATCTGTAGCGTCATATATAATGCATATTTTTGACTAAACAAACATGTTTTTTAAAACTTATAATGTTAATAAACTTCATCCCACAGAACAAGTCTCAGTTTCAATTTTGTTTCTTTGTAATTAATTGACACAGAAATGCTTCATTTTAGACAGGAACGACTGCCTAATACGCTTAAGAGGCAAAGAAGTAAGGAAGATTTTGTGAATATATTCGTCCGCAGAGTTTCTTGTGTCTATCCTAACGAACGGATTTTAAATAGTTGAACAGAAGCGTTACTTTCTTAAACATAAAGATAAATCAGTTCGAAATTCAAATTAATTTCCATCCTATCAGTTAAATAGTAAATACGTACGTTTACTATCATTGCGCAGAAAGAAAAAGTAAAAAAATTCCCTGACAACAAATATAGGATTTCTTTTTCGCGATAATATTGCTCTCTAGAACTACGTTGAAAAAGGATAAGGTCTGCAACCTCGGTCCGCTGGCTTGGTGAAAGGGATATGAACATTTTTATTGCTGATTTGTATTGACGAATAAGAGGAGAAAACCAGCGAAACACCCCACCGCCCTCCCTGCCAATGACCAAAAATGGCTTCAGGCATTTCTGCGATAGAGGCCAAAGCCAGCACCCTTATAAAACACGCCAATGTCCCGCGAAATAGCCTTGAACCGATCTATGGGACTTTTCTCCTTCCTTTGCCTGACATTTGCACGCTTAGTAAAGATCCTTCTGCGATTTACGGCCTGCATATTCCACGCTTGGCGTGATCTGGGACACAAGCCAGCTCTATAGAAGCTAACTTCCCCATAGACCCCGTAACTGCCCCTTTTCTTAATTCCCCGTCGCTTCCTCGATTTTTCTACGATTTTCTTTTTTTATCAAAGTGGCCAAGTCAATTTTTTCTCCTCGTCATACAATCAAGGCGTTTAAACACGAAATAAATAGTTGTAACAGAAATAAGTACAAGAAAGAGCTTCTCGAAACTACACGTCTTCTCCCTTAGTTCAGCTGATACAGCATAATATCTGAGTTTGATAAATCCTAAGTGATACTTGTAAATGTATTCAGAATTTTCAGAAGGGACACGATTTTTCTTTTAACCTTTGGGGTCAAGCCATGTCGTGACACCAGCAGCACTCATTCTAACGGATTTAGCCTGCGGTGAGTTTGGCTCACTTCGAGCAGTCACGACAGAAGTTTTCAGGGTGTTCGGTAGCTGTCCTTTAAGGCGGATCAAGCTGGAAGTCAGCCCGAAATTTACATCAGCTTAAAGCAGAAATACGCGGCGGTCCTTTCGGTTCCAGCACTCCACCCGGGCGTCTGTGTAACTTCAATTTTTAACGTTTCGCTTAGTCGAAATTGCAGCCCTAATTGAAGGCATGAAAGAAAGGTAGAAGCTTGTATATTTTGGAAATTTTTCCGCTCCAAATGACTGAGTGGACCAACGATACACACTCAGTGTTACGTCCGACGCACATTTAATTATACGACCAACAGCTGGAAGGTTAATTGAGATATGTAAATGGAAGCCATTAAAAATTCGCGTAACATAAATCGAGTTAAAGAAAAATATGTTAAATATAATTAATGATGTAGCTTAAAATAAGGCAATTCTCCTTGTAGGTGCAGGGTTAATAAACAGAATGTGTAATTGAAACTGTTTCGAATGCCTTTACATCAGAGTTGTGCTAATTGAATTACACCGTAATTTAATTATATAGTAATTCAAACTTTACAATTAATTCCACTCCTAATTACTGCAATCATGCGTGTAATTGAATTACAATTTAATTGAAATACAATGTAATTAAATTATAGCTCAGAACTCTGAAGAAGTGAGATAAATGATTATATTTATCTTTCATGTCGATGCGCCGTCTAATTAGTGATTAGTGGTGAACTGAAAATGTTATTTTTCCAATTTTTTTCCTATAAGGTGATGTATTTCACTGTATTTCTGTATTAATTTTTTTACATGAGACGCGTTAGGTGATTGCCGTTATTATTCCCTTTAATATACACTCCTGGAAAAAATTAAAGGAACACTAAAATTTCCCGAAAATGTTGGTCATTTTCAAATGGCTGTACCTCGCGAAAAATGGTCGCAAAAAATATTTAAAAAAAAGCATTTTAACGCTTGAAGTCTCTAGTTTTTGAAACAATGACTCCATTTTTTTCCATCATACGTTATGATACTGTTTTATCAAGATGAAGCGCAAGAAACGAAGTATCAGAAATTTTTGCCTAGTTTGGACGTATGCACGGGCCAAAATTTTTTTTTCAGATAAATCCAATGGAGGGCTCTTATAGAGCAACCATTTCTCTTTAATTTCGTTTTTTTGGTTTTGTTCTATGATTTTTATTGAACGAGTTATTCGTCATCATAGCAAAAAAGGAACTTTTCACTTTGAACACCTATAACTTGCGAACGCATGATCGTAGACAATTTTTCATGAGTGTTTTGGAAAGCTAAGAAATTATCCTTTCAACATTTTTATCCAATCTCTTCGCAATGACAAAAACTGTACTTCAATAACTGACATTAGCACCACCCAAAGCGCGTCAACTCGTGGTAGTAAAAATGTTTTTCTTAAATTTTTGAAATCATTTCTTTTTACTAAAACGACGTTGAACTAACAAAAAATCGTGCAACAACTGTTCAAAAGCCGCGAGAACAAAAGAAAAGGTTTTACCGAGAAACATAACGTAAAACAGGTGATCCTTCAATTTTTCAGACCATATCGCATGTTTGACCATCGAGGACATACAGAAAAAAAAACTGATTGGTGCGGCCTTTTGTACAGTGTTTACGGGTAGTCTTGACTCGCAAAAAACGTGGATACTTGAATGATTCCCTGATTTTCCTTGAAGTGGCATCATGCTTACCAAAAAATGGTAAATATGTAATTTTTGGGATCATTGTAAAATGGATTTTATACGATGCAAAAAAATCTCACGAAATTGGCAACTAACGGTTTTGAAAGGATAATTTCTTAGCTTTCCAAAACACTCATTAAAAATTGTCTACGATCATGCGTTCGCAAGTTATAGGTGTTCAAAGTGAAAAGTTCCTTTTTTGCTATGATGACTAATAACTCGTTCAATAAAAATCATAGAACAAAACTAAAAAAACGAAATTAAAGAGAAATGGTTGCTCTATAAGAGCCCTCCATTGGATTTATCTAAAAAAAAATTGTTTGGCCCGTGCATACGTCCAAACTAGGCAAAAATTTCTGATACTTCGTTTCTTGCACTTCATCTTGATAAAACAGTATCATAACGTATGATGGAAAAAATTGAGTCATTGTTTCAAAAACTAGAGACTTCAATCGTTAAAATGCTTTTTTTAATATTTTTTGTGACCATTTTTCGCGGAGATACAGCCATTTGAAAATGACCAACATTTTCGGGAAATTTTAGTGTTCCTTTAATTTTTTCCAGGAGTGTATACCTATTGTAAGTTAGCTAAAGCAGGTACATGTTTCTTTCTTGACATTTATGTTTGAATATGGAAAAAATGTAACAATGAAGTTTATTTCCCTTTACATATTATAAATTTATGAATAATACCATATGCATCACTCATAACAATTTTTTTCTGTTCGAAACATTTCCCTATACATTTCTTTCCCACCTCTTATTACCTCTTCATTCGTAATTCGTAATTACATTGTACTTTGCAATTATACTTGAATTGCACTTACGAATCGCGATGTAATTGAATTGAATGAGAGATCTGAATTACGAAATACAATGTAATTGCATTCAATGTAATTGAATTATTTTGTAATTATAATTCGTGGAATAATTAAATTATTGTAATTCTGCAGAACTCTGCTTTACATACTCTAAAAGTTACTTTAAATTTTAAACCTTTCGGAGTATTTCTGACGCTGCGTCTGCTCTTCCTGTACGTGTCCCATTAAAGTTCAATAAGATCCAGACCCATCTTCCAAATTAGAGTCTCCTTAAACGTCACTCTACTTCGTGACACAATTAGCTGGGCTAATTCGAAACCTCAAAGGTATAGTGACCGTAATAGTGTTGAAGCGAAGAAAGAACGACTGAGAGAAAGAGAAAATGGTCCATTCTCGTCGAAATTTACTCCGTTCCTCTACTTCTTATTTCCTTCTCGCGACCCTAATTACATCCGAGAAAACTCATCGATTGGGGCTGCGATGGACCACGGTTTTTACTCCGTTCGTTTTATTTCACCCTTGAGGAGGAGCTTTCGATCAAAAACGGAATGGTTCACAGGTGTTCAGGGAGTTTGGGCGGAAAAGTGGCCGCGTTGAACGTTACGGTTGCCTCGTAAACAAGTCGCGCAGGCTTCCCCACGGAACACCCCTGTTATTAACTTTCCCCTTTCCCGGATGACGTCACCCGGAAGATTGACTTCCCTGGCATCCATTCCAGTGGTTGCGAAGGAACTGTCCACGTGTAACTATTCAATTTTAACTTTTTTATACGACAACCAAATTCATTGAATTCTTGACACTCTCTCACGAACGATAAGCAAGGAAATGAATTTACCACGATTTACGAGATCTCCACTCGAATTTGTTATTTCACTGGCAACGGTAATGTCGTGTATGTGACTCGGATATCAGAACGGCAACCATGAATATTGAAGTGATAATTAAAATTACGAACCCTTTCGGGAGTGGAGAAAAGGAAGAAAGTCGAAAGCTCAATTTTGAAGTGATAATTAAAATTACGAACCCTTTCGGGAGTGGAGAAAAGGAAGAAAGTCGAAAGCTGAGGTAGGACAATATTTAAATAATGTTTTTCTCCATTCCAATTGAAGGAATCCTTTTTTTCTGTCGCCCGTTGGAATCCATTCATCGCAATCCAATTTAATGGGCAAAAGTACCGAATCCCGTCGTCCATTCTTAAACCGTCGACGGCTTGTTTCGTGCTCGTTAGTCGGTGTATTGAACAGACAATGAGAATGACGAGTAAGAGGGCTGGAATCGGTGGAATTTAAAAGAAAAGGCTCTGATTACGTATCGAAAATGGTCACGTCGCGTGCTAACAAGGCGTTAAATTGCCAAAAGTTGGAATCTCATTACGAGCACTTCGCTCATAGGGCAGAGATTGCTTTAACGTCAAATCCCTAATTACAAAGAGGCAGAATCTTTTTTCTACGGGTTCACTTTGAAACTAGGCGAGAGCGAGGATTAGTATATTTATCCTACGAATTATTTTTATATCCTGTCGCTCCTTCATTTTCCACAAGAATGTTGGTGACTTGAATTTCAAACTGAGCTTCGGGTCAGATTCGCAAGAATTAATATCCCCAGCTGAAAGTTCATTCTTCGACGAGTGTGCCACTTGATTTCTTCTTCCCCGTGGAATTAATTTATTTGAGGAAAATAGGGTTTGTAGACTCACCGATGGGACTTGGCGTCAGTTCCTTCATGTTTATCTTCAGGTGAATGTCGTAACGCTCGAAAAGCTTTAATTTTGGACCCCTCGTGCTCTTCTGAAGCATGTTTATGGTCGTGGTCGCTGCCCTCGAGTACTCCCTCGTGCCAAAGGACTTGTGGGGCACTAGTATGCCCACCTGATACAAAAAAGACCACCCATTCATAAAACGATGAAATCAATACTATCATTTCGAAGAGTCATATATTATTTCGTATCAAGGGAACCTTCGGTTAAAGCGCTCGAAACATAGGTCATCTTTATGAATTTTTTACAGGGAGATGTTATAACTTATCCTAAAAAAGTTTTTGGCATTTATTGATACTAGGGAAGAAAACAATTTTTTGTTTCATGTTTTCGGTCTTGATTGATTTTCTAGGTGGCGCTTAGTGCAGCGTTGCCAAAAAGAGATGCCTAAACGGTAACCATGAAATTTACTCACAGGATCGTCCGAAATCCTCAAAATTTCTTAAAATTTATATCAATGGCTATCGTAGTATGCGTTGTTACCTCAAAAAAATACCAAAACTACGGTAATTGATGCACGCTTGAACGAAGTAATTAAAAAAGGCGGGTAATTTTAAGCATAAATGTGTAGATAAAAAACACGTGTTTCAAAAAATTATGTTATAGGATGCTGCGATGGCGAATGTAATTATGAATCAAATGCCTTAAGGTTGTTTCGAATCGGTTCATTAAATCTTCTGAAAGCGTGGTTACCGTTTCGAAATATGTATCGTGTTTTGAGAAAAACGTGTGAATTGATTATGTGACTGTACAATCTATACCGTTACGAATTTTGGTGTGAAACTTTCACAAGGGTATATTCTCGAGATGTTATACTACGGAAATATATACAAAAAAAACTATTGTCTACACAATTTTAACCGGTGGATCTCATAAAGGGGGAAGTCTACCTAGAAATTTTTGAAAAACTGATGTTTTGATTTTTATATTTTCTTGAAGTACAACATCTTGAAAATATGCCCCGAAAGTGTCAAGTGAATCCGACCAGAATTAAACGCGTTTTTCTCAAATTTGTGTTTTCAAAGTCAGTGACACCCATAACTCGAAAATTAATGAACCGATTTACTCAAGGCTTTGCGGGCTTATTTTAGAGTTAAAAATCTAAGCGCTATCAGGAGCTTTTCCTTTTTTTGCCTACAATCTTTTTTACACTCAAAAAACGTACGATTTTTTGCCAAATTTAACTTTGCACAGCCGCCATTTCGCCTCAAAATAATGTTTCTAAAATTGGGCCCGATAGCGGCTAGAAATCGAATTTTCAGTTTTGGATAATCCTGCACCGAGCTACGATTGTCACTGCAAAGGGCGTAAAGCTCCTAGAAAAAAGGACGCCTCGGGCATCGCCTATAACTCACAAACTTTTCAATACTTTTTACCACAAAAAATACTGAAATATCCGTAAGATGTACTCTTTTCAATAGCCTAATGTTTAATAATAAAAGTTTATCGGTTCTTCTAGAAAGAATTCCCAAAGAAGCACGTTGTTTTGCCCGTTCTAGGTAGGCCTCCCCTTTAAACGATCCTACTTAGCTCTAGCAGAAATCGAATAAATAAAAAAAAATGTGCTATCCATTAACACTCTTGAAATCGAAAGGTCTAAATAGTGACTCCTCAGCCATTCCAAGGTACGCAGACATCATCTAACTAAAGCATTCTCGCTAAGCAATTTTGTCATACTAATTCTTGAAAATTTATGTTTATGATAACGCGTAACAGATAACACTAACTAATTTCCTTTCCCAGAGGGTTTATCGCAGACTGCCTCTGTATTTGATACGAAGGACGTTTCCATATCTCCACCTACGTGCACCGACTTGCAGCCCGAGTTCTATCTCGGTGACCTTTTGATTTACTGGTTAAGTAACTGCCACTTGGAATTGTCTGCGATTTTCTTTCAGTATGGTGAAAGCCTGCGGCAAAGTTATATTTCCGAAGCCCTCTCACGATCTTACCATATGTAACTTTATTTCAATCGATGCTTGTACAGTTATTCTTCAATGGAGATTCTAACAAGGGGAGGACACCATGTGGTAGACACCGATTTTGATGAGCCTTGGCACGATGGAACTATGTCGAAAATAAGTAAACAGGTTGCCGAGCGTTTCTGCCAATGGGCCTTAATAATAGAGATATTTACATGGAAATTATTAAAAATTTCATAGTGGCCGTGGGGTTTTAATGGGTAAAAATCCCACACTACCCTAGCGCCTCCGGGGGATTCCCCTCTGAAGGAGTCGGGGTGCCTTTTGAAGATTTCCCCAAGTTCAAAAAAATTATAAAAAAAATTTATAAATATTTTTTTAACGTGGGGACATCTTCAAAATGCACCCCTACGCCTCTAGAAGGGAATCTTCAGCGCGCGCTAGGGTAGTGTGGGATTTTTACTCACTACAACCCAACGCCCACTAGGGTAAAGGACCCAATTACTGACACTTTAAGCATTGACTCTGACTTTATCTTATAGTTTTGTACTTATATAGACTAAAAGTATATGTTCTTCTTGTTATTTACTATTGTTTAATATGTTTACTTGATGAACAAAATTTGGTGGATCTTAAAACATCCATTTTTATGTATAAATTCATCAATTTCAAAAATATACTTGGGTATCTATTACTGACACCCTTCAAATGTATTTGAATGAATTACTGACACCCCAATTACTGCTAGCTAACCTAATACTGTTTATCTCATTTTAAGGTTATGTCGTCTCATGTAAGGTAAACGTACCTATTATGAAACACCTTCCCAAACATGTCCCCTTCTTGAAACAGCATCACAAATAACGAAATAAGAAATAGTTATGGCATATATAAGCAACTGCCAAACATTCTATCGATATTTATACATTTTTTTCTGTACAAATTCACCAACATAAGTATTATTATACAATAATCTATTACAAAAAAATGGTTTTAATGTAATTCATTGATAAAAATAACCGTTTCATATTGTGTACCTCAATTTTTTGAATGTCCCGCTTTATGGAACGGTTCGGAAGCGTGTTCCAAGACCACGGACCCGTGTTCACATAGTTGTACCAGTTCATGAAACACACGCCTCAGCTTTGATAATTAGATATTTCCAGTGAAAAAGAGAAATAGTTCATTATTTAAACTGCCCTAGAGCGTTTATAAAATATATTATATTCACGTTTTCATCATAAATACGAGTAAGTATGCGTAATTCAAACTTTTTTAATAAATATCAAAAACCTAACCTGACGGGGCGTTTCATAATAGGGACATTGAATATGAAACACCGGGTCATGGTACGAAAACAGTGTTTCATAATACGTACAGGTCCTTCATTTAGTTTTTTAGTCATATTATTTTTTATTTATAATAAATATACATTTTATGGCTCATTATATAATCACAAAACAATGGCCTATCGAATGGTATGCAAATTTTCAATGCTAACCCACTAAATTTTATAAATTAGATGACAATTGCATAACCCCATCGAAAAGCGTTTCATAATAGGTACGTTTACCTTACATGAGCGACTACTGCCTATGACAGTAATACCAAAATGCTTGAAACGCTGGTACCAATCACTGTCACCGAATTAATAAATAAACAGACTTAATGAATCGTTGAATTTTGATCGTTATTACTTTCTATGATGCTTGTATTATCTAAAACATTATATTTTGTTATGTTAATACCTTAAATATTACAATTACAGCATTTTCTTTAACCTCTTGTTTTCTCTTTTGCTAGTAAGGAAGTCATCGTTTTCACTCTCCTAATATCCGCTTAAAATGTTTGATCGTTTCATCCAAATTAACGAAGAAAAAATTAAGTGCTGTTTTTTTAATCGTATAAATTACAGTTTCAATTGTATGTTAAATTTTTTTTATCACAAGATTATTCGATATTTCAAGTAAAACAGCTTAGGGTGACAGTGATTGGGTAGGTGGCAGTAATTGGGTCCTTTACCCTATGAAATTTTTAATCATTTATATGCAAATATCTCTATTATTAAGGCCTATTGGCTGAAACGCTCGGACACCTATTTACTTAATTTCGACATAGATCCATCGTGCCAAGGCTCATCAAAATCGGTGTCTACCGCATGGTGTCCACCCCTTGTAAGTAAAATTGTGAGGCCATCTAAGCGAGGCCAGCAAATACTTTATCTACCTATTCAGTCATGAATCGACGATTCCTGAAGAAGTGAAAAGAAACGCTGTGCATTGTGCAATGGCAGTCAGTTGAACGGTCATTGAAGTTGTATCAGCGATCGCGTAACAACGATCTACGATATTGCCCATAGGAAACCCTCCTAATGATCAAGACGAGCAGAGCGATCAGTAGGCATTACGTATTCAAAGGCAACGAAAAAGTGCATCCAGAGTGTCCGCTTTATTACCACTAGAATGGATCAGCGAGCACCTGTTGCACGAATCGATTGTGGCGAATGAATGGGACACAGACAGAGAACGGACAGCAAGTTACATTTCTGAGCCTACAAAGTTCCCCCGTTTGGAAAGCGTCCCCGGTCACTGGGCACGCTAGAGATCGTCAAATAATTACGCCATCAGAAGTTCCAGCGGGTATCATATTTCACCGCGAACTTTCCTGGAAGTTGCCGGCCGGTCGGGAAGAAACATTACTATCTTTTTCACTCGCGGTTGCTGGAGTATATCGTTAATTAGAAATGTAAATCATCCTGGTTTCACAATTAGAAGCTACGACCCAGTTCCCATTGGAACGTGCCACCGTAATTGCCAGCGTTTTAGCCGCAGTTTAACTTAATGCCTTAATGCCGTAAAAATTGCATACTCCTTTTCGTCTTCCTCCGTCCTCCCTTATCATTCCTTGCGCCCCAACCTCTTACATCTTCTATCCTGTGCGCGTCTCTCCTTGCCTCCTCGTTCTCCTCCCCCTGCCCTCGTTTCTCTTATTTGTAATTGTTTCCCGCTCGCCTATCTCCCTCCCTGCACCCTTGTGTTCGCTTCTCATTCATTTTTTCAACCCCTTTTTTCCCTAAGACTGTTTTTGCTCTGTTTATCATAAATTTCCCGCTTCCTTTCAGACATCTGCATTTCAAACTTTTCAATTCTATGCTACGTCTCTTAAATACACCCCTTTCCCCCCGATCCGTACACATTTTCGTCCCACGCGTCTTTCCATTCCTCTTAATTTCGTTTCCGACAAATTTTCAGTCTATGTATTCTGAATTTAACGTTCCATTTCTATTCCATTTGCGATTTAATTCAATCCAACTGACAAGAGCAGTGAACAAATTTACCCTCCATTCAACTTCTGTTCATTTGCACTGAATGTATTTGAAAATCAATTACTCGGAAGAATAAAGCAGAAAACGTGCAAGCCTGTCTTCGAATAAACTCCCTTCTTTTATCTGTCTCCGCGTCTTCTCACCCTCCTCAAAGTTTCCCTTATCTTCGCTATTTTTCTCGTCTCTCCCCTGTACTCGAGCGTAATTTAAGTCGAATTCGAATTTCCTATCCGACACACTCTCAAAGTTTCCACGCTGATGAACTGGCTGTCAGTCGTAAAATAGAGGCAAACCTGAAAGAGAAGCGGCAGCGATACGCTCCGCCGCAACGCCGATCCTCGTCCAACCCCCGACGCGCACCGCGGACGTGCATTAAGATGATTAAATGTCACGTGGAAATCTGATCGAAAGCGATTGCTGGCGCGTAGAAAATTGAGAATAATGGTGACCGTGAGCCGGAATGGGATAATTACTCCCGGGAATTGGACAGACATTCCTCCGGCGCGTTTGCAGCGGTTAACCCAGCGCGTTATGTCTCCAGGAAGAAGTTCGCGACGACTACTGCAAGGGCAATATTTCAACGGTGGAAAAGTGGATTTAAAAAATTCGCTGTCGGGCATGCAATTGGGGGCGGGATGTAATTGGCGACAGGGCGCGAACGATTATCTGCGAGAAGTTCTACAAAAATGCTATCACCCGCCACTGGAAGGAAATCTTGTTAAGCCCTATCGCAACAGAAGTCGTTATTTATGGAAGAAGCCGGGCTCTCCTTGGACAAGAAGAAGCCATATTCCCCAGATATTCGCAAGTTCATTTCCCGGGATCCGAGGTTCTTGAATTTTTTACCTTTCTTTCTTGAAACGGAGGCTAAAGGCGTTTGAAAACACGGTGAAAACGTATCAAGAAAAGGGACCTGCTTTTAGCTGAGGAATGCTTTGACATTGCTAGCTAACAGGAATTCTAGACGTAAAATGTCGCTGCGATTAATGTCCTCTGAACTGCTGATAGGGGAGAATGAGATTGCTGAAGGCACGAGGGATCAAACCAGGTATGATCATCTTTACCTACGTACCTACTTGCCAATTTTATTCAGGAATCACGTTTAATGCGCATGCTACTAAGGTCGTGTTCAGATATATTGGCCGGTGAGTTCGGTTTCGCGAGGAGCGCGCGAGGAGAAATCAGCCACCACCGCCTGACGATCGTGGATTGGCAGTTGAAGTTGCTGGGCCCCCGAAGGGTAGGCATGATGGGGTAACGGGAACGCTGCTCGGCTCCGCCTGAACAAAGCCGTGTGGCTGTTGTTTATTCTTAGCGTAGTGCGTTACAAAGCTATGCGTAAATCAATATGAGATGAAGCTATCGAAAGTGAATCAATGTTCTGACCAATAAAGCTCCTGCATTTTTTCGGACCTAACGCACACCTGTTCTGATGTATGTATTTCTACGCTAAGAACTCGGGTTGGCCTACATGTCAGGAGCTTGGCGCTATCCTCACCACTCCTGACTCGCTCCTGTCCTGCGAAGGCGAGAGCGAGATGGAACGAGAGCAAGAAAGAAACGAGAAAGTGGTGGGATGCTTTGCTGCGTGTTAGGGGAATTGTGCTTAAGTTGACATAGTGAGGTAAGATCTTTTCAAATATTCATGCGAGAAGCGTGACATTGATTTTTATTCATCGGCTAGTAGATTTCCCCAATAGTGCAACATAGTATGATCACCGGTGGACGCACGTTTAGACGTGCTGGAGAGTTGTCTGATTCTGTGACCGAAAAAATAATTATTCTGATTTATGTATTGTTACGAAAATACCCGTCAGGTAAGGAATTCAATTTATTAGATGAATTTTGCGTAAAGTAGCGCTAATTTGCATTATGAATACTGTACAGCTGAGAAAGAAATCATAAAGTTTTTGTCACTAGAAAGCGATACATTTTTTCGTTCACATTTGGGTAAGATGACATAATGGACGTCGGTTTAAGATGGCATACTATGTCATCTTACCCCACAGCGCCTACGTGTTCAGAATAAAGTACGATTAATTCAGTTTCGATCCCAGCTTGCATTTATTGCAACGAATTGTGTCAGAATAAAGTACGATTGATTCAGTTTCTATCCCAGCTTGCATTTGTTGCAACGGTGTGTTGTCAGTTGTGCTCACGGTGGTGCCACACCTTATGTGCCGCAGTACCCAGACGTAAAAAGCAATTCACTTGCGAATTGTGCACCAATAATTAGGCACCCGCCAAACCAACCCGAAATATTTGCAGCGACAGCGAGGAGGTCTACGGGTCCCGACTGAGCAAGCTCGCTTTAGAGTATGTCATCTTATACAGAAGTATGTCAACTTACACAGATGCACAGGCATGTCATTTTTTATTTCTCTTATTTTTGTTATTATCGCTGGAGTCGTGAGACTGGTGTTTTATGGTCCATTAATAAACAGATAAAGACTGCTCTTTGGTTTTATTTTAATACCACCTTTAATTTTTAAGATATTTGCCTCAGAACAAAAAGTATGTCAACTTGAGCACAATTCCCCTACATACCTACCTCACGGGCACCGAATCCCCACCGCGCGACGAGCAGGCCTAGCCCGAGAGAGAGTTGAGAAAAGGAGCACTGAGCAGGCAAGCGGTATGGTGGGAGAATACCCTTCACGAAACTTACCGGCCAATATATCTGAACACGACCTTAGTGATGTACCTACCAATGACCTAGGATGATAGAGGTTTCTTATAGTGCACACAGTGCAGAGGCAAACGGTGATTTGTGCTGATCGACCGCAAACGCACAATGGACAAGATATATATACATATATATTCTTAAGGCCATCGATTGTGTTGCATTTGTGGTTGCTCGATACGCATCATCCCCAGCCTCTGTACCTCCTGCAGCTAACGCGGTAACAAAGAGCTAATTAATAATTCACTAATGGATCTGTACTGCATTAGTGCTTAACACAACCAGCGATTCTAGCTCACTCCTGATATTGATAAATCGTGAAACCTAAAATCCAAATCTGAAAGCTTTCTTGTACGCCTCCTGCTTGAGGCATGGGGAGGCACAATAGTGACAGTCATTGACTTCCCAGATTTACACATGAAACGCTATTTACGAATACACAACCGTTTATCTAAAAAAGTCGTCAAGTTGTTGAAAAAAAAATCCCGATAATACATGTGTTCTCAGACCTCACGGGTAGGCATCTCAATAAAACTTAACATTTCTACCGTATGCAACTCAATTTAAACACAGCGTAAGTATTGTCTCGAACTAAGGTGAGCGCTACTTCTTCTGTTCCTGTCGCGGCGAATGAGGTAGACTGCGCTCATTCGTAGTCTCTCCCTCATTCTGCGCAATAAGGCAATAAAGGCAAGCCGAACAGACTCCCTGTCTCGAAAGAAGGCTCCGCCAATACACGGAGTGCAAGTGAATCTCGGCTACCAGCTGCATTCACACAGTGAAAGGGCCGTCCTGCTTGGCGCGTTGCTCAAGGAAGACATAGGTAGCGGCTGAAGGCGAATTTACACGGTTCACTGTGGTTGGCCCTTTCACTGTGCGAGTGCGGCTGTTCTCCCAGAATCACTTGCACTCCGCGCGGATAGTTGAATAAGTGAAAGACCAATGGCTGAGCGTTCAAAATTTCGTACGAACGGTGAGATCAGAGATGTCGTAATTAGTCTTGCCCTCGGATGAGTGCGGCATGTGAGTGAATATCTGCGACGGTGGTGGCGATGGCGTGGTAGTCGTAAACGTTCTCTGCCTCGTCGAATTTGGAAATCTGCCCTCGCCTAGCTTCACTCCTTCCCCTCGTCCGAGCCCCCTGTTCCTCGTGATCGTCCCCCTGTCGCTGGTGCCGATCTGAACGCCGCTGCTGCCTCTGGTCAGGCCGCCTGTCTGAAGACTGTCCGCTGCCAGCAAAAGCGGCATCAGCGTGTACAGGCTCCACGAGCTCCTCATTTTTTCGCCACTTCTCCCTGGGACGCTTCCTCCGGAACGCTTGTTAGAGCTTCCAGCCAGCCGTTCCGCGCGTCTCTGGTCCGCTTGCCACGCAGTTGGCCCGACGCTTCGAAGCGGGAGCTTCCATTCAGGCGGATTGAAAGCTCAGTCGCGTCGCGCTCACGCTCTCCCGTCCGAGCGGGCATTTCCTGCGCTCTGACGATCCCCCATCGCGTGCCCGCGCTCCTGCAACAGAAATTCATCATCGTCAGACGCGTTTCACGGACGTGCGCACGCCGATATTTGTGCGACGCTGGAGTGGCATGTCCGATGCGTCTCGGGCTTCGGGTTTTAAGTGGGAGCCCGGAAGGTGTAATCGGGGAGTAAGATTGCCAGGTTCTGTTACAGGTGAAGAAAGGAGGAAGTGCTAAAATCTTTGGCGTTTGATCTTTTGTTTATAGTATAGTATTTTGGTTATCGAGCCCTTAGAGCAGGGGTGCACAAGGAGCCGTTTTTAGCGCCTAGCTGCGACCAACCCACCTGTCTCGTCGCTAGGGTTAAAATCGGTGAGGAGAACTGCAGTAGTGTACGTGCGTGCTCGTAGGCTCGTAGCGTAAGTATATATGGCTAGGTTCAAGTCGTACCAAATGCACGTACACTACTGCAGTTCTCCTCACCGATTTTAACCTTAGCAACTGCACAGGCAGGTTGATCGCAAGCTAGGCGCTAAAACCGGCTCCCCGTGCACCCCTGCCTTAGAGCATATATACATGGAGGTCTCATTGCCTAAAGTTGACTGCCTCGGAACTGTCGCCAACCTCACGCGAGACAGAAACACATGTGCGAACTGGTGCGAGAGAGAGAGAGAAGTATAGAGGACCCCATCGACCGTAATGCGCATGCGCCGATATCGTGCGAGAGAGAAAGACGTGTGAACTGATGCGAAAGAGAGAAGTATATATCTCGCTCGCACATGTCTTTCTCTCTCGCACGGTATCCGCGCATGCGCATTACGGTCGATGGGGTCCTCTATACTTCTCTCGCTCGCACATGTCTTTCTCTCTCGCACCATGTTGGCGACAGTTTCAAGCTTTCAATGAGACCCTCCATGCATATATATGCTCTAAGATCGAGCCTCGCGCAGACTTTAGTCGGCTGTTCCGGATTTTACACAATAAAAAAAAAGAAAAAAGTTAATATCGTGGTAACGAATATGTCGCTCCACCCAATCTTTTCAACCCTGTTGGGACACATGTCCAAGTGAATTTTTGTGATTATCTGCGGAACAATACGTGCCACATATGTGCGTTGCTTTATTCTTTTTTAGTGAATGTGACTATATACTACTATTTTTGGTCGACAATCATGAGAATAAGCAACGTAATAGCGTGCTGGATAAGTTTTATTTTGCTAGGGTATCTATTATGCTGCAGAGTCAGAATGATAGAAATCTTGGTTTTTAGAATTCTCTGAAACTTTTTTATCATAGCCTTTCAATTTATAGTATGATGTAACTGTTTTGCTTAAAAAGTTTACATAATTGTTTTACATAATTGTTTTTATTCGTCTTATTGAACATAGAAAAGTGCCTACGCTGCATTCCATACTCCCCACTTAACCGCCTATGTTTTTCTCCGTCGCACGGCCCTCTCTCTATTAACTTTTCGTGCGGGACGTTGGTTACGTTGACAACGGTCAGGTCCCGCGTTTGGGATGTACCAGTTATTCTTTGCAAACCAATCGCGTGCGGTTCAAGCAGTGGGTAGTAAGGTAAACGTACCTATTATGAAACACCTTCCCAAACATGTCCCCTTCTTGAAACAGCATCACAAATAACGAAATAAGAAATAGTTATGGCATATATAAGCAACTGCCAAACATTCTATCGATATTTATACATTCTTTTCTGTACAAATTCACCAACATAAGTATTATTATACAATAATCTATTACAAAAAAATGGTTTTAATGTAATTCATTGATAAAAATAACCGTTTCATATTGTGTACCTCAATTTTTTTAATGTCCCGCTTTATGGAACGGTTCGGAAGCGTGTTCCAAGACCACGGACCCGTGTTCACATAGTTGTACCAGTTCATGAAACACACGCCTCAGCTTTGATAATTAGATATTTCCAGTGAAAAAGAGAAATAGTTCATTATTTAAACTGCCCTAGAGCGTTTATAAAATATATTATATTCACGTTTTCATCATAAATACGAGTAAGTATGCGTAATTCAAACTTTTTTAATAAATATCAAAAACCTAACCTGACGGGGCGTTTCATAATAGGGACATTGAATATGAAACACCGGGTCATGGTACGAAAACAGTGTTTCATAATACGTACAGGTCCTTCATTTAGTTTTTTTAGTCATGTTATTTTTTATTTATAATAAATATACATTTTATGGCTCATTATATAATCACAAAACAATGGCCTATCGAATGGTATGAAAATTTTCAATGCTAACCCACTAAATTTTATAAATTAGATGACAATTGCATAACCCCATCGAAAAGCTTTTCATAATAGGTACGTTTACCTTAGTGGGACCTGCGCAGATCGGTCGCAAATCGGTAGGGGCGTCGGTATGCTCTTACATGGAATACAGTAATATAAGAGCATACCGACGCCCCTACCGATTTGCGACCGATCTGCGCAGCTCCCACTACTAACCACGGTTTGAACAGCACGCGATTGGTCGTGGTGGTTTCCAAGGAATAACTGGTAGTCAAAGTGTCAAAGTAAACAACGTTCCGCACGAAAAGTTAACAGAGAGAGTAGAGGTCCGTGCGACGGAGAAAAACATAGGCGGTTAAGTGAGGAGTCGGGCGTAGCAACGCCACCCGAGGCGTTGGCCGTGCGAGGGTCGTGCCTGTGCGAAATAGGTATAATCTAATGTCGAATGCAGTGTATGCGTTTTCGGAACGCACATGTCGCATTAGGTATTTTCATTTTTAGTCCTGAATGCGGTGAAAATAGTTTTTCCTAGTTCCCCACTCATCCGAAATATGAAAAAATTGATATAGATCTGGAGTGTTTAACCCTCTTTAACTTTTCCGAAACACGTATGTCCCAATTTTTAAAATTGACGTAGAGTAAACGTAGCTAAAAGTTCGCATCATGCGAATTTCATTGTTTGAGTTGTGGCAGCGGCCAGTGGTGATTAACAGTCAAGTGTCAATCAAGGTAGAGTCACCAGTGTCGAATTGTGTAGCTGTGCTTCGTTTTGTTATCGTACAATGCGGTAAGTACTGAATTCGTTACTTCTGATGTAATATTCTCATTTTTAGGAATCAATATTATTCTTGTAAATTGGTCAGTAAATATTTTAATTAATACGTCGTCTGAAAGAGCTGAAATTCTTCTATTCAAAAGTACTAATAGAAGTTTTCAGTTCTCCTCACAAATAACAGGATTGATTAAACAATGGAAAAGTAGCTGTGGGCGCAAGAGTTCGCACAATGCAGTGGGCCAAGAATTCGAATGAAAACTGCCTATTTAAATATCAGCTTGAAGTAAATGAAGCAATGAGAAGAAAATCTGAATGCGAACGTGCAAAGAAATAATTAGGAAAGCAACAAAAATCCAAAAAATAACATTTTTTTCCAAAAATAGCATTTACAAATTTGTAAAGGAACAACACGAATCGGTTCCAAAAAGAGAATAACCCAACCATCATCGTCTATGGAAAAAAAATTTGCCCTGCGTGTGAAGAAGAATGCACTGATCCTCAAGAAGAGTCATGGCCGCGCAAACTACGAAGGTAGGGGTAATGTTATGTGCTATTACTGTTACCTTGATTAAAAACAAATTAATTGTAAACTATTAGTCGTTTCGCTATATTACCCCAACTATTTTATGCAGGAAAATAAAACACTTTTGTGAGAATTTCTCGTTGCGTTCGTTTACCCCATAACATGCGAACTTTTGCCCCATATATTGGGTAAAAGTTCGCATTTGACACTTTTTGGAAATATTTATTTTATATAAGTTGTAACAGGTACATTTACATGAAACCACTGCCTATCGAATAATAAGGGATAGTAGTTATTTCTTACACAATGATATGACTATTAGTGTAATACCAAGGATTTTAGGGAAGTCTAAACTTTAAGTGCGCACTCTTGCCCCACAATACTCTACAACTTTTATATTTGATCTGTACCTATTCGTAATTAAGTACAATCGATTTCTGCGAGAAAATATAGCAATGGTTAATAAAATGATGTCGACTTTCTTACATCATGGACACACCAATGTCGGTTGTACGATTGATCACCTTTAATATAAAAAAAGGAACCTTGGGCAATGGTGAATGAGAAAGATTCAGCAGTAATTGCTATTGATAGCTAAATTGTAATGGATGTCGTTGAGTTTAGTTGGTTATTGTGTTGTGAATTTGATGCAGTATGATCATCCATTTCGATATGAAATGGAGGAAGCACGCGGATTGTTTAGAGGAGCTTAAAGCTTATTCGCGATGTACAGTTACAGAGAACTAGAACAATGTAGTAATAAGCCTTGAAGTAAACATCAGTATGACCGTATAATTGAATGGACGGGGGATATACGAAGGATATGTGAATTATTGCTGCAAAATTAGAGAGTAGGAATTGATCGTGATTAACGTCATGATTAAAGTCATGAAAATGATACCTGCAAGTAACATGAAAGCGTTCATGAGAAAAGGAGAAGTGGTCCTCTAAGATATTACTGTATTTTTTATGTGCGTAGCAATATTATTTCCATTGGCCGAAATAAACACAATCATGTAAACACCGATATTAAATTTTCATCGGTCATTATAATTTATAAGTTGTTATATGCAATATCACTTGTGCGGAAGATTAACAGTAGCCGGGAATTACTGTGCAAATATTATAGATTGAAAGTGTGGGAGGTGGAAAATTAATTAATGTAATACGTAATTTTAAATAAAATTGTGCTGTTTAGTCCCAAGCTTACTTAATGAAAAGCATTTAATAATAATATTGTATATAATTCTATGAATGTGGGTCGTTCGAAATTCGATATATTTGAGTTGCGTTGGAAAACAATAGTCCAGAATTTTTGAAGAAATGAATAAAAGGAAATGAGTACCTCAAATAAAATTTATTGTTAAAGGTAGAAATAGAATACTGTGAGTATAAGGGAAAGTGTATTCTTTGAATAATGCTTCCCAAGACAAATGTTCATGGAGCGGCGTGGCACGTCGATTCAGCCAATTTTTTAACGCTGAGAAATAGGAGCTTCTTTAAATATGTATTGCAACGTAACGTACGAGAAAGCAATGCAGATGTAAATCGACGACGAGAGTTCAACGTTATCGTTTCGCATAATTTCACAGAGTCTTCCGTATCATACTGCATTCTATAAAACATGTCCATGACGCCGTTGCTTTAACGTTACCTTATCAATATGACATATAACTCCAGTGGAAATATTATTCTTGCATTATAATTAAAAATTTTGCATTAATCCGAATCACAAAAGCTTTGCCTAAACAGTTACTTTCCCCTAAATTCCTTTATTATTGCTACAACAGATACTTGTCCACGGAAAATACAATTTCTAGGATGTGAATAGTTATGTACATTCCCTTCTGGATAATTGATATAGTAACAAATGGTTTTTAAAGTCGACTTCAGAAACTTTGAGCGGAAGAGTATAGTTGGCTTTTAATTATGCGTTCTGTGCATAAAAGTATACATTTAATCTACAGCTGCGTTAAGCACTTCATAAGCATTCTTAATGAGCACCAAATTGGATGTGCAGGAGTCGCAAATGATCCTGAGCCTTTTTGTTAGAAGGTGCGGCTTTAAATACGACATTACTGCAATTTGATGGCGGGCCATAAAACGGTTCTAATTTGAGTAGCAGGGGATACGAGAGGGTCCGTTTAAAGACAGTTAATTACTCGGGTCGCGTTATCATTTCAGTGTTATTACGGCTATCTGCGCTGTATAGGTTCGCCGAGGATAGAATTACTGAGCAATTAGTAGCGGGGACTTAAGAACGACACATGAAATGAAGTTAATAATCGTCATATTGGCAGCGCACATCAGAAAACATTTCCTACAAGTAGGGGAGCGGTGCTATAAAAGGGACACTTTTGTTTGGCGTCCATTTCTGACAATGTCATAATAGGTATTTAAAAAACAAGTACATCAATAGAAAGCGTGTTTATTTCCCTTCAATTAAAGTAGGTAGGGTAAACGCGCCAATAAATGGACACTTAAGGCTAATAAATGGACACTTTTATAAAATTATTTTTGCAGCGTGATTGATTCCACGTGCTGCGAAAATTGTTTGGATATGAAGCAAGAAATTAAAAGAAGTCTCTAACTAATTAGTTCCTTATTTTAATAACTTATTTTACTCATTTTAATATAAAATGTCCATTCACTGGTACGTGTCCATTTACTGGTACATCCACCCTACATTACAAACTCATCAATTGTAATAGAAAATAAAAAATCTTCGGTTTTCAAATAAGTGGGAAATGTCTCTTTTACGACCAGGTGATTTTAAATGGGACAGTATAAGTCATAAAAGGGACACGTTAATAAAAATGAACTTATTAAGTGTATTACAATTATAATTGATAATCTTAATGATACAAAACAATGGAATCTATGAAAAAATTAACTCTTTGTAGTATAAATCATCGATATTTTGTCGCTTTGAATAGTCACTTCACTAATTCTTAAATGTGAAACCAGACGCCATCAACTAATAATTGATAATTTAAAACAAAGTCATCTATGTATCAGATGATACACTAATATCTTTACAGGAAAGTAAAATACATATAGTGTTCAGCAGTACACGTGTATGAGAGGGACAGCCATGAAACGGTTGTCCCTTTTATGACTTGAATTGCTGTCCCTTTTAAGACTATAAGTGAGTTTAATATAAAATAACCTCAAAACAAAGAAAACAATCAATTAAGCTTACCTATTAAGTATTCTCGTTTCAGTTGAATGCAGGCTATTTTAATGGTATAACACTTTAACCCTTTGTATATATCTCAGAAAAGGACGCAGAAAAACAACGAAAATTTTACTTTCACTGCCGAAAAACATCAACCGCGGATTACTATTATATACTCTATTGCAAGTGAGGCCGCAGTGAAGTTTACGTCAAATGACTGGACAGTACTTAGTGTTGTCATAAACAGGAAAATAACTTGCATGGGCAATGCGTTTAGAATTTTGGCAATTCGATTTGTCCCATTTAAGACCTGTCCCTTTTATAGCACCTTTCCTGTACATACAATACTTTCTCGAAAAATTCTATCTGGAATGATCATATCTGTGTTCGTATTCCATTCGTGAAACTACATCGCCGGTTCCTTGTAATCATAGATAATTTTCAACTGTTATCGTTTCTAATATTAACAAACCTTCAGTGTCAAGAATTTTTACGCTGGTAAATTATTTCTGTATGCATTCAAGGAAAGTATTTTCTAAGCACAAGCAAAGACTTAAATAAATGATGCCGGCGATTAATCTGACTAAATGGCACACGACCACTGGAGAGTTAATGTTACTCCCATTAATAATAATTATGTTAACGCTGTAATTAGGGTCTGTTATGTATGATAATGCTATGATGTAATGCTGCGTGTGCATACGATGTTTAAACGCTATTCCACCTCTAGGACTCTTTGTTCTGATAACACAGGAATTCCCTTTGATTAGTATCACAGCATTTCTGTTGCCTAATTTAATGAAAATAGTTTAGTATTGATCTAACATAAAATAACTTCGCCCCCTCAACTTTCATTTCCCCCCAAATGCTTTAAGAGGGCAGGCCTACCTAGAAATTTTCGAAAAATCGATTTTTCGATTTTTATATTTTTCTTGGCGTACAACATCTTGAGAATATGCCCTGAAAGTGTCAAGTTAATCCGACCAAAATTGGCAAAGTTATACGCGTGTAAGTAGGTAGGTGTTCCTCGGTGTAGCTTTCAGACCCAAAACTTTAAACGCGTTTTCCCCAAAGCCATGTTTGCCAAGTCGGTGACACATATAACTCAAAAATTAATGAACCGATTTCCTCAAGGCTTTGCGGGCTTACTTTAGGATTACAAATCTAAGCCCTATCGGGAGCTTTTCCTTTTCTTGCTTGGATTTTTTTACACTCGAAAAACGAGCGATTGTTTGCCAAATATCGATGCTTCAACTTTGCACAGCCGCTATTTTGTCTCAAAATAATTTTTCCAAAATCGGGCCCGATAGCGCCTAGATAATATCATATATTATCTAAAAAGAATCGAGTTTTCAGTTCTGGATGATCCTGCATCGAGCTGGCTTTCAATACTTTTTACCACATAAAATACTGAGATATCCGTAAGATGTACTCTTTCCAATAGACTGATGTTCAGTAATAAAAGTTAATCGGTTTTTCTAGAAAAAATTCCCAAAGAAGCATGTTATTTCGACCGTTCTAGGTAGGCCTCCCCCCTTAAGGCTGCCGTCTCGCTGGGCCTTGAATGCGTGCGTACGCTCACACAAGCTAGGAAAAGCGTGTACGTATACGCGAAACCGATTCAACCAACTTTCGTCCTGGGATCGGCAAGAAGCAAGTTTTTGAGGGTATAGTTGCCTCCAGTAGACATCAGTGCAGGGTGGTCTGGTGCGTTTGAATGCTAATAAGCACCGTACGTTGAAATAATAATGAATTTATGACTCGAAACTGACAGAATGAGGCTTCAAGGCTTCGCCGCCACCGGCGCTAGTGGTACATTTGAGCCACGTAGCACCAGCTTATACGTACACGCGATGTAGTAAACCAACCGTTTCAACCAACTTTCGTCCTGGATTCGGCAAGAAGGAAGTTTTTGCGGGTATAGTTGCCTCCAGTAGACATTCATGCAGGGTGGTCTGGTGCGTTTGAACGCTAATAAGCACCGTATGTTGAAATAATAATGAATTTATGAATCGTGTACTGAGACAGGCTCGAGAAATGACAGAATGAGGCTTCAAGGATTCTCCGTCACCGGCGTTGATGGTATATTCGCGCCATGTACCATCAGAACCGGTGAAAGTCCAAGCTAGCTGATAAATGTAGGAAAGACATAGTTGCCGATACGTATGGAGAGTCGCATTCCGCTGTTGCCGCATTTCCCCTGTTACTATTTTGTCCTCAGGGAGGCTTGAATGAATCACGGCGAAGCGGCTCACAGTGGACTTTTGGGTCTTTTTTTAAGATAGCGGAATGAAATTTGCGCCAAAAAATAGGAAAAAATTATTTCTTTCCAATGATGTATATTTAATATTTTTTACATTTATTTAATTATTTATTCTTCAATTTTTTTAACTTATTTGTAATAAAAAAATTAATTCTGTTTATTCGCTACCTTATTTAATGCCTTGTTTAGCAAACTTTTCATTTCCATGTTAGAAGGAAAAGTCGAATAATAAAGGAAAGTAGCAACAAATCGGTTTGTTTAAATTAAAGACCAGGCTTTTGCGATAAATATCTTCTTTTACTAGTAACTAATATGAACAATCCAGTAAAAAGTAATTTTATACCCAGTAACGAAAACAGCGACATTTTTCAAATTTGACAAGGAATATCTTCCAAACGCCAAAAACTTCCACTTTCATTTTTCATTACGATCGGCGTGTTACACTTCGGTGATGTACCTTATTCAAAATGTATGCTTTGAAATTGCACATTGATGATACAAAATATTACATCCTTCTACGTATAAATAAAAACTATTGATACGCAAATTAGTATTGTTTCATTGACATGTTTCCTAACTTCACTCCCCAACCTCTGTATCTTTTATTATTGCTATCATCCTTTACGTCCAGCTACCGCTGATGGAGGGGGAAACACCTACAGGAGCGGTGGTTATGTGTGCGTGACTGACGCTGGGCGCAGCTCTCAAGTCTCGTGCCGTATTCCTTCAAGCTTTTCAATAGAAGGAGCTGTGGCAACAGCGCGACAGAGACGGAGGGTACAGAAGATGTGGCAACTATGCGTAAAAATTGCGTCTACATAGAGTACCTGGAGATGTCACCTCTGTAGAAGTTCTTTTTATCGACCGCAGTAGTTTCATTAGGGTCCGTCTGTTTACTGGGGGCGTTACGATCGATTCGGACCATAACAAAAATGGGACGGCAGCCTTAAGAATTGTTGTTGAGTCACGAGGCCCCTTTTCTCTACCACCAAGGCTACAAATGAGGCATTAAGAACAAAAACGGACTAACCCACATGGAAAAAAAAAATCATTCCAATTTTATATGATTAGTACATTCTATTGGAATACGTTACTGTTACTAACTCAATTTCGCAAAAACTGTGGGATAGTCCATTTTTGTTCTCACTGCCCCAAATGTTGCACTACATTTCTCCATTTACAAAACTCAAGCAAATTTCCCTTAAATATTCCCGTCTAAGAATACCTACTGTATTTCCCAGAAAAAGCTAATTATACAATCTTGGGAGCAAAAGCGATCAAAGTAACAGAAGTTTTTCACGAGGACCCAATATCCAATGGTTCGATATGCAAATGCAGTCTCAATCTGACTTGCTCCAGTTACGTGTCCTCCGAAAATAGTTCGTACCTTTTTTGCAGCTACCTACCTCGGCCAAGAGAGGACTCTTGCAGTTATGGACAAAATGTCCATAATCGTTTGGTGCCCATTTCATTGAAATCTAACTTAGGGGATGAAAGTTATTCTCGCACTGTATCAGATTACGTCAGAAAATTATCTGAAATTATTTCCTGCTTTATAACGTTGTGTATGGAAGCAACGGTTACACAGGAAGGAAGAACATGGGAGAATGGGGGTCATATTCAGAAAATGCCGTACCCGGGGTGGTTGCTGCCGATTCATGGTCGAAGTCTTGTCGTTGATATTCCAGGCACGACAAGCAGACACGTGGAATTTTCATTGTGCCCCGAAACGGCGAAGTTCCGACCTTAAAAGCGGCAGCTACTTCGCTGGCAAGGCGTTCTCGTTCATTTACGTGTATTAGCAACGTTTCATGCAAAGTGCATACTCTATTGAATTATTCACGATGAATGGAATTCACCATAATTTCGCGTAAAATGCACGGAATCTCGTGGAAACTAAACGAGCCATGTGCTCTTAACGAGAAATCCCAGGAGAGTAGGTACATTGAGTCAATTTAATTTGCCTGAGAAGGTGTAGTTTGAATAGAAAATTGGAAACGTGATACCCGTTGTTTATCACTTATCACAGTGTTAAGATCCGAGGAACAGAATCTCACAGATAGAATAGACACCTGTTTAAATCATTGCTGGTAATGGAAATTGGAATTATTTTATTGATAGTAATAGAGGACCTTGTAGCTCAATTTCGGACAGTTTTTTAGTTATGACGTGTAATATACGTAATAAACATTTTTTAAAACAATTAAAACCGACTTAAAAATAAATAAAAGGCACTAAGAAATAAAAAATATTATTTTCCATCATTTAATCTACTACTATCATATTTTTTAAGTAGGTGCCAGATTTACACGGTGCAAATGATGAGGCGCCGACTTAAAAAATATGATAGTCGTAGATTAAATAAGGGAAAAAATTATTTTTGACTTTTTAGTGCCTTTTATTTTTTTTAAGTCGGCTATTTTTTTTTATTTTTTTTTACTGTTTATATATATATATATATAAACTATATATATAATATATATATATTGATATAAAAATATATATTGATATAATAAAAATATATATTGATATAACATGCTGAGGAGATATGCGCGTACGTACGTAAACTGATAATAATTAGGTCACAATAGTCTTTATTATTAACCAGAACTGGCAACATATTGAGCCAATGTTGATGGGACAACCGGGGCATCGCCCTCTTTCGAATAAAAGAAGGATCATCGAAATCGGTCCATATGCTCAGGAGTTATGAGGGAACAAACATAAAAAAAAACAAAAAAAAACATACATGCGGGTCGAATCTATGACGTCCTCATTTCTGAGGTCGCTTAAAAAGATTCTACATCGTTTGGTGCAAATCAGTTACGAAATGAGCGATTTATTGCAAATAAATGAAAATAGAAATATTAATATTAATATAAATATTTTTATTATAGAATATTTTTTCGCCAAAATTAGAAATAAAAACTTATCATCTCGATAATTACTACTTACTCTGTGAAATATATATTTTCCAATTAGTGTTCTCTTTTTAATGTCAAGTCAAAGCAATAATTTTATAAACAGTTCTTTCTAATTTACTTTAAATTGGTAAAGACGGAGCTGCACCCCTCTTGCTGCAAGGTCCTTAATTGGTATTGTACTACTGACGCTGTGTCTACTCACGAAGGTTCCTAAAATTGTCATGTCTCAAATTACAGGTTTCAAAATTCCAGAAAACAGCTCCAACCCTTAGAAAAATATCACAGCTGATTAAGTTGATACACTCGTCCCGAGGTGAGAAGTTTGAGAAATTGCGTTTCATGTTTCTTTCAAGAGCATGCACGTATCATGCTCATATTTCTAAAATATGAGGAACTTTCTTCTCCAAGCGTTATTTACGTGAACCGAGAAAAATTAAAAAAAAATACTAGTAGATACCTTGACAATACGCAGGACTCAAGAATAACTGAATAATACAGTACCCCAGCTGTGCAGCTTGTAAGACGTAAAATTATTAAAACAGGTTAACGGCGAAGCCCCCCTCCCGTAACAATGCACAATATTTTATTCACAATAATCCTTAACACGAGAACATTTTCGGATGTGAAAGCTTCTTTACGAGACCCAGCGTGTAGGAAGATTAAATTAAAAACGCGCTCGCGACAGGTGCGCGCACAGAACGCTCGTGTCGCAGCTTTCTTGCGAATCGTGTTGCGTGCACGAGTTTCACTGCCTTAAGATTTACCGCGACTCCGTTCCGGAGATTGTTTCAGCTTTCGTCGTCGCGAGGCTTACATGAATAATTCCCGTTCCCAGGCAACGTATCTTCCGCCGGTTTTACATAACGAACAAAAGCCTGGCAACTTGCACGAAACGAATCTTGCGTAAGCCCCTTCTGGCAACCGGGGAACGATGCTTCCTTTCGTCGATAATTGTTACAGGGAAGTTTCTCCAGCTGCCAAGGCGAATTTAGAGTCCCCGTTGGGCGAAACTGAGAGTCGACGTTAGAGAGCAGGATTTATTTTTAAATGGGGATTAAACGAAGAATTTTGACGACGCCATTTCCGGCGAAGGAAATAGTGTTTCATTTAAGTACTGAATACTGGATATTTTAATGAATGTTCATGGATTTTTACTTTAAAGTAAATTTAATTAGGTTAATTTAACCCCTAGTATCATGATTTTTTTATTCTACTCAGAAAAATTCTTATCGGTCAATTTTTGTTCACACTCCATCGTAAAAATAAGCAAAAAATTCCTAGTGTAACAATTTTGTATGTAAATGAAAAAATGTGGATATAACACCAATGTTAAACCATGCATAAAGGTACCTATGTATTATAATGTTAAGCCAATGCTCGGTTTTGCAGAATGTTACACTAGTGTTACATACATTATTATGTTCGACATCAAATTTATTCACAAAGGAAATCCGAAATAATTGAGAGAAAAATTAGCATTTAGCTGGTATTTTCAGTGGTCCTGGCGAAATTAAGAGTTGTAATCAACAATACGAGACAGTGTATCACAGTAGAATTTCTACGGATGTATTTCTGCCCTAAGGACACTTGTTACATATGGTAACAGTAAAGTAACGCTTTAAAGTTCATGAAAAAGTCCCCAAATGGCGCGTATGATTTTTTCAATTCATGTAACACGGGTGTTACACTGTGATACTAACTAGGAACACTCTTCAGTTGATGATGGAATCACGCAGATTTTTTTATATGCATCGAAAGTATATGTCACAACGGTCACAAAACTGTAAACTAAAGATGCTCCCAAAAGCTGGTCTGACCTCGAAAAATCAACAAAAGTGGAACAGGGGAAAGAAGAAATATTGGGGAAAGAGAATGGCAAAACCGTCTGTTGAAATTTAATTATCTCTATTATATGAAAACACATTATATTAAATGAATGATAATAGATTAATTATAGATAACAATTTGAAAAATTAATGATGATAAATAAAATTTATGATAATCTTGTCGACAAGAAGGTTTAAAAAAGTGATTGAAGCAATAATAATTTTCACAATGTCTGCAACGAGCGAACACTGTTTCTTGAATACCTAGAGACAGTCTAAACATGTCACTGCGAAGACTGATCGACAGATCACACATATAGTGCCCAACACTATAATTTTTTGCCGAATATACGATTATGTATACATTAATTGAAAAATAAATGCCCAGAAAAGGCATATACAATTTGCTTAAAAATCATGTAAGAAGTAAATATGACAAAAAATAAATAATTTGAATATACGAAATTTACATACAACTTTAGAAAACTTATAAGGAGGGCTAATTTATTGCAATTCATTGAAATGCAACCTGACAATCTCCTTCAAATCATTGATCCTGTCATTCAACGAAATGCATATTTCGCACACCCTGAAAGCTTGCTTCTGACTATGGCGCTGGATGAACGGAGGCACGCGAGAGAACTTGCTCTGAAGAGAATTCTCAAATCAAGATCGTTACCTTCTAAGCAAAAAACGAAGGTACGAAGTTTTATAGTGCCCACACTCAAGTTTGATGCTCAAGAGTATTTTAATATAATTGATTGGTCCTCCGCAAAGTTGTCGTCGCCTCCTCTTTTGAGCAATGTTTCGAACGAGCACATTTCACGCAATCAGTGGAGAGATGTGTCAAGTTGGTCTCGGAATCGGCACAGAAAGTTGTGGGTTTCGAGAATAGGGACGGATTTATTCGTTCAACTTTAAAATCAAGAGGCCTAATGCGGAAATTCGAAACCAAGGTACAATTTCCAGTCGACGGTTGAATTGTTAACAAAAATTTAATGTTCCCCTGAAATATTGTTATAATTAACGAATGGTTGGTTGGTTGGGCAGGGTGCAGGTGGAACTCGACGTGTAGCCACCTTCTCGTGGTGAGTTCTGAGTCGTCCTCAATTTCAAATGGACGAGCCAAGAGCTGCACAGTAAATTTTTATAGAAGCTTCTCCCCCAAGCCATTGAAATAATAACTGAAATGTTATACCGGAAGTGTCTTTTGGTGTGTTTAAATATCATTTTACGACTTCGGTAAATGTAAATAATACGAGCAAAACGTTTTTCAACTATTTTAAGAAATTGGGTATTTTTCCCAAAATTTGAATTTTTGATGCGCGATGGTAAAATATTATTCGATTTCAAAATTTTTTTTTGCGTTGAATTTGTACTTGCGTAAGGCAACTTTCGGGCACTATTACATTTCGAGTTTCAAAAAATCGGAATTCGACCCACTCTAATATGTAATGGTTAATTACCCACTGTTGTGGTTTCAATAGTATTATCATTAATTTTATTTATTATCATTAATTTTTTCTAATTGTTATCTATCATTAATCTATTAGAGATAATTAAATTTCAACAGACGGTTTTGTCATTCTCTTTCCCCCATTTTTCTTCGTTCCCCTGTTCCGCTTTTGTTGATTTTTCAAGGTCAGACCAGCTTATGGGTGCATCTTTAGTTTACAGTTTGGTGACCGTTGTAACATATACTTTCGATCTATATAAAAAATCTGCGCGATGCCATCATCAACTGAATAGTGTTCCTAGTAAGGGTTAAAGGTACAAGTCTAATGACCTGAAGTACCAGAACATTATAACATCACGAATGAAATTTGCTAAATTACGAAGGAAATATTATTATTGTATTAGGGTAAACAGTGTAGTTATTGGCCACCTGGCAGTGATTGTCCTTTTTTTAAAAAAACATGAATATTGAGAAATAATGTACATTATGCCTTTTATAATGAACATATTCAGATACCTTGTACTTTCATGCGTCGAATGCAATCACTATTTTGCCACTCATTGTTATACTACGTGTAAAAAATAGGCAACTTGAAATCGATGCTTGAGAACTACAGTGATTGAATTGAATACCATACGGTTACATCAGGCAATTCTTAGATAATTTAATGTATTTACGATATATATATAACTCTCATATTCGTTACATAGACAAATAAAGGTTTAAACTTGATAAAAAAGGATTATTTATACATTAATATTATACATTATTGCAAAAATTATAGGTGGCCAAGAACTGTAATGTAAATAATGTCTTAGGACAGTCATTGGCCACGAGGCCAATGGGTAGCTAACAGTCATAGCAACAGTGAAACAGTTCTCTTGTTGTGATTTTAAGAGGTTAGGTTTTAAAAGAAAATGCTTTTAATACAATGTAAAACGCTGTTAAAAGAAGGTGCAATACTAGCTAATATAGAAACATTTAAGTAGAAGAGTTATTATAGGTATTATTTCATAATTAAGTAGGGTAAATAATGTCTTAGGACAGTCATTGGCCACCAGGCCAATGGGTAGTTAACAGTCATAGGAATAGTGAAACAGTTGTTGGCGGCTTCTTTGACGTGATTTTAAGAGGTTAGGTTTTAAAAGAAAATGCTTTTTATACAATGTAAAACGCTGTTAAAAGAAGGTGCAATACTAGCTAATATAGAAACATTTAAGTAGAAGAGTTATTATAGATATTATTTCATAATTAGGTAGGGTATACGTGACATATAGGTTATGAAATAGTGGCCAATAACTACCAAACGATCGGCCAATCATTGCCTTCGCCTGGCCAATAACTATGTTTTTTCGTAGGTAACGTATTTTCAATAAAATTTTGTGGATGCTTCTACTCTTTATTTCTAACAAATTCTATTTCTAGACTATTAGAATCGTTTACAGCTATTAACACTAATTGTGTTCTTAAAGCTATCAAAACAAGACTTATAATTCAACGCTTATGTGAACCTCTGACTCAAGTGGCCAACAACTACACTGTTTACCCCTAGGTATCATCAATCGCAAGTGTAGCATTTCTTCGACATCACTAGCACAAGCATTCAACGTGAACTTTTCAATTGTCGCTGCGAACGAAGGCCATCGAAGAAGTAGCACGCTAATCCCCCCAGCTTTCCAAGCTTGCCAGTGTAATTGTGTGTCTTTTATGAAACCCGATTAATACACTTTCTTAAAGCCATATAACGCGCGTTCTCCGCGGGCGGGTCCCCTCGAAGCGTGATGAAACTTAATTACCAAAGTTCCCCGAGTAGTTCAATTGTCACCCAACCTGTTATACGCGAATCGGCCGAGGAAAAATGTGTCGATGCTTTAACGCCACGTGGTCGCAAAGTACGCGGTAACTTCATACGGTAAAGTATTACAATTACATACTCCGTGCTCGAGCATCCTGCAGAGCACCAACTAGAGCCTCCGGCGACGTGGAAAATCGCAGAGAGTTTCCCGCGGAATTATTAGTCCTTCCCCTAAGTATACACCGCATAAAAATATCGCCGCAGCAAGCTCCTGGATCCCCTTTCTTTTTTCTCTCGTTTGTTTATTCAATTTTATCTGGATCACGGGGGTAGTACTTTCTCGTTTCGCGGCTTAGAGCACACCTTCCGGCGTTGAGCATCCGCGTCGGTCGAAATGTCCCGAACTTCTCGCTCTTTTCCCTTTGTTCCCTCCATTTTTTTCTCTCCGTCACTCGTCACAGAGCGAAATAAATCGTGTATGCAAGGAGCACGGCAGAAACATCGCGTACATATTTCACAAGGAACGGTGGACTTTTTCCTTTATTCGCCCGGGATTAAAAGCGTGTTCTTGGACGTTGCTGGTTCCTCATATGTGCAGGGAATTGTAGTTGTGAAATCAGGTAAGTACAGAGATTCCAGTGAGATACGAATTAATCAGATTTTACGGTGATAGGATGCTGCAGATTTTATCGTAATTATTTCTTTGTGGTAGCATTCAGTTGTAAAGGAGGGATTCTTGTGAAACAGCCCAAAAAGAAACTGATGTTTATGACTTTTTGTTAAATAACTATTGGTTAAATTGGATAAGTCTTTTGGGATATAAGGAGGCATCTTTAAACTTGCAGAATTTTTTATGTCGATCCTTCTTATTATTCATTAATTATTGTGCAATCTTGTTAACCTCCTCGACGATGTAACTCCTGTTGACGTGACGTCTATCACCTGTCACAGTGATTTGATTGCAAAAGAAAGAAAAATTTCTTAAACTTAGGTAGTTTACATTGGGATTTGCCATAATTTAAAGAGGAAAAATGAAAAATTGAAAAATCTATGGCGTCTGAAAGAAAAAGTAACTTTTTTCCTCAGATAAATTTTTCTTCACATCGAACAGCCTATTATAAATAAAAACTAAAATTACAATTTTATCTTCAGTCGCAGCGTAAACTGTGTAATTAAAAAACAATCTTCTCTTTGTGATCAAATTACTGTGACAGGTGTTAGACGTCATGCCAACAGGAGATGTATCGTCGAGAAGGTTAACAAGATTCCAAAATAATTAATAAATATTACGAAGAACCGACAAAAATAAATATTTCTACAAGTTTAAGAATGCCTCCTTATATCCCAAAAGAGTTGAATCGAATATTAAGAAAAGCTCTACACAAAAAAAAATCATAAACATAAATGGAATCATTAGATCAGGTTTCAAGCCTTGTTCGCCTGTTCCTCGCATGTATCAATGGCACAGTGTGTTGCCTAACAGCTTGCGTCCCCGTGTCTCTCAGTATTTGAATGATAAAATGATTAATACCCAGGAACACATGGTATCAATCCCCGTACATGATGAACAATGTTTGAAGCCTGGCTACAGATTCATAGCCGTACTTTCGACAGCTTTAGGGAACATTGGGCAACAATTAAGCGCGATATCGATTGGCAATGTTCGATATCGGCCAGATGGTGTGCAACGGCGATTAATTCGATTCGCCAAGGGTAAGCATAATCGGCGATATTAAATTTCTATCGACCGGGGGAGGTGATAAATGCAAATTGAGCTGGGTCATTATAAATCGCGATCTGTAAAATGTCGCACAGTGGTTTGATAGAGGAAAAAAGTCATTTTTTAATGTTAAGTAAACAGAATTTTTTCAATACAATTCCATAGTAGGGTAGTTGAAGCACCAGAACCAACAAGAATTTTCTGTAAATACCATTAATTTGTAAGAAAATTACAACATGAAAGTTGAGGAACAGAACACCTGCAATTTGGAGTTACAAATGCACTATCTTACAAGTACAATTTAAAGTATTTGCAAATTAAAAAACAAATCGCAATTTTGTAACTTGATTATGCTCATACTGAACAAATACATTACATGAATTAAGTCAATGACACCATCGTTGATTTCGGTAGGACACAAGTTAAACAAAGAGGTACTTTTAATGATAGAATCGAAGTTTAATTAGACATAACTTTTTTGCGACAGCTAGCGTCAAGGTAAGACTTAATACTAGTGGTGCATTATACCTTTGAGTACATAACCAAACAGGTTTCAGCTGCGTAAACCTGCGGCTTTGGTGTCGAGAGCATTTTTTCTATAACTCTTATCAGTACTTGGAGTATCTTGCTTTCGTTTTTCATAATATCAAAAAATGTTTTAGATAAAAGTTGAATGGTTCCTAGGAGGCCATAATTTAATGTAATTAGTTTTTTTATATGTAGACACATAGAGGACATATGAGGACATAGGTATGCATAATTATATTCCTTTTTCGTATTTTATTTAAATTTCAAATATATTTTTTTACAAATCGCAAAACTATTAGTTTTATTTTTATTATGAATCTTCCCCAACTTTAAGTTCCTCAACTTTCCGTACCTATACCTCTCAAAACACCATTAACGCGGATTATTGTTTCACTTTGGAGTAGCCATTTTGTTTTTAGTAATTTTGACTTCAGATTTGTAATCAGCGACCTCAAGAACCCCAGGATACCAAGTTTTGTGTAAATTGAAGGTTTCACATTGATGCTATCATATTTTTTCCTAAATATGGCGATTTCGAACCACTGTGTGTCGCCTAGCCGAGATGTGGACAAAAAATTTGCTCCGATAATACGGCAAAGAGTGCACGTACTTATTAAGCCGACTGTCCCACGAGCGATATCGCGAAGAAACATCGTTCAGGGCTTTGTCGAGGACTGCAATGCTCGCGATCGTCGCATAGATCAGATCGCCCTTTATCGTAGCGATTGGAAAGGACATTTATTGCAGCCACGTCAATAACTTGTTTCGCCGTTTTATCGAACTCTATCCCGGAATATAATGCACCCTTTTGTCTGCGCACTCGCGGGGCGAATATTAATCCCCTTGCCACGGTTTACAGCGTTTCCATTGGCCAGACTTAATTGAAATCCAATGAGCGAAGCTCATTTTAACCGGGTACGTATATTCCAGAAGTACTTCGACGAATAAAACACAAATTGGCAGATTCGTAAAACAGCTTGGAAAGTATGATAGGGGATCGAGCTTTTATTTGAAGATTTAAAAACTCATCCGCAGATGTTATTAATGTGCTTGAACGTAATCTGTGAATTTCTTTGTCAGGCGAGGGTCTGTTCTGTCGGGGCACTTCGCCTTCAACGCTTCTCGCCGCTTCCATCTTTTCACCCTCGTCGCGGAAAATTCACCCCGGAATTTAAATATTTACCTCCAGCTCCTTTCCATAAGACGATTATGCATGGAATCTCGTGGACCCTTGCCCCTCCTTCATTTGAATATTTCATTTGTTTGCTGGAAAATTATGATGTACACGAACTTCCCAATACGTATATTAGCCGATGCTAATCTTAATAGGTGTCGAGGTTAGAATAATTTGCTTGAATTTATAACAGCGAGACCACTTTAGGCGAGCCCCGTACGCCGCAGCTAAGAATCCCAGTTTAAGCTACTGGACTCCAGTGTACAACGTGTAAGACGCGTGAACTTAAATCCATTTAAATAACATTTACATAATACAGAGACGTTCAGTGTTCTTCCCTCCGTCTGTCTTACTTTCCACGGTTAGATACCGCTGATCGATTAAACGAAACCTTGTGTTAAATGCTTCTTCTTTGCTTGCCCCTGATTCAGGGAATATATTGACTAGACCTGCGTAGCCTGCCCCATGTATTCTTAATTAGTTGAGCGAAAGAAGGGTTGGTGGACTAAAAAAGGAAACGAAGTGGGCTCGTTAAATTGTTTTCGCCAGCATTCACCAGGGGCGAATGGCGGAGGAGTTTGCAGAAAGTTAAAGCTCTATTTGCTCCATTAAGAAGAATTGAGAAAGATTGATGCGCCGGCACGCCCCATGTTTCTTCCCCGCCCGAGCGCCGGCCGCGCGGCTCGTATTTCGTTGATCCACTCGTGTGTCGGATTCCGCGAGAGTGAACCGCGAATCCACGTGGACGGGTCGCGGTAAACCGAGCGTCCCCTATCGCGAATTCCTGCGGCTCAACGCGATCTCAGGAGCACTGAAGCCTCTATTACGAAGGGCTGACCACTCCATATATCTACGGCGAAGCAGCACCCAGCTCGCGGCCGGCGCTAATGAACGACTACGATGCGCGCCGTTTGATACGCTAACAGATTCAAGAGCAGAGACCAAACTTCCAACTGTCTGTGGCACGACGGGCATCATATTAATGAGAAAACTTTTGTTCTAAATGAGAGAAAAGGGGGCCAAAGTGGAAGTATTCTTTCGGATACTAATGCATTTTAAATGAAGCTTCTTCCTTTGCATCTCAGGGTTTAAATTTGGTGCTTGAATTCTTGTACTCTTCTAACTCACAATGTGCTTGATATGCTCCGCTTGAAACCTGGAAAATTCGAAGATGGGTAGTACCTAAACAGGTATTGCCTAAGTTTAATTTATAGACTCTAAGGGTTTTAAGCACTGCTGAACACTAAGTTTTGGCAAGTTTCCTTTCCTTTCTTCGCAAGTAACATGGCATGACCCAAGACGAGACAGGTACCTACTGCAGGTGCCAGAAAAGTACCTAAAAGTTGTAAAATCGGTATTTAATTTCTAGAGGGGGGTTTCAAATGCGACCGGGCACGTATGTGTCTTAGGCCCCCCGAAATGCCCTTCAGGTAACCAATTAGACAGGTACCCAAACGTTGTATAATTTTGTATTTCGCAGGGAAAATGTTTTCTAGGAGGTTTCCATAAAAAATTGTGCTTACCTTGGGCGCCTTATTATATAGTAGGCTGGGCCGAAAAGAATTTTGTCAAAAAAAATTGTAGCTCTGCACAAAAAGTAGTACAAATTTTTGTCATTGAAGAAAAACAGGACTAGCCGCGCTTCTTGGACCCTAAACGGTATGCTGGGTCGAGAACGTTGCAAGAATAATTTTTTTTAAATCTGACTTAACACAGTGAAAAAAGGTGTGATGTGTGTAAAAAAGCTCGCTGATTTTTTTATAATTTTAAAACTATATTTAGCGGCGCCCGCGGGGGTCAAAGCGGCCGTTTTTTTTCAAACTAATAGTTTCTGCGGATCGCAATCGTTTCTACCAAGTTAGTAAGTAACCAAAAGTGTTTCTGGTTACAGTATATAATGTTTCAATGTGCCCCGCTAGCAAGAAGTAATGTGTAGGTATTGTATAGCCGATAGTGCCGATAACTATAGGTTTAAAATTATAAAAAAAACAGCGAGCTTTTTGCCACACCCCAGACAGCACACTTCGTTGCGGCAACGTTGCAGCAACCTTGCCATGTTGCATGGTTGCAACGCAACGTTGCTGCAACATTGCCGCGCAACAATGCACGGGGCGGACATAGAATTGTTGCTGCAACGTTGCGGCAACGTTGCGGTGCAATATTGCACGACAAAGTTGCAGCAATGTTGCAGCAATAATGCGGCAACGTTGCGGTGCAATATTGCACGACAAAGTTGCAGCAATGTTGCAGCAATAATGCGGCAACGTTGCGGCAACATTGCAGGATCATTGCTGCAACGTTGCGGCAACTACCATTTAAACTTAAAATATTTCCGTTGCTTTTAATGATACGAGAAAATGTCTAAGGAAAAAAGTGTTTGCTTCAGAGAAACAATTATTCTGACGTAGACGATTTTTTTCTCAAGGTTATATTTCCCGAAATTTCAAGATCATCGATGGTTTTTTTAATGGGATGACGTATTTTCATTACTGTAACGTTATAGCTAATAAAAATACAAATTCAACCATGTCTAATATGTTGCCCTTTTTGTCTAGAAATCATTTTTTTCCTGAGACATTTTCTCGTATCATTAAAAGCAAAGGAGATATTTTAAGTTTAAATGTTAGGTAACTCACCCTGTATATTTTAATATGTAGAATGACACAGCGTGGAAGTTGTAGTACATACCTACATAGTGTTACAAAACCCTAATGGATTCTGTCAAAATGAGTCTTCGTTTTTAAATAATTTGAGTTTAAAGTTTTGCATGGTAGGAGTATAAGTTCGAATACGTTAGCACTCTTATCAATCAGTGGTTGTAGCTGCGGCGGTAAAGTGTTCGCCTACGACGCTACAGGTCGCCGCACAGTGGGGCATTTAGGGTCGAAACGCGGCACAAAACATTTTCTGACTGAAAACATATATTTATCGTTAATTTTTCATTTCTTTCAGTTAGGACGTATACTTGTGGTTCTATTGATAAAAAAAATTAATGAAATTTGTTTATTTAAGAGGGCATAGTACTTTTTTGGCCTGAAAATTAAGCAGTCTTTATAATTTTTTTTCTATCTGAAATTGAAAATCTAGATAGATGGGGTTTGTTGCAAATGAAAGATCACTGTTTGAAAGTATTAAAAGAATTTTTATTAAAAAAAAGGCACCCTCCCTCCCATTCAAAATAAACAATGAAGATTGCGAAATTCAGTAAGGTATAATTCCAAAAATATCAGAGATATCAAAATCAAATTTGGCACACTTCAAATACATACCTCAACACATAATGCCACCAAAAATTAGTTGAATTATGCAAACAACAAAACTGTAAATAACAATATTCAGGTCGGAATTGCAGTCTTTGTGCAAAAATAACGGGTCATGGACCCCTTCCCTCCCCTCTAACTACCCCAGTAGCAGCTAGTAGCAGCCAATTTTTGTTATACGATAAAGGTAAGGCTCTACCCTTTCTAATGTGACCAGTAAGAACACTGAACTCCACTGAACTCTCGTTCAAAATAAACATTGAAAATTTGGAAATTCAGTAAGGTATAATTCCAAAAATATCGGAGATATCAAAATCAAATTTAGCACACTTCAAATACATACCTCAACACTCAATCCCACCAAAAATTAGTTGAATTTAGCAAACAACAAAACTATAAATAACAATACAAGTTCTGAAGAGTTTCGTGGTTTTCCTCTTCAAAACCGTGTAGTCGCGTTAAAAATTAATGAATGTGAAAAACCATTATGCTACATTATCACCCAAATATGCAGTGAACTACCTGTAAAAAAAATTTGCAGTTTGGCGATATTTCTGTAAAAGGACTTAGTGCCGTGTTTCGACCCGAAATGCCCCACTGTGCGCCGGTTCGAATCCCCTTGAGGGAAACAAATTTTCTTTGAGAAAAAGAAACACGGGCTCTTTATACTTCTATGATTCTGCACAATACACACACACATATATATATGTATATACGGTTATTTATATTTTTGGCCGTACTACCCGAAACGTTGCAGGAGGCGAACATAGAATTATTGCTGCAACGTTGCTGCAACGAGAGTGTGCTGTATGGGACCTCACACTCCTTTTTCACTTTGTCAAGCCAGATTGAAAAAACAAATATTTTTGTCCGGTTTTGGCCCAGGCTATTATATAGGATCATAATGCCTGGCCAAGACAGGCTAAAAAACTAGTCTGGGACAAACAGGATGCTTGATTGACCATATAAACAAACTGTATTGCGAATAAACGCCTCTGATCTCTGTTGTAGAGCAGCCCCCTGTATATTCAAGAGAATGTTCATTATCGGATGAGCCATGAAGAAATGTTTCATTATTTTCCCCGACGGAGACGCTTCGTAACTTGGGAACAGATCTGCTAACAATGTGCACGCTGGAATAACAAAATTTACGTGCAGGAGAAGTAGCAAGCCACGCTGACTTGTTACGAGGATATTTATAAGGGGCCTCTTCGATTCAGAGTGAACGCGTTATCCGATTACAGCATCCGCCTTGATTAAACTGCTCGCACAGCGAAGACGTTAATTAACCTTGTTACTGCCAACCGCGATTAATGGCTACAACCACTGGTTTCTTCCGACGATAAATAAGCGTCGTAAATCCCATTGCTATAATAATTTCAGTCACCGTACACTCCTCAATCGGGAGAAAAAACCGAGCGCCGTCGCGTTCTCTGCCGTTCGATGTACTTGTTACCATAACGAGATGACCTCGTTTCTCTTCATTTCATTGTAACGAAACAATGATGAAGCAATAGCCGAGGAACTCCTGTGTAAATAAAATTCGATAAATATTCGGATTGGTATAAACGAAAAGATTGATGTTGAAGGAAAAAGAACGAATGATGGTTAATAGTAGGTAATTATTATTAACCCCTCAACGATCACCTCAGTATCTCGTACGGACCTTGTAGTTCAAGCGGCTGCCGCGTCAATACCAGATACACTAGAGACTGTCTGTCTCTGTACAGTGATGTTTCAGTGACGAGGCCTCAGGTAGCAAAGTGACGTTTTCGTTCGGAGGGCCCGGTCGTTGAGGGGTTAAGAGTGCTCGAGCAATCGAATTTTTGGTTACATTACAGATTTACGACTCTAATGGCATACATTGGGCCTGATGAATAAAAACTAAGCGATTCCTTATTAGCAAAATCAATTACTTAAAAAGCAATTACTTAAACAAAAAAGGAATTTCTTATTTTCATATAAATAAAAAGCATAAGGGATTGTTGGTTTTGCTAGACCGTATAAGTAAATGGTAGCTGTGACTGTCGGTAACGTTCTTACTCTCCCTTGATATGACACAAACTGGCAACAAGAAAATCACATATAAACCCTGGGAAAAGATGTTGATGGACATTTTATACGTCGAAAAAAATCTGGTGTTGAAAAAAGTTCCAGGTATAAATATTTGCAAATTGAATGGCATTTCATTTTTAGTGGAACTGTATGTACGAGTGATATATTTATTTGATATTTGTATGTGTATTTTAAGGTGCGATTGGTCCTTTAACCAGTCTTAAAAATTCTTAAGGAATTGCTTATTTGGCAAAAACAATTGCTTCTTTTATTCCTTCGATTGTGAGCGATTCCTTAAAAAATTAAGGAAAAGCGATTCCTTTAAGCAATTCCTTGGCAGTTTAGGAATTCCTACAAGATAAAGCAAATGCTTGTGTTTTTATTCAAATGAGTTTAAGTAATTCCTAGTAAAATATTAACAAAAAGCAATTGCTTACACTTTATTCATCAGACCCAATGTTAACTATTGAAGAAGAGCGCCAGAACCCGATGAAGTCTGCACGCAGGAGAATATGTCAATGATAAGTCAACCATAATGTCTCGACGAAGCAAACTCAATAAGAACAACAAAATGCTCATATATAAATGTCCGATAAAACCAATATAGATTTATGGAATCCAACTTTGGGGAATGGCAGCCAAATCACGTATTCAAAAATAGAAAGTTTACAAACGAAAATTCTTCGCACAATAATAGATGCACCCTGGTATGTCAGAAATGACAACATTCGTAAATTTAATCCTTGAACAACCCTTCCATACAGGAAAAGATTATACGACTCACGAACAAGCAGAAAGCAAGACTGGATTCTCACATAAATCCGGTGGCTATAAACAGTTATGCTGAAATATTCAGGAGATTAAAGCGTAAACACCCAGGAGACTTTCTAAAAGCATAGAGCCTTGAAGCCTTTGGCATTAGTGCGAATCGAGAATCAAACGTTATTAATTATTGTATAACTATTTGCGAATAGTCTTATAGATAGGTACAAATAATAAAGGAAATTATAAAAAAAATAAGTTCACCCAGAAATTCCTATTTCTTTCTGCTATCGTAAATGTCTGTTTTCATTTATAAATATTAAAGTAGATATTGTACATTTTTAATGTTTTAATTTATCATCAACATGGGACCATGAGATATTATCAAAGAGGACTGCTGGATATTCATCCTTTGTTGATGCATTCGATCGCCGCGAATCAGGATATTTATCTATGCAGTTTGCCAGAACGCTCGGGATAGATAAGGAAGCAGTGGATACGGCGTGCAGAATGCAGAGGTATTTCAGGAATGAAATACCTAGAATGCTTGCCAGCAAAGGAGCAATGCGGGGCAAGAATGAACGAACGAACATACCGGAAGGAGCGTGCTCCGTTTACGCGTGCGTACTTCCGCTATTATGGATACCTATTCCGTACTTTTCCCATTCGAGCAGACGACCAATTAAATTTTTCCCCGGATTTACTGCGCTCTACTTCTTCGCGAATCGTCGATCTCTATCACTTGACTTCTCTTTTGCAAGGCATTATTATTCAGTAGATTTCAGTAGATGAACCTCGCTGCGGAAAAAACGCAATGTAAATTCGACCCATTGACGGAGCCTGTGATAATTTTATTGATGTTATAACACAAAAATGATCGAAAATAAGAGACTACTTCCAGCAAAACTGAACCTCGATACCGTGAAATATAATGGTGGAACGCTCTGACTAATAGCAAACATAGCAGACACTATTAATTACTCGCTTAACTCAGAGATCACCTTCATCCGAAGCAACTAACTGGCTCAACAGGCAGACAATTAAGGGCACGTGAATGATCGTATATTTGAATACATTTAATTGAAGTACCCGCTAATTGAATTACCAAAGTTATTAAATAGTTACTTTTGATGCAGACAGAAGACGACTGTCGCAGTCCAGCACGGATACAAACCCTTTACTGAAAAGTATTTGATATTTTCAATGATTAAATGTCCTGGCAATGTCAACATATTAAAAATCGCACGGGAAATTAAGTTATCGATAAAATCAGTTGTAAATTTTCAGTAAAGAGACGATTAAACTCTGCCATTTCCTTTGCGTAATTTAATAGCGCGAACGGAATTAATTATTTTAATATAGTGAGCGCGGAGGTTCATCGATAACATACGCTGGCACACTGTAACGCAGTTTGAAGAAAATTGCCGAGGGTGAGCCCTCATTTTCCGAACAATTATTTCTGATTATTAAGTTCTCCCTTGCATTATCGTCGAGGTAATCACATTGGCCGGAAATTTCATAACTCCAATTAACGTGAACAAGGTGTTAATCGCCAAACAAACGCTCAATGTGCTGTAGAGAACGTTTGAAGACCAATCGAATCCGATATCGGCTCAGATATTACGTTCTGTTATCGATTTATCGGGCCATTCTGGGAACGGTTTTTGCCGCGGCATTACCTGGCGGAGACTTTAATTTTCCCCTTCGTAACAAACGTGTTCGAGTGTATGAGAACCTCCGAGCGAAAATAGCGTTTATCGAAGGAACTGCACCTCGGGATCGAAGAAACTAGTATAAGAGAGCTCGCGTTAGCTGACACAAGCTGTCGTTAAGATAATGGCGACCGATTGATTTTACTCCGTACAAATATCTAAGCCTTCGAGAATCTCGAGACATCTTAGGAACAAATAGGTCGAAGTCTCGAAAGTTTGAAATCGAACTACTTAGACTTATGAAAGTGGGGCAATTAAAGTTTCGTAGAAGTTTGAGGGTGAAGTATAACACTTTTTTAGAGATTCAAAAACTTTCAGAAACTATTCAAATTGCAACTTTTCTCCTTCCCTGCATTTGTCTTATGCGAATCCTTTCAATACCTTCAAATAGGGTAAAGTAGCCGAATATGAGATCCATTTCTTAAAAACACCATATTAAGGGGAGGTTCCGGTCTAGAGCCCCCAAAAATAGGTGATCTTTAGGAATTAATTAAAGGAAAACTACTACATATAATTTAATGGGACTTTTTGCATTGCATTCAGGATTAAGAAAAATTACAAAAATGCCTTTTTTCTATAAAATAACGATACTTGAAGTTTGAAATCACTTTTTCCCTATACTGTTCGTCCTTTCCACGCCTTTAAAAATTATAAATTTTCACTATTTTGTAATTTTGTCTGGTTTCCCCCTAGTCAGAAGTATATTCTTCAAAATAAAAAAAGTTTCAGTCGAATCGGTTAATAACTTTTGGAGATACAGGTCCCACCGTTTTGAGAACACTGTTTCGAGAAAAACGCGTTTAAAGTTTTACCTGAGCTCCGAGTGGCCGGTTGTTGCGCCCATGCATTTGCCGCTACTCAAATGCCTATAACTTCGGGAATTTCACGAATTTCAACAAATCCTTTTAAACACGTATTCCTAAAAGGTTGAACATTCGAAAAATCAAATAAAAAAATCGATTTTTAGACTGGAACTTCCCCTTAAGTCTTGACTAAGAACACTTTTATCAAAATTCGATACGCGTTTTAAAAGTAGAATATGTATTCTTTAGCAACCTACTGTAAAGTACTGTAACAAAGATTCGGTTTCTTCATAATAAAATAAAAACGAAAGTCACTCAAATACGCAGATAAAAAAAATGTTTTTCCTGAAACTTACTTTTTCATCCTTTTTTTGTAAAGTCGGCATGTGAAATCTATTTCTTCACTACCGCAGTCTTCGTGGGCCCACCACGCCGTCATAACACTTTATACATACACTTAACCCATTATTCACCTAGCACATCTGAAGAATAAAGACCTGTGCAAAACAAGCATTCTGTATCATAATTTTCATTCTTAATCACTTTCATCATTCAGAACAATTTCTTCTTCACTCTCAACAGTAGAACTTTCAAGGGTCTCATATTTGGAAACAATAACATGATAACTACTGAGTAGCTTGGAAGTTAAGTCTTCATCATTTAATGATATACAACTAGTAAGTCTTAAACTCCATTGCAAGCACTATGCAACAATATTTGTGAGAATCATTATACACTTACCACTTTAGAGGTATTTGTAATTTAATCGAACCACTTCAAAAACTTTTTGCAACGTATTTCAGTAATATGTGCTTGCTCGAGACGCTCAATTGATTACAATACTCTGTGCACGCGGGAACGTCCAGGAGGAGCCTGTAAACTCGTTTAGGCATTGTTGTCGATTCTTGTTAATAATTGAAGCCAAAGCAACATTGAATTTACCCTTATAATGCAATTGAGATTCAGTATACGTTCATATATGTAGAATTTATCCTTAATTCTGTCCTGTGATAAAGTCTTATCACAGTATTTCAGTATGAACAGTCGTTCATGGCCGTTGATGATGATACAAATTATATTTGCATAGGGAAGAAAAAAAAAGTGAGATCCCCATAAAAAACTTCAAAAAAGTAAAAAAATTACGCCAAGTACATGAATTATTATCTTTGTAAAAAGAAGTGAGATCCCCATAAAAAACTTCAAGAAAGTGAAAAAAATACGCCAAGTACATGAATTATTATCTTTGTAAAAAGAAGTGAGATCCCCATAAAAAACTTCAAAAAGTAAAAAATAAGGCAAGTACGTGAATTATTATCTTTGTAAAAAAAAGTGAGATCCCCATAAAAAACTGCAAAGAAGTAAAAAATAAGGCAAGTACGTGAATTATTATCTTTGTAAAAAAAAGTGAGATCCCCATAAAAAACTTCAAAAAAGTAAAAAAATAAGGCAAGTACGTGAAATCAAATAAATCACAAAAAATAGAAGTTAATACTAATTACAAAATAAAAAAGGTGTGAAATCAAAATGAGCTGCAAGTACATAAAGGTGCTTTCCAACTGCGCTTAAGATGACACAACTACATATGCACAGCTAAAATGCAGTGTTCACAGCTTCCATTACTCATATCGCGGACATTTTAATGAACCCATCAAAAAGAATTCCATTTAAAAACATTGTCGTAAATTAATAGCTTTACAAAATTAATGATATACAAAAATTGCGCCAATTATAACAATGGCTATTTATACAAAGAAAAAATGTATTAAATAATATTAAGCAGATATATTTTTATACAAATAAATATTTTAATACGAATAAATATTTTATTCAAAATACTTGGCGCTGCGCTCCGAACAGCTCCGAATTGGTGTTGCTAAACTGAATAAATGTGTTTAAATAGCATTAATCTTTTTCTCTCTTTCTTGTATGCTACATATGATATGTATTTTAGATTGTAAGGGAGTTATTCTAAATTATTAATAGTAAGACAATTAGCGTTTCTTCGGTTTCGCAGCGCCAAGTATTTTGAATAAAATATTTATTCGTATTAAAATATTTATTTGTATAAAAATATATCTGCTTAATATTATTTAATACATTTTTTCTTTGTATAAATAGCCATTGTTATAATTGGCGCAATTTTTGTATATCATTAATTTTGTAAAGCTATTAATTTACGACAATGTTTTTAAATGGAATTCTTTTTGATGGGTTCATTAAAATGTCCGCGATATGAGTAATGGAAGCTGTGAACACTGCATTTTAGCTGTGCATATGTAGTTGTGTCATCTTAAGCGCAGTTGGAAAGCACCTTTATGTACTTGCAGCTCATTTTGATTTCACACCTTTTTTATTTTGTAATTAGTATTAACTTCTATTTTTTGTGATTTATTTGATTTCACGTACTTGCCTTATTTTTTTACTTTTTTGAAGTTTTTTATGGGGATCTCACTTTTTTTTACAAAGATAATAATTCACGTACTTGCCTTATTTTTTACTTCTTTGCAGTTTTTTATGGGGATCTCACTTTTTTTTACAAAGATAATAATTCACGTACTTGCCTTATTTTTTACTTTTTGAAGTTTTTTATGGGGATCTCACTTCTTTTTACAAAGATAATAATTCATGTACTTGGCGTATTTTTTTCACTTTTTTTTACATTACACACAACCGGACCTCCGAACGAACTGGGTATAATTCAGAGCCCACGTACGTATAACCCTCTGTTTTGCCAATCAACTGGGGAGTTCGTTCTGAATCGAGATCGGAACGAATGTAAATTTGCTTCCTCCAAAACTTGCCAGCCGCTATCCCACTCTTGTTCCAGTTAAAGCCTTTCGACGTTCGTTAAAACACGATCGTCCGGCTATTTTCACGTGGATCTCCCGCGGCCAAGGTAATCGTCGTTGATTTCAATCCCTTTTTCATCAAGCCGCAATTCGATATTCGATCAGAGGGGTCGGCGGACACTTGCATCGAACGGAATTACCCCAGATCTCGCGATATCACTACACAGGCGGATCGCTGCCGAATTAAACTTGCGCTCGGACCCGTTTTGTCCGAGCACTTGATTACACGCTGAGACCGTGGGCGGGGAAAGAAATCGCGGCGATTCATCATTCCCATTACTAGCGCGGCAGGGGGTCAGAACCCGTGGGTTTGCAGGGGCCGAAGGAAAAATGCAAGAAATTGCTTTCACGGATGGCCGCGAGCATGAATGCGTTTACCACTCCCCAACGGTGGAATGTGTACCACGACCAGGTGATTGATCGTGTCCACATTTTTTTTCCCGAACACTGATGCGCGGGCTGAAGCATTCGAGAGAAATTCCATTCGAGAGCACGGTTTAGAGGGGGTGGAGAATTATTGATAGGGGAGATTGCGGTGTGAAGCGCTGTGAATGATTTCAGATGGTCATACTCGTGAGGGCGCACAGTGGTCAAAAATCGAGAAAACGTCCCCAAAACATGAAGGTGGTCTTTGATTTGTACAAAAATAAGTACACTAAGGTTTCCGAGGTCGCTGATTACGAATCTGAAGTCAAAATTGCAAAACAAAATGGCGGACGTGCATATCAGAAAAACGTCAGATTTGGTCTGAACTTGGTATCCTGCAGTTTTCGAGATCGCTGATTACGAATTTGAGGTCAAAATTGCAAAAAACAAAATGGCGGACTCAATATGGCGGACGTGCATATCAGAAAAACGTCAGATTTGGTCTGAACTTGGTATCCTGCAGTTTTCGAGATCGCTGATTACGAATTTGAGGTCAAAATTGCAAAAAACAAAATGGCGGACTCAATATGGCGGACGTGCATATCAGAAAAACGTCAGATTTGGTCTGAACTTGGTATCCTGCAGTTTTCGAGATCGCTGATTATGAATTTGAGGTCAAAATGGCAAAAAACAAAATGGCGGACTCAATATGGCGGACGTGCATATCAGAAAAACGTCAGATTTGGTCTAAACTTGGTATCCTAGAGTTTTTGAGGTCGCTGATTACGAATTTGAGGTCAAAATTGCAAAAAACAAAATGGCGGACGCGCATATAACAAAAACATCAGATTTGGTCTAAATTTGGTATCTTGGAGTTTGCGAGGTTGCTGATTACGAATTTGAGGTCAAAATTGTAAAAAACAAAATGGCGGACATGCATATCAGAAAAACATAGGATTGGGTCTAAGCTTGGTATCAGCAACTAATAGCCGTCGCGAGGGGTCTAAATGGGCTTTCTAGCTGGACAAAACTATTTCCGCTTCATCTATGGAACTGAATGGAGTAGTTCGATTAAATATACGTATATTTGATGAAAATCGAATATAGAAAAGTGGGATAGGTTTAAAAAAAAAAATTTCGGTATGAATTTTTCTCAAATTTTTTTCAAAAATTTGTCCACGCAAGTTTGCAGCACTTATTACACCATTAAACTTTTGTTTGAAATATTTTTTTCTATCTGTTGTACTTTAGGAGTTATACGCGAAAAAGTGGAAGTGCCTATTTGACTTTGAGCGTAGTTTTCACACGCTTAAAGAGCGATAGGATACGAATGAAACATACCGTTGCTCTTGTCTTGAGTCACTCTATAAACCCACAAAATTGCGTTCCAATCGAGAAGTCCGGAGTTCCATTTGTCCTTTAACTTATTAAAAAATGTCCCAGCTCCAAAGTTGCAAAAAGTAGCAGATGAAAATAATTTTTTCAGACTCTCTACACTTGTGTGAACAAGTCGCAAGAAGATTCAAGGTGGAACAAATCGGAACATTTTTTTAGAGGCCGTCAAAGTACAAAGACTGTAAGTTTAGACTAAATCTGATGCTTTCTGATATGCGCGTCCGCCATATTGGGTCCGCCATTTGTTTTTTTTGCAATTTTGACATCAGATTAGTAATCAGCGACCTCGAAAACTCCAGAATACCAAGTTTAGACCAAATTTGATGTTTTTCTCATATACGTTCCGCCATTTTGTTTTATGCAATTGTGACCTCAAATTCGTAATCAGCGACCTCGAAAACTCCAGGACACCAAGTTTAGACCAAATCTGACGATTTTCTGATATACGCGTCCGCCATATTGAGTCCGCCATTTTGCTTTTTGCAATTTTGACTTCAAATTCGTAATCAGCGACCTCGGAAACCTTAGTGTACCTATTTTTGTACAAATCAAAGATCACTTTCATGTTTTGGGGACGTTTTCTCGATTTTTGACCACTGTGGGGCGTTCGCTTCTGGATCCACCAAGAATGCGAAATCAACTCGGGTGAATTATAGGTATTCAGATTAAAGTCAGATTAACGAAACGCTTCGCGAATGTGAATATGTTCGATACGACATGTCGACATGTGCGATCGATCGATGAGATTTTAGGTGCTTTGATATTTTAAAGGCGAGAAGGAATGGATGTGTGCGAGTGAGAGGAAACGGGAGCCACTGATCGATGAGTGGCTCTACACGCTCTAATTTTCATGTAGATAAAATTTAACAATTCTTTGCGTCGAAACGGTGCGCTTGCGGCACATGGTTAGGGTTGCCACCTTTTTTACCGGAGAATAACGGAAATTTGCTTTAGTGGAGTATAAAAAAAAATACGTTCGAAAAAACTAAAAGTATATTTTAATCGTATTAGGTTTTATTTCTTCCAAACATATTTTTTATTGCTTTTAGCATTACAAAGCAAATTTTTATCATTTTTAAATAACTCAATGGCATTATTGCACGCTGTATTCATATTGAAATATATAAATAATTTGTCCTTTATTAAATTAAGGGCCTCCTTTCTCTCATCCCGCCACTTCACATTCATGCCAGAGAAAACTTTCTCAGTCAATGCTGAGGTGGCAGGAACAGACAGAAGATAAGAAATTACTTTGAAATTAGCATGGTTTCTGTACGTTTGGGAACTACGTACAATAATATTCATTAACTTACACACATAATTAAATATGTTTTATTTAACAATTCTTTTGAACAAATAAGCACGAAAAACATAATTTGTCTAAACTTTGGTCTCCTGATCGCGGCCTAATTTTTTTACAAAATAATCCAGCCATGGATAAAGCGCTCTCAGATTCTACACTCGTTAGTCGGGTTAGTCATTAAGAAATCATATACTTTCTCCTTACTTTTTCTACTTGAAAATACGTCCATTTCTTTTATGACTTGATACAGATTTTTTCTTTTCTTTTGGATCAGAGTTCGTTGTTCATAAGATACTTCGGTTTACGGAAATATACGGATACTAGTAATTGAAGTTGCTGTACGTAATTTATCGAATTACCGGTAAAAATTTGGCGAATTACCGGTAAAAATTTGAGTGTATATAATCTCGCAATTCACCGGTATTGCAATCCCTAGTAGGACTCACGAAAAATTCTAATGGATGTGTCTAGAGAACGTGAAGCACTGAGACGTCAGAACGGACAATATTTTATTCAGAACTTAGATCTTCCTGATCTTCTTGACTTTTTTTCTACGTCTTTGAAAACGATTCGGTTTAGTCGGAGATCTGACATCTCGGAAGCCCTCTGAAAATTCACAGAACTGGCTTTACAAATAGCCTGAAGCTCTTTCAGGGCTGGCAATTTAATTAAGAACTCACTGTTATCATAGACCTGTCGCGTATACATTAAGAGAAGCTTGAGAAAAAAGGCAAAAAGTGTGCAGAGACGTTCAACTCGGATAAGATCAGGGGACAATCCAAGAAGCTTGAAGATTTGAAAAAAGAATTCCGAGCTGGACGGTTGGATTTCCGCTGTCTACAGTTCGCGGTCTATGAAGTCGGAAATGAAATGTGATTAATATTTACTGAAATATGAACGTCTGGACCTGTCACAGAATGAATGGAATAAGTATTATTTATGAGTAAGCGGCGAAAGCACGTTAAAAAGAAGTAATTGGATTGCCTGGCTTTCTTCGATGGGAATAATGGTCGTTTGCCATTGAACGTTGGTAAGTAAACTTCTCCTCTCTGTACAGAAGCATTCTCAAGTCGAATACAACATATCTCTGCAATATTAAAAATGTATTTTCGCCTGATTAATTAGAATCCCAGAATGATTTCTTCGCAAACGTCATTCGTATTATTTCCTCTTCACAATAGTGATCAGCCATTAAAGTGTGTCTACCTTAAGGCCTTACATACGTCTAGCAGCGCCAAAAATGCGCTAAAAGAACTTTTTTTTTGTAGGGATAACAATAGAAATTAATAAAAATAAATAGTACACATTGTTTATTGGTATTGAAACTTTATAAAAAAAATTTATTTCACTTTATTTTTTCAAAAATTGCTATATAAAAAATTACGTGATGCACAACACTAAGAAAAAAAAGTTGCTCCACCGTCGGCATCATATCTCCAGTTAATGTTGATCGATCTGCAAAATTTTAAAAAATTCTTGTAAAATAAAGTTATAGTTATAGTATGTCGAGCCGGATTTTTGATATTTTGATTTAACAATTTTATAAAAATAATTAAAGTGTAAAATTTATGACGTGAAACGCATATTTTTTTTAAACTGCCATAAATTGCTAAATTTTTCGAAATTCAAAATTCCGGCTCGACATACTATAACTACAACTTTATTTTACAAGAATTTTTTTAAATTTTGCAGATCGATCAACATTTACTGGAGATATGATGCCGACCGTGAAGCAACTTTATTTCTTAGTGTTGTGGATCACGTGATTTTTTATATAGTAATTTTTGTAAAAATAAAGTGAAATAAAATTTTTTATAAAGTTTAAATACCAATAAACAATGTGTACTATTTTTTTTATTAATTTCTATTGTTATCCCTACTAAAAAAAAATTTCTTTTAGCGCATTTTTGGTGCTGCTAGACGTATGTAAGGCCTTAATTTAATACAAGTTTATTTCCTTCAAATCCTCTTTCTTGGACGAAATACGTTCGTCCACAAGTGCTATTCAGAAAAAAAACTATATAGGTACCCTTTCCAGCTCACGGCTGAATCCTTAGAAAACGGCAGTGCAACGTTGAGTGATTGATTTTCCGTTTGCACTCTAACTCCAAACTAACGCCGGTTTCATGGCGACATAAACACAACGATAAGGCTTTCTGTAACAACGGAGCTAAAACTGCTAAGAGGATTTTCGGGTGGAAACTAGGGTAACAGACTTTACAGGCCGCTTATTCTGGAAAATCAGACGTCCACACGTTGTGTTTCGTTTGTCGCCCGGTTTTCCGTCGCGCACCCTTAAGGGGAGGTTCCGGTCTAGAGCCCCAAAAATAGGTGATCTTTAGGAATTAATTAAAGGAAAACTACTACATATAACTTAATGGGACTTTTTGCATTGCATTGAGGATATCTTAAATTATAGAAATATATTTTTTGTTTTGTAATTAATCATTGCAGACGGCACTGGGGAGTCGTTAAAGTCAAGGCGTAAAAAAAATCATCCAAATCGGTGGGACCTGTATCTCCAAAAGTTATTATCCGATTCGACTCAAACTTTTTTCTATTTTAAAGAATATACTTCTGGCTAGGGGGAAACCAGACAAAATTACAAAAATGTAGTAGTAGAGTAAAATACAAACTGCTATAACATCTAACTAAATAAATTCCACACCAAGAAGACTCGCAGCTATTATAAAATCAAAAGGCAATCCCAAAAATTATTAAAACATTAAATATTTAGTTTATTTCTATATTTTATTGAACCTTTATTTAACTATACGAATACTTACTGCGCGTCTATTTCTGCACGTTTAGCTCCTTTTATTCATATTTTTGTAAATGTTAAGGGGAATACAAATTTGTTTATACAAGATCTCATCTACAAACATTTAAGAATATTTATTAATCATCGTTTTCTGTTAAAATGTAGTATTGACATGGATATTCAAAGTTTTACTTTAAATTGGTCGCTGCACGAATACTTTTTACACTGACTGCGGTTTATGACCATATTGTCCCGCGAGTCGGCGCGGCGGTTAATAGCAGTACCTACGTCCGGGTCCGAATCCATCGTACGTACTACCCACCGACAGAGCAATATACGGATTAACTGATTGTGAGACTGAAGAATGCCTAAAATTATCAAAGACGGCACAATGTTCTTGACTGCCCTTTAGAAATGCTGGCAAACAGATGTTGTCGAAACGTTCTTGTCAAAATATGAAATTATCGGTCGAAAGCAACGAATGAATTCTCGCTTGGATCCGATCCCGCTTTTGTCCCAACGCGTCAATCCCAAGAATAGAGAAAAAATTCAACATGACACTTTTTCCAGTCAAAATGTCGAATCTTATGAAGCTACTTTATAAAACACTAGAACTGGATCTGAAGAAATCGATAAAAAGTTTAAAACATCTTCGTTTGTATTGCAATGAGAATATTTTGAGCGTTCAATCTTTTCTTAACTTTTTAAAACTTTTATTTCTGCCATCTTGGGTCCCTTCACCCAATTAGCCGATTGGAAGGTTGCCCAAATATTGTATAATTTCGTAGGAATGTATTAACATTTTGTGAACAGTATTTGGTACATAGGATAACATGGATACAGGTTTGCAAATATTTCTGCACTTTCCATATGTAGGTATATTTATCAAATTGTTCTAGTTTTATTGGAATTATTGACATTATTTTTTTAAATAACGTCAATCCTCCGTATGAGTTGTATATTAATACTTTTTTTATGAACTTCCTTAATTATATTCCGCACTTTTAGTGCGAAAAATGTGATGTTGTTGAATTTTCCCCTATTTCTTGGCATTCAACCTCACTGTGCGACATATGTAGAATACAGGTAATTACTCCATTATTGGTAAATATTGCCAAATCTTGTTTTCGCAGTTGCAAAGCCAAATATATGTTGATTATAAAATAAAAAATAAATTTCCTCGGAAGTTCCCGGAGGGTAACTAAAAAGCCGATAATTATTGCTGAGATTTCTTCAATGGGTTTCTTATGGAAAATAACTGTATGTAACTAATTCTTTGCTATTGCTTACCAAAAACGATACTACTCATTTCAGTTCTCAAAAAATTTGTGTCTTTTATATTATCAAAATGTAAAAGACTCGATTCCCAATGTTCTACAAGAAAAAAGATACAAACTTTGACACGTATTTACACACAGATCGGAAGCAGCCGCCACGATATTTTTCCCTTTTTTAGGAGCTGATATTATTAGTTTACAAGAAATATATAAAAAAAACATAATCCCATAATATATATATATATATATATTTAAAACATAATCCCATAACTTTTGAATTCCGATTTGTTTCCTTATTTTTGGGATTCTGTCCCAATGTGGCGCTGGATCGCAGCGCGGCCGCGGCGAGGACTCAGTTTGGAGGAGTCGAGCGGTTTCGTGCCGTGGCTAGCCGCGCGGCTAGGAGATTCGGCCATCATGGCGGAAAACAGACAGTCATCCCATTGTGTTGCGTCTCCAGTAGCCTAGGTTGCTGCTGTAGCGGACGCGCGGCCCCGGTCGGTCGAAAACGCGGCTAGGAAAACGGATGCATGCTTCTCCATAAGAGCGGTGCTTAGGATTCCGCCGCCGGCCGCGCCCGCCAGCCGCCGCCGCCGATCGCGGCTAGGAAACTCGACCTTAAGGGGAGGTTCCGGTCTAGAGCCCCAAAAAATAGGTGATATTTAGGAATTAATTAAAGGAAAACTACTACATACAACTTAATGGGACTTTTTGCATTGCATTGAGGATATCTTAGATTATAGAAATATATATTTTGTTTTGTAATTAATCATTGCAGACGGCACTGGGGAGTCGTTAAAGTCAAGGCGTCAAAAAAATCATCCAAATCGGTGGGACCTGTACCTCCAAAAGTTATTATTCGATTCGACTGAAACTTTTTTTATTTTAAAGAATATACTTCTTGCTAGGGGAGCAACCACACCAAATTACACAAATGACATTTTTTTAGAAAATAACGATACTTGAAGTTTGAAATCACTTTTTCCCTATACTGTTCGTCCTTTCTACGCCCTTAAAAATTAGAAATTTTCACTATTTTGTAATTTTGTCTGCCCCCCCCTGGCCAGAAGTATATTCTTCAAAATAAAAAAAGTTTCAGTCGAATCGGTTAATAACTTTTGGAGATATAGGTCCCACCGTTTTGAAAACACAGTTTCGAGAAAAACGCGTTTAAAGTTTTACGCGAGTGCCGAGTAGCCGGGTTTTTACCACGCATTCGCTGCTACTCAAATGCCTATAACTTCGGGAATTTTACGAATTTCAACAAATCCTTTTAAACACGTATTCCTGAAAGGTTGAACAATCGAATAACGAAATAAAAAAAAATCGACTTTTAGACCGGAACCTCCCCTTAAGTAGGCCCAAACATTGGAACTCGGGCGTCTGGACAGTGTCTTCGAGGTGACAGAGCGTATAGACGGTCGTCCTGGGAGATTTTTTCCCCATTCCTTGGGGCCCGAACACCAGGCAAAGGTCACGCCTACATTAGGTGATCACCAATAAGCTACGAATAATTTGGAGTTAGTAATTGGGCTCCACCCGCACAGAGGCTGTAGGAGATGCGATTTTTCTCGTGGCTGCGACACTCTAGAAAAGATCTTTGTACAAGACGCATCAAGCGTAAAGACATTGGGCCGTACGCGTAAAAATAATAAAATGCTTGAAAGTAATAAGTATAAGTAACAGCATATACTAGATTTCGTATGCATAATCATCTACTCGCACCTACCGATTGGAACGCAACTTTGTGGGTTTATAGAGTGACTCAAGCCAAGAATAAGGGTGTGCTTCATTCGGGCCCTACCTCCATTTTCTCTTTCCGTGAAAGACCGCCACCTCTGGTTTCGTTCACGATATCTAAAAATGTATCCGCCAGGTAAGGTAAACGTACCTATTATGAAACACCTTCCCAAACATGTCCCCTTCTTGAAACAGCATCACAAATAACGAAATAAGAAATAGTTATGGCATATATAAGCAACTGCCAAACATTCTATCGATATTTATACATTCTTTTCTGTACAAATTCACCAACATAAGTATTATTATACAATAATCTATTACAAAAAAATGGTTTTAATGTAATTCATTGATAAAAATAACCGTTTCATATTGTGTACCTCAATTTGTTGAATGTCCCGCTTTATGGAACGGTTCGGAAGCGTGTTCCAAGACCACGGACCCGTGTTCACATAGTTGTACCAGTTCATGAAACACACGCCTCAGCTTTGATAATTGGATATTTCCAGTGAAAAAGAGAAATAGTTCATTATTTAAATTGCCCTAGAGCGTTTATAAAATATATTATATTCACGTTTTCATCATAAATACGAGTAAGTATGCGTAATTCAAACTTTTTTAATATATATCAAAAACCTAACCTGACGGGGCGTTTCATAATAGAGACATTGAATATGAAACACCGGGTCATGGTACGAAAACAGTGTTTCATAATACGTACAGGTCCTTCATTTAGTTTTTTAGTCATATTATTTTTTATTTATCATAAATATACATTTTATGGCTCATTATATTGTATAATCACAAAACAATGGCCTATCGAATGGTATGCAAATTTTCAATGCTAACCCACTAAATTTTATAAATTAGATGACAATTGCATAACCCCATCGAAAAGCGTTTCATAATAGGTACGTTTACCTTAGTTCACATGGTGTTCTTCGAATCTAAACACGGCACGGTACTCTCGGGTATGGCTTCTTCGACATTTGTAAAACTTCGGGGCACGAATTTGCATGAACAACGCCGTGATTGCGATTGAGCAGACAATTTAAGGTAGATGACTGGCAGACTTAAGATAACAGTAGCATTTACTTGCAGTTTTCAGTAAGTACTATGTGCTATGCATACGTATTTTAAATATTTACTGGAAAATAAGTAAAAACTATTTCTAATAAATACTTCATCCTTTATTGCATACGGAACCGAGCATTTGCTTGAAAAATCGCTAGTAAAAGCTTATACTTGCTTTTATGCATACGGGCCATTGTTCATCCACAACTTTTACCGTGAAAGTTTAGAATATACTGTTATTGTTTTCCATACTTGTGCCTCTATTTCCTTATTATAACCTTCTCCACCGCCATTAATTTGCCGTTGGAGGCGTAGCACAGTGCGGCATAGATGGACAAAAATACAAAATCGAAATATTCATATGTATAACAGTATGAGATCTTACTAAGTTGTTCTATCATTTATCGATTTTTGTGCACGCTTAATTATTTCTTGGCATTTGTTTTATAGCCATTGTAGGCGGTGATTGAAATTTGAGCATGAATATAGGTTGTTCGAGAAGACGCGTGAATGAGGAGTACGGTAAAGGTGTGAAAGATGAGTGTTAGGTTTAAGTCCTGGCGATTGATAGCAGTGCAAATGAGATGGTATGGTTCGCGGTTCCAGGAATTGGTTTTCGTGGACTGATTAGTAGAGAGGAAGGGATGGCGAGTATAAATAAAAAAAGAAATGCATTTATTATGAATAGATAGAGTTTTGTATCTGTGTGACAGTTCAGGTGAAATTTTAATCATTGTCAGCTTCAAGTTGGCATATAAAAAAAGCTGCTCAAAATATCCTGGGGTTTTAACAGTCTTCGATTCGTTACCTATTCTATTTTGAGAATTTAAAAAGTTTTTGTGCTAGAAACTGCTAGATACAATTTTATATGCCTTATTCTGCATCTGACCATACAAGTTTTTGTTTAGGATTCTCGAGGTAAAGTTTTCTTTATGATCTTGTGGTAAATAAATAAATGTAAGTATTTTTAATATATTGTTAAAAGGCGTGTTAAAATTATATTTACAAAAATATACATGGTACTAGATGCCCATGAGCGTGCATAAAATTTTCTTACATGGTTGTGATGTCATTGAGTTTTTTGATTTATCAATCGGCGTTCTTTCTGAAGACACTTTAGAAGCGAGGCATAAAGAGATATGGAAACATCGACTAAGCCACCCGCGTAAAACAAGTAGAGAAGACACTAAAAATCCGTGTCTTTTTAATTTTTTGATGAAAATCTCAAATTTGCACGGACCATATCAGCGGTTTGGCGGGAAATGGCACATGTTTTACACATCCTGTAATTTTTTCAACTCTATCTGAACCTCCGTTCATCCGCAACCAGACGAAAATCAAGAGAAATAAATATTCGAGAAAAATGCGTTTAAAGTTTCTGCGCAAAGGTGACGCTGTAGGTTGCCGCCTGACCGTTGTAGCTGCAAAATCAACAATTTTGCAAATTTTAATATAAACCAAGCGGCATTTTATTCAGAAAAGATAGTACTTTCGGAAAATGCAATAAAAAAGAATCGGATTTTCGACTGTCTAGTCCCTTTAAGCGAATCGGAAAATAGTGAATAATTTGAAAATATTTGTAAAATTTTAGTTACTAATCTTATTTTCCGTAAATATACTCCAATAATTCGACATTTATGATTGAATTTGGATTTTTGTCCAAAATTTCATCATTTGGCCGCACTGTGCGTAGTCGCGAATTAATACAAGAAATTCGTCTACGTACGTGAGTTACGCAAGTGGTAAATTCGCGGTCAAAACACATTTCATTTAAATGGGAGATACTAATTTCAGACCAAAATTGCGGGAATATGACATTTTTTTCACCGTCTGTTATTTAGCGGAATAAAAGGTAGTATCCGAAAGCCAATTGAGCACTTGTTTATTAGTGTCTTCACTTGTTCACTGTCACAGATCGTTAAATGCATGAATTCAATGAAGTGAACAACTGTGGAATTAGCCAGTGATCCATATCCCAATGTGATTTTAGTGAATAAACCAATAGCCTTGTAACTAGCGGTACTTCAATTAAATAGCCCACTTGTGTATTGCCCGTGGATCGCCCAACTCATCGTCAAACTCTGAATCGGGTCTCTCTCGGGGCTCGCTTACATGTGTGCATATAGGTCACCGATCCCAATTGGCGGATCTAAAAAATTCAAAATCGACAACGCCAATCAACGGTCGGTATACTAGAATGGAGCGAAAAATCGAAACTCTGTAACTGATTTCTAATAGTGGAAAAAACTTGCCTTTATTTTCCCAGATAAAGCCTGTAAAGGCTAGTTTCTGTGCAAAAAAAAATTCAGGTGCCGCGGGGGCCTTGAAGTTTTAATTTTCAGTCTTTTTGAACATATTCTCAAAACATTGGATCGGTTAATCATTTCTTTAAAAGTACCAAATAAAAAAGGGACGAAGGCGTCGTTATTGTGATGTAGTAAGCAAAAATATCTGGCGAAAAGAAAGAATGAATCATTGTGAAATATTGAAAAAAATCACAGAAAACTCTTAATATTTTTTGAGTGACTTGCGGCACCTCAACAATTTTGATGATCAAGTTCAGATTTTGACGGCTGAAATGCCACTATAAAGGCAACCTTTGCCAACTATTAGAAATCGTGAATAATAAAAAAGATTTTATTACTTCTCGTTTCTTAACACCCTCCATTTAGTTCTGTTCTAAATATTTAATGGGGTACCATGTTCTCCCGAAAATTTAGTGGAGTTACCGATATTATTAATTATTGCCATTAGTGACACTGCTTGTAGACGAATAAACGTTGTTCGCGAGGGGTGTGAACTGTTGGTCGATAACAGGACATCTCGAACGTTTGCACGGAACAACGCTACGGCGGTATCACGAAATCTGCAGGAAGTGCGTCACCGTGGCACGGTCATGCATACAATTTGGTTTCCGGAAGCGTATGCTTACGTAATCTCCAATGCATGGTAACGCGATGCGGATACACGCACGCCACCCCTTAATAATCGCCCCCTGGCATCGCGTGCGCCACATTTTCCACCACTTTTATCCTTCTATATCCCGTAATTCCAAGCGTCCCGAATTTATTATAAGCAAAGGCACACTTCTAGAACGGTCCCGAGAATGGTGCTTTAACTTTAAAGTGACTATGAAATGGTACATGACGCGAATGGCAAATATTACTCGTCCCCTCGCTCTGCTCTGCCCTTCCGTTTGGAAAACAGGAAAAGCAAACTTGCGAGTGGAACTGTCCATTCCCCGGATGAAAAAGAACACACGCCGTAGAAATATCGAGGATCCGGAGTCTGCCTAAAACTGTAAGATCCTGGGCAATAATTGTCAATTAATGCTGATCAACGAGATAAATTCACACTCACAAGGGGAGGACACCATGTGGTAGACACCGATTTTGATGAGCCTTGGCACGATGGATCTATGTCGAAAATAAGTAAATAGGTGTCGGAGCGTCTCTGCCAATGGGCCTTAATAATAGAGATAGTTACATGGAAATTATTAAAAATTTCATAGTGGCCGTGGGGTTTTAATGGATAAAACCCCACACTACCCTGAGCGCTGCTGGGGGATTCCCCTCTGGAGGGCCTTTGAAGCCTTCCCAAGGTTAAAAAAAATATTTCTAAAAAAAATATCTCCACATTAAAATTTTTATTTAATTTTTAAATTTTTTTTTAATGTGGAGACATCTTCAAAACGCATTCCGACTCCTTCAGAGGAGAATCCTCCGGGGGCGCCAGGGTAGTGTGGGATTTTCACCCACTAAAACCCAACGGCCACTATGAAAATTTTAATAATTTACATGTAAATATCTCTATTATTAAGGCCTATTGGCTGAAAGGCTCGGTCACCTATTTACTTATTTTCGACATAGATCCGTCGTGCCAAGGGTCATCAAAATCGGTGTCTACCACAAGGTGTCCTCCCCTTGTCAGTGATTCCTATAAATTTCCATTAATCCTCAGTGAAGCAATTATTAATTATACTTCCCACTTTGCGGCGCGCTTTTGCTCTGCAAATAACTGCTGTTTGCTGCCTCGAGAAAAACCGAGGAGAATTCATCTAACGTTAGGGAATTTGTTCTCCATTTTTCGCAGGTATTTTCAGTTTGAAAATCACCCTGGGAAATATTTCCGTAGCACGCAACGCGATTAAGCCGATCGTATTTGATTGAATTGTAGTATTCGGTTAATTCGTTAAACCGATCACCAGGTCCCTGAGAACGTTTCGAATTTATTGAAACAAAGTGGTGTCGACAACTGCCCCCTGTTTATCTGTTTATTTATAACTAGCCAAATTGCAATCGCTGCTTGACGGTCAATGTTCTCTCTCATTAATCTCCGGTTCGTGAAACATGTTTACTCTGCAGGGCTTAGGATGTATTTCCAAAAACAAATCTTGCTTTTTAGGATGGTTTGTCACGAACCGAGGATATTGAGCGTACCTCATTTCCCTTTTGATTCGTTTCGTCGAAACGAATTCGTATCGGTGATAAAATGCGCGAAGATGGAGAGAGACGAAGCAGGCTATTTGGCCGTCTGATATCGAAAGCAATTTTGTCACGTTCATTTGAGTTGATTGGAAGCTGTCCCTTTGCAAAGTAATCTCTGTGATGTTGATCAGCGCGAGTATCTGTTCAAAAGACCCTTTTCAGGATTTTATTATTCCCACCACTTCCCCTTTCTTTTATAATTATCCTCCTTTGTCTTTGTGTCCGTTTCTTTTGATACTAATAAACCCTTGAGGCACAGGTTGTCAGTAAGTGAAGACGTACTAATTAGATGTATTTACATCATTATGAAACTCAATTCAAAATTCCCTGTAAATACTTCTCGCATAGTACGCAGAAAATCGAGTGAGTACTGTTTGAAATTGTAGCAACGAGATTTTCAAGACTATAGATTTCCGTTTTCGAGGATTCAACTATTTACGTGTTTTTAACTATCCAAATTGCAGGATTTGTCTGTTATACATGACGTTCTACATTTTGCTCGGGGAAACAATTTGATTTATTCACTGCGACGTATTTCAACGAGGGAGTTAGCGGAATCCTGACAACGGTGAAATTTTCAAGAGCACTTGACATCTCCATTTAACTTTTACGTTACATCGTGTTCGACGTTGCGGCTGAAACTTATCACAGATTCTCGCGAAAACCGTCTTAAATATGTTTTCGAATTTCCTGTGACAATTTCCAGGGAGTCTCAGCTTTTCAAATTTACACTTCGACGACCGACCACGGTGGCAAAAATATACATGTATAAAAACAGTGCTTGCTACTCGGCGTTTTTTTAAAACTTGTGCGTACAGAGTTGTTGTAACTTTCATCAATAAACTGAATTGAATTGGATGTATATTTTTGCAAAATTTTGCAAACAGTAATACGAATGCAAAAGCTTCATGGAAATGCAATTTTGTGTTTTAAAAAGAGAAACTTCAGACACATTTCCTCCAAAAAATTGCCCAACCTTCGATTTTTATTTTCTCTTTTATTTTCTGACTTTGATCTCCCTGCATGCATTTCTCTACCATACTGTTTCCCAAATAAGGGTGCGAAGTACCAGGAAATTTGCACGCATAGAAGATTCTGAAAAAGAAACTGTTAAACAGCAACATGGTGAAAACTGCTTCAGAATTAAATATTCATGAGTTTAAAATTGGAATTTGCAATAATGCAAGAGCATTTACATAAAGTACTTTATATGAATATTATATTACTGCGTAATAAAGCTGAATTACTAAAGGTTAATTCCCTGGAAGTGTGAAAACTATTTTACTGGAAGTCCGAATTCGTTGAAAATCATTCGTTTCGGCATTTCCATTAAATTTGAGAGCGTGTATTAAAATGATGTGGGTTGATACAAAACGCTAGCCTCATTCCACAGTATTACTACAAAATGTACAAAATGAAGTACACGGAAAAAGGATTTCAAGCAGCTTTTACTTAATATGGTTGTAAATGAAATGCAAATTGTATGAGACCTTATCGATAATATCCACCAAAGGAGGTACTCAAGCTAAATTATACATGTAATACAGAATCGATATTTATACGTATTATATCTGCACAAAACTATGAGCATAAACGAACAATATTTTCTTCCATTCTTCAAAAAAATACAGTCATTTCGTAATAACGTTAGGCTATGAAGTAGGTACTTGGAAATGTACGATGTACATATCTGGAAATCCACATAAATGCAATTATAAAATGGATTCTCTACTTTTTATATTTCAGCTGTACACGAACTTTGCCATTATTCTAATTAATTTCTCATCAATCCTTGAAACTCTTCCCCCATTTCGTACCCAGTCACTAATAATTGATGCATCCGTACCTATCAACTGAAGGCTTGGATGCAATAAGGGAACTAGCGCTCGAAAATGGGAAAAATTATTGTCCAAACGCTAAGAAATATTGGAAAATTAAATGTTGTTAAACTGTATTTGAAACAATATAGTGTTGTAAAGCTCTTCACGACACAACTTTTTTCTATTTACAATTTGTTTATCGAATCATTACTATTCGAGTTGAAAATTATAAACTATAAATTTTTCATCGTTCAAAATCATTATTTCTTTAAACATAAATTGTGATAACTTGAGTAAATATTAACGGATCGCTATGAGACTTAAAATATAACTTTAGAAAACTCTAGCGAAGCCGTAGAATGTATGCACAAAACCCTTATGTTAAAAAATGTAATAATATTTAATTAAAAAGTAATACTGGACATAACCCATGTTTTTCAACGTTTGCCGTTAAAAAGTATCGAGGTAATTTTGAGGTACATATAACTTACAGCGACAAAGTTTTTCCTTAATATACAAGGAAGATTTTCACCAATTTTCACATTGATTAATAACTAATTGTAACAGATATGACGATATATATAATTCTCGCATGGCGTCAACTGTCAACGCGGATGCTAAAACTACTAAATAGGGCATTATACGCGGCTGTTGACTGTTGGTGGCACGCGAGATTTATATATACCGTCATAACTTCTACAATTATTTATTAATCAGTGTGAAAATTTGTGAAAATCTTCCTTGTATATTAAGGAAAAACTTTGTCGCTGCAAGTTATATGTACCTCAAAATTACCTCGATACTTTTTAACGTCAAACGTTGAAAAACATGGGTTATGTCCAGTATTACTTTTTAATTAAATATTATTACATTTTTTAACATAAGGGTTTTGTGCATACATTCTACGGCTTCGCTAGAGTTTTCTGATGTTATGTTTTAAGTCTCATAACGATCCGTTAATATTTACTCAAGTTATCGCATTTTATGTTTAAAGAAATAATGATTTTGAACGATGAAAAATTTATTGTTTATAATTTTTAACTCGAATAGTAATGATTCGATAAACAAATTGTAAATAGAAAAAAGGTGTGTCGTGACGAGCTTTACAACACTATACTTTTTCAAATACAGTTTAACATCATTTAATTTTCCAATATTTCTTAGCGTTTGGACAATAATTTTTCCCATTTTCGAGCGATAGTCCCCTTATTGCATCCAAGCCTTCAATTATAGTTTCATCCTACATCCAATCCAAATAAGAATTCCACAAGCCCAACTTGCCCTCACTCACATTTTTAAAGCAAACAGCAATCTGATTGAAGCTGAGCTGAATCTACTTCATGCTTGAATTTGGCTTAACAAACCACGATTCAATCACTTTTGTTTAATTTTAATCAATCTTAAAATTGAGCTCCAATAGATACTTCGATTCTTATATCTATACATATACAGCCGACGACCTAAAAATTAAGTTGAAAATTTGCCTGTGTTTGAAGGAACGAAGAAAGGAGTTTAATCAATGTTAAGAATCCTAACCCATTTACTCCATTTTTATCAGTCAAATTGTAGAGCATATAAAAGCGTTTAAAGTAAACGAAAATCTTCGCACATTATCTATAAATATTGTTTTTCTAAGTCACTCGACGTATCTATCAGATTTTGTGTCTTCGCGGTAAGATAAGTCCAGCAAGCGAAGTTTCAAATTAAGGCGAAAGTTTACCAGTTATCGCAACCACTTGCAAACTAAACTTAACGTATATACATAACTTGAGGCTAATTCAGTATTTAAGCTGCACAAATTAAATTACTACGTCGCGCGGAGTGCGTGGGCAAAGCTTGTAACACCTAACCAAACACGACCAGCTGATTGATTGGCTGACGAAGAAACTAGATCGCTGTCGATGTTTATACGTAATTGATAATTCTGTAACCGCTCAATCCTGGAAAGTGCTGCACTCGGAAATGTCAGGCGGATACAGTACGAGAGAGCTTCGAAATTGAGGACTGTCATGTACAGACACTGGAAATTCGTACTATATAGTAAACACGAAACGGTGTTTCGCTTTTCTAAATTATTACCACTCGCAAGGGGAGGACACCATGTGGTAGACACCGATTTTGATGAGCCTTGGCACGATGGATCTATGTCGAAAATAAGTAAATAGGTGTCCGAGCGTTTCAGCGAATAAGCCTTAATAACAGAGATATTTATATGGAAATTATTAAAAATTTCATAGTGACCGTTGGGTTTTAGTAGGTAAAAATCCCACATTACCCTGGCGCCCGCGGAAGATTCCCTTCTGGAGGCGTCGCGGTGCCTTTTGAAGATGTTTCCACGTTAAAAAAAACTTTATAATTTTTTTTATACATTTTTTTTAATTTTTTTAACTTGGGGAAATCTTCAAAAGGCACCCCGACTCCATCAGAGGAGAATCCCCCGGGGGCGCCAGGGTAGTGTGGGATTTTTACCCACTAAAACCCCACGGCCACTATGAAATTTTTAATAATTTCCATGTAAATATCTCTATTATTAAGGCCTATTGACAGAAACGCTCGGACACCTATTTACCTACTTATTTTCGACATGGATCCATCGTGCCAAGGTTCACCGAAATCGGTGTCTACCACATGGTGTCTTCCCCTTGTCAGTCTGTTTCTGTCAGTGAAATGCAGCTGAAGCTAATTACTTCGATCTTTAAAGAAACTATTCTCAAAACTGCAGTTCTAACTTATCCCGAAGAGTACAGAATAAGAAAGAAACTCTCATTTTCTGGTACATCAACTTTGGTAAGGTAAACGTACCTATTATGAAACACCTTCCCAAACATGTCCCCTTCTTGAAACAGCATCACAAATAACGAAATAAAAAATAGTTATGGCATATATAAGCAACTGCCAAACATTCTATCGATATTTATACATTCTTTTCTGTACAAATTCACCAACATAAGTATTATTATACAATAATCTATTACAAAAAAATGGTTTTAATGTAATTCATTGATAAAAATAACCGTTTCATATTGTGTACCTCAATTTTTTGAATGTCCCGCTTTATGGAACGGTTCGGAAGCGTGTTCCAAGACCACGGACCCGTGTTCACATAGTTGTACCAGTTCATGAAACACACGCCTCAGCTTTGATAATTGGATATTTCCAGTGAAAAAGAGAAATAGTTCATTATTTAAACTGCCCTAGAGCGTTTATAAAATATATTATATTCACGTTTTCATCATAAATACGAGTAAGTATGCGTAATTCAAACTTTTTTAATATATATCAAAAACCTAACCTGACGGGGCGTTTCATAATAGGGACATTGAATATGAAACACCGGGTCATGGTACGAAAACAGTGTTTCATAATACGTACAGGTCCTTCATTTAGTTTTTTAGTCATATTATTTTTTATTTATAATAAATATACATTTTATGGCTCATTATATAATCACAAAACAATGGCCTATCGAATGGTATGCAAATTTTCAATGCTAACCCACTAAATTTTATAAATTAGATGACAATTGCATAACCCCATCGAAAAGCGTTTCATAATAGGTACGTGAACCTTATATACACTGCTCCGAGAGCGTGAAAATGATAAAGCCGCTACTCCTTCTACAAAGACCCTTCGCTAATTACATTGTTTTAAAAAAGGAAGATTTATAAGGAGTACGTAACTATCAAACCACAACAGGCTCTGCCTAACCACCCCAGTTTTCGCGCTAATCGCGTAAGACGCAACCCTTGTAGCGACCCTCCATTTTTCTCCCTTAGCCGGTGCCATTCATCCCCGTCCCCGCGTACAAGTGAACCAAAGCTAATTTCAAAGCACCAAGGCCCTCCGTTAACGTTCAACGAACTCGTCCAGCCTTCCGGCGCGGCGTCGTCATGGATCTCCTTAATTCGCCGACCAGCATCCCTTCGGGTACCGAGTAACACGGATGAAGTGCCGTCGCCATTTTGTCGCGAGAGCCTGGACAAAGTTAGACCCGTCGAGACGATAAATTCAATAAGACAAAAGCGACCCTCGATGGGGCGGGTTGTAACAAGGGCACGGGCCGTTCTTGAGTACCCAGTAGCTGAGGGACGTCGACCTTCTCCGGGACTGTTGCTCTGCCTTTGCGTAAGTAAGACAGAGCGAGTAATCCTGGACGTGGGCGAGCGTAGTTTTACGGACCACCTACGCGCCCATTATGCACCCTCGGGGCCGTGTACCAATCCACAGTCATCCGACGACGAAAACATCCCCCCCAGCAGGCTTTGCTAGATGACGCAGCGACCCTGGCGCATCCCTTTGTCGCGATGCGTTCTACGCAATTCAAGGAACGTTGGCTGTCTCGGTATTGAACGGCGGGAAGATCGAAGAACTCCACTTCAAAGTGGAATGCATGCTGCGAGCACACGGCAGCAGAGGCCCGCGGGAATGAAGATAAATCGAATGGTACCAGGAAGCTGATGTGAATTTAGACATTTTAGGGACGCTGATGCTTGTTCGAGAGCGACTTGTTTGTTTCACTTCGTCGACGTATTTCTATAGTTTATTTAACGCGAATGTAGGAGTAATTTTAGGGAGGTGAGTGGTTTCTATTTATCGTGTAATTATTCTTGTGTGGAGGATTCAAGATGAGAGGCAAACTGGACGTCGCTGTAGAAATAAGAGGATCAGAGCTTCAGTGCCATTGAAATTAAACCATTCCGATTCGCTTTACCTGTAGGGCTTTCAAATTGGTTGAGAATCACGTTTCACGAATTCCTGTTGGTCTTATTATTCGACGAAGTAACTTCCAATAGAGTTCCCTCGTAGCTCGATCACATTCCCATCCGAACACCACTGTTGCGCCGTTTTTCACGTCGCGTGTTAATCGTCGCATTAACGAGCAACTGGTATCTCGCCAGATTCCGCTGAACAAAAGAATGCACGCCTCCCCTGGCATTAATTCACAGCGCGAAGGAATTTCATTTCCCTCTGTATCGGGAACACCACAGTGCACGTACGTAGATTCCATTCTCGTCTGAGATTCCTCCTACGCACGCTCGGTAAATTCCTTGTAACACGGTTATGATTGTGGGATTTCAAGGGCAATCTTTTAGGGAGTCTATGCTGAAGAACAAGGGGATGCTGAAGGGGCGTTGCGATCAGTTTGTTCGGGGAGGGAAACTCATCTTTTTTGAAGATGGGACTGACGAGGTGGAGAAGTAAAGGCTTTTTCAGGGGAGACACTTTGGTAGCTCGCGACTACTGTTCAAAACATCTTGGCACGTTTGATTCTTGCAAGTCAGGCGATGAGAAAAAATCGTGGATGATTTAAGGGGGGAAGCAGGTGTAATCGGCAGAAATCAAGGTTCTTTTTGGGGAACTTTTCGTAAGGAAACTATACATGTAATCTTTTTAAAACTCTTGGGGTATGTTATTATATACTTGTATTTCAAGAAGTGAATAAACATTTTTTTTTATATGAAAATAATGCGGTAATTCCAAATGGCGAATGTGTTTTGGAACGGCCTCGCTGTGGAGGTTGTTCAACCGCGTGCAATCTAGGGTTCGTTGTAGTGGCGTGAAACCAAAAACCAAATAGCTTTATGTTCCTAATAAAATTACGCTATTGATGAACCCCACTCCGGAATAATATTATTAAATTTAATAAGCTTTATCGCACAATTAACGTGGAAATTTTTAGTGATAAACACAACAAGTTTTGCAAACGCTCACCATTATCCTAATTTTTCTTTTTTGAATGCGGGTTGAGGTCCAGCCATAGTGTAATTTCATTAATAACATAAAACTATTTACTTTTGCGGTTTCTGGCCAAAAAAATGGACCCTAGACTGCACGCAGTTGAACAACTTCCACAGCGAGGCCGTTCCGAAACACTTGCGCCATTTGGAATTCCCGCGTTATTTTTATATCAAAAAATGTTTGTTCCCTTCTTGAAATACACAATAATAAAGCCTGAAGGTTTTAAAAAGATTGGATGTATAGTTTGCTTACAAAAAATTCCCAAAAAGAACCTTGATTTCTGTCGATTACACAAGCTTCCACCCTTAAATGGCGTAACATTTTTTAGACTATGTATTCTTGTATTTTGGCATAATGATGATACCGAAGAATGCTGTGTTTGACGTCAGGAACATCGATGCTCCACCGTGTAAATATCCGGTCCACCGAAGTGTCTTGTCCGAAGAGCTAACAGACGAGTGCCCCTCTTTTTCTATAAGTTCTCAGTAAGCTCGTTACTGTCGCGGTCCAGCTAAATCCGGATTCATGGTCGCAGCCACTTTTCGAAACGCGAAATCCATGTACACCCTTCTCGGCTCCGTCATATATCCCGGGGGAAACGCATTCTGTACGTTTCACGTCGGCGAGCCACCTTCCACTCCCAACTAGAAGATCGTTAAATTTATCTGAGCTACGAAACCCTTTCGCTCCAAGTCTGAATTTATACCCGATGCCGCGCGAGAACGGCGAAACTCACGGAAGGAGAATCTTTACAATTGTCCGCCGCTGTTCCTCTCGCGTTTGCATGGCTGAAAGGTTCATAGAAATAACGGGTATCGCTCCGATGGAGGCACCTTTCACGATCCGGTTTGTAAGGTGGCTGGATGCGTCCGTGCGCTTCGCTCGGAGAGGAAATTTCAAGTAAGCGAGATTGGAAAACGCAGCCTGAAACATGGAAAATGTGCTTGCACGAAAGCTTCTGTATCGCAGTCGGAGTTGCACCTACGTTTAAAAGCAGAGAGTGTGGCATGGTTTATGGCGTTTATGTTTTGGATTTTAGCGGAGGATACCCTAGTAGCATTTTTGGTTGGCCAACAGTTGCCAACAGTTGGGAATTAGTTGGGATATAGTTAGTGGTTTTGCCTACAAAATCCCAACATAGGGCCTACGGCAAAAAAGTTACGACAGTTTGCCTACGAATATTCAATGTTGGGCCAACAATTACTATGGTTGGTTAATTAACAAAAAAATTACGACAATTTTCCAACGAATATTCAATGTTGGGCCAACAATTACTATGGTTGGTTAATTAACAAAAAAGTTACGACAGTTTGCCAACGAATATTCAATGTTGGGCCTACAATTATTATGGTTGGATAATTAACAAAAAGTTACGACAGTTTGCCAACGAATATTCAATGTTGGGCCTACAATTATTATGGTTGGATAATTAACAAAAAGTTACGACAGTTTGCCAACGAATATTCAATGTTGGGCCAACAATTACTATGGTTGGTTAATTAACAAAAAAGTTAAGACAGTTTGCCAACGAATATTCAATGTTGGGCCTACAATTATTATGGTTGGATAATTAACATAAAGTTACGACAATTTGCCCATGAATATTCAATGTTGAGCCAACAATTACTATGGTTGGTTAATTAACAAAAAGTTACGACAGTTTGCCAACGAATATTCAATGTTGGGCCAACAATTACTATGGTTGGTTAATTAACATAAAGTTACGACAATTTGCCCATGAATATTCAATGTTGAGCCAACAATTACTATGGTTGGTTAATTAACAAAAAATTTACAATGAGCTGCGCAGATCGGTTGCAAATCAGTGGGGGCGTACGTCTACTCTTATATGGAATGGTATACATATACATACAACGCAGTTTGTTGATGTCGGGGCATAGTTGGCCCACTAAGGTTTTGTTATATGTAGTCTTGGAATTTATTTATTCCTTTAAATTTGTCTACTTTAGGTTAAGAAAGAGAAAATAATATCAATTCAGAAAAAGGTCCTTTTTGGAATCGATACTGATATACTGTGGTCTCGCCACCGTCGCGTTGTGTGCGTTTTCTATGTTACGGTTATTTCAATCTATTATTTATTAATATTAAATTAAAACACGTATGTATATTGTAAGATATTTTGTGGTTATATAGGCGATCTGAATTGTTAGCATCGCCATAATGCGTTGCCTTGACAACGATCGAATGATCGAGAGGAGAGCGGTCGATTGTATGCGTCACCACGCCACGAGACACGACGCATTATTCAGTAACATTCGATAGCGTGGCTGGTGGCTGACGGAGGCGAATCCGCGAGACAGGCGAAAAGAATATTATTTGTTCCTTTTGTGATTGTGATTGTTGTGATTTGTTGCGTTTCATCTCGCGGTTCATCGGACCAGGTAAATATTATATTTGAAAAATTATTCGTATTTTCAGAAACCTAATCTTTTTAGGTTAATCGAACTAGTCATTCTTTGTTTTAAAGATTCCATCACTATCTTACAATTTTGTTATGGCTACATATAAGTATATATGTCTATCAGTATTTTAACTACTACAATTTACAACCAATCACTACGAAATTCATCAAAAAGATACTGGTTTTAACCTCAAAGACAGCTATAAATGTACACAATATGAAAAAATACTTGGCCAGTTTTATTTTATGCTTTAATTATTATTTGTTTAAATGTGTCGAAGACCCTTACAATTAAAACCTATGTATAGAAAAACAAAATTGCTTGTTGTAGGTGCTGTACGTAAAAATAAGGTGGCAGAAACTGTCACAGATGCTGAAATCATTGTCATCTTAGCTAATTGGTTCAGATTTACAAAAGATAGAGATTAAATCATTGCAGCGAACTAAACAACGGCATGTGGCTACAAAAGAAATCAAATCAAAGATAGTCTACGAATAAGTGTTGTTTCAGAAGTACATTGTAATATCTCTAATAGCGATTCCAATCAGAGTCTATTATCGTTTCATAATTCTACCAATTTAAATGTACCCTGTCATTGTGATGATGTATTGTGTGGTCTCTTTATTCTTCTAATGTACATAAGAAATGTCTACTTTTACTTAACTATGTATTCTGCAAGTAATACTTTTATTTGTATTCCTTTTACTAATATAGAAAAAGTACCATAAAGATCCATTGTATGTAAACAAATAAAATTTTCAGAAAACCGTACTTTGCAGTTACTTACTTTTAGAGATTGATAAGGCTTTTATTGAAGTGTAGTATAACCAACTGTCTTCCTACTGTTGGTTTATTGTAGAGGCTCAACTGTTGGGCCTATGGAAAGAAACCTTCAGTTGGGCCTATGGAAGGAAACCTTCAGTTGGGCCTATGGAAAGAAACCTTCAGTTGGGCCAATGGAAGGAAATCTTTAGTTGGGCCTATGGAAAGAAACCTTCAGTTGGGCCTGCGTTGGTTACAATCGTTGGCCCATTCAAAAATAGCGCGACACTTCAACAGTTGGCCAACGGATAACACGTCATTGGCCCAACGAACTCCCAACAAATAAATGCTACTAGGGTAGCATCGTTCGAAGGGAACTATCACCTACACACTGGGGTGGTCCTTATATGTATGGTGAAAAATTAAATATTGTAAAAAATTCTTCTGACCCTCTCAGAAGCTTCCACATAGTTTAAAAGAATTTCGTCTAAAATTTTATTAAAATATATTAAGGATTAAAGGTCGCTCAATGGCAATGAAATATTACAATTTTGGTATAAATTTAAAAAAAAAATTTCTTTTACAGCTTGTTCTAACTGGTTTGAGGACTGAAGAATTGGATGAGTTTCGTTGTTATAGGTGCTCGGGCCAATATCGAGTATGGTACCCGGTTTTACTCAGGCCACGGTGTAAAATCGTAAAAACGAATCATGTTTTAAATCATTATCCTTCTATTAAACAAATTGGATATTTACTATTATTTAAAACAGAGTTTATTCTAATGAATCCCAATTTGTTTTTTACTTATTAATGTCGAAGTTATGAGATTCTATTCTTAACCGGTTAACTGGCACGGTCCTTTTCATTATTCGGGCCCAAACTGGTAACATCGAAAAATTAAGTGAATCACACAAAATTTGGTATACAGGGGTTTTTTGAGTCGCTGAACCGATTCCGGGGGTAATTTTTTTCATCTGACACCCCCAACCCCTAATAAATAGAATTTATGGGTGAGTTTATCCATTTTTTACTAAACCTTTTTTTTTATTTAAAAATTTTTTATTTGTGAAGTTTTCTTGTCTATAATTCAATTGCAGCAGTTACTTTTTTCAATGCCACAGTACGAATAATTTATACAAATCCCAACAATTCGCTAGTCATTTTGGTTCAGCCATATTGAGTCTGCCATATTGAAATTTAAAATTCCAATGCCAAATTCAGATGCAGCGACCCCAAAAACCCCTATATACAATTTTTCTAAATCCCGATAATATTTTAATATTTGACAGCCAATTTGGTTCGGCCATTTTGAGTCTGCCATATTGAATCTCCGATGCCAAATTCAGATTCAGCGACCCCAAAAACCATTACATACCAAGTTTCATTCAAATCTTTTGAAAATCAAAAAAGTTATTCCATTTGATCATATATGATACATTGACAGAATTGGCCAGATTTTTGCTTGATCATATATGATACATTGACAGTTAACCGGTTAACGTCCCGATTTTGCCCCGGTCTCTCCTACATGCGAAATATAAAGTCCTTGAGCGACCTTTATATATCAAAATATACAAATAAAAACACGGAGATATTTTTTTTGTCAAATAGAAGATTTTGAGAGGGTCAGACAATATATATTATAAAGTTGAAAAATAAGGACCACCCTACTACACACATGAATTCCCTTTGTTTATTAATACATCGCATGCCTTCTGCTTCAACTGTGCCAAGATCGATCTGTGAATACGACGTGGGTTCATGTGTGCAGAAATGGCACCTACATCTACGTGAATTTAACACCTAGTTAGCAGATAATCGTGGGTGCGGGAGCATTGTCCCCTTTCAATCACCGCTCGATAATTCCAGAAGGATGTTCACGGGCCGCGAAGGCATGATTTAATAGGGCGATGACGCATTTCGCATGACGCGCATGTCTTCCATAAATACAGCCTTCCGTTTGGGTCACGCGGCGAATAACTTCGTGTACGTGACCCCTCTACGAACTAGATCCGATTTTCCGGCTACGGAATTTCAAGCCCGCTGATCCCTCCCGCCGAACTCGGACACAGAAGTTTACTCTTGAGAGCGACTGCTAAATTCGAGACGTACCAACTTCCTGCGTACTCAAAAGAAACGTGGAAATATGGATTTTTTTTTAAACTGCATACTCCTCCGCGGATAATTCCTCGACCCTCCTCGGGGAGGAGGGGTGGTTTCCCCTTCACGCTTGTCCACGTTCTGCCTCTTCCCACGCAGCCCCATAACATTGCAGCAACGCCTCTGTAATGTCGCGGTGCAAGATTGCAATGTTGCACCATAGCATTGCAGAGACGTCGCAGGTTCAGTCCTATGGCCGCCTTCGCAATATTGCAGGCGTGTATTTTTGCAAAGTTGCGGCAACATTACAAATATGTAGTCCTGCAACGTTCCGGCAATGATTCTGCAACGAAACGGCAAAATTGCGGCAATGATCCTGCAACTATTCGGCAATATTGCAGAAATATTGTAGGATCGTTGCCACTGGAACATTGCAGTGGCAACGTGTGCGCAATATTACAGAATATTGTTGGAGCGTTGCCACTGTAACAATGCGCGTCAATGTGTGCGCAATATTGCGGAAATATTGTAGGATCGTTGCCACTGGAACATTGCAGTGGCAACGTGTGCGCAATATTCCTGCAATATTGCAAGAACGGTGCCACAATATTTTGCACGGCGATATTGTAACATTGTTCCTGCAATATTGCAATGCAACCTGCAATAACGCAATATTGCAGCAACGTTCCTACAATACTCGTACAACGAAGTGTGCTGTGTGGGTTATAGTATTTGTCACCATCTCTCGCCACCACTTTCCTTTTCACATTTCTCCTGTTTCCACTGGACAATTTTATCGCCCTCTCCTACTTCTTCGATTTCCATCAGTTCCTCCTGAGTCGCTCGCAGTTACCTTTCAATTCCTTCCTCTTCGTCACGCGTACTTCGTTTCCCATTGTTGGTTTAAAATTTTCCGAGTGCCTCCTCGCTGAATTCACGACGAAAGTTGAATTTAACCAAGATGGATCGAATGATACTAACAGTTACTAGAATACTATAGGGGAAGTCGGGGTATTGTGAGCCACGGGGAATCGTGAGCCAGCGCCATATTTTTTTCCCTAGTGAATAATGACAGCTGCCAACAACTGTTATTTACTTGTCGTATGATAAGCTAATATTTCCACGATCAGTGAACGTACGCACCCGCGTACTTTGCTCTGTTAACAGATAAAGATTGGCTGATCTCGAGTATTATTTTCACTTCGTGTGTGGTCTATTATTGTGACACTTTTCTGTGAATCCACGCAGGTAACTATTTTTATAATACTCGTGTGACTTCAAGCTTTCGAAATAATAAAGAAATTTGGCATTAAGTTAGCATTGTGTTATTTATTTGTGGCCATGTTGTAAAAATAATGGTTCGGGGAATTGTGAGCCACTCGATTCTTGACATAGAAGAGGACGTTGATTTCTGCATAATTTGCATGAAAAATATGCCGAAAAAGATGAACCGCAATAACACCATTCATTGCAACGTCTGCGATCGCGCAATCCACTTGGAATGCGCCGGAATGATCGTAAGTTATTGGACTTGCGAGCATTGCATTTCAGATTAATTGTGGTCATTTTTTACTTTTTTTTTTATTAATTGAAAATTATTTTTTCATTTAGAGACATGAATAAACATTTTCTAACAAGCATTGTCATTTTTATTCAATTTATAAAGTGGCTCACGATTCCCCGAGATTTTTCAGATTCAAGAAAATGCAAATTTTTTGTAATAGTCTAAAAATCATCTAATTTGCAAATATTCGATTCCACTATTGTGACTAAAAGAAAGGTAAATCTTCATACTACAACATCCAGCTTTGAAATTTGAAGAAACACTTGATTATATAGCAGTTTGTTAGCAATAAAAAAAAGTGGCTCACAATACCCCGACTTCCCCTATATATATATGTATAGGTGTTTCGAAAGCATTCAAATTCTCACCTGCCTCAAGGTTTCATCGAAAGTATGAGAACTCCCTCAACTGATTTGCGGAGACTCAACTGCTGCTTAACTTAAGACCGCGTAAAGACCACTTGCTAAAAGTCTGATCGCTTCCGCGAATTCTAAATAGCAATTAGTGACTCTGTGAGGCAATTGTTTCGCGACGCTGCGACCTACCCGCAATCGTGTCTTTAATAGGCATTCTTGAATGCTTCCCCAGAGAGACTTCTCAACATTCTCTTTTAGGCGCTCCGATACCAAAAACTTTCGCAGCTAGTTGTTCGCCGTTCGGAAGCCCGTGGCGGATGACACGTCCGCCTGCGAGTGAAGCCAGGGGAAGCGAAACTTCTAACCTGTGAGCAGTGAACCTCAATTTCTTCCGGCAGGATGTGTCCTCCACTTCCGTGAGGCGAATGGCGATTTTAAAATGAAGATCCTCACCGCGAAAGTATTACGGCAGATGACTCGGGACTTTGTCACAAGCACCAACACTTTTACCCTTTCGCACGCCTCCTTTCCCAGCTTCTTACTTCCTTCGCTCTCTTCCCTCCGTTTCCTCAGCTTCTGTGTCCTCACCCCCTTTATCCTTCCCTCATTGTAGTTTCCCTTCCCCGGCTTATCAGCTCCCGTCGCGAGCAGCTTTTTGTCACCCATCCATTACACGACGTTTCATCGTGTATCTACACGATGAATAAATTGTCGACGGAATACTTCTCGCCGGCGTTTACGTGACCATAGACGGCGACCATGCTTTACTGTCGCCTCCGTCGACGCGTGCCCCGCCGAAAGGAATTAAGTTATTAAATTCACTCGAAGCGGTGTGTTATCGGTGACGTTGATCGAGGCACGCTGCATACGGTAAAGCGCGAGATGAAATGCACGGTGGCAACTGTTACTCCAGAGGCGCACGTATCAGCGATGCAATACAGCGCCCTATTTTTTTCGCTGACTGATGACACTGGCGCGCGACAGCCTAGTTTATGGGCGATTTTTGCAAATCGCGGGTGGCTGAAAGCCGTCGCGGAGGGCAATAGATCTTGGCCTGCACGTTTATGAGACTGACGGCAGGTTTTTTGTTCGGTCGCTTCCGTGCTCGCCGCATGGTTATGAAGAAGAAATTGCGGCTCGTTTCGCCGGCAATACGAACAATATTTCTTCTTCGGGGAAAAATGGATTACCTTGATGGGACGTTTAGTAATTTACGTCGTGGATCCTTCCGCGGGATGAAATATGCCAGTTCTTCGGAAGCGAGCAGGACAGTATAATTTTGATCGTAACTGAAAGGACGACGCGTGCTTCCAAGTATTTAGTTTGTTTTATCTAGGGTGCGTGTTGGGGAAAGTGCGGCAAAACCGGGTGCCTGTATGTATTTTTTCCTGCCAGTAAAGGTCAGATGGCGAAATAAATTTTGGACACCGCGAGGAATTTTAATTGGACCTTACCGAATCAGAAAATGTCCTTCTTTGAAAGAACAATTTGGCTCACGGGAAAGTAAGATTTGGGGAATATCGTGTAGCTATTAAGAAACGCGTAAAATATGATATAATTATCAAACCTTTATTACTATTATTTCAAAAGTCATACAGAATATTATTTTAGCCTTGGTATATATGCATAAATTTTAAGTAAATAAAATTTACAATTTCAATGAAAAAATCCCGGCCCTCTGAAGGTTAATAAATATTAACTTGTATATAAAATTATTTTAATTTATCCAGTAGTAAAGAAAAAATTACAAAAAAGGTCTCGTCGCAACACAACACTGCAATCTTTCAACTCGGAATTTGTAATCTTTTCTGGAAGAAAGATTACGACGGTCTTTGCTGTGCGATTGATTTTATACCATCGTGAGATCCCCTCGAATGTAACACCACATTTTGGCTACATATTGCAGTTTTTGTCTTAGACAAGGGAATGATAGACGGTCTGACCCGCGTACCCGCTTATACTCCACTTTCCCCTACTCGATTTATTCGAGCACTCGAATTTCGAGTCGAATAATGATCGGTCGAGCCGAGCTGAGCCTTTGAATTTTCCGAGCTGCTTGAAATCGACGAACTGTGTGAAACAAAATGCAAGCTACTTGAAAAACTCAAGGGGCTCGAATATTCGAGCCCTCGTAAGACTAAGATAAATTTTCAACTCGAAAATATTCAAATTACTCGAATTACTCCGAGTGACTAGCATCTTATACAATTATTCTAGTATTTGATATTAAATACATCAATATTCGAGTGATTCGAATATTTACGAATGACTCGAAAGTCGGAGATCTGTTTGAATATATTCGAGTAATTCGAAAATTTGAGTAATTCGAAATCTTACGAGGGTTCGAATATTCGAGCCGTTTGAATTATTCAATTAGCTCGAATTTTTTCAAACAGTTCGTCAATGTCAAGTAGCCTGAAAAATTCAAAGGTTCGTCAATATCAAGCATCTCGAAAAATTCAAAGGTTCGATTCGGTTCGAGCAATCGAACCGAGTTCAGCTCGGATGGTAAATTCCGGATACTTGCACACCCCTAGTGTTATCCAGACATTAAGATGGACCTTTTTGACTGCTCGTTTAATTTATACTCTACCTTTAACATCGTTAATATCTGACTAATGCTGTGATTCTGCAACATTCAATGCACGTTGGGTTTTCCTCCATGTCTCTCTCGGTATTTGCGTTCTTTTATACAATGTTACTCATCTTCGCTTCGTTGTGCTCGCCTTATTCTATTTTGTTCTTTTTTCTCACTTATATATCAAAGGGCCTCCGTTAAAGGGTCATGCTCATTCAGGAGGCCAAAAAAAGGGTGGTCTTTGGAAATTTTTTACTCAAAAGCTATAACACATTTCTCAAAAAATCTTTTTTCCTTTTAAGGATTGCATCTAGTACCGTGCATCGTAATTTTTTTATTTAAAAATATTTACCGATAACTAAGTTATTGTCCATCACTCGAAGGTTCTCTAAAAAAAGGGCTTCTGCGGTGTCCACTGCTGTTCGAAAGTCGATCATCTAAATTAAAAAATTCTAAAGAATTTACTTAGTATATTATATCATCTTGTCTTTGAACGAAGGATTTTTCGAAATATTGATTTGGGAAAAAATGGCAGATGTTTTAAGTAAAAGTTCCAATTTTCATCATAAATCGTGCCTGATTTTCGTCAATTAAAAGAAAACTAAGCATCGGATAAAAAAATCATTCGTTCAAAGACTAGTTTATTGTTCCTATAGTAAGCTTGTAAAATTTGAAGTAAATCAGTTGAATGGTTTTTTAAATATTTTGGTCACCGATTCTGAAAGAACCTTCGAGCAATGGACTTAGTTATTGATAAATATTTTTAAATAAAAAAATTATGATGCACGGTACTAGATGCAATCCTTAAAAAGAAAAAAGATTTTTTGAGAAATGTATTATAGCTTTTGAGTAAACAATTTCCGAAGACCACCCTTTTTTCGGCCTCCTGACTGAGCATGACCCCTTAATAAAAATATTATTATTATTATTATTATTATTATTTACGTTCTTCCAGCAGTTCAAATTTAAATTATTGATACTCCAGAATCATCCGCCTGCTTATTCAAGCCCTCCTCGACAAACGAAGTACGAAGCGTGAAATATGAATGAAAATATATGCCCCCATTGCGTCGAACAACATCCTCGAGAAGTAAAATTTCATCGGAGATGCTTAAAAATTACATCATCTGAGACATGCGTTCACTGACACGAGAAACTCCTTTTACTCGAGTGTTTGGATAATTTTGAAGGGTCCGTTTTAAAAATCTGCGCAGGAACAAAACAGCGCACTGCATCGCACGAGCTACTTATTTTCGCGGATCGATGAATTTCATTATCGTTACAGAATTGTGTGGCGCTAATAGGAGAGGCGTCGTGGTTTGAAGGGGCCCGAGGACGCGTCTGCGGCGACGTATCCCAGAGAACACCGTGTATTGTTTTCATTGGCACAATCGTAATTCCATTCCATTATCTCGTTCGCGGCAGACGCGCGTATAGTGGAACTTTGCATGCAGCGGCGTCTGCAGCACGATTTACGCGGCTCACATGACGTCAAATCGACCTCGACTCTCTCTCTCTCTCTGTCCGTCGAAAAAAGTAATTACATTTACATTTTATTGGCACCCGGCAGCGATCGAACGTGAAGTTTCAGGGGCTTTTTAGCGGCTATCGCTGCTGAAAAGTTCTCGGTTCGAATTTGAATGAACAATTGAAATTCCGCGTTTCCAAGTGGGCCATGAAACCGAAGCGATCGGAGATTTACGTACAGCTTCGCGCGTAGCACTGTTGTGATAATAGATATTGGTGTACGAGTACTCTTCGAGATTGGTAGTCGTAGTTGCGTCGATGACAGTAAAAACTGCTCAGAAATCATTAAATATATGTAGGTATGTTTTTCTAAGATACCACCTTTGACTGCGATTTTTGGAGGCGTTTTTCATGAATTTTTTTTGCATACAATGAATGCGCAGAAACAAAATCGGTTTTAGTCATTTATTAATGTAACTTTAATCTGTAGTTACATATTTTTTGAAACTGAAAAAGTAAAAAATAATCTCTTGTAGGTGGTGCCAAAATAAATTCCTTCGGAGAAACACCGTTAGACTGCGTGTCAAATTACTCTTACAATTTTCATCGAATTGACTTGAAACTTTGCACAATTCTTCCCCGTGGTATAATCTAATGATGTACGTAGGACTTTTGCTGTAGCGTTGTTATTTTTTTTTGGTGCACAATTTTATAAATTTTTTTACCCTAAAAAATTGACCTTTTTGTTAAAATGACCGCCATTTTCTTAAAAATCGAAATTTCGTAAAATCCCTACGTACAGCATTAAAAAATATTGTTGTTAATAGGAACATTCTTTGGTTTTTTTTCTAAGAGCCACGTACAGAGCAGAATTTGACACGCAGTCTAACGGTGTTCCTCCAAAGGAATGTATTTTGGCGCCACCTACAAGAGATTATTTTTTACTTTTTCAGTTTCAAAAAATGTGTAATTACAGATTAAGGCTACATTAATAGATGACTAAAACCGATTTTGTTTGTGCGCATTCTTTGTATGCAAAAAATTCATGAAGAAACGCCTCCAAAATCGCAGTCAAAGGTGGTATCCTGCCTTAATGTAATGGACACAAGGATAAACTACCGTTTTTAAAAAATATATATATTAAATTAAATTAAGGGTTATTCAATGTTCGACTGCGTTCATCTAAACTCTGTGACTGATTGTGAGAATGGTGGCTTTCGGAGTAGTAACCCAGCCTTGGGTCTCCACCAAGGCGAACACGAACAAAAACATTATCTCGCAAACATGTTAGCTAAAGGTGGAATCAGACGGCGCGTGAATCGGCGAGCTTGCTCGGCTCGCCCAGGTTCGGCGATCCGGCTTGGTGAGTACGACTCGACTATCCATGACCGATCAGACGGCGCGTGGATCGGCGATTCGCGCGCAAAGATCGCCGATTCACGCGCCGTTTGATTCCACCACAAGACGCTGTTCGACTCGGTGTGGACGCCAAATAACAGTGTTCGCTAACAAATGACCCTACTAATAGGCGACAAATCTTTCGGATGGTCACGGTAGACGTGGAGAGAGGGTGTTCGCGAACAAAATCCGGTGATCCACCACGCTCAAACATTTGTGGCGAACATCGGCTGTTTTCTCGTTCTTGTCCATTTTCAAACCCGTGAAACTTGGGCCTTGCTATCCCTTTCCATTGTGGGACTGCTCGTAAACAGGCGACCCTCTACGACCATTTAGAGCTGTTTCGAGACTCGAAACATTCGAGTAGCTTGAAGTTCGCACCGAGCGGGACTCGGTTTTTCGAGCCGAGCCGAGACCCGAACGGTTTCGGGTAGCTTGATTTTTTCGAGCAGCTTGAATGTGTTTCGGGTAGCTCGATTTTTTCGAGTAACTCGAATGTTTCGAGCCGCCCGAATATATTTTAGGTAGTCGACTGTATGGTGCAGTGTGACAGCTTGATGTAGCTGGAACATTTTGTAGGCACCGAATATAAATTTAGATGTATAATATATATTATACATAATACCTAAAATATATTCGGGCGGCTCGAAACATTCGAGTTACCCGAAAAAATCGAGCCACCCGAAACACATTCAAGCTGCTCGAAAAAATCGAGCTACCCGAATCCGTTCGGGTTTCGGCTCGGCTCGGATATTCGAGCCGAGCCAGGCTCGATTGTTTCGAGTCTCGAAGCAGCTCTACGACCATCCGCCGGCAGGTACTCCACAGAAATAGTATGCGTGACAAGCACGAATAAAATTTTTATATTTTTTGTTTTAATATAATGAGAATATTTCCAACGTATGGATGAGATTTTTCTAATAAAAATTAAATCAAATGCGACGCAATTAGGACAAATTTGAGTTCCGCTGATAATATAATGATTTTATAATATCAATATTTTTTTATATAAGTCGTTAATAGTTTCTCCTTATCTCCTATTACAGCACACTTCGTTGTAGGAGTATTGCAGGAACTTTGCTGCAATATTGCGTTATTGCAGGTTGCATTGCAATATTGCAGAAACAATGCTACAATATTGCCGTGCAATATTTGAGTGGCAACCTTCTTGCAATATTGCAGGAATATTGCGCACACGTTGCCACTGTAATGTTTCAGTGGCAACGATCCTACAATATTTCTGCAATATTGCACGCACATCGACGTGCAATGTTCCAGTGGCAACGATCCTACAATATTTCTGCAATATTGCGCGCACATCGACGTGCAATGTTCCAGTGGCAACGATTTTGCCGTTTCGTTGCAGAATCATTGCCGGAACGTTGCAGGACTACATATTTGTAATGTTGCCGCAACTTTGCAAAAATACACACCTGCAATATTGCAATGGCAGACATAGGTTTGAACTAGGGCTGTTCGAGTACTCGAATATTCGAGTAGCTTGAAATTCGGACCGAGCCGAGACTCGGTTTCCGAGCCGAGCCGAGTACTCGAAAAAAGCTAGCGGCTCGAAAGAACCGAGTAGCTCGAAGAAAAGCGAGAACTCGAATTTTTTCGAGCGGCTCGAATCGAACCGAGCGGCTCGAATAGAACCGAGAACTCGAATTTTTTCGAGCGGCTCGAATAGAACCGAGAACTCGAATTTTTTCGAGCGGCTCGAAGAAAACCGAGCGGGCCGAAAGAACCGAGCGGGCTAAAAGTACCGAGTGGGCCGAAAGTACCGAACAGTCCGGTGTGTCGAGTAGTTATTATTTCGACTTTATTACTCGTTAAACAGATAATATAGTACATAAGGAGGAAGTAAGATACGAGTAAAGGCGAGTCTAACTATTCTCTAACTATTGAAAAGAATCTTTCGCGTAAGTATGAATTATATAATAATATTTCTACGGAGAAGGCATAAGGGAAAACGCAAGAAGAAATATTATTATATAATTCATACTTACGCGAAAGATTCTTTTCAATAGTTAGAGAATAGTTAGACTCGCCTTTACTCGTATCTTACTTCCTCCTTATGTACTATATTATCTGTTTAACGAGTAATAAAGTCGAAATAATAACTACTCGACACACCGGACTGTTCGGTACTTTCGGCCCACTCGGTACTTTTGGCCCGCTCGGTTCTTTCGGCCCGCTCGGTTTTCTTCGAGCCGCTCGAAAAAATTCGAGTTCTCGGTTCTATTCGAGCCGCTCGAAAAAATGCGAGTTCTCGGTTCTATTCGAGCTACTCGGTTCTTTCGAGCCGCTCGCTTTTTTCGAGTACTCGGCTCGGTTCGGTTTTTCGAGCCGAGTTAGGCTCGGCTCGCTTTTTCCGAGTACTCGAACAGCTCTAGTTTGAACCTGCAACATCTCTGCAATGTTTTGGTGCAACATTGCAATCTTGCACCGCGTCATTACAGAGACATTGCTGCAATCTTATGGTGCTGCCGGGTAGTAATATCCTACAGCTTTAAACACGAATCACCACCTAACAAAAATTGTATCATCTTTTTCACGAAAATCTGTTATTGACTAGTATAAAAAAATATTGATATTATAAAACCATTATATCATCAGCGAAACTCAAATGTGTCCGAATTGCGTCGTGTTTCGTTTAATTTTTATTAGAAAAATCTCATCCATACGTTGGAAATATTCTCATTATATTAAAACAAAAAATATAAAAATTGTATTCGTGCTTGTCACGCATATTATTTCTGTGGAGTACCTGCCGGCGGATGGTCGTAGAGGGTCGCCTGTTTACGAGCAGTACCACAATGGAAAGGGATGCGTGGATCGCCAGGGATCGTCAGAAATGTTCGTTCGTTGCGTTCCTACCGACGCGAACAGTCTCGAGAAAGTTCGTACGCGGTGTTCTGTTCGTGTTCGCCGCGGTGTGGACACAACGAAAACAGGCGAAAACGTTCGCGAACAATGGTTTTGTTCGTGTTCGCCTTGGTGGAGACCCGGGGTAATATGTCACTAACGTCATAGTAATATGACGCTAGTGAGGAAATGTACAGGGTGATCCTGCCGCCACTGGACTCAAAGAGATGCCGCCTGGCACCCCGTGGCGAGGTCAACCCCCCGTGGTGCCTCTCCTAATTTTATGGATTTCGACCCTCGAAGGGGTTGGGTACCTATTAAGAAGTGCGAAATGTCCCGTTTCCGCATTTCTCATCAGATCTCTGCGAAAACGGTGCCAATCGATTCCTTATGTTTCGCCGATGAAACTAACACCAAGAACGACGCAATTCGGAGCATAATGAAGGAAATTACATGAAAAATTGATTTGCATAATTTCAAGCTAACTTCGTTGAAAATAGTCCGATTTACATGACATTTGGTATGGTTTTCATCGTAAAGACACAAGGAATCCATCGGTGTCGCTTCCATATCGATACGATAAAGAATAAAGAATTATTTTATTTCTGACACAGGTATGAATCCTCGGCCGACCGCAGCAAATTGAGGTCGGCGCTCCGCAGTCCAGGGTAAAAATGTGAAATATTCATTTCAGCGTATTTCAGGTACCCAACCCCTTCGAGGGTCGAAATCCATAAAAATAGGAGAGGCACCACGGGGGGTTGACCTCGCCACGGGGTGCCAGGCGGCATCTCTTTGAGTCCAGTGGCGGCAGGATCACCCTGTAGTGGGTTTTCAAGGGTTTCGAAAAATAAAAGAAGGGGTGACGTGATAGGGCAGAAGTGCAGGACTTTGGGAAGATGACGCAATAACTAGAATGACGATGGATAGCAGGTATGACACAGTGTTTATAATTACGTAGCGTTTGAGTAGTTGATATGAATGCATGTTTCCGGAGAAAGTAGGAGCTGAACAATATTAGATTATGCGCGAGTCATGGACAGATAACTTGTAGAAGAAAACGTTGGAACTGTAAGTTCCTTGATATTTTATTTCATCCTCCTGTGGTGGTAATAAGTAGTCTGTATATATTCTTGCGAAAGGTAGTTTAGTATGTTAAATTGATATGCTGTCTGCAGACACACCCCGCGAATAAAACTTCAGATGAGTTTTTACGAAGAAACGTTAGAACGTTGCTATTTCCTGTGATGGCTGGGCGATGCGCAAGGTGCAGTCGCTATTCGGAATTATTGACTTCACGAAGTCACCGTCAAGGAATTCTAATTATCTGCTCCACTACGTTTTACATTTGTCGAGTGTCGGACGACTGTCAATCCGAATGATTGCGTGTCGGGAATAGCGACAAGTGTGAATTACATTGGGAATTCCGATGACAGTTTCTCAAACCTGATAACCGAACGGAGCTCTACCTCTCGGCTCGTTCGGGATTAGCTATTAGCATTGACGCTCGGGTGTGTCTGATATCGTCAAGTATTATAGCCCAGTGTTTTAAAAAATGTTCAAGTGAGAATGATGAGAGCAGCTAATGCTTTAATTTTTCCACATTCTGTTAGCTAAGGTAACTTCGTTTATTCAGAGTGACACATCGTTGAATTCACTCTTTTGATCGAATGCAGAATAGGGCTGGGACTATTTGTCGAATTTTTCGGTATTCGAATATTCGAATACTTCAGTTGCTCAATTATTTGGCGAATACAATTCGAATATCCAAGTATTCGATTCCTATTCAACAAATGACCCTAAAGAACTTGATTTATAATTCACACCATACTATTCGAATACGTCAGTAATATTTAACTATTCGAATGCATCAGTAATATTTAAGTATTCGAATACATCAGTAATATTTAAGTATTCGAATACTGATATATTTATAAACTTCGAATATTTGAGTATTCGAAGTTTATTCGTAGCATTCGAATACTTGTAAAATATTCGAATATTAAATTATTCGAATAGTCCCAGCCCTAATACAGAATCGCATCGAAGAAAGTTGACACCACCATTTAAGAAGATTAACGTGACGTCAGTGTATTCGAGAACACCAAGAATAACGCTTCGGCGTAAGGTTGATCTCTCAAGAGAGGACATATTTTCTTCGCATTACTTCTTCTCTCAAGATGAATGAACACGATGGTATTTTTAGTAACAGTTCCGGTCGCATCATCTGTGCAACAATTTGAACCACGCGAGGTATTCATGAAGTGACCCATGCACGCTGGTATTCCCAAGTTAGCAAAGTTCGGCGTTACATACTTGTATGCGGTGCATCCAACGAGACAGTCGTTGAGCAATCTAAATCGCCTGAATGTCGCAGTATATTGCACGGAACTGGAACAAATATGTACCTATTCCGTGGCAGAGATTCATGTTTCTTTCAGGCTGTATCTTGGAGAATATTTCATTGCAGCTGTCGGCTTACTTGGGTGCATAGTTGTTGCACGCACCGCGATATATGTTCTTGCTTCCCTTAATATCACTATAAATACGCTTTATCGTCATTTGTTGGTAATACATCTCTATTCCGAGTTTCAGTTTCTTAAGGGGGTATTCTAGCCTGGTGTAACTGCCCGTTTTTCAACGTCATCTTCGGGAATTTATTTAACAAAAATTGTAAGTTTATACTGTTGGGAGTTTTGCCTGCATATCAAAATATGTTTCAAGTAATACTCGGAATTTTTTGAGCTTTTTTATCGCACATACACATAGATTCATTCGGTGGCGCAAGCTCCTTAAAACAAAAAATTTCCGCCGGGCGATGCTGTGGGGGCTGTTATAATCTTCTAAAATGGAAAAACTACGGTTTATGGTTGACACTATGCTTGGAATCACGGACGGGTTTCTACCCTGTAAAAAATAAATTTTAGGGAACGGATACAACAAAATTTTTAGCAAAAATCGAACATTTTTTTCAAAATGCTGTCATTCCGCAAATTTTTATTTTAAGGGGGCTCCGTTTTAGGCCAAATTTTAGGTGGGCACACGTCAATGCTGCAATGATGTATACAGATTTGATCTATTTTGATTAATGGACTTTCAAACCATTCCTGTTCCCTACAAACTATTTTCCACCGAAAACATTCCCCACGAACTAGCAATCAACATTTTTCTACCATCTCACAGTGTTCGATGAGTATAGGGAAATGGACAAAAATTAATAACTTCTCTCTGGAGTAAAATTTTTGAAAATAAATTTCATATTTGTTTATAAAAAGACTATTTTTATACATCTTTGATGTTTAAGTTTTTAAATTTTTTTTTGAATGCATGTAAGTTAAATGCGGGTAATAAGGCCCAGCAGGTAATATTACTTTTATTACATGTGAAACGTCATTCGAAGATGTTTCCGCGTCGTTGATATAACATTTACCGGTTGTAAATTCAACAACTGTTTTCCTCTGAACTTTCATTGCACGAATTATATTATTTACATCGTTTTTCTGGATTTATGTTGGGAGCCTCATCATCCAATTACTGTACAACTTCAGGTATGTATGAGTACATATGTTGGCAACGTATTCCCAGAAAATTGGTGATTTTGTAAAGTATGTACACGTTTAACATATAACCTCGAGGATGAGGAATTCACAAAATAGATAGGGAAGAGCTTCAAAGCACGTGTTTAATGACCTGCTCTACACGAAAGAAGGCCCATTTTCAATATTTTTAAAAACCTTACCATTTTCCTGCTTGTTGTTTTCATATATTATGCAAAATATCATAGTTTATAGTATAATGTTCATAGATTTCTATAAAAAAAGAGTTTTCAAAAGTATGTATAATTTTTTTTAAAAATGATGAATAATGAAAAGGGCCTTATTTTCCGCATTTACCTTGGTTCATTCATCTACGGATTCTGAAACAGTCGATAAACTTGCTTCCGTAGCACGGGCCTGAGCGGCGAACGTCTTAATAATGATTTTGACTTTTTTCTGTTTCGGGCAAATTCGGGCAGCTGAAATTGACATTAATATAAAGCTTAATGTCCCCTAAATTAATATACAAAAAATCACGGAGGTACTTTTTGGTATTTTTTTTAAAAGTCCCCTTGAAGTTGATAAACACTTAACATAAAAAATTCGTACAAATTGTTAGTATTGTAAAAAACTGACTTGGCAGTTTTGAAGGTATGACAACATTAAACACAACGTTTAATAATCAAATGAAAAGCAAAAACATTCCGCCAATGGCACGTGTTTGAAAAAATGCACCGAGATTTGGAATAAATTTCTAGTGCCATTTTTTACAACAAATAGGTAAATTCAGCAAAAGTTATGTGTAGCATTAAAACCTACGTTTCTTTATTAACATTTTAAGATACAAGAATTTGTGGATCTGCAAAAACCACGTACACCTTTTAAAGAATCCCAAAGGTCCTCGTACGGTCAGAGTGGAATAAGTGCTATCGAAATGAGCATAAGCGTCAAAGCTGCACAAGTACCAGTGGAAATACACAGCGTCACCGCAGCCAATGCAATTCACATTCCAACCTCGCCTACACACGGCACGAATTTGCCCGCATCTACAAAATGCAAACCACGGTGAAGAGCCATCGCGTGAAAAAGGCACCATTCCTGCTGCCGACATTTTGCAGAGTGCAAACGTTTCTGGCTCCTTCTTCTGCCCGCCCGAAGTGCTGGTCCTTGAGGATGAACGACAGTTTCCAACGTACGATAACGACGCGGCGGCGTTCCTGGCATCCCGTTTAATCGTCGTTGGACCGTCGGTGCTGCGTTTGGTAATAACGCGCCTGTGCCTCTGTTCTTGCACAGGCGTTACGTTTACACCATTACGGTTTTGTAGCGGGAACTGCTACGGCCCGCGGTGCTCCGTGGTACAGCTGTTTCTAGGAATTTTGAGCGCGGTGCTCGCGCGTCGAGCGATTTTCTGCGGTGATACAGTGACCGTGAGACAATTCCCTTGGTTTCGTAATGTTGTGGTTCTGTAAGTGAAGCAATATGTAACGCGGGCGGGGAAAACTATCGTTCCAGGCAGATTTTGTCTCTTTTCACTGGTGATCATTAAGGTGAATTCGGGTAATAAGGCCCAGCCGCTATTTTCTTTTCGGTGTATTGACTTTATTACATACGAAACGTCATTGGAAGAGTTTCCTTGTGGTTGATGTAACATTTGCCTGTTGTAAATTTAACTTTCATTGCTCGTAGTGTAACAATTACGTTTCGTTCTTGGATTTGTGTTGGGAGTACTCATCGTCCACTTACTGTAAAAGTGCAGGTATGTATAAGTAAGTAGGTACATACAGTAACGGACAAAAAGTTACCACTTTTTCGATCCGCTCTACCTCTAGTATTTTTCAATATCGACTCAAAACTGCAGCATGTGCCGAATATACATATTCTGATAGAGAATTGAAAACTGTATAGAACCCAGTTAAACTTGAATTTATTTAAGCTGTTAAAGCTGTTAAAAAGTTACCACTTTTGAAAATTAATAAAAATCTGATATTTCGTGAGGACACCTTCTGCTTTTAGAACGGCCTAAAAGAATGCCAAAACTGGTAGCTCCTTTGTGGGCCCCAAAAATGTGTTATCCAGTTCAATGTCACAAAATTCTTTTTTTTGTTGGTTACGTACATTGAATTTTAATTGGGTTTTATTCAGCTTTCAATTACCCATCAGAATATGTATATTAAACACATACCACAGTTCCAAGTTGATGTTAAAAAATAACAGAAATAAAGCCAACCGAAAAAGTGGTAACTATTTTGTCCGCTACTGTATATTGGCAACGTATTCCCGGAAAATTGATGATTTTGTAAAGTGCACGTTTAATATATACCCTCAAGAATGCGGAAGTGACAAAACAGATGATAAGGCCCACCGAAAGATTGAGTGGGAGCAATATTAGGAAGAGCTCCAAACCATGTGTCACTTCCAGCCCATTCCATGCATCTCCAGAGAAAACGTGGACGCCAACTCCGAAGAAAATTGGTTTTGCAACTTATGCCGAACTGAATTCCAAAGTGATATGCGTCGGTATGTCATGTGTCTCACCTGGATGCATGAGGATTGCGTTGGGCTCACACCTTGGGACAAGGATGCTTCGTTTGCCCACATTGTACACCCTAAATAGATAGGCTTAATTACCTACTCTGCACGAAACAAGGGCCATTTACAATGTTTTTAAAAACCTAACAATTTTCGTGTTCATTGTTTTCATATATTACTGAAAGTATCATAGTTTATAGTTTAACACTAGAACAACCAACGATTGACGTATACCTACTTCTACCGGAGGTGTCAAAATGACTTGTTTATTATCTTAACAAGTCATTTAAGAACAGACATAGGATTTTATTGCGTTTTTCTTCACAAACAAACGAAGATCAAAACTATTTTACAGAATTAATGATTTCCATATTTTAGAAAAAGTCATCCAAAATTTTAGAAAACGAAATGTACTGGAAATGAGTAATGATTATAAGAAATGCCAAACAAGTCATTTTAACCTCCCTTGGTAGATTTAGTGTTAATGTTCATAGATTTCTATAAAATAAAGAGTTCCCAAAAATACAATAATTTTTTTTTTAAATTATGGATCCTCAAGTGGGCCTTATTACCCGCACTTACCTTGCAATTAGTGAATTATGAATTTGCAGATATTTAAATTCAATTATTCTTGGACTTTAAAGCAGAGAGTCTTTGAGATAAGTAATTCCTCTTTGCAGGATTTTTATTGTACGTACACACAGGGTTTTCATTTAAAAGATATATACGCTCATCGACCTTCGTCACAGCCCATACAGCACACTTCGTTGCTGGAGTATTGCAGGAACGTTGCTGCAATATTGCGTTATTGCAGGTTGCATTGCAATATTGCTGGAACAATGCTACAATATTGCCGAGCAATATTTGAGTGGCAACGTTCTTGCAATATTGCAGGAATATTGCGCACACGTTGCCACTGCAATGTTCCAGTGGCAACGATCCTACAATATTTCTGCAATATTGCGCGCACATCGACGTGCAATGTTCCAGTGGCAACGATTTTGCCGTTTCGTTGCAGAATCATTGCCGGAACGTTGCAGGACTACATATTTGTAATGTTGCCGCAACTTTGCAAAAATACACACCTGCAATATTGCGAAGGCGGACACAGGATTGACCCTGCAACATCTCTGTAATGTTCTGGTGCAACAAAACCCTTTTTAGAGGCCCTTTTGAGAGGCCCTTTTTAGAGTATGCGTCTGTGATTTGGTCTCCTCATCAAGCGTACCTAATTGGCGCACTCGAAAGAGTGCAGCATAAGTTTCTGCGGTTTGCGTCTTTTCGCCTCGGGCATCCCATGCATAGATTTGATCATGACTATGGGCCGTCAATGCGTACATTCAGATTCGTATCAATGCGGCAGCGCTTAGTGTTAGCCGATCTAACATTACTTTTTAAAATTCTTAATGAGCACATAAACTGTCCCCAATTATTGGGGTTAATCAGCTTCGGTATATTGCCCAGGCCGTTACGAAATGGTCCGCTGTTCCGAGCCAAATTCTACAGAACCAACCTCCACCTTAGGGACCCTGTGTCTAGAATTTGTTTGAGGGGGAACGAGATAGCAGACAGTATTAGCCTCTTTGGCACCTCCATCGAAGTTTTCAAGCGATCGCACAGTGGCGAAATTCGCCGAAAAGCTGGCCAAAAATCAGAATGTAAAAGTTTTAAATTTGCTAAATCCAATTAGTGCGATTTATTTATGACATATTTGTGCATAATTTCTTACTAATGTAAATATATAAACTGCAGCCCTTGCTGAGATGTGTCAGTTCAAAGTTGACGCTTGAAATTTAAAGGTCTACTTTGAGATTTATTTTCAGATTATCGAGTCCAGCTATCAAAATAAACATTATATATTGTGGTGTAGTATCATATACACTATTATTGTCTTAAATGTGAAGTCTGTAAAAGATCTTATAAACAAGTACTGAAAGCATATTCATTTTTTGTTTATTCTTAAGCAAAAAGTTACAACTCAAGCGAGCTCAAGCACCATTCTTTTTTTTAAATGAAAGCTCAAGGTATGCACTTTAAGACCCCGTTGCAGTTTTTTGCAACAAATTGCCATTTTGGCAAATATTCTCATTTTTCTGTACACTGATACGAGTATAATTTCCGATCCATTCAGTCTTTGCATATACACGAGTCACTAAATATGTATAGCGACGTTATCCGTGCTTTCCCCAAAACAACTGCAACGCGTCCGTAAGCCAGGTATGATCATAAAATTGATTCCAAGCAATTGCTGGCATAACGCAGATGCCGATGCGTCCTTATGGTCGAAAAAATCGGCATCCAGGTATTCACGACCATGTTGCCAAGCGGCAACATTGGCTTTTATTTTAAAGAACCTGGGTTTTCCCACTGAAAGGAAAATCTAATTCTTGGGGCTAACTACGTCCATCATCAAGGGCCACAAGTCAGTCTAGCGAGAATCTCGATAGAAATTAGCAACACGTAGCGCGGTGGCAAAGTATTACGTTGAAAAGCATCTTGTTGATCATCAGTGCTATGTACCAAATGTTTGTATAAATATATATGTATAAGTATGCAATATAATAATGTTAAAATATATACAAATATTAATGTTTCAGTAATGACTGCGTAATTAATTGACTAAAAACTACAAACCACAATACTTTTAATATTTTCAATAATATAATTATAATTAAAACAACAAATTAAACATTAAACGTTAAAAAATTATACTTTTAGCTTCTTAGAGTTATATTACAATAAAATATTTTAATAATTTGCACGGGAATTGCAGATTCATTTTTGGCCAGCTTTTCGGCCAAATTCGCCACTGTGGATCGGTGGTATCTACTTTCTGTACGCCGCAATGAATCGCTTGGGGGTTTTACCTCCAGGCTTGCCTGGTTGATGTTTTTGTTCTGTCTTTTTGTTTTCTCTATACTCTTTGTTAACCTGTGTATTTAGTCTGTATACTATATATTCTCTATACTCTTTGTTAACCTCTGTATCTAGTCTGTATACTATGGATTATACTTCTGTTGTTCATATTGGGCTTAGGCCCGTACAATAAATAAATAAATAAAAATAAATAAATAAACATTGCAATCTTGCACCGCGTCATTGCAGAGACGTTGCTGCAATGTTGTGGTGCTGTGTGGGAGCCTGCGTTAAACATTCCACCTCCGGCCATTACGATTCAGCACCAGACTGCTTCCAGTTACATCGTCGATTTCCGTCATTTGCAATTTGAAACCCTCCGCTTGAAACTTCTCATATTAATCAGCCCCCCAATTGCCCTGATTGCCCCTTAATTAGAGGACAATCATCGAGCTCTTAAATCAATATTTTTTAATCAACGCAGCACGCCGGCAAAGTGTAATTATCCTCTCTAATTACACTATTGCAACGGTTACGAGGCAATCAGCGTGCGCGCGGATCGTCGATCAGGCTCAAGTGCCTTCCGACGATCATCGATTCTTTCCCGAGCAGTCATAATTCCTTGCCCCGAGCTTACCCAACCGCCGGGCGACAGGGACCCTCCTCTGTTCGCTTCTTTCCTCGACTTTCGCGTCGGGATAATCGAATTCCGCGCATAACTCGAGCCAATTGCGACGAGATTCCGTTTCTCGACAGGCCGCATGAAATTCGTGCCACAGAGAGGACGAGTACGACAGAGCGAGAAAGAGGGCCCAGGGAGACGTTGTAAAAGCGAGTACGCCCCAAGACTGGATGCTTCCCGGAGACTGAAAACGGAATTTCCGTTTAAGACGGTCGCGCGTGTTTTATGAGCTCCGCGAAAATCGGTCGTTGCTATTCACGCGCTCCTCGCCAGGCATCCTATCGCATTACACAAGTAAAACGTTCAGATTTCCGTGACGATCGGATTTCTTGGCCAAAGTGCCGATCGATTACGAGACACCTACGAAACTCAGGCAGGTAAGGGTGCCTGGCTGCTCCTCGACCTCCTTCGACAACGTGCCAGCCGAAAAATTCGGAGCAAAATTACAGCGCGCTGGATCGATGCGGGACACACGGAGGATCCTCATCTCCATCACAGAAATCACGTTTGAAAGACGGCAGGAAAGACCCACCACCTTTATCAGAAAGAGCAAGAACTTTTGCAGACATTTTATTAAAATCTGAATCGAGATTGTGTCTGGAAGATATCTCCGATTCAATAACCAATTCGTTAAAATTGCCAACCCGGCCAATAATCCCCCCGCATTCCCACCCCCTGATCCTATTATCATTCATCTGCTGTTCCATCTACACCCGCGGCAGAATTAATTTGGAAAAGATAAAGTACAGAAGATTAAATCCGTCGGAGGAACGAGGTACATACCGTCCATCTCTCGGCGTTGTTCATAAAACACCGCGCCAGTAGTATAAGCACTTTATGATCGGCCGCGTCGCGCGGCGCAGCGAAAATTCGAAATCGAATCTCGGCGCGCCGCGAAAAACCGGTACAGAATCCGCGCGGGCGAGAAAAAGAGGGCGTAGAAAAAGAAGGAGCGGCTGACTAAATTACACGCCGACCGTCCAATCGAATTAAAAATGCAATTACTCGCGGCCCCTGGTGCCCTCGGCGAATAATGTTCCCGATGATCCGGTCGTAGGGCGATTTTCCATCGGAGGCCTTCGAAAACCGAGGATCACGGTTCCATTTAACGTTCGCGCGTGCCGTTTGAAGAGATCCGCTTTTACCCGTGATTCCTCTACCACCGTTCGACCGATTCGTTGCTTAACTTTTCGCCAAACCCACCTGCAGACTCTGCTCCGGCACTTTCCCGGCATCTCCTTACAGTTGGGGAATCACGAATGCACTGGTCTGTTCGGTCGATCGCGAGCCTCTTCTGCCGGCTGGAACGCTTCGTTTATTCACCCTTTCGCGGAAGCTTCCCATTTTCCCAATTTTTCCCCACTTTCCTGGCCGCTCTATCCTTTTCCAGCCGCTCGTCTCCCTTCTCGTTCTTTGCCCCTTTTTACGTTGCTGCTTTATACCCGCCACTTTATCGCCGACTTTATCCGAGATCCCCGCTCCGAGGGAATGAAGACGAAGCGTTCGTCGCCGGATTATTATGCGAATCGTGGCAGGGAACGGCCCCGTAACGCCACGTCGTGTTACACATCCCCGTTGCCCGTGTTATCACTCTCGAAATGGCGGAAAAAATTTCAAGTAGCCCTAGAGCTGCAGCGTACGGGAGGCAGCATCGACAGGAGGGTGCTTGAAAAACGACGCCGCGCCGCTGATGTTTCTCGCTTTCACGAGATTTTATTTCCTTTCGGCACCGGCGAACGGAGAGCGATCCGCGGACGCGGTGGATACGGGCGAGTGGGACGTTTTATTAACAGGCCTGGAGCATTTACAGGAACAACTGTTCGCGAGCTCAGCCATTCTAGAAATTAAGTACCAATGCTATATTAGTCCAGTGAAATTAGACGAAAATCTGCTCAATCTGCGGAATAATTCCCACCAAGCTAAACTTTGGTATGAACCTTTATTTGGTCGTTTTAAACAATATGTCAAAAGCCCCCATCGATCCGACTGCCGCTACAAATTTTACAGGGGGTTGAAAGAAAAGAAAACTGTTTTTCACGAATATTTCGTTATCTAGCAGTTTTGCGACAAAAATAGTTATTGTACAATTTCTAGCCTAGGAAATTCTCTACCAAAAAGGTCCAATGAGTTTTTTTCGTAGGAGTAACCATTTTCGTGTATGTCGGGTTACCAAGTTTCAACCCCCATACATTTGACAAGGGAAGATCCCGAACACTGAAATTCATAAAATTATGAAACTCTGTAAATCTGTAGGGGAAGTCCTCCTGAGTACAACGCAATTTCGTTTGCTGCCCAAATTCACTCCATAGGGGTGCAATTGACCCCTGAAATTTTTTTACTTTGTATTATTACTCGCAAACTGTAGCACATAGAAAAAAAGTGTTCAGGAAAAAGTTACTTCTTTTAATTAGGAGTATCATTTGGTAAGTTATAGTTCTAACACTTCTTACGGTTCGCGAGTTATAACATAAAATCGAAAAAAGAAACGGATTTTCAGGAGTCAATTTCACCCCCCTAGTGTGAATTTGGGCAGCAAACGAAATTGCGTTGTACTCAGGAGGACTTCCCCTACATATTTACAGTTTCATAATTTCATGAATTTCAGTGTTCGGAATCTTCCCTTGTCAAATGTATGGGGGTTGAAACTTGGTGACCCGACATACACGAAAATGGTTACTCCTACGAAAAAAACTCATAGAACCTTTTTGGTAGAGAATTTCCTAGGCTAGAAATTGTATATTAACTATTTTTGTTGCAATACTGCTTGATAACGAGATATTCGCAAAAAACTGTTGTTTTTTTCAACCCTCTGTAAAATTTTTAGCGGCAGTTGGATCGATGGGGACTTTTGACATATTGTTTAAAACGACCAAATAAAGGTTCATACCAAAATTTAGCTTGCTGGGAATTATTCCGAAGACAGATCCCAATTTCACTGGACTATATGACGAATATTCATTTCTGACGTTTAGTTTCTTCTTCCGACTTATGTACTAACTTCCACAGTTCTAGGCAGTGTTGCCAACTCAGATTTTTGAAAATCCGTAGAGAAAAGTTCAACATTCCGTAGAATTCCGTAGATCCCCCCTTTGAAAAATCCGTTGATCTACGGATTTTCTAGATAAGTGTTAATTATTACATGTATGAAAGAAGCTATAGTTCCCTTGCTCATGGAAACCGTCCTTTCCCAAATCCTTTCTAAAAATTTTATATTTTGACCCTCCCCTAGCATCCTCAAAAAAATGATTAGCACAACAAACATTCACGAATTACGAAAAAAGTTCACGTGCAAAAGTTGCAAAATCGACTTTCACTGATTCCACTTCAGTACAAGAGCTTTTCCCAAAAATAATGTTTCCCCTAAAGTCGTTTTCGCCAAAGACTTTTGTCCCGACGTAAATTCACGAAATAGAATTAAAAAAGTTCACATGCAAAGATTCTGAAATCAACTTTGCTAATTCCTATTGTACTCATTCAAAATGCAGGGTAGTAGAACTAGAAAATAATAGCTTGAATTCCAGCGATTAAGAAAAAGGTAAAAAATTTGTAGATTTCAGTTTACAATCCGTAGATCCGTAGATAAAGTAAAAAATCCGTAGATCTACGGATAAATCCGTAGGATTGGTAACACTGGTTCTAGGGTTCCAATATTTTAGTCTTCGATAGCTACCGCTTTGTGTCCCAAGATCAGTGTTCCAGTATTTTGTGACGTCCCGGCCCCACCACGGTATCGCGACTTAGTGTCGACGAGCGCCACCAGAGGACTAATCTTCTCGCTAGTCCTAATTCCCAATCTCCTTTCATATATATACAAGTTCCAAATTATGTCCTCTGTGTCCCCGTGTGGGTCTACGGCAGGGCCGGCTTTAGCATACTTGGCACCCCCGGGCAAGATTATCATGGCGTCCCTCCAAGGGCACGAAAATCAATTAGCAGAACGGATATAAATGAATAAACGCATACAGCGGCGCCCTTACAAATTTGGCGCCCCGGGCGGTCGCCCTGGCTGTCACCCTCCTTAAAGCCGGCCCTGGTCTAGAGCAAGGGCCGTCAGCTGTAGCCCTACTGATGAGTCTGGTCATGACGAAACGGTCAAGACGAAACGCACCTCTTCTTTTCCTCCTCGATCCTCCAACGCCAATCCACCCGCCCCCGCACAGTTACTCCAAAAAGCGTAACCGGCCTTAGGGATTACGGTTACGCCGGAGGCGACGGGGCAAGATCCCTCTTTACTTTCCGGAATCAATAAAAAATCACCATCTCGAATTCTGGACGTGACAATTTCATAAACATTGTAATTGAATGTTATTCGCGAACTAGCGTGATTTTAGCCCATAGAATGATCGTCACAATTACTTGGTTCGAGTTATACCGAGAATTTAAATGCAGCGCAGATTTCGGCGGAAGGAAACTCCCGCGGCATTTTTGCGTGACATACATTTCATACCCGGCAAACTTTCCCTTGCGGTAGGTATATTTATAACGCATGAAACGGTTCTCCCGGCGCCACGCCGAGGACACATTTCGTTCACACTAAACAAAAGCCTCTGTAACAGGATCTATATAGTTCCGGGTATCGATTATGTGCCGCAGCCGTGAACGGTGCAGTAACGTAACTAGAGGGGGGAGGCTTCGACAAAAGTTCCGCCTTTCGGACCGCTTGCGAAAGTTTAGCGTACAATTACGAGGGCCAAATTGACGTTGTCGTTGTTCCGCACAGAGAAACCTTTGGCGCGGATTTCGATACGCCGTGAGAGCATGGTCTGCAATTTCCTTCTTTCGGGATCATTGGGAAATCTACGCTGTGTAACGATTTTTACCGGAACATCTGATAATAAGGTTGCCAGCAAGGATAAAAAGGACGCCTGCGTTAAGCTCTGGTATTTCTTCACAATTTCGTTTCGACTTCCGCGCGAAATTAATGGAATCTGAAAGACACTCGCTAATTAAAAGTTCCGCAAAAGGACATGGAATTCATAGTGTCGGGTAAACAATAGGAAACGAAAATATAGTAAAACAAGAAGCAGGCAGCTGAAAAAAAAAGAGAAGTACGAGGGAATGAATGGAACGAGCCAAGGACAATGAAGAAACAATGGGGCTGAAGTGAACTTTCGAAGAAAAAGGAAGGTTTTGTGCGCGTTCCATTTTCATGCGAACAAAAATACACGACCACGAATCGCAAAGCTAATCGATCGGAGCTCGAGGCAAGATAGAACCAGAATTACTCTGCTCCTGTGAAATGGCTTTAAATTCAGGTTATCGCAACGATATAGCCACGTACGTAGGTCATGTAAAATTTGAAATCATTTAATTTCACATTTTCCCATACAGCACACTTCGTTGCAGGAGTATTGCAGGAACGTTGATGCAATATTGCGTTATTGCAGGAACGTTGATGCAATATTGCGTTATTGCAGGTTGCATTGCAATATTGCAGGAACAATGCTACAATATTGCCGTGCAATATTTGAGTGGCAACGTTCTTGCAATATTGCAGGAATATTGCGCGCACGTTGCCACTGCAATGTTCCAGTGGCAACGATCCTACAATATTTCTGCAATATTGCGCACACATTGACGCCCATTGTTACAGTAGCAACGCTCCAACAACATTCTGTAATATTGCGCACACGTTGCCACTGCAATGTTCCAGTGGCAACGATCCTACAATATTTCTGCAATATTGCGCGCACATCGACGTGCAATGTTCTAGTGGCAACGATCCTACAATATTTCTGCAATATTGCGCGCACATCGACGTGCAATGTTCCAGTGACAACGATTTTGCCGTTTCGTTGCAGAATCGTTGCCGGAACGTTACAGGACTACATATTTATAATGTTGCCGCAACTTTGCAAAAATACACACCTGCAATATTACGAAGGCGGACATAGGTTTGAACCTGCAACATCTCTGCAATATTTTGGTGCAACATTGCAATCTTGCACCGCGTCGTTGCAGAGACGTTGCTGCAATGTTATGGTGCTGTGTGGGTTCCTGAAGTGTCTCGAAACAAAAAATGCTGGGCCACATAATTCTTTATTGTTATCGTGCAATGGAAGCTGGGACACGCGTATTAATTATTTGGTACATTTGGCAGGGATTCAGTTTCATTTTAAATATCCGGTCTTCTAACAAAGTTTGAACACCAAAATGAGGACACCAATATCTATAGGATTTTGGTGGGAGGAGAGAATAAATAAAGATCTGCGAGAATGTGGACGTTTGTTTTTCCTTCGGGTCCCGGACTCTTGCGTGTTCCCTTTCAATTTTCTTGTTTTCGCAGTAAAACCACATCTTTATGCTCCCGAAGTTATGGAATAGTCCACCGTGCACCCAACGACCTGAATTAGAGCACGATTCAGATAAATCATTCGCGAAATATCCGGAGTCAAAGTACGAGATCGTGCTGCCCCTTTTAACCGTGAGCCCGCTTTTCGAACGAGCAGTTGTTCGAATTAATGGCCATGACGAACGACGCAAGTTCGTGGATCCATCTTGAAAAAGGGGGGTGCACCTTGCTCGCAGGCCATGCAATCATTGTAGGCTGCTCGTCGATCAATTTAACGAGTGTGTCTATGGGGGAACATGCAACGGCCAACTTGCACAGTGAAAATATTTCAAAGTTTCTAAATGATTCCTACTTCCGTTATATACATTTCCACGCGGAATCACATAATCCTCACGATACAGATGTTATTGCGAGTAGAGACGGTGGTTTTTCGTGAAAACCCTTTGCTATACTTTGCACAAAATCATCATCGAATCTTGAAATATAGAAAATAAATTCGCCTCGATATTAACCCTTCGTGGCCTCACGGGGTGTGTCGCACCCTAGGCAATTTTCTTCCAGAAATATACGTCTTTGGCAATATTTGTGTAAATTTTTAGACCTTAATATTAAAATTTAAGAATTTGGTAAATTTTAACCAAAAAATCGCCTTTGTCACAATTATTCTTTTAACTACAAATTTCATCATATCAAAATTAACATTTCAAGAAAAACAAAGTATCAGAATAAAATATATAGAAGTAAAAGAATTACAATTATCGATCAAAAGTTAAAAGGTTCAAAAACACGAAAATGGTAACTCAAAAATATCGCTGGGGTACAGTGACCCCCATGTGACCAATTCGTGACTATAAGAATAAGGTGTGAACCACGAAGAGTTAATAGCCTCCAACGCAAAACACAATGTGAGAAAGAATAAAAATTCTTTAAATTTAAAATTGTTTAAAAATTTCTGAATCTACGATTACGAATTCCAATATTTCGCCCCAAGAGACCGAAGCAAGTGCATTGGCAAGCAAACCACATATATTACAAACTCTTCTCAAAGGTGATGAAGAAAAAACGTGAAATTGTTTAGATGTTCAAATATTATAACAACACAATGCCCGAGGGCTTCAAACGTTATTAAGAGCGTGCGTTTATCTGCCTCGGGTTATCATCCTCTCAAAGGGTCTCATGCAAAGTGTGCCAGCATAAAACTAACAGGGCCACGAAAAAGCTATGTATATCTCGATGAAAGTTTGGTAGTATGATGCAAGAACGAACGGCAATTGCAAAATAAAAAAATAATGCCCCGGATGCACGATTACGAATACAATCAATACAAGACCGAAATTGCATAAGGAATGGTGCTTTTAAAGTAACCTTTGTAAAGTGATGCACCGACACACGCAAGCGCGGAGATGCATTTCGGAAAATACGTTCAGTGGAAACCTGTTGTAAATATGTAGAACGTAAGAGGTCTTTGAAACAATGTATCTTCGCCTCAAACGGATGGTGGAGTGCGGGCTGGGAAGCTGCCGTGTGTTTTATTACGAGAAAAATTGCGATCCTATTTGTGTCCTGAGCCTGAAGACGCCTTTAGGGGGAGGATCACGTGAATGGAGCACCGAGTGGAACAAGGGTAAAGAACGATGACTGAAGCCCCAACTTTGCCCGCTGGCAACCATGGGACAATGAGCTTTTCTCCTTCCCCCGCGGTCTTTATTAAAACCTGAAAATACGAACGAGAATCGTGCTCTCGTCGATGTTCGACGTTATTCCTGTTAGCAATTAAAGCTTTGTGACAAATATTGAATTCTCGCCATATCAGTGTTTCACTATCGTTTACACGATTTCCTAAGTTCTTAGAGCGAATTGACGCTTCTTAACGAACGTTTGTTTCGGACTTTTTGACCAACGTGCTCTGCGAGCTGGCGATAGGGTCGATTGAGTTACGAGCAATTCTGCCCACGCTTTCGTCCTACGTTGTTGGCCATGCAGCGTTTAATTAAACAACAATGGCCCGTGAATCAGCTGCATTCCCCGCTTAGTACGAGCAGGAAACTATTAAAGGTTTGAAACTGGAACACACGCTGAGTAATACTGTCGATACATTGATAATCATTGCTGGCGCAGCAATGAAACAGTTTCTTAGTTATATATTATGTAATTATATAATCACTTTTGGGAGCGAGGAAATTTTTCACCCGCGCCGGACGTAGACTTTTAAATTGGATAGATATTTGGAAGAATTGGGATGTTCGTTTCACCAGAAATTTCTGTGGAAACATTCTGGAGGACCATAGTCTGATTAAAAGGTATACGTACAAGTGCTCTTTTCATTGGAAAAGTTCCAGGTAAGCCATACAGCAAATATAGCAATCTAGAGGTTTCATATTTTCTCAGAGTTTCGTATATAACCCTTAACGAATTAACCTGCGACGCTATTTATATCTTGATACAATGAAACAATTCCTGAGCTTACGTTTATCGTACGACGTTCTATGGGGTCATGGGACGTGAACAGAATTCCCAATTGTATATCTTTCGACTGGGCCGGAATCCCCAGATTTAAGGAATCGAAAGGGAAGTCAGGGGGATTTAGAAATACAAAGAAGGGAGAGGAAGAAACAGTCGAAAAAGTAGGAAGGGAGAACGAAAGATACTAGGTTGGAAATTGAGTTGATCGTTGATTTAACATTGCAAACATCGAAGAAAGAATGTCAATGATGTTTCTTGTTTAGTTCAATGAGAATGTGAAAAATGAAGAACGTAGTTGACAGGTTTGTTAATTAATTTTATAATTTTTTTTTATATAAAGAAACTTCATATTAAAAATCAAGATTACACCTTGTTGTGAACAAATTAAGCTGTATTCTCTTCAAAAAGAAATTTGACATCTTAAGAAATGGTGCCATAGCAGCCCCTTCTCTCAATGTGTCCTCACAGTTATAGCATTTGGGTACCGAAAATATCTCAGAGATTAGTGGACTGATTTGAATACAATTTTGCACGAATTTCTTTTTGAACAGAATACAGCTTAATTTGTACACAACAAGGTGTGTATCTTGATTTTTAAATATCACGTTTCTATATTTATTTATTGTTTGTAAACGGGAAAGGTTTCCCTTTAGTGTACAGGAGTAAGAGGGTGCATATTACAACAGAAAAAAAATTTTAAAAAGTTTAAGACAAGTGACGCAGGGTACATAAAATAATTTGCCTGAGAAGTTCCGGTAATCGAAGTAATCGCGTTAGTAAAATGCAGAGCTAAGAATAGAGAAAAGCTGATGCATATCACAGTACATTATTCAGAATCTTCCGATCACGTTTGTGTGCAGAATGAGATATGGCGGAAAGATCAAAAGAACTGGTATAATTATTAGCTAAGCAATTTAGAAGAAGTGGTATAAAACAGTCTTGCATCCCTAAAGGCGGAATATGAAAATTAATAGAACACAATATCTGTGGACAGTTAACCAGACCATTCACGATATTGTGAATAAAAAGTAAATCAGATACAATTCTGCGGACTTGTAAAGTAGGAATGTTAAGAGATTGCATGACCAGTTTTATATGCAGCATATCTCAGGAATCTACAGGGTGTCCGCGGGAAGACTGAACAGCTGAACATCTCCTAAAGTATTGGAGATAAAAAATTTAAAAAATATGGACTTGCATGGTTTGATGGGGCTAATTTATTAGCGCAAACGAATTTTTTTTCGATTATTATTTTAAAAGATACGATGGTCAAGTTCGGGTTTTAAATGGCACTACGTTTTTTGAAGAGGTAGTTGATAGTGCGTTCCAAGACAAATTCAATAAGCATTAATGTATACACTTGATCTCCACTGATTTTTTAGATATTGCGCTTGCAAATTTACTGATTTTCACTGGAAGAAAACCCGCTGAAGTAGCAAGGACCGGGGTCGGTCTTGCTGGCGCCACGGGGGGCCTTGCCTGTTGAAACAGATACCTACCTGCCAAAGGTCTACGCCAGGCCCAAAGGCTGGACAATTCTATTCCGTCAGAAATGCTACTTAGGTAGGTACATCTGCGGTATCGAGAAGCGCACCGTTACTTTTATTTCGCACTTGCTTCTACGCTCGGATGGCCGGTTCTTTTGGGAGGGATGCAAATCCGATTGGTTCTAATACAATCTGCTCCCTATGGTTGAAATTTAGTCTAGCAACTTTCACACCTCCTAACCTAACCAATCGAACTTGCATCCCTCCCAAAAGAACCGACCATCCGAGCGTAGAAGCAAGTGCGAAATAAAAGTAACGGTGCGCTTCTCGATACCGCAGATGTACCTACCTAAGTAGCATTTCTGACGGAAATGAATTGTCCAGCCTTTGGGCCTGGCGTAGACCTTTGGCAGGTAGGTATCTGTTTCAACAGGCAAGGCCCCCCGTGGCGCCAGCAAGACCGACCCCGGTCCTTGCTATTTCAGCGGGTTTTCTTCCAGTGAAAATCAGTAAATTTGCAAGCGCAATATCTCAAAAACCAGTGGAAATCAAGTGTATACATTAATGCTTATTGAATTTGTCTTGAAACGCACTATCAACTCATCTCTTCAAAAATCGTAGTGCCATTTTAAAAACCGAACTTAACCATCGTATCTTTTAAAATAATAATCGAAAAAAAATTCGTCTGCGCTAATAAATTAGCCCCATCAAACCATGCAAGTCCGTATTTTTTTAAATTTTTTATCTCCAATACTTTAGGAGATATTCAGCTGTCCAGTCTTCCCGCGGACACCCTGTATGTTGTATCTTTTCCAGGAGATAAATATATTTGGAATGCTGGGGTTTATATAAAATAGTCACAAAAATGGCCCTATTTTCCGACCTATCAAGGGTATGTAGCCCCTTAACGAGCTTTGCCCGAATAGTTAACGAGTAATGTTCCGCGAACTGCTGGGACATGTTCGTAACTCGTGTCAAGGAACCCTATGGAGTATACCTATATGTACCGCGGTAGTTTTAGATGTTTGTTTAACCTTGAATTTGATTAACCACGGTTAACTTGGTCCCCGAGTAGTCTCGTTCCATCGAGACGCCGCTACAATTTTGTCGTTAATTCGGGGAAAGTTAAACGGACCGTTAAACGACGCTGTAATTACGGTGGATCCTGAACAGCAATTGGAACTTTTGAGGAACGTGTCGAAACTTATAAACGCCGCAACAGAATATCTAATATCGTTCATTTGTAATGTATTCTTTGAGATACCTACTGGAACGCTGAATTCGTTGATTTGTTTGAGGAATTTACAGACAGGCGAGGAAAAACTGCAGCAGTCAATTCCCATTTTCAAACACCTGATTTATTGCGAATAGGTAACTGCTAACTCGAAAATGTCTGCTCTGCACCCCGTGGGAACTGTTTGAAGCTGTCTGAATTTAATTTCTTGGCGCAAATACCACCATCTCAAAAACCGAAACCACCCCCCATTAGCCCAGCAATGATGTTAAAATATGGGGAAAGACAGAGGAAGGTCCTTTTTCCCTGTTCTTCCTTACGAATTCACCGCGAACTTTATAACAGGCAGCGGTGAAACGCAGAGAAATATTTACCTTTAAAATTCCGGTAGATTAACTTTTCGAGTTTGTGCCACATTTATTACCGAGTGCGGCTTGCGCATCAGTGGATACTTAAAAACAGAATCGCAAAGTACTTTTGCAGGTCTCGCTAGGCTGAAATATATTCGAGATTTTGCGTGGATATTACGAGCTGGATATTTCAAAAGTTTTGTAAATGCTTCTCTGCCATTTCGGGCTTAAAATGAAATTCCAGGCCGACATTTTTAGCCGTGTCTGGGGATCCCATAGCTTCGGCACGACGTAGTAGTACGAGGGAACTATTACAAATAACATATGTTAAATATAAAATGCACGAAGATTAAAAACTAGCATCTATATTCACTGGTGTCCTACAAATTTCAAATTAAAATTAGTAGGACGAGGTATGGACTGGGTCAGGATTGGGTCAGGACTGAGTTGAGCGAACCGAGATTAAAAGGATGTGGAATCTCAGTCGATGCTCGACGGTTAAGGGATTAATAGCCATCGTGCCGCGTCTGGCTTTGCATTTTTTTTTCCACTGATCGAGGAGGCAACGCGACGCTGGCGGAAACGAGAGTCGGCGATTGGTGCGGGCACGATACCAGCAGCCAGCGTGTTCTTGTTCGAAATAAAGCTAACCTTGGCCTCTTGGCTCGATTCGACGATGAGATAACTGCCGCACCGATGCGCGTCCTGTCGCATCTGTCGATATACATGCAAACGTTACATCGAAATGTGCAACTCGGGCCAGTAACTGCATCGAGAGACCGGGGCGACACGAATTCCTCTGGACGCTCCAAGCACCGATCGAACACAATTTTATCGGTTCACATTGTCGCATAAACGACGGATTAAAATTGTTTGGCTGCCGATTGACACGCTTAATACCGCTTCAGTCCAGTGGAAAATGGGCCAATAAAGTTTGCGTATGTTGTTGCGTGCTCTACTGCCGGTTTCCTGTATAATACAAGTGGCTATTGTGCAAATTGCGTTACACGTGTGTACGTGGCGTATCGTGGAATGAATGTGTATCACTTTGGACTCTCTGATTGATAGAAATGAGAATGGTAGAAATTAGTCAATTCTGGACCTGCCTGGCAACGAAAGGTTTTTACCGAACATGTTTCGGCAGGTCTTAAGTAATCCGAAATGCATAATTATTTACCCTGGAGGCGATGGGAAAGTTATAAGTAACAAGCGAATATTAAAAGAAATATTTTTTCGAAAATTGTTTCTACAGACACAGTAAGATGCAAAAGTGAATACACTCCCTTGAAAACAGAATAACTTTTTTAAAATGGGTCCAACCGACTTGAGGTTTTTTGAGAAGGTTTTCCAAAAAATTGCAATTAGTCGGAATAGCAAAAAAATAATAATGAAGGTCGCTTTTTCAACATTTTTATCCGAACCTGTAATCAAAATTTAAAAAACCCTCTTTGGCCATTGAAGGAATTTGTATACATGCCTAAAATTTCATCAAAATCGGTTAAGGTTGCACTGAGCTACAAACGGGAATTTCGCTGATTGCGAAATTCCCGAAATCAGCGATTTTCGACCTTATTTGCGATCTTCCAGCGTTTGTAGCTCAGAGCAACGTTACTCGATGTTGATGAAATTTTAGTCATGTATACAAATTACTTCAAATTGCCAAAGAGGGTTTTTTGAATTTTCATTACAGGCTCAGATAAAAAGTTTAAAAAAGCGACCTTTACTATTTTTTTTTTTTGCTATTCCGACCAATTGCAATTTTTTTCACAACCACGAAACACGTCACGTAGTAAACTAATCCTTCTACCTTCTCAAAAAACCTCAAACCGGTTGGATCCACTTTAAACTATTCTGTTTTCAAGGGAGTGTATTCACTTTTGCATCTTACTGTATATAGACCAACTCAAACGGTGTTTCTTATTATTCTTCTGGGAAATATTGTGTATTACATTATGAATAAACGAAGCCTGGGAAATACCGTCCCTGCCATTTCCATGGCGATGGGATTTCAAGGAAATAGTTCGAATTCCAGGAAACATATGAAACAAGAAGTTAAATTTCTCGGTCCCCTGGAAGACAGCTAATTGTACAGCTGTTGTAGAATATTGTCTTCAGGAGGAAGGACGACAGCATCGTTAGAGTCGAAAGTTTCGTGGAAGAAAACTTCTGAAAAGGTCTTAGGTCTGACATCACGGGGAGCCTCTTTTGTTTCCAAAGGGTGACGAAATTTCCGAGCGCCGTTTGCATCCAACACACAGTGTTTACCAGACAGCAACACAAGGAGTAGACTGTTCCCTTTCAGAAATGCACTCGTTTCGTGGGGACTCAGGTGAACTGTTTAAAGCCCCTTCTCGAATAACACTTCATGCACGCGACAAGTGTCTGGCAAAGGAGATAACTGAAAATACATCAAGTGGCTGTTCGCAGGAATTAACGAGAGAGAGCTGATTTCCCTGAGAAGGCCAGTGAATTTCCGCCGGAATTTTGAGCGCAAAGTGCACGCGAGGTAACGAGAGGAGGAAAACAGGTCAAAGAGCGCAATCAGAGCTAAAGCATCGGAGCGTAAGGCTCAGAGAGTCAAACCCAGAGCATCGGAAAGTAAGAATCAACGAGCCAGTGCTGGCGAGACTGGGAATCAAACAACAACGTTCCGGAAGTGAAGTATTATTATTATTATTATTATTATTTATTTCAACGGGTAAAGACCCTTTAGGTTACAAATTAACAAATAAACAATGTAAAAGCAAAGAAAACAGAAGAAAAGCCAGTACATACATAAACAAACCATGATACAATAAAATAACGGACTAATGAGCTAATACAATTAACGTTAGAATTGAAATTAACGGGCGTGTACAAAGACATTCCTGCGAGCCAAAGCCCGCAAACGATATTTAAAGGTGGCCAATGTGCCGTTAAAAAAATCAGCATGCTCGCTATAACGATTCGCTAATTTACATATTCTATTAATGGAGTTATTCATCCCAAACGACGTGCTGTGTCCCGATAAGTAAAAAAGAGAAGGCGATCTTAGAGAAACAATAGGCGCATACAGGTTAAGCAGAGCCAAAATGTCCGCAGAATCGGTATAGCCGTTAAGGCTGCCGTCCCATTTTTGTTATGTTCCGAATCGATCGAAACGCCCCCAGTAAACAGACGGACCCTAATGAAACTACTGCGGTCGACAAAAAGAACTTCTACAGAGGTGACATCTCCAGGAACTCTATGTAGACGAAATTTGTACGCATAGTTGCCACATCTTCTGTACCCTCCGTCTCTATCGCGCTGTTGCCACAGCTCCTTCTATTGAGAAGCTTGAAGGAATACGGCACGAGACTCGAGAGCTGCGCCCAGCGTCAGTCACGCACACATAACCACCGCTCCTGTAGGTGTTTCCCCCTCCATCAGCGGTAGCTGGACGTAAAGGAGGATAGCAATAATAAAAGATACAGAGGTTGGGGAGTGAAGTTAGGAAACATGTCAATGAAACAATACTAATTTGCGTATCAATAGTTTTTATTTATACGTAGAAGGATGTAATATTTTGTATAATCAATGTGCAATTTCAAAGCATACATTTTGAATAAGGTACATCACCGAAGTGTAACACGCCGATCGTAATGAAAAATGAAAGTGGAAGTTTTTGGCGTTTGGAAGATATTCCTTGTCAAATTTGAAAAATGTCGCTGTTTTCGTTACTGGGTATAAAATTACTTTTTACTGGATTGTTCATATTAGTTACTAGTAAAAGAAGATATTTATCGCAAAAGCCTGGTCTTTAATTTAAACAAACCGATTTGTTGCTACTTTCCTTTATTATTCCACTTTTCTTTCTAACATGGAAATGAAAAGTTTGCTAAACAAGGCATTAAATAAGGTAGCGAATAAACATAATTAATTTTTTTTATTACAAATAAGTTAAAAAAATGAAGAATAAATAATTAAATAAATGTAAAAAATATTAAATTATACATCACTGGAAAGGAATAATTTTGTCCTATTTTTTGGCGCAAATTTCATTCCGCTATCTTAAAAAAAGACCCAAAAGCCCACTGTGAGCCGCTTCGCCGTGATTCATTCAAGCCTTCCTGAGGACAAAATAGTAATAGGGGAAATGCGGCAACAGCGCGATGCGACTCTCCATACGTATCGGCAACTATGTCTTTCCTACATTTATCGACTAGCTTGGACTTCCACCGGTTCTGATGGTACATGGCGCGAATATACCATCAACGCCGGTGACGGAGAATCCTTGAAGCCTCATTCTGTCATTTCTCGAGCCTGTCTCGGTACACGATTCATAAATTCATTATTATTTCAACATACGGTGCTTATTAGCGTTCAAACGCACCAGACCACCCTGCATGAATGTCTACTGGAGGCAACTATACCCTCAAAAACTTCCTTCTTGCCGAATCCAGGACGAAAGTTGGTTGAAACGGTTGGTTTACTACATCGCGTGTACGTATAAGCTGGTGCTACGTGGCTCAAATGTACCACTAGCGCCGGTGGCGGCGAAGCCTTGAAGCCTCATTCTGTCAGTTTCGAGTCATAAATTCATTATTATTTCAACGTACGGTGCTTATTAGCATTCAAACGCACCAGACCACCCTGCACTGATGTCTACTGGAGGCAACTATACCCTCAAAAACTTGCTTCTTGCCGATTCCAGAACGAAAGTTGGTTGAAACGGTTTCGCGTATACGTACACGCTTTTCCCAGCTTGTGTGAGCGTACGCACACATTCAAGGCCCAGCGAGACGGCAGCCTTAATAATACTGAAAAGGCAAGTCAGATCGGATAGACATCGACGTTGCTCCAACGTGAGAAGACCGCAGACTTCCAGGATAGGACTATATTCATGACATAGCCGGGTCATCGGAGTGCCGAACTTAAAAGCCAGCAGTCGTAAGAATTTGTGCGTATTACGGAAGTGGAAACGTCGAAGCTGGAATGTCGGTTTAATAAAGCTTCCAGCGTGAACACACACTCTCACTTTTTCATCAACAAAATATCCGGCGATATTCGTGCAAACAACGACCGTCTGGGATCGTCGCGTGAGGATCCTCGTTATCGTCTCATCGTCGAACTTCCCTGCCGCCATTCGCCCCGCGCAAATGTTTTAACAAGGGCAAACGGGAACAGAGCCGGCGAGCAGGAGTTGCAGCAGGCTCGACGGGAATAACGAAGTTCCCGGAATCCTTATCGCTGGAAATAAGGGTGGAAAAAGTCCGATGCTATTGGGATAAGCCGCCGCGAAAGTTCACGAGAGTCGACATCGTGAAGTTTGAAATGGTTGACAGGTAAGCCGGTCGATGATGTCAGCGACACTTCTCCGGCTAAGTCCTGGCCTGGTCTGATTAAAAGTCTCTTCTAGCACCCTTCTGCGCCGTTTTCCTTCGGATGATCCTTCAGTACCAGATGCCGTGTCTTTGGGCCAGATAAAAGGCGAATTTCAGCTTCGAGTGCACCAGTGCCATCAGGAATTTCCTGGAAATCGATTTTCCCGAGTCACGCCGTTTCGCTTCATTTAACTGGAACTCTATAGGTGAAAACACCATCGGGTACACGGGGTGATAATAAAAATGTGGATCACTTTTCTCTGGACGAACTCTTCGCAGCAAAATAATGAAAATAGTTCGTGTAAATACGTGTCCGATGATAAGGTGAATGTCCCAATTTCTGCTCATTTAAGAGGTTACTCGTCACAAAAGAAGGTGTCAAAAATTTGTTTGTGATCAAAATTTGCAGAGTAATTGATTAATTCTTTAATAATAAATAACCAGTCGAAAACTATTTAAGAAATATATTTCGAGATGTTTAACTACTAGTAATTTGTAATTAAATAGAATGCTGTAAATGTCCGTATTTCTGCTCACGAAAAATAGCGATGTACGTATTTCTGCTCACCATTTGTACGAATTTCTGCTCACGTAATATGTCGTCTTTTCAGGTTAAAATAAGTTACATCTTTTATGGAGATGTTTTATAACACAACAGTAAAGCATAAAATAATGATAAACAAAAAATGAAATGCCTTTGAATAGAAATAGAGGTTACAGCATATATTGAATTGTGAGGTTATGTTACTAAAATTTTGGTGAGCAGAAATGCTGACATGTCGGTGATTCACTTGACCCTAAACCTAATCACCTGTTTTCTACTTAAAAAAATTAAAAATAGTAAACAAATCTACCTCCAGACCACAATACGGTATCTGTTTTTGTTATTAAATAAGAATTTTTACTGCAAAAACTATTTTCTGCCGAATTATCGAATGCCAATAGTGACCCTGCTTCTTGGCACAACCAGCTAAAACATGGTCGAAAAATCATGAGTCTCTCATTTTAAAAGTTTTTTGTTGCAGGCTGTACTTTGATTAGCCTCAAGCTCGTGCAACACTCGCGTAAATGTTCAAATAATTTAGAATTATTTTGTTGCAACTATAGTAACGCTTGTAATAATAAGAAAAATACGAAATGAGCAGAAATGGGGATATGAGCAGAAATTGGGACATTCACCTTATTTAGCTTTTTTGTTGCGAGTCATTTTGTATTCCCTAAAACGTGAGATTGAGACGCCTGTAGTACCTAGTCGTTTATTTTGAATTTCTATGATTCTGTAACGATTCAGCCGATTGGTGCAGACCACTTTGTACAGAAATGTGTGAAGAAAGGGGAAAAACTGGAATAGGGCAAAGTGAATTTAGTAAAGGCAGATGACAGACGACCGGAACGATGCATCTCGCAGCTCGGGAGCCATTAATGTACCAGCAACTCCAGAGAAAGTTTACGACCGCATAGAAACTTTCTACTACTCTCCCTAGACCTCTAGAGTTCAGGACTACGTATAGACAACAAGGGCGAAATGTTTGGCCGTATTTGATTATTAACTCACTTCTCACCATTTTTGGTGTATTTCTAATGTTAAATTTATGTAGAGTTTCGAGACACTAATAAAATTGTACGCGGGATACTAGCTAGAGTTGGATAAGGTTTTATTTGCGAAGGTATTCACAATCTTTGGTATTTTTTTTATAAAGCATCTGTAGAACTTTTCTCGTCAAAATTTGGTTCGTATATTTATCCAGGTTTCTGTAATGTTTACAAATTCCTTTAGAGAGAAATAATTAAAATTTGTGGCAGAATGAGAGAAAAAAATAGCGGCACTTTGAAGTTTAATTTATCGATTTTTTCACGTTTTTCGCACCTTTCGGGAACTCAAAAAGTGAGAAAAGAAAATGATTTTGAATTTATTCTGGTATCGGCTATAGCCAAATTCTTCTTAATTAAGAATCATTTTGGTGTTTGTATTTCAGATGAGCAGAATAGCCGCAATCACGGACAGCATGGGAAAACTTTTTTCAACGAATGTGTTGAAACGTTTGCACTGCCAGAAATTGTAATTATTTCTCTCTAAAAAAGTTTACAAAGGTTACTGAAAAATGGGTAAATATATGAACCAAATTTTGATGAAACAGGTTATATAGATGCTCCATAAAAAAAAATAACAAAGATTGTGTAAGAAAAAGCGCATCTTACAGTAGAATAATTCTTAATAATCCCAGAAACTCCTTAAGGAATCTTTAAATATCACTTAAATTCGTTTATGTGTATTACGTAATATTCTAATAATTAGAAGAGATGATTTCAGCCCATTGGTTCGGTCTAAAAGTCCTTGAGATTCCTTAAAGTTTCAGGTCCAAACTGTCTTGATATTGACGTGAAAAGACTTTCCTTTGCTGTAGGTGCGAGTGTTTCGCCATCCATTTTAAATAATATATTTAATAGACCGAACCAGTGCGTCGAGATCATCTCTTCTAATTAGAACAATTTTTACAGTCGAAATTCAAATTATATTATTTAATATTCTAATTCTCAAGAAACATTTATTTACAACAGTCAGCATAGTTAAGCTTGTCTCATTGTACAATTTGTGTCTACGGTTAAAAAGGCATATATGTAAACTATGTGTTAAAAAATTTAAGTCTCCCAAGGAAGAAGTTTCAACTACTGCCTCCTCTTCGAACTTCTCTGTGAATTTCGAATAACCCCGGACATGTAAAATTCTCGTACCTTCGCATTCTTTCATTCAACACATTTACCGCGACACATACGATTTGGCATCAATACATGTACCTCATTCGCAATGTTCCTGGAAAATCCAATATCAGAATATTGCTCCTCGAGTTCCTTTAATCTTCGCATAAGTCAATATACACGGCCTCGATTTTACATTTCACAGTACGCAAATAATAAATAATGAAAGTCATGAAAATAGCGACTGTTCCGGAAATCCTATATTTCGCCTTTGTTGGAGTTCGTTATTGACTATTTCATCCCGAATTTCATTACGCGACGTGTAAAGGGAAGTAGAAAACGACGTTGCAGCAGCACGCATTCATCCTTTTGTAAAAGCCCCCGCAGCGTTATCAACAGAAACTTGGTTGCTGCGAGCAAAGCCAAAATGGTCATGACGAAATAATGTCGCGCGAGCGATGAGAAAAATGGTGCTCCCTTGGCGACGGGAATAGGACTAGGAGATCGCATGGTCGTGGAATTTGGCGAATCGCCAATGATGTGCATCGAGTTACTGGGTTACAAGGCAATTTTTACCCACCTTAGGGACTTTCGTCGGTTTTAGGCTTCTCTTCCATACAGAGGAACGGTGTATAGAGGTCGAAAGTAGATGCAGTTGAACGAGCTCCAGGGCGGCGATAACTTTGTGGCCTCTTTCGACGTTAAGGGGGTATAGGACTATTGGACGACTAAAATCGACTGTTTCTTGTCGGTTGGATTGTTTAGATACCAAATAAGGTAAACGTACCTATTATGAAACGCTTTTCGATGGGGTTATGCAATTGTCATCTAATTTATAAAATTTAGTGGGTTAGCATTGAAAATTTGCATACCATTCGATAGGCCATTGTTTTGTGATTATATAATGAGCCATAAAATGTATATTTATTATAAATAAAAAATAATATGACTAAAAAACTAAATGAAGGACCTGTACGTATTATGAAACACTGTTTTCGTACCATGACCCGGTGTTTCATATTCAATGTCCCTATTATGAAACGCCCCGTCAGGTTAGGTTTTTGATATTTATTAAAAAAGTTTGAATTACGCATACTTACTCGTATTTATGATGAAAACGTGAATATAATATATTTTATAAACGCTCTAGGGCAGTTTAAATAATGAACTATTTCTCTTTTTCACTGGAAATATCTAATTATCAAAGCTGAGGCGTGTGTTTCATGAACTGGTACAACTATGTGAACACGGGTCCGTGGTCTTGGAACACGCTTCCGAACCGTTCCATAAAGCGGGACATTCAAAAAATTGAGGTACACAATATGAAACGGTTATTTTTATCAATGAATTACATTAAAACCATTTTTTTGTAATAGATTATTGTATAATAATACTTATGTTGGTGAATTTGTACAGAAAAGAATGTATAAATATCGATAGAATGTTTGGCAGTTGCTTATATATGCCGTAACTATTTCTTATTTCGTTATTTGTGATGCTGTTTCAAGAAGGGGACATGTTTGGGAAGGTGTTTCATAATAGGTACGTTTACCTTAATCACCATACCGGCATTTTTCACAGTTTTTTATATACGTTTTTACAAGTAATGTAAAATAAAAAAATTGTTAGAATGTTGAAAATTATTCAAGTTATTTGACGCTAAAGATGGTCCCCCGTAGCGCGCAGCTGCAATCGGTGTACACAGTCCCAGGTGAACCAATCATCTAAAAGCAAAATGCCTTGGGGTGAGTAATTTCTACACTAATAGTTATCGTGTAAAAGTTTGCTAGGCGAATTTAAACAAAAATTGTAAAAGTTACACACGAATCAATTTTTTCCCCACATTTTTATGGGAAAAAAACATTGGGAAAAAATTGATTCGCGTGTAACTTTCACAATTTTTGTTTAAATTCGCCTAGCAAACTTTTACACGATAACTATTAGTGTAGAAATTACTCACCCCAAGGCATTTTGCTTTTAGATGATTGGTTCACCTGGGACTGTGTACACATCTTTAGCGTCAAATAACTTGAATAATTTTCAACATTCTGACAATTTTTTTATTTTACATTACTTGTAAAAACGTATATAAAAAAAACTGTGAAAAATGCCGGTATGGTGATTATTTGCTATCTAAGCAATTCAACCGACAAGAAACAGTCGATTTTAGTCGTCCAATAGTCCTATACATACCCCCTTAACCCTCGGTTGTCACACTGGGTCAAATTGACCCTGCAAATTTTTAAACAAAAAACTTTTTGTCGGAAATCTTATTGCTTCAAATATATTTTTTTAAACATGATAACACTTTACATGTCAACTTTCAACGATAGGCATATATTCTACAATGTTCAAACTTTATCTCAGAATTTTTTTCGACTTAATTCAACAAATAGTTTTTAAATAACAACTCATTGAAAATCGGCAGGGTCAAATTGACCCAGTGTGACAACGACGTTCGAAAAAAAAAGGTGTGACAACTGAGGGTTCCCATACAGCACACTTGGTTGCTGAAACGTTGCAGAAACGTTGCTGAAACGTTGCAGAAACGTTGCTGAAAAGTTGCAGTTACGTTTCGGTGTAATGTTGCACAGGGGCGGACATAGGAAGATTTCTGCAACATTTCAGCAATGTTGCGGTGCAATATTACCCTGCAACGTTTCTGAGATTTTACTGCAACGTTTCTGAGATTTTACAGCAACTTTTCTGCAACGTTTCTGAGATTTTACAGCAACTTTTCTGCAACGTTTCTGAGATTTTACAGCAACTTTTCTGCAACGTTTCGGAGATTTTACAGCAACTTTTCTGCAACGTTTCGGAGATTTTACAGCAACTTTTCTGCAACGTTTCTGTGATTTTACAGCAACTTTTCTGCAACGTTTCTGAGATTTTACAGCAACTTTTCTGCAACATTTCTGAAATTTTACAGCAACTTTTCTGCAACGTTTCTGAGATTATACAGCAACTTTTCTGCAACTTTTCTGAGATTTTACAACAAAGGTCCCGCAATAAGCAGGGCTCAAAAACTGTTATAAAATCGATTTAGTATATAGATTTAGTATAATATCGTAGTATACCCACTATACAGTGTATATTAGGTTACGCTTTGTGTAACATAATATAATTTATGATAATTTCGTGCAATAAGTAGCAGACGATGTAAGCTCAATTGTTGTATGCTTTATGGAAACTATGGGACTATTCCCGTTTATAATAATAATAATAATATAGACTGAAAGTCTATACCACAAAAGCACGCGTTGACGTATTCCGTGTGATATAAGGTGGGCCTCAAACAAGAACAACGACAACAAGAACAATGAAAATAATAATAATATTGGCTCTGGTGGAACTTCCCAAGCACGCGTGGTGAAGCTGCAGGCGTTGTGTGACGTCACTCACGTGCGACGTGACAGGTTGCAAAGCCAAAGCACGCAAGAAAGCACAAGCGCAAATAGTTATTTAGAGCGTGATTACTTCTTAATTGCTTTTAAGTAATAAAAATGGTTAGAACGTGTGTGTTTTGTGGCGCAGGAGACCTGAGTGAATTGGATGAAGGTTTGACATATCACGGGTAAGGTAGAACCCATGCATATACTATTTGTAGGTTAAGTCGAATTTCTTAAAAAGAAATATTTTTGTTTGTTTCACATAGATTTCCGTTGGTTGCAGAGCATGGGTCTGAGCCAGAATTTCATACACTCAAAGAACGCCTTATTGTGTTATAATCATTTTGAAAAACACTGTTTCCAAGAAGCATCCCTACTATATTTGGACAATATAAATGTTCTTGTGTTTTCTGTCACGCTATATAAGGACAGGATAAAAACAGATTGTCTCGCAAGTAATAGATATGAATTATTCAAATTAAGGAGCTTATTTTTAAGTTAAAGTATCTAATATAAAATATTTTGTGCTTATAACTAACCGCAATTGTTTGATTATTTATAATACATATATTTCTTTGCTTTCTGTGATACAAGCTTTTACTTTTCACACAGTTTCTTTGTAAACGCATGCATATACTGTATAACTTTCATTTCACTTTCGGTTCAATTATTTAAAGTAATGGTGATTGTTATTTTTTCACTGCTTCGCTTCAATGCACACAGTGATTGGCGTTACATGAATGCTGTTTTTAATGTTTTTCATGACTAAAATAATTTATTAATGACCTTTTATAGATTCATTTACTGAAGAGGAGCTGTGGAAGCAATATTGCTATATAATTCTATGCCAGAGAAATATAGTTGGTACGCAAAATAGCAGAAACAATCATTGAGTACATTCAAATTTATAGTCAAATTAACAATGAGTAAGTAAATTTATTATTTATCACATTTCAGCACTTAAAATTGTAAAATTGTAAAATGAATGCATGTATTATTCCAGGTTCATTACACGCTGTATGCAGCACATTTTAAGTATAGAGGGCACAAGAGCCTGGAACTTCACATACGCGGGCTTGGGAAGTTCCACAAGAGCCAATACTATTATTATTTTTATTGTTATTATTATTATTCTTGTTGTCGTCTTGTGTAGAAAAAATATATGAATATTTAATTGTCAGCATTTATTGTAATTTAATCAGTTTCCCTTACATTTTCTATCCTTTCTGTAATGTCACACAAATTTTGCCGAAACAACATTGCTGTAAAATCTGCAAACAGTTACGGGACAATTGCTGTAAAATCTCCGAAACGCTGCAGAAAAGTTGCTGTAAAATCTCTGAAACGTTGCAGAAAAGTTGCTGTAAAATCTCAGAAACGTTGCAGAAAAGTTTCTGTAAAATCTCAGAAACGTTGCAGAAAAGTTGCAGTAAAATCTCCGAAACGTTGCAGAAAAGTTGCTGTAAAATCTCAGAAACGTTGCAGAAAAGTTGCTGTAAAATCTCAGAAACGTTGCAGAAAAGTTTCTGTAAAATCTCAGAAACGTTGCAGAAAAGTTGCAGAAATATTTCATACAATGTTGCACACGGGCGGACATAGGAACATTTCTGCAACATCTCAGAAATATTACCTGCAAGGTAACTGCAACGAAACTGCAACGTTTCTGCAACTTTTCAGCAACGTAATTTGCTGTAGGGGTTAAGACAAATGAAACAACGACGAGCAAAGGGGAAAGTTCGTTAATGACGACCACCAGGAATTGATCGACTTCGAGTTCAGTAAAAAATCTCGATAGTTTATTAACACAGTTGTAAATGGACCGAGAAGTCGGGTAAAAGTTTCTACAGAAGTGTGATGTTTAATTGGATGGGAATTTATTTTTGACAAATTTCTAGAATTCTTATACATACAGTAAATATGAAGAATATTATTTTCTGAGAATGAATGCAAAGGGGAAATGCATGTTTTTATTTCTCGTTTCTCGGAACTCGTCATTTCTCGTACAATGTGATTCTGATAAAGATCACCAAGCGGTTCCGGACCTTTGTTCACTATTGCACATCCTTTCAGAAAACACTGCTGATACTCCTCTTCTTTCATACCGCTTCGTGACATTGCGAGTCAACACCCTTTTGATACCATTTCCTGGCGGTCTTATGATCACCTTTCTCTCTTCCTTTTCATTGCGAAAAGAGCAACGCGCTCATTGGGCAGACCGCGTTTTTGCCTGAAGGGTAGCGAAGCGTGTGCTTGTTTTCCGATTCGTTGCGATTTCCGATTTCCGTCAACCGCCCGCGTTCCGCTTCACCTTCCCTTTTGCGCGTTTGTGTTTAACCAGACGCATGAGATTTATATTACGCTCGGCTGTCGCGTGTTGAAGAACAACCAATTGACTATTCGATCTGCACCGCGACGAGTTTTCCTACGCCATGTTATCCACTATAAAAGAATTTGAGAGAACCTGTGCCTCAGCGCGATGCAGTACGTAAATTTTTCAGGGAGATTTACTGTTCACTTTTTAACAGATATGCAATAACGATGAAGAAAGGAAAAAGGAATCTATTCGCTAAAACCGTTCAGAGCTTCGAGATTGGACTCATGAAAATGTAAAAAGTACTACTCTTTACTTTTAGAAGGAATAATATGCTTCAATTACTGAGACTGTGTATTTTTAGGATAAACTCCACTAATACTGACCCTGCACTAATCATTGCCACTTCTGATTAAAAAGCCAAATATTAAAAAGTACGAGCTTAGAAAGTACTTTTTCAAAATTTCTAATTTTGCTTTCACTGCAAATTCCAGTAGTTGAACTACACATTTTACATCTAGCAAGACCACAAAAAGTCTTAAAGGTAGCGGTGGGACGAAGGGCTGAGTTTTAAAGGTTTTCTTAAAATTTCGGTAGGAAGTAAGTATATTTTGTCGGTTTATAATTAAGTAATGGATTGAAATACAGATTCACTAGGTGTTTAACTGTTTAAACTTGGTTTTCAACTATTTTTTTCTATATTACTTCAAATCCAGGTGCCAATGATGGTAGTTTTATGCCTATTTTTGTCTTTCATTGAATATTTAAAAAAAAAAAGACTTAATACGTACTCAAGATGTTTCATTTTAATAAGAAAGCCAAAATCATCGATAATAACTGAAAATTAAGACCATGTAAAAACTTCACAAAAAATGTAGCCATTCCAATTGAGATTTCCGCTTAGTGTGCCAATGATCGCGCAGTTTACCCCACGTGGAATTCCATTAATACACGGCTACTAAATAATAGAGGCTGCTAGAAATGAGAATTTTTGAATAACTGCAACAGTAAACGGCTGTGTAGTCGGTATTAATTCATACCCGATAAAAAACGTGGTTCCCATAAAATCGGGCCGCGCTGTTCGAAAGGGGAGAAGAATAGAAAAACAGCCACGAAGTATTCTCATCTGCTCATGAATTTTTTCGACTGAGCCAGAACACGCGTGCCATTTTTATTATACCGCTGCTTCCATTTCTCGTATCCACCCGCTTCCCATATTTCTCATGCCAAACTGTCGAGATTACATTCCGCGCAGGTAAAAATCGTTTGCCCCCGCCAGCCTCTGGCATTCCAATGAAAAAAAAAAAGAGAGACACGTTGTTCGTGCCCTATCGCGAGGATCTTTTAAATTTTACGCGACAATTCGGCGCCTCTGAGCGAGCAGGGCGGCGTGTAATAGATTAAAGTGAAATGCTGCTGAAATAAGGCAGCGAACGCCAACGATCTTAAAGGCTTGATGCCATCGAACCTTCCGCCTCTTCTCTGTATTTCACCTAGAAATATCGACTAAATCCCGTTGGCTTTGCGGAGCTTAGGACTCGCTTAACGTCCCCTGCGTGAAATCTACCGCCCGCGAGTGCAGTTGCACGGAACCCCTATCGATGCAACTGGGACACAGCCGAAAACACACGTCGAAGTCGCAGGTCACAACTTACCCCGGACGCGCAATTTAGACATTCTATTTCCAACGAAATAGGTCAGGGGACGCGGATCGTATTGCTCGCGGCAAGTGGTGTAGGAAATATTGTGTCCGGCAAGTGCAATAGGTGTCGCTGGCCGGGCGAGTAGAATAGGACCGTCATCGGCCAGACGGCCCCTGGCCGAAGAATAATGGCCGTCTCTGGCGCAAGTAGAATAGCATTGTGTTTAGCTGGGCCACTTTGATATCAAAGTATCTGATCGGCCAGGTAACAAGCAACCATGGATGGTTAAAGTTCTTGGATTATAAAGACATTTTTGTTTATAGGACAATGTTAAAAATAGGTTAATTTTGGCCTTGACGACCAAAGAATAATTCTTTCACAGATCGATTCTATACCTTCCAAGGAACAAAAAATGTATTGGCCATTTTTCCGAGAAGTGACGGGAAAGTTGTGAAAAATGAGGCCAAAGTGCAAGAATATGACTGAGACCAGGGTGCGAATTTTTCGGTTTGATTCTCTTCGGAGCATGATCTACTGGCAGAATAATCACTTAAGGGGAGGTTCCGGTCTTGAGCCCCAAAAAATAGGTGGACTTTTTGCATTGCATTGAGGATATCTTAAATTATAGAAATATATTTTATGTTTTGTAATTAATCATTGCAGACGGCACTGGGGAGTCGTTAAAGTCAAGGCGTCAAAAAAATCATCCAAATCGGTGGGACCTGTATCTCCAAAAGTTATTATCCGATTCGACTGAAACTTTTTTTATTTTAAAGAATATACTTCTGGCTAGGGGGGGGGGACCAGACAAAATTACAAAAATGACATTTTTTTAGAAAATAACGATACTTGAAGTTTGAAATCACTTTTTCCCTATACTGTTCGTCCTTTCCACGCCTTTAAAAATTAGAAATTTTCACTATTTTGTAATTTTGTCTGGTTCCCCCCTGGCCAGAAGTATATTCTTCAAAATAAAAAAAGTTTCAGTCGAATCGGTTAATAACTTTTGGAGATGTAGATCCCACCGTTTTGAGAACACTGTTTCGAGAAAAACGCGTTTAAAGTTTTACGTGAGCGCCGAGTGGCCGGTTGTTGCCGCTACTCAAATGCCTATAACTTCGGGAATTTGACGAATTTCAACAAATCCTTTTAAACACGTATTCCTGAAAGGTTGAACAATCGAAAAACGAAATAAAAAAATCGACTTTTAGACCGGAACCTCCCCTTAAAGTTTTACGTGAGTGCCGAGTGGCCGGGTTTTGCCACGCATTCGCCGCTATTCAAATGCCTATAACTTCGGGAATTTGACGAATTTCAACAAATCCTTTTAAACACGTATTCCTGAAAGGTTAAACAATCGAATAACGAAATAAAAAAAAATCGACTTTTAGACCGGAACCTCCATTCATTTTTAACAATAAAAACAGCAGAACAATGAAGAATAATGAAGTCTCAATAAGTAGATAATATTAGTAAACCGTTATGAAGATTTTTGGAAATGCGAACGAAGAAACAGCAAAGCACCTGAAGTACATATATCTACTACAATGTTTCGACTTTATGTGTTCAGACAAGTTGCGATTTGCAACTCGCGCGATTTCGAAATAGCGGAAAGTTAGAATATCATTGTAAAAATAAATATAGTTTGGTTAGTTATATGCGTCTTAATATTATTATTTAAACAAATCTACACTATTATTATCATCCTTATTATTATGAAATGACTATCTTTATTTATTCTGTTTATTTTTCAGGTGTTCATAAAGTAATTCACATTTTTAAAAAATCCCGAAATTCACGGGATTAGTTATATCAAATCCCGGGATATTTGGAATCCAAAAAGCAGCCGGGATCGCGGGATCCCGGAATACCGTATCCTGGGATTGTATTCCCTAATTACAATCGATGAGTTTGTAATATACTTTTATTGGAGGAAAATAAACACGCTTTCTGTTGATGTATGTACTTGTTTTTTAAATACCTAGGGGTAAACAGTGTAGTTGTTGGCCACTTAAGTCAGAGGTTCACATAAGCGTTGGATTATAAGTCTTATTTTGATAGCTTTAAGAACACAATTAGTGTTAATAGCTGTAAACGACTCTAATAGTCTAGAAATAGAATTTGTTTAAAAAAGAAGAGTAGAAGGATCCACAAAAATGTACAGAAAATACGTTACCTACGACAAAACATAGTTATTGGCCAGGCGAAGGCAATGATTGGCCGATCGTTTGGCTGTTATTGGCCACTATTTCATAATCTATATGTGACATATACCCTACCTAATTATGAAATAATACCTTTTCTACTTAAATGTTTCTATATTAGCTAGTATTGCACCTTCATTTAACAGCGTTTTAGATTGTATTACAAGCATTTTCTTTTAAAACCTAACCTCTTAAAATCACAACAAAGAACTGTTTCACTGTTGCTATGACTGTTAGCTACCCATTGGCCTCGTGGCCAATGACTGTCGTAAGACATTATTTACATTACAGTTCTTGGCCACCTATAATTTTTGCAATAATGTATAATATTAATGAATAAATAATCAGTTTTTATAAAGTTTAAACCTTTATGTGTCTACATAACGAATACGAGAGTTATATATATATATCGTAAATACATTAAATTATCTAAGAATTGCCTCATGTAACCGTAAGGCTATTCAATTCAGCACTGTAGTTTTCAAGCATCGATTTCAAGTTATCTATTTTTTACACTTAGTATAACAATGAGTAGCAAAATAGTGATTGCATTCGACGCATGAAAGTGCAAGGTATCTGAATATGTTCATTATAAAAGGCATAATGTACATTATTTCTTAATATTCATGTTTTTTAAAAAAAAAGCCAATCACTGCCAGGTGGCCAATAACTAAACAAAAGTATCCCTTTTATAGCACCTCTCCCCTATATTAATCTCACACCGAACCACCTCAATGTGATGATAGATAGGTAGCTACGAACCCGGTAAGGTATTAAGCCACTTTGCACGCGATGCCTTCTGAGGTTATACAATCCCAAACTGTTGAAAGTTCTAAAGAAGCTTCCTCCACTCGACAAGAACGATCGAAATGGTGAAATAGCAACGTCGCACCGCGACAACTACGAAGCGTACTTCAATATCGCTGCATACACCGACCATCCTCCGACAATTCCGTAAACAACGATAGCTCTCGACATTCCGCCTTTGCTGAAATCCCTCCGCAACTCTCATTACACCAACATCGACATCTCCTAGCACTTCGCCTTGCAAATCGACGAAAGCTCCTCAGCGCAGAGCCATTACGAAAGTGTCTTCGTCCGCAGCAGAGGGGCTTCCTTCGATCGACCGTGCCCCACGGCGAGTCATCGGTAAATCGGTTCACGCAGGTGCGCGATAATCCCCGCGTGCTTAGCGCAACCGGCGCATTAATATGAATCCCGCGTCGCAGCTGAGCAGTTGACACGCTGGCCAAGCGTTCCTCGCCTGAAGTATGCCACCACCCGGGCACGCGTTACGTTTGCGCTCGAACGGCTGCGCGGCGCGCACACGAGCGTGCACGGAATCCACGTGCGCGATCAATGAGTTTGTTCACGCGTGGCCACGCCAACAGATGCGTATCAGACGAAACCGCGTTACGTGCACGCGCGATCCGCGCCAGAGGGTGCGCGCCCCGAAATGCTAATGGAGCCGCGCACGTCGCCTCGTAGGCGGTGTTTTATCCCGTTGATGCGCACACATCAGGGATGGCAAGGCACAGCGCGAGCGCCCGAAATTTCCATGAACGAGCATCTGGAAGCGAAGGACAGGCGAGAAGCGCGCGGCGCTGGAGGAGACGCGGTTACCTATGCTCCCTCCGCGGGAGAGGAAAATTGGTAGAGAGCTGCGGTAATCCGACGATTTGTCACTGCGGAAGCAAACGAGGGAGGGGAAGCTGGAGCTTGTGGTTCCGCCAGCAGTGAAAGATTTCGCGTGTCAGTGGACCGGGGGGACGTGAAACGATGCTACGTATCTGGTTCCTCAAGGCACACGAACGCCCGAGCTGGCTCGATCTTTGAGTTTCTGGCCGCAAGAATTTCGCCCGAGGTGATAATGAGAGGAGACTCGAATTATCTTTAGATGCAGGCACGCGACGCTATCCACGCTCAAGGGACACGCAGATTTAATGGGGATACTTGGGCGCTATAGGAAGTTGAGGCACTTCAAAGGGTTTAATCTGTTAATTGGGGAGAACGGGCTAAAGCGTCGCTTAAATTTTCTGTGATGACTAAATGTTCAGTCAAATATGTATTTTACGGTACAGCCATTTCGAGCGGTATATTTAGCACCTTCTAGCACACTCGTGCACGAATTTGCGCGTATAAATGTACGTCGTGATTTTGAATAATGGAAGTGTCCGAGGTAATAAAGCTTTTGCAATGTTTGGAGACGAGATATTTCCGACTGAAAATATAAATAAGCGTTAAAACAAGCTCCATTTTGTGCACTGTTGACTCAATATTTCCGTAATTTTGTGCTTTCCACAGATTGTATTTTATGCATATATTTTAATTCTGCGTTTATCCACATATTCCATATTCTACGCTCTGTATTTTTCCATTTTCCATGTAGCTTCAGTCCCTGGCACCGCATCGCGCTTTGTTTTCAATTGCTTCCATAAGAACTTCAAAGAGTGTCGCTGTATTTCCGAATTCAATGGCACCTTCACATTTCCGGCGTACAGAAACTCGTCGAATTCATAAAGGTTCTATTATTCAGCTTGAATATTTCACGCTGATCGCATTCAAGGAATTAACTTTCGGTAATTGTGTCAGAAAATGATGAAAGTCCCGCAGTTAACATGATTCTGCCAGCTCCGCGGAGTCAAAGGTTCGAGATGAAAGTAAAGTTATATACTTAGAGATGCGTTCCGATCCAGTTATTTTATGTCCAAGTGAAAGTTTCCCTCAGACCTTCATTTTCCCTCTATTTCCTCTTAGCGCGAAGCGTGGAATTTCACGGTTAGTTACGAGTAAGTGACTAGCTTATCTTCCATGGAAGAACACTCGCAACATATCCATTACTGGTTTCAACAATAATTCAGGGTAAAGTAGCCGAATACGATGACGTCTCCTAATATGAGACCCCAGCTTATCTCCGCCACAGGACTCTTGAGTGTCATAGCGATGCTATTTATTTACTAACTAACCGCGTATTTGTTGCTTTGTCCGCGCGGTGGCATTGTAATCAATTGAGCGGCTTGAGCAAGCACATATATTTCTGAAATACGTTGCAGAAAGTTTTTGAAGTGGTTCGATTAAATTACAAATACCTCTAACTAAAGTGGTAAGTGTATAATGATTCTCACAAATACCTTTGTATAGTGCTTGCAATGGAGTTTAAGGCGCACTAGTTGTATATCATTAAATGATGAAGACTTAACTTCCAAGCTACTCAGTAGTTATCATGTTATTGTTTCCAGATATGAGGCCCCTGAAAGTTCTACTGATGAGAGTGAAGAAGAAATTGTTCCGAATGCTGAAAGTGATTAAGAAGGAAAATTATGATACAGAATGCTTGTTTTGCACAGGTCTTTATTCTTCAGATGTGCTAGGTGAACAATGGGTTAAGTGTACGTATAAAGTGTTACGATGGGCGTGGTGGGCCCATGAAGATTTCGGTGGTGGGCCCACGAAGACTGCGGTAGTGAAGAACTAGATTTCACATGCCGACTTTATAAAAAAAGAAAGAAAAAATAAGTTTCAGAAAAAAACAAGCTGGGTCTCATCCCACATAGCACACGACGTCTTAAAGACGTCCATTTTACGTCTGTTTTTGGCCTGAACGTCTGACGACCTTATTAAGACGTCTTTAAGACGTCTTTAAGACATCGGTGTCGAGACATTTCTAAGATGTCTGTTTTAGGCGTCTTTAAGACGTCTATGCCAGGACGTCTTTTAGACGATTGTGTTAAGATGTCTTTGAGACATCTATGCCAAGGCGTTTCTGAGACGTCTGTCCACAGACGTCTTTAAGTCGTCTGTAGAACGTCTGTGCCATGACGTCTTTTAAACGACCTTTTTAAGTCGTCTTTAAGATGTCTGTGCCAAGACGTCTTTTAAACGACTGTGCTGAGACGTGTTTAAGACGACTGTGTGGAGACGTCTTGTAGACGAGTGTGTTAAGACGCCTTTAAGACGTCTGTCATGAGATGTTTCTAAGACGTCTGTTCGAGTAACGCCAGATTTCTTCACCTTCAGTAATCTTCCGGTTAGTGAACGACCAATTGGCTTAGAGCATTTAAATGCTCTAAACCAGTAGGATTCTATCAGTTGGCAGTTATGTGGAACATAACTCTAACTGGAAGATTACTGAAGGTGAAGAAATCACCTGTTTGAAATGCGTTTAGACGTCTTAAAGATGCATATGTACATAAACAAGTCATGACTAGGCCGGCTCGCGATGAATAGTACGCGACCGCCAGGCGGCGCTGGGCCGAGCGCTTCTCGCAGGTGGGATGCAGCAGTCATGCCTATAAGAGAGCCGGGCAGATCACATACCGTCATTCTCGAGTACCGGTGTTTTTGGACGAAGGAAATTTATATTTTCGACTTGAACTTGAATATGCCAAAAAATGTCTCGATCATTCGCTATTGCAAGACGTTCTTCTTTTTTATGAAGAAACGAAAATATTGATCAGCATGAAAATAGACTTTCTCAAATGAGAACAAGAGCAGCTACTCGACGGGCTTCCTTTTTTCAAAATACTTAATTTCATTAACAGATATTAATTCTAATCAACACGAATCAAGTCACGCTTAATATCTCTGATATCTCTTTTAAAGAGCTATAGTAAGGCCTAATCAAATCCTTACGAAGACGTCTTTGAGGCGTCGTGAAAGTCTGAAGTGGACGTGTTTAAGACCTCTTTACGGCAATAGCAGACGGCTTTAAGAGGTCCTGAAAGTCTGAAACAGACGTCCTTAAGACGTCTGTAAGATGTCTTAAAGACGTCTACAAGCCTTTTAAAAGACGTCTTAAAGACGTACCGTTTCCTGACAAACGACGTAAAAAACGTCTATAGACGTCTTTAAGACGTCTTTACGGCAATAGCAGACGTCTTTAAGACGTCTTTACGGCAATAGCCGACGTCTTTAAGACGTCTTTACGGCAATAGCAGACGTCTTTAAGACGTCTTGAAAGCCTGAAACAGACGTCTTTAGGACGTCTTTAAGACATCTGTGTGCTATCTGGGATATTAGGAACCCATTTTTTTATCTGCGTATTTGAATGATTTTCGTTTTTATTTTATTACGAAGAAACCGAATTTTTGTTATAGTACTTTCCAGTAGATTGCTAAAGAATACAAATTCTACTTTAAAAATGTGTATGGAATTTTAACAAAAGTGTTCTCAGTCAAGAGTTATGATGTTTTTAAGAAATGGGGTCTCATGTTCGGCTACTTTACCCTACCTATCTCACAATCTCAACCACAAATCAAACAGTTATTTTTAACAACTACCTACTCGTAACACTCTCACAGATTCTCCTTCAATCCCTGAAAAAAATTGCCACTGCAATCTTCACCGAGGGGAATTCTAGAGAGAAGCTGACATCGAATCAGGAGCAAAGTGACTTTCGCCGCTTCCCGTTCCATGCCCTTTTACTTCATATGAAGCCACATAAAATTGAGCATCCACAGAGTACCATTACGTATCTCTGCGACATCTTCTCGTTCCGCCGTTGAAATTCCGCGCTTTCCACTACCCTTTAAACATCTCCATTCACGTCCATCAAAGAATTCTCGTTACCGGTATTGCACTCCCTCTTCTTCTTGCACGTCCGTTCCCCTGGTTGGAAAAGTAAACACGGCGGACGACGGCGTCGATCTCGCGAGCCCAGCATCGTTGAATATCCGTGACGAGATATTTCTGGTACAGGTCCAGGCGGCCAGGAAGCTCCTGTCACGCCCCGACTGGATTTTCACGCGATCTGTTGTTCCATGAAAAATGCAGCAGGACGGAAGATCGCCGATGGGGAAACGTCGGCACGTAGAAGGAGAGATGACGGCGGGAAGGGAATATAAAAATCGACAGATCGCCGCGACTTACTACTGCTTGGCGCGTCGCTTCGCGCGAGGATACGTCTGTCAGAGGGTCGGGAACTGATCTTGACAACCCTTTGATATCTCTCTGGAAAGTACATCTCGAAACTGCGTATAAACGAACGAGCTGTCTCGATCCTGTGTAGTACAAAACGAGAAGCCCGATTCTACTGAAATTTATCGTGAAAATCGTTGTGTTTCATACCGATCTTTTCATTTCTCGAATGCTATAGTAAACAGGGCTTGCAACGGTCCCGAAAATAACTGTTTAAAACTGTTATATAAAGATACTGATTAAAACGGTTATGGAGAACCTTTATTCCAAATAACTGTTAAGAACCGAAATTTGCAACTATTACCTGTTTCGGTTACGGTTCTTATTTCCCTCCTCATACCGGTTCCATAACCGTTATTGTTTCGGTTCTATATCGGTTCCGAAACGGTTCCAGAATCAATTCTTGTATCAACTTTTCCCTAATTGATATCATTAATTATTGCAGCTGTAGATTACTGTAGATCTGCATATTTTATACAAAATCCTTATAGAAGAAGAAGAAACATTTATTTATGCGTATCATTGATTTCTAATAAAGCGTTGAAATAAATAAATTAGCTACATATTTTTTACATTCACACACCCAATATTATTCAGAATAATAAGTTAAAAGTTTCTCCTGTTTCTATAAGGATTTTGTAAAATGTGTGCACATATCGGGGTAATTTGTAGCTACAATAATTAATGATATCAATTAGAGAAAAGTCGATACAAGAATTGATTCTGGAACCGTTTCGGAACCGATATAGAACCGAAACAATAACGGTTTTGGAACCGATATGAGGAGGGAAATAGGAACCGTAACCAAAACAGATAGGTTAAAGTAACCGAATATGACGACCTCTCCTAATATGAGACCCCAGTTTATCTCCGCTACAGAACACTTGAATGCCGTAGCAACGCTGTTCGGTTTCGTAACTAAGCGTGTAGTTGTTGTTTTGACCGCATGGTGGCAATTGGAATCCATTAAGCGTATCAAAAAATCACATTTGTGAAACACGGTGCAGAAAGTTTTTAAAGTCGTTCAATTAAATAACAAATACCTCCAAAATGGTAAGGGTATAATCATTTCCATAAATACTGTTGTATAGTGCATGCAATGGTGTTTAAGGTTTACTAGTTGCATATCATTAAATAATGAAGCCTTAACCGTTAAGCTTCTTAATAGTTATCATGTTATTGTTTCCGAATATATGGGACCCTTGGGAATTCCTATTATGAGACCCGTCTCATATTAGGTGCCCAATTTTATTATAGATGGATTCCGCTGAAAGGCGCAAACAGTGGGACAAAGATGGTATTGACGGTTAAAGCGGTTAAACAACATACTATGGGCTATAACGTGTAACCCTAGGTCTTTGTGACATTGAGCACCCTCAACCAGGGACTTCAAAACACTTTGATGAAGTTTCAGAACCCCATTCAGAAATCCCGACTCAACGGGATTATTCAAACGCTTCGACTAAAATCACAAGCCCATCACAAATAAAACCACTACCAAAAATGTCTATTACAACTCGTAGTAAGCATGCTCGAGTTTCCTGTGTGATCACCTCATCACCCTACGAAAAGAAGCTAGAAGAAAGCTTAGACACAAAAGGTAACAGCAAGTTAGTAAAAGACAAGCAAATAGCAACAGTCACCAAGAAGTTCAAAGGCAAATAAAAAAAATTCCACCAAAAGGAAACCCGTAGATAGTGACAGTTCAGCTGATGAGAGTAAAGAAGAAATTATTTTGGATGATGAAAGCGATGATGAAGAAACTTATTTTGCAGAATGCTTGTTTTGCACAGGCCTCTACTCTTCAGATGTACATGGTGAACAATGGGTTAAGTGTATGAAATATTATCGGTGGGTCCATGAAGACTGACATGGTAAAGAAACAGATTTTACATGCCCTATTTGTAAAAAAAGAAACAAAAAATGAGTTTCAGCAAAAAAAATAACTGGGTCTCATATTAGAAACCCAATTTTGTAACCGGCGTTTTTGAAGGACTTTCGTTTTTATTTTATTATGAAGAAACCGAATTTTGGTTACAGTTATTTCCAGTGGGTTTCTAAAGAGTACATATCCCACTTTTAAACCGTGTATTAAATTTTAATAAAAGTGTTCTTAGTCATGAGTTATGGTGTTTTTAAAAAATGCGTCTCATATTCGGCTACTTTACCCTAATAGTTGGAAATTTCGATTCTTCATAACCGTTATACAGAATAAAGGTTCTTCATAACCGTTTGGAGAACCGAAATCGATATTATAACAGTTTTCAAGCCCTGATAGTAAATGCTATGGTAATTTCAGACTCGAAATTTGGAAAAACTTTCTTACAATTACCTTGCCCCGGGTGAATTATACCCACAAAATTACCTTTTTACAAAAAGGTACAAAAAAGAGCGCCAAGTATATAATCCCATCAAAAAGTATCCCATTTAAAAACATTGTCGTATATGAATATAATGATATACAAAAATTGCGCCAATTATCATAATGGCTATTTATACAAAGAAAAAATGTATTAAATAATATTAAGCAGATATATTTTTATACAAATAAATATTTTAATACGAATAAATATTTTATTCAAAATACTTGGCGCTGCTCTCCGAATTGGTGTTGCTAAACTGAATAAATATGTATAAATTTCATTAAAATCTTTTTCTTTCTCTCTTGCCTCAGTGGTGTCTTGTCTTGTTTTATTTATTAACCAAGACAATTGGACCGAAACGGAGAAATCAGGAACACTACTAGCATTTGACTTAATTGGATGGGTAATTCAGCATTTCATAGATTGTATTGAATTTGAAGCCTCAACTGAATAAATATGTATAAATTTCATTAAAATCTTTTTCCTTCTTTCTCGTCTCAGTGGTGTCTTGTCTTGTTTTATTTATTAACCAAGACAATTAACATTTTTTCGGAGAGCAGCGCCAAGTATTTTGAATAAAATATTTATTCGTATTAAAATATTTATTTGTATAAAAATATATCTGCTTAATATTATTTAATACATTTTTTCTTTGTATAAATAGCCATTGTGATAATTGGCGCAATTTTTGTATATCATTATATTCATATACGACAATGTTTTTAAATGGGATACTTTTTGATGGGATTATATACTTGGCGCTCTTTTTTGTACCTTTTTGTAAAAAGGTAATTTTGTGGGGATTTCACACATTTTGTAGTATTTACTGATATTAATTTACGACAATTTTTAAAATGGGTTTTTACCTACCTAGTGTCCAATAAGGTAAGTTGTCCAAATTTGAAATGTCACGAGTTTTTACAATACATATGAGACTGAATTATTGTCTCAATTAACAAGGTAAGTCGCCAAATTTTTTTAATAGATTTCTTATGTAGAGTCGCAGACTTGGAAGTTGTCCAGAGACGGTTCGACAGTGAAGCATCTTCTTTCGCATAAGTGTCGGGAAATTTGTACCATGCATCACAAAATAATATATTGTAGTAACAAATTGCATTGTATTTAAATTGCCAGATATTTATATACCAGCAATTTAGACTTTTTATGTAAAGCTTATATTATAGAAATTAAGGGTGAATTATATGTTTCTTGCTGTTCATCCTGGTGCTCTTGATTAACATTAGCCCTCTACGGTTATCTTCGAAGCTTACAGCATTCTTCAGCACCTAATAAAAACCCAGATGATACTCGGGTAATCAGACAATTCCCTTCCACCCATCCTGTCCCATCCCAGCTCGCAGCTTGGGACAGGACCGACCCCATTTGCACCGCGTTGTCCTCGTTCCTCAGCTTCACAAGGGGCACGGAGCTTCACATAATTACAACCGTACAGCAGGTACCTCCCGGCACCGTCACCATTGTCCTCCCACGACTTTTGCCCGTCCTTCGATTAATCGTGCCCTCGTGCCTTGCGCCACCCGACATTCCTCGGCGGCGTTCTTCTCGACGAACAGCCCGGACGCTGTGTTTTCGCGGGCACATTAGGATTCGGCGGGAAGAAGCTTTCCGTCGAGTCAGGCGACTCTCGGATTCGAAGGATTCCGAGGCGAATTCGTTCGCGGCGGAGCACCTTTGACGCTCCCGCTCCCGAAATAGATGGAACGTGAAGGGAAAATCAAATTTCGGGGATCCGTGGCGTTTGCATTTTTATGAGATACTGATTTCTCGATCTGTCTAAGGTTCCGCGGGTTCGAGCTGCACCGTGGAAATGATTTCCATGAAATAAATTCGGCGAGTTTTGAGCTCTCTTTCATGTTTTCCAGCTGTCAGCTTCCAGCGACGTTCGTTATATCCCATCTCGCTTAGGGGGTCGTCTTATGTGACGGCCGGTTTTTTTTCGCTTTTGGGGAATTTTTTTTTGACGAACCATGAAAACACAATATCTTGGAATTTGTACTGCATATTTATTAACATTTGAACAGTTATTCAGAATGTTTTGAAGTTAAAATATTGAGTGGAATTGACTTTACAGCTCTCGAAAGAGACAGGTGCGAAAAAAAAGTTGGTCGACGGCTGACATGATTCCGGCTGTCCTGCTCATCTGAAATCAAAAAGTCAAACGGCACATTAATTTGTAGACTTGTGGCTATAGCCGGTACTAGAATCATTGTCATATCTGTCATAGTTTTTTTTCAAGCTAAAAAAGTCGAAAAAAATGACGAAAATCGTAACTTTATTTTCAAAACTGTGTCAAACATGAAATTTCCAATATTTTGACTTCATTCTGGTACCGGCTATAGCCACAAGTCTACAAATTAATGTGCCGTTTGACTTTTTGATTTCAGATCAGCAGGACAGCCGGAATCATGTCAGCCGTCGAACAACTTTTTTTTCGCACCTGTCTCTTTCGAGAGCTGTAAAGTCAATTCCACTCAATATTTTAACTTCAAAACATTCCGAATAACTGTTCAAATGTTAATAAATATGTAGTACAAATTCCAAGATATTGTGTTTCATGGTTCGTCCAAAAAAAATTCCCCAAAAAGCGAAAAAAAAACCGGCCGTCACATAAGACGACCCCCTTAATGGAGCGACTAGTGGGCTCTGTTCCATAGGGATGAATATTAGTGAACATTCTAGATTACTTCTTGTAAATTTCGTCACTTGCTACTTCGAATGCATAAAGATTCTTTAATATATGTAGCTACTGTCGTCGATTCTAACCTTGTCTGACCCTAAACTAGGTCATACCACTTGCAATTCACTGTTGGATTAATTACTGATGTTTATTGAGAGTTCAACTGTTTTCATTCTCAGGCGATTTGAAGAAGAGATCCTACACAAGCTTCAAAGAGACCCTATCATGCTGGTAGTGTCCTGTAAAATACAGGAATCCGTGTACACTCGTTGCACGAGGAGGCCACCGGAATTTCAAGGAAAATCCAACGCTGTTAATTTTGAGAAACGACAGAGATCCAAGATTTTTATCCGCCCGCGAGAAGCAGTTTTCTGCAAGAATTGCGCGCACCGAGATTTATGCGAATTAGCGTTTATATCTCTCGAGGCAGACTGCTGTGTGCTTGAACACACACGTTTGTGAGATCGCCCGTAAGTCTTACTTAAGAATGAAGCATCGTGCCATTGTCGATTATAAAAGAGTTGGAGCGCTCGTTTAACACACATTTTCCGGGAATAACGAGGGGCATTAATGCTCTTAAAAGACAGATTCACCATTCTATCCATTCGCTTCCCTATTCTGCGTCTTGTACAATCCGACGATCGCTTCCTCCGGCCATTTTAGGTTCATCAATCTTCTCTGTTTGTCCAGTACCCGGAACTCAGGCTGTTGGTTACGCTTTTTATTTTTACACGCTTCGAGAACTTTAACGTCGCCGGAAATTTATCGCAATTCGATAGTCCTTGTGAGTTATGGCAACTGGCAACTAGTTGAAGTTTTACATTTTTATCCCCGGAAGCAATAACAAATCGTTACGCGTCACTTAAATGAGTCGTCGCGCAGGTGAGTCAGCATTTAATGAAATTTTATTAACACATTTCGTATCGAGCATTCCACAAATTTCCTGCGGAATTCTTTTCTCGGAACTGTCGTCGCCACAAATGTGTCGAAGAATCGTGGAGAGCACGTTAAGCATCGTTCGTGAAGAATTTCAGTACAAATATCAAAGTGCCTCGGATTTCAGGAATCTCTTCCTCCGCGGAGACGCTTCGGTATTCCCGTTGGAACGCAGTAGGGATCGCTCCACGAAATCAATAATTCCCTTGGTTTCCAATAACTCAGGGCTACCTCCGTTGCCTTTTATTCTCTTCCTCTCCGTCTCTAAAGGTCGCGTCGGTTACGTCCTCGACGTTTGTTTGGGAACTGGAGCCTGTGATCGAAAAGTGGAACCCTGACAGAGAAAACGAGAATCTCTTACGTCAGAAGGGACGATTAAATGAAATGGGATAAACTGTGAACGAAGTGAGGCGGAGTTTAAAGAACGCAGCTGCTCACTCGAACGCAAAGCAAACCTTTACTCCGCGGATAATATTTATGTTAGTCGCGCACGTTGCGTGGCATTTTCCCGCCGCCCTGATTTCGTAACAACAATTCAAAACTCCAAACATTTGTCTTCTGTTCCAATCACCGGCCACCGCGGGTTTGATTACCTTGTATCGGTGCAAACGCGATGTAAACAAAAAGCAGACTCTGTTTGCACGAGATATTATCAGTTTTGAAGACGCGGGAAAGACCGTGCTCTTCGAGTGGAAACCGATACTGGCAACGTTCGGGATGAGAATTCGTAACATGAGAACAGGATTTCACTTCGTTGCAGTTCCTCAAAGGCAACAAATTTATCCTTTAGAAAATAGCAAGGGCTTCCAGCAGAGATGGGCAAAATTTTTATTTAAATAAAACTCCGAATAACGACAAAAGTTCAACAAATTATTCGTTATGTGTCGAATAACGTTGACCCAGATTAATGAATGCGCGCCAGAAAATTATTGACGTCGAATAAAGTTCAAGTTAAAGTTGAAAACTTTATTTGACGCTGAGGTTAAAATGCTCGACGAATAAGAAAATTAACTTTATTCGTCGAATAATCTAAAGTTAAAGTAGGGGAGAGTCCGGCAGTACCGGCTACTTTAAGTTTTTGTACTATAACTTGGGCTACTGTTGGTAAAAATCAAATTTCAAAGAAGTAATTGTAGTGCAAATAGTGTTTTATAAGAGAGGACAAATCGTTGTTTTTATATTTTATCATAAAGATTAATAATTCGCTGGAATAAAAACGTTGTAATTCGCAGCTAACGAAAAATTGTCGTCCAGTACCGGCCAACTAATAATGTTAGTAAAAATATTTGAAAATAGAATAAAACTTTTATTTAGGCACGCCTACAAATGTCACATGTAAATTTGTTTATTTTTATTTATCACATGACGTTTATTAAAGCCTAACGCTCTTTGAAGACTCGTGGATTCTGGTGTTCCCAAGGATAATTCCGAATGACGTGCCAAAAAGTTATAATAAAATTGTTTACCCGCAGTTTTCTTTTGTTTACTAAATTGATGTGATAATTTTAAATGTTCAGCCAAATCGTATGCCAATTTCAAAAATTCAGTCCTATTTGGCATAAATTTGGCATCCTGGTCTTTCATATAAAATACTAATTGATTTTCGAATTCCTCAGTAAAAGTTTTTTTAAATCTACCCATTTGCGGTGTCAAATCTACGGTCTTGCCTTCTCGAATCGCTTTAAATCGGTCTCTTAATGTGCTTTTTGGAACGTGACAAGTTTTAGCGGCCTGCCTTTGACTCATTTTGTTTTCAAGCACCATTTTCAAAGCCGCATTCATGTCGTTCCGCGCCCATTTTCCTTTTTTCTCTTTAATTTCGAACATTTTTCTGCAGAAAAACAAAGAAGAAAAATCTAAGGACTATAATTATAGGAAAAAATTTAAAAAATTTGGCCGATACTGGACGACTAAACGTGGCCGGTACTGCACGACAAACACGTGGACAAAGTTTTAGGTTTGATACGTAATATACAAAGCAAATTAGAAAAACCGGGGCATTTATTTATAGCTAATAGTGTAACAATAATGTACGTAATATGACAAAATTATTTGGTTACCTGAGAAATAAGAAATCAGCTACGAAAAATATCTTTTGTCGTCCGGAACACCAGCGTAAACGTTAAACGTCCTAAAACTCTGGTAATACTGAAGAAAAAAGAACATCACCGGAATGCGTTACTCAGGAGTCTCAGGACTCTAGTATTTATTTATTTTTCCATCGATAGTGCAGTTAACTAACATTAGAAGCGAGATCTAGCTTTGGCCGGTACTGTACGCTGCCCGGTACTGTGGGACTCTCTCCTATCTTTTATTCGATCTGGTATTTAAATAATTTTTTATTTAGTTAGTGCCTAACTCTGGTTTTCAGGGATTGTAATATCGTTTTTTCCTACTAATTTAATTTCCAATATCAGTATTCGTGGCTGAATTACAACTGCACCTCGAAGGTGTGTAAAGTAGAATAGATTCTAAATAATATAATTTGAATTTCGACCGTAAAAATTGTTCTAATTAGAAGAGATGCAATTCTCAAAATTGCAAAATAGCTTTTATTTAATTATTTAATAGACCGAACCAGTACGCCGAAATCATCTCTTCTAATTGGAATAGATTCTACTTAACAGGATGTTGGTCCAATAATAGATATATTCCGCGTGACTAGCGGCGGACTATGACCGACATCATACTACTTGCTGTCCGTTGTTCGTCGCGTACCTATTCTGCTCACCTGACATCAATCTATAAACAGATTCATTCCACTAGACTTGAGCCTGATCACCGACAAGATCGTACGACTTGTCACGGCTGATTTATTGTGAGCTTATTCTACTGACTTAATGGGCGGTTGACAAGCATATTTGTTCCAGTCAATTTATTTCTGAGCATAAAGCTGGCGTTACTATTTGTCAGACGCTGCTGAGGCAACTATACACTGTAATAACGTCTTTAGGGTTGTCCTTAAATTACGTAAGGTTCCAAGAGGGAGTCGCGAATTTCTCACGTTTTCTTACGGACAGGTGGTCAGGTCTAACGTAATATTTTTTAACCTAATCTTCAATATGGGTAGCCTAAAAAATGATGTTTACACGAAACCGAATTAAATGAATTATATAAATCTTTAAGGGAATTTTAATAACTAAAATAATGCAATGTAGGGGAGGGTGTTGGGATACAAAATCTTACGAATTCTTATGCGTGGGGAGGGAGGGGTAGTCGCCAAAATTACCCTTAAGCAATTTAACGACGGCCCCTATGGTGGAAATAATTTTCTTTATTAATATACGAGCTCCACTAGTAATGCAATGTTTTACTGTTAAGAAGTTAAAAGTACCTACCTTGCTCCTCGAGCCAGTGAAAGTGACTTACTACTGTACCTTCAGAATAGGAAATACTGCTGTTTAAAATTTCGAGTTCGCGATACAGTCTGGGTCGCAAGAAGCGAGTTGTTCAGTGAGAAATGCTAGTTTCCGATGCTGGGAATCTCCTTACACGAAAGAAAGAGACTATCCTGTGCGAAAGCGAGCAGGGGAAGCGACCCAGAATAGCAATATCAGAGCGATTTCTCTTGGATACGCAAAAATACAATCACTCGCGGCTCTTCGACGACAGTTCGATTTCCTTTTCTTTTGGCACGGTCGACGGGGTGCGTGCGCGGAAGGACTGCTGACCTCGAGGATCTTGTCCCAGATCGTCACTCCGTCCTTCCGTGTATAAAGAAAATGGAAGCCCAGAGACACTCTCTGCTCGATTGGGAGCAAGAATCGTCAGTCGCGGAGCTGCCGCGATGCTTTCGCGTTCCTCTTAGCGGAAAGTGCTATTTGAAACGAATGTGGGGAAATCGTAGCTCGTAAACAAGGTTACGCTCTTCATCTTGACAATCTTCTTGGGCACGAAGAGTATACTCTTCGTTTTTGCTGACTTTGTAACTCTCTGAAACTCCATAAGGCTTCATACGCTTGTTTCGTCTACAGTGCTGAAGCATTCGGTGTTCGTTAACGATGGGAGAAGATTAATGGAAGCAAGTAAAACGGAAGCACCGTTTTCCAAGCAGAGCATACTTTTTCCTTATTTCTAAGTTTTAGGTGTAGTTATAAGGATAGGACACTTTTTCAGGGTGAGCATCATATCGCGGCTGTCGCAAGTTTGTTGAACATGAGAAGTGAGCAAAGAATTGTACGAACCTAGATTCCTGTCCTCCTTCGCCTCAGAACTTCGAGTCCACCGACAAGAAAATATTCGGAACTTTGAAAGTGTAAAAGTTGGGAAGTTACCGTTGAACGTGGACGAAATATAATTTATCGTGTATGTAAAAGTCTGGAAACACAGGCTTCGATCATTGATCCGTATGTAAAGAATGCGAGAAGAAGAAGAAAGTAAAGTGGAATGAAAAAGGTAGAAATTGAAGTAGGTACTCTAGACAAAAGTCTGCTTTTCTCTTCAAACATATTAATTCTGTTTAATATAAATTTTCCGTGTTTCCCCTGACCAACAAATATCCCTCCATTCGGGTGGAATTTTTCAATCAAACACTGATGCAATTATGCATAACTGAAATTGATAAGGTTGGCAGTTCTGCGAAAGCATCCGGACTTAGTTCACAGGAATGATCGCATAGAAGCAGGAAGTTTGTGCAAGTAACTTTTGCGTGTAACTGAACGAAGAAACTTGGCATTCCCGTGTCTTGAGAACCGTGGACGATAATCTATGCTCGCTATGCCCTTGTGACCATTTCGTTCCAGCAATTCTATCTGGACAGAAATCGTTAAGAGGAGAATCCTGTTTTTGGGGCTAAAAACATAGCAAAATTTGGGATTTTTTTTTTAAGAAACTGGCGATTCGATTCATCTGAAATTTGGACCATGTTTTTATGTATCTTTGTAGAAGTTGTAGTTTTTTTTCTATTAAGTTTCAAACATAAATATTGGAGTTATGCATAATCCACTAATACGCCGCGCGAAATTCGTCGTCCGCTGGTGTGCATGATACTTATCTTCCAGGTAATCCGAAACAGAAAAATGAAACGACGTTTTACTTTAGACATATGTAGCTCCAGTTTGGTGAACCAGAATAAAATAAAAAAAATTATTGAAGCGAGTAGTGAGGTTTCAAACTGTAAGGTCTGAACATTTAATTTTCGCTGCGTAACAAAAGAAGTATGCGTATAACTTATCGGTATACTTAAAAGAAAATCCCAAATTTTGCAATGTTTTTAGCCCATAAAATGGGATTCTCCCCTTAAGTTTCACGAAATGCGGGGTCGCCGACGTCCGCAAGAAAGATCTGACAGAGAAACGGGTCCAAAAGCATTTCAAGAGAACGAATCAGGGCAGCAGTCTCTCTTTCGGAGTCAAAACTCTTGAACGTCGAGCAGAGAAGTGCTGATTTCGTTGATGGAACCGGAGACTTTTAGAATCGGTTCGTTGAAGCCTGATTGACAGCTAAAGGAGACTTGATGAACAAACTTCCCGCCTGAGCTGGAAGAAACTCGGACACACCGGTCCGTTTGGTATCCCCTAGGCATTTATTTGGTTGGCTACCCGTACAAACACGCCCGTGACTGGAGAGTGTCGTCCAACAACGGTGGTCCGCTCCTTTCCCTTGCAGATGTTCCCTCGCGACTGCCAGTTTCCGATTCAGGTTTTTATCCCGGACAAAGTGCATCCGGAATCCGCCAGAATCAACACTGAATCACGTACTTCCCCGTGACTCTTCCGAGTCGTTCGCTCATTCCTTCAGATTCGTTCCATCGAGCACGGCGGCTTTGAATTGCTAATTCCCAATGATCGTCGCGGCGGAACTGCCGCGTCCTTTCAATCAGCTGCGAACGGAATTGCCGTAAAAGCGACCAATAAGGCTTTTCTATAGATTCTGTAGCAAAATCACTTCCCACCGTGCTTAGAATCGCTGTACGTTTATGCCCAGTGAAAAGAATTCGAACTGCAGGGCTCAATCATTAAACTGTACAAAAGTGTACTTTTGTGATTTTCTGGAGCAAAGCATTTGCCAGTTTTGTTTACGTGCAAAGTGTGACGTCCCGGCCCACAGTGGCGAATTTGGCCGAAAAGCTGGCCAAAAATGAATCTGCAATTCCCGTGCAAATTATTAAAATATTTTAATGTAATATAACTCTAAGAAGCTAAAAGTATAATTTTCTAACGTTTAATGTTCAATTTGTTGTTTTAATTATAATTATATTATTAAAAATATTAAAAGTATTGTGGTTTGTAGTTTTTAGTCAAATAATTACGCAGTCATTACTGAAACATTAATATTTGTATATATTTTAACATTATTATATTGCATACTTATACATATATATTTATACAAACATTTGGTACATAGCACTGATGATCAACGAGATGCTTTTCAACGTAATACTTTGCCACCGCGCTACGTGTCGCTAATTTCTATCGAGATTCTCGCTAGACTGACTTGTGGCCCTTGATGATGGACGTAGTTAGCCCCAAGAATTAGATTTTCCTTTCAGTGGGAAAAGCCAGGTTCTTTAAAATAAAAGCCAATGTTGCCGCTTGGCAACATGGTCGTGAATACCTGGATGCCGATTTTTTTCGACCATAAGGACGCATCGGCATCTGCATTATGCCAGCAATTGCTTGGAATCAATTTTATGATCATACCTGGCTTACGCACGCGGTGCAGTTGTTTTGGGGAAAGCACGGATAACGTCGCTATACATATTTAGTGACTCGTGTATATGCAAAGACTGAATGGATCGGAAATTATACTCGTATCAGTGTACACAAAAATGAGAATATTTTCCAAAATGGCAATTTGTTGCAAAAAACTGCAACGGGGTCTTAAAGTGCATTCCTTGAGCTTTCATTTAAAAAAAAGAATGGTGCTTGAGCTCGCTTGAGTTGTAACTTTTTGCTTAAGAATAAACAAAAAATGAATATGCTTTCAGTACTTGTTTATAAGAACTTTTACAGACTTCACATTTAAAACAATAATAGTGTATATGATACTACACCACAATGTATATTGTTTATTTTGATAACTGGACTCGATAATCTGAAAATAAATCTCAAAGTAGACCTTTAAATTTCGAGCATCAACTTTGAACTGACACATCTCAGCAAGGGCTGCAGTTTATATATTCACATTAGTAAGAAATTATGCACAAATATGTCATAAATAAATCGCACTAATTGGATTTAGCAAATTTAAAACTTTTACATTCTGATTTTTGGCCAGCTTTTCGGCGAAATTCGCCACTGTGCGACGAGCGCCACCAGAGGTCTAATCTTCTCGCTAGTCCTAACTCCCAATCACATTTCATATAAATACAAGTTCCAAACTATGTCCTCTGTGTCCCCGTGTGTGTCTAGGGCAGGGACCGTCAGCTGTAGCCGTACTGACGAGTCTGGCTGACGGTCACAAGACAAAACGCACCTCTTCTTTTCCTCCTCGACCCTCCAACGCCAATCCACCCGCCCCGCACAGATACTCCAAAAAGCGTAACCGGCCTTAGGGATTACGGTTACGTCTGAGGCGATGGAGCAAGAAAATCCCTCTTTGCGTTCCGGAATCAATAAAAAATCACCATCTCGAATTCTGGACATGACAAGATATGCACCTTGAGTTTCCTGAACGCTAAAATTTAGCGAAGATCACAGTTGGAGGCTTACGGTAATCAAACTTCACCTAATAACTCAGTGTGATATAGGAGAAGTTTCGTGCAGATAATATACCTACGTAGAATAAAACCCTTCATGGAGACATACATTCAGGAAAACTTGGCTGGACAAGCAAGTAGATTGAAACTGTGTTTGATCAATTGGATAGGGTAAATTGGACGGGTGCGCAGAGCAGAACGTTGCCTGATCAAATACCAGAATAAAAAGATAGGTAGACGGGTTTACACGATAAGATATACTTGAGCAGATGCAAGTAGTATAGAACCACGCGTGGTCAGCCAAGTAGAGCAGAACCGTGTCTGGTTGGACAAGAAGCATAAAAGTGTTTATGGTTTGGCAAGTGGATTGAAATACCAAAAAGCTGCTTAGTAAAACAACTTCTAAATGTTATTATTTAAGAATATAGCTTTTTATTTAATTTAATATCACGCATACAAACGTAAGAAGTTACGCGTGTACGCATGAAATATGTATTGCTGGCAAAAGCCAGATGGGAAGCAGATAAAAACAATATAGTTCCTCGTACTGATAGGACATAAAGCACTCGAACAAGAGATAAAGAACTTGCAAATATACGTCAGCAACAGTTACCACGGGTTATATTGTGTTCGTTGAACACCATTCGCAGATTATTTCATAAAAGCAAATCCAATTTCAACAGGAAGCCTGGGTCCTTTTTGAAATTCTTTTAAAATTCCGCCTCGTTACCCGACAATGTACGGACATAATTGTCTGAGTTTTAATGTTCGTTTTAAATTAAATGGAGCAAAAGGACCCCGACCTACGTCAAATTTAAACTGTGGTCGACTGTTGTCAAAGTACTCTCTAATGCAAAAATGTAATATTACAAGTACAAAACACTGGCGAAATTGGAAAATAGATTTCGCATTAGTCAGCCTCTGAAATTATTTAATTTCGGAGTATTATTAAAATGAACTACTCGTATAAATTCACGCGTTCCGGACTGCGTAAATTTCTCGTAATTATATTCTGGATATCAATTTCGGCGAATTATTAATTCAGTGCTTATCTTCGCTATTTATTCTTTCCATCAGGCAACTCTATTTTTCCCGGCTTGTCCATGTCTAGGCAATGAGGTACAACGTTTCCCATTTCCCCTACGAAGCTATAGGGGAGAGTCCCACAGTACCGATGGAAAAATAAATAAATACTAGAGTCCTGAGTAACTCATTCCGGTGATGTTCTTTTTTCTTCAGTATTACCAGAGTTTTAGGACGTTTAACGTTTACGCTGGTGTTCCGGACGACAAAAGATATTTTTCATAGCTGATTTCTTATTTCTCAGGTAACTAAATATTTTGTCATATTACGTACATTATTGTTACACTATTAGCTATAAATAAATGCCCCGGTTTTTCTAATTTGCTTTGTATATTACGTATCAAACCTAAAACTTTGTCCACGTGTTTGTCGTGCAGTACCGGCTACGTTTAGTCGTCCAGTATCGGCCAAATTTTTAAAATTTTTTTCCTATAATTATAGTCCTTAGATTTTTCTTCTTTGTTTTTCTGCAGAAAAATGTTCGAAATTAAAGAGAAAAAAGGAAAATGGGCGCAGAACGACATGAATGCGGCTTTGAAAATGCTGCTTGAAAACACAATGAGTCAAAGGCAGGCCGCTAAAACTTGTCACGTTCCAAAAAGCACATTAAGAGACCGATTTAAAGCGATTCGAGAAGGCAAGACCGTAGATTTGACACCGCAAATGGGTAGATTTAAAAAAACTTTTACTGAGGAATTCGAAAATCAATTAGTATTTTATATGAAAGACCAGGATGCCAAATTTATGCCAAATAGGACTGAATTTTTGAAATTGGCATACGATTTGGCTGAACATTTAAAATTATCACATCAATTTAGTAAACAAAAGAAAACTGCGGGTAAACAATTTTATTATAACTTTATGGCACGTCATTCGGAATTATCCTTGCGAACACCAGAATCCACGAGTCTTCAAAGAGCGTTAGGCTTTAATAAACGTCATGTGATAAATAAAAATAAACAAATTTACATGTGACATTTGTAGGCGTGCCTAAATAAAAGTTTTATTCTATTTTCAAATATTTTTACTAACATTATTAGTTGGCCGGTACTGGACGACAATTTTTCGTTCGCTGCGAATTACAACGTTTTTATTCCAGCGAATTATTAATCTTTATGATAAAATTTAAAAACAACGATTTGTCCTCTCTTATTAAACACTATTTGCACTACAAACTACTTCTTTGAAATTTGATTTTTACCAACAGTAGCCCAAGTTATAGTACAAAAACTTAAAGTGGCCGGTACTGCCGGACTCTCCCCTACACCCCTTTAGAAATCCTCACTGACAACGATCGGGGGACGGAACATGTAATCGTCTGTTTCAGTTTCATTTGAGTTGGCGCAACCGATCTCTATGACACTCGTTTGCATTTCTAAGAGGCTTACCGTTTTGGTCGGCGTGGCTCTTCTTCTTTCGCTTCACGTCTATGAGCGAAGGATACGTCAATGAACGAAGTTCCCGCGCGTAACGCGCTTAACGCGCAATATTCTGTGCGCGTGTGTGTGCGTGCGCGCGACAACGTGAAACTTCGCCAAGTTGAAGCTTCGAATCCCGATGGATCGCCGATTTACACAACAGCTTTTCCTGATATTACCGAACCACAAGCTTGGGAAGCGTGTAATTTTTTACAAGAACCAAGAAAATTCTAAAGATGGATTTCCGAAACGTATATTACACCGACGATTAAAGCGCTCGAGTCCGTCGTGCCCCAAGGAAAGCTCCGTTTTCCAAGCTACAGTGGCACAACAGAAATTATTCCCACGAATCACCGCAGCGAAGAAAGCTCTCGAAACTACATATGAAGCCAGGTTTACGGGCGGTGTACGTACATTACGTTCGCGGTTCCGTCGAGTATCTCGGCAACTTTATGAAAAACGTTTCATAAGGGATAATCGAATTTCATAAGCGACGCCGCCGCGAATATGGGACGAATAAATATAACTGGTTACGAACAGAGACCCGGCGCAAGACTGGGTCAGCGCAATATTCGATTTCTGTTTGCTTTTCGTTGCTACGCCAACGTAACCGAATTAAATTTCCGAACGAGAGTGTCGTAGACCTAGCCGTTCGTAGATATTGTTTACCCTTTATCCGGATCCCGAGCTGCCGATCGTTTAATTAAAACTCTCGCCCCCTCGGAACCAAAGCGATCGAACCTGTTTGATTCCGAGCTGGAATCTCGTCTGGTATGAATTATAGGATCAACCAGCCCCGTCGCTCGATTTCATATCCTGACCTGCACGCGCGGAATCTTCGTCCTCCGCGTAATCGCGCCGGTAACACGTAAATTCTAACTTCGATTTCGAGTCTTATTCCCTGTCCTGCCACGCTCCTTGCATTCGAATGGCACATGAAGAGAAACTACGCGCATTTTGTGAATTTAAAATTAAATTAGACACGAGGATTCTTGCTCCGCGGTTTAAAGTCGCGCGGGGAACATTCACCTCCATGCAGAAAATTCAAATTAATTTCGTTCACATTCAACTTAATTCAGGTTGCGCTAAGAAAAACGAAGAGGCGTCTGTGTGCTCGGAGTTGCGCCCCGTTTGCTTTCTCTAGTAACGTTTACAGTACAAATTTCCCAGATCCACTTTGAAATGACTCGGAAGTGAAGAACTTGGAAGGAAGCGACGCAGCCTTGAGAAGAAGTTGGCGGTAACTGCGTTAAGCTAGCGACAACAGGAGGGGAAAAAGGAGCCGGCAGTCGCAAACGTGAATCGCGCGGAAGCAGGTCGTTTGAATGCATACGGCCGATAACGATAACGATACCGTGAAGACACGGCCGGCTGATCCTCCAAAGAACAAAATCGAAACGTGGAAAACACATAAGAATAAAAGGAGGAGGCAGTGGGGCCGGGCGGGTTCCTTTAATGCGCAGACTTTCACAATGGACCTCGCTAGTGGAAAAATAACGACGAAGGAAAGAGATACCCCGGCACGGGAGATGCAACGGGAACACGACTCGGCGGACAAAAGCGCGGAAGAGGCGATGTTGACCGTGTGGTTTTCCCCGAAAACAGCGGGGGTTTTATTATTGAAATATTTCACGGAAGCTCGGCATCGGGGATCTTTAATCCCAACGGAAGCTTGGCGATCACGACTTTGCTGACCCGCGTGAATTTTTTAGCGCAAAGTACGGCAAGAACGCCAACGGAGGGAAGTGACAAAATTATAATGTGCGTGTGGAAGTGTTATTATCGAAGGGCGACGCGAACCCGTGAGGCAAGAAAATTTCGTTCGCCCGACGCCCCATACAGCACACTCTCATTGCAACAACGTTGTAGCAACGTTGCAGCAATAATTCTATGTCCGCCTCCTGCAACGTTTCGGGTAGTACGGCCAATAATATAAATAAAGAGAATTTTTTTCCCCACAAGGGGATTCGAACCGGCGACCTGTAGCGTCGTAGGCGAATTTACTTTTTTTTTATTTTTTTTTAAAAAGATGTTTTTATTGAAAAAATGTGTACATTATAAAATAAAATTGGTACTAAAAACAAATAAGAAAAAAAGGCGAACACTTTACCACCGCAGCTACAACCACTGATTGATAATAGTGCTAACGTATTCGAACTTATACTCCTACCATGTAAAACTTTAAACTCAAATTATTCAAAAACGAAGACTCATTTTGACACGCTGCATTAGGGTTTTGTAACACTATGTAACACCCTGTGTCATTCTACACATTAAAATATACAGGGTGAGTCACCTAACATTTAACCTTAAAATATCTCCTTTGTTTTTAATGATACGAGAAAATGTCTCAGGAAAAAAATGATTGCTAGACAAAAAGGACAACATACTAGACATAGTTGAATTTGTATTTTTATTGGCTATAACGTTACAGTAATGAATATACGTCATCCCATTAAAAAAACCATCGATGATCTTGAAATTTCGGGAAATATAACCTTGAGAAAAAAATCGTCTTCTTCAGAATAATTGTCCCTCTGAACCAAACACTTTTTTCCTTAGACATTTTCTCGTATCATTAAAAACAACGGAAATATTTTAAGTTTAAATGGTAGTTGCAGCAACGTTGCCGCAATATTGTTGCAACTTTGCCGTGCAATATTGCACCGCAACGTTGCAGCAACAATTCTATGTCCGCCCCGTGCAATGTTGCGCGGCAATGTTGCAGCAACGTTACAACAACGTTGCGCTGCAACCATGCAACATGGCAAGGTTGCTGCAACGTTGCTGCAACGTTGCCGCAACGAAGTGTGCTGTATGGGGCGCCACAGTGTCGCGGCACGTGTTCAAGAAGCAAAAATTTGAGTTTTTAAATTTTGTATTTCATTCCATGGAATTGGTAGTAAATAGTCCTCCGACATAAGAACATCATAAGTTAGTAACATAAATAAAGGATTTAAGGTGAGTAATTACATTCAAAGCCGAATAACCAAACGCAAGCTGCCACCGACTACACATAGGAAATATTTATCCATTGCATTTATTTTTCTAAAATAAGCAAAATATATCCTTCTTTAGTTTTATTAATTAAAAATTCTTGCATTCAAAGATATGGATACGCACCAGTGGCTCAAATTATTACTTTTTTTGTCCCATCTTCTAAATTCTGGAGAGAATTAAAAAAAACGAAACATATCGGTTCTTTCATTTTTTGACCACAATTAGTTCTTTTTATGCCCTTTAATTTGGTGTAAATTTTATCTGCTCCCGAGTGCTCCCACATAAGAAGAAATACACATAATGAAACGAAAAATTAGACAAATCTGTGCTAGAATATTTATTTTTAAACGACACTGAGCTTTGAATTCCTTCAGATTCAACTGATAGTGATTAAGATGTATAATAAGAATGAATAATTTAAAATTTATTATCAATACAAATTATTTAAAAAATCAATTTTATTTTTTTATAATTGTTCATATGTTTGTTATTAATTTGTGTTTAAATGTGTTTAAAAAAATATATATTTTATTTGTTTTACAAAAGTATGCACGATATGATTAACTAATAAAAATTATGTACAAAAATATATTTTAATGGATTATTTTATGTTAAAAATTATTATTTTTTTGTGTACAAATATGATTAACATATCAATTACATGTAAATAACTGTATCTTAATGGAAAATAGATTTTTTTTTTCTTATATACTCGTTACACTGGCGACGGGTCGAAAGAAACTTGATTTTCAGCGGCAAATCGATGGCGTCGAGGAAACGGTTCCGGAGAAGCGAGGTTCCACTGGTTTTCTTTTGTAATAGACCGTCGTCGATTAAACGATTCCTTATTCCTCAACGGAATAACGTTCACCCGTGTAAACACCGCGGCCCGATCAACCATTCAACATCTCGATTTCAATTTCGCGGCTTATTTACCTGGAGGCGCAGCTCGCGCGACTCGATGGGAAATCGCCTTGGGTGAAGTCGAATTTTCCCTATCGTAGAGTTTTCGCGCGAATTTAATTTTCAGGGCTCTGAGGGTTAACACGGCTGAAGCGAACAAGGGGAAAAAATGCTCGAAGCTGGTACTCCGTTAGAATGTTCCTCTCCTTCCGAAATTAAACGAAATCGTCGAAATTGTAGCAGTTCGAGGTAGGTGCCGAGTAGGAAAAAGAATTCGTTGATGTTTTCTAGTAGTGGAAGTTGAATGTTTTTGAATAATTAGGCGCGTAGGTACGATGAAATATATTTAATTTCGTCCCGTTCATTTATCCCAGTCATCTGGGCGACTCGATTGGCTCAACTACCAAACTTAAGGATGCACTTGGCTGGATGTAACCCTGGATTATAGATTCGTGGAATTAATAGGGGAAAGGTGGGGTAGTTGATCACAGTTTTGCTTTTTTATTAAAATAATAATAATGGTTTGGTTTGTTTGTATTTAATTATGTAAGTTGTAATTCTTAGAGTATTCTCAATATACTTGTAGAAATTTGAGAGCTGAAAACTAATTTTAATGACTGAAATTCAATATTTTCTGGTAGTGACGTTATGCACAAGTATCCCCCATTGAAGGGGAGACTTGATCAAAAGGTTAGGGAGACTTGATCAGTGAACTTTAAGAGTAAATGACACATTAACTTTCTAAAAAATATTTATTATCTTCGTCAATAACATGAAATAAAGGGAATATCATAACAAGAGAGTAAACTATAACTAACTTGAAAGAATTACTGAAAAAATACAACCGAAGAATTAAAATCTATGACATGAAACAACATAAATGCATTCTTAAAAGACATTTCACTTAGATATCATCTGATTAAGATGATGATGAAGGAAATATTGTCCTTCTCACTTTCTTTGCCGTATTTTTCCGTTTCATTAGCCGTTCTATGGTTCTTTTGGGGGCATTTTCAACTGTTCAAGTATCCCACCTCACACACTGATCAAGTATCCCTCAATGCACTCGATTTGAAAAAGATGAAAAATTACGTTTACCTTAAATATTTAAATCCATCAATAAATAACATTAATAGACCAGAAATTGCTGTTTTTACTTAATATATTTCAAATCGTTGAAAACGCAACATTTACTCGGAAAGGAGGAAGAACAAGCAGACCGAAGTACTTACTTATTGGCTGCAAATAAGATCGAAGCTTCTAACAACATTATTCTATGCTCCCAAAGGGAAACTGCAACGTGAAGTGTTGCGATAATGCAAACATTACTACGATAACGTGACAGCAGGCACAAATTGCCAATATATTAATTAAAAAACTGATGTGATCACGTATCCCCGTTGATCAACTATCCCACCTTTCCCCTATCATGTTACAGGGAGTAGAATTGTGCTGTCGGATGAAACTGCTTTCAGATAAGCTGGTAAGACTCTTCGTTCTCGGCCACAGAACGCAACCAAGCGCGGACGGAACGACAATTGTCATAAGGGTACTTCCTCCATGCTTTATACAAAGGGGGCGAAACCTTTCATCCAGTAATTCAGTTCAAATATGAGAATAAAGAGTGACGTAGCTTTCTCAGCGTTCCAGGAAAGTACCTACCGCGCGGCCAACACGAAAGAGGAGCTATTTACCTCGGCCTGCGGACTCGGTAACGTCACTTTATATTACCCCACAAAAGTTGCTCCCAGTCTTTTCTATTTTTTCCCCGCAATTTTTCATTAGGAGCTCGCGTAACGATTGTACATCGTGCTCCGCAGTCTTTCAAGTCCTTGTCATTCAGACTTATTAGGGACGCAACCGCAATGCGTCCTGCTCCGGGAACCAACTGTACGGCTGTGATGTCGACGTAATTAGTAGACAGAGGGTAACAGGGTAATTGGTAAATGCGCATTTGGATAAGGTTCGCGCCAAGCAGATGCACGGGACTCGAAATACGTGTTAGAGGTCGCGAATGTTTCCGCGTAAGGGAGGAAACTGAGGAAGGACTATATTCCGGGCTAATTACACGAAGCCTCGTGCACGCTTATGCATACTGTGCTTTAAACGATCAACTCGGCCAGTTGATGAGGAGGACGTTATGTACGAAGTTCCCTGCTTTCCATTCAGATTGCCGGGACTTCATGTTGCTTCGGTGAAGGGATGCATGTGTCTAACTTGCTCGAACCGTCCACCCCTTCGCCGCACACTCATGCAGCCTTTAGTATATTGCACTGGAACAGCAGGACCTGATGGTTGGATGTGTCACCCTGGATAGGTCGAGGATCTCCATTAAAACTTAGGCTCGTTGTTCAATTGCGTGCGTACGGGGTTGAAGGAATTAGCTGTGACTGATCATTTCGCGCGGGATATGAGAATTATATGGGTATCTTTCGAACTGGACTCGTGGAGTTTATTGTTTGATGAAAAGAAGTGATGTGATGTGAAATATCTTAAATTGACTGTGTTTAAGGTAACGTAAAGGGACATTCCACGCGAACTCGGGCACTTTTTGGAGTAAGTTTTCAAAAATTGCTGAAATTTGAATATGTTGTAGCCTTTACTGATATTTAAACGTACCTCAAAGGATTTTTCAAAATGTTGAAAAATGTAGATTTTACAGCTGTTTGAAGTTGAGTGCTACCTTTGTTTCAAATAATTATAGCTATGGAAGTAGTAAACGGATGGAGATGAGCTTTACGGTGCTTATAGAGAAGACATTGAAGTTTTTAGAAAAAATTATTTCAGTTTAAACAAAAAAAATTTGAACCTTTTTTGTGCAATTATTTTAAACAAATGCAGGTTTTTAACATCGGCCGCGATTTTAAAAATCTGAAAAAAGGAGAATATAGTCCTATACTTCCCCTAGATGGACAAATTTTAAAAAATATGGACATTTTAAAATTGGCCCTGTAAAAATTGCCGAAAGTTGACGCTGCACCGATGCGCACCGGCTCGACTGGTCCGGCCGTGCGGTACTCGCAGTGGCCAAGCGGCTATACTTGATAAGGATTCTTGAAAATGGTAAGTTTTTGGAAAAAACTGGAGGGGGAAAACTTTTACTGTTTTTTATATCCAATATAATACGGTATCTCAATTTTTGGTGTTCGCCATATTTTCCGTGAACCGAAGGTGACCTTCAGTTTTTTAAATGGAATGCTATATATTTGATTTCCCAATATGAAAGCGACTGTGAAGACAAATTCAACCATATGATATACTATGACCTTCAAGGCCACACAAGGTTAGGAATGAAAGAAAGAAACTCAATCTACTAGATAGATTGTTCAATATATTTACTTCATTCCTAACCTTGTGGGGCCTTGAAGGTCATAGTATATCATATGGTTGAATTTGTCTTCACAGTCCCTTTCATATTGGGTAATCAAATATATAGCATTCCATTTAAAAAACTGAAGGTCACCTTCGGTTCACGGAAAATATGGCGAACACCAAAAATTGAGATACCGTATTATGTTGGATATAAAAAACAGTAAAAGTTTTCCCCCTTCAGTTTTTGTCAAAAACTTACCATTTTCGAGAATCCTTATCAGGTATAGCCACTTGGCCACTGCGAGTAGGGGTAAACAGTGTAGTTGTTGGCCACATAAGTCAGAGGTTCACATAAGCGTTGGATTATAAGTCTTGTTTTGATAGCTTTAAGAACACAATTAGTGTTAATAACTGTAAACGACTCTAATAGTCTAGAAATAGAATTTGTTTAAAAAAGTAGAGTAGAAGGATCCACAAAAATGTACAGAAAATACGTTACCTACGAATTTTCGTAAAACATAGTTATTGGCCAGGCGAAGGCAATGATTGGCCGATCGTTTGGCAGTTATTGGCCACTATTTCATAACCTATATGTGACATATGTATATCCTATCTAATTATGAAATAATACCTTTTCTACTTAAATGTTTCTATATTAGCTAGTATTGCACCTTCTTTTAACAGCGTTTTAGATTGTATTAAAAGCATTTTCTTTTAAAACCTAACCTCTTAAAATCACAACAAAGAACTGTTTCACTGTTGCTATGACTGTTAGCTACCCATTGGCCTCGTGGCCAATGACTGTCGTAAGACATTATTTACATTACAGTTCTTGGCCACCTATAATTTTTGCAATAATGTATAATATTAATGAATAAATAATCAGTTTTTATAAAGTTTAAACCTTTATGTGTCTATATAACGAATACGAGAGTTATATATATATATCGTAAATACATTAAATTATCTAAGAATTGCCTCATGTAACCGTAAGGCTATTCAATTCAGCACTGTAGTTTTCAAGCATCGATTTCAAGTTATCTATTTTTTTACACTTAGTATAACAATGAGTTGCAAAATAGTGATTGCATTCGACGCATGAAAGTACAAGGTATCTGAATATGTTCATTATAAAAGGCATATTTCTTAATATTCATGTTTTTTTAAAAAAAGGCCAATCACTGCCAGGTGGCCAATAACTACACTGTTTACCCCTACCGCACGGCCATACCAGTCGAGCCGGTGCGCATCGGTGCAGCGTCAACTTTCGGCAATTTTTACAGGGCCAATTTTAAAATGTCTATATTTTTGAAAATTTGTCCATCTAGGGGAAGGATAGGACTATATTCTCCTTTTTTCAGATTTTTAAAATCGCGGCCGATGTTAAAAACCTGCATTTGTTTAAAATAATTGCACAAAAAAGGTTCAAATTTTTTTGTTTAAACTGAAATAATTTTTTCTAAAAACTTCAATGTCTTCTCTATAAGCACCGTAAAGCTCATCTCCAACCGTTTACTACTTCCATAGCTATAATTATATGAAAAAAAGGTAGCACTCATCTGCAAACAGCTGTAAAATCTACATTTTTCAAAATTTTGAAGAATCCTTTGAGGTACGTTTAAATATCAGTAAAGGCTACAACATATTCAAATTTCAGCAATTTTTGAAAACTTACTCCAAAAAGTGCCCGAGTTCGCGTGGAATGTCCCAAAAGTAAGAAGGCTATTTTATGGTCTAGTTTTTGCAAGTTCCTTTTGAAAACTTGCCAGGGAAATATAAATAATCTGTGGGTTTTCGATTGGAACTTTGTATATGCAGTTTTTGGTACACTTCTCAATGTTTATTCAGTTACTTGTAAACAAGCTAGGTTGCAATAGTTTCAATGGTAAGGCAGAACTTGGATTCATTTCCGAATCCTTGCGCGGTACATTTATCAGAGCTTATCTCCAATATTGTCCCATTCTACTTCTCGGACCATACATTGTGACTATTCTACTTGCGCATACGCCTCTGCTCCATTCAACCGGGTTGAATGTAAATAATACTATTGTATTATTGTTGTTTACTTGGTCAGGCATTGTTGAGCCCCTTCGAGACGAACCTAACAACAATTTTCTTCTACCATTACGAAGGAAAATTGAAGAGTCTTGCAGAAAACAGTGCAAGTGACAAAAATCAAATTTTTCAGGAGAAAGAGAAAACTTCACTAAAACTTCGATTGCTAAAGTTGATTAAGTATACGATAACCGAAATGTATTACAAAATTTTCTATTTTTTGCATTAATATAGGCCAAATTCACGAAAAAGAATTGTATTTGTAAAACCCTGTGCCACCTCTTAGTTGTAGAGAAAAATGAGTGTGCCAATTATTTAAATTTGGTAACACTGCAAGTGCCAATCCTATTTGTCCCTAGCTAATTGGCTCTTACATTGTTTTCTACAGATTAAATGGCGTTGGACGTATCAGCTGTACCATCTTTTAGCACTACTGACAACTTATTTAGAAAGGGAAATCGCATTAAAATTCTATACTATAGTATTACCATTGGCATGTAGAATATTTTCCGATAAATCATTTTTTTATCATTTTAGCACTTACAGTGTTTTCTCCAAGCACTCTTCAATTTTGCCTAAAAGCATTATTTAGTAGCTATACTGTTACAAATATTGATTAGTCTATTTTTTTATTAAACAATTTTATTTCTATTAATGCCATCTACTTCTTTATACTTCTATGTACTTTATATTTAACGCCATTCATATTCAAGAACAGCTGAACGAATGAGAATATATGTCTGCAGAAAGTGTATTAAATATCTTCCTGAAGATGACAGAAAATTTTTCGAACATCGATTTCAGCTGAGCATGTTACTTGGCATTGTGACAGTTTCAGATTGCAGAATTTCTGGCACGAAGATATCTCTTGGGAATAGTTACTCGAAAAGCATGAGATCTGCGAAAAATGGAAATAGAATGCGCGAATCGCCCGCGGAATTGGGAACGAAGCGTTGGCGAAAATTTCGTTACAAAAAGGATGGATATTTTCCTTGGGAAAGTCGTTCTTCGCATATATCCATCGGTTACTAGAATTGCGCTTTTATCGAGAACCATTGGAATTTTATGGCTGAAACTAAGGAGCTCTTATGAATAATAAAACGAGAGTGCAGAAGGATAGAAGTATTGGCAGTCCTAAAATATTTAGGTAGGAAAGGTGACATTCGACGATGTAAGGAAGAACGGCAGGCACTTAGAAATATGACCAGGATGATGATACTAAAAAGACTGTAAGATAAAACTGGGCAAACCGTTGATCGGCTGGACAGGTTAAACATTTCAGCGAGGAAGAAACTCTATACTTCGAATTTCATGTTCACTTCCGCGTTACTGTGAGATTGTTGCCTGGGTTGAGTGGCCTGGAGTGATCTTCCGTGTCTCGACCCTTCCTAAGTTAGCTAAAATACCACAAAATAAAAGAAGTACACTCATTAAAAACTCAGTATATAAGAAGTTGCTATTTCTTCTGATTCCGAAAGTGTATTGCAGGCGATTCGAGACGCCGGGATGACAAATGAATTAATCCAATATATCCTAGCGTTATATTCAAGACTCATTAAAGAAGAGAAAGCAGCGACACTACACACTATCCAAGACCCACCTGAAATTATCCCATTCCAGGACTTCAGAAGAGAAATAAAAAGAAGATTAAGAGGTAACTGCGCCCAAAAACTGACACCTCTAGTTTCGACAAAACTTCCGTTAAACAAAATAGGAGGCTTTAAACCAGATCTGAGTAATTATTAGGGTAAATCCAGGAGACGCGGCCGACCTAATATAAAATGGCTATTAAAACTATACAGATATTATTTATTTTATCAGAAGAAACCTAATATGTTCAGAATTTTATGCTGATTCAGAAAAACTGGTCGATATTTGCTTTAAGAGAATATTTCCTGTAAATCGGGTTGAAAACTGAAGTGATGACATCTGACCACCTCTCCCGAGGTGCCGAGAGAAATGGTTTTCGTCGTTAGCAGACACCACTCACATAATTATTCGTGGAAAATTAACAAAGGATAAAGCAACATTATTTATGAGTGAATACAACTACAGATTCATTGATATTTAATTTGTTTACGCTAAACAAGTAAAGAACACATCAAAGAAAAAGTGAATTACCTACCGGCAATTAGCAAGGCAAATGAATACAAAAGTGAATGAATAAAATAACTAAACCAAAAAAATAATAAAATAAAGATGAAAAATAAAAAAATAAACAAAAATAATGAAAAAATCATAACTCGACCATCTCTCCTTTCTGCAGCGAGACTAATAAAAACGCAAATAAAAAGTTACCGAATGGAAACTTTGCCAGTATCTTTTAGGAATGCTACCTCTGATATTTTTCACACAGAATTTCATAAAAATTTCATTGAAATCGCTGAATTTGAATGCAGTAGTAGCCTTCAAAGGCACCTGAGCGCTTAACCGTGTACAGGAGTCCATATGCACCCCGATATTCCCCATACAAAAATCAATTTTTGTAAGCAGCTGCGTTAGTATTTTTCTACAGTATGTTTTGTATTTACATTCCTGTTGCCTAAAATATATGGTTTTTACTCATTTTCTGTAGTAAATTATGTGGGATCACGGAAAAAGGGGAAAGCCTCAGACGAGACTCGAAACCCGCGATCTCCAGATTCGTTGCGCGCTGGCCAGGTGCCTTAGAAACTATTCTCCGTTTTTATATTTTAAATTAAATGGTTTACTGATTTGTACACTTATCTTCTTAAAAATTAATAAAACTTCACAAATACTTAAGCAGCTACAGTTTTTTCTATACATTTGGGACTGAAAACGCGTGGGCTCCAATTAGACCCCTGTACACGGTTAACGTTAAACTATTAGTACACAGAGTGAAGGTTAATAATTGGCTATACCAGACTGACGCATACGCACATAACAGTAAAAGAAAGTACACCTAAATGCGAATTATGTAACGAAAATCCCATGAGAAGTCACATTCTTGTTTACTGCAATCATCTCGCTGAAAGCGGGAAAAGGTAAACCAAGTTAAAAATAACATAAGCGGAATAGTGGACTCACGAGAAAATATTAGAAACATAATTACATTCTTAACAGCGATTAAAAATACGCTAAATTGTAAATTTGGAAACGATTTAAGGCTGCCGTCTCGCTGGGCCTTGAATGTGTGCGTACACTCACACAAGCTAGGAAAAGCGTGTACGTATACGCGAAACCGTTTCAACCAACTTTCGTCCTGGAATCGGCAAGAAGCAAGTTTTTGAGGGTATAGTTGCCTCCAGTAGACATTAGTGCAGGGTGGTCTGGTGCGTTTGAATGCTAATAAGCACCGTACGTTGAAATAATAATGAATTTATGACTCGAAACTGACAGAATGAGGCTTCAAGGCTTCGCCGCCACCGGCGCTAGTGGTACATTTGAGCCACGTAGCACCAGCTTATACGTACACGCGATGTAGTAAACCAACCGTTTCAACCAACTTTCGTCCTGGATTCGGCAAGAAGGAAGTTTTTGCGGGTATAGTTGCCTCCAGTAGACATTCATGCAGGGTGGTCTGGTGCGTTTGAACGCTAATAAGCACCGTATGTTGAAATAATAATGAATTTATGAATCGTGTACTGAGACAGGCTCGAGAAATGACAGAATGAGGCTTCAAGGATTCTCCGTCACCGGCGTTGATGGTATATTCGCGCCATGTACCATCAGAACCGGTGGAAGTCCAAGCTAGCTGATAAATGTAGGAAAGACATAGTTGCCGATACGTATGGAGAGTCGCATCGCGCTGTTGCCGCATTTCCCCTATTACTATTTTGTCCTCAGGAAGGCTTGAATGAATCACGGCGAAGCGGCTCACAGTGGGCTTTTGGGTCTTTTTTTAAGATAGCGGAATGAAATTTGCGCCAAAAAATAGGAAAAAATTATTCCTTTCCAGTGATGTATAATTTAATATTTTTTATATTTATTTAATTATTTATTCTTCAATTTCTTAACTTATTTGTAATAAAAAAAATTAATTATGTTTATTCGCTACCTTATTTAATGCCTTGTTTAGCAAACTTTTCATTTCCATGTTAGAAAGAAAAGACGAATAATAAAGGAAAGTAGCAACAAATCGGTTTGTTTAAATTAAAGACCAGGCTTTTGCGATAAATATCTTCTTTTACTAGTAACTAATATGAACAATCCAGTAAAAAGTAATTTTATACCCAGTAACGAAAACAGCGACATTTTTCAAATTTGACAAGGAATATCTTCCAAACGCCAAAAACTTCCACTTTCATTTTTTATTACGATAGGCGTGTTACACTTCGGTGATGTACCTTATTCAAAATGTATGCTTTGAAATTGCACATTGATTATACAAAATATTACATCCTTCTACGTATAAATAAAAACTATTGATACGCAAATTAGTATTGTTTTATTATTGCTATCCTCCTTTACGTCCAGCTACCGCTGATGGAGGGGGAAACACCAACAGGAGCGGTGGTTATGTGTGCGTGACTGACGCTGGGCGCAGCTCTCCAGTCTCGTGCCGTATTCCTTTAAGCTTCTCAATAGAAGGAGCTGTGGCAACAGCGCGACAGAGACGGAGGGTACAGAAGATGTGGCAACTATGCGTAAAAATTTCGTCTACATAGAGTACCTGGAGATGTCACCTCTGTAGAAGTTCTTTTTGTCGACCGCAGTAGTTTCATTAGGGTCCGTCTGTTTACTGGGGGCGTTTCGATCGATTCGGACCATAACAAAAATGGGACGGCAGCCTTAAGTTTGTTTGTGTGTGTAAACCTTATACATACTGTGTAATATGCAAGTATGTACTCTACAGAAAGTCGCACATAATCTCAATGCACAACTACTGTTAATTTGTAAAGTCGCTTATGACTTCATTTGTTAAGCACAAAATCTTATTTAAAAAAAAACAGAAGGAAGTACTCAAGACAATCTACCCATCAATTTAATATAAATTATGTGAATAACTTTCTGGAATCCACAATCTCCCATTAATAATATAATTGCCTACAATAAGCACACGAATAAGTACCAAACTAAAAGTGTAAAGTAATTCAAATGTACGCGTAATTCAAACTAAGACAAGCCCAACTTTTATTTCCCTTTTGAGATTGACCTACATCGACTGCACTCCTCGATGCAACAGACACGCGCGACGCATTTGCCTGTATCGCACACTCCAGAATATTCTTAACGATCCCGGGAAAACACTACCTCGAGCTTGGAAAGTGTACTCAAAGTCGCAGTGGAACGATGCACTCGGTTGGTTTCTCGGCCTGAATTTATTCGCTGCACCGTGCATCGTTTTCCAGAGCGCAGAGGATGCGTCGCGACGCAACAGTCTGCAGGAGCCCTCCTGTTCATCTGGCTAGTCGGCGGTTCTCAGTGGAGAATCGATGGTAGGAAGGAGCTAGCGAGGGTTTCAACCTGGCCCGGTCAAAATGAATCAGACGCGATCCAGTAACAGATTACAAGGGAGGACCGGTTACATTTCCAGTGGAAAAGTTTCCGAAAGCCATCACGGAGGATTCGCTTCGATGGCCGAGGCTAATGGATTCCCGTAAAAATGATCTATACCGGCGGGAACAGTTTTACGAATCGCGCTGAGAGCACGATGCATCAACGTACGAGGTCGAGAATATTTCGTCCCATCGACCTTTCTTTTCCTCTCGATATCGATTCGCGGACAAACTCGTGTTTCGTAACGAAGTTACTTTAATTGCGCCATTCAGAGCGCGCGGCTGCTGTGCATTACTCACTGGATTTAATTACAACTATATGTATGATATTATTGATTGCAGGGATTGCTACGTGTTCGTTGGTTATAAAATACCAATTGCAAAAACAGACGGTTTGGATTTAATTATTTAATTCCGACTCGGGGACGAGTGTCGAATGATTAATCATTGATTGGTGATGGAACGAAGAAGATAAATGTGGAATTGGGAATAACTGCGGTTTAAAAGTAATCTGTGATCTAATTTCTATCGATATCTCATTGCCTCAATATTAAAGGGTCATGCTCAGTCAGGAGGTCGAGAAAAGGGTGGTCTTTGGAAATTTTTTACTCAAAAGCTATAACACATTTCTCAAAAAATCTTTTCTCCTTTTAAGGATTGCATCTAGTACCGTGCATCGTAATTTTTTTATTTAAAAATATTTATCAATAACTAAGTCCATTGCTCGAAGGTTCTTTCAGAATCGGTGACCAAAATATTTAAAAAACCATTCAACTGATTTATTTCAAATTTCACAAGCTTACTATAAGAACAATAAACTAGTCGTTGAACGAAGGATTTTTTATCCGATGCTTAGTTTTCTTTTAATTGACGAAAATCAGGCACGATTTATGGTAAAAATTGAAACTTTTAATTTAAACATCAGCCATTTTTTCCCAAATCAATATTTCGAAAAATCCTTCATGCAAATACTAGATAATGTAATATAATAAGTAAATTCTTTTGAATTTTTTATTTTAGGTGATCGACTTTCGAGCAGCAGTGGTCACCGCAGGAGCCTTTTTTTGAGAGAATCTTCGAGTGATGGACAATAACTTAGTTATTGATAAATATTTTTAAATAAAAAAATTACGATGCATGGCACTAGGTGCAATTCTTAAAAGGAAAAAAGATTTTTTGAGAAATGTGTTATAGCTTTTGAGTAAAAAATTTCCAAAGACCACCCTCTTTTCGGTCTCCTGACTGAGCATGACCCCTTAATCGATGGTCCTTTTTACTCATACGAAATCACGATAAAAAGGAGAACGAAATTTTGTAGCTATAAATATACTCAAAGGCGTGTCTCGAAACGTATTCCCTGTCAACAGAAACCCCTCGCGCTGCACAAATTGATTCGAAAAGAAAGCACCAACAAAGGATTATATGTCATCCGTTTGAGAAGTTCCTGCATGCCTTTCTCTTTACGAACCAGAGTATCAGCTCTTCCGCAAAAAGGAAAAGCTCGTTATCTGCCCTGCCCACTGTCCATTGTGCTTTGTTCTTTAAATGAAGAGTAAATACCGCGTCCCAGAAACAGTGTCAAATTTTATGTGGGCATTGTATGTGTGCCGGCGGTTGTTTCGCCGACCCGAATGGAAAAAGCCGCCAGCAAACGAGGAAAAGTGTAACAAGCGACCGAGGGAAAGTTCCGCGTAGTTTCACTGCGAGAAATCAAGCGACAAGCTGTCGATGAGAAATCTTTCGTGCAATATCAACTTTCGCGAGTTTACGGCTGTCGTTAATGTAATTCATGACGAGCCACAAATTTCTAGATCCCCGACTTCTACGACTTAAAGGGAACGTCTCAGTGAAGTTGGATCGCGGAATTATTTCGCATATATTTAGTATCTGGCCCCTGAAAATGCTGCGGCGATGTAATCTCGCATTTATATGTATGCGAGGCGCTATGAATAAATTTAAAATCGTTCGCGTAAAATGCGAATAAACAGTCTTCCAAAGTCCGTTGCGGTTACTTAGGTGAGGGATCAACAAACGGGTTGGCGAAGATGGGCGAGTGCTTCGGGCGATGCGCAGAGGGCAGACGGATCTTGCGAGGAAACGTTTATCCAGCCGCAATTCTGACTGGGCGCAAGAAGAAATTTGCATCTGCTTAATCACAAGTTTCTAGTGGGTTCTGATTCATGCAACGAGCGCCAGAAACTGCTGATCCAACAGACCTGTCGATTTTCATTGAAAGCGTTTTCCCCGTTAAATATTGATCGTTGGTTTAGAGAACTGTGGAATTTCAGATTCAGAATCATTTTTCTTAGGAGGTAGTGGAGGTTGTGCGAATTACAATAAGAGGAATACAATTTATTGGCCAAAAGGCTCATATGCAGTTTTCCACTGAAGGTTGGCTGACCATTGGTCGATACGTTCTACTTATGGGGGTCAGCCTACGCGCAGACACATTCTACTTTGGAGTAGGTAACGATATAGTGATTAGGGATTAGGGATTTAAATGGATTTACCGGTAAATATCGAGAAATACACAATTTATCGAATTACCAGTAAAAATTTGGCGAATTATCGGTAAAAATTGTATGTATAGCAATGTAACGCATATATGTGGCGCATAATTCCGTCGATATCTTCTACGTTATCAGTGAAAAAAAACTTGAAACCGATTTACCGGTTTGCAACCTAATATCGCCTAGCAGAAGTTAAATCGCTGTCAATTGAATAATTATTCGTCTTTCATGTAGCATAAGTTAGAATCGTTGAAACCTACAAATTTTTAATTAGGAATTCAAAAACGTAAAACATGCAAAAATCGGGTCCTGAAAATGTCTACCTAATATCGCCTACTCAAGAAATATCTATTAATTCATGTATATATGTGCTTTGAAAGTCATTTTCACATGTGTTTTTATTATTTCTTGCTCTATAAATGTTTATTTGTCAATCTTTGATTTTATTTTTATTACAAAAATATAGAAATAGGATTTTTAGAATATTTTATTTTTTACGTTCGGATGTAGATATTGGACAAATAAAGTTCATTTCTGTTGGTCTGCAAATTTCGTGACGCCACCTGTAACAAACATTGCATCGAAAGCATTGTTCTCCGGTAGGCGGTATTGAGAACACGCATACTGCTAAAAGAAAACCGCTATTTTCATTGCGAAAAATATTTGAATGGATTTCATTCCTTAAATACATCATTAATTAGGTATTTCTAGTAGATATACCTTCGATATTCAGAAGTGTGGTAACGGAATACTTATTTGGACAAGTCACTCACAAGTTCAATAATACCTGATTGTTAGTAATATTCGTGTATAATATTATCTCTAATAACACGTTAATGATGTGGTAACGGAATAACAGGCAGTATAGTCTGTGGGTGACGGAAAGTGAATGACTCCCAGGTTAATCTGTAAGACGGGTTTCTCGTACAATAAACAATAACACGCGTAGAATAAACTATCGATGATACACTGTTTTATATTCTGCCAGAATATAGCGAGTCGTACAATAGAACGCGGAGGGCTTCTGCAGTAGCGACCGGTGTGCCCCAAAGACCGTACAAGAGTGGCCGCGTCCCGGCGGCCAAGGCATAGCGTCCTTCCTGCGACGCTTCCCTTGGGCCTGGGTTTTTCCCAGTTTCTCCCGCGCAAACGGACGCAACCGGTGTATTTGGGCTTCCGGGCGGTAGGCCGCGGTTCTGGGGCGCCATTTGAACATGCGTCCATCGGATTTTCTTACAAATCGTTATCTCATTTATTAAGACTTAGACGTCGAACAGTCAGCGGTGTCGGCCGTACTGCTCTTGATCGGTGTTTCGGTTCGACTGCCTCCATGTAAGTAGGTTCTCGGAGCGGATCTTTCGGGACCGTCGCACAGTGGTAAACAATCGAGAGAACGTCCCCAAAACAGGAAAGTGATCTTTGATTTGTACAAAAATAGGTACACTAAGGTTTCCGAGGTCGCTGATTACGAATTTGAAGTCAAAATTGCAAAAAGCAAAATGGCGGACTCAATATGGCGGACGCGTATATCAGAAAAACGTCAGATTTGGTCTAAACTTGGTATCCTGGAGTTTTCGAGGTCGCTAATTACGAATTTGAGGTCACAATTGCATAAAACAAAATGGCGGAACGTATATGAGAAAAACATCAAATTTGGTCTAAACTTGGTATCCTGGAGTTTACGAGGTCGCTGATTACTAATCTGATGTCAAAATTGCAAAAAAAACAAATGGCGGACTCAATATGGCGGACGCGCATATCAGAAAGCATCAGATTTAGTCTAAACTTACAGTCTTTGTACTTTGACGGCCTCTAAAAAAAAGTTCCGATTTGTTCCACCTTGAATCTTCTTGGGACTTGTTCACACAAGTGTAGAGAGTCTGAAAAAATTATTTTCATCTGCTACTTTTTGCAATTTTGGAGCTGGGACATTTTTTAATAAGTTAAAGTACAAATGGAACTTCGGATTTCTCGATTGGAACGCAACTCTGTGGGTTTATAGAGTGACTCAAGACAAGAGCAACGGTATGTTTCATTCCTACCCTATCGCTCTTTAAACGTGTGAAAACTACGCTCAAAGTCAAATAGGCACTTCCACTTTTTCGCGTATAACTCCTAAAGTACAACAGGTAGAAACAAATATTTCAAACAAAAGTTTAATGGTGTAATAAGCGCTGCAAACTTGCGGTGTCAAATTTTTTTAAAAAGTTTGAGAAAAATTCATAACGAAAATTTTTTTTTTTAAAAACCAATCCCACTTTTCTATATTCGATTTTCATCAAATATACGTATATTTAGTCGAACTACTCCATTCAGTTCCATAGAAGAAGCGGAAATAGTTTTGTCCTGCTAGAAAGCCCATTTAGACCTCTCGCGACGGCTATTAGTTGCTGATACCAAGCTTAGACCAAATCCTATGTTTTTCTGATATGCATGTCCGCCATTTTGTTTTTTGCAATTTTGACCTCAAATTCGTAATCAGCGACCTCGCAAACTCCAGGATACCAAATTTAGACCAAATCTGATGTTTTTGTTATATGCGCGTCCGCCATTTTGTTTTTTGCAATTTTGACCTCAAATTCGTAATCAGCGAGCTCAAAAACTCCAGGATACCAAGTTTAGACCAAATCTGACGTTTTTCTGATATGCACGTCCGCCATATTGAGTCCGCCATTTTGTTTTTTGCAATTTTGACTTCAGATTCGTAATCAGCGACCTCGGAAACCTTAGTGTACTTATTTTTGTACAAATCAAACATCACCTTCATGTTTTGGGGACGTTTTCTCGATTTTTGACCACTGTGCGTCGTCTCTCGCGTACAGGATGTTTATACAATCATATCGACGACGGTGCTCACCGCTTTCCGAGAACCATTTTAGCGGCAATCTTTATTGCGACGCATCGACGCCGAAATTCGATGCGTCGCCGATATCGCAAATGTCCAAAGTAAACGCCTGGACGTAAGTAATGAGGCGGCGTGCTCGTTGCACGTGCCGCCACAAGTCGAAACAATCGGTAATCATAAACAATGTTGACACTGTTGTAACGTACCGCTACTTACCGCCACAATTTTTTCCCTTTAATTATTTCTGTTTCATTATATATACTAGTAGGGGAGAGGCTTGTAGGTTGCCACCCCTTAGCTTTTTTTATCATAACTCGTCATAAAATTAACGTATCGATGATTTATGGTATATGTTGGAAAGAGGAAGGGAAAAGCTGCAATCCTGAGCTACAAATCATGTAAACTCTCGAAAAAGGAAAATTATACTGCAAATTATCGAAAGTATCTAAAATTGACTCCTTGAAATTTTGGCTTGCAGGTTGCCACCCCCTAGAAAAATTGCTGAAAGTGTAAAAAAACTCAAGTAAAAACCTGATTCAGAAAACTTTTCAAAATTTATTAAATTTTATTAATAAATTATATTATACAGTGGCCTTTTTTTGTTATAGCCGCGTTCAGATTTTCTTGACCTGCGTGCTGCCATACTAAAAATGTATCAAAAATGTAAAAAATCAACGAAAATATGACTAAAATGCAATAAAAACACTTCACTCCAAACTCAATGACAATATTAAACATCACATAATCACGAAAAATGACATTTGAGTGTAAACAAGTGGGAAAGAGAGAGGTGGCAACCTGCAAGCCAAAAAAGGTGGCAACGTGCATTCCGACGCATTTTTGGAAAATATGAGAAAAAATTGTCAATTCATGATATGTTTGGAAATCTGTTTGGCATATGTAAATTAGATGAAAAAAACAACACAGTACGAATAATTATCTTGAATTGTCGATGAAAATGTTCAATTTACGAGCACAGGGAAAACACACAATTTCAATAGTTCAATTACTTGACAAACACTATATTACCCTTCGCTCAGAAAACACAGCGTTATTGCGTCTGTCCGCTCCAGAGGTTAATAAATAGTGACATCTACTCTTTTAACGTCGATTTGAGTCAGAGTTCAGGTTATGACACTGCTAGAAAGTCGAAATACAGCAGGGGTGGCAATCTGCAAGCAGTGGCAACCTGCAAGCCTCTCCCCTACTAAGACATATCAAACTCTTGCGAGCGACACGCCTTTAGCGGAAATAGTTAAATTCAAGCACGCGCAACGCATGCGCACAACCGCGCGTTCAAACTCAATTCAGCGCCGTGAACGACTTAAGCGCGCACGCGCAGACCGCACGCGCAGACCGGACGCCGATTAAACTAAGCGTAGTACACGACTGGCGGGAACCGGATGTTAATTACGATTGGTACGCGGAATCGCGCAGCGTCTGATTGACGCGGGCCTAGCTTCAGCGAGGAGTATAAATATAGGCCTGCCTACAGGAGACGGCAGTCTAGTCTAGTTTTGGTCCTGACACCAATCCTTCCTAGGACGCTTTAATTTGTCCCTGAACTACTAATTTAGGACGCTTTAGTTAGCCCCTAAATTTCCATTCGAGGACGCTTTAGTTAGCCCCTCAAATTCCATTTGAGGACGCTTTAGTTAGCCCCTCAAATTCCAAAACCTTAAAAGCGTGGGCCAGCTTGTAGGCACCAGTAAAACTTTATACTCTGAGAGAAGTAATCCTCTCAAACATTAAGCTATATTTTGACCAAGCGTCATTTCTGTATTACCGACTTAGTGTCGAGATTTATGTTCATTAACGATTTAGTATCGTAAACTATATTATAATATTCATACTAATTAACCACACAAGTTCAAAACTAATTTATAATAAGCTTCGCACGATCTATATTCTGTTTCACCGACCAAGCGTACCTTTTCGTTAATTTCTCGTTTCGTGTAGCGCCTAATCTTAATATACTCAAATGTTCGAGCGATAAGTCGCAACGTAATCATTTTATGTTCATTATATTCAAACGACTAAGAGTCGTATCATATGTAATTATCGACCTAGCGTCAAAACCACTTTTTGAATGAACCATTGTTATTGTTGTTAAAAGAAGGACTCTGGTTTCTTGAAATTCATTTCTTTATCGCACGCCCAACGAACCAATCCCACAATTTCACAGGTAAACCGCTCTACTTGTGAAAACTCCTGCAATTAACGGCAACGCCACGTTAGAGAACGTTACACTGTGCTCTCCCTGAAGCCAAAGTTTGTGTATATGCGTGTGTTTGCATGTGCGGCGACAAGGGCAGTGCCTCAGCGCAGCAGACGTTAAGCAGCATACGAGGTTTAAAACAAAAAGACGTTGACTGAGAAGCCGAAAGGCGATAGCCGCGTTAAGGGGTCATGCTCAGTCAGGAGGCCGAAAAAGAGGGTGGTCTTTGGAAATTTTGTACTCAAAAGCTATAACATATTTCTCAAAAAAACTTTTTTCCTTTTAAGGATTGCATCTAGTACCGTGCATCGTAATTTTTTTATTTAAAAACATTTATCAATAACTGAGTTATTGTCCATCACTCGAACGGTTCTTTCAAAATCGGTGACCAAACTATTTAAAAAACCATTCAACCGATTTACTTCAAATTTTACAAGCTTACTATAGGAACAATAAACTAGTCTTTGAACGAAGGATTTTTTTATCCGATGCTTAGTTTTCTTTTAATTGACGAAAATCAGGCACGATTCATGATGAAAATTGAAACTTTTACTTAAAACATCTGCCATTTTTTCCCAAATCAATATTTCGAAAAATCCTTCGTTCAAAGACAAGATAATATAATATACTAAGTAAATTCTTTTGAATTTTTTAATTTAGATGATCGACTTTCGAACAGCAGTGGTCACCGCAGAAGCCTTTTTTTGAGAGGACCTTTGAGAGATGGACAATAACTTTGTTATTAATAAATATTTTTAAATAAAAAAATTACGATACACAGTACTAGATGCAATCTTTAAAAGGAAAAAGGAATTTTTGAGAAATGTGTTATATCTTTCGAGTAAAAAATTCCCAAAGATCACCCTTTTTTCGGCCTCCTGACTGAGCATGACCCCTTAAGTCGAGTTTTTTCAGTTTAATTTTAGTTATATAATTCTATATTCCAGTTTATTAATAGTGTGCGTATTATATAGCCACACCTTGTCAGTTCAATTAAACCTTGCATAAGTCATATCCCATACAATTCCCGCAGAAGTATATTGTTAACCGTTTAAAGAGACGCGTGTTTTCGATTACTTCAATTTATGGGTGAAGTATAATCAGAAAATGTAATTGGTAATTAATGTAATTAATGGTACAATTAAGGCTCTTATAGTTGTTAAATGTGATCTGATTTACGAGACTGATGAAGCTTTCGGCTACTGCGATGAAAAACACAATATGGCCAGTGTGAACGGCTTCCAATTGCATACGCGAATCTGATCACTAGAAAATATCAAGTTAACTACAATGGATTGTCATTGAAACTACATTGTTATGTAATAATCCCAACAATTTACCTCTCAGCTTTAAACGATTAAATACGCTTATTATCGATCACCGATTGCAACAATTGGTGTAACAGAAAGCTATTGCTTTAGAATAATGCCGGAATTTGTTTTCCACACATTTGCCCACCGTTTCCGCTACGACTGTTAAAATTGAAATTATTCAAAGCTGTCGGCGAATCAATGTTTCTCTTCGCAGCAAGAATTTATCTCGGCGTTAACTTCGCAATAACTATCCAACGTTTGTTATCACTGCACTGAAATTCCAAGGTATCTCGAAAACGATATTCGACGAAGGCACTTAAGGCCATCCAAATATTACCTACTCTCGGCGCAATGTACCACGACAGGTCAGAGTTAACTCTCAAAATCCGACGTAAGTTCAATTGAGCATGTAAGTCGGAAGCGCACAGTGGGTTCTGAAGCTCAGCTTCGAAAAGTTGCCAAAGGTATGGAATCGGGCTGTGTGGTTGAAGGGTCATTTCACCCGAGGATCCGGGATCGCTGGTAATCCTTAATGAAAGTAGCCAGCAATTACACGTTCGAGTTGAGTAGAGAAACGCGGAATACTAACCGAGTAATCTTCCTAATGGCCGAGTTTTACTTAATTGCAATCTCAAAATGGGCACGCAATAGAATCTAATAACAGATAGAACCTGTAGGAAAGGCTGAAGGGCGCTGTTTGAATCTGTGGAATTGAGAAAAATGTCAGTACTGGATGAAGAATGCATGCCTTATGTTAGTTTTGTATCAATTTTTAAGACTTTTTTGCAAAGATATCAGTGCTCTAATCCTTTCGTAACTTTAAGGGTACTTTATTTAACATTGTAACAAGTAAGAAAAAATTATAACAGTAAAGTTATAATAAATACAAAAGGAATAGAGCAGTATCTGAAATAGTTTTTTTCGAGATGCAAAACGGAACCGGTTGTAGCGTCTCCGGTAGTTATGTGAAACAGACCAATAAATGGTGTTTTCAAATTATGTGCCAAATCTAATATGAACCACAAATGGTGTAAAAAATGCATATTTTAAAAATGGCAAAATTGCAAACGTTTTCGCCAAAACTTCGCGTTTTATTTGTTTAAAAACAATAGTTAAACTTAATAATTTGGTTAAATTTGTGGTTCATATTCTGGGGAATATTATAAACTAAAAGTGTGCAAAGTTTGAAGGTGTTTGCTCAAATAGTTTTTGAGTTACCCCCGGTTCCAGTTTTGAAAACGTGGTTTCGAGAAAAGGGCATTTAAAATGTGTTTTAAGGGGAGGTTCCGGTCTAGAGCCCCAAAAATTAGGTGATCTTTAGGAATTAATTAAAGGAAAACAACTACATATAACTTAATGGGACTTTTTGCATTGCATTGAGGAAGTCTTAAATTATAGAAATATACTTTTTGTTTTGTAATTAATCATTGCAGACGGCACTGGGTAGTCGTTAAAGTCAAGGCGTCAAAAAAATCATCCAAATCGGTGGGACCTGTCTGTATCTCCAAAAGTTATTATCCGAATCGACTGAAACTTTTTATTTTAAAGAATATACTTCTGGCTAGGGGGGAAACCAGACAAAATTACAAAAATTACATTTTTTTAGAAAATAACGATACTTGAAGTTTGAAATCACTTTTTCCCTATACTGTTCGTCCTTTCCACGCCTATAAAAATTATAAATTTTCACTATTTTGTAATTTTGTCTGGTTTCCCCCCTAGCCAGAAGTATATATATATATATTCTTCAATATAAAAAAGTTTCAGTCGAATCGGTTAATAACTTTTGGAGATATAGGTCCCACCGTTTTGAAAACACTGTTTCGAGAAAAACGCGTTTAAAGTTTTACGTGAGCGCCGAGTGGCCGGTTGTTACCCATGCCTTTGCCGCTACTGAAATGCCTATAACTTTGGGAATTTTACGAATTTCAAAAAATCCTTTTAAACACGTATTCCTGAAAGGTTGAACAATCGAAAAACGAAATGAAAAAAAATCTACTTTTAGACCGGAACCTCCCCTTAAGTATGCTCGGCGCTCGGAGGCGCGTTGACTCACCAGGCTATACCTAGTATCGATACGGATTTGAATTTCGGCCTATAACTTTGAGAATATATTTTTGAAATATTTTAGACGCGATTTATGGAAAATTTTTTGTTTCTATTTTCGTACGATTTATATAGTTTTCTCCCCTTAATAGAAATGTAGTTATTTACATAGAAGATCACTTTTAAACTCAAGTTCTTTAACTACAATCTTACTTGTTTTCATACAAGATTCATGTAAAATTTCGAACAGTAGGTATAGTTCCTTCTGATACCAAGTTCTGTTTAATCTTCAAGAGAAAACGGTAGAGAGAACGGCAGCGAACAAATCCTGTTGTAAGTTATCGTGGTCCTGTCAACTGCAAGTTGCCAATCTAATGACGTTACAAAGTAAACACAGAGTTAGACTCCTAAGTTAGAGAACAAACACCTAGTTGACACATAAGCAATTTCTAACTAAATTTTGGGGTAAGTTGGACCGACCAACGTCTAGCTAGGTCCTTGATCTGACTGAGTGCTGAAAAGTGCACGAAAAAGCTGGATATCGCTCGTTCAAAGTGAAATGTAAAATCTATGTATATAAAATTCAAATCAAATACCACTGACTGGCAATCACGATTTCTTTGGAACCACCGATCCTATGACCATGGAACTTGGTACGTAGGTTCCTCTTAGCCCCTAGGTGCTCCCTGAGAAATCTTTTAAAAAAAATCCCACGCCTTCACCGAAAAAATTCAGATTTCCCGCAATACACGCACCTTTATTACGACGCTTCTTTAAAGGAATTAATGACTTTATTAACAAAGATTATATGTTTCTTTAAGGGATTTAATGAGCAAATGTGTGACGGAGGAACATCACGTCGCCGCACTGCCTCGCGGCTTAGAGCCCGGAGGGTGGTTCGCGCCACGGTCCCCGTCAATACCGTAGCGAAGCACGGGTATTTGGCTAGTATCTTAATAGTACTTTGCAAGTATGCATAACCACTATGTTCAACGTGGAAACTATACAGTAGTGGACAAAAAAGTTACCACTTTTTCGAACCACCCTACTTCCTATTGCTTTTCAATATTAACTCAAACCTGCAGTATATGTATGCCCAATATACATATTCTGAAAGAGAATTAAAAGCTGTATAAAATCCAGTTACAGTTGAATTTATTTAACCAACAAACAAAAACCCTATATAACATTAAAGAAGACAACACAACGTTACCACTTTTGAACATTAATAAAAAAAATCTAATATTTTGTGGGGGCACCTTGTGCTTTTAGGACAACCTAAAAAGTTATTAAACGTGGTAGCTTCTTTGTCAGCCCCGAGAAATGTATTGCCCCGTTCAATGTCATATAACACTTTTGTTTGTCAGTTACATAAATTCAACTTTAACTGGGTTTTACACAGCTTTAAATTCTACATCAGAATATGCATATTAAACATACCACAGTGTCAAATGTATGCTAAAAAAATAACAAGAATAGAACAAATCGAAAATGTGGTAATTTTTTTGTCCGCTAGTGTACTTCATTCTAAAGAGAAATTAACAAAAAATTTGTATAAATTTTCACAACGTTCATCGTCATCGTGACTCAATACCGTTCTAGTGGTTAGAATGTAACATTCTGTAATCCGACTGAGTGGGGCAATCGGATTCCGAAAGTTTCTTGTGAAGTATTTCGTGGGATTATGGTTGTATTAATCCCCTATAGACCATCGTGAGCTTAATAGTCTTAATACTACATATTAGTTATTGGTAAACCCGTAACATCTATATTTATATTATTTTAGAAACCCTAACATTTAGGCAAAATAAGCTCCGCGTCACAATGGACGAGGAAACATGATAAAACTTTACAAACAAGGGGAGGACACCATGTGGTAGATACCGATTTTGATGAGCCTTGCCACGATGGATCTATGTTGAAAATAAGTAAATAGGTGTCCGAGCGTTTCTGCCAATGGGCCTTAATGATAGAGATATTTACATGGATGTTATTAAAAATTTCATAGTGGCCGTGGGGTTTTAATGGGTAAAAATCCCACACTACCCTGGTGCCCCCGGGGGATTGCCCTCTGAAGCAGTCGGGGTGCCTTTTGAAGATTTCCCCAATTTAAAAAAATGTATAAAAAAATAATTTATAAAAAAAATTATAAAGTTTTTTTTAACGTGGAGGCATCTTCAAAAGGCACCCCAACGCCTCTAGGAGGAAATCTCCCACGGGCGCCAGGGTAGTGTGGTATTTTTACCCACTAAAACCCAACGGCCACTATGAAATTTTTAATAATTTACATGTAAATATCTCTATTATTAAAATCTACTGGCTGAAACGCTCGGACACCTATTTATTTATTTTCGACATAGATCCATCGTGCCAAGGCTCATCAAAATCGGTGTCTACCACATGGTGTCCTCCCCTTGGAAGGGTATATATATATATATATATATATACTACTTAGCAGTGGACATTTTGTTACAATCACTGAAGATTGAATAAACAAAATATCTGTACTGAGAATGGAAGGGAACTTGTGACTAATATTCTTTTTCTAGTAGTTTCTTAATATTCCGAAATTTTTGATACACGATGGCACGTGCATCTTTAGACACCTATGCAACCCTCTTCCTTCCTACACAAAATACTCGCAAAATGATGAAGCAGAATTTCTTCTTAAAGGCATGTCCAAATAGAAAGCTGTCACAGAACCGCGGAGCCTCAGGAATGAAAAAGCATTTTCGCGATGACAATGTGAGAACGAATGCCACGATGACACTGCGACATGAATGACCGAGAAGGAAAATACTCCGAAGGTAAAGAAAAGTTTCATTTAATTAAAACCCAGAAAGCACCCAGTCTGGCGATGGAAATAATAAACTCCTCTTTGCTCGACAAACCCTGCAACGCGTTTAACCCTCGGTTGTCAATTGTTTCTGCAATTTTTTAAGCAAAGCACATTTTCTCGGAACTCTTATTACTTCAAATTTTTGTTTAAACATGATGACACTGTAATTGTCAACTTTCAACGATGGGCATATATTCTGTAATGTTCAAACTTTATCTCAGAATTTTTTAGACTTTTAAATTTTTTAGACAGAATTTTTTTTTTAATTCAACAAATAGTTTTTAAGTAACAACTGATTGAAAATTGACAGGGTCAAATAGACCCAGTGTGACAACGACGTTCGAAAAAGTACGTGTGACAACCGAGGGTTAATATAAACTCTGCTCGTTAATATTTCCTTCTACTGATGACTAGAAATTTCCAAACCCGTCTTTAACCGTGACTAATTACTTGGTCATTCCTCGATTTAGCTGCCACAACTTGATATTATTTACAATAAAATTAACGTTGTATCTCGTTCGATTGCCAACACTTTTGCAACAAATGCAAATATAGGTACAGTATAAGAAGTTTCAAAGGAGATAGGTAAATATTGACAACGTAGATTCAACGTAATGAAATTTAAAAGCAGATATATGTATGCAAGTAATTAGGGGAAAATATAAATATAATATCAAATATTACGTAAGTCTAATGGGTTAGAGTTTTGACTGCGGGAAAGGTGTAACGGAAATTCCATTGCAACTTAAATTCAATTTACTCGGAAGCCCCCTTTCCGTCGTTTCCACAACTCCTGTTAATCATTTCACCGTTTCTTTGCCCCTCACAGGCAGAAGTGCACACAGAATGCTTTGTCTCATGATTACGAACAAAAATTGAATTCTCTTGTATGCTCTGCCCTGAGCTGGACACATAAAACGAAAAGTCTTCAGACTCATTTTATTACTGCATCGACAGAGGAAACAGAAAGCACTGCCTAGATTTATGCAAAACAATTTCTATGATATCGACATTTTAAATTAAATTTCATGCCGCCTTTAAAATAGCAAAAAATATGATTCATAGCACAGAAAGAAAATGAATGTTACAAGGTGTTCAGCATTTAATTAGCCACGTCATACTCGAAGGTAATTACAAGAGATTCAATTAAAAAGTCATTAATCACTCACTCCTTGCTTGTAGAACAGTGTACCTACTGTGCATCGATTGAAAGTTCCATTATGTAATGAGCAGAAGGAAGCAGATCGTTTTAACGATCAAAACAGAAACTCGTTTCTATCTCTGACACACTTAATTCTTCCATTTAAATTACGATGGAGCTTATTTTTCAACTATGAAAACATGATCTTCTTACCATCTCAATTTGTTCCCTTTTATTAAAAATAAAATCCAGCAGAATATGAACACGTATTAGATACATTAGAATCTATTGCCCAAAGTGTTTATACAGTGTTTGTATATCTAAAGGAACAAATCAGGGTGGTAAGACTTATCGAAGCATATTTAAATTTTCTATTAACTTTTAAGCTCCACTCTAATCTACATACATTGAATACACCCTTTTTGCTCTCATACTTCTCATCTCCGCACCTTTCTCTTTTAATCTCCAACGAGATCGACAAAAAATTTAACCCACTAGCCTTTAGACATTTCAATTGAAATTCAATTTTACGCCGATCAAATTTCATAGTCCCGACCATCAGCGTCCAATCAAATTCCCCTCGATTCAGCCTGACGTTCGGTTTTTCCTGGAAAACTGACATGTTTCGTGGAGGAACGATATCGCGAATGTAACCGCAATCCTTGCTCGTCGTAATAACAGTTTGACCTAGAACACTGATTGCCGCAGCGGAGAAACAGAACAAAAAAAGATGAGAGAAGGAAACAGTTTGACGGGATATCAACGAAACGTTTGCTAGCAGCGGCGATGTTCGATGGAAAATTTCGTTCGCGGAGTAATACGCTAGTTCTGTCGTTCCTGCGCCGCAAAACCCGATTAAACCGATCGCGTTCGTCGAAAGGCGGTTTATTGTCGCTGACTGACGAACCACGCTGTCGCGCTCTTCGCTTGCCATCGCGCGACGGCGGAATTCTGCTCTTGCAGGCGCGAAAAAATTCAAATAAAGGGGACACTGGTATTTACATCGAACGTGATGCAACGGGAGGGAAATGTCTCGTCGGATTACAATAGCGTCCCAGTGTTTCTCAACTGTAAATGCCAGGCATCGTGATCCGGGGGTTGTAGATTAATGTCGCGTAATGGCGCTATCATATATAAATGATATCGGAATAGTCGATTAGTTTAGAATAGAGTGACATTTTTTTTAAAAATACTCCAAAAACAGTGCACGCGATGCTTTCAGTATCTGAGTTTCAAGAATGTCTCGAGAGTGGGCGAGATGTTTCACACCTCTGTGCCTTGGTGTCACTTATTCGCTGTGTTCGCTGACTGTTGGTATCGCGAGACGATTCCAGGTGAAAAACCTTTCCGCGAAATATTCGATCGACCAGTGGTTCAGAGAAATACGGGTTCGCACACTTTTCTTCCAATTTCGCTGTAATTTGTTTCTCCAACGGGATTTCCTGTGCTTCGATGGTTTGAGAATTACTGGCACGAAAGCTTCTCTGCGTAACCTAAATAGGGGGACGCGCATGTATGCACGAAGGCCAACAAAAATGCGAATCCCCTTTTCTTCCTGCCTGCATTTCACCGTTCACTGAACGCTCAACATTTTTACGTATTTCCCTCGTGCGTGATTAATGCGTTGTCATTTAAGCGCCGCGGCCTCCTACGTTATTTACGGCACGCAGCCTCGCGATCGTGCCTCTAAAAATCTGTGTTTCTATCGATTCCACGATTCAAGGGGGGACAATGTATATAAGGTAAATGTCCCAATACCTGGACACGTCCCAATACCTGGACACTAGTGCAAATAATGCTGATTATTACGCTTAATATTTGCTTTATCCATAAAAGAATAATTATATTCAATTACCCAAATATTTAATAAAATATATTCACATACATATTTTTCTTAGTAAACTTGTGACACTCGTAATAAAAATACATTTTCTTGAACCCTCTGGTTTACATCATTTTAGTATTGCCGTTAGCTGAATTGCTAAAGAGTCTTTACTTTTTCTTAAGCGAATATTATTAATAATGTTTAGTATATTGGTACAACTAATACTTATAATTAGGGAAATGGTACCTTGTAGTATTATTTTCTGATTGGAACATTAAAATTAAAGTTCTTATTGGTTTTTTTATTCACGTGTCTATCTACTGGTAGAGTGAAATCCTGGAACGGCCCTAAACCTGACCATGTGTGCAGACTATAAAATAAGTACGAGTTATTGATACAATATTAAAATCATTACTTAACACCTTAGCAATTATTACTTTGTATTCTTGTTATCTTGTTTTAATGATAATATTCAATTCAATATTCATGTGTAAAATTCGCGCGTCACACACGAATACACATAACCTTAAAATTAGTCATTCAATAATAGATTGTTTTTACTCAAGTTTCTTTACTGATTTGAATGAATTACTTATACAAATATATGTTTCACAATGCCTATTGTGTTGCTTTTTTTTATTTAATTTCCCTAGAAAACATTCAAATTGCTGATGTTTCATTATGTGTCCAGGTAACGGGACAGTAAAATCGGGACACCGGGACATACTAGTTAAGCTGTCCAGGTATTGGGCCATTGTAAGGACTACGAATTCTCAATATTATACAAAATTATTCAATCCAATAACGTGTTGGTTTTTTTTAAGGGGTTAAACCACTGTAGAATTTTCAAAAAAAAAATTTTTGGTTTAAAAGGTGCTTTAGGGTCTTAAAAATAATATACCAAAAGATGGAGGGCGGCAAAAATGCCTAAATGTCCAAATTTTCAATTCTACCGCAACGCTCTCGTGTAGGCCCCGAGCGCCTTTGTTATAACTGCGCGCGCTGTAATTTTTTTTAGGAGTGCGGAATAGTCTAGAATGTTAAGAACGTCTGTGTAGGGTTAGTAAAGTGAGGATCGACCGTTGAAAAGGTCGCTTAAAGGTATATAAGAATCTAATATGATTTTACAGTACTTAAAACTTTAAGGGGTTAAACCACTGTAGAGCACGAAAAAATAGGCATATTTCGGGAATTTTTTTTGCGCAATAAAGATATCAATCGAAATTCTGTAAACTGGGATTTATAATTCTAGTAACGAAGTACAACAAATATTTTTTTCAACTTCGTTCATGACAAAATGGTGGCTGCGCAGCATTTCTCCGTCGGTGCCTGTTTTTTGAAAGGGTCCACGGCCGGAAAGCTAACTCCCGCAATTTTTGACGTGGAACAAAAAACCAAAGTCTTTTCGATTCTATAGAACAACAGCAAGAGACGTACGTAGGATCGTTTCGATATATTGATTTTTCGCGAAATGGTGCATTTTTGAAAAAAAAAGTTTAAAATTTCATGAAAGAAATAGTCACAAAAATTGTTTTTAAACAAAAAATATGCAATAAAAAAATCCTACGTACATCGCTGAAGAAAACAATTTTGAATATACTGTTAAATTTTTCAGATCGATCGGTGAAGATTTGTTCGAGTTATGTTTCCGGCCAGTTAAAAAAAAGTGGTTTCGAGAAAAACGCGTTTAAAGTTTTAAGTACTGTAAAATCATATTAGATTCTTATATACCTTTAAGCGTCCTTTTCAACGGTCGATCCTCACTTTACTAACCCTACACAGACTATTCCGCACTCTAAAAATAAACTACAGCGCGCGCAGTTATAACAAAGGCGCTCGGGGCAAACACGAGAGCGTTGTGGTAGAATTGAAAATTTGGACATTTAGACATTTTTGCCGCCCTCCATCTTTTGGTATATTATTTTTAAGACCCTAAAGCACCTTTTAAACAAAAAAATTTTTTTTTTTTTTGGAAATTCTACAGTGGTTTAACCCCTTAAACGCGTACGTCTCTTGCTGTTGTTCTATAGAATTGAAAGGACTTTGGTTTTTTGTTCCACGTCAAAAATTGCGGAAGTTAGGTTTCCGGCCGTGGACCCTTTCAAAAAACAGGCACCGACGGAGAAATGCTGCGCAGCCACCATTTTGTCATGAACGAAGTTAAAAAAAATATTTTTTGTACTTCATTACTAGAATTATAAATCCCAGTTTACAGAATTTCGATTGATATCTTTATTGCGCAAAAAAAAATTCCCGAAATATGCCTATTTTTTCGTGCTCTACAGTGGTTTAACCCCTTAATGATAAAGTACACGCAGTGTCCCATGTAACTGCAAAATCGTTTTTATATAAATCGCTCTGTATAACTGCAAAATTCTCAATCGCGTTTCCGCCGTACCTTAAATGTCCAGGTATTGGGACATTTACCTTGCTCGTGAAAAAATTACGATCGACCAGAGAGGATGAAGCGGGATTACGAATTCCTAGAAGCAACGACCCGGGAGATAATATATCACGCCGCTTTTTGCAGTAATCGCTTCAACGAACACTAAACGCGACGCAGAAAAGTTAACCTCCGCATTATGTGAACTTTCCCGCAGCATGCGGGGTTTTCATAGAAAGTGCACGCTTTAATCATCGGTTGTGAAGTGAGACTAACTGACAGCTATCTACCCCCAAAGTGACTCATTCCGTCCGCTAGTTGCATTATCATCGAAACGGCCGCAATTTACCATAAATATCCATTTCAAGCCGCAAGCTGAATGGGCACGTGAAAACATAGAGGTTTCACTCGCCCGGCAACATTGCACAATAGGGGGCGCTGCACGGATATCGTTGCTGCGATTGCACCGGTAAACGAGTTGTGTGCGGATGAAATTACCTCGTTACTTGGACGCGACCGACAAACCGTTGCTCAAAGACGCGATTAGTTTCCGCGGAACCAGGGAAATAAACAACGAAGCGAAGAGCGCCGGGCGAAAGAGTGGAGACGGAAGGAGAGCGCCGGTAATGAGTACCCAAGTTCAAAGTCAGAGTATAAAATTGCTTCCCCCGCTCGCCAGGTGGATGGCACTTTGACTGGCGACAAAAAACCGCTACAGGGAATCGCGGCTGTACGCGGCAGACATCCTTGTAATACACCCGCCGCGCCTGGATGTCAAGGGTTTTGGGAACAAGATTTCCATTTCAGGACCAGACGGAAATTGGACGACGGAGGAGACGCGAGTCGGGCCAATGGAAGTTGCGTTTAAGCTCGGCGTAAAAATTGCTCAAAATCGCCCGCCAGCGGTTCACTTGCAAATGCCTCCGCGACGAACATCTGGCAGAACGGGTGATTTCCACTGCTCAGTCGCCTTGGAGCGTCCAGACGGCTATTCGAGTCCCGAGGACGCACCGACATGGTGAAATTCACTTCGCTAATAGACAGCCTTCTGTTCTCCGTTGAGCGCAACTCGTTTAACTCGAGCGAAACCTCGCGATCTCTTTAAGCGACGCTGTAACGCGAGCTTCTTCAATCGAATTAAGGAAAACGGGAGATCTGTTCAACGCTCGGCCTCCGGGAAATTTCAGCTTTTTTCTGCCTCGCGCGTGTTGCCCGGCGGCAAGAGTGGCGCGTAATGAAGGGTGAAAAGAGGGGAAGCGGACAGCCGCCCCAATTTCCTGCCATTCAGTCCACGGGTGCGTTTCGATTTTGCTCATCAAAGCCTCGTTCACCTCGGAATCTAACAGTTTTAAGCGGCACATGTACAATTAGAGGGGCGCTGGGTGTACTGACAAACGATATTCCGGCTGATAGGGGCGCTAAATTCCCGGTAATCTCGTTTCCGCCAAGTTAATTGGAACGGTGCCGCGTGCTCGGTACCATTCGATCCCTGCTTCAACGACGAAATCAACCTGCAATTCTCGCGATATTCGTAATCTACCGCCGGCCGCGCCGCGGCTCCGACCGGTCCACCCCAGGCTTAACACTTTTCGCGTTCGTTAATTTGTTCGGGCTCGCGCTCCCGGTCGAATGTCAGGAATTAAATGCCGCGACGGGAGGTCCGCGAAATTAATAGCGATTCTCTGCTTTTGGTCGAGATGGATAGGGGATGGTGTTGAAACTTTAGATGAAGGGCGGTTGCTCTTTTATGCCTGCATTTTTACCCCTCGGGTCCGGGGGTAATCGACCAATTTTAGCTGTCGTCCGCAGCTTCCCGGCAGTCTTTTTTAGCGGAAACAAAGAGTATTAATATTTTTCGCGTCAAAGCTGGAAGCACGCGGTCACGCGGCACTGCGATGTTATCTGGAAACTTTTGGTGATAGTGGAGATGATTTGTTGATGGTTTACTGCGCGAATATTGTATATCCACTTCCAGTGTTTTCGGAAAAAAATAACAGTTTTACAAATCGAAGGGTGCTTTGTAGTTAAAGAAATACGCGATTTTAAAATTTCACGAAAGGTGGACATACAATATTTGTGCAGTAGACCATCGCACAGTGGTCCGAAATCCCCATATCAAGGAAAAAACATGTTAGCATCAATGTGAAACCTTCAATTTATACAAAACTTGGTTTCTCTAATTAATCCCAATTGATCACTCGATTTGTTACATATCTAATGCTATGTAATATAACTCACTACATTACACCTATTAGTAATATGCACTCTATCACATGAGCAAGAAGTTAGTTTATACAAAGGCAGTATTTGTACGAAAGTTCGGGGTTTAAATGTTTAAAATCGTCAACGGCTTTCCTTAACCATCTCTATCGTTTCACCTCTAGTTATGTTTGCTGTGTCCACTGTTTACCTCAGTCTTCTTCCAGCCGACTCGGGTGTCGTTTGCATAGTTTGAACGTCGCGACACAATCATCAGTAGCATATGCAATGTTATGTCAATTTCTTTCCTTGAAAATGGTTCAAATAAGAACCGAAACGTCGGAATATTAATATAATTATTTGCAAAATAGCTTTGATTTCCTTGTTTTATTAAATTCAATAAAACAACTTTTTATTTATGACCGAATCAGTGCGCCAATATCAATTATAATTAAGATTTACGGTCGAAACACATCTAAAAAAAATAATTAAAAAAAAAAAAAAACTTGGTATCCCGTGGTTATTCAGGTCGCTGATTACAAATCTGAAGTCAAAATTACTAGAAACAAAATGGCTAGGGTAAGTGTCCCTATTACGGAGCCTGTCCCAATTACGGAGCCTTTCTATTAAAATTATCAATGAAACAAAATCCATGCATAAATTAACGTAAACAAATTTTTTTTAATTAAATTCACATATTCACGAACAAGATTCAAAGTAAAAAACGACAATTTTAATATGTCATAATATTATAAGTATTTATAAAAAAATGCGTAACACGCTTTTGGTGAATTAATAGCATTTCTTGTCCAAAACCTTAAGAAATGATGTACCGAACTATTTCATATAAATCAATTATAAACACTGTTTTCACCGTATAAAGTGCATATTATATCCTAAAAAGGTTTAATGTAATTAAAAAAAATAAATTCAGCACCTACAAACTTATTTGTTTTTATTTTTAAGTTAAATTCCGTAATACTGCCAGATTTTCAACCTTGTCTGTAATACGGAGCCTCGAAGCCGGAAGCGCGGTCTTCGTCGTAACCTCATTATTGTTTCAAGCTGTCAAAAGTGAAGCGCGTGTGTGGTTCTGGATAAATTTGCATAATAAACATGAATCAGCCTCCACAAAAAAAACGTTTTATTACGTTTTAAACGTTCATAATTATGTTTTATTTTTATTGAATGATTTACCACAAAACAATATTTACAACAAAATAGCTCTAGGTAACCCTATTTCATAAAAGCTAGGTTAGGAGCGACATTCAAAGGTACCAAAATGGGGACAGGCTCCGTAATGGGGGGCACCGTAATACGGACGGGCTCCGTAATTGGGGCACCGTAATAGGGACAAAAACATTTGTTTTTGTTTAATTAAATACATTACAAAGATTTAATTTTTTTTACTTAAAAAAAAGTCCTTCATAAAGAAGAATTGTTCACCAACAGATATTGATTTTCAGAATATGAAATTCATGTAGCAGTATTGTTTAATTAATATATGATTGCGCAAACTGGCTTAAACCGTCCGTAATTGGGACACTTACCCTAATCCAAAGTGAAAGAATAATCAGCGTTAATGGTGTTTTGAGAGGTATACGGAAAGGTAAGGAACTTAAAGTTGGGGACGTTTCATAATAAAAATAAAACTGATAGCTTTGTGATTTGTAAAAAAATATATTTCAAATTTAAATGAAATACGAAGAAGGAATATAATTATGCACATGTAATTATAGTTTTGGAATAATTTGGTGTAACTAGTTTTTTTTGTAAGTGTACACACATATAGAAGACATAAAAGTCAACAATGTTTTTTTTAACGGAATCACATATTTTTTAAGGCATTAATCGATTCTATTCGTCATTCTTTATTTAAAAGTATTAACCTACTGATGTCGAAAAACTATTAGTTTAGGAGATATTTGTATGTCAATATTAATGATAAAATTAAAATATCTCCTAAACTAATAGCTTTTCGACATAAGTAGGTTAATACTTCGCCACGAAAACGATGAACTGAATCTAGTGATGTATTCAAAAATATATGATTCCGTTTAACAAAACATCGGTGACTTTCATACATATATCCTCTATGCGGCCACACATAAAAAACTAATTACATTAAATTATGGTCCCCTCTGAACCATTAAACTTTTATCTAAAACATTATTCGATATTAAGAAAAACGAAATCAAGATACTCGAAATATAAACGTTACAGAAAAACTGCTCCCGATACCAAAGCCGCAGGTTTACGCAGCTGAAACCTGTTTGGTTATGTACTCAAAAGTATAATGCAACCACTAGTACTAAGTCTTACCTTGGCGCTAGCTGTCGCAAAAAAAGTTATGTCTAATTAAACTTCGATTCTATCATTAAAAGTACCTCTTTGTTCAACTTGTGTCCTACCGAAATCAACGATGGTGTCATTGACTTAATTCATGTAATTTATTTGTCCAGTACGAACATAATCAAGTTACAGAATTGCGATTTGTTTATTAATTTGCAAATACTTTAAATTGTACCTGTAAGATAGTGCATTTGTAACACAAAATTGCAGATGTTCTGTTCCTCAACTTTCATGTTGTAATTTTCTTACAAATTAATGGTATTTACAGAAAATTCTTGTTGGTTCTGGTGCTGCAACTGTCCTACTATGGAATTGTATTGAAAAAATTCTGTGTACTTAACATTCAAAAAATGACTTTTCCTCTATTCGAACCACTGTGCATCGTTGCGTTCGAACGCGGATAATTATTGGAATACTCATAGGAAATTAATTAAATCGTCAAATTCAATGAAGTGTTCTCAAAGTCTTAACAACATTTTTACAAAAGTCTCTGTGAAAAAGCGCGTTTCAGTGTTTTCCGCGGGAGGTTTCTAAAGTGAATTTCTCACTTCAGAGAAAAAGTGTAAAATGTTTGCTCGTCAGGTTCCGTGAAATTATATTATCAAAGCGACAACTACGTCTGAATAATTATAACAGTTTTACGTGCACGACACCGCCCCGAGGATCTAGTGGCACGGAGCGATTAGTCGGAGACACGGGGTAGTACAGGCTGGGATTAGAACGGCGGAGGCGCTTGCTGAAACTGTGACAAACAACAGCGAAGCTGCGATATTTAGCGAGATTCCGCGTAATCTCGTTTTCACCTGGTTAATTAGGCCAAAGAGACGTGAAACGGACGCGGTTGCGCGATCTAATAGCACTTAAATGAGAATGTCCTATCGATTAGTAACGCCTCATAATCCGCGATGTTCGCAGATTGTTGAATACCGACGCAGCCACGTTCATCGAACGTGGCCTGGCAAATGTGATTGATACTCAAAATTGACGCGGCTGCATAAATGGAGAATGTAAAATATGAATACCTATTTCTTATTAAACGTTTACGGAATATAAAAAAGTATATATATATATATATATATATATATATACCCACACAGCACCATAACATTGCAGCAACGTCTTTGCAATGACGCGGTGCAAGATTGCAATGTTGCACCAAAACATTGCAGAGACGTTGCAGGTTCAATCCTATGTCCGCCTTCGCAATATTGCAGGTGTGTAGTTTTGCAAAGTTGCGGCAACATTACAAATATGTAGTCCTGCAACGTTCCGGCAATGATTCTGCAACGAAACGGCAAAATCGTTGCCACTGTAACAATGCACGTCGATGTGCACGCAATATTGCCGAAATATTATAGGATTGTTGCCACTGGAACATTGCACGTCGATGTGCGCGCAATATTGCAGAAATATTATAGGATCGTTGCCACTAGAACATTGCAGTGGCAACGTGTGCGCAATATTACAGTATGTTGTTGGAGCGCTGCCACTGTAACAATGCACGTCAATGTGTGCGCAATATTTTGCGGAGTATTGTAGGATCGTTGCCAGTGGAACATTGCAGTGGCAACGACTGCTCAATATTCCTGCAATATTGCAAGAACGTTGCCACTCAAATATTGCACGGCAATATTGTTGCATTGTTCCTGCAATATTGCAATGCAACCTGCAATAACGTAATATTGCAGCAACGTTCCTGCAATACTCCTGCAACGAAGTGTGCTGTATGGGTATGGCCACATTATTATTCAAACCGAACACTTTTCTTACTTTGTTCAGCAGGATGATTTAACGGAGAGAAACACCGAGACGTTCCCCATGGATTCGCAGGAGCTGTTCGCTGGCGAAATTACAAATGCTAACGGCGCGATGGCACCGAGGAGTTGGCGCCGTCGAACAAAGTCGAGCAAACGCGGGAGAAATCGGCTGATAATTAAATTTGAATAATATCGAAGGCGTCGCGAACAACGAGGAGGCTCGATTTTCTGTTTCCCGCCGCACAGTAATTAGATCCCGGCGTCGGGACGCCAGTCACGTTTTTCCATTTTACCGGTCGACGTGCTTCGATTCGACGCCGACGAAAGTCGATGATCGTTTTCGACGCGGAACGCCGCCGGATGCTGGGCGTCACGGTTCAATGGTACTTTGGAAAACGGGACCCCCGCCACTTATTAATGCTCCTGCCAACTTCACGCGCCGATTCTCGGCGTCGCAAATCCGACTAATTAATGAAGCCGATTGGCGAAGGCCAAAGGCCGCCTGGTAAAGCGGAGCGCGACGACGATCCTCGAACTGGACATTTTTAAACGACCAAAATGAATTTGTTGTCGGAATTTCGTGATCGATGCTTTGTACTTGCTCGACGGACTGATTCCATGCGAACAGGACAAATTCATTAAATACTGATGTACGAGTGTAAACACATTCTCGTTTAGTAGATGTTTTATAAAAATACCCGTGCTCCGCTACGGTAGAATAATTAAACGGAATTACTTTTATATCTGCTTTTTTAAGTAATTTTTTTATGTATTTTTGTGTAATATGTAATAGTATGTATACCTATGCTAGTTTTTAAGCATTTGTGTGAGTAATCTTTGTAAGCAAAAAAACATGTTGTTATTATTATTAAGCGTCTTTATTGCACAATACAAAAATAGGAATAAGACGGAAAGAGAAATAAATAAAAAGAAAAGAATATTGCAAAGGCGAAGTTCAGTAGTAAGACTGTTTTGCAACCTAATCATAGAGCGAACTAACAAGGGAAGATCCCGAGTGAATATGTAGGGGATTCCCTCCCGATTACAACGTAATTTTTGTTTGCTGCCCAAATTCACTCGAAGAGGGTTAAATTAACTCCTGAAAAATCGGCTGTTTTCCGATTTTATGTTATAATTCACGAACTTTAAGAGATAGAAAAAAAATTTCAAGACAATGATTACTTATTTTAATTAGATCTATCATTTGGTAAAGAATTATTTTACAAATCGCGAGTTATAACGCAAAATTGGAAAATAACCGGATTTTCAGGGGTCACATCCCCTTAGAGTAAATTTGGGCAGCAAACAAGAATTGTGTTAAAATCAAGAGGAAATTCCCTACATGTTCACACAGTTTTAGAATTTTTGGAATTTCCGGATTCGAGATGTTCCCTTGTAAGTTGATATCTAATCGAGCCTAAGAGATATTAAGGAGCCTGAGAAAATACCTTTTACCCATTTCAACCCCTTGAGGATGGAATTTCAAAAATCTCTTCTTATCGAGCGCCTGCGACGTAAAAGGAATATAGGTACTTTCTGAATTTCATGTTTCTAGGTTCAGCGGTTAGAGCTGGAATTTTATTTTTCCAGTTCTCAAGGTCATCGACGGGTTTTTAATAGTAATGTCGTGAACCCGGGGAGGAACAAATTCGAACGCTTGTGTGAAACACAACACGTCTTTATTAAATAGCGTATTCGAGATAACTTGACCGTACAAAGTACCAGACCTTTCTGACTCTCGTTCGCGAGTTTCGAAAAGAACGTCGACTAACAGGAGAACGCTATTGGTGGTTGCTATTGCGAGGGTGAGGAAATAAGAACTCGGATTGGTTATGGCGAGGGTGGAAGTGGTGTTACTGGAGCGGGTTACTTTCTATATTTGAAGCGATTTCGGTTGGAAGAAGGGCCTTGAGGCCCACGGCCTAATCCGCTTGTTTACAGCTAAGGCCGCGTCCAGATCTGAACAGAACAGCGAACAGAACACCACTTGAGACTCCCTAATGCCGCGTTCCTACGTGTGGAACGTATATTTCTAGCGATTTTCGCCCGTTTAGACGGAGTCTCGTGGCTCGCGACAGCTAAAGATTGAAGGACAGAATGTGTTTACCCCGGGTCTCCACCAAGGCGAACACGAACAAAAACATTTTCTCGCGAACATGTTAGCTAACATGTGGACGCCAAATAACAGTGTTCGCTAACAAATGACCCTACTGATAGGCGATAAATCTTCCGGATGGTCACGGTAGACGTGGAGAGAGGGTGTTCGCGAACAAAATCTGGTGATCCACCAACTAGAACATTTGTGACGAACATCGGCTGTTTTCTCGTTCTTGTCCATTTTCAAACCCGTGAAACTTGGGCCTTGCTATCCCTTTCGTGTGTGTGTGTGTGTGTGTGTGTGTGCGTGCTGCAATGTTGCCGCAACGTTGCAGCAATGATCCTGCAACGTTGCCGCAACGTTGCCGCAACGTTGCCGCAACATTGCTGCAACATTGCTGCAACATTGCTGCAACTTTGCCGTGCAATATTGCACCGCAACGTTGCAGCAACAATTCTATGTCCGCCCCGTGCAATGTTGCGCGGCAATGTTGCAGCAACGTTACAGCAACGTTGCGCTGCAACCATGCAACATGGCAAGGTTGCTGCAACGTTGCCGCAACGAAGTGTGCTGTATGGGTGTAGGACTGCTCGTAAACAGGCGACCCTCTACGACCATCCACCGGCAAGTACTCCACAGAAATAGTAGGCGTGACAAGCACGAATAAAATTTTTATATTTTTTGTTTTAATATAATGAGAATATTTCCAACGTATGGATGAGATTTTTCTAATAAAAATGAAACCAAACACGACGCAATTCGGACAAATTTGAGTTCCGCTGATAATATAATGGTTTTATAATATCAACATTTTTTTATATGTATAAGTCGTTAATACTTTCTCATTATCTCCTACCCATACAGCACACTTCGTTGCAGGAGTATTGCAGAAACGTTGCTGCAATATTGCGTTATTGCAAGTTGCATTGCAATATTGCAGGAACAATGCTACAATATTGCTGTGCAATATTTGAGTGGCAACCTTCTTGCAATATTGCAGGAATATTGCGCACACGTTGCCACTGCAATCATCCAGTGGCAACGATCCTACAATATTTCTGCAATATTGCGCGCACATCGACGTGCAATGTTCCAGTGGCAACGATCCTACAATATTTCTGCAATATTGCGCGCACATCGAAGTGCAATGTTCCAGTGGCAACGACTTTGCCGTTTCGTTGCAGAATCATTGCCGGAACGTTGCAGGACTACATATTTGTAATGTTGCCGCAACTTTGCAAAAATACACACCTGCAACATTGCGAAGGCAGACATAGGTTTGAACCTGCAACATCTCTGCAATGTTTTGGTGAAACATTGCAATCTTGCACCGCGTCATTACAGGGACGTTGCTGCAATGTTATGGTGCTGTGTGGGTAGTAATATCCTACAGCTTTAAACACGAATCACCACCTAACAAAAATTGTATCTTCTGTTTCAAGAAAATCTGTTATTGACTAGTATAAAAAAATATTGATATTATAAAACCATTATATTATCAGCGAAACTCAAATGTGTCCGAATTGAGTCGTGTTTCGTTTAATTTTTATTAGAAAAATCTTATCCATACGTTGGAAATATTCTCATTATATTAAAACAAAAAATATAAAAATTTTATTCGTGCTTGTCACACATATTATTTCTGTGGAGTACCTGCCGCGGTGGATGGTCGTAGAGGGTCGCCTGTTTACGAGCAGTCCCACAATGGAAAGGGATGCGTGGATCGCCAGGTATCGTCAGAAATGTTCGTTCGTTGCGTTCCTACCGACGCGAACAGTCTCGAGAAAGTTCGTGCGCGGTGTTCTGTTCGTGTTCGCCGCGGTGTGGACACGACGAGAACAGACGAAAATGTTCGCGAACAATGTTTTTGTTCGTGTTCGCCTTGGTTCGAGACTTTACCGACACCGGCTGGGAACAGCCCGAACATCTCGGCGAGCCTGACTTTCCTTTGGTCGAGGGTCCCGAGGTCCCTTCCTCGGTGTCATATGGCAGGCAAACCTTTGGTCTGCACTACCCTAAACACTCTCTGTCCTTCAATCTTTAGCTGTCGCGAGCCACGAGACTCCGTCTAAACGGGTGAATCTCGCTAGAAATATACGTTCCACACGTAGGAACGCGGCATTAGGGAGTCTCAAGCGGTGTTCTGTTCGCTGTTCTGTTCAGATCTGGACGCGGCCTAAAGGCGGGATCTCCTAACTGCGACAGGACGCAGCGACTGGTAGCGACCTCACTAGCGCAAGAGAGAAACAGATGCATACTTCTTCCTTGCACTAGTGGGGTCGCTGCCGGTCGCTGCGACCTGTCGCAGCTAGGAGATCCCGCCTTAAGGCACGTAGGCCTGAAGAGGTCTAAGGGTCCAAGTGGGTGACGACGACCAGACACGGTGTAAGGGAAAGTTGCCTGGAAAATGGTTTACGATCGAAATGGGTGACAATAACCAGATTCAGACGTTGCGAAGGCTCGGGGTATCTAACAGTCATGACTTATTTTGAGGATCGTATTATTGTAGCTGACAAAGAATAGGTGTCAGAAATGTATGAAACGTTGACCTTCAAATAGCCTAGAATAAAAAACTCGCGATAGTTTGAAGGGAAAAAATGACCATGAGCTAAAACATCATTAATCACAAAATTCATCGTTCTGAACTAAACAAAGTTATCCCTGGTATATTTTTTTTTATATCGGCAATAGTAACGAAGATATTGGGGTATTCAGAATAAACTAAGTAAACACCCTGTGTAACACTTTACCCCGTACAATAAAGTTCTCTACCGCACCCAAGTTAGAAATTCCCAACTGGAAGAAAATCTAAATTAGGTGAGGAAATATTAATTACTTCCGGCGCCGACGGACTGGTTATACCTAACACTTGACGAGATTTCCCCCAAGTCTGCGGAGCCGGACTTCCTGCCGCTTGCTTGCGGTCTAAACATCGCGACACCCCTTTGAGCCAGACTCCGCCCGACATTTGTACCGGGCGGTGCGCTAAATACGATTGATATTGTCCCTGTTTTCGCGCGAGTAGACCTTATTGATTATTGGCCGTTTTGCCCCACGAGTGCGTTAAAGTGCTTGAAAGCGTAAAGTGGTTACGGCATCACTGAGCGCCAGAGTCGATTAAATCGACCCGTCGCCGGAGAAAACTGTGTATGCCGATGGAATTTGAGATCAGCCGACGTTCGACAGAGCCATAGGAGTTCCGCAACGCGGAAACGAGTGGCGCGACTTCCGTCACACTCGAATATACTGTTTCACCTACATTTGCCCACGGATGGAGTCTGTGAAAAGGGGATTTGAAGATAAAACGGTGTCGATATTACAGCCGACATCAACCATTTTCATGTATAGTGGAATGCAGCTTGGTAAGCGACACGTGCGAATTAAGGTCCGGGAAACGAGAGCAACGCGAGGCCACTTTACCTCAATTCGAGGAATCATTGGGGAACCTGCACGAAATTCGATTTAACAGATTATCTTCTATTCTTCTCCCTGAAATTGCTTCATCTTCGTCGGCGTGACCGCAATTTTCCCCGACGGGGATAACGAATCTCTGCGTAATAAAATGTATCGCGGTGCGACGCGCTTTCGCCGGATTCTGAAATGTTTCGCCTGAAAAGAATGACAGTCTGCCGACTTTTAATAACTTTCGGCGAGAAGAGTCCCATGGAATCAAATTTGACTTTCAACGAGGTTGCGGTGGCCAACCGCCCCTCCGGCGTTTCGGGGAAAATTTTATGGAACGCCTGGAGAGGAAGGGAGGCGCTCAAAGCGTCGGCGGAAATCGTTTCCCGCGCACGGATTGCTGCACGCTAGTTTTAACTGCCTATAAACTGTCCCGCGTCAATAATGATTCATCGCCAGCGGTGTAACAATATCAGTAATTATTTATCGGTGAGTGGCTGCGCAGAGACCGCTTTGGGCTATACCTCGCGCTCGACAGGCCATAAATGCGATCCGCGCAACGATAAAATTCGGGCTGTGTTGTCACGTGGCCAGCCATTCATACTACTGTCATGATACTGATGCAATGAATCCGATCCTTCTCGAATGACGGCCAGAATAGGGCACACAATTGGGATGCGTCGTATGTTCTGTTTGGTGGACGGTGACAAAGAGTGGTAGTGGAGAAGAGAAAACTATGTACAGGGACGAAACTAGGTTGTACAGCGCCGGGGGTAAGCAACCCCCCAAAACATTTTATCCTCTTGTATTGCCCACCTTAGGAGGTTGGGTTGACACTTCACATAAATTTAACTCGTTGCAAACGTATTCCAGGTGCCCTAATTTGTTGGTGTTCGATAACAGATAAATAAATTTTGAATAGATAAATTTGAATTACTTTTCCATAAAATGTGTACCTCCTTTATTCCTAATTGACAAACTACCCCCGCGCTTCGCTTCGGGCCTAAGAAATATTAAGTACTCCAGAAAACACATTTCACCCCTTTTCACCACCCCCTTAGGGGTTGATTAGGGCAAAATCGTGAAATTGTTTTGAAGGCACTTATGTGGGTAACCTTCGAAGTAAAAACCAAGTTGATATCTAATCTGGTCTAAGGGGTATTAAGGAATCCGTGAAAATACATTTTACCCCGTTTCACCCCCTTAGGGGTTGATTAGGGCAAAATCGTGAAATTGTTTTGTAGGCACTTATGTGGGTAACCTTCGAAGTAAAAACCAAGTTGATATCTAATCTGGTCTAAGGGATATTAAGGAATCCGTGAAAATACATTTCGCCCCGTTTCACCCCCTTAGGGGTTGATTAGGACAAAATGCTGAATCTGGTTTTTAGGCATTTGTGTGGGTTAGAGCTTTTTAATAAAAACTAAGTTGATATTTAATCGGGCCTAAGAAATAATAAGGAGTCCGAGAAAGCATATTTCATCCCTTTTTAACCCCTTCGGGTTGGAATTTCAAAAAAATCCCTTCTTATCGAGCACCTGCGTCGAATATACCCTCCGAATTTTATGTATCTAGGGTCAGGGGTTTGGGTTGGGCGGTGATGAATCAGTGACACAACGATTATATAAATAGATGAAATGACGTAATATATAAATTTGAATAAAGCCATTGACGTAGCTTTTCCAAAATTATGTCTTTTCGCTACCAAGATTTCTCGTTTGGCGTTCCTCGCAAATCGGCGCTCGGAATAGATGGACCCGCTGCCCCCCTTAGTTTCGTCCCTGACTATGTAACAATGTTTACTCTCCTTTGACCTGAATTTTTCTATACAAGTGGCTTCTTTTGAGGTTTTTTGATATGGAAGATTCAGCGGGGAATTTGAAAAAAGAATACTTTGCTTCGTTCGATATGCCGGAATATTCTAGTACTACATGACAAGTGTTACATTTATTACATTTCAGGGACCGTTTCTTTACGTTTTTCATTGTAAAAGAAGAATTCGTACTTTATTGAACAATTTGAAACATCAAATTATTGTTTAGTGTTGTATAGTGGGTTGATCCTTAGCTACAGGAGTCAAAATTATTGTAAATTTTTGTGTTCCACCCCTCACAAATATGGCACTCGGTAAGAAAATGGTTTCCACAAAATTTCAGATTGATTGGGCATTGGGAACCCGGCCGCATTTGATTGAATTTTTAAATTCTATCGATTTCATATCTCAATTTCTAACATATTTTCATTCCGCTATTATAAGAGAATAATGAATACCTTTTTTTATATAATTATAGATTCTTACATGTATTACGATGTTATTTGAGGCAGTCAGAGCAACAACGGACCAACCCACATTAAAAAAAAAATTTCTTCCTATTTGATATGGTTAGTAGAGCCTACCCACACAGCACCATAACATTGCAGCAACGTCTCTGCAATGACGCGGTGCAAGATTGCAATGTTGCACCAAAGCATTGCAGAGACGTTGCAGGTTCAATCCTATGCCCGCCTTCGCAATATTGCAGGTATGTATTTTTGCAAAGTTGCTGCAACATTACAAATATGTATTTTTGCAAAGTTGCTGCAACATTACAAATATGTATTTTTGCAAAGTTACTGCAACATTACAAATATGTATTTTTGCAAAGTTGCTGCAACATTACAAATATGTATTTTTGCAAAGTTGCTGCAACATTACAAATATGTAGACCTGCAACGTTCCGGCAATGATTCTGAAACGGCAAAATTCTGGCATATGAACCTGCAACTCTTCGGCAATATTGTGGTTGCGAGATTGCAATGTTGCACCGCATCATTGCAGAGAAGTTGCAGGTTCACTCCTATGTCCGCCTTGGCAATATTGTAGGAGTGTATTTTTGCAAAGTTGCGACAAACTTGCAATATTGCTGCATTATTGTACGATCGTTGCCAACGGAACATTGCACGGCAATGAACTTGCAATATTGCTGCAATATTGTACCATCGTTGCCAACGGAACATTGCACGGCAATGGACTTGCAATATTGCTGCAATATTGTACGATCGTTGCCAACGGAACATTGCACGGCAATGAACTTGCAATATTGCTGCAATTTTGCAGGATCGTTGGCACTCCAATAATGCACAACAATATTGCAGCATCGTTCCTGCAATATTGCAATGCAACCTGCAACAACACAATATTGCAGCAACGTTCCTGCAATACTGCGGCAACGAAGTGTGCTGTATGGGTATGGGAATACGTTATTGCTACTAATTCGAAAAAAAATGTGGGTTAGTCCGTTGTTGCTCTCACTGCCTCATTTACATGTAACTTTATACAATTTATTCAAAAGGTTTGAAATTTTTTAATAAATTTACCGTATTGTACTGCACCCGAATCATTGCACGTGGTTGTTCCAGTCAAATTCTAATTCTTTTGACGCACAGAAAGTTTATTATTTGTTTTTGTAATAATGTTTGTAGTATTAGTAATGTACAGAGATGAAACCATGGCCACTGAATTTTCCATTAACTCTTTGTCGACTGGTTCGTTTGGTACCATCCGCGTCGATGTGGTTAAAAAATATGTATCATCGGCTTCCTATTATACGGGAATCAGAAACAAGCGTGGAACAAAGTTAAACGGGACCTGGCATTTGCAATAGCGCCGTGACTGGAACGGGGATAGGAAAGTTTGCTGCATTATCCTAAAATATTGGAGAAACTTCGGCAACAAACGCGGAGTCGTGCTACCCAACATATTCGTGTATTCTCTCGCAGATTAAAGCAATTCATTGAACCCAGGGGGATCTTCGTCAAAACTTTGCTGCCTCTAGTTTCTTCATCATTTCGACGCGTCTATTCACAATCTTATGCTAGAAACGGGACAGGTGGAAAGTGGCATACACAAATTGCCGTTAAGGGGTTATGCCTACCTGCAAGGTCTGAAAACACAAGTATTTTCGGGATATTTTTTTTTTAAAACTTGAAGACTTTTTTAAATAAACCTTTATATATTCGAAAGTGCACGTGTTAAACTGCTTGTAGCAATTTTTGCGATGGAAAATATAAATAAAAAAAACAAATATCAGCGATTTTTTTCAGTAGTTTGCGGTGACCAATCTAATTCGGACCTGGTTCATCTGAAGTAAAAAAGTCGCGGCAATTTAGTTAGTATATTGGATTATCTTGTCCTTAATCGTTCATTATCCCAAAATATTAATTTGCTACAAAATCGCGGCTTCTCATAGGAAAAGTATCGATTTTCACCGCAGAATCACGCTGGTGTTTCATCATTTTTCACTTGTAAAATAAAATCTACGCTGCGGAAATGAAAAAGCCACCATTAAGATAATCTAATACATAAACTAAATTTGGTCGAATTTTTTATTTCTGATGAACCAGGTCACAGCTACAGTGGTCACCAAATAAAAAAACGCTGTCGAGAGATCGCTTATAATTCCATTATTTATTTAGATATCACATTGCATAAAAAACTACAAGAACATTAAAATATATACTTTCGAATATACAACCGTTTGCTTAGAAAGGTCTTCAAATTTAAAAAAATATCGAAAATACTAGCGTTTGTAGACCTTGCAGGTAGGCATAACCTCTTAAAACGTGGTTAGGGAGTGTATAGGGACATTCTACAGCAGTAACGGAGGGTACTTAGACTACTTAGAACACATTCATCATAAACCACATCGTAATTTGAAATCTAGATATGAAAAATCGGTATCCTCATTAGGGCTGGGACTATTCGAATAATTTAATATTCGAATATTTTACAAGTATTCGATTGCTACGAATAAACTTCGAATATTTGAGTATTCGAATGTTATTATTCGAATAGTGTGGCGTGAAGTGGGTCAAAATTAGCTTACAAGATTTCACCCTGACAAATGAACCTAAAGAACTTGATTTATAATTCACAACCATAGTTTTCGAATACATCAGTATTCGAGTACTTAGATATTCGAATTATATTCGAATACTTGGATATTCGAATTATATTCGAATACTTGGATATTCGAATTATATTCGAATACTTGGATATTCGAATTATATTCGAATACTTGGATATTCGAATTATATTCGAATACTTGGATATTCGAATTATATTCGAATACTTGGATATTCGAATTATATTCGAATACTTGGATATTAGAATTATATTCGAATACTTGGATATTCGAATTATATTCGAATACTTGGATATTAGAATTATATTCGAATACTTGGATATTAGAATTATATTCGAATACTTGGATATTCGAATTATATTCGAGTACTTGGATATTAGAATTATATTCGAATACTTGGATATTCGAATTATATTCGAATACTTGGATATTAAAATTATATTCGAATACTTGGATATTAGAATTATATTCGAATACTTGGATATTCGAATTATATTCGAGTACTTGAATATTCGAATTATATTCGCCAAATAATTGAGCAACTGAAGTATTCGAATATTCGAATACCGAAAAATTCGACAAATGGCCCCAGCCCTAATCCTTATGGGTCACAAGTGGAATTAGTTCGTCTGTCTACAGGCATACCACAGAAATTGTACCTATTGACATAAAGAAATACTTGAGTGTCCAAAAAAAAGAACAGCCATCAATTCCAGTAAGAGCAGAAAGAAAGTGAATTTATCTGCTCGAAATATTTACAATAATCCTGTCCCCGTTTAATTCGTTGCCCTGGAAAGCTCTCTGTTTCGTGTCGCAGATCTTGTACGCAGAGGAAACGTGTATCGCAGAGAGCTAAGTCGAAAATAACGACACGTTTGCAGTCACGTAAAAGAAGCTATAAATCCTCGGCGGCGAAGGTAGGTACGGATTTTACGAACCCGCTGATGGATTTTCGTCCACCAACGACCTGGAGATATCGAGGGGACCAGGCAGCGTATCCGAATCACGCGAACCTCGTGGCAACGATACTGCAGGTCGGGCTTAGAATTTATGCTATGAAAACGTTATCGAAATTTTCGTGGGACGCCGCCGCGTAGAGACTCGCGTCCAACTATCGACGAATTTTTCGTGGCAGCTTCGCGGAACGGGGAAACGAGCTTTAATGAAAAATACCGCTATGATTCTCATTCTTCCTGGATAGCGTGCATCGAATGCTTCCCGTTCCATACTCTGATAGTAACGGTGTGATAATAATTCGCTTCGTTTGTGCAAACAACGTGCAACGAAAATGAACTTCATCGTCACGGCACTCGAACTTTGGTTTTATGTACGATACAGGAGCGAAGAGGTGATAGAAATATTCTTCGAGGAAGGGCTGTTTGCGACAGAATTGGGCATTAGCTAAATAAAACATCATTTAACTAACGGATCAAATAAAAGTTACTTTAACATTAGATTATTTGACGAATAGAATTAATTTTTTTATTCGTCCAGCGTTTCAACTTCGGCGTCAAATAACTTTCTCAACCGTAACTTTAACTTTAATTTTAATTTTATGCGACGTCATATAATTTTCTGGCTCGGACGCGCACTAGAAAATTATTCGACGTCGTATAAAGTTAGAGTAGGGAAAAATTTATTCGACGAAGTTGAAACGTCGAATGAATAAAAAAATTAACTTTATTCGACACATGACAAATAATTTCTTTAACTGTTATTCGATATTCAAAATTTTATTTAATCAAAAATTTTGCTCATCTCTGGTTTGTGGTCGAGATTGACAGAGTTCTTCCAGGGTTGTTCGATTTTGGAAGAACACAGTTCAGGTTCATTTTACCAGTTTATTCGCATTCGGAACGCGTGCGCGAAAAAGGAAGATTAAAAGAAATTTTTATAGCGAGGGTGCGAGCACATAAGGACAGTATCGACGCAAAAAATACCGATGGGGAGGTAGAAAAGGTTTATCGTCGAAGCTAATCTAGGTCGGTTTAGGTAACCGGGACACGACCGACCGAGGATTGATTCAAACTTAGGGGCAGCGTCCCTTTGGGAGTGGCCGAAATATTCTCGAGGAAAACCTGAGACTGACATTCTGATAAGGAAAGCGAGTTTCCTTGTATCAGCGCACAAAATGCTTGTATCTTGATAAATTCATATTTATTTACGTTTTGCAGTGAACAGATAGAAATATAGTTCGACTTTAATTCATTGCCATAAACTGGGGTGACTTTGCCCACTTTTGAAGTTCAAATAACTTTTTTAGCACTCCTAGTGCATTACATTTTTTTTTTAAAAATACTATTATATAGTAGATGGCGTGTAGATTTAAATAGGCTTTAAAAAAAATTTACTTAAACGTACGCTTTTAAAATGCCAAAAATGTGTCTTTGCCCACGTCAAATTTTTTAGTGAAAACATGCCTAAAACTCATTATTGAGTCATGATTGAGCAATCGTTCGTATTCTAATGGATACATGAAGACTAGTAGTATCAAAACATATGTTTTTAAAAAAAATTATTTAAAAAAGTCGAAAACACGTTTTCTTCGTTCCCAGGTCATCGCTAAGATTCGTCTCGTCGTAATTAAGGGGAGGTTCCGGTCTAAAAGTCGATTTTTTTTATTTCGTTATTCGATTGTTCAACCTTTCAGGAATACGTGTTTAAAAGGATTTGTTGAAATTCGTAAAATTCCCGAAGTTATAGGCATTTGAGTAGCAGCGAATGCGTGGTAAAAACCCGGCCACTCGGCACTCGCGTAAAACTTTAAACGCGTTTTTCTCGAAACAGTGTTCTCAAAACGGTGGGACTTATATCTCCAAAAGTTATTAACCGATTCGACTGAAATTTTTTTTATTTTGAAGAATATACTTCTGGCCAGGGGGGAAACCAGACAAAATTACAAAATAGTGAAAATTTATAATTTTTAAAGGCGTGGAAAGGACGAACAGTATAGGGAAAAAGTGATTTCAAACTTCAAGTATCGTTATTTTCTAAAAAATGTCATTTTTGTAATTTTGTCTGGTTTCCCCCCTAGCCAGAAGTATATTCTTTAAAATAAAAAAGTTTCAGTCGAATCGGATAATAACTTTTGGAGATACAGGTCCCACCGATTTGGATGATTTTTTTGACGCCTTGACTTTAACGACTCCCCAGTGCCGTCTGCAATGATTAATTACAAAACAAAAAATATATTTCTATAATTTAGGACATCCTCAATGCAATGCAAAAAGTCCCATTAAGTTATATGTAGTAGTTTTCCTTTAATTAATTCCTAAAGATCACCTATTTTTTGGGGCTCTAGACCGGAACCTCCCCTTAAGTATGTTCGCTTTCCGGATGCGTTCCAACGTTTTCTCTAAGTGGTCCAAATATTTCACAACCATCTGGACACCAACAGCCGCTCTCGCGCGAGAAATGTTTTGACACCTTCTTTCGGTCAGTTCCGTTTTTGTGTCTCCTCATGAAGCCCATGTACCAGCCCTGGCCGCGTGTATTGTTAACGAATTTAACAATATTTTTCCCGGCCCTGCCCAAATAGTATTTAACTAATAAGGCATCCCCCATTCAGCGCAGGTTACAATATGGTGAAGAATTTTGGCTTCCTCCGACCCCGAAAGACATGTCTGTGCCCCCCATTTTTTTGACGAATAAACCCCTGAACTTATTGTCGAGGGTTTTCCGGGGAATCTTACAAACTTCGGCGGCTTTTCTCCCCGACAAACCATCTTCCGCCATTGCTTTTAACGCCAGCTCTAATTTTAGGTTTATAAACTCTCGGCATCAACGACAAAAAAAAGATAAAATATGCGGATCATATAAAATATTTAGCATTGTGTAACAATTCTGTACGAGATTTTAAGGTTTATTTTCTCTCAACAGCACAAAGTTCGGAGATCACAAAATTCACTTGGGAAACAAATTTTGTTTGTGTAATTTTTTACTCTGACTGAAAAATTACCATATGATTGAATTCCCTAGTGTTTTTTTTCGTTTGACCTTGGAGAAATTATTGCTATCGATTACAAAACATCATTTGTTCTAATTACTTCACAATAAAATAAAATAAAGTATTTCCAAGAAGTGGGCAATGTCACCCCGGCGGGCAAAGTCACCCCAGTTTACGGTATCAAAAAGTATTGATCCCTTCCATCGATTAGCAGACTTTCCTTTTGATTTTCATCTCCTCCCGCCTTTCTTATTCCCCTCTTAATATTTTCCCCATCACCCGATGGGGCTTTGTTAGTGGCCATGAAGTGGTGGTATGAATCCGTGATTCACCCCGTCAGAGTTATTTCCATGCCTGCTCAGAGTCGATGTTACGATGGTTTTACGACACTTTTACAGCTCACGCTCGAAATCTTGCCGATACAAATTGATATTGGTACCTGCGGCCGCGCGCGACAAACGTCCCGTATTCATCGCGTGGTAGCAAGTTGTCAAGGATACGGTCGCCATTTTTCACGCGTTTATCGAAAATCCGGAGAGCCACACGTGTTGCACGAAATCGCTGAAACTTTGGACATTTGACGACGGAAGTGCCGAGGGAGGTAATAAATTTCGCCCGTCGTTAATATTGCGCGCGGTGCGGCAAGGAGGAAAAGAATCGTGAGCCGGATACACGTAGAGGATCTTCTACCTCTTCCAAAGTGATCCTTCGAGCACTCGATACACTGCTTGCAATCAACTGGATAGAAATACCTACTCGAGATCTGTTAAATATATTCTCGCGTTAGCTTTTGCTAGATATTAGATAGAGAATGAAAAAGCTATTTTCGTTTCAGTCCAAGTTTTTGGGGACAGAAGGAGTCGAGGAAAGTAGGATCGCTGGAATATAGATGTTGGGCACAACAACCCCTTATTTGCCTCTACACGTATACAAAGCTTGGTACGATAACCTTGCCCCATTTTAGGGTTTCTGACAACACGTTGAGGCAGGCTCGCTGTGCATATTTGTACCGAACAAGCACTTCAGCCCAACTGGTGAACACGGCCTATGTTAGACTTCGGTACACCCTTCGTAACTCCTTATGGGGAACTATGTTTAAAGCCAGACATCATAACTGTTAATAAAACAAATTTTAAGAGTTATGGTATAAGGGTTGGTATCTTTAACTAAATGTTGGTTATGAATAACTGCTAAAAATGATTACAAACCTTTGATTACCGGTAATCATTATCGATGACGGGAATTTTATTTTGGTTACCGCTAACCAATATCGACGGCAAAATTTTGTTCTGGTTACATTCGATCATTCTCAATTATTTTTTATTAACATTACTGATAGTGAAATAAAACTGGCAACATGAAAAAATGAATTATAAAACTTATATATTTTGTTAAGCAAAACAACGGTATGAAAATATATGAAACAAAGAATGGGATAAAAGATATTGTAGTACAATACAATTAACCGTTGTTTGCTTAATAAAATATATAAGTTTTTATGGTTAATACTTTTTTCCATGTTGTCAATGATTACTAACATCGAATGTAACCAGAAAGACAAATTTCCGTCGATATTGGTTAGCGGTAGCCGAAACAATTTTTCGCAGTCGATAATGGTTATCGGTAACCAAAACAAAATTCGGGTCATCGATAATGGTTACTGGTAACCAAAAACAATCCCGGACATTTGTATCGGTTACTGATGATTAAAATTAAATTTCCGCCATCGATAATGGTTATTGGTGACCAAACAAATTTTAATCCTTCATAATGGTTAGTCGTAATCAGAACAATTAAAAATTAATATTTTTTGATCATTTCATTTTTTCAGAAATTTGTTTGAGATTTAATGATAGCTGATTTGCATTTAAATAAAAATCAAGCTTAATGACTTGTTTCCAAAAGCTTCTAGAAATAACTGCTATTTTGGACCTCTGTTTCAAACGATTAGTTTCACTTTAATTCGCATTCTATGCTGAGATTATGAATTATTAAATGCAAATGGCGGTATTCTATTGGTCTCCAAATGAGAATTTATCATGTCGAAAAAGCACTCTTGATCTTCAGAAAGTTGAAGAAATTTGCGAAGAATGTGGCAAGTGCACCGTGTGAAATCAAATATTTAATAGCTCATTACGCTTATACTTACTCTTTCCACTATCATAATTATTACAAACCAGTGAGTCGAATATCATAGATAACCGCAATGAAATTAATTGCCGGGGCGATTAATCGATCAGCAACTACCGCAGAGAATTTCATAACGCTGCGTGACGGGATACGATTAATGATTATGTTACATCACATAAACGTTATACTCTTAACATTCACCCTCTGCTTAAATACCAAAGGTGCGCAGGAATAGTAAAAAAAAAAGGAGCAATAATACAAACGCAATAATGCATCCATTTTTTATTTACCATCTCGATATCGTGCAACGCATTTATTAAATGAAAAATACATTACTATAGCTTGCCCACTTCAATTCTGCACAGAGTGCCTGCACTCGCAAAAAGCAGCTGGTATAAAACTAATACAAAGAATTCGCGCTCGCGTCGATGTTGGTGCCGCCTGAAGTACAAATGAAAAAATCGCCGCGAGAGAGGATAGCAGGAATCGTATCCGGTGAATTAACACAGCCGACGGGAAGATATCCCGTGTAACTAAATCGTTTCCATTAAATGCTGAACGTGTTTCGCAGTTAATGGGCAGAGCGTCCACAGCGCGCGACATTTCGCGAACAAGACGACGATCGAGCGGTGCAAAAATAAAACGACTTCCCCGCGAGAAGCGGGGTTTTCGCGGGATAAATGCTGGACGTGGATTTTTCCACTTTCGTTAAGAGCGAAATGGTAGCGAGGGGAACGGTGGACGGTGGGAACCCCGTGATACAGAAGAAACCGAGCTCCCCATGGAGTTCCCTCTGTTCTCCGGTACACCATAAGGCAAACACGAGCCTCTCGTTCTCCAACGGAGGAAGAAAACGGCGGATGAAAGCAAAAACTGCGGGGAGCCTCTGGTAACGACGAGATAACGGTACCTTGGAATTATCGTGCACGCGTTATCGACGTTAATTGATCGATCCTGCTCGACCGAAGAGATTAATGGACCAAGAGCTTCCGTTCATTGCGGCTCGCTGAACGGAATCGCGCAAACGTTTCGACCACGATACCGGAAGTCGACGTTGCTGAATGAAGGAACGACATGGACTTCTCTCACTCGTAATTGCTAATGGGCTGGCATTTAATAAATCATTCGTATTTGGAGGACCGTGATTCATAGTGGTGTAAGTCACTTACGCACTAGGGTGGTCCTTATTTTTCAACTTTAAAATATATATTGTCTGACCCTCTTAAAATCTTCTATTTGACAAAAAAAAGTATCTCCGTATTTTTTATTTGTATATTTTTATATATAAAGGTCGCTCAAGGACTTTATATTTCGTATATAGGGGAGACCAGGGCAAAATCGGGACGTTAAGGATAAAATCTCATAACTTTGACATTATTAAGTAAAAAACAAATTGCAATTGGGATTCATTAGAATAAACTCTTTTTTAAATAATAGTACATATCCAATTTGTTTAATAGAAGGAAAAATACAAAAAATAATGATTTAAAATATGATCCGTTTTTACGATTTTACGATTTTACACCGTGGCCTAGGTAAAATCGGGTACCATACTAGATACTGGCCCTAGCACTTATAACAACGTAACTCATCCAATTCTCCAGTTCCCCAACCAATTAGAACAAGCTGTGAAGGAAAACAAAATTTTGTTTTTAATTTTTTTTAAATTTATACCAAAATAGTAATATTTCATTGCCGTTGAGCGACCTATAATCCTTAATATATTTTAATAAAATTTTAGACGAAATTCTTTTAAACTATTTGCAAGCTTCTGAGAGGGTCAGAAGAAATTTTTAAAAAATTTAATTTTTTTCCATACATATAAGGACCACCCTATTACGCACATATACTTAAGGGAGGAACCTGGTGTAGCGGGCCGAAGAAATCGATTTTTTTTTGTTGCATTAATCAGCAGTTGAACATTACGAGAATACGTTCCCAAAGCCGCAAAACGAAATTCGAAAAATTAAAGCAGATATGGCCGGTTTTGCTACGGACCGCCAGGTTACCAGGAAACTTTAAATGCCTTTTCTCGAAACGACAGTTTTACAATTTGTGGGCAATGTAACTCCAAAAATATTCAACCAATCGACTTGGCCTTGTGCGCGGATATTTGTGAACATGTTCTTCACAGATCTAAGCTATGGGTATAATGATATTGTTTAAATAAATAACTTTGTTTTACACATTTAAGGCAAAATTTCGTTGGAAAGAGGAACCTTTTTTCAAGAGGCCGCCATTTGTTCAATTTTGCATCTTTTAAGAGATCAATTGATACGATTCATCCGTACACTCATAAACTAAATGAAAATTGTTCGATTTTTGGTTTCAAATGAAACCAAAAGACGCTACGTTGCCCGCAGTGGACCAATTGCATCGCCAACGGACTGGGCATAAGCCCTTATAACTTTGTTATTTGTTGCTCCTTTTTAATAAAATTTTTTTTTATCTACCTTAACCTGTTAATACAATATCCCGAAAGTTTCAGAAAGATCGATTAAGTACTTTCTTTAAAAGAAAATTCCGGAAAAATGCCTCGATCTTCAGCTAGTTACACCAGGTTCCCCCCTTAAGGCGTCATTCTACTTTGATCGGCCGCGAAATGAAGCTATTTTTGAAGATATTTTTCTCGGTAAATGCAACATACAAAGAAATAAATATTTTTGGTATTTATTAAGCTACTCTTATATTATATTAAAAAATTTAAAAAGAATTTTTGCAATTTGTTTTAATTGCTTTTTTTACAGTGGCAATATGACACCTACAAAACAGAGGTATGTTCACGGTGTAGGTGATTTCCCGGCTCAGGCTTATCCGAAACGAAAAATTCCGAAAGATTCTTAATCTGTATGAGTGTCGCTGTAGTCCCTAGCTGAATTAACAATTTTTGTTGAGAAATGACCGAGATTTTTCTCATGTAACACCCGAGAATACATCCTTTTGGGTGTTTTGTCAAACTTTTTTTCAAACCGGTGCCAATTTCTTACTTTTCAACAAGAATGGTTAATTGAGCTAGGGGCTATAGCGACACTCATACAGATTAAGAATCTATAGGAATTTTCTGTTTCGGATAAGCCTGAGCCAAGAAATCACCCACAGTCAAAAACAATTAAAACAAATTGCAAAAATTATTTTCAAATTTTTTTATATAATATAAGTGTAGCTTAATAAATACCAAAAATATTTATTTCATTATATATTGCATTTACTGAGAAATATAGCTTCATTTTTCGGCAGTTCAAAGTAGAACGACCCCTTAAACAGTTTCATACGTTTTAGAAAGGAATTATACACTATTACGTTTATAAGCATTTAATTGGTGGACAGCACGTTGTGACGCAAATGAAATGTATATCGAGTTTTATTCAACACAATGTTATAATATTCTTTAAAATCACAATAGGAACTCTTGAACCTGTTATTATGAACTTTGAAGGGTGGTTACACTCCCGAAACAGGCCAAAATAAAAAGACACGTATTTGTTATTTGCCGGCCCTCTAAAACATATCCAAAAACCAAAGTAATCCGAGGCGGACACCTAAAACCTCTCCTTGTTAGTCGATCTTATACACCAGTATATTTCGCAACGCTCTGCTCTTGTTACTTAAGTGCCAAAAAGAAATGTTCTGATTTTTCAGTCAAGAATGAAATTATAACTTAATTCACTATAAAAGTAAACAGATGGAGCTCTAAGGCTTAAACACTGTTATTAACTGAAATTATCAAAATCTGCACTTACGCCACAATGATTCTCAGCCCTCGATTTGAGCACAATAGATGAAGCTATTAGAACGAGGGGGAGCGTATGAGAAGTATTTTATTTGAACCCTTAGCTGAGAGGGTAGTGTTATTGTAATTCAATCATTGTGTTTGATTAATGGTGAGAAATTGAGTCATTGCTATTTGTCTGTCTTTTGCATTAATTTTGTAAGTCTCAATGTCTTCAAGTTTTCTTTGACCTACTTCAAGCTCGTAAGCGTATCGATAATTGCCCTACATTACGCATCGAAAATACGACGATAAATCGCCGTTCGCGAAATTATTTCGCTGATTCGCGGAAAACGAGCGGCGCGAAGCAAAATCCCAGCCGCACCAACTAAAAACTGAATATTCTCTAATACCTTGCAGATATTTGAAACAGCTCCCGGGCGGTGTGTTTAATTCAAACTCCCAGCGAAATTAGTATTCACGGGATAACCTCTAGTTCCCTGAAGTTATTATCGTGTGATACGAATCGTTTGTATTCCCGACATTGATTTATTACAGCAACCGATAACCGTACATTAAACAATATGATACACGCCACCAACCGTTTCCGCATACACGGAGATAAAGGGAGCCTAATGGAAATAGAGTGTTTTCTGCATTTGTCAACGGAAAAAAAATCAAAAATAAAACTGCTCGCGTGGCAGAGCTAAAAGAATCTACTTTACAGAAATCATTCACGTGACTCTAGAAAGCTGACAACGTGTACGTGTTCCACGTTTCGAAGTGATTTTCACGGGAAATAACATCGACTATTTTTAAACACCTCTGTTCGATCGCGTTCAATAAACCGAATTTAATCTACGATAAAACGTGCGCGGCATATTCATCAGCATTACGCGAAACATTGCTGTAAATCGATTCAGCTTTCATAGGTAATTAATGCGTAATACGGTAGTTTACGTAAACCGATCTCGACTATTGTTTGCTGGGAACAATATTAATTGCGATCGCGCAGCTGGACGGTGTGAAGTCACGGTACCGTAATACCTTTCCCGTTCTTTTATATTTAGCTTAGCAGAGTGAAAAAATTGCCTCATTTTTCTTAGGGAATCCAGAATGGGGAGAGGTAGTAATTACAAACCGGACGACGGAGCTTGTGAAACAATAAAGTTCAGAATTCCTAGCAAAATAATCTGAAACGGTGGAATTCAGTACGGAGCTTCTTTTTTTTTATGTACCGTAAACTGGGGTGACTTTACCAGCGCCGGGGTGGCATTGCCCACTTCTCGGAAAAACTTTATTTTATTTTATTGCAAAGTAATTAGAACATATGGTGTTTTGTAATAGAATAGCAATAATTTCTCCAAGGACAAACGAAAAAAAAACAATAGCGAATTTAATCGTATGGTAATTTTTCAGTTGGAGTAAAAAAGTGGGCAAAGTCACCCCGACGCGAGCAAAGTCACCCCAGTTTATGGTACCTAACGACTTTGAGCATCAGTCGAGTATTATATGCTGTTAAGAATATTCATTCTTAGAAATGGATTTTAGGGGACAGCCTTATTACCAGAACACGCAGGCCCGGCTCGAGCCTTTTTTGCACCCTAGGCGAACTTTGCCAAATTGCGCCTTTTATTTATAACACACTTATTTGAGCTTTTTGATGACCTTACTTTGAATTTTCATTCGTGGTTCAAAACATTTATAGTAGGGGAGAGTTGCCTTTATTGGACCGGCTCCTAGATTGGGCCATTTGTGTATCTCAATAAACAAATATATTTGCAGTGGTTCTTTTGGCTACACTCATTTAGGAAGTGGAGATGGAACGTCCGAGAACAGGGAGACGGTTATTCATTAGTTTGTCGTTCACCGTCGTCGAAATATAGAAACACGTGATGCGCGATCATTATTTTTCGTGCTATTTCAAGTGAATTTCTTTCTACATCTTGTAAGTAGGTACTATAATTTTAAACGATACTAGTGTAAAGTGTGCTGTCTTAGCTACAACTTCATGTCCTTACTTTCCCATATTCGTATAAGTATAACAATGAAAACATATCTTTTTGATGTAACCTACAAGTTGCCTAATATTGGACCATCACTAGTTGCTTGAATTGGACTTTAAAATAATAAAATTGCACTAAAAAGTAAAAAATAATTTTGTCCCTTATTTAATCTACGACTCGCATTTTTTAAGTCAGAGCCAGACTAACACAGTGGAAATAATGAGGCACTGACTTAAAAAATATGAGAGTCGTAGATTAAATAAGGGAATCAATTATTTTTTACTTTTTTGTGCAATTTTATTTTTTTGAAGTCGGTTTTAATTTTTTAAATTTTTTATTTTCAACTTTTTCGTTTTATATATATATTGACACAACATGCTGAGGACATATGCGCGTACGTACATAAAATAATAATAATTAGGTGACAATAGTCTTTATTATTAACCAGAAGTGGCAAAATATTGGACCAATGTTGACGCTCCCTGGGTTCATATACGTTGTGCAAATGTGAAACCCACCAAAACAACGTACTATTGCATTATGTGCACCGTAAGATACTTGTTTCTTCCAATTTTTATTTTTTTTCAATGCCCTGATCAGTGTTTTTTAGATTGTATATTTAAAGCAGCGGTTTAGGAGCGGTCCAACGTAGGAAACCGGTGGTCCAAATGACGAAACCGGTTGCCTAGAATGGACCGAAGTCATTAGTTTAATTTTTTTGAGATATTATTTTAATCACGTATTTTATCAACATACTAAATACATGATAAAATCTACATAAAATGTAGATCGTTTTCCCGTTTCTGTTTCCTTTCTGCAATGTGTTATGCCCGTGTAGGAGAGAAAAATAAAAAAGTGGTCCAATATAGGCAACCCTCCCCTACAACTTATATCTCATTTAAAACTTCGTTTTAAAAAAATGCTAACAATAAAAAGACCACTTTGCGCCCCTTGTAAAATTTACGCTCTAGGCAGCTGCCTAATTTTGCCAATAGGGGCGAGCCGGGTCTGAGAACACAGAACGTGTGTACGTAAATATGTACACACATATGCAAAAATTCGTGAAAAGTTCACCTAACGAAATTCCATCTGCCACGAGAATGTCTGTTGACCACATTGATCTAACAATTTACCATAATAACGCGTTCGTGCGACGTCGTATTCGGAGTCCAGCGAGATCTGGCAGCCGCCTAGATGCATTCCTATTTGAGGGGAGGCAGGCGAGCACTATTTTTTGATCCCTTTTATACCGGGAGAAAAAATGGTTACGGTGAGGATTTCGCATTCGAAGCACGTGCTGACCTATTTCCGTTGATTAACAACGAGTCACCCCGTGGCCCTCCTTATTTCGTTGAAAGAATTGCGGATCAGCCACGATTGCTTATTCGTATTGAGCGCCAGTTAAGGGTATAATAAACAGTGGAACGTGGGGAACTCCGTGTAATAATAGTAATTAATATAAAGGTAACTATACGAAATAATAATTAGAGGTATCTATTGTGTCTTAATTACATTTATACCTTTTACCTCCTACACTTTAATCCAACGTTATGTAAAGTTCACCTTGTTCTCTTGAAAGCGGGTTAAAAAGGGAACGTACGAAACACTGTTACAAACTGCTGAGAGAAATTTGCCACACCTTTGCTAACGCTCTCTGTGCGTAGCTCAACTACCACCCCCTTTAAATAGAATGGTGCAATCTAACGTTCTAAACTGTTTCTGTATTAACTTTTTACAGAGAATCTCAAATACTGAATACCAAAGCGCAACTATACACTTCAAGCTAAGAGTGCAAAATCGATGAACAGTGAGTGTACAAAGTATTCGTACAGCAATCAATTTAAAGTAAAACTTTGTATATTCGTGTCAGTAATAAATTCTAACGGAAAGAAATGATTAATACATATTCTTCGATGTTTGTAGAATAGATTTTGTGTAATCAAAATTTTATTCCCCTTAACATTTACAAAGATATTATCAAAAACAGATAAGCGTGCAGAAATGTACGCGCAAAAAGTATTAAATAAAGAATTAATAAACCATGGAAATAAACTAAATAATTAATGTTTTAATAGTTTGTGAGATTGCCTTTTGATTTTATAATAGCTTTGAGGCTCATTGGTATAGAATTTACTAATAAGGGGAGGACACCATGTGGTAGACACCGATTTTGATAAGCCTTGGCACGATGGATCTATGTTGAAAATAAGTAAATATATAAGTAAACAAAATTTCATAGTGGCCGTTAGGTTTTAGTGGTAAAAATCCCACACTACCCTGGCGCCTGCGGGAGATTCCCCTCTGGAGGCGTCGGGGTGCCTTTTGAAGATGTCTCCACGTTAAAAAAAACGTTATAAATTTTTTTTTATAAATTACTATTTTTATAACTTTTTTGAACTTGGGGTAATCTTCAAAAGGCACCCCGACTCCTTCAGAGGGGAATCCCCCAAGGGCGCGATTTTTACCCATTAAAACCCATTAAAACCCCACGGCCACTATACAATTTTTAATAATTTCCATGCAAATATCTCTATTATTAAGGCCCATTGGCAGAAACGCTCGGACACCTATTTACTTATTTTATACACAGATCCATTGTGCCAAGGCTCATAAAAATCGGTGTCTCCCACACGGTGTCCTTCCGTTCTAAGTTGGATGTTATAGCAGGCTGTATTATACTCTACTCTTCTAGCAGCGCGGTTTTCAAACTTTCTTTAAATGTAATATTATGATTACGTACTTTATTGTCCAGATAATTCGCTTTATGGGATTGATATGCGGTGATTATGGCGCCGTTTTCAAATATTTTGGTGTGTTATATAAAACCCTCTGCCCAGCATTATATGCAGAATGCTTTGAATCATTGCCACGGGTAAATATAAAATTGTCATTAAGTCACATTTTATTTGCACTGGCATGGATGTGCTTATTCAGGATATCAATATAAACTTTATGATTCATACTACCATCGATGAAATGTAAAGAGTCCACTCCAGCTTAGAGGTGTGACTATCGATAAAGTTATCGATAAATGTCGACAATATCGAAATGTTATCGATATTTCGATATATCGATAATATCGTTAAGATATCGTTAAGGTGAATAGAAGCGGCTGAGATAGAATGCAACACATTAATTGTATAATAAAGTCATTTAGAATCTCTATATTTTTATTTGAACTTATTGCAGGCAACATATTAGTGTATTTTGGCTGTAATCTTGTACTTCTGTCTGTAAGAATTTGTATATTTATATGTATATTGTAAATTATATATTATAAATATAAATATAACACACATGTACATTTTTCTCAAAATTATATCGTTAAAAAATATTTAAATTTTCAATACGTTTTTTATTGATGCATTATTGTAATCAGTATTTGATTTTATATTTTGTACTTTCTTATCCAAATTTGTCCATATACTCTCATTTAGACTTATATGTATGTGCACCCATTGTTAAAATATTGTTACTGTTGCTCAGCTGTATATTTGAATAATTTTGGTTAATATCATACTTGTATATTAAATTACTTTTTACCGTTCCAACATATTCCTTCGAATGGAAAGCGATATATTTATAAGTATGTATATATATCGTTGTGTTACAATGTCTTTAAAATGGTTATTTGCATCGTTGATGCAACAGAGTGAGTTGTAGTCTACTTCAACCGCTTCCATTCGCCTTAACGATATCTTAACGATATTGGTAAGTATCAATAAGATATCGATAATTTATCGATAATCGATAGTCACACCTCTACTCCAGCTGCACTCATACAGGCCCAGCCAAATGCAGAATCCCCGCATTATTTCATCGTAGTCCGCGAATTTTCTTCTCTGAACTCTGTATTCTTTTTTCTCCATACTGTGAAGTGTGTTTTGGACCCAAATATTTCGAATTCACTAACGCAAACAAATTCGAAATATTCGGATAAATAGTCGGAATCGTGCGCACCATGAGACAACTTTTTTGCACGCGCTTTACGATATGACCTACACCTCCATTAATTATTATTATATATGTCTAAATGTTTTTCTCAACTTACTGAAATGTTAACAAATACGCGTGGATAATGTGCATCGGTAAAAACTGTGTAGTTTATTTGTGCGTCGCCTCTAAAGAGAGACAAAAAATTGGCCTTCTAGACAAGAATATTCCCTTAACATGATATAAATATAAGAAAGTACTAATGTAATGTAGAATTTCTCGACGTTCCCTCCTGAACAAGATAAACGTAATACGTTTAATGCTCAACGAGTTGAAATCGCTACCTCTCGAACCCTCCCGTTTCTCGCCGCTCTTTTCACAGCTGAGAGCGGCACGCGTTCGCTTTAATGGTAATTCGGATTTAATTATTATCCCACCACCGCGCCGGCAGAAATAAGCTCCGCGTGATTCGACATAATTTTAAATCGCGAAACTTTCGTTCTGCGCGTTGCGCGAATAAAAACAACCAGCCGCCACATGTGTTAACATCGTTAACAACAGATTCGCAATTACCATTGGACTCTCGGTGTCGTGAACGCTAACGAAATTCTGAATACACGAAACAACGCTTGCGGGATTGAAATGTGTACGTTCTCTGCGGATATAATGGTAAGGACAGGAAAAATTAAACATGCTTGAACCTATTATGGTTGATATTAAAATGAGTTTGCCTTTCGTCCATTGCGGAAGCTTGTTCGTATGCAATTTGCCAATAATGCATTGTTTGATACATTTTCAGCGAGAAACGCAACAGCAATGATAGACCGTGACAAATATTGTGCTGATGTAATTATTAATCTCTGTTATGTCTGCACTTGTGTCTTGTTAATAAACACGGCCTCTATTTGATCCCCAATTGGGCACGCTTTTTATTGAAATACGTAATCCGGATGAAACTTATTGGATAAGGTAATGTTTCAAGTCTGGCAACAAGTAGTCGTTTTATGAGTAATTCAAAATAAAAGAAGGGTCAGGCTGCCGACAGTGGCTCAGGCGGGTACAGTGGACAAAAAGTAAAAAAAATACGCCAAGTACATGAATGCAAATAAATCACAACAAATAGAAGATAATAATAATCACAAAATTAAAAAAATATGTGAAATCAAAATGAGCTGAAAGTACATAAAGGTGGTTTCCAACTGCGCTTAAGATGACACAACTACATATACACAGCTAAAATGCTGTGTTCATACATTCCATTACCCATATCGTGAACGTTTTCATAATGTGAAGATAAAATGTAACATCTAGACATTTGCCTAGATGTCCGCGGCCTGGAAGTCAAATACTTGGCGTGGCCAGGCAAGGTATTCTCAGATCATCAATACACATACCTTCCCCCTCGCAGGCTTTCATATAATTTGTCAATTTAAAACTCTGACAATATCAGTACATTTTCATTATATTGCGTTTTAAACTAATTCTAAGATCATTCATCGACACCGATACCTTTCCTCTCACAAGCTTTCAGATAATTTGTTAATTTAAAACTCTGCCAATATATGAATACACTGTCATTATTTTGCGTTTTTAAATAATTCTTATCCATCGACACCTTGATTTTTTTTCTTTTTGAAGTTTTTTATGGGGATCTCACTTCTTTTTACAAAGTATATATGTATTATATAATATATGTATAGTACTTTGTGTACAGTACATTGTGCGCGAAGCAGCTTATGACGCTGAACGTATTTAACATTGATTGAACTGTATTAACAACCACAATTAACACCTTTCGAAGGAAAATATGTATGCATTTTTAGCATTTCGTGGCCAAGCTTGTTTTTCTACTCGTAAATCATCAACGGATACCCACGTTGTGCCCTTACCCCTTACCATACTCGTGTGATAAAATAATATATAATAATTTATTTACAAAAATTAAAATTCTTTATTGAAACAAGAAACACTAATTAAATTCATGCATTATCGAAGGTGTCCATGTCGCAATTCAAATTTCGGCAACTTACTTTGTGTTTGAGACTGCATTTTGGTTGCAATTCAATGGTACAACGATACATATTTGTAAAAGCACGTGGCATCTCAAATTTTGACAACTTATCTTATTTGGTTATAACTTGGCGGTAAGCTGTCAAAATTTGGAGTGGATTGCATAGTGAAGATAGCGATTGACGAACGAAACATGTATTAGTTCGTTTTGGCTGAAGGTGTGCGTGTAACGCGTATACGTATTATGTTGACGAAAATTTTGACTGGAGAAGAAGAATCAGAAGAAAAATCTTACCATTTCTGACAGATCCATGAGACGATATTACGATATCTCTGTCATGCGTGGACCGATTTTATTGAATTTGGTCTTATTCGAAAGCCAATATGCGGTTTACATAAGCAAAGTGCCTTCAAATTTAGGAAATATTGCAGGCGTGATGAGATATTAATGAAATAAATGTCAGGTTAGGTTGGAATAGATCTGCGACGAGTAAATGATAGCGGTAGCGACACAGTCGATATACAGGGTGTCTTTCATGTACTTGGCGTCGAGACGCTACCGCGTCTCTAGATCAAGTACTCTGATTGTGAGAGGAAAAACAATATCGTTGCGCCCTACTCACGCATCAAGGCTCTCGCGATTCGAACGCGAACTACAGTGAGTAAAAAAAGTATTGGCACACTTTTTAAAATCGCATAACTTTTTTAGAATTGGTCCAAACGACATGAGTTTTTTTAGAAGGTAGAAGGATTAGTTTGCTAAGTGACGTATTTCGTAGTTTTGAAATAAAATTCAATTTGTCGGAATAGCAAAAAAAATAGTAAAGGCCGTTTTTTTCAACTGTTTTTTCTGAGCCTGTAACGAAAATTCAAAAAACCCGTTTGTAGATTTAAGTAAGCTGTATACATGTTGAAAATTTCATAAAAATCGGTTAACGGTGCTCTGAGTTACAAACGTTTAATGATCGCACAATAAGGTCAAAAATCGCTTGATTTCGGGAATTTCGCGATTTTCGACCTTATTGTGCGATCATTAAACGTTTGTAACTCAGAGCACCGTTAACCGATTTTGATGAAATTTTCAGCATGTATACAGCTTACTTAAATCTACAAACGGGATTTTTGAATTTTCGTTACAGGCTCAGAAAAAAAAGTTGAAAAAACGGCCTTTACTATTTTTTTTTGCTATTCCGACAAATTGAATTTCTTTTCAAAACTACGAAATACGTCACTTAGCAAACTAATCCTTCTACCTTCTAAAAAAAAACTCATGTCGTTTGGACCAATTCTAAAAAAGTTATGCGATTTTAAAATGTGTGCCAATACTTTTTTTACTCACTGTAGTCGCGTGTCGCCAGAGTCGACGCGTACACGTGTTACGACAGGTTTTATATTTTCGTGTGTCCAAAGTTGTTTTTAAAGGTAAGTTTTCCTAATTTCCAGGCTGCGTTATGCGCCATATTATTGCGCAGATGTCATTCTATTGAAAAATACATCTATTTTCAATTATATTTAAAAAGTCAAGTATTTTGTGTGTGCTTCAGGTTAATTATAAAATGGTAGCTCGGTACACAATGGCTCAAGTTGCCCTGGTACACAGTGGATCATGATCCACTGAACTAAGATCGTATTCAGATATATTGGCCGGTGAATTTCGTGAGGGGTATTCTCCCATAATACCGCTTGCTTGCCTCGGTGCTCCTTTTCTCAACGTTTTCTGACTCGTTCTCGTTCCATCTGGCTCTCACCTTCGCAGAACAAGAGTGAGCCAGAAGTAGTGGGGATAGTGCCAAGCTTCTGGCGTGTAGGCCGAACCGAGCAGTCAGCGTAGAAATACACACATCAGAATAGGTGTGCGTTAGCTCCGAAAAAATTCAGGAGCTTTATTGGTCAAAAGATTGATTCTTTCTCGATAGCTAGGTGACTTTATGTTTCTTTAAATGTAACAGGTTTTGCTGTTTTAGTTAAGATTTTATTATTAATGTTATATCTTGATACCATAGGGGTAATTTTGGTTATTATTTGTTGATTTTGAACCAAAAAAGTTGCTCGATGTTATCTTGAATTTAAAAAAATTGCACTGTTTGAGTTAACATTTCAGTATTAATATTGTTACGTAATACCACGGCCGTCTCTAGTACAGGCCACCACCTTGCCAAAATGGCAACGCTGTCATCAGTCCTATTTGAATTTTTCTGAAGCTTTTCGCGCGGTATGTCACTGCCAATCACTGCCGTCGTGGTTATGTATTACTATTATGTTATTTTGATTTAATAGTGATTTAGTGTATTTATAGAACTGTAATTTGTGTGTAGACAAAACGTGTTGTAAATAATATATTACTGAAGTGTAAGAATTGCAAAAATAAAACAATACAGTATGTAATAAAAGATCATAACCTCCTTTTCTGTTGACTTTGTTTTGTATTTGTATCAATAAATATGTTTTTGATGCTGTTTCACAGATGCCAGACAAGTGTTGTATTCCACACTGCAATAGTAATTATGCAAGTTGTTTTGTAAAATATACCCCTGTTATTCGGTTTCCTCGTGATGAAAATTTAAAGAAAAAGTGGATCCAAAGTATACCACGTAAAGATTGGGTTCCCACTAAATGGTCCATTGTTTGTGCAAAACATTTTACAAAAGATATGATTTTATCTGTAGAAATGGTAAAAGATATTAATGGTTCTATGAAAAAAGTATTTAAAAAGAAGTTAAAAACAGATGCTGTGCCTCATATATTTCCTGGGTTAACACCGTATTTAGAGTATACTGAAATGGAAGGATGCAGGAAACCTGAATTTCATAAAGCAATGGTTTTAGATTTACAAGCACCACAAATGAATGATTGTTTGCAAAATTATTTAATAACTGATTTCATAGAATTTTGTGAAAAACCACCTGAGAAAGAACATGTACATATATCCTGGAATTTACATAGAGATATTAATTTTGTGCTATTTTATAGCTGTGATTTCAATGCAATGAGACCAAAGATAGTTAGTAGTTTAAAAATATCAAATGATATGACATGCAATGTAGTTGTAAACATGAACATATTGACAAAGTCACAGTTAAAGTGGATTCTACCAGAGAATGTAACAATTACTCATTGGTCTCGAATAGAAAATATTTTGACCTATTACAAGAAAGATAACATTGGCCGTCTGTGTTGGTCTGTGTACGGCCGTCTGGTACCGGCCTGAACATAGTCATCGGACTGATGGTTGTTCGAAATGCGGTGTTGCAACATCGTAGGTGGTGGCCTGTACTAGAGACGGCCGTGGTAATACCAAAGGCATAATTTTCGTTTGTGTTAATATCCACTATAATGTTTACAGAGATTGCATGATTAAATAAAAGACTGATTTCACTATCATATGTGCCTTATTTTCTATGCCTTTCACATCATGATTCACTGTGTACTGTGGTGAGCCACTGTAGATTTTTGGATGATTCACTGTACCCGACCTGTAGTCCACAGTGGATCAATTCCCATTTTTTAAAACAAAATTTATATATTTTTTGTATCGCTCGACATTACAAAATACAGTATTGTCTCGTTAGCGGCTCGATTTGGTGTACACGTTACGGACTTTTCGCTATCCCCACCACTTCTGCCTCACTCTTGTCCGGCGAAGGTGAGAGCGAGATGGAACGAGAGAGAGTCAGGGGCACTGGAAGCGAGCGAAGACGGTAGGAGACAGACGACGTGTTGATGTTTTGTCTCGCTCCCTCCTTCTGATGCCTGACACTCCGTCCTTTGCGTGCGCGACGGGCGTGCGCAATGGTCGTGAGCAGTTAACGTCGACACGAAAACCGCCTCTGTGCGAGCATAACGCAGGCTCGGCTCAAGTCTCTTTTGCGCCCTAGGCGAACTTGTCAAATTGCACCCTTTATTATATTACATTTATTTGAACTTATTGATGACCTTACTCTGCATTTTTAATCGTAGTTTAAAACAATTGCAGTACAATTTGTAGTGCAAAATGGTATTTTCATTGTTAATATTGTTGAAAATAAATTTTTAAATAAAATACTACAAATTGTACTGCAACTGTTTTAAATTACGAATAATAATTCAGTGTAAGGTCATCAATAATCTCAAATAAATGTAATATAATAAAGGGTGCAATTTGACAAGTTCGACTAGGGCGCAAAAAAAACTTGCGTCGGGCCTGCGTTATGCTCGCACAGAAGCGGTCTCGTGCCGACGCTAACTGCTCGCGACCATTGCGCACGCCCGTCGCGCAAGCAAAGCGTTTCTCTCACTCCCCTCTTCGGCCAGAAAGAAGCGAGAAACGTTGGCACGGAATTAGGGCTCTGATCACGATACGGGCTCAACGCCGGTCCCGACCAGCGAGCCGCTAACGAGACAATACTGTAATAACGTATTTAAAAACTTCAGCCTCTTTGCTCAATCCATTATAAAGTTACAGCCCTACATAACAAGACTGAACCACTGTCGGCACCCTGACCCTACTATCATGTGTACGGCTGAAAAGTATTCTTTAAAGTCTCTGATTTCCACGGTTTACGTGACTTCATCTCACAGATCAATCTTCTCTACTTTTCTCTCTCGCGACTGACATTAAATTTTCATTTTTCGCAAATGCATAACCTGGCTTCCTTAGCATAAGTGCACACACAGTCTCTCGCGCAAATAAGGACACTCTCTGTCATGACTTAAACCCTTTAAGATATAGGATACCTTGAATTAATTTATTTCCATAAGATATCGCTATCATAACCTCATGGGTCACTCCAGTGACGAAACTAAGGGGGGTGTTTCTGCCCTGGGCGCCGATTTGCGGGGGGCGCTAAATGGGAAATTTTTATAGAGAAAAGACATAGTTTTGGAAAAGCTACATCAACGGCTTTATTCAAATTTATATATTACGTTATTCCATTGGGAATAAAGGAGATACACATTTTATGGAATAGTAATTAAAAATTTATCTTTTCAAAATTTATTGATTTGTTATCAAACAGCAAACAAATTAGGGTAGGGTGACCTGTACAGTGAATGAACACCCCCAGCACCCCCCAGTGAATGAACGTTGCTCATGTAATACGAAAAATGAACGCAAACAAACGAATCAAACACAGACGTCTCGCAAAAGCGTTTTTCTTTTTACTTATAACTTATACGGCATTAATTATTCCGTTTATTTAATAGTTGTCCTCACGGCCGTTCATTCACTGGCAAAAGTGGACATTTCTTAGGGTAAACCAACCAGTAATTGACCGCATACCAGTGAATGACCGTTAGGCAAAGAAATGTAAATTATAAATTTAAAAACTATTGTATGTTTATAAATGGAGTGTAGTTACACTTTTAATATCCCATATTTTTAGTTACGCGTATTAAGCAAACATTAATAAGTACAATTCTTATTAAAAATATTTCAAAAATATATCCTGTAGCCACTCATTCAAGAATCGCCAAATTTTTAGTAAGGAAGCAGTAAATACGTTATCTCGAAATTTATGTATTGTGCTAGTAATAAAAAAAAATCTCATTAATTAATAAAATTAATTTAATGTATAGTAAAAATAATTATAAATATTCATTGTTTTAAACTTTCGGTCGGTCATTCTTTGGTATTGAAAATAGAAACGTTCTGTCAGTAAATGACCGACTGGTCAAATATTGGCAGGTTAGAAATTCATTATAACCAGTAAATGACTGTGAAGCCTGCTGGGCCTGCTGACACATTTTTAAGGTTATACATTTATAAATTATAATTTACAGTTAGGTATAAACGCTTAAAGATCGCAAAATAAGATCGATAATCGCGAAATTTTTAATTCGAGAGGTTTTTTGAATATTCATTACAGACTCACAAAAAAAAGTTCAAAAAACTACCTTTACAATTTTTTTGCTATTTCGACCAATTCCATTTTTTTCAAGACTTCGAAACACGTTACTTAGCAAACCAATCCTTCTAGCTATTCTAAAAAAAACTCATGTCGTTTAGATCAATTCTAAAAAAGTTATGCTATTTTAAAAAGCGTCCAAATACTTTCTTTACTAACTGTATGTGTAAGTGTAATGTGATATAGGTATAATGCATTAACTGTTTTTAATTTGTTTATTTCTGTTTATATGTAAGGGACTGATTATTGCAATTAAAGTTAAATTTAATAATTTAAGTTTATAACAATACACATACTAAATGTTTTCAAATATGTGGTCTTCCTTTAAAAGCAATTTGTTTACTTCGAGACATGTATACTACATATCCGAATAACATTAAACTAATGTGCAATAAATACTAAGTAGGTACTACTGCTGCTTAATTTCGAGACTTACATTGTATGATTTGAAAGTTCAAATAAAAATATTTTCTTAAAATAAAATAGAAACTTTAGCCAAGTTTTAGAAAAAATTTGTTGCAGTTAATAATGACCTATCATGTTAATTTAAAAATATTTCTGTAATTATTGCATTATATTTGATTCTTAATTTATTATTTCAGCTGACCGGTCATTCACTAGCTCATACCCGGTCATTCAATGGGTGTATGCGATCATTTACTGGGCTTCTACAAGTTTTGCATTTTATAATTGATTTTTTAAAAATTACGATAAGAATAACTAATTATCTTTATAGAAATTTCAAGAAAAGTAAATTTAAATGCAATTTCAACAGTTGTTTCGTTGTTATACATAAATATATTGAAGTATTAATCTCAAAGGTCCATAAATTAAACAATTCGGTCATTCACTGGTTGGTTTACTCTACTTTCCCAATGGATGAACAGCTTACCCGGTCTTTTTCTCTTTTGACACTTTCGCCGCCAGTGTGGAGATTAGGTTAACCCACCCCAGAAACCAAATGTCAACTATGCGTAATTATGATCTTATAAGACTAGTAAAGTATCAAAACAATAATATTATTGCAATTGGAGAATGGACATACATTGCCAGAATTGTGTTTCGGGATGTCTGATTTTAGTAATAAAACAGCTCGCTTATAGCAATAACATTCAGGGGATTAAACAACGACTTTTGAATACTAATTTTAACAGACATGCAGCTTAAGTGTTCATTCACTGGACAGGTCACCCTACCCGCAATATGTTTGAAACCAGCTAATAAACACGTTTATTATGCCTTTTATATGTAAAGTGTGGACTCAACCTCCTAAAGTGGGCAATACAAGGTGGTAAAACGTTGAGGGGGGTGGTGGCGCCGAACAGAATCCTTGCTCCGGGCGCTTACAACCTAGTTTCGTCCCTGGGTCACTCAAGAAAATGTGTCACCCTACTGCATCAGTTTTCGCCTCAGATTTTCACCTCGACAGCTCTGTCTATTCCCTCCGAATACAGAATTAGATTGAACTGAAATACTAATTTATTCAATGAACCAGTCGAATTAAACAGTACCTACTCGTATTTAATGCTGATAATTACATTAGCCCAATCCTATTCCTCTAAACCGCTAAATCAAGTAAATTCTTAAGATCCGAGAGCCACGCCAATTTCATGAAATCCCAGGCACCAGCTTCCAATTTACGGAACTGCCAGTTGGAGTATTCGTAAACACCGAAGACCGCCAACGCGGGCAATTGTTCCATTCCCCAAACGTCGTTGTCGAATTTTCTACCAAAGCGTTCGAAAACGGTTTCGCGCGCGGCCCAAAGGAGCTTCGCATATCGAACGTCATCTGCATACCGGATATGTGCAAACAGTGCCTACGGACGAGGCCATAACGAAAGCTGCGAGAAGAACATGCGGCGGATATGGACCGGACAGAAATGACGTAGCTATGCAATGAAAAGCGCCCACGACGAAAGAAATTCCCCGGTCTTCGTCATACCTCTCTCTGCCTTTGCCTCCGCCCTATTTCCCGATCGTCGAACCACCAACCTCTCCCCTCGGTATCGAATATTAACGAAGAGGAGCCTTAATTAACGGGCCGCTGCTTAACTCGGTTGGTCGGTTAAAAATTACTGTTCGCGTTCAATCCTTGTTGCGAAACGGATTCAGGGAACCAGAACACGAGCAGTGTACGAATCTCGCATAACAGTAATTTCAAAAGTAAAGCGGATTATCGCAGCCTGAGCAAAGTCTCCCGTTCCTACTGATGGCTAATTGATTTACAAGGTGCAGTGGACGGTGGTTAACAGCGGAATTACAATACGTGAGACGAAATAATGGAGAGATATGAATGGCGGGGGAATACGGGAACACTGGATTTTTTCCGCGCAACGAACACGGCGCTCTGCAGTAATTGCATCCTGTAACCTCGTTATGGTATCGTAATCGTAATATTCTACAATACAGAGTTGACGAAGCAGGTAATTGCGAAATGTAAATTCAGGGGCCTGTAGATTAAAACTGCAATATTTCGAGACACTCGCCAGGAGACTCAAGTATTTCATTTTCCAGGCTCCACTCTCTATACAGGATATTAAAAACGTTACTCGCTTTAAAGGTTCTCATTAAACTGACTAATAGGGTGGGCCGAAAAAACGTTTTTTTTTTATTTTCGTTGGAACCTAGCGTGGAAAAGTTGTGTCATTACGAGATAAAGGCACACGCAAAACATGGGGGTAGTATCTCAATTTTTCACCGGGCCGAAAGCCCGGCGAATTTTTTTTTCAAAATTTTTTTTCACATTTTTTTCTTAGCCTAATGTTTTTTGTGTGTTTCTCAGTATGCCCTAAAAATCTGAAGTCATTTGGAAATTATTTAGCCGCTCCCATGGGTCAACAATATAAATAAGTAAGTAAATGAAGGCATTTTTTATGTTAATTGTGGAGACTTTCGCCTAATTTGATATTTTAGCATGAAAAAAAATATATGCTTAATACCGAATTAACCCAGAACTCACCACGTGGAGGTATCTGCACCAGGAGTTCCGCCCGCCCACCCTCTCATGTAATGGAACATTTCAGTTTCATTTACCCTTTTTTTAGCAAAATATTCACTTTTATTGTCAAATGTAGGTAATTCCGACTTAGCTTCTAATTTAGCTCTTATAAATCCATCTCTCGATGATTCACTACATACTTTTTGTGAAGCCTCGGTGATCAGTTTTACACACCGCTCGACGGCTTGTGTATGACAAGGAAACTTTTCAAATTGAGGTAAATTCCTTCCTTCCACAATATTTTGTAATTCAGCATTATTAAATTTCATTGTTAGCGGTGGTTCTGTTATAACACAGTTTTGCCAGTCTATTATATTAAGGCCTTACATACGTCTAGCAGCGCCAAAAATACGCTAAAAGAAATTTTTTTTAGTAGGGATAACAATAGAAATTAATAAAAATAAATAGTACACATTGTTTATTGGTACTTAAACTTTATAAAAAAATTTATTTCACTTTATTTTTACAAAAATTACTATATAAAAAATCACGTGATCCACAACACTAAGAAAAAATATGCAAAATTTAAAAAAATTCTTGTAAAATAAAGTTGTAGTTACAATATGTCGAGCCGGATTTTTGATATTTTGATTTAAAAATTTTATAAAAATAATTAAAGTGTAAAATTTATGACGTAAAACGCATTTTTTTTTTTAAACTGCCACAAATTGCTAAATTTTTCGGAATTCAAAATTCCGGCTCGACATACTATAACTACAACTTTATTTTACAAGAATTTCTCTAAATTTTGCACATCCATCAACATTTACTGGAGATATGATGCCGACCGTGGAGCAACTTTTTTTTCTTAGTGTTGTGGATCACGTGAATTTTTATATAGTAATTTTTGTAAAAATAAAGTCAAATAAAATTTTTTATAAAGTTTAAATACCAATAAACAATGTGTACTATTTATTTTTATTAATTTCTATTGTTATCCCTACTAAAAAAAATTTTCTTTTAGAGCATTTTTGGCGCTGCTAGACGTATGTAAAGCCTTAATGTAATCCGGAGCATCAAATTTTATATTCGGCAGCTTGAAAAACCTAATTCCACTGACCGTTTGTTTTCCGGCATTTTGGATTCTTCCAACAGCCATTAGTACTACTAATCCAACGGAAAACCTAAATATTTTAACGCAATATATTATAATAGTATATTTTCCAACTTGGTTTCAAATAAAAACAAAGTCTGGGATAACATATGGGACAATACATATTTGGAATGCCATTAAAGCATCAAGAGAGTTTCCAAAAAAAGTAACTCGCATAATTGATCAAGTTTTTGGGAGTAACGCCTATTTTGCGCATCCCGACAATATTGTATTATCAATGCTAGTGGACCCACAAGCATATATTAGAGAACTGGCTGTTGGAAGAATCCAAAATGCCAGAAAACAAACGGTCAGTGGAATTAGGTTTTTTAAGCTGCCGAATATAAAATTTGATGCTCCGGCTGACATTAATATAATAGACTGGCAAAACTGTATTATAACAGAACCACCGCTAACAATGAAATTTAGTAATGCTGAATTACAAAATATTGTGGAAGGAAGAAATTTACCCCAATTTGAAAAGTTTCCTTGCCATACACAAGCCGTCGAGCGGTGTGTAAAACTGGTCACCGAGGCTTCACAAAAAGTATGTGGTGAATCATCGAGAGATGGATTTATAGGAGCTAAATTAGAAGCTAGGTCGGAATTACCTACACTTGACAATAAAAGTGAATATTTTGCTAAAAAAAAGGGTAAGTGAAACTGAAATGTACCGTTACATGAGAGGGTGGGCGGGTGGAACTCCTGGTGCAGATACCTCCACGTGGTGAGTTCTGGGTTAATTCGGTATTAAGCATATATTATTTTTCATGCTAAAATATCAAATTAGGCGAAAGTCTGCACAATTAACATAAAAAATACCTTCATTTACTTGCTTATTTCTATTGTTGATCCATGGGAGCGGCTAAATAATTTCCAAATGACTTCAGATTTTTAGGGGATACTGAGAAACACACAAAAAACATTAGGCTAAGAAAAAATTTTGAAAAAAAAATTTGAAAAAAAAAATTTCGCCGGGCTTTGGGCCGTAATGACACAACTTTTCTACGCCAGGCTCCATCGAAAATAAAAAAAAAAACGTTTTTTCGGCCCACCCTACTGACTAATGAGTAAGAATGAGTGAGTGCATAGATAAGAAATCTTTCTGTTTCGGTGGCACAAGCGTCTTGCTTGTTTCTGTACAGAAGAAAGGCAGTGTGTGTTAGCTTAAGGGGTTACACCATCCTGGCGCTCGGAAAAATAGGTATAAAAATAAACTTTTTTTTGACGCTGCCATTAAGTATTGTTAGAGTTAGTGGTTATAATATTATATTTATTATAAAAGTAAACGCCTTTCACAGTACAACGATCGACCAACGATCTACCAACGACGACACACATATCAGGACGCGGAACAAAACCAGGCGCGCCGCCAGCGACCGAAAACGCAACCGACTCCCTCACACGCGCGCGGACTGCAAACACACACCTCCAACAAGTATATAAAATGATCTTTATTTTACACATATATATAGTAGTTTTATGAACAATTTACAATATTAACGATAAAAAAAAATAAAAAATGGCGGAGATATAAGCCGATAAGTAGGACCCTCTTTTGAAAATCCTTCCTGATGGTGTACTTGATTTCTCTGTTAGGCATCGTCTAAAATATAAAAAATAAATTGTTTCTTGTTTAAAAGGGTAATAGCTAAAATGTGACAGAGGGAAAAATTTTAAAATTTTTTTTGTAGAAACGACAGCTGTTTGAAAAAGAAACTCAAGTTTGCATCGATGTTAAAAAGTTTAAAAAATGTATAACTTTCGAACATGGCACCCATTCACAAAAATCCTATGTCACATTTTAGCTATTACCCTTTTAAATAAGAAACAATTTATTTTTTATATTTTAGACGATGCCTAACAGAGAAATCAAGTACACCATCAGGAAGGATTTTCAAAAGAGGGTCCTACTTATCGGCTTATATCTCCTCCATTTTTTATTTTTTTTTTAATCGTTAATATTGTAAATTGTTCATAAAACTACTATATATATGTGTAAAATAAAGATCATTTTATATACTTAATGGCAGCGTCAAAAAAAAGTTTATTTTTATACCTATTTTTCCGAGCGCCAGGGTGGTGTAACCCCTTAAAAGGATGTTAGTTACTGGATAATTAAGAAGGAAGTTGTGCTGGTGTTTTTCTTAGTACACGATCGAACAGCTTTAAACGTTAGCATACATTGACTGATAATTTCGGGATAATGAGAAACGGGGGAGGTTTATCGCCACCATCTGCGCTTGCCCTGCTCCTTTGTACGATGCGAAACGTTCTAACGACCATACAAGTGTGTGCAATTAACCGTTTTTCTCCAGGGTGCTGAACTGCGATAAAACTGAAAAGTCAACGTGCCAACAATGGTCAATAAAAATCGCCGGAGCGACGGTGATTGGGCTTGGACTTCGAATTGCGTTAGTGCAGTGAAAGCGAACGAAAAAAAACTGATTCCACAAACGGTTGTGATAGAAATGACGGGGGAAAAAAATAAATTGAACGCGAAGCGGATCCCCAAGCGATTTTTTCCAGCAAGATGTTAATATTAATATAGGTAAATTCGTATATCCAGTCGACACAGTTTCAATGTGTTCCAATGAATACGGCAAAGTTTTGTTATCTTCCAGTTTTGATATTGCGTTTAATAGTGTTTAATAGTGTAGCGCTGGTGAAATACTACTAACAAGGGACGTTCGGCAACCCGAAAATTCAGAAAATTATGAAACTTGGTGTGCAAGTAGAGTAGTTCATCCGTAACACAACCCTATTTTTTGTTGGTACCATAATGCAATTTTTAGGGGCGAAATTATCCCTTGAAAAAAATTCAGAATTTTCTTTTCCGTGGAATATCTCGAGAACGGTGAGAGATATCGAAAAGAAGTTTAAATAAAAGTTGCATCCTTCTTTCATATCTACAAAACCGCGTAAAAATAATTTTCGAAAAATCCATATTTTTCAAGTTACTCCCACCACCAACCATTAAAATTAAGTTTTTGTATTTTGTAAATATACGCTGAAATACCTCTGGATAATCTCTTTTCATACATATAAATAGTTTATGTGTTATATTTTTTTGCAAACAAATAAAACCTCTATTTTAAAGAAGGATGCAACTTTTATTTAAACTTCTTTTCGATATCTCTCACCGTTCTCGAGATATTCCACGGAAAAGAAAATTCTGAATTTTTTTCAAGGGATGATTTCGCCTCTAAAAATTGCATTATGGCACCAACAAAAAATAGGGTTGTGTTACGGATGAACTACTCTACTTGCACACCGAGTTTCATAATTTTCTGAATTTTCGGGTTGCCGAACGTCCCTTGTAAGTAGGATTCTTTCTGCATTCCCACTAACAACTTTACCATTTTTGGTAGTGTTTTCCTTATCACTACTTCTCCTAATTTTTCTCATATTTTCAGCATAATTAAGTGTATTTCGCGTTTTCTTTCTTTTTTCTTTTCGTGTCCCACATGTAAAGTTAATAGCTTAATACATAATAAAAAGATAAGTAATTATTTCCTTTCTCATAAATTACTTACAGAGAACAAATGATTTAAGGGAAAGCGGGTTAATTCCGGCCACTTTTATTTCTTAAAACCAAAAGCGCGTGACTTGACTCTGTGTGGTAGTGTCATTTGTTAATGACGCGGCTGAGTAGCTAATATCCATCGTTTCAAAGACTATAGCAGTCTTTTGTTGTAAACAAATCCGTGAGTGTTCATTTCGCAACGTAACTTTATAACAGTGGTGCATTTTTAAGCAAGGTAAATTAGTACTTGGGATAGATATAAATTATTAATATTAATCTCATTAAATAGAGGAATGTTTCCACTTTCAAACTCACATTTGGTTTTAGGTGATATGTATATTCAATTCAGTGTATTACTTCAACTATCTGAACATATGTTGTGGGGTAAGGACGGCCAAAATTGAGGGAGTAATTCCAGCCAGCTTTTAGCATTGTTTTTTTCTGTCTCAGGTGCCACTGAAATATAAAAGAATTACGAATAAGGCAGAATGGAGCCAGGAATATTTCTTAACGCGTTTCCACATAAAATAACACAGAAGGGAGGTAAAAGAAAACTGAGAAAAAACACAAATTTTGAATCGAGCATGTGGTCCATGGGCACATGAAGAATGTTCAGGATTAGTGTTGTAAAAATGAGCTTCGAGTCGTGAGCTTCAAGAGCTCAAGTCGCGGTTCAAACCCTAAAGGCTCGAACCTTGTAGCCGTGAGAGCTCGAGCCTTTAAAGCTCGAGTCTTCAAGCTCGAAGGCTCGAGTCGTATAAATTGTATGTAGTGAAGTGATGTACAAAGCTCGAGTTTTGGAAGCCTTCAATTAAAACTTAATGTAGACAGTAGAAGTGTCTTACACTGCAGTATTATATGAAACTCAAGCTTTTAAAGCTTTAAGGCAGAATAATATAGTTAGATCCAGAAAAGTGGGTTTTTTGTGAATTATTTCTATGACGCCCAAACTTCGTTAAACTATTACTGATAGGATATATTTTAAGCAATGTGTGAAACTTTCCTTTATTACAAAATATTGTGTTATTCCCCCTTACGGTTAAAGCTTTAAAGCTGAACCCTCGAAACCCTTAAGGAGGTATCATCCTTTTCAAGGTAAAATAATCAATTTTTTTGCATGTTTTTATTCATTAGGTTTTATTCACACGTCAGGCTTTATTACTTCGAATGTGATAAAGGGTTTAAACTTACATAAATAATTTTAAGCAGGCAAAAAATCGGGGCCGCTTAAAGGAGAATACCCCCTCAAGCATAAGACAATGAAATTAACATTAAATCTAAAATATCATGCTTTATTTAGACCGTAAAAAATAAGGGTTTCGGGGGTTCAGCTTTAAAGCTTCAGCCATAAGGGGGAATAACACAATATTTTGTAATAAAGGAAAGTTTCACACATTGCTTAAAATATATCCTATCAGTAATAGTTTAACGAAGTTTGGGCGTCACAGAAATAATCCACAAAAAACCCACTTTTCTGGACCTAACTATATTATTCTGCCTTAAAGCTTTTGTTACAAATGACTACAATTACAAAAGAATACTATTGCATTGTTTTGTACTTTTATTGTATTATTAAAACACGAATCCAACCAATTGGTGGAACCATCAAAAAGCATCTTTCTATGTGTTTAAGATTAACGTTTTACAATAGTGGTTGCACAAAATAAGATATAATATCAAGGACTTGGAGTTAACTTAATTACTATTAAACACAAGAGCCTCGAGCTTCGAGAGCTCGAGCTTCATATGACATGAGCCCTAAAGGCGGAGTCTTCAAGGTTAAGGTTTAAAGCTTTGAAGACTCGAGCTTTATACAACACTATTCAGGATGGGATAGGTACCCCTGTTGAATACATTTGTGATTCATGTAGTAATTAATTTTAAAACAAAAAATAATAATCTTTTTATTAATTTAACAATTTTCTCATCTCTTTTATAAAGAAAAATCATGGCCGGTCAAATGACTATTTTTGTGTTATTGCTTCCAATCTGGATGCAACGTCAATTTATGCTTTCTCGGTCATACTAACACAACCTAGACACTTCAAACTATCAATTAATATAAAAAAACTGACTGTAACTTGCTCAAATTTTGCAGCATTTCTTGGTTACCTATGTAGCCGGAATTACCCCGCTTTCCCCTACACCCCTACACCAACAATTATTTTATAATATTGAAATACATATCAATATTAACATAAAATCAGAGAAATCTCAAGTCCATGGTCTTTTTAGTTCCACCACTTTCATAATCACCGGCACAAATAATCGTCGCCATTTAGAAAGATGAATGGGCCGGATACAAACCCGTTAGAAGGAAATCTACAGCACGCTTCGAGTCGCAAACATAAAAGTGGCATCAAGTCAGCGAAGAATATCTTTCACCCCCCGAATTCTCCACAAGTTCCTCCAAATATTTTATTAAACGAATCAGCTTAAAGCGGCAGGCCGTTTCAAAGCCAGATGGCTTCTTCGTCAGACGCGCTGAATCGAGAGCTCAAACGAACAAGCGCGCCCAGCATTTCGTTTGCACGCGGAGAAACGTTGCGTGGCGTCGAAGCACGGGGGCAGAGACGCATTAAGCATTCGCTATGCTGCCGCGTATAGTTTCCAAGCTCGTCTGTTTAACTGTTATAAGTTATTTATCGCGGATTATGGCGGGCTAGCTGGCAGCACGTTAAAAAAAAGGATCTTGCACAGCCATTTGAGCGACCATAGAAACACGAACTCTCGAGCGAGCGGCGCAATTCACCCCGCGGGCCTTCTTCGTTTCACCCCTTTGTGTACCTCCTCGTTGTCGTCGTCGGTCGGCTCGAGGGGGTTTGACTGACGATTTTTACCGTCGCGATGAAAGCATCCGCTCGAAACGTTCCACCTGCAGGCTTGGATCTGGAGACAGTAACCGCGGCGGGTTCATACGTATTCTCGTAACCGCGCGGCAACAGCCGCGAATCGAATGAAAGGTACGCTTTCACGATCACCGGCCACCCAGAAGACGAGCAACCCGATTAATCTCGCGATAAAGAGACTTTAACGCGGTCCTCTGCGCGTGACCCGTTTTCGCAAATGATTCGGGTGCAATTAACAGGCAATGCCTCCTGCTCGGTGCACGTAGGACAGGTGCGAGAAAGAGGGAGAATTATCCGCGGCAAGAAGCTTCTGAATAACGGCGAAATGATAGGGTAAGCAGGCCAGTAGATGGACGGTTTAGCGGATTCCGATGTTTACATCAAGGTGTTTCTTAGAAATATGTGTTGTATTAGAAAAAAAACAAAAGCTTTGCACGTGAAAATGTATAAATTTAAAGAAAAAAATTACTGTAAGTAAAAAAATTAATGTGTTTAAGGATAAAATGATGAAAATTCTACTCATAGGCCATATCACCAGTAGATGGACTATAGGGCTACTAGATGGACAGTTTAGAACCAATAGATGGACGGGTGTCTAGCTAGACGTATGAAAGACTTATTACCTATAGTAGTGACCTAGATTAAGGCATTTTTTGTTAAACTATAGTTTATTTCATCAAAATTAAAAACGTATGCAGTCTTCATTGTCCGAAAACTGTGCAACAGGTTATGGCCCCAGAGTGCAAATAAAGTGGGGTTATATCTTTCCTAATGTGATCAGATGTCATGGATCATAGGACTGTCCCGATTTGACATGTAACCTTTTTAACATACAAGGCTGTATCTATGTACATCATTATGTGCATATTGATATAATATATATCTTTTTTGTTGCTTTCCATCTAAATTAAAAGAAAAATAACGTACCTACATACAAGTAAATGTGTAAACTTTTTGTTTATTAAAAAAAACAGCTTCAAAAGGTTCAATTCTATTCGGTCCATCTACTGGACTAAAGTTAGAAAATCCATACCAGTACATGAACAGTCATTTTTATAAATTCTATCGTTTTATTTTTCTTTGTTTACGCGTTTATTTATAAATTGTTAATATTTCAATACAATCATCTCTGACATGCCTCTTTATAATAAGTCCAAACACGTTTTTTATTAACTTGAAGGCACGAATACGCTGAGCAATGGCTACTAAGAATCAAGCGACTAGCGCATACTGGCGTAAGACCGTACATATAAATACTTTTTCGCATACAAAAAGAAAATTTCAATAAATATATTAATGTTTTATAAAAAAACAAACGTTTTTTCTACAAAATAAAAAAACAATAATACAGATTAAAACTCTAGTTCTTTCAATATTAAAGATTAACCAACGATTCGTCCATCTACTGGCCCCGTCCATCTACTGGCCTGCTTACCCTATCTAAGCGCGCAGGTTTGAAAGCACAAGAATCAGGGGCGGAGAATGGACGGAACTGGATTCGAACTCCGCGAGACTGTGTGCGTGGCCTTCTTCGTGCATCCCCGATGTGCTAAGAAAGTTTATCGCACGTCGTGACGCTCGCTGGAATTGCGTTTTTATGTGCAGGCGAATAGCAAGTCGGTGTAAATCAGTTTTAATTCAAGAGCCGAGAAAAGTGAACGAATCGGGTCAAGGAAGCCGGATTCCCGTTCTGCTTTTGTGCGAATAATTAATGCGAGCCGCGTTTGTCTTGGCCTCGCCTTTGCATTATTTCCATTTATCTCTCCGCGTGACAATTCCGCTTTAAATGAAATAGGGGAGTCCTGGGGACAAAGTCCTGAGAGAGGACTGAATTGATGCTGAACGACTCCGGGACTGTACTGATCGTCTTACAGAATTGGGTCGAGCTGTATCGTCGATGCGGCCAGAGTGTTCGTAGTTATTAAACCGGACCCTTGAAGAGTTTCTTTACGTTATTAAAACGTATCGGATAGTTTGAAACGGAGGATTGACAGTCCGAGGAAAAGCGACAGGGGTTCAGTTTCTGGAAAAGGAACTAAGGTATTAAGGGGTCGTATAAGTACGTTGCTCAGCGCTAAAACGTGGTCGATGTTTGGGAGCAATTCAGGGATAAACTATTAGTCCGATTGGTTTAATTCTTTTTGCGTTTTATAGGTATACGTTTATAGATTATAAAACAGGTATGAGAGTTGGGAAATTTTTGAAAAATGTGGCGTCCGCGGGCAGTGGCGTGGAACATGTTTTCTGGCGCCGCCCAAAACGGTGGGCATGATTCAGCCCGTACGAGTGGTCCGAAACAAAAATCACCGATTTTTTAACAATCTTTGGGATCATAGTTATCAGGTGACGTCGCCATTTTTTCGAGAAAAAAAAATTGCGGAAACGGTAACACTTTGAAGAAAAGGGTCGTGATTTTAGCTGTAACAGTCGCACGTTTTTGCTTGTTATTAAAAAATGGTTCAATTTAATTGAAAAAGCTCCCGTCACCTGATAACGAATCTTATGTAGAATATGTGTGTAAATAGTGAAGTTAATCGGATGAACGGTGAGGCATTTATCATGCCCACCGGTTTGGGCGGCGCCAGAAAACATGTTCTACGCCACTGCCCGCGGACGCCAGATTTTTAAAAATTTTCCAATTCTCATACCTGTTTTACAATCTATAAACGTATACCTATAAAACGCAAAAAGAATTAAACCAATCGGACTAATAGTTTATCCCTGAATTACTCCCAAACATTGACCACGTTTTAGCGCCGAGAAACGTATATGACCCCTTAAGGGGGTAGGTTACCATCAACAGCCCCAAATCAGGCTCTTCTTCAAAAGCATATTCTGAAGTAATAAATGAATATAGAGATCAGTTTTGTTTTCATTTTTAAGCGTCATTTCGTTGACTTTAATGCGCAAAAAGAAAATTTTAAATATATTCATAGGAGAAGTTATAAATATAAATGTGAGAGCCTGTACGTGATGCACCGTTTGATGGTGAACACGATTCCGGACAGGTGAATTACTTAAAACACAATGTAAAGGCATTTTTATAATCTGTAAGACAGTCTACATCTTGTGCAGGAAGCAAAATTTTGACAAACAAATTAATACAATTTTTATGTTGATGTTTCTGATTTTATCGTCTTTTGTAGGTAAATATTTTTATCTTTTTTTAAGAATTTTCATTGAAAATGTGCTCCCAATACATGACGGGGGATTGTTTCCTGCAGCTCCCTGTAAATTTTCATTCAAATCGTTGGAGCGGTTTTCGAGATTTTGTGTTTACCGTTTTGGAAAACATAGTTTCTGAGAAATCGCGTTTCAAGTTGGACATCGTCATCCGATCTCATGTGCAGGCTCGTACATGTTTTACTGTAATTCCTTCAATTTTTGGAATTTCGGGGCCCGGTTGCGGCTAAAATACGCAGAAAAGATGTAGCTGGCGGAATACGCAAGCATCCTGAAAGCAACTTTCGAAAATTTGGAAAATTCTTCATCGTCTCTTCGGAGAAGCCTAATTAACCGACAACAATGGAGTGTATAGTTGCGAAGCTGTAATGTTAATTAACTGAGTCCCTTCATTAAGCGTACAGGACGCTAGCAGGGTAAACTAGGGTAGACGCACCAATAAATGAACACTTAAGGCTAATGAATGAACACTTTTATAAAATTATGTTTGCAGCCGCGATTGATTCCACGTGCTGCAAAAATTGTTTGGATATGAAGCAAGAAATTAAAAGAAGTCTGTAATTAATTAGTTGCATATTTTAATAACTTACTTTACTCATTTTAATATAAAATGTCCATTCACTGGTACGTGTTCATTTACTGGTACATTTACCCTAGTTAGCGTCAGATCCTTTTTCCCGTCAACCGCAGATGTATTGTGTGCATTTATCTTAATTTATAATATTCTACCCGCTGTCAAACTACTTAGTTCTCAAATCATCTAGGGTTTTTGAAACTTAGTCATTATTGTGTAGACTATGATGCTTCGTGGTGGCAGATGGAGTTTCCGCGAAACTTGATGTGGAGTAACTAAAGTTTACATGTATATCCAAGGTCAAGTACGTCTTCTTAAACCCGGGTTAAATCTAATTTCTGGAAACTAAAACTTAATACCCACTATATGTCGAAGTAAATTCAAGTTGAATTCTGGATACAGTTAAATTGAAATTGAACCCCGCGTGTGTACGTTGAAACTGATTTCTCATCGAAATGAATATTTAGGATGGAAATGAATGTTGCAGTTGACACACAAACTCCGGCACAGTTAATTAAAATGCGAAGTTTAACGAAACTTTAGTGAAATTTTATATCATAAATACGTCATGCGATACTGTGCTTCTCGTTTTGTACAGTTTGAACTGTGCAACGTGGACCGATTGTATTTTATGAATTCAATATAAACTCCACCCCATTGACAAGGTGCAACCTTATTCAACAAGTACTCATTTCACGTGGTCACGAGCGCGTGATTGTTCACAAATTTTGTTATAATAGCAACGAAGTATTGAGAACGCTCGCACTAAGCTGAAATGAATCTGACAGCTGAATATTAATAAATAATAGATGCATATATCAATATTATTGAAACTGCATTTTATATTTCAATGGAGTATCGACGACTGTTGTAAAATTCATTTAAAAAACGCAACGCCAACCACAACGGCATTACTGAATTAAAGTATTAATAAACAACGCTGAATTAAAGATTTTTACCACTTATCGTTGTTTCCATGCTCGATTTTTGAAGCGTCAAGACTGTTATCAAAACCAATAAGCGATTAAGTGAAAGTGCAGCTAATCAGCTGAGAACAAAGCTGAGTTCAGCATACATATTTTAGTGATCCATGTTCCCTCGCTGACTTAAGTCAGCTTCTAATCCAATAATTAGTAATCGCGAGTGGAGCTTTGGGGGATCCTATTTTGGGCACGGAATTCCGTCTTCCGGACGGCTTTGAGCGAAGGTAGGTACACTAACAGGCGCCCGTGTCGTGCGAAGAAGGAATCGATAACCGATTGTTTCGCCATCGAATGGTTTCGTGGCGATTATAGAAGCCGTAGTGGTCGATCAGTTATTTTGGACCGCCATCGACGACGTTAATTCACTTGTTCGAAGCTGTCGCTGTCGCCCTAGCGGTCACATCGATGGTAACAGTCGGCCACGTTTCACAAAATTCACACTCTAATGACACTTTAACCGTTTTAAGGCCTTACATACGTCTAGCAGGGCCAAAAATGCGCTAAAAGAAAAATTTTTTTTTAGTAGGGACAACAATAGAAATTAATAAAAATAAATAGTACACATTGTTTATTGGTATTTAAACTTTATAAAAAAATTTATTTCACTTTATTGTTACAAAAATTACTATATAAAAAATCACGTGATCCACAACACTAAGAAAAAAAAGTTGCTCCACGTTCGGCATCATATCTCCAGTAAATGTTGATCAATCTGCAAAATTTAAAAAAATTCTTGTAAAATAAAGTTGTAGTTATAGTATGTCGAGCCGGATTTTTTATATTTTGATTTAAAAATTGTATAAAAATAATTAAAGTGTAAAATTTATCACGTAAAACGCATATTTTTTTTTAAACTGCCATAAATTGCTAAATTTTTCGAAATTCAAAATTCCGGCTCGACATACTATAACTACAATTTTATTTTACAAGAATTTTTTGAAATTTTGCAGATCGATCAACATTTACTGGAGATAGGGTGAACGCACCAATTAATGAACACTCAAGGCTAATGAATGAACACTTTTATAAAATTATGTTTGCAGCGTGATTGATTCCACGTGCTGCAAAAATTGTTTGGATGTGAAGCAAGAAATTAAAAGAAGTCTCTAATTAATTAGTTGCTAATTTTAATAACTTACTTTACTCATTTTAATATAAAATGTCCATTCACTGGTACGTGTTCATTTACTGGTACACCCACCCTTTGATGCCGACCGTGGAGCAACTTTTTTTTCTTAGTGTTGGGGATTACGTGATTTTTTATATAGTAAAATTTCATTTTTTGTAAAAATGAAGTGAAATAAATTTTTTTATAAAGTTTAAATACCAATAAACAATGTGTACTATTTATTTGTATTAATATCTATTGTTATCCCTACTAAAAAAATTATTTCTTTTAGCGCATTTTTGGCGCTGCTAGACGTATGTAAGGCCTTAATTGAAAACGCAATTATTTTGCCACCGAAACATGCTCGTTAAATCTCACGCAGCTCAAATTTTACTTTAATCCTCTGCTCCGTCCCACATCGAGGGAGGCGTTTCATTCGAACTTCGCTAAATTCGTAACAAGCAAAAATTATCGGGAAAAGTACACGCGATTGAAAACAATTTATTTGGATCGTTTCAGGATAAATTGGATTTTCTCGTGCACGATTCGCCGCTTTGAAATATAGTGAACCATTGGTATCTACACCTTAAAGTGTTAATTATTAACCCAAGGCTATTCCCCTCCGAGCTTGTTGAAGCTGCACCCTACATTATAAACACACCAGTTATTCCCTTCAAACTTAGCACACACTCTACTACACCCTGATAACACTTTCCCTTTCTACTTCCTCAAGTATAAAATTTAAACTACCCCACATACACGCATACGAGCGCACACTTTCTACCCAGAATCCTGATTTCAAAACAGTCGAAAATCTCGCGCACACCCTCGCCCAGTTCTCCGCACGCCAACTCAAATTCCCAACTTCGAGCAGCGTTCTTCTCGTCGACAGATTAGTAGAACCAGGGACAAAGTGAAATTCAACTTTGTTAAGGCGCAAACGCTCCTCGAATCGTCAGCCTTGAGATCCAATCCCTTTGACTTAGTTTCAAGAGAGAACGGCTTAGCTGGCGCTTTTCAACTAATTTTCGATCGAACCGTCACGTCTGAGGCGTACAGAACGGGGTGTCGTAGAATAATTGAAATTTCGAGGGAAAAGATACGTTGTTAATGCGACGACGCTGCGCTACTACAGTAATGAGCTGAACGCACAATGAAGCTCTCAGTTACATTAAATTTGACACTCCAGTGAGAGGGGTTAATCGTGAAACAGTTCCTGAACTTGCATCGGGATCATGAGCTTCCTCGTCGCAGTATGTACATAAGCTCCTTTCTACGCGTGACAGGAGGGCAATTCAAGTCTGCCACAATGGAACTACACACGTATAAGGGCAACGTAATACTTAATTTCATTTTAAGGGAAGAAGATCGTATAAATCGAATGAAAAATAGAACAAAAATTTTTCCAAAAATCGCTTCTAAAAATTCGAACATATATTCTCAAAGTTGTAAGTCGAAATTCAACTCCGTATCGATACTATAGCCTGGTGAGTCATTGTACTATTTTTGGCCATGTGCATAATTATCTTATTTTTAAATTGCTTGCAGATCATTATTATGTGGAGAATTTCACATCAAAAATATTTTGTTTAGTATACCACCAGAAATATAAGGCTACATTTATTGCTTACACGGAGAAATATTATATTTTTTAAGAAGTGGCCAAAACTGGTACAATACACCTCAAAGTGGCCACAAATGGTGCATCTACTCTACCTAAAACGGATTTTAAATGCCTTCTTCTCGAAACCACGTTCTCAAAATTGGAACCGGGGGTACTCAAGAACTATTTGACCAATCAACTTCAAATTCTGTACACTTTTAGTTTATAATATTCTCCAGAATATGAACCACAATGTTTAACAAAATTATTAATTTTAGCTACTGTTTTTAAACAAATAAAACGGGAATTTTTGGCGAAAATGTTTGAAGTTCCGCCATTGCTAAAATATGCAATTTTTGTACACCATTTGTGGTTGATATTCTTAATATTGACACATAAATTGAAATGAAAATGTATTGGTCTGTTTCACATAACTACCGGAGACGCTGCAACCGGCACCGTTTTGCATCTCGAAAAGAGAACTATTTCAAAGACTGCTGTATTCATTTGTATTTATTATAATTTTACTGTTATAAGAATTTCTTTTACTTGTTATAATGTTAAACAAAGCACCCTCAAAGTTACGAAAGGATTAGCGCATTGATATCTTAGCAAAAAATTCCTAAAAATTGATACAAATAATAAGCCGTTTATACGGGCTTCTCCCCTCAACGCGATCAAAGCGTCTAAATCGACCGAAATCTGTGAAAACGGCAGTTAAAGTCTGTCTACCGTAATGTAATGGATAACCAAGAAACCGTCCACGCGTATTCCTCGAAGTAAATTAACGCGAACTCCAATCATAATAGAACGAAGGTCTTGAATCAACACAGCTCCATCAGCCACGAAACTCACCCCTTCACCCTCAATCCCACTTACGACGCCAACTGAACCGCAATTGGGCTCTGGAGGCCAAGAAAATAACATCAACAGCCTAACGTTTAATGGCCAGTCTCGCATAAACATATGGCGCGATTGACTATGAAACGGCACTGAACGTGTGGATCCTAAACAGCAACTGAACGTTCCATTAGCGTCGTACGAACAGCACCGGGGTGCGTGTGCGCGAATTAAACAAATCGCCGGAGCGCTTAGTAACGAGTGCAATTAACAGTTAAACGAGGCGAAGTTTCTTCTTGGAGCGGCTACGTTTGAACCGCGTCGCCCATTGAAACAGTAGAAGCGACTCGAGCGAAGAAAACCCATCGTGAGCGGACAATAAATCCGGATTTAAATTAATGATCGCGGAAAATCGCGAAACTTTCAGCCGGGTCGGGAAGCAAAAATTCCATTAGGGGGCGAGCTCCAGCCAAGTTGGACACTGGCGAGATCGTTTCCGCTCCGCTTTTTGCCGAGGCTCCGGAGTCGATCGAGCACTCTCGCTTTTTCCGCGATTCGAGCTGACCTTTGTCTCTAATGCGGCGCGATGCGGCGCGTATTCGCGCGTTCCCTCCATCGATACCCGGCCGCCGGAGACCTGGCAGATGAGCCTGCGATGCATCAGCGATAGGTGGGCGCCGCTGTAACGTCTGAGAGCGTCCCTCCACTTGCGTGGCACCGTTTCTGCGTCAGAAGCGCGGCCACACGACACCCCTGCAACGCGAAGCCCCTCGAACGCCACTCCTGTCGCCATGCAACTTCGATTCGAGCGCTCGGCAAGCCGCAAGAACCGGCCAAGAAGTTCCACAGACACGTAAGAAACGTAGGAACGTCCGCCGCAAATCATAGGTCACCGAGTCGTGAATCTCGATGACAGACAAGGAAGTTTGGATCGCCCGGGGAGGGAAACTGTCTCGTCGTTTGCGCCCGAGCATCATCGAGCAGGTCTCAACGTTCCTCTTCCCTGCGCGAAGCTCACGGTCGGAAGATCGGTTCAAAGGGGTGTCGAGGATGGTGGTGAAAGAGAACGTGGATCTGTCGGGACCGAGCGACAATCGCCACGCGGTGATTTCATTGCTGAAGAGAGAGGAATGTAACGGCTCCTCGGGAAATGTCGAGGAGGGTTGCTAGCTGTCGCCGAACGAAATCGCTAAGGGGTTGTCACTCGGAAACATTAAGACACGTACGTTCCATCCGAAGCCCGGTCGAGGATCCCGTGGAAAACAGCTGGACGTCGTCCTAGGACAGCTGGGGAACACCACGAAATTGCACTGGAATTTCAATGTCGCGCGACGCGAACCACGAAACGAACGGGCGAGCGTCGAGGCAGACACGAACGGAGGGAAAGCGACACCTCCGAGGCGCGGGAGGCCAGTCGCGAAACGCGAACCAAACCCAACTGAAGTGCGATGTTTCTATACCCGCGACCGCGCCCCCGCCGTCCCCCTCCTACCCCCGATTAAAACCACCCGCGCACGCGTTTCGCTCCAGAACTCGGCTACGGGGTTGCTCCAGTCTTCTTTGGGCCACTATCCTCGGTCAGCACTCGAGATTTTTCTGAATTTTCTGACAGCACCAAGGAGAAAGTCTCGCGGTGGACGTGCGGGGGGAAAGGGTCGTTTATTCGCGGGACATGTCGCGCGATTGCTTTCGTTCCATCTGCGGAAGATCCAGGATGGTTTGCACTTAAGGGGAGGTTCCGGTGTAAAAGTAGATTTTTTTTTTATTTCGTTATTCGATTGTTCAACCTTTCAAGAATACGTGTTTAAAAGGATTTGTTGAAATTCGTAAAATTCCCGAAGTTATAAGCATTTGAGTAGCAGCGAATGCGTGGGAAACACCCGGCCACTCGGCACTCACGTAAAACTTTGAACGCGTTTTTCTCGAAACAGTGTTCTCAAAACGGTGGGACCTATATCTCCAAAAGTTATTAACCGATTCGACTGAAACTTTGTTTATTTTGAAGAATATACTTCTGGCCAGGGGGGGAACCAGACAAAATTACAAAATAGTGAAAATTTCTAATTTTTAAAGGCGTGGAAAGGACGAACAGTATAGGGAAAAAGTGATTTCAAACTTCAAGTATCGTTATTTTCTAAAAAAATGTCATTTTTGTAATTTTGTGTGGTTCCCCCCCTAGCAAGAAGTATATTCTTTAAAATAAAAAAGTTTCAGTCGAATCGGATAATAACTTTTGGAGATACAGGTCCCACCGATTTGGATGATTTTTTTGACGCCTTGACTTTAACGACTCCCCAGTGCCGTCTGCAATGATTAATTACAAAACAAAAAATATATTTCTATAATTTAAGATATCCTCAATACAATGCAAAAAGTCCCATTAAGTTATATGCAGTAGTTTTCCTTTAATTAATTCCTAAAGATCACTCCCCTTAAGGGCTTACATACGTCTAGCAGCGCCAAAAATGTGCTAAAAGAAATAATTTTTTTAGTAGGGATAACAATAGAAATTAATAAAAATAAATAGTACGCATTGTTTATTGGTATTTAAACTTGATAAAAAATTTTATTTCACTTCATTTTTACAAAAAATGAAATTTTACTATATAAAAAATCACGTAATCCACAACACTAAGGAAAAAAAGTTGCTCCACGGTCGGCATCATAGGGTGGGTGTACCAGTAAATGAACACGTACCAGTGAATGGACATTTTATATTAAAATGACTAAAATAAGTTATTAAAATAAGCAACTAATTAATTAGAGACTTCTTTTAATTTCTTGCTTCACATCCAAACAATTTTTGCAGCACGTGGAATCAATCACGCTGCAAACATAATTTTATAAAAGTGTTCATTCATTAGCCTTGAGTGTTCATTCATTAGCCTTGAGTGTTCATTAATTGGTGCGTTCACCCTATCTCCAGTAAATGTTGATCGATCTGCAAAATTTAAAAAAATTCTTGTAAAATAAAGTTGTAGTTATAGTATGTCGAGCCGGAATTTTGAATTTCGAAAAATTTAGCAATTTATGGCAGTTTGAAAAATAATATGCGTTTTACGTCATAAATTTTACACTTTAATTATTTTCGACATACTATAACTACAACTTTATTTTACAAGAATTTTTTTAAATTTTGCAGATCGATCAACATTTACTGGAGATAAGATGCCGACCGTGGAGCAACTTTTTTTTTCTTAGTGTTGTGGATCACGTGATTTTTTATATAGTAATTTTTGTATAAATAAAGTGAAATACAATTTTTTATAAAGTTTAAATACCAATAAACAATGTGTACTATTTATTTTTATTAATTTCTATTGTTATCCCTACTAAAAAAAAAGTTCTTTAAGCGCATTTTTGGCGCTGCTAGACGTATGTAAGGCCTTAAATGTGACTGCAGGGAGGTGTTAAAATAGTGAGTCGATGTTTGATGAATAATACAAGGTGAAAGGACCAAAGTTCAGTTCGATATCTTCATTGCAAGTACTTAGTAAGGGGAGACAACGAATGTTTGTTTGACTTAAAGGGCGAAGCCATTGTGACGGTCGAAAATAAGGGCTATTTTCAAGGCATTCTTTTATAATGAAATGTAACTTTTTACGAAAAATCTTTATTACCAACTGAAAATACATATATTTAATTAATATTTTATGCTTCTAGATTGAAAATTTTTTGTGCAATTTGGTGACAGCATACGATAACGTTAGACTCTGCAAAAAAACTTTGCAAAACGGGCGGTCGTGCAACTTTCCAACGTTTGCTCTGAATTGAAAAATTCGAACGTTTTCTTAAAGTAGATTATAATAGCTTCAGTTAAGCGTGCAGGTTTAAAAAATATTAATTTTTGAAGTTAAAACTTAACTCTCGAAACGGCACTTTTCAAACGGGCGGATTAATAACTCGGTCAATTTTTATCGGATTCACTTGCAATTTTCAGGGAATATTCGCAATGAAATTATCTTCAGTTAATAATGAAAATACATGTTGTTTAGAAATACTTCATTTCTGACAAAAATATTAAATTAAGTTAAGTTTTAACTTCAAAAATTAATATTTTTGTCAGAAATTAAGTTTTGAGGTGAACTTTGAAAGAAAAGGTATAAAAAATCAGCATGTATTTTAATTATTAACTGAAGATAATTTTATTGCGAATATTCCCTGAAAATTTCAAGTGAATCCCATAAAAATTGACTAAGGTATTAATCCGCTCGTTTGAAAAATGTCGTTTCGAGATAATCGCGTTTGAACAATATATAAGCTCGTAATCCCTCTTATTAGATACATTTGGATTTTTGGACATAAACTTTTCCAGTGATTGATACCAAGTTTCTTATGCGTGCACTCGATTATGAGCGCTGCGCTACCTACACAAAACCTCCCGCAGCTCCCGGAATTTTTCGAGATCCACATTGAAATTATGCAGGTATATTTTTAAGACCCCAAATAGGTATTATGAAAATGGACAAAAAGAAAAATCGGGAGAAAAGAATTTCACAGTGGCTTTCCCCCTTAAGGGGTTACGGCACCCTCAGACGCTCAAAACAGCACCAAATTAGGCGAATATTCTTTATGATACTATGAGGTTCACATCATTTCTATACTTCTTATGTTTAGGACATGTATTAATGAATATATTGCATAAATATTGTACAAAAATATTAAAAAATGGCCGAGTTATATGGTGTCCCGCGAAGCTCCTCGGAATCACATCTTTCAAATTGGCTAGCAGCATAACTTGGACAATTTTCATGCCATTCACTTGAAATTTTAATAGTATGTCCTATAATAAATTATCTACAGAAGAATATACGGATTTTACGATTCATTAAAAACTTTTTTCTACAGACAATTTTAGACACAATTTATTCGACTAAACCTGATATTCTCTTCCAATGTCCAGGATTTTCACAAAAAACAGCATTTTGACAAATCGCTAGGTACGTCTGTAGTAAATGTCGTGTAAATAATGAAAATTCTCGGTTTTGTATCCTACATCAAATTATACGAGACTTCTACTACTAGCCGTGGAGAGTGTCTTCAAAAACTGGCAGAATGGAAGAGCACCAGCAACGCCATTGTGTTTAAAAAAAAATACATAGTTACCATTTTTATATACACCATATCAGACATGTAGAATAAAGCCCTTGAAAAAGTTGATTCATTTATTTTCTAATTTCGCCCCAAAAAATTCTAAAACTTGCATATGATTTTGGTAATGTTTAGAGAAGGGTTCTTTAATTATTCGACAGCCAAGAGAACTGCCACAGGAGCAATTGGTACGCGATAAATTATTTTAGCCTGCGGTGGAAGCACACGCCGCGAAGGGGCAGAATTCATTCCGCTGACATTTGCAGTTCACTTTGATTGTAAATTTGATTTTCCGAAGCGGCTCTTTCGGGGCGAGTTTCAGGAATTCGCTAATTTCAAGGGGAAACTTCGCAGATGTGCTCGAAGACTTCGCGAACGGATCTCGAGCCGGAGCGGATACCTACCTGCAGTTTACGTCATTGGCCGCAGTGCTACGCGATTCCCAAGTAACATGTATCCGCATGCACCTACACGTACGTCTCGAGTTTCGTTCCGAACTCTTCATCGTGCAACGATACCCTTCAGTAGACCCTTTCGAATCGCTCATTTGATCATGCGTGAAACGATACTCTGCCTCGTCGATTGGCCTCCGAAAACCTTTAAACGCGATCTCGCGGTCGCGAAATTATTCGGAATATCTTTTGACGCGCAGCCCAACGGAAGCGCGGCTGCAGCAGGTAGACGCTGTCATTTCTTCTACAAACAGTATTTTCGGGGAACGTCAGTCCATGAAAGTATGAACGATGTAAAATGATGTGCAACGGAGCGAAAACCCTGGCTGGTCTCTGCACAGAGCACGCAGAGAGAGCGACGAAGGGAAAGCGTCAAAGTGTAAAGACATAACGAGCGGCGTATAAAACATGCCAAGCTCAACGGTGGAAGAGGAAATAGCGGCAAGGCTGCAATATTTCTGAGGCTTTTAAACCGCGACGACTTAGATGCTACAAAAAAAAATTCAGTTTTCAAGGTAACGTTTAAAGGATTAAGGGAGGTTTCTGCCTTGTTGAGCCAAAACATGTTCGATTTTTCACCAATTTTTTGTGCGAAAAGTATTAAATATAGAATGTTGATATTTGGTATGTTGACTAAGCGGTCTCTATTGAACATAAAAATATTTTTTAAAATTTGACAAAACATGGTAGTGGGAGTGGGATGAGCCACGTATGTCGGTGCGCGAGCGATGACATTCTTCGCTTGCGGAAGTCGTAAGTCCCGGACAGGTGATCTGAAGCAAAGAAATGAAACATATTTTTACTTTGTACAATATTGTGTATAAGTTGAACTAGAATTATCCAAAAATATTCAAACGTTTTTACTTAATGAACAAAATACTGCAAAAATTTTTGGTAAAAAAAACAAACTTCCCTTCGATCGCTCACTATTGTCTTATTTTCCAATTTTTCTTCTTGATTCTAGTTCAACTTATACACAATCCCACTCCCACTCCCACTACCATGTTTTGTCAAACTTTAAAAAATATTTTTATGTTCAATAAAGACCGCTTAGTCAACATACCAAAATTCAACATTCTATATTTAATACTTTTCGCACAAAAAATTGGTGAAAAATCGAACGTTTTTGGCTCAACAAGGCAGAAACCTCCCTTAATTTGACGTCAATGCGTAGTATTCAATAAAACGTGGGTTATGTAACAATTTCCAAATATTATTAATTTCTTCTGAAAAAAAGTAGAAGTTTCCACCAAATGCTCTGTAAATTGCAGTGGTAGAGGATGTGGTCTAAAAATGGACTAGCACTTTTATTTCAGGATTTTTGCTACACCTGTTGAAGATTTTTATGATGCGACACTTGAATCTATGTGTTAAATATGTTCACTTTATGATATGGAGTTGAAATAAGCTGAGCAAACGTAATGTTTGTTTCTAATTCTATATTTAAAACAACAGCCAATGCAGCACAATTTGTTGCAGGAGTATTGTAGGAACGTTGCTGCTATATTGCAATATTGCAGGAACAATGCTACAATATTGCCGTGCAATATTTTAGTGGCAACGTTCCTGCAATATTGCAGGAATATTGCGCACACGTTGCCACTGCAATGTTCCAGTGGCAACGATCCCACAATGTTCCTGCAATATTGCGCACACATTGACGTGTATTGTTACAGTGGAAACGCTCCAACAACATTCTGTAATATTGCGCACACGTTGCCACTGCAATGTATACAGCACAATTCGTTGCAGAATCATTGCCGGAACGTTGCAGGACTACATATTTGTAATGTTGCCGCAACTTTGCAAAAATACACACCTACAATATTGCGAAGGCGGACATAGGATTGAACCTGCAACGTCTCTGCAATGTTTTGGTCCAACATTGCAATCTTGCGCCGTGTCATTGCAGAGACGTTGCTGCAATGTTACGGTGCTGTGTGGGAGCAGGAATCTTCGTTTGTGAAAGTGTGGTTTAAACATGGGCTACTATTGAAATAATCTAAACGAACAGTGAAAACTGCATGTTTTCAGATTGAATTTTTTGAAAACATGTCCTAAATGCTAATAAATATAAATTTAGATGCTGATGGTGTGTTTACAGTGGTTACAGATGTATATGTCCTTTTCAACACCTGTACAAGGATTGTGTGCACACTGTACCAAAAGTTCTCCCTCTGTGTCTTCAGAGAAAACGCCTTCGCGAAACATGCAGCTCGCATCCTTGTCATCTGGGCGCCCCTTCTGAGAAATTTCAACGTCGCTGAAATCGTCTTCAGCTCTGGAGCCCGTATTTAGACCATTTCATGGGCGCATAGAGCGGTGGAAGTCATTACAAAAAAATATGCTGGAACAAGTTTACCATGTCAACAATATAGTGTCCATAGCAAATTAACATTTAGTTCGCCAGATTATTGTTAAAAAAATAAAACAAACATACCTGGAAAGTCTTTTAAGATCCGTTTGTCCGTTCTTTTAAGACGTTTTGCAACAGGTTAACCAAACAAATGCAAGCTATTATCTGTTTCCCACAGCTCCTTCCGTTTCGCAGTCGTACTTTTACACCTTTTCCGATAAAGTGAACCACCTACTATGACCCAATACTTCAACTACTTAGCCCATGTTTAGACCCTAGCCTATAATTGCACCACTTCCTCCGTCACGAGATAAAAGGAAGGGAAATAGTTGTTAGTATTAGGATCCTATTGCATTAATGTCCTTCAATTCTAAATCTCCGCGTGCAAAAATTGTATAGTAGTAGTGTTTAAAGTAGCCACTTGTATGTTAAACGTAGATCAGATTAAACGAAGCAGCACGGCATATGCTTCTATTCTCCGCACTGGAAGCACGAAAAATACATATGCACGATATTGTAAAACGAATTCCAACGTCCGTCGAAATTGGAAAATATTTTGTTTAAACGTGGATGCAACAGATGTTTGACTTTATAACGTAAACAAAGGTATATCAATCGTGCAATCGAGCGTTTGTAAACTTCAGACCGCCGTGGTCAGAATAAACAGTTTTGTTGATGAATATATGTGCCGTGATTGAACAACATATAAGACTTTGGTACCTGCGCATTCAACTGTTCCGTTTACTGTTACGCTTACGTGCAAATGTTTACCTGAATTCGGTCAAATTTATCACGCAAAATCGCGTTTAAATTATTCACCTGATTTTGGAACAGTGGTGAACCAAATGTTCTTAAGCGGTTACTCGCAGTCAGGAGGTAGAAGAAGAACGATTCTTTGGGAATTCATTTCAAAAAGTGTGCATGTATTTTTTTAATGCAAAGGTTTTTTTATTCAGATGAGGGACACTTTAACAGGTTATTATATTATTTTTTGGTGTAGAAGTATTTTTTTATTGCAAAATTACAACTGATTTTCCGAAATGGGTTTTTCTAAAAAAAAAACAGGGATCGAAAAATTTCTGGTACTTTTCAATAGGTTCCATTTAAAACATGGACCGCGGAAATTTTTTTAAAAATGTTCTCACATTATAAGTTCCCAGAAGAACCGATAAAATAAAAGTTCTTAAAAATATAGGTTCTAGTTGGAATGGAACTTATAAAATATAAAAATAAAAAATTTTCTATAACAGGAACAGATATTTTGCTCACCAATATTAAAAAAGTTCTCAATCGTTGTAACAAATACTGAATACTATTCAATGGATAGTACTAAAACAATATTAAATAATTATGTATTACAGTTAAATTGATATTCTGAATGTGTTATTTATTTGTAATACTTACCTACGTAGATATTTGTAATGTTATGATTTTCATACCTTTTATTAAATAAACATATGAAGAATATGATATTATATTGTTAAATAAAACTAGTACCTAATAGTTTAGTACTTTTCTTTATCTTATGAAAACTTTTTTAATAAATGTTCTAATGTAACTTGTTTCCATGGAACTTTTATTATATAGGTTCTAAAATATCTATTCCATGAGAACACTTTTTAAAGAAGTTCCTAAAGGTAACATTTTTTTCAATAAAAATTCCACAGAAACAGATATTTTCTTAAACAAAACATATAAGTTCTAACAGAATTTTTTTAAAAGCGAGGGTTCGAGAACTTTTTCGATCCCTGAAAAAAACCGCTTCACCAATCTTTTTGACACTTTGTAGCTTTCTCCTAGACATTCAAATCTAGTCTTTAATCGAAGCATTTGTTTTTTCAACGCATAGTTTTCATTTAATGGATGAGAAATGCGTGTTTTTTCTACGAAAATCAATCATTCCACTTTAACATCCGCCATTTTGACACAGATGAATATTTAATAAAACGGAACGATTAGAGACTAGATAAACCATTGTAATAACTAAATCTTCTTCATTCTTTCAATTCAGATAACCCAGTTCCGAATAATGTCGGTCACCGCGAAACGCATTTCTAAAAACAGCTCCCGGGAAATCAGTTGTAATTTTGCTATAAATAAATACTTCTACACCAAAACGTAATATAATAACCTGTTAAAGTGTCCGTCATCTGAATACAAAAAACCATTGCATAAAAATATGCATGTACTTTCTGAAATAAATCCCCAAAGAATCGTTCTTTTTCCACCTCCTAGCTGCGAGTAACCCCTTAAATAGGAATGCCTACTTTAAACGAAGGAAAGTGATGAAAAATATTTCTTTAGCCCACCGCGTCTTGGAAGATCCTAGATTCTCCTATCATCTGGGAATCTAGCAGCGTTCTTATCTATTTCGTAGATCGATGTCCGCCGCTCGCTTCGCGTCGATTCCCTGGAATTTGAGAGAATTGTGTTAGACATTCCAATTCTCCCGCAATCTCAGACAGCGGTATTATAAAAGCCTTCAATAAAAAGAATTAGCCTGCGCAATCGGGATCCACAGAAATGTCCTCGAATAGAGGCCACCTGTTCCCTCGCCTCAACCCAATCATGTTAAGTACAAAAATTAATTAAATTGACACAGCGATTCGTAAGGCTGTGCATCGCAGGATAAATCCACTTCAAAAGGTGCCGAAGGAGGCTCGATTTCGGTGGTCGTTAACCAAAATTCCGTCCCACAGGTGTAGGTACAGTTGAACGTACTGCTTTTGACGGCAGTCTCCACAGACTCTTCCGTTTCGTCTCATTCATGTCGTTATTGAATCCGCGCGCACGCTGTCCAGCCCGCGCACATGGACGCTCTCGAATATGAGACCGCTATAGAAATCGAGTGTGACAGTAGAAACGAATGTACCGAACGCGGCTTCCGGTCCATCGTGCTTCGATAATAGCCGGTCTGGCTGTTGCATCCGCGTCGCGATAAGATCCGACGTGATTATGGTAATGGAAATTCGGTATGAGGAAATGCGTCGCTCTTACGACCATTCGCGATTAAATTGCGATGTTGTCCATGGCCCGGAGGATCGTGCTGCGCGATAGCATCTTGCGGGGGATAGCTTTTCATCATCCCCCTAAAGTAGAAAATATCTTAAGCGCATATCCAACAAACGACCAGCGTATTGCTGCATTCATCGAACTGCATTCATCGAACTTTCGTTGATGATGAGTCGCTGAAAATGGATACGTGATTCGGGAAGCTTTCTTCTTTACGAAACTACCTCGTGTTGATGGACGTATAATTATATGGCGGGGGATGAGCTTGAATTGAAACTGAATTAAGTGGGGCAACATTGAAAGTAACGAGGGATTGTGAACACTGAAGCGGATGTAGCGTTATTTGGGTTCGTATAAGATGCCAATTTGAACCCTAAACACGATGTAGAAACGCAGGAAAAGAGATAGTGCGTTTTTTAAGGATACAAGGGAATTATAAGCCTCTTAAGGCGCGTCGCGTGAAATATTTTGGTAAACTCGGCACGCAGTATGCTTCTCTGGAGCGGGGTTGCGAAAGAGCCTGCGGAAAGTACAGAGAGGAGAACAAGAAGTATTTTTCTCGCAGTGTCACCTTAGTATGTAAGGTAGTTCTTATTCATAGAGCCCTTGGTGCGCAAAGTTGTATTTCTTATTCTTACCGTATGGACGCTTTTATCATATTTTTCCGCTCTGAAGAAATCCCATAATTTTCTCTGCGGAGCTGTAGCGTCAGATGCAAAAAAGTAGTATTTCATTCCGAAGCGTTCGAGTTTCAAAGTACGAACGTTGAATTACATTCAAATCTGTGGATCAAACTATCTACCTGTAGATATTAAGAAGAATGTTTTCAGAATAATTTGCTGCTCACCGCAATAGATGCTTTATTAAAGGAATATAAATCAACCATGTATTCCAACTAAAAACAAGCCTTTATTAAAATGTACTAAGAAGGAAGAAAATAATTTTGATACCGGCCTAAATGACTGCCTTAAGGGGTCATGCTCAGTCAGGAAGCCGAAAAAAGGGTGGTCTTTGGAAATTTTGTACTCAAAAGCTATGAAATATTTCTCAAAAAATCTTTTTCCCTTTTAAGGATTGCATCTAGTACCGTGCATCGTAATTTTTTTATTTAAAAATATTTATCAATAACTGAGTTATTGTCCATCACTCGAACGGTTCTTTCAAAATCGGTGACCAAAATATTTAAAAAACCATTCAACCGATTTACTTCAAATTTTACAAGCTTACTATAGGAACAATAAACTAGTCTTTGAACGAAGGATTTTTTTATCCGATGCTTAGTTTTCTTTTAATTGACGAAAATCAGGCACGATTTGTGATAAAAATTGAAACTTTTACTTTAAACATCCGCCATTTTTTCCCAAATCAATATTTCGAAAAATCCTTCGTTCAAAGACAAGATAATATAATATACTAAGTAAATTCTTTTGAATTTTTTAATTTAGATGATCGACTTTCGTATAGCAGTGGTCACCGCAGAAGCCTTTTTTTTAGAGGACCTTTGAGAGATGGACAATAACTTTGTTATTAATAAATATTTTTAAATAAAAAAATTACGATACACAGTACTAGATGCAATCTTTAAAAGGAAACAAGAATTTTTGAGAAATGTGTTATAGCTTTCGAGTAAAAAATTCCCAAAGATCACCCTTTTTTCGGCCTCCTGACTGAGCATGACCCCTTAAAAGAATTCCCTTGTGTGACTAAAAATAAAAGCGAGGTTTTAATAAGCACGATTATAGTAGAGAAAGAAATGTTTTACTATAAATTATTGTATGCCTTTTATGCAAAATAGTCTTACAAGATTTCACTCTAACAAACTAACGAGCTCACAAGTGAAGCTGAATAAAAGCTTTTAAAATTCATTTACAAAGGAAAACATAATACGTTCGAGGCAACGGAACGCCACGTTCTCCTGCTCCACCGATGAAATCCCAGAACTTTTCGCCGCGCGCATTACCGCGTCAATTATCTGGCTGAGAGCACGGCAAACGATAAGAGCGCGATAAATCAGGACGCGATCGAACGACGAAAGTCGTAGGTAGAGAAATCGAGATTTATCGCGTCGCGGATAGAGACTTGAGCTTAAGATGGCCACGCAGCGTGTGCATGGGATAGTTTCGTCAGGAAACCGCGATGATATTCCTTACTCCCCGATAAGACGCAGCCTTTAATGAAATTTCAGAACTAATTCTCGAGGGTTCAACTTTAATTAGCAATCGTGTCGGAGTGAGTGGTGCGTGTCACTGCGCGACGAGACACGAGGCACAGTGTTGTCTTCCGTCTATTACCGCGCTAAATTATCGAGATGTCACGAAAGTGTGCAGAAATGGCAAATTTCGATGCCCTGTGTGTTTTAAGGTAGTTCCTAACCAACTATGTTAGTCAAATCAGAGTTGGGTAATAAACGATAAATATAAAGTCGTCTGATACTATAGAAATAATAATAATAATTTTTAACATCCTTTATATATATTTTAAAAAGTTCAATGCTAATGTAAATAATTGTAATACGAAAATAGAATATTAAATTGGTTAGCGTAGTGAATTGGAGCAGCAGATCTGACAACGTCGCATACATTCAGAGCGTTGTTTATAATGTTTATAACCAAAATGTCAGAAAAAATGTTCATATGAATTTGAATCGTCGTTCGATATTTAAATGTCTGAACATATCGATTGTGCAACGTTGCCACGTTGATTGCTCTACGAAGTTTCTGAAAAATTAGCACGTAAACCTATTTTTTATCGGCATTTACGAAGAAACTATGTGGTCAGTTTTGCAGAAATTAATAAATTCATTTCTTGACATTTCGATGTACTTTTGTGCCAATTTTGGTATATTTCTATAATATGGTTTTCCTGTTTCAGATGAAAAACTGAAACTATAACCCTCTTTTTTTGTTTTCGCCATATTAATTAACAATTTCTCGATAACTATGTGGTAAATCGATTTTAAACTTTGTACAAGGGTTTCTTGTATTCCAAATTAGTTTAGTACGAAATTTGAAAGAATTCTGTAATTTAGTACATTATTCAGGAACTACCTTAAACAAATTTGATACCAGCAAACTGATGGCAAACTGCACCTAATTTCAAGTGCAATACAACCATTTATATCAAGTTTATCAATTTATCAATATCCCTGATATCTTGTGTAAAATATGCTCGATTTGGTGTGGAATGGAGTAAATAATAAATGGAGGGCGCATGGACATTTTCTAGAAGCCTACGATGGTTTATTAATTAAATTTTAATTGTTGGCTTTAATCAGCTTGCTAATTAAATAATAAGAGTTAAGCAACGTTCGTATAATTGGGATTCTACTGTACCTAACGATACAAAGGTAATAAGGAATCTTTTTTCCACGGCTGAACGTGTGCAGCTAGAAAAATTCGAAAGGGCTTTGAAACGATTTAACGCGACAAAGCAAAAAACGTTCAACGTGCTGAAACGAATTGGACAGTTGCAAATTATTGTCCTAACATTTGCCCGAAAGCAACATGCTGCGTTTGAGATCGCGAACGAATCGAAACACGAATGCATCGCGTTCACCCAGGCGACCTAGAATTCTAACACGTAACGGCGATAGATATTTTACCCCTCCGAGACCGATTAATTCCTTCCACGTATGGAGAACAATTTTGGAACTTGCAGAGCCAACTTGTCTAGGCGGTAACGAGGATAGTTAGGAAATTACCTTTCAATCTTTGAAATCGACTTATGATTGTACACCGATGATTAGATGAAGCTAATATAAATATAACAAATTAAAAATTTTCATAATTCTCTTTTAAAAAATATTTTCTGATTATTCTCTCAATCTGAATATTGAATTTAGTAAAAAGCTTCAATTCTTTTCTTCTCAATCTCGATTCTCGGAATATATTAGACGCTTGGCAAAATAAAAACAGTTAATACTTTGAAACATGCGAACAAATCCGTGGAAGCGTTAGGTGCAACGACTCCTGTATCAATAAGGTAACACATTTACGTTACAAAAGTGGTACAAAAGTGGTTGGAGCTTGGTCTCGATAGAACAATTTCTTTCGTGAGGGGAAATACATTAATGGCTCGTTCAGTCGTTCACCCGAATCGATCGTCGCGCCGCGTTCTCCAAACAGGAATTAATCTCGCTGAAGGGCAACAAACCTGATACGCGCGATCTTTTATTTACGCGTTGTCGATCCTGCAAAAACACCTTTCCCTACGACGAACATTAATTTCCCTGCGGGCCGCTTGCATTTTATGCGGATATTTCACCGCGCTGAGACTTTTGTGCCTTCCTATATGGTACGACGTGTGTTGCCTAAGCTCCAAGGAAAAGATATTTCACGCATTTTTACTGCACGTATCATTCCTATCCTAGAAAGTTCCCCTTCGACGTGAATAGGAGTAAACAAAGCCTTCGTCGAATTTGTCTTTTACTATAAAAAATATTACAAGTGAAGGAAATCGATGAAATATAAACAATTTTGATAGGCTGACGCGAATAATTCCGCAGAAAAAGCAGTTAAAACTGACAAGTAGAAATTTTATGGCACAACTGCATGTTTACAAATGTCAAGGGAGAAAGACACGTATGAAGACAAATCTATTGTGACGTTTCCCTGCAGACTTTATTATACCTCCATATAACCAGCGAATCTATAAATCGCAAAGGAAATATTGAAAACAGTCGATGGGCATCGAAACAATTTTTCAGTCAAAGTCAAAGTATAAAGTATAAAGTATAAAGCATAAAGTATAAAGTATAAAGTATAAAGTATAAAGTATAAAGTATAAAGTATAAAGTATAAAGTATAAAGTATAAAGTATAAAGTATAAAGTATAAAGTATAAAGTATAAAGTATAAAGTATAAAGTATAAAGTATAAAGTATAAAGTATAAAGTATAAAGTATAAAGTATAAAGTATAAAGTATAAAGTATAAAGTATAAAGTATAAAGTATAAAGTATAAAGTATAAAGTATAAAGTATAAAGTATAAAGTATAAAGTATAAAGTACAAAGTACAACGTAGAAAGTACAAAGTACAAAGTACAAAGTATCAAGTATCAAGTATCAAGTATCAAGTATCAAGTATCAAGTATCAAGTATCAAGTACAAAGTACAAAGTACAAAGTACAAAGTACAAATTATCAAGTATCAAGTATCAAGTATCAAGTATCAAGTATCAAGTATCAAGTATCAAGTACAAAGTACAAATTATCAAGTATCAAGTATCAAGTATCAAGTATAAAGTATAAAGTACAAAGCACAAAGCACAAAGTACCAAGTACCAAGTACCAAGTACCAAGTACCAAGTATCAAGTACCAAGTATCAAGTATCAAGTATCAAGTATCAAGTATCAAGTAAAGTGTAAAGTGTAAAGTGAAAGTGAAAGTGAAAGTGAAAGTTAAATTTTAAAGTTAAAAAGTTTTAAAGTTAACTTTATTCGTCGAATAAAATAATTAATTTTACTTGATCCGTTATTAAAATAACTTTTCATTTAGTTAATGCCCAACTCTGCCACAGTGGCATCTTTGTTCTGCCATCACACGTAGGAAAGTCCACATTCAGGGAGATATACGAATCCGAGGTAACTCGTTCGCCCACGAGGACCAAGAAGTCTCCTGATAATTGCCCTGATATCGAACCAGTCCTTAGAGAAGAGGCACCGCTGTCCTTGTTGTTCGTTATCAACATTTGTCACGCAGAAGTGGCTCGTTTTCTACTTGTAGCGAAGGTCGTTCGCTTAAACGGACTCAGTCAGGTGGCTGCCATCGTTTCTGCCTTTCCACTTCTTTCCTCCGCTTGTCCCACCCCCCACGGTAAGGGCAGCGAGTAGGTCGAAGGGCGTCGTAAGAGGCACGATAAACATCGTGTTCCAACCGGTAGCAGATATCGTAATTGTGTTCCAGCAGGGGACGGCGGGCTGCGGCAGTTGATACAGGCCAATCGATGTGGAAGCGTCCAAGCACAGAGATGAGCTGACCTACATCCGTACGCGCTGAACGGAAGCCAAGTTTGATCTACTCTTTGTCTTGAGTTGCAGAAGTAAAAGGGGAAGAAAGTACCGACAAACGGCGCTGGAAGTTCTGGTGACATTCCTATCCGTTTTAGAAGGAATGAAAGCCCCTTATATATCGAAAAGTTGAATCAACGATACGCAATGAGAAATTTCGGACTTAAGGTCGGCCGAACAAAAGTTGTGCTTCCGAGAAGCCGAAACTACGGAAAACTGAGACCGGGGATGTAGGTAGTAACGCCCGAGGAAAGAGAGCTTTAGAAACTTTTGACTGGTGTCTCTTTTTTTATTCCATTTTCGTACATCACAACATATTACGTATTATTGATATTTATACGTGTTTACGTATCAAGTGTTTTGTTACTGATTATAATTAACGAAGCGCGACACCAGTTGCGCGAAATGTTGCCGATGCTTCCATTTAAAATATTGGGCATTTCGTATTCGTTACATCTCGTATGAAAATTCCTGCAATTCGACGATTGATTCCGTAGAATCCTTGGCGCTGTTGGATGAATGCAAATACGAGGGAAAAACGATTCCCCCTCCGAATGATTTTGTAGCGATTTTTTAATTCAATGATATCGAATCCGTAGTAAAGAAATTGTCGCTCTTCCCTTAGAATTTTAATTCTATTTCCGTGTTCGTTTTAATTGCTTCATTAAACGCGGTATCTATTTTCGTGTACGGGAGAATACAATTATCATGTTTTCGCGAAACGTATTCGTGAATTTGATTGAACGAAGGAAATATGAGAATTTCCATTTAATTAGTTCCCCGTGCAAGCCAGAATACTATAACAATTTTGCCATGGGTAGCTGCTCTTTCACACACATCTCCATGCAGAGAAATAGTGTACATTAACGATATTGAAAATTTGGAATACGCTTTCGGAATACCTACAATGCCTACTAACGACTCTCGGAAAAACCACCAATGCAAGTATGTTCAAGGTATCCTTTTATTACTTCATATTTTCAGCGTTGCCCGGTCACAATTTACGTCCAATTTATGCCCACGTATACTCTAGCTTGCAGCTTCATCGGGGGAATTTTTATCAACTTGCATCGGAAAATATACGCCGCTGTAATGAACATCAAAGTTTAACGCTCAAAGGCGCCATATTCTGCCGGGAGTCCTCCACTGTCGCCCCGTGAACGCAATACCCGCGTGACGATACAATATCGTCTGATTTATCGAATCTGTCTTCCTAATCACTGGCTTCAAGCCCTGCGGGACGAATCCCACGGAGACGAGGCGACACTCGAAGCGACGTCGTAATTATTCCGTGTGTTTCGGGCCCAATGTACGTGTTACAATTGACCCGGATACCATTGACGTCACTGTGCATTTCTAGCTTACCAGAAGGGAAGGTGAAAGAAAGGGGGAAGAAAAGGAAAATATTCCCTGTGCAGGCGCAGACGCTTCATTATTATTCGCGATGCAAGAGCGGGCGGATTATTTTCGGCAATGAAACGCGCAAGTATTGTTTCTTCGAACCCTTCGCGGTCTTTTCGCAGCTTTTATGCCCGCTCGGCAGAATGGACAGGCGGGCGGCTGCGAGTACAATCCAGCCGGGAATAGAACGCGGAGATCGCGTGAATAGTCGGATGCCGAAGTATAAAGTTCGAGAGATATTCCGTTTCGAGGAATAAATGTGTTATCTTGTTGCAAGACTGTGGGTCTAGCGTGGATTATTTAAAATACCCGCCGTTATTATGGATTATTTAAAAACTGCAAGTAGATTTGAAAGATGAAATAGAGATCGACTTTGTAGCCAACAAAGATCGCGTCACTTTGAACTTTATTTTATACAATCAAAGGAAAGTCGAAGGAATAAGCTCTCAGTTACTGTATAAAATAATATGATCTAATAGCTGCAACTACCTTGAGGAGGGAACTAAACGACTGCCAAAATTGGAAAAGGACCGAGTATTGCGAAATAGGTTCTGGTCATTGCGAGTTAGGGTGGAGCTTATTTTTCAACTATGAAAATATGATCTTCTTACCATCTCAATTTGTTGCTATTTATAAAAAATAAAACGAGGAGAATATAAGCACAACTGATCTATATTTAGGGGTAACTCAATGATGGTGAAGTTTCCAAAGTGTATGATAATTAATATGGAACGGCATGGAACAGTAGAAATTTTTTCAAATGCATTCATTTGTTCATTGAGAAAAATATAAACTGAGAAAAGGTATGTGCCCCATCTGACGTATAATTAAGTTTTTTTTTATTTTCCTATTTATTTACAATCTGTCTAACGGCTGTAACGTACCGCTACCTACCGCAAGATCAAGGTGTCGATGAATAAGAATTATTTAAAAACGCAAAATAATGAAAGTGTATTCATATTGGCAGAGTTTTAAATTCACAAATTATCTGAAAGCTTGTGAGAGGAAAGGTATCGGTGTCGATGAATGATTTTAGAATTATTTTAAAACGCAATATAATGAAAATGTACTGATATTGTCAGAGTATTAAATTGACAAATTATGTGAAAGCCTGCGAGAGGGAAGGTATGTGTATCGATGATCTGAGAATACCTTGCCTGGCCACGCCAAGTATTTGACTTCCAGGCCGCTGACATCTAGGCAAATGTCTAGATGTTACATTTTATCTTCACATTATTAAAATGTCCGCGATATGAGTAATAGAATGTATGAACACAGCATTTTAGCTGTGTATATGTAGTTGTGCCATCTTAATCGCAGTTGGAAAGCACCTTTATGTACTTGCAGCTCATTTTGATTTCACACCTTTTTTTAATTTTGTGATTATTATTACCTTCTATTCTTTTGTGATTTATTTGATTCCATGTATCATTATATACTTACTAGTATTAAGACATACGAAACTCAATTCAGCGCCGTGAACGACTTAAGCGCGCACGCGCAGACCGCACGCTTAACCGGACGCCGATTAAGCTAAGCGTAGTACACGACTGGCGGGAACCGGATGTTAAATACGATTGGTACGCGTAATCGCGCAGCGACTGATTGGCGCGGGCCTAGCTCCAATACAGCACACTTCGTTGCAGGAGTATTGCAGGAACGTTGCTGCAATATTACGTTATTGCAGGTTGCATTGTAATATTGCAGGAACAATGCAACAATATTGCCGTGCAATATTTGAGTGGCAACGTTCTTGCAATATTGCAGGAATATTGAGCAGTCGTTGCCATTGCAATGTTCCACTGGCAACGATCCTACAATATTTCTGCAATATTGCGCACACATCGACGTGCAATGTTCCAGTGGCAACAATCCTATAATATTTCGGCAATATTGCGTGCACATCGACGTGCAATGTTACAGTGCCAACGATCCTACAATATTTCGGCAATATTGCGCGCACATCGACGTGCATTGTTACAGTAGCAGCGCTCCAACAACATTCTGTAATATTGCGCACACGTTGCCACTGCAATGTTCCAGTGGCAACGATCCTACAATATTTCTGCAATATTGCGCGCAGCTCGACGTGCAATGTTCCAGTGGCAACGATCTCTCAATATTTCTGCAATATTGCGCGCACATCGACGTGCAATGTTACAGTGCCAACGATTCTACAATATTTCGGCAATATTGCGCACACATCGACATGCAATGGTCCAATGGCAACGCCCAAACAAAATTGCGCACATATTGCCGTACGAAACTGTAGTGACAATATTGTAGAATCATTACAGCAATATTCTGAAGCAATTATGACTTTGACAAAATTTGCCGAAATATGTACATGACGTAGAGTAGACTCTACAGCATGTTTCATTTAACTGGTTACGCTAGAATTTCTCGTTAGCCGTTGAAGATATAAAAAAAGTATTATCGTGAGACTTGTTTGTACATGAAATTATAAAAGAGATTTGAAGATCAATTTAATTTTTTTAGATAGAGTAGGTACTATATATTTGAATATGGGAAATTATAATTATTATTATTAAACGTCTTTATTGCACAAACACGTATATACAATCAAGCAAGAGCGAAAAAAGAAGAAAAGATAAATGCAAAGGTTCAGTCTAAAGACTGTTTTCTAACCTAACCTAAAATGACACTGGGTGAAAGTTGTAAGCTGCATCTATCGTGTTACAAATCCCTAATGGGGTTTGTCAAATGAGCCCTCGTTTTTTAATAATCTGAGTTTAAAGTTTTGCTCGATAGGAATATAAGTTTGAATACGTAAACAATCTTATTAATTAGCGGTTGTAGCTGCAGCGGTAAAGTGTTCGTCTACGATGCTGCAGGTCCTCGGTTCGAATTCCCCTGGGGAAAAAGTTTTCTTAAAAAAAACACACGGGCGTTAGGGTAAGTAGGCCAGTAGATAGACAGTTTAGCTGATTCCGAAGTTTACATCAAGATATTTCTTAGAAATATCTGTTGTATTAAAAAAATTAAAAACTTTGCACGTAAAAATGTACAAATTTAAAGAAAAAAATAACTGCAAGTAAAAAATTAAGCAGATGGACTAGCAGATGGACAATACAGAACCAGTAGATGGACGGGTATCGGGATATACGAGTAAAATGCTTATTAGCTATAGGTACCTAGATTAAGTTATTTTTGGTTAAAATATAGTTTATTTCATCAAAACTAAAAACGTATGGAGCCTTCATTACCAGAAAACGGTGCAAAAGGTTATGGGCCCAGGTTGCAAATAAAGTGAGGTTATGTCTAGCCTAAAGTGGCCAGATGTCCCGGATCGTGTGGGACTGTCCCGGATCTGAAATGTTTGTCCCGCATTGAAAACTGTCTCGGAAAGTGTCCGGGATTGGATATGTAACCTTTTTAACATTTTCTTAGTGGCACAAAGGTGGCTTAGTGGCTCCAAAAGGTTTAATTCCATTCTGTCCATCTACTGCGTTTAGGTTAAAAAATCCATATCAGTACATGGACAGTCATTTTTATAAGTTCAATCGTTTTATTTTTCTTTGTTCACGCGTTTATTTATAAATTGTTAAATTAGAATGCATTCGTCTATTACATACCTCTTTACAATTCATCCAAATACGTGTTTTATTAACTTTAAGGCACGCGATGCTGAGCAATAGCTAATAACAAAAGAGTGACTCGCGTATGGTGGCGTAAAATCGTACATACAAATACATTTTTCGCATACAAACATTTTTTTCGATAATTATGTTAATGTTTTATAAAACAACAAAGTACAAAATACTTTTACAAAATAAAAAAGCAATAATATAGATTAAAACTAGTTCTTTCAATATTAACGATTAACCAACGATTCGTCCATCTACTGGGCCCCGTCCATCTACTGGCTTGCTTACGATTCTGCCTACACAAATTCATGTCGTCGCGTCCCCCACTGCCCGAAACGTTGCGGCGGGACTATTTCTATAAAATCTCCGAAACGTTGCGGGAATACACTCCTGCAATATTGCTAAGGCGGACATAGGAGTAAACCTGCAACTTCTCTGCAATGATGCGGTGCAACATTACAATCTCGCACCGCAGTATTGCCGAATAGTTGCTGGATCATTGCCACAATTTTGCCGCTTCGTTGCAGAATCATTGCCGGAACGTTGCAGGACTACATATTTGTAATGTTGCCGCAACTTTGCAAAACAACACACCTGCAATATTGCGAAGGCGGACATAGGATTGAACCTGCAACGTCTCTGCAATGTTTTGGTGCAACATTGCAATCTTGCACCGCGTCATTGCAAAGACGTTGCTGCAATGTTATGATGCTGTGTGGGGAGGAGTATAAATATAGGCCTGCCTACAGGAGACAGTCTAGTCTAGTTTTGATCCTGACACCAATCCTTCCTAGGACGCTTTAATTAGCCCCTGAACTCCTAATTTAGGACGCTTTAGTTAGCCCTAAATTTCCATTCGAGGACGCTTTAGTTAGCTCCTCAAATTCCATTTGAGGACGCTTTAGTTAGCCCCTCAAATTCCAAAACCTTAAAAGCGTGGGCCAGCTTATAGGCACCAGTAAAACTTTATACTCTGAGAGAAGTAATCCTCTCAAACATTAAGCTATACTTTGATCAAGCGTCATTTCTGTATTACCGACTTAGTGTCAAGATTTATGTTCATTAACGATTTAGTATCGTAAACTATATTATAATATTCATACTAATTAACCACACAAGTTCAAAACTAATTTATAATAAGCTTCGCACGATCTATATTCTGTTTCACCGACCAAGCGCACCTTTTCGTTAATTTCTCGTTTCGTGTAGCGCCTAATCTTAATATACTCAAATGTTCGAGCGATAAGTCGCAACGTAATCATTTTATGTTCATTATATTCAAACGACTAAGAGTCGTATCATATGTAATTATCGACCTAGCGTCAAAACCACTTTTTGAATGAACCATTGTTATTGTTGTTAAAAGAAGGACTCTGGTTTCTTGAAATTCATTTCTTAATCGCATGCCAAACGAACCAATCCCACAATTTCACAGGTAAACCGCTCTACTTGTGAAAACTCCTGTAATTAACGGCAACGCCGCGTTAGAGAACGTTACACGACATTAAATAAATCTTCTAGCTGGTATCAAATATATCACATAGGTGTTCATCCAATAACTCACACCAATTAAAAATTTACATAATGTTTGTTAGCTACGGAGTTACTTGAATCTACTGAAATCCAGGGACTTGTTGCGTTTTAATCTTCTGGTGTCTTCTCCTTCATCCAGTAGTTTTACTGCTAGCGGATTGGGGTGACCATTAAGTCTCTGGATGTATTTTCCACCGAAGTTAGCTATTTCTGATTTTACAGTTAGTATTTGCAAGTCTTTCCTTATTATTTCGTTTGTAACGAACCATGGGGCGTTTACTATTGTTCGTAACACTTTCGATTGAAACCTTTCTAATATTTCTATATTAGTAATTTGCAGCTGAACCCCGTATAATTAAGTAAAACAATTAGTAGACTGTACCCTCGCAGGAGGAAACAGACACTCTCTGATGTTTGAGCCTCTGTGAACAATAAATTTAACGAATTAGCAAATATAAATGTAAATGTACATGTACAAATTAAAATATGACCATTATATGTCGAATTTTCAAAATTTCTATAATCTTTGACTCACTTCAGCTACCCCTAAACATAAGAATGTATTGTCCAAAGTTTTTATATAATGTTTGTATCTCTAAAGGGACAAATCAATGTGGTAGGACCTATTACAAATATTTGATTCTTTTTTAACTATTAAGCTCCACTCTATTGCAAGTGGAGCCCGCCACAAATCGGATTCAGTGCTTGAATGAAACATCTGAAGTGCGCAAAAACTTCTACGAGCTCGTTGGCTCGCGAAGTCCTTTCACGTCGCTGTATAAAAATCGTGTTACATCCGTCCGTAAGTTGGAAAATCTCCGCCGGGGGACACTAAAAGAATGAAATAGGGTTGGCGTAGACCGAGGTGATCCTCTCGTTACGCAATTCATAGATCGATTCCCGGCACGCAGAAGCTTTCTACGGTTGCCGGGACCCGTTGGCGACACTTACGTGTGCCTGCAGCCTGCACGGAAACCAATGCAAAGATAAAAGTTGCCTCGCGCGCCTCTATTCCGCTCACGGAGGACACCCTATCAGGAAAATATGGCTCAAACTAGGTGTAAATAACCGAGCGCCGCCGCCCACCGTAAGCGATTGTCACCGGTCGCCTATGTTCCCTTTCAGCAGACGCCTTCTCGATGGTCTAACAATTCTGTCGCCGGTTATTTTACGACTGTACCGGTGTCTGTTCTGGCGGCACTACTTGTGGACTCAGCACACAGTTTTCTGGTGAAGATGATACCGGAATAAAACAAATATTGCTTGGAGGTTAGCGGAGTCTATAAAGGATTGCTGCTTCCATGGCATCAGAAGCTTCTTCAAAATTAAGGGGCCCTGTGGAAAAGAACACATGCCACCGTTCTCTGATTTTAGAGGAAAGCAAGTAGAAGGAAAAATTATTTTCATAAGAAATGCGATACGATATTGTAATTATTTTAAGCAGTAGGTACTTGAACTAGATCAGTAATGAGCAACCCGCGGCCCGCGGGCCTCATTTGGCCCGCCAGCCGCAGACCTGTGGCCCACCTGTACATCGCCCATATATGTTTTTCACGAACGAGCTTGACAGTGTTAGGGGCGATATTTGAAACTGCTACTCTAAGACAATATTTAATCGTGCGTCATCGAGTCGATTACTATGATCATTTTTTAAAATTTTAATTCTCGAGAATAGTTGCTCACACGCATACGTACTGTCAAATAAGCTCACTATTTGCTTGGAGTGGGTAGCTAGCAATGGATATTTATTAGCCGGAAAATAACGCTTGTAAAACTCAATAAGACTATAGCATTCTGAAATTTATTCCTTAATTCTGTGTCGTTTTGTAAAGCGATTAGTTCCATTTGAAATTCTTCGGGAATTCTTGCAACATTTATATTAAAATTAAAGGGTGATGAGAAAATAATAAGTACCACATTCAATGGCTTGAAGTTCTTGGTTCTCTGGTCGCTAGGCAATTAACTTTATAGTTTATACCTCATTTAGGTTCAGTTACTACAACAAACGTGAAGGTTAACAAATTTTAGATTGATTTTCACTAAAAATCAAGGTATTTTTAAAGCAGGTATTTTGTTTATTTCACCATGAGTTCAAATTCTAGTAGAAAACGCAAAGTTGAAAATGAAAATCGACAGTTTCACAAAAGTTGGACATGTGATTATGTTTTTACTTAAATAAAGGACAGTGCTGTTTGTTTGATGCGTTGTGAACAACTATCTGTATTGAAGAAATATAATGTTAGGAGACATTATGAAAGTAAACATTCTTCCAAATTTGATAATTTGCAAGGACAATTACGCAAGGACATGGTGGATCAACTACAAGAAACACAACGAAATTGATTTGAAAGTGGTTCATCCATCGCAAATACGGTTCGTGCAAGCTATCTTGTTAGCCAAATTTTGGCAAAAAGGATGAAACCATTCTCTGATGGAGAAATGGTAAAAGAATGTTTATTAGCGATAGCAGATATAGCCTTTCCTGATAAAAAGGATATAATATCAACAATTAGCCTGTCACGATTTACAATCACAAGAAGGATTGGCGAACTTTCGGTAAATATTGAGGAAATATTTGCGGGAACAAATTTCCAAGTTAGAATGGATTTCGCTAGCTGTGGATGAAAGTTGTGACATTAGTGATACCGCACAACTTGCTGTATTTTTAAGAGGAACAGATACTAATATAATTTCAATGTCACAGAAGAATTTGCATCTTTAGTTCCGTTAAAAGGAACTACTACTGGATACGATATATACAAGGACCTGAAAACTATTCTTAATTCATTAAATATCCCAATAGAAAAAATCGTTGGAGTAACTACAGATGAAGCTGGAGCTATGTGCAGTCCGAACCTTGGTCTGTCGGGATTATTATCCAAAGATATAAAAGAATTAACAGGACGTGATATAATTATTACTCACTGCATTTTGCATCAAGAAAATTTGAGTGCAAAAGTTTTAAAAATGTCTAATGTTATTCCACCTATTATTAAAATTGTAAATTTTATTAGATCTCGAGGACTCGCGAATCATCGCGAATTTAAAGAATTGTTAAGAGATATGGAAAGCGAATATGGCGAGATTCTTTTTAATACCGAAATTCGGTGGTTAAGTCGCGGCACAATGCTTAAACGTGTGTACGATTTAAAAAACGAAATTCAACTCTTTTGCGAGATGAAAAACAATCCGTTTCCTCAATTTAACGACAAAGACTGGATGTGTGATTTTGCAATTTGTGTTGACATTACGCAACACTTAAACGTATTAAATTCAAATCTTCAAGGGCAAAACAAAGTTATCACTGAAATGTTTGATAAGATAAAAGCCTTTGAAAGTAAACTAAGAACTTGGAATCGGCAACTAAAATCAAATAATATGGTTCATTTTCCAATTCTGAAAAAAGAAAATCCATCTCAAACGAAGAAATATGCGGAGGAGATACAGAGATTACAAATATCAAACAAGTTTGGATATTTTTTCATTACCCTTTAATATAAATGCTACAGCTAAAAGAATTCCTGAAGAATCTGAAATGGAATTAATCGAGTTACAAAACGACACACAATTAAAGAATAAATTTCAGAATGTTAGTCTTATTGAGTTTTAAAAGCGTTACTTTCCGGCTAAAAAAATTCCATTGCTAGCTACCCACTCCAGGCAAATAATGAGCTTATTTGGCAGTACGTATGCATGTGAGCAATTATTCTCGAAGATGAAAATTGTAAAAAGTGATTGTCGTAATCGACTCACTGACGAAAGATTAAATAATTGTCTTAGAGTAGCAGTTTCAAATATCGCACCTAATATTGTCAAGCTCGTTCATGAAAAACAGAGTCAAGTATCTCATTAATTAAATTTCAGTTTTTATTTACGTTCATTTAATTCGAAAAATATAGGTACATAGATCTGTTTAGAATTTAGATTATAATATGTAGGTATATAATATATTGCTAATAAACAGTACATCAAAGTTTAAAAATAACGTTTTATTGTAAATCATTGTCAGAAATAACAAATTCAACCCATAAATTAAAATTCTTGGATTAGTTATATTTATGTATTTAATTTTGCGGCCCGCGTAGAGAAGTTGGCTTGCATTTGTGGCCCACTTCTGACAAAAGGTTGCTCGCCACTGAAATAGATGGTAAATGACAACTAGGGTAAAGGACCCAATTACTGCCACCTTAAGCTATTTTACTTAAAATAACGAATACATAAACGTTGTAAAGTCATACACAAAAAGAATTATGTAATTCAACCTACAATCTATACTATAGATTATATACTATAGTTTATTTATTCGTTATTTTAAGTAAAATAGCTTAAGGTGACAGTAATTGGTTAGGCGTCAGTAATTGGGCCCTTTACCCTATTATCAAATTTTTGCTGAAAAATTACTTTTATTAGGTCAGTTTTTAGCACATTTTACTTCGAATAAATCATTAGTTATTAGCTCCTATAATTTGAATATTTTTAAACAAATTGGAAAATTATATTAATAAATATATATTGTGTATTTAGTAAATAACTAAGAAATAATAGTATAAATAATTAAACTCTCTATCGGTTATATCCGTTTTGAAAACAATGTAAGATCTGTGTGGCATGGGCCCCTCTTCCACTACGCATTTGTTTTTCCACAGCGCGAAGAAAATTTAATATGATTTTGCTCTGAAAAACGTACATGCTATTATACTATTGGGGGATGGTACAATTACGCTGCATTGCAGGAACTAAGTAATCGAAAAAAAATAGCGCAAATTTTATGCATATGTGGCATGTGCCTGTTTTCCACTGGGCCCCTCAATTTCGACACGTATTGCAGACTCAACTTTTGTCAGTGTTGTATTTATTCGGTTAAAAATCTGCGCAAATATTTCGTACGAGTAAATTATTTTTATATAACATCGGTATACTTACTTTGTTGATAATAAAATTAATAAGAAATGCAAACGTTTCGGTTAGATAGTTCGCAAATACGCAACGTTTCCTGTATGCTGAATGACCACTCAAACTACTCCAACTTCGGCAGACAAGGCCTTTCATGAACTTTCAACCCTGCTGACCATTCAGAAGTTCCGCGGCTTCTCGACACACGTAGGTACCTGTTGCATTTGTCAAGGCCTTCCTCGTCCACCGCTGTTCATACAAGCTTCAGCCTTCTCGGCTAGACGAATTACCTCGTTCTTGCACATTTCGCCAAATATGTGCGCGTGCAAGGATTCGTCCGATAGATGAACCAACGATCACAATTTTTAGACATTCCGATGCTCGACATTCGAAATGTACACGCAAAAGTTCGAGAATTTCGCAATACTTTAACGTCTGTTGAACTTTTCCCGGAAAAGAGTCCACTTTTATGAGCACACTGCTTTCAGCAGCGGGAATGTATCCTTAGAAAAACTCACCGACATATTTCCTCATCACAGCTCTGGTCCATTGTGCGGCGGACGTGTCATCTTTCCACGCGTGATCGCACTTCGCAACGGCACAACTTTTTTACGACACGAGATAGATGATAGTGGATGTAGGACGTGCTACACGTAACTTGATGGTCGTCGTTAATCAGGGCAGGAAATGATACAGCGAAGTGCTGTTTAAAATCTCGCGATTCTTCTAGTAGTGTACTTTATTAAATGTTTACGCTACGTTGCTAACGAAGGACAGCTCCCAACTGTTACGGTGCCGATTTTGATGAGGTTTCACGCCAAAATGGATGAACAATCTGTAAGAGAAACGAGTGAAAAATGACTACTTTTTAATATATACTTTAAACAAATTGAGGTATTGCGAATCTGATTACGTTAATGAATTTGTTATAAAAAAATACATCATTCTCGTTTAAAAATTGTTCTCTATAAGGTAGTTGACCCGGTTCTCGATCGGAACCCAATTGTCGATCACCGAAGTAAAAAATACTATTTTAAAATATTTGGTGTGTCGTAAGTACAAGAAATAAAATGTTATTATATTTATAAACTATTTAAGAAACAGTTAAAAAAAATTTAGACGTATAAACAGTGCCATCTGTGAGGAAATAATTATAATAATCGAGCAGTATCAGAGTTTCAACTTTTCTCCTTCTTTCTAGTCATACTGCTTAACGAAGTGCGCAATAGTTTTAATCATTAAACTTTGTAATGTAAGTTGTAATGTATTTACTTTTAATATCATTAATTAGATGATCAACAATACCATCCAGTTTTATGGAGCTAACCTTATTTTCGATCATTGAATTAAATTATATATAATGTTTTTTAATTAAAACATTTAAATAAAGAAAACGACGAATAAAGAATCTTGAAGAAAAGATTGCAGAAAACTTAATAAGAAAGGAAGAGTTATTAAAAATTTTAAAAAATGTTACTGAAGAAGAAAGGAATATTAAAAAACAACAAAATACAAATAAAAAGCCTTTAACCAAAAAGAAAAATGATCTCATTCATAAAGAAAACGTTAATTCGAATTAATTTATTTCATTCATGTTGCCTAAATAATACATAAGTATATTGTACTAATTAATCACAAATCATAAAATATGTTAAACGCAGTATTTTTTCTTCTATAGTATTATACTTAATAAATATTTATATTGTTATCAGAACTTGATAAATATATAATTTTAAATTGTCTATCTTTTTACTTATTTTAATGATAACAAAATGTTTCTTAACCAACATTAAAACATTTTTTCAGTGATCGAGAAGTGGGTCTCGAATATATCGAGAACTACTCCCGACTCTAAAATACTGATCGACATTTGCGTTCCAAATATTTATTTCTTTAAACTACTATATTAACAAAAATGTTCGATTTAAATATTATTTTTCAATTTTATTTACTTGATTAATATGTAAACTTATTATCGTGACCAAATTTTTGTCTCTTTTTCCACTAGAATAATTGTTTTAACCTAATACAATCTCAACTAATCATTAAGCGATCGAGAATCGGGTCAAATACCTTAGTGCATACTTCCCGGGATATTGGTGAAAACGTGTTTTTCACTTCCCAACTTTGATCGCTGATTTCACCCCCTAGATATGGATGATTGCCGATCAAAGAAAATAGGTGTAAGTTAGTACTGGCTAGAACCTTCGTCGATTTTTATAACACTTTTCGATCACACGGTTTAAATAATACGAGTTCCAGGTACTGTCCAACAAAATTTCAATTTCGCTGACTTCGATTAATCAAGTCTTCGGAAAACCCCTGGGATTTTTGCAACCCGTAGCTGCGTGGTGCGATTTCGTAAAAATGTAACGGTGGAAATTGTAGCTATGCCATAAATTACAATAGAGGGCGATGACACGCGTATTTCACCCGTGTCATCGGTACCTATCGCCGTGTTCACTACGAAAACATGTCCACGTACAGGACCGATAATATCTGTAAAGTCTAGTCATCCCGCATATGCGTACTCTGTGCTACAGGAAATCCTGCCAATTTTTCAGGGAATCTTCTATTTGTATCTAATAATTCCTTGTTAGTCGTCCACGTACGACAACACGTGAATAAATGCTTGAATTAATAACACTCACGAGTATCTGTCTTTAACTCACGCATACAATACAGTCGACTAATAAATCAGACCTTACAGTCCCCACCATAAATCAATATCTGATCCAACAGTTGATACTGTTTGGAATGTCCATGTGTACTTTATGTCTTTTTGGAAACAAGCTTTGACGTTTTACCAATATTGTAGCAAATTTAAAAAAAGAACATCTAATGATGCATTGACATATCAAAAACAAAGTCGACAAAACAAATGTATGTACACGCTTCCAAAGAGATACAATAATTGAAGAGTTCTTGTAGAAAACACTGCAAGTGCCAAAAATTAACTTATTATCATTGCCACGTAGAACATTTTCCCATAAAAGGGCTTTTTCCATTTTCGCAGTTACAGTGATTTCTACAAAGACTCTTCAACTACCGAGAGAGCTTGGAAGTACTTAGTGTTACTGATTTCCTGAAATTTTTATTTCTGGAGAAAGCAGAAATCAGATCATACGAGAAATTGAAGAAAATATTACAAAATTTATATTTTTGGAATAGTGTTGATAATATTTATCAAAAACACAAGAACATTCTAACTAATTGTTCATTCCTGTCCAATTTGCACAAAACTTGTATAAATGGAAAAAAGAGATAATAAATATAATTGATTTTTATTGAATTCAAAACTTGTGCAAAGCGAAACATTACTTTTTTTGTTTTAAAATAGTTTTTTAGTTTTAGTAGTTTTTAAAATAGTATTAACATTTCTTTCGTTTTGAGTGGATGTTGGCTTGATCAATTTATTTTTTTCTTGGTTGATACTAAATTTCTGGAGGCTCTCTGCGAATGCTAACTCTAATTGTATTCTTAATGGTAGTTCTTCATTTTGAGGATCCGTAAGTTTTCCACTATTTTCTGGAGAATCATGGTTACTGTTATATTTTCTGAAAAGTCTAGCTGCTTAGAATTTGTTTTGCCGTTTTATACATATCTATCTTGGATATTAAATGAAAAAACGTGCCTTTTAAATGTTTTTGAAGGGGTTCTGGATTATCCATGCAAAAATTGTGTAAGAGAAACAATAGTTTTGTCTCTTCTTTTCGATAGTTTTTCTTCCCTAGCCACAAGAAGCTCATTACTTGATTCAATAGGTATACAATTTCTCTAAATTGTTAAATAGAAAGGGTCTAGCAGGGTAAGCATGGTCAAACGGCCCTCATGCCGATTCTTGGAGTTGTTATTTTTTAAACAAAGCTCCTTGCCTGAAACACCATTATGTAAAGTTTTAGATCGCTACCCCCCCGTTTAAGGGCAATACGGGGGTAAACGCCCTTAACGTTATTATTTTTTTTCTCGGTTACTAGTTAAGATAATTTAATTTAAAAAATGCGAAAATATAGCTACGTACCAACTGTACTTCATATATTTTTGTCTAAATTGCAAATCAATTATTAAGGGTGGAAAAAAAATTAATTTTTTGGGGGTGGTTTTTGGAAACAACCCTTTGAGTGACCACCTCTAAAAAAATCAAGAATAATGTTCTGTTATCGAGCTATTATATAGAAAAACTGAAGATGGTCGAGATGGTGGAACATAGTTAAATAATTTAAAGAAGATCATTATATTAAAAAAATGTGACGAGAAAGAGTATTTGTCGCGAACCTGAGTACGAAGAAACGATTGCGGTTCGTTTAGGAGATCGAAGTGTGAAGGTGAAGGTAGCTGCGGAACAACGCGCATGCGCTAAATACGAATATTTCCCAGATATTAATATTCGTATGGAGCTTTACCTTGAATATGCATTAAAGTGAATATAATTCTCGCGTATATTTCGTACAGTATATTTCTAATCTTCGAGACAAATAGTTTACATATTCTCAAATAAGAGAATTATAGTGAGACATACAAATATTAATATCTGGGAAATATTTATAACATTATTTAACTATGTTCCACCATCTCGATCGTCTCCATTTTTTTTTATATAATAGCTCGATAACAGAACATTATTCTTGATTTTTTGGAGGTGGTCACTCAAAGGGTTGTTTCCAAAAACCACCCTCAAAAAATTAATTTTTTCTTTTCTACCCCGAATAATTGATTTGCAATTTAGAGAAAAATATATGAAGTACAGTTGGTACGTAGCTATATTTTCGCATTTTTTAAATTAAATTATCTTAACTACTAACCGAGAAAAAAAATAATAACGTTAAGGGCGTTTACCCCCGTATTGCCCTTAAACGGGGGGGTAGCGATCTAAAACTTTACATAATGGTGTTTCAGGCAAGGAGCTTTGTTTAAAAAATAACAACTCCAAGAATCGGCATGAGGGCCGTTTGACCATGCTTACCCTGCTAGACCCTTTAAGAGCACCTCCACCAGTCAATAATGTCGAATCTTCTCTACTGAGGACTTTTCTATTGTAATTCCTATAGGTTCTAATGTTGCTAATAAGATTTATTATAAATCGTAGATGTATTTATACTGTCGAGAAAAACAGTATTTCTCGAGAAATAAGAAATAAGCAATTATAAAATTTCTCGAGTAATTCTCGAGAAAGAGCTCTCGAAAAGGAACACTACTTCGAACAAAACCTATCATCTGTAAGAACCGAAATCGCAAAGGACGCGAAGTCTCCGATATCTGATCTCACTGATATAAAACCGTGACGTTATTTCATGTTCTCTGAGCAGGAAATATGACTCGCGGCATCTTTTACGTTCAGGAATGTTCGTATCACACCTAACGCTTCGAATGAACCTTCTGCAGGATGAAAAATAATTCCCCTCGACGCGTGAAGAAACTAGATTTGCTAAAACCGTGGATATATCCCCGATCGAGCGTGCCAAGGGGAATGTCAGAGGCAGGGCCAGGTCGTAGGGCAGACGTGAGCGGCCGTAAATCGTACGTGACCGAATTGCTGCTGCTTCATTAATATTTGACGTCGCCAGATTGGAAAGCACGAAAGAGTTGCAGCCTTTACTTCCCATTTCCGTAAATCGTGCGGACGTAAGTTGCCCGTTTCGCCCAGATTCGCGAATCCCCTTCCCCTGTTCGGGGGTAGTACGCACGAAGGGGAAGCGGGCGCAAACAGGACGATATTTAGACGACACATGCTAATAACGCAAGGGAAACGCTAGAAGGTAATAGAAGGTTAATATTCCGAGGATGTCGAGCGAGTATCTCGCGATACGTAGAGCAATTTTCTCGTCAAATGAAGAGTAAAGAGCAAAAACGAGGAATGTTCGTTTTTCGCGTTTTTGGGATTTATAGCATATTTTTTCGGTGGCAACTGGGACTACAGAAATGTTGAATCACAAAGGATTATAAAGTTCAAATTCCCCTGTAAGATAACGTTAAAGTTTTGGTATACTGAGTAAGACGATGGATTTTGGGATTTGACAATTAGTGGAATGAATGTCCTATTCTAAAAATGTTACGCTACTTCTCAACTGGCGCTAGGGTTTATACAAAAACCGACTTTACAAAAAACCGGTTTTCGATTTCCACTATTACCAAAAAACCGGTTAAACCGGTTTTCGAATTTTCAACAAAAAATACAATTAAAATAGAAAATAAATATCAGTACTTATTTTTAAAATGTTCAGTTTTCTTAATATTTATGGAATTACAAAAATGTAGCAAAATAAAGTATACTGTATCTATACAAAACTATATAAATAAAAGAAATTAAAATAACTATAATCTGTACGATTTTTGAGTTCACTTAATATTTCTGGATCTATAAAAATCAGCACTATAAAATACACAGCATACAAAACGAAATGAGGAAAAAACTAAAATAACTAAAATCCGTACAGAATATATATTATAAATCTTTATTTCATTTAGTATTTTTCTTCTGAAAATATTAACTCGTGAAGCTTAGTTTTACAGTAAAGTTGCTTGTGTCCGAGGCGATTTCAAGTCAAATTTTTAACGTTTTTAATCAAATAATTAATTCATTTTTCCATATTAAGTCTAGTATATAAAACCGGTTTTTTCAAAATTTAAAAATCGGGTTTCGAATTTTACAAATTTATGGAAAAAAACGGTTTTTAAACCCGGTTTTTAAAAACCGACAAACCCTAACTGGCGCGTTTCTTATTTCGATGCTGCAGCGAAATAATTAAAACGTAGCGATCGAAAGTCAGGAGATAAACAGAAATTACTGTGCAGCTGAATATTGTGACGAATAATAACATTCGAATATTCACTTTACCAACGGGATCCTGTTTCAGAGGCGGGCACATAAATGGCGGTAATCGGTTAGAGGTAAGCGTGAATATTGAAACCAATCAATTACGAATACAAATCTACACTAAATAAAACATAGTGTAGATTTGTATTCGTATTTGATTTCTTTTTAATGTTGACGCTTACCGCTTTACCTCTTACCACCCTTCATGTGTCCGTGGCTTTAACTGGCGTAGAAATCGAGGACGTGTGACTTGGCGTGAAAATTTAACGCTCCAGGAGGCAGAGGAAGACAATTCAATCGCTTTTATTATGCACAATCTCGGCGTGCTTCCGTTAAGGATTGCTTTCAAGTTGAGGCTAATTGTAGTACAGAATTCACCTCTGAATTTCCAGTAACTGATTGCCTGAGTTGTTGGTTAATTTCGAACTAATTCGATTCAGACAAGTGAAACGTAACTGAGGCACGAAGATGTTCCAACTAATAACCAAGTAAGGGATGAGAACAAAGTTACGTTGCACCGTGCAGGAGAGATTTCGACTAATCGATCACTTCAAAAGTTAGAACAATTTCTAGCAAACCATTAATCCCCGCGCATCCTTGTTTACAAATATAAATTCAACGGGATTGAAATTATAAGAGAGCATAAATTAGTTTCTCACTGTTTGATAATGGTAACAGAAGCTGATGTCATATCAAGTACTTAATTTCAATATTCAGAGAATAATCGAGATGTGTCGAGCTTGAACGATACTCGAGGAGTAACCAGACTGCGATACACAATATTTCGTTGAATAATAAATAATCAGAAAAAAGCTTGGACGGTGAAATTAAATTTAATATGCATTTAAAGAGGCGTGCTTGTTGCCCCAGGTACTTTGTTGAAAAGCGTTAGAGATTCAACATTGGAAGAGGAGGTTCAACATTAAAAGAAGAGATTCAACATTGAAAGAAGAGATTCAACACTGAATGAAGAGATACAACGATGACTTTAGAATACAAGATTCAAAGGTGACTTTGGAAGGAGACATTAAAAAATACATATTGGAAGAAGACGTGGACCAAGGGCATCGCTATCATCGAGGGTTTCAGCGTTTAGTCTTAGGAAAAGGTGTAAAGCTGCCAAGCAATCACTGAATGACGCTTACGTTGCTCGCTGTTAGCTCCTCATCTGTGATGAGGAGGTCACTACCGTTTCTATTCTAGAAACAAGTGACCGGCTTGGAATCGGTTCCGATGAATCAACCCCATCCTCAGGTTACTGGTCCACGGAGAAAAGTTTCGGGCGTACGGGGTGTACGGAAAGGTACACCGCCTGCGAAAGCCATCCGGGCCTATTACCCAATTTCCGCGTTATCCGGCCTGAGTCAAGTGACACCTAGTGTGTTCCTGACGAAGTCGTTCGGAGCAACAGGAATCGCCTCGGTGGTGCCGAAAGCTCTTCTTCTTCGACTGGGACACATGGGCGGTAGGAATTGCACCATCGGGATACCGATTTCACGGTACGCTCGTGTTTCCTTCTTGCCGACTTTCATGTAACATAGCGAATGCTTGGCAGTTCCCTAACTTCTAAGTCTAAACGAAGAGATCGATGGAACTTTGATTCCATCTATCTCTTCGTTTTAGCAGTGTGAGGCTGATCGATGGGAAATCGATGGAACTTTGATTCTATCTATGTCTCTACGGGTTTCCACTCGCAGCAACCTCCTCGTGGTGAGACCTGGAAGTCGGTGATAACCGAAACCGATGCAAAGCTGCGACTTTGTAGATTTTCCAAAGATGTAGGTATAACTGGCAATCAGTGAGACTTTGAAAAATATTGTAACAATATTTTAACATTGTCTGAGAAGGATTGTAATGTAAAATGTTTCAATAAAATGAAACCAGATTCATTTTTATGCCAATTATTCGAATTGTTTATTGTCCACCCTCTCTGTCATTCAATACACAGTTGAGATAGGAAGATGGAGGAACTTGAAATATTTCCAGCTATTTAGGATGTCGGGACTTCGAAAATTATCAAAGTCCTCTCTGCTTCAGCATCATGCTGAAATATTCTAAACTCTTACCTTAAAATATTAGTATTAGTAGGGCTTTGAACATTTTTGGTTTAATATACGATCAGGTGGGACTTGGAATATTTCGATAAGATAGACTGAGTGGTGGAACTTGCAAGTAAACATTCAGTTATAGGGAATGGAGTTTCCCGATTTGGAATATATATTTTGTAAAGTACTCACAGTAACTAAGAAATCCTGAAAATTATATCTGCAATGGACCTATTTTACTCGTGTTATTGAGACGTCCGCGAAAAACGGCAAAATCCTCTTATTTGAGAATATTTGGATAAAACCTAACATCTGTATGTTTTTTGAGGTGCTGAATCCGAATATGATCCTATTTTTGTGTAACAAAATTTCCCAAGGTTGTTCTTTTAATAAAAAATCGTTTTTTTGGAGATAACTCAAAAAGGAAAGGCCGGAGAATTTTTTAAATAGACGACTTCAAAATTAACATGGGCAAACATGATGAAAACTCTTACAATTTTATTCGAACACGGTAGAGCAGTCAGTGTGAAGATAGTCGAACAATACATGACTCATATATATATATAGGTACTCATCTCACACTGGTGTTATTTGCGCCCCCATGTTAACTTTGAAGTCGTCTATTTAAAAAATTCTTCGGCCTTTTTGGAAAGGAAAGCCTTTTTGAGTTATATCCACAAATTTTTACACAAACAATATCGTCATACTTGGATTCAGCATTACAAAAAACATACAGATGCCAGGTTTTAGCCAGTTATTCTTAAATAAGAGGACTTTTCCGTTTTTCATATACGCCTTAAAGCTATACTGAATGTTAATGATAAGACTGGACAGCTGAATATCTCCTAAAGTATTGCAGATAAAAAATTAAAAAAAATATTGACTTGCATGGTTCGATGGGGCTAATTTATTAGCGCAGACGCATTTTTTTTCGATTTTTATTTTAAAAGATACGATGGTCAAGTTCGGTTTTTTAAATGGCACTACGTTTTTTTAAGAGGTGAGTTGATAGTGCGTTGCAAGACAAATTCAATAAGCATTAATGTATACACCTGATTTCCACTAGTTTTTGAGATATTGCGCTTGCAAATATACTGATTTTCACTGGAAGAAAACCCGCTGAAATAGCAAAGACCGGGGTCGGTCTTGCTGGCGCAACGGGGGGCCTTGCCTGTTGAAACAGATACCTACCTGCCAAAGGTCTACGCCAGGCCCAAAGGCTGGACAATTCTTTTCCGTCAGAAATGCTACTTAGGTAGGTTGTACATCTGCGGTATCAAGAAGCGCACCGTTACTTTTATTTCGCACTTGCTTGTACGCTCGGATGGCCGGTTCTTTTGGGAGGGATGCAAGCTCGATTGGTCAGATTAGGAGGTGTGAAAGTTGCTAGACTAAATTTCAACCATAAGGTGCAGATTGTATTAGAACCAATCGGATTTCGCATCCCTCTCAAAAGAACCGGCCATCCGAGCGTAGAAGCAGGTGCGAAATAAAAGTAACGGTGCGCTTCTCGATACCGCAGATGTACCTACCTAAGTAGGATTTCTGACGGAAAAGAATTGTCCAGCCTTTGGGCCTGGCGTAGACCTTTGGCAAGTAGGTATCTGTTTCAACAGGCAAGGCCCCCCGTGGCGCCAGCAAGACCGACCCCGGTCCTTGCTACTTCAGCGGGTTTTCTTCCAGTGAAAATCAGTAAATTTGCAAGCGCAATATCTTAAAAACCAGTGGAAATCAAGTGTATACATTAATGCTTATTGAATTTGTCTTGGAACGCACTATCAACTCACCTCTTCAACCGTCTGACCATCGTATCTTTTAAAATAATAATCGAAAAAAAAAATTCGTCTGCGCTATTAAATTAGCCCCATCGAACCATGCAAGTCCATATTTTTTTAAATTTTTTATCTCCAATACTTTAGGAGATATTCAGCTGTCCAGTCTTCCCGCGGACACCCTGTATATTACAAACCGGGAAACTCCATTCCCTATAAATGAACGTTTACTTGTTAGAATATTTCAATAAGATATTGAATCAGATGGAACTTCGACAATTTTCTGAGTTTTATCTGCCCCAATCTTCTTGCTGGAATATTCTCAATTGCATAGGTTTATTCAAGTATTCCAAGATTTTGAATATTTCCCAAGCCCATTCAAATAGATAGGACTTTAAATACTTTTATACTGTGTGAAAATAGACAAAACCCGACGCGTTTCATTAAAACGCGGGGACTGATAGGACTTGGAATATTTTCACAGTATAAGACTATAATAGATAGGACTCGAACTATTTTTGCAAAGCTATTACCTCAGATGGGGCTTGCAACATTTTATTAGAATCTTAAAATAAATAGAATATAGAACTATCAAAATTGAGTTAAATAAAATACTTTACTGAAATAGCGTAATACATATAACGTTGAATATTTCCAAAATCTTCAATCAAAAATGGTAAAAGTGGGAAAGAATCTCTTTATCAGAAGGCAAGTGAATTTCTCCACCGTTCTTAAAAAGATCCTCTGCCGCTTGCGAAGTGGTTTCAATTAAGGAAGCCTGCTGAACTTAAACTTTCATTGATGGAACAAACTTCAATTGCTGATAGTGGCGTAGTAATTTAACCATTAAGAACCAGTTCGATTCAACTCCCTGGCGGCCGTGAAAAGCAGACGATTTACAGAAGTGACGTGGTGATAGCTGCGATACTGCGTTCCAGGGAATTTATGAACAGGGAGCGTCACTCTAGGGGGATCAAAAGCGTCAATTATATCAGGAATACTGGAACAGCGCTGGATGATGTTGGCAATCGCCGTCAATAATTGCATCGAGCATGACAAGGACGTTTCCATCTTCGCCGCTCGTGGCTCGACAGGCTGGCACGGGTTGTTATTCGACGTTCGGCTGAAATTGACTGACGAGATTGATCGTCCCCGTCCGATGACTCGGATATAAATTGCGCAGTGATATTGGGAAACTGGCCAACCCTTGTAGACTACGTGCTAATCCAAAACCATACCGCGTGGTAGGTACAGGATTTCTAATTGGAAAACGGAGAAATGCCAGGAATCGTAACGCTTCAGACAGAACAGTGTAAAATCGGGGATTCCAGGAGGGTCTCCATCAAAGCGGTAGAAAGCGGAAGTGAAGAGCCGGTGGAAGAATTCGCAAACTTTAAGGAGACGAAGAGGATGTTGGAGCAAGCAAATTTCACGATAAATTAGGCACAAGCTGTAAGTTACTCGGTGAGAATAAATCCGAAGTAGTTTCCTCTTTTCCTCTGCTCCCTATTCTTCGATCAAGAATTCGATTCTGCAAGCTCCGTACACTTTACAATTTTCTCTACCTGTTGTACTTCCCTCGCCATGGTTTTGGGAAACAGTATGCATTCCGAGCTTAATTCGTCGGTCCATTTCGCCCTCGGCTTGTACAATTATGTCCTCCACTGTCCCTCCTCTTCTACGTTTGCGTTTTTCCGCTCCAAAGACGACGGAGGCGGTAAGGAACAGATAATTGACCGAAAGTCACAAGTTTCCAGGACAATTTTGCCGAAAGTTGGGCAAGCGAGGTTTCTCGAGGAGAACAACAGGAAACGCCCGAAAGGCAAGCAAGAAAAGTAGGCTCAACGAACTGGAAATATTCTTATCAAAGTACGCGATAGCCTGCGGCGTAATAAGGGAGACTGTATGCATAACTTCTTGCGGGGAAACTTTTAATAAGTTCCAGATTCTACAGCAACGGGGAAAAATTAACAGCGGGATCGTAAATTGCTCGGTGGCTTGTAAAATGAGGGAAAATAAATATTTGAATTATCGCCTGCCGTTATGAAATATCTCTCTAGTGGATTGAAATAAATGTTTGAATCAATATTATAGGAAAATGTTTCGTAATAGTCTTTTAGTTGAAATATTCTTTCGCAGGTAATATTCCGCAAATAATTGCGAAAGAAATTGTAAGATTGGAATTTTCCCAAGCTCAGTTTCCTATTCAAAAGGAACGTAAATTTATTCACTACTGATTGACTTCTATAAATCTAGATCCATTCAATTTTAAAACGACACCCTTATGCAATATTTGACGTTTGGTCGAATGCTAGCTTCGATAAAACGTAAATGTGACGCTGGTCTATATCTAACTAGAGATTGCAAACCGGTAAATCGGTTTGAAGTTTTTTTTTCACTGATAACGTAGAAGATATTGACGGAATTATGCGCTACATATATGCGCTACATTGCTATACATACAATTTTTATCGGTAATTCGTTAAATTTTTACTGGTAATTCGATAAATTATGTATTTCTTGATATTTACTGGTAAATCGCCTTTATTTTTACTGGTAATTCGATAAATTATGTATTTATCGATATTTACCGGTAAATCTATTTCTCGATATTTACCGGTAAATCTATTTCTCGATATTTACCGGTAAATCGCGAGAAATACATAATTTATCAAATTACCGGTAAAAATTTGGCGAAATACCGGTGAAAATTGTATGTAGCGCATATATGTAGCGCATAATTCCGTCGATATCTTCTACGTTATCAGTGAAAAAAAATTCAAACCGATTTACCGATTTACCGGTTTGCAATCCCTATACCTAACCCTCTTGTGTCTTGAAAAAAAAACGGCTGAAATTTTCGACTTTCAATTTTGGACAACTATACCTGCTGTGGAGTTATAGACGACGACATAGAGTATTGTGGGGCAAGAGTGCGCACTTAAAGTTTAGACTTCCCTAAAATCCTTGGTATTACACTAAGAGTCATATCATTTTGCAAGAAATAACTAGGTACTATCCCTTATTATTCGATAGGCAGTGGCTTCATGTAAATTTACCTGTTACAACTTATATAAAATAAATATTTCCAAAAAGTGTCAAATGCGAACTTTTACCCAATATGTGGGGCAAAAGTTCGCATGTTATGGGGTAAAAGAACGCAACGAGACATTTTCACAAAAGTGTTTTATTTTCCTGCATAAAATAGTTGTGGTAATATAGCAAAACGACTAGTAGGGTAAGCAGGCCAGTAGATGGACGGTTTAGCGGATTCCGATGTTTACATCAAGGTGTTTCTTAGAAATATGTGTTGTATTAGAAAAAATCAAAAGCTTTGCACGTAAAAATGTATAAATTTAAAGAAAAAAATTACTGTAAGTAAAAAAATTAATGTATTTAAGGATAAAATGATGAAAATTCTACTCATAGGCCATATCACCAGTAGATGGACTATAGGGCTACTAGATGGACAGTTTAGAACCAATAGATGGACGGGTGTCTAGCTAGACGTATAAAAGACTTATTACCTATAGTAGTGACCTAGATTAAGGCATTTTTTGTTAAACTATAGTTTATTTCATCAAAATTAAAAACGTATGCAGTCTTCATTGTCCGAAAACTGTGCAACAGGTTATGGCCCCAGAGTGCAAATAAAGTGGGGTTATATCTTTCCTAATGTGATCAGATGTCATGGATCATAGGACTGTCCCGATTTGACATGTAACCTTTTTAACATACAAGGCTGTATCTATGTACATCATTATGTGCATATTGATATAATATATGTCTTTTTTGTTGCTTTCCATCTAAATTAAAAGAAAAATAACGTACCTACATACAAGTAAATGTGTAAACTTTTTGTTTATTAAAAAAACAGCTTCAAAAGGTTCAATTCTATTCGGACCATGTACTGGATTAAACTTAGAAAATCCATACCACTACATGGACAGTCATTTTTATAAATTCTATCGTTTTTTTTTTCTTTGTTTACGCGTTTATTTATAAATTGTTAATATTTCAATACAATCATCTCTGACATGCCTCTTTATAATACGTCCAAACACGTTTTTTATTAACTTGAAGGCACGAATACGCTGAGCAATGGCTACTAAGAATCAAGCGACTAGCGCATACTGGCGTAATATAACCGTACATATAAATACTTTTTCGCATACAAAAATAAAATTTCAATAAATATATTAATGTTTTATAAAAAAACAAACGTTTTTTCTACAAAATAAAAAACAATAATACAGATTGAAACTCTAGTTCTTTCAATATTAAAGATTAACCAACGATTCGTCCATCTATTGGCCCCGTCCATCTACTGGCCTGCTTACCCTAGTTTACAATTAATTTGTTTTTATTCAAGGTAACAGTAATAGCACATAACATTACCCCTCCTTCGTAGTTTGCGCGGGCATGAGTCTTCTTGAGGATCAGTGCATTCTTCTTCACACGCAGGGCAAATTATTTTTCCATAGACGTTGATGGTTGGGTTATTCTCTTTTTGGAACCGATTCGTGTTGTTCCTTTGAAAATTTGTAAATGCTATTTTTTTTTTAAATGTTATATTTTGGATTTTTGTTGCTTTCCTAATTATTTCATTGCACGTTCGCATTCAGATTTTCTTTTCATTGCATCATTTACTCCAAGCTGATATTTAAATAGGGACTTTTCATTCGAATTCTTGGCCCACTGCATTGTGCGAACTCTTGCCCCCACAGCTACTTGTCCATTGTTTAATCATCCTGTTATCTGTGAGGAGAACTGAAAACTTCTATTTGTACTTTTGAATAGAAGAATTTTAGCTCTTTCAGACGACGTATTAATTGAAATATTTACTGATCAATTTACAAGAATAATATTGATTCCTAAATATGAGAATATTACATCAGAACTAACGAATTCAGTACTTACCGCATTCTACGATAACAAAACGAAGCACAGCTACACAATTCGACATTGGTGACTCTACCTTGATTGGCACTTGACTGTTAATCACCACTGGCCGCTGCCACAACTCAAACAATGAAATTCGCATGATGCGAACTTTTACCCGCTGCGAACTTTTACCTACGTCTACTCTACGCGTTGGAGCAGGCGACTGACAAACGGAATGTTTCAAGTTAGAGTTCCGATCTAACCTTGCAATCTATTCATTTATTACCTACAAAGCATCTCGTATTCCTTGTTTCCCCCCGGAGCCACGGCAAAGCTACTAATAGCGGGGCTTGACTGTATAAGCCGTTGCAATGCACCAATACTTCCCCACCCGGTGAATCCCCGTGTCGAGAGCGGATTACAAGTTGCGATCTAGTTAAGGACACGCTGGGAAAACGGACGAATCATCGAATATCACGGTTGCACTTGATAATCCCGCGCGATCCGTCTTTATCGGTCGTTGATATCCTTAGGCTGGCAAACTGCTGGGGGGCACTCAAACTAGCCACGACAGCTCTCCAATCTGAATGTAAAGTGTGCTCGCTGAAATGAAATTCCGGGTACTTGATGATCAAAGAGAAACTTTTCGAATGAACTCAGAATAACCGCAGCTGCAGGCGTTACAGAAAAAAATCCTCCCTCCTCAGGCTTATTTTGCAAACATCTTTTGATCCTGAAGCGAAGGAAAATTGTTGTAATATCACAGTACGGTAAAAGTCTCCTTTATTGAGATTCTAAAGACGGGAAAGTAAGATATTGCCCCTTGAAAAATAGAATCACCACGTAACCGGCCTTCTGCATGCAATCTGACAATTTCCAAGCCAAGTTCACAATTATCGCTAACGGACGTGGCGAAATAAAATGCACGAGACTTGATAAATGGCAAGGATAACTTCCAGTGATAATTACATGAAATTCTGAACACGAACATTTCAAGCGTAGAACGAGGAGTTTAGTAGGAATTACTGTAATCGAACCTCATGTTCTGGAGTTGAATAAGCACGTAGCAATTGGTGAAACAGATCCCAAGGTATCGGATGCAATTTATACCCCGCCATACGTCAGAGGGGTATCAAACTTCAAACAATTGCCCTGTGCTATGTAAATGTAAGGTAATTGGTCAAAGACGAACAGAACTTACGCAATGAAGCGTTCTAATCAAGAAGCCTCGAATGGAGTTCGAGGCACCGTCTTCATTGAATTCCAGTCAGATGCAGGGGGAACCGATTGTTCACAGCAAGTTAGGCACAAGGGCGCCGATGAAAGGGTAGGGAAGCATATAAAGATTCGAAGGTGCGGAACACTGGAAAGCATACGAATTGAATGCGAGACATTTGCTGCTTGTAATTCACGAAGATTCGTAATCACGAAATTAAGTGTGAACAGCGGCAGTAAAATGGAAAATAAAAATTGAAAGTGCGCGATAAAGGCGACCACGGTTGCTCGTAAAACTAATTTTACTGGCTTTATATCTTTGAAACTCGTATTATTCCGCGTCTCGCGATTCCCTTCGAGCTCAATGGCTTAGACCCCAATTCCTTCCCCTATACGAGGTTTCGCCGAGCTATAGATTTCTTTTATAAGCCACAAAACCACGGTACTGACTCGATTTTATCATTCAATTCAACGTTACAATACAGTCCATTACTACAATATAAACTTTTCATCTTTGATTTGTAACGTCCGCCGGAGAGAAACTTTCTTGGGAGAGCGTCCCGGATGAAATGTAGCAACGGCAATTTCCTCGTCGGACGAAATCAGAAGAAAGTCTTACATCCAAGTCTACCGAACGCGATGGCAGCGATTGATCGATAACGTAAATGGGGACATTTACATCACCTGTCCCGAAACACTCGTCCCTCGTTACTCAATGCTAATGAAGGAATCGTTGGGAGCTGAGTAAATTGCCGCCTGGGATGGTCAAAATATATCGGCGGACAGGATCGCGATTACGAGCCGCGATCGTGCCGAGCATTCGCCATGGAAACGATCCGGAGTGTCTCGTCCGCAATAATTGGCCCCCGTCGGTAATTTTCATTAAGCGTACGACAGTAATTGCCGAGACCCGCGATTGGTTAGAAACGTTCCATCGATCCGCGTCCGGACGAGCATTGCCGATCGCGAGCGCGAAAAAGAGCCCTCTCTTTGACGCCAATTAATTGAGGGCTTGGATGCAATAAGGGGACTAGCGCTCGAAAATGGAAAAAATCATTGTCCAAACGCTAAGAAATATTGGAAAATTAAATATTGTTAAACTGTATTTTAAAAAATATAGTGTTGTAAAGCTCGTCACGACACACATTTTTTCTATTTAGAGTTTGTTTATCGAATCATTACTATTCCAGTTAAAAATTATAAACAATACATTTTTCATCGTTCAAAATCATTATTTCTCTAAACATAAATTGCGATAACTTGAGTAAATATTAACGGATCGTTATGAAACTTAAAACATAACTTCAGAAAACTTTCACGAAGCCGTAGAATGTATGCACAAAACCCTTATGTTAAAAAATGTAATAATATTTAATTAAAAAGTAATACTGGACATAACCCATGTTTTTCAACGTTCGCCGTTAAAAAATATCGAGGCAATTTTGAGGTACATATAACTTGCAGCGACAAAGTTTTTCCTTAATATGCAAGGAAGATTTTCATCAATTTTCATACTAATTAATAAATAATTGTAGAAGTTATGACGATATATATAAATCTCGCGCGTCACCAACAGTCAACAGCCGCGTAGGGTAAGCAAGCCAGTAGATGGACGGGGCCAGTAGATGGACGAATCGTTGGTTAATCTTTAATATTGAAAGAACTAGAGTTTTAATCTGTATTATTGTTTTTTATTTTGTAGAAAAAACGTTTGTTTTTTTATAAAACATTAATATATTTATTGAAATTTTCTTTTTGTATGCGAAAAAGTATTTATATGTACAGTTATATTACGCCAGTATGCGCTAGTCGCTTGATTCTTAGTAGCCATTGCTCAGCGTATTCGTGCCTTCAAGTTAATAAAAAACGTGTTTGGACGTATTATAAAGAGGCATGTCAGAGATGATTGTATTGAAATATTAACAATTTATAAATAAACGCGTAAACAAAGAAAAATAAAACGATAGAATTTATAAAAATGACTGTCCATGTACTGGTATGGATTTTCTAACTTTAGTCCAGTAGATGGACCGAATAGAATTGAACCTTTTGAAGCTGTTTTTTTAATAAACAAAAAGTTTACACATTTACTTGTATGTAGGTACGTTATTTTTCTTTTAATTTAGATGGAAAGCAACAAAAAAGATATATATTATATCAATATGCACATAATGATGTACATAGATACAGCCTTGTATGTTAAAAAGGTTATATGTCAAATCGGGACAGTCCTATGATCCATGACATCTGATCACATTAGGAAAGATATAACCCCACTTTATTTGCACTCTGGGGCCATAACCTGTTGCACAATTTTCGGACAATGAAGACTGCATACGTTTTTAATTTTGATGAAATAAACTATAGTTTAACAAAAAATGCCTTAATCTAGGTCACTACTATAGGTAATAAGTCTTTTATACGTCTAGCTAGACACCCGTCCATCTATTGGTTCTAAACTGTCCATCTAGTAGCCCTATAGTCCATCTACTGGTGATATGGCCTATGAGTAGAATTTTCATCATTTTATCCTTAAATACATTAATTTTTTTCTTTAAATTTATACATTTTTACGTGCAAAGCTTTTGATTTTTTTCTAATACAACACATATTTCTAAGAAACACCTTGATGTAAACATCGGAATCCGCTAAACCGTCCATCTACTGGCCTGCTTACCCTATAATGCCCCATTTAGCAGTTTTAGCATCCGCGTTGACAGTTGGCGCCGTGCGAGAATTATATATATCGTCATATCTTCTACATTTAGTTATTAATCAATGTGAAAATTGGTGAAAATCTTCCTTGTATATTAAGGAAAAACTTTGTCGCTGCAAGTTATATGTACCTCAAAATTGCCTCGATACTTTTTAACGGCGAACGTTGAAAAACATGGGTTATGTCCAGTATTACTTTTTAATTAAATATTATTACATTTATTAACATAAGAGTTTGTGCATACATTCTACGGCTTCGCTAGAGTTTTCTGAAGTTATGTTTTAAGTCTTATAACAATCCGTTAATATTTACTCAAGTTATCGCGATTTATGTTTAAAGAAATAATGATTTTGAACGATGAAAAATTTATTGTTTATAATTTTTAACTCGAATAGTAATGATTCGATGAACAAACTGTAAATAGAAAAAATGTGTGTCGTGACGAGCTTTACAACACTATATTTTTTAAAATACAGTTTAACAACATTTAATTTTCCAATATTTCTTAGCGTTTGGACAATAATTTTTCCCATTTTCGAGCGCTAGTCCCCTTATTGCATCCAACCCCTCAATTGATCCTGGTGGTATCGAAAAGGACCAATCAATAATGTCGAATTGTTGCGCGAACGGTGCCGAATTATTCGTCGCCGATTACAAACGAATGAAATAAGGTGAAGCTATATTTTCGTTAAGGACGAAAATGGGATTGTGGTTATTGAATTATTAAAATTAGCGAGCTGCGGCAACGTGCTCCGAAACGGGGGCGAACAGCGTTGAATTCTTGATCAAATATCCTCGGTGGATCTATACTAATAAAAATATCAGAAGAACGACCGCAGATGCGAAACAAAAAAAAACAATTGCAGCTCTCCCAAGGGAGGAATAACGTAGGACCGAGCGAATAGCTGAAAATGGGTGGAAAATTATATTAATAAAGAAATCGCAGAAAGGAGCAGGTTGGGGTGAAACGACGGAAACAGAAAGTGAAGATCGTGAGAAGTCTTTCAGTCTTTTCTTTTGCATCTGTAATTATGACGTCTATGAAGCACTCAATCGAATTCGAAGCAATTTTAGAACTCTCTAAGTGCCTCTCAAATACAAGCCTCGAAAGGGGTGTGTGTTAATAAAAGTTGCGGCGTTGAAATAGACCCAATCTCCTTGCCGAAAAGAGAAAAAGAACTGAGACATACGTTTAAATAAAGAGAAGTGGTGAGCACTGCCAGGGGAGACCAGTCGGCGAGGCACTTTCTCTCCGTCAAAGATGGACTATTAAATTGAAGCGAAGCAAAGAATCCCGCCTGGCACGTCGTAACGAAATAGTTCTCCCTTTGAGCAAAGCTTACTGGCGCCGACACAAAGGCATTATTCAAATGCATCCCTCGGTCCTCCCTTCGCGATGCATCAATGGCGTGAATAGAATTTCTAGGAATTTTTGTTACGCAACTTAAAATTAAAAGGAATTCGCTCGGCGTAATGGGGTATTAAGGGGTGCAACTGGGAGGGTTAGAAACGAAGCGGTAGGGCGAGAATAACTTTCTGAGTTTCGCGCAGTTTGAAGCACCCCTTTAGTTTCCAGTAGCTTCCCTTTCAGTTATAAATAAATGAAGTTGCCGGTGTGTTAAAAGCACTGTTGGTACCATTGTGGTATTTTATACTTCCTCTATATCTTCGAAACAGAATGGAGAAGTGCTCGTAATAATGTCTTTTAAATTGCACGCTCAGAAATATTTATTAAGACGTTTAGGAGCAATTAAAAGTTCTGCCAGAGTTCTGCTCGCTTCAGGGGTTCTTCTTACACGAGTTCAACACTTTTTATTCACCGTTGCAGAATCGACTGCTGCCCTGTGTTTCATTAAAGCCCTGTTTTCAGGCTGTTGCGCGCGCGATAGTGAGGAAACTTGCAGCAAATGCGAGAACGTTGGGAAATTGAAAACCAGCCGTTTTCTTGCCGTTAGTAAAACCATTACGTACGCACAAGCTGCTTCTTCTGCATCGGCAGATGCTTCCCCGTGTACATAAATTTCTCGTGTGCAATAATCTCGATACGAGATCAGTACAGTCGTGGGGTGTTCCGCGACTACTTTACTATCTCTTATTGCGACGTCAGCTCTATCCGTTTATCATCAATGCGCGTGAATCGGGCAAGTAGCTAGTTTTCCTTGGAGAAACGACAAGGATAATTGGGCAAATATCTCTTTGCAAAAGAATCCGTGTTATTGCAGTGAGAGGCGATAAGCTTACTTGCTTCTGTCGTTATTATGGTATATCGATAAGTACAGGGTGCTAATAAAAATGTGAGACATATTTTCTGGATCAATTGTACGCAACGAAATGATTATTATTATATCAATTTTATTACGTATTCGAATGCGAATATAGTAATTAAATAAAAGCAGTTCGTGTACATATACATTAGGGCGAAGCGATACTACACTCCTGGAAAATATTAAAGGAACACTAAAATTTCCTGAAAATGTTGGTCATTTTCAAATGGCTCTATCTCCGCGAAAAATGGTCGCAAAAAATATTAAAAAAAAGCATTTTAACGTTTGAAGTCTCTAGTTTTTGAAACAATGACTCAATTTTTTCCATCATACATTATGATACTGTTATATCAAGATGAAGCGCAAGAAACGAAGTATCAGAAATTTTTGCCTAGTTTGGACGTATGCACGGGCCAAATTTTTTTTTCAGATAAATCCAATGGAGGGCTCTTATAGAGCAACCATTTCTCTTTAATTTGGTTTTTTTTGTTTTGTTCTATGACTTTTATTGAACGAGTTATTCGTCATCATAGCAAAAAAGGAACTTTTCAATTTGAACACCTATAACTTGCGAACGCATGATCGTAGATAATTTTTCATGAGTGTTTTAGAAAGCTAATAAATTATCCTTTCAAAACCGTTAGTTGCCAATTCGTGAGATTTTTTTGCATCGTATAAAATCCATTTTACAATGATCCCAAAAATTACATATTTACCATTTTTGGGAAGCATGATGCCACTTCAAGGAAAATCAGGGAATCATTCAAGTATTCACGTTTTTTGCGAGTCAAGACTACCCGTAAACACTGTGCAAAAGGCCGGACCAATCAGGTTTTTTTTCTGTATGTCCTCGATGGTCAAACATGCAATATGGTCTGAAAAATTGACGGATCACCTGTTTTACGTTATGTTTCTCTGTAAAACCTTTTCTTTTGTTCTCGCGGCTTTTGAACAGTTGTTGAATGATTTTTTGTTAGTTCAACGTCGTTTTAGTAAAAAAAAATGATTTAAAAAATTTAAGAAAAACATTTTTATTCAATCTCTTCGCAATGACAAAAACTGTACTTCAATAACTGACATTAGCACCACCCAAAGCGCGTCAACTCGTGGTAGTAAAAATGTTTTTGGGTGGAACGAAATATAGAGACAGAATTTTTTCATTATTCATGACTTCTAATAGTTCGCAAAAGTTTCTGTTCATCATGGTATTTAAGCTGGCAAACTCTGAACTGCGTCAGTAAATGTTTAGAGGTGCCGCAAGACAGTTAAAAATTATTATTTTTCCTGATCTTAGGAATTTTAATTTATCATGCGATAACACTTCTGTTTAAAAGAAACTTACTCGTTAGATTTCCTAGCCGTGTAGCGTATCTAACTGCTGTCCAACAATTGAAGAAAGCTCCTACGATGAAGGAGTGACTGTATTGTATAGAAATAAATAAAAACGCAAATTTTTAAATCAAGCGTTCTGTTGCTTTGTTGGACACATGATGACAACATGTTTAAAAAAAAACACGAAATTATTTAATACCTCTAGATTCTTGCGGTACCCCAATTTTTTGTACAGAATCTAGCTTCCGCGGGCTTAATCTGAATCATTAAAGGCAGGTTTTTTTACTAATAGAAAACACACAATTTTGATTTTTTTGTACCACCCTAATGCTTATTTCGGTGTTGTTGTTTAATTGTTTTCTCCTGAATAAGGATATTAGCTCATATATCAAGCACATTTTCGTTAATACCCTGTACAAATCCAGAGAAATGTAACTTTTCTAAAATAGTATATATACAGGAGACTTAAATAATCTTTCCTACACAGAATAGTCGATAATTCTATAAAATTCCACGTACAATTGCAAAAATAATTGACCATTTTATCATTATTTTTTTTAAAGTTTTTCGAGCTGATGGTGGTTTACCCTGCGTGCACACCAAAATTGCGTGCGTTCCCAACGATAAACAATTATTCTTCACGGTTCAAGAATGCCCAGTTTTAATTTACAGGCCAAAAGTTCGCCAGTAAATGCAATCCTCATTAACATTACAATACCCGCAGAACGGAAAGAATTGAAATTTTGGTAAACCAAAATGCAATTTCGCCTGCATATTATGCACAGGTGAATACAAAAGCCATGAAAAAAAGTGCTCGATGTTTCGAAACGGACCGCAAAATCCACGGAAGGGATTAACATTTTACGCGGCCTGACATTGTATCGAGTTTCTGTTCTTTTTGCGGTTACAGTTTGCTCATAACGTTGCCGCATATTTCATAACGAAACAAGCTTGGGAACGGCAGCGTCGTTCTGACGCAGAAAAATGAGAATGGAAGAGTCATTAGCGTGAAACAGAGAAGATCATTTCCGGCTGCGCAGGGTCTCGTTCGCATTGGATACCTTAATGAGCGTTCGTGCGCGCCCTGCTGGCCGCTGACCTTTTCTTAGATACTTCGATATCAGTGTGGACGAAAGAGGGCTTTATAAATTTTGTAATCATAAAGGAAAATTGACTGATTGTGAGAGACCCTCATGCATTGCATAAAACTTATTTTATTTAGAACGCGATCTAAATAATGTTTAGATTCTCTCTGTTAAAAAAAACAACTGTTTCTATATTTCTTCCCTAGTTTTAGTTTTAGTTTAATGTTAGTTAGTTAGTTATTTAGTTACGGTTAGGCTCCTAAACAGTATTTTACTGCATCCCCGCCCTTTACTTCGCTAGTCTTTATGCATTAATTTTCTTTGTATGTCTCAAGCAATAAAGACGAATAATAATAATAATAATAATCTCCATCGGTGACCACTTCCCGCTTCGGTTATTATTTTCCCCAACCTTCGCCAATCCCATTTCCCTGAAATCCTTCAAAGGTACCTCGAAGTCGCTTCTAAAATAGTTAAACAGAAAGTTAGTAACGCCATGGCGCAGCTTTCCTTTTCAAAAGCACACGTTTCCTTCTCACAAATATACTTTTGCTACCCCGCCTTTCCAGTTCTTACAAAACTGTCATGTGGCAGGAGAAAAAATTACTCCCCTGCCACTGGGAAAATCATTGTTCTCCGAAATAATCGTATTTATACAACGACCTATCTGAGGCACCGATACAATGGAATTTCCGTTCGACCTGATAATACTAAGGCAATATTAACAAGTGGAAAGCTGCTCGCTTGCAGGCAGAAAAGAGTTCGAGCAGCAACTGCTTATTAATTACACAGTTCGACAGGCATCTGGAAAAAGGTCAAATTTTGTTGAACTGTGTTATCGAACGAATATAGGGAATTAATTACTGCTTACACGATTCGTTTCGCAACAAAGGAGGAAACGGAGGGTCGTTTGCGCTGAAGCAAATATGTAATTAGCGTGAAATTATAAGTGCTAGATGAAGGAGGGTCCGTTTCCAGCTCAGCTGACCATTGCGCTTGTGTTTGCTTCTTTCTAATCGATTACCTGCGTCGATTGGCCAGGTCGACCGCTGTTGCCCAACTTCGAGATGAAACCAAGACGATTTGTGTCGGTGTTTATAACCGAGGCTACGGCTTGTGACGATAATTCGATTGGGGCAGCAAGAGTCGTTGAATCGTTCGAGCAATAATTACGTCAAACATTTGCCATTCCGGCCCTTCCCATCTGCACGCAGGGACCGAGCCAGGATACGTGTATGCCTGGTATGTTGTATAATGACAGCGGTATATGTGCATGGAATGAGCGTCTTCCGCTGAGCTATTTCTCGTTAAATATCTTGAAACATTCCGCGGTTCCCTCTCGTTGTAACGCAGTATTACTGAAATTATCGGACGGCAGCGGACGAAATAATCGAGTTAGACGTTTATTAGATTAACTATGCTGGTTATCTGTGGTAACGATGAAACGCCCACTCGAGTCCTACGTGATACATGTTCAAGACTTGGGTGAACGGAAAAGGATCATATGTGTAATGTGTATACGCCCACATGGCACAAAAACGTCCAGAAAAGGTCCTAAAACGTCCATTTTCACAAACCAGAACGTTTTCAGGACGTTTTCTGGACGTTTTCAGGACGTTTTCTGGACGTTTTTAAAACGTTTTCTGGACGTTTTAAAACGTTTTCAGGACCTTTTCTGGACGTTTTTAAAACGTTTTCAGGACGTTTTCTGGACGTTTTCAGGACCTTTTCTGGACGTTCTTAAAACGTTTTTAGGACGTTTTTGAGATGTTTGACAGTACTGGTTCGATTTAATAAAAATTTAAGGAAGTAAATGGTTTTCAAAATAAGATTAAACTCGATAACAATTTATTTCATTTATTGAATTCAGAAATAATGCAGAATGTATGCACTTACAATAGATACAAGAATATGTTAGTACGAGGTCCAATATACAGAATATACAAACTATGCAGGATATACACTTAAAATAGATATGGATGTGCACTTAAACAGACAGCTCTGTATTTTTTCTATTCTCTGCCATTTCCCTGTGTTCTGCTGCACCTTAAAGAAGAATTTCGAGGAAACATTACATTGAATTTTACAGTAATCAATATTAGGAACAGTAAATAAGGGTGATAGTTACATATTAAAACTGTTGCTATGTTTAATTTATGGAAATCTTCTTTCCCTTTTCTGCCAAGGCCAACTAAATAGCAATGCAACATCCATTGGTCATCAACGACGTTAGCGCCCGTTTCACAAAAATATAATGATTGGAACCATCAAAATTTGCCAATTCGGTAACCTAAAATTTAAAAATTATTCGAACCCTAACCTGGAACTACATACCTTTGGCCGCAAATACTGAAACAAATATACAAAAACTGTACAAACACGTTATGAAAGCTGTATAAAAACTGTATAAAACCGGTTTACAAACATTCGGTCAGAAACATTTAACCAAAGGCCTCTGTGTTTTTGGTTTTCCATTGTTTCTTTGAGCAAATGTTCATATAAACATTTATATGCCCCAGTATGTAATTATGTTGTATAATATGTATGTATGTAGATCTAAGTAGGCTTTACCTGTGCGATCTATCCATATTTCGTGGATGGTTTGGGTTAGACAGCGGTTACAATCCCTGGTTTCCTTGAACTCATGTATCCTAATCTATCCACATTTCTCACATGGCGCACAGCCTCTTTTCAACGCCTGTTTCGGACGTAACCAAAGCGTATTCTGGACGTCTTGAAAACGTCTGCAAAATATGTTTTTAAAACGTCTTCTGGACGTCTTCGGGACGTTTCCTGGACGTTTTTAAAACGTCCAGGAAACGATTTAAAAACGTCCAGAAAAGGTCCAGAAAACGTTTTAAAAACGTCCATTTTCACAAATCAAGCCATGGACGTTCAGACCTAAAATGGACGTAAAATGGACGTTTTTAAAACGTCCTGTGCTATCTGGGCGGTTAACCAACCGCGTTAAGGGGGTATACCCGTTTGAACGCTCGGAAAATGTGTACATATTGTGGATTTTTTTTACAAGTCACCGGTTTGATGCAGATTTCCCCAGGGCTTGAAAACTGTTATAATATCGATTTCGGTTCTCCAAACGGTTATGAAGAACCTTTATTCTGAATAACTATTATGAAGAACCGAAATTTCCAACTATTATCTGTTTCGATATGGTATCGGCGCACTGGTTCGCTCACTTAACAATGATTTTTTTTATAAAATTAAATCAAAACTATTTTGCAATTATAAATGTTAATATCAGTTTCCAACGTTTCGGTTATTAATTTTGACCATTATCAAGGAAAGTTTTGATACAGCGAAAAATATTGCGTAGGTATGCTATTTGAAACTAATCGCACCCGTTTGGACGGAACGTGCGACACGCGAGTCGGTTAGCTGGTGACTGAGGTAAACAGCAGACAAAGCAAGAGCATCTAGAAGGTGGAAATGAAATGCGGCCCCAAAAGACCGTTAAAATTTACGAAATATATCAACACAAACTCAAAACAGTACTGCCATGAAAACTAACATTCTTGTTTATGTCGTAAATTTTATAAACAATAGTGGGTGTTAAAAGCCACAATTACATAACATTAAAGATATGTAAAAAAAAAGTCAATCATAGTACCTTAACACAAGGAATTCTTTAGAGAAAAACATCATAGACATTACTTCTTCAGTAATGTTGCGTAATATTCGTGTATTTTAGGTGTTTCATACCTAAGATTTACACTAGGCTGTTTAATCATATGTAGTGTCTCTAATAGGATTCTCAGATTCCAATTCGCTTCCTTGTCCACAACTTTAACATTGTTAAAGTCAAATCTATGATCAAATTCCGCCGATACCATATCTTATTGAATTTACGGTCGAAATTAAAAATTTTTCTATAAAAAAAATTTTCTATTTAATTATCTGTTTCGGTTACGGTTCCTATTTCCCTCCTCATATCGGTTCCATAACCGTTATTGTTTCGGTTCTACATCGGTTCCGAAACGGTGCTAATTTACATCTCAAATACGAAGGAACCTGCTGACCGACGAGTTTAGACCGCTTCTGCGCAGGTTGACGCTCATTGGTGCCGGGAGAAGCCACTATTGGCTGTACCCCCACCAACGCTTCTTCGGAGCCAATCAGCTCGGTCTGCATGCGCGAAACGGGTTCCTTCACATTTGAGAACGAGATTAGAATCAATTCTTGTATCGACTTTTCGCTAATTGATATCATTAATTATTGTAGCTACAAATTACCCCAATATGTGCATACTTTTCACAAAATCTTTATAGAAACAGGAGAAACTTTGAACTTACTATTCTGAATTATTATTGTGTGAATGTAAAAAATATGTAGCTGATTTATTTATTTCAACGCTTTATTAGAAATCAATGATACGTATAAATAAATGTTTCTCCTTCTTCTATAAGGATTTTGTATAAAATATGCAGATATACAGTAATCTGCAGCTACAATAATTAATGATATCAATTAGGGAAAAGTTGATAGAAGAATTGATTCTGGAACCGTACCGGAACCGATGTAGAACCGAAACAATAACGGTTATGGAACCGATATGAGGAGAGAAATAGAGAACCGTAATCGAAACAAGTAATAGTTGGAAATTTCCGTTCTTAATAACAGTTATTTGGAATAAAGGTTCTCCATAACCGTTTTAATCAGAACCTTTATATAACAGTTTTAAACAGTTATTTTCGGAACCGTTTCAAGCCCTCGATTCCCGTCTTTTTTACTATCCTTACAGAGTATTATGAACTACTTAAAAAAAAGTTTCAGTTAAAAAACTATTGTTTTGCGGAAGTTATGGATACATATGCGAAAGTCTCTCGATTTTAGACGGCCAAACGGTGGGCCTGAAAACAACTGTATGTCGTGTCTGAAATCAAAAACAATAAAATCTTCTTATAAAGTATGTCAATAGCTATCGTCCAACGGGGCCGATTTTGAAAATTTTGAAAAATAAAGAAATGGTGAGAGATCAAAGGTAAAGTTACATTTTTCTAAGAGAAAAGGCCACCTTTTTTCTTTATAAATAATAAACGGGGAATCGGAATAAAAAAAGCCCTCGTTGGACGATGTGGAATCTTATTACGATTCTGCATGCAAAGTTGGAAGTGAATTGGTTGAACGTAGCGCGAGTTTTTGGGCCCACCGCAATGAAAAATATAGTTCCGCTGCGACCGGTCGCGCCGCCGCGCTGCCCTGCGCTACCTGGGTTGTTTCACTCAAATGCCTATAACTTCGTCAATTTTCCGAATTTTTACGTCGGACTTATCTTATAATATTTCTAAAACATCAATCTATGAAAATGTGTAAAAAGAAAAAATCCGATCTTTCACACTTTCAAACGGCTATACCCCCTTAATTCTTCACCGTGCAAGAATGCCCAAAGTTTTATTTTGCGAGCCAAGAATATCGCCAGAAAATACAATCGTCATTAACATTGCGCCAAGACGTAAGTTGCGTGGTGAGAATGCCTTTATATCAGTGGATAATTAAAAGTGATCAATATTAAAAGCGGCAGGGTCTAACGATGAGTATGGCCCCATTCAAGAAATCATACTTTCACAGTTAATTGAGGAGTCGAAATGGTAAACGCTGTAAGTGCCAGGCGAGAAAATTTTCAGTATTTTTTCTCTCAACTATTTCGATGTTGGTATTTGTGATCTCAGTTCTGTCTAACGACGTCCTAGAAATTGAAATAAATAAATTAATCTAAGTAAAATAATTTTGTATTTCTTCGGCACTGGCATCGTTTATCATTTCAACTCCTCAATTGTGACGGGACCTTTATGCTGTTTCATCTATAACTTCCACTTCTCGCGAACCAGTCGGAGAGTCTCTCCCAGCAGGATATAACGCGTCGATATCACTCAGTTTCCGGCGAAGGAAATAGGAGAAATTTTCCTTTTAAAAGTGCAAACATCGTTTCCTCGGGTTAATAGCCGGAGTCCGTTGCCCCAGTCGGCGGCGGTGACTTAATTAAAGTAATTACAGAGAGGATGGACCCGCGGCAATGGTATCTCGAGGAGCAATTGCGAAGAAGGGAGTCAGAAGTTTCGGAATTGCGTGGAAATCTGGACGAACTGAGGACAAAGTTTTTCCAGCTGGAGCGAGCCTTCCAAATCAACTTGCAGCTGCAGACCAGAAGAGAAGTTGAGTTTAATCGCATGAAACAGGGAAGTCGAGGTAAATCGCGCCCCGGATGCGTTTTGTAGTTCGTTTCCAGGCAGGGGAACCCCTCGGGAAGTGTAGGGCGTTAGAAAGAACGATGGGAACAGTTTTGGGTGGGCAACTTTAGCGAAATAGCCTGCGCTGTATTAATAATGAAGACCTATAGGTAATCGATATTAACTGGTTAACAATTTAAACATAACCGCAGTCAGGTGCGACCTAGTCAGAGCGGAAAAGACAATGGCAATGGTATCTGTCTTCAACGGTGCGTTTACAATGATATCGGAATTGCGGAACATGACCACGACGATCATGTCGTAAGATTCGATTACATTGGGACGTTAGCTCTGAGGACACTAGGATCATAGAACACGATATCGATAATACGGGAAATCGAGGAATTGGACTGCAAGAACTTGTGATAGGGGATTCGATCGTAACATGTACGTGCTGAGTTACGAGATCTATTTCTAATACGACCAAGGCGAATCGTATTTCACTTTGATCTCCTCCAAATTGAGGCTCGTCAATTGAAACCTCGCGTTACACTTGCATTCGCAGTATGACTCATTTTTCCCATTTCCTTGGAAGCATAACGTACACAAATATAAATGTACTACGGGAATAACGACTGCGACGAACTGTTGCTCGAGTTTACAGAGAAATACGATTTCCCGGCATCTTCAGCAGGAGCAAATATCATTCACCCGATCTCCTTACTCGTTCCCCTCGTTAGGATAAGGTAAATAATAGTCCACTCGAGGGAGTCCCCATCAAATCACATTTCTCCAACCCAAGCAGCCTTGAATTCCGTTCTACTTGTTAACGCAAACTAGGTAGTCGCTTGCGCAAAACGTCTTCGGATTATCTCGAACGAATTACTCGGAGTATCGATAAGAGTCCTGTTTATTCGATGCACGAAGAAACCCAGCTTTCTCCACCGAGAATGCACGAAACACGTTAATTCCCCCGTACGTCGTATAAATTCTTAACCGAGGATATCTCCTTTTCGATCGGCCAGCACCCAGTTACCGTTAACTCCGAACGAAAATTTCGAAGTTGCCCGCAGGCGTTGCAGTTGCAATCTCGAAGCGGACCCGAGTTTTCGAGTAATCTCCGCGGGCGGAACACTGGGTAGCATTTTTCTTGGTTGCGATTTGAGGCAGGCAGAGCAACAACGGACCAACCCATATTAAAAAAAAATTTCCTATTTATCGTAATTATATGAAGCGTCTCGTTCGAAGATGATTACATGTAGTACTGTCAAGTACGCGGAAAAATACACAACGTTTAGAGTTTAAATAAAACAATATTTTTGGCACGCGAGACTCACGTGTCACGTGCGCGTCCTAGCAACCTCATATTTTTAGATTTTTTTTAATGTTATCACAGAAAATGAAGAAGATGATTACGGGATTAATTATTTAAGGGTACATTTTTGTTTGGGAGGGTGGTAATCATCTTCGAACGAGACGCTTCATATAATTATTCACATTGTTTTTTCTCTAACTAGAGAGACATGGACTTGCAAAAACAATATCTGGAACTAGGGTTTATACAAAAACCGACTTTTCAAAAAACCGGTTTTCGAATTCCATTATTACCAAAAACCGGTTAAACCGGTTTTCGAATTTTCAAAAAAAATATAATTAAAATAGAAAATAAATATCAGTACTTATTTTAAAAATGTTCAGTTGTCTTAATATTTATGGAATTACAAAAATATAGCAAAATATACTGCATCTATACAAAACTAAATAAATAAAAGAAATTAAAATTACTATAATCTGTATCATTTTTGAGTTCACTTAATATTTCTGGATTTATAAAAATCAGCACAATAAAATACACAGCATACAAAACGAAATGAGGAAAAAACTGAAATAACTCAAATCCGTACGGAATATAAATTATAAATCTTTATTTCATTTAGTATTTTTCTTCTGAAAATATTAACTCGTGAAGATTAGTTTTACAAGTCAAATTTTTAACGTTTTTAATCAAATAATTAATTCATTTTTCCATATTAAGTCTAGTATATAAAACCGGTTTTCGAATTTTACAAATTTATGGAAAAAAACGGTTTTTAAACCCGGTATTTAAAAACCGACAAACCCTATCTGGAACGCGAAACTTTCATTCATTTATATCAACGGATACAGTGTCTCATTTAAAAGCTAAAGTCTATTCATACTGTGACAAATCAAAAGTTGTAGCAATTATCAAATAAGTAATTACATAACCGGTCATTTATTTCAAAAGACGTTCAATGATACGACAAAATATTTATCCTTTAACATAATCCCATCATATCCCATCCTCTCTCGATGGAAGAATACTCACCACCTTCTCGTGGTTTCCATTGAACAATGGCAACTTAAATGTTTCAAACAATAAGTGCCATCGACAGAGAGTGAGTTTCCAGTAACAATTAACGATATTAAACCTTGCAGCAGTCCTCATTAATACCCTATTTAAAAGTGGCAGGTATAGCCGCTTGGCCGTTGCGAGTACCGCGCGGCCCGAGCGACCAGTCGAGCCGGTGCTGGGCGCCGCAGCGTCACATTCAATTAATTTTCATTTGGCCAATTTTAAAGTGTCCACGTTTTTTAAAACGTGTCCGTAAAGAGGACAAACAGGGCTGAATTCTCCTATTTTTTCAAATTTTTAAAAAGGGGCCTTCAATTATAAAATTGCATTTGTTAAGAACAATTGCTAAATAAATGGTCAAATATTCGTTTTTATTAAGTGAAATAATTTTTATTAGGTATTCTTATATCTCCACTGTAAGCACCCAAAAGGTCATTTTTATCAGTTTGTTAGTTCCACAGTTACAATTTTTTGAACAAAAGTAAACACTATATTTCAAAGACCTGTAAGATCCACAATTTTTGACATTTTCAAAAATCCTTCGAGATATGTTTATATATCCCTAAAGACTACAACATATCCAAGTTGCACCAAAATCCGAAATGTTACTCCGAGTTCGCGTGGAATGACCCACAGAAGTTTAACATCTGTGATAACGCTCCTCCAATTATTTATTTCTTATATAAACTATGTTTATGTCAAAAACACTTTATTAATTCTTAATCCGAAATACATCACTGGGGACAGTTACTCAATACAGCGCGAGCAAAACAATCATTTGATTTTTGAATTGGTCTATTATAAAACCGAGCAAATGTATTAAATTTGCCGGACCAACCCGCCGTTCGTCTTATAGTGGTTACCTCTACTCCCTTTCTGTACGCCGAGGAGACTGACGCATGTTTCGTGCTGTATGCACTAAACTTGTCGACATCAACACCTGCTTTGTGTAATAGTGATTTTATCCAGTGACCAATCGTCTGCGCTCCTATTTGACCGTGCGGTCGAATTGTCGAAACAAAAAGATTTTTTGTACCTGACCGGAGCTTTTCAGTCATTTTCAGGTATCGTAGAATAGCTGAAGCTACGCAAACTTTTTGTCTCTCTCTGAAGAACGGTATATTTAATACTGGTTGCATTTTTCCCGGCTTCGAGGTTTTTAACAAGTCTGGGATTTTCATCTGCACGCCTGTAGATGATTTTATAATATTATTAATATCAATTACAGCTAACGTTTGCCGCCTATGTGCTGTAACAAGGACCAGCAGCGTAGCTGGTATCTCAGAAATATCTTTCAGTTTTAAGTTTTCGAGGCGATCGATTTTTTCAATATAAGATAAAACTTCTTCGGTATCCCACGTAGTATCGTCCTTAGGTTTAGGACCCACGCAGCACACAACGTCCCGGGGACGTCAGTTTTACGTCCCGTCTAGGTCTGTAGGTCTGAATGTCCCGGTTTGTAACAAAACGTCCGTGGGACGTCTATAGACGGTTTTGGGATGTCTATAGACTGTTTTGGGACGCTTATGGGACGTCCCAAACGCGTCCCCAGGACGGCCTTGGGATGCATTTGGGACGTGTTTTTGGGACGGCTTGGGACGCTTTCAGGACGCGTGTGTATTGTAGGGATCCGTAGTGGGTACCGACGTTCCACCAGAGGGCCACGCAGCACGACGTGGTACTTCTCGCTAGTGTTCGCCTGGTCCCTCGTCCGTATATATACAAGTTCCGTCCCACTCCTAATACCTAGCGTGTCTAAGGCAGGGTCCCGCCAGATAAGCCTTACTGATGAGTCCACTGGCGGGCCCGGGACAAAACCGCTCTCTTTCCTTTCTTTCCTTCTATGCAAAGGTGGTGATCCCTTTATCCGGGTTAGTCCACACACAACACCACTGTTGACATGCGCTTAAAGGACGTACCCGGTACCACTTTTTTTGTAATATTCGTGGGAAATTCGGGACGTCCCGAACCACTGGGACGGCCGTCCCTGGGACGCTGTTAGGACGGCTGTATGCTGTGTGCGGGACGTCCCGGGGACCACTTTTTTTGTAACATTCGTCGTTCAGGGGACGTATAGAAGCCGTTCGCAGGAAATTCGGGACGTCCCTGGGACGTCCGGTACGGCTGGGACGGACGTCCCTGGGACGTTTTTAGGACGGCTGTATGCTGTGTGCGGGACGTCCCGGGGACCACTTTTTTTGTAACATTCGTCGTTCAGGGGACGTATCGAAGCCGTTCGCAGGAAATTCGGGACGTCCCTGGGACGTCCGGTACGGCTGGGACGGACGTCCCTGGGACGCTTTTAGGACGGCTGTGTGCTGTGTGGGGAGTCCTTCTTTTAAAACATCCACGCAAATATCTATATATAAGCGCATCTTTGGAGAGGTCATTCTTTGATATCAGTGAGATCGCGGATCTCATTGAATGTAATGACCCGTAACTGGCGCCTTCTCCAAATTTTAAGGTTAAGAATGCTATCACATCAGTGGTACAGGGGCTAAAACCATTAACACCCCTTTCATCTGCAAACTTTTAACCATCTTTTCAAGCATCCCTCATTCTGTTTTATGGTTGCTTGAGTCACTGAGTCTACCATTATGTCTACTGCTTCCTCTGTAGCCCCTTTGTTCAGGAAAGCTTGCCTGATAGTATCCCTGCCACTAGTGATAGATTTTGCGCCAAAGGATGTATCGTTTGCCTGGAAGGGGAAAGCAATAAGTCCGTTGATGGTTTCAGTATCAGTGGAGGTTTTGTAAATAGCGATGCTAACAACGGGTACCATGGTTGAGAAGGCCATAATGGCGTAACCATGATACCTGATGGTTTATCATTGATAATTTTACGCAAAGTTGCCAATATGAGAGCGAAAGGAGGAATGCATAAAATCTTTCCTTTTCCCACGAAATTGTAAAAGCATCAACTATCCCGGCTTCTGGATCTTGATATCGTGCACAAAATCTTTCATATTTGTTATTAATTCTGGACGTGAATAAATCGATAGTGACGGGACCGAACGCATTTATTATTTTTTCAAATGCTCTCTGAGATAACTCCCATTCTGTGTCTAGATTTTTTATTCTAGACGCAGCATCAGCCTGTATGTTTCCCCTAGAAGGAATGTAAGAAGCAACTAACCATATTTTCCGGCTCTCACACCATTGCCAAATCTGTCTTGCTAATTCGCTCAGATGTTTGAATTTAATACCTCTCGCTTTATTAATGTAGGCAATTGCGGTCATATTGTCTATACGAAGTAAAACCTCGCAGCTATATGCGATTTCGGCAAAACATTTTAATGCAAAAAAGGAGGCCAATAACTCAAGATAATGGGGAAGATGACGTAAAGCTCGGCGGAGATGGCGCCACTAGCGCATGTACTGTGGTTGTGCCTGAGTGCGTATGTGTGAGTTGTTTGCGCGCGATTTTTTCATTTGGGTATTGTGTAAATGAGAATGTTTGCTGGTGGCGTCACGGGTGGGAAAAAGTTGCAGTCATCTTCCTCGTTGATGTGACAATTTTGGTCTTCCTGGTTCCAAAACCCATGGGTAACAACTCCATCTGCTTCAGCACCCCATCCTGTTCTAGATGCGTCTGAGCTTATAACTAGCCTATAATTTTGTGTTTTTATTGGATTAACACCTATCATTACATTTTTCCTCCACCAGCGAAAATCTTCCGTAACACCTTCACTAATCTTTATATAACTTCCAAAGTCACGCTAGCCATTTTGCTCTCTCCGGTCTTTTGGAATAAATTTTACTATATTCAACTCCAGGGCAAGCTGCTATTAATACCCCAAGTATATTTGCGCAAAATCTCGAATTTTGTACACTTTATCTTTTTTAAGATCGTCTAATAATTTACATATTTGATTTTTCTTTGAAGTAGTCAAGTCTATAGAGTATTTCTCTGAATCTAGAATAAAACCTAGATATTTACATCTCCTACTGGGCATCATAACACTCTTTTTATAATTTAATATAAAACCAAGTTTTATCAGTAGTTTTATAGTATTCTCTAAATTTATTTTACAAGAATCATAGTTATCGCCAACGCATAAAATATCATCTAGATATATGATTGATAAATATCCCTCAGAGCGAAGTATATTTACCACAGGTTTCATAATTTTTGTAAAAATGTACGGACTCGTACATAATCCGAAAGGAAGACACCTAAACTGATATAGCTTCCCTTCAAATTTAAATCTTAACCGGTTAAGTGGCACGGTCCTTTTGATTATTCGGGCCCAAACTGGTAACATCGAAAAATTAAGTGAATCACACAAAATTTGGTATACAGGGGTTTTTTGAGTCGCTGAACCGATTCCGGGGGTAATTTTTTTCATCTGACACCCCCAACCCCTAAAAAATAGAATTTAGGGGTGAGTTTGTCAATTCTTTACTAAACCTTTTTTTTATTTAAAAATTTTTTATTCGTGAAGTTTTCTTGTCTATAATTCAATTGCAGCAGCTACTTTTTTCAATGCCACAGTACGAATAATTTATACAAATCCCAACAATTCGCCAGTCATTTTGGTTCGGCCATATTGAGTCTGCCATATTGAAATTTAAAATTCGAATGCCAAATTCAGATGCAGCGACCCCAAAAACCCCTATACACAATTTTTCTAAATCCCGATAATATTTTAATATTTGTCATTCAATTTGGTTCGGCCATTTTGAGTCAGCCACATTGAATTTAACAATTCCGATGCCAAATTCAGATTCAGCGACCCCAAAAACCATTACATACCAAGTTTCATTCAAATCTTTTGAAAATCAAAAAAGTTCATGATACATTGACAGTTAACCGGTTAAATATTTTCTATTGTTTTCACACACAGGGAGCATAAAGTATGCGTCCTTTAAATCTAATGTGCACATTAGGGTGGTCCTTAGCTATAGAGGTGGAAATTTTTTTTTGAGTTTTTTTCGGTCGCACCCCCCTAAATTATGACACTTGGTGAGAAAATGATATGTGCAAAATTTCAAAGTGGTTGGACAACAGTAACCCGTGCCACATTTGAGTTGAAATTTAGAAATTTAAGTTATTTCTCGTCAGTATCGAACATAATTGTTTTCGGCTATTTTTGAAGTATCAATGAATATGTTTTAAAAAAAGCATAATTTATTAGATATATAATAATAATTTTTATGTATTATTTACAAAAATATATAAGAAATCTTCGAGTTTTATCTCATAAAACTAGTATACATATAACGCAGCGTATAAGCTACTGTACGCAGTCGGGTGGTTGTTCGAGTCAAATTATAGTTCTTTGTCGATGCACAAAAAGTTTATTATTTGTTTTTGTAATAATGATTATAGTATTAGTACTTTTGAATGAAATTTTATTACATGGTTGTAAACAAAATACTCTCTATTGAAATTTAAGTTATACATATACTATAGATTGAAGGTAATAGATTTGCGTATTATTAAATTGTATGTATTTTTCATTATATATTCTGTGTTAAGGTACATTTTTTCACATTAGGGTACTGTCTCCTATAGTCTTCAATTATTTGTAAAATATATTGTTTTTCGTCCTCGTTTTTGGTCAGAAGATTATTGTGTTCTGTTGTAATAACTTGTCGATACTATGATGTGTTTCTCTTATAGGTATACGTGCTTTATCCCAGAAAACTTCCACTTCCTTTATCGCGATAGCAGCACTTGGACGGAGGTCGAGTTTCACTTTCCGTACATTATAAAATAGGACACGCAAAACTTGTCCATTACTTGGTACTTTGGAGCCAATAATTTGGCATTCATCATGCCCCAACAAATATATTCTGTCAGCATTTCTGGTTTCCATCTTCCTAATTTCACTGTATTCTCGAATTAAACTCCACGATACGAACACTTCGAACTCACAAAACAGACTGAAAAATCACTGCTGTGACTAATAGTAGATACATTTGGTCGTCAGAGACTTTACCAGGTAATATCATAAAACGCTACCCTCGAACGGTATAACGCGGTAATATTCACGACAGCTTCTTGAGCTTTCTGCCGGGAAATACCAGACAATCCGCAATCCCTTAACCAGGTAAAGCGCGGTAATATTCGCGATTTCAAAAATTGACATAGAATCACTAAAACTTCAACTTTAATTACCGACGTTCAATCAATTTGAAATTGTTCAGGGATCATTTTTCCGCCTAGTGTTACAATGTTGGGGAGAGGGGGTGCAACGAAAAAAAATCGGAAGTCGTAAAATAAGACTTCACGTAACCGCGCATAATGGCTCAGGCGCTGTGTTGTACGCTAATTTTAATGGTGAAATTTAGAGATTTTGAAAATACTGTTTGAAGTCACACAGAAATGATAGTATTATATACCTAAGAAATTGTACTTTTATTAAAAAACATTCACTGATACTTCAAAAATAGCCGAAAGCAATTATGTTCGAAATTTATGAGAAATCACTAAAATTTCAAAACTTCAACTCAAATGTGGCACGGGTTCTCGTTGTCCAATCACTTTAAAATTTTGCACATATCATTTTCTCACCAAGTGTCATAATTTAGGGGGGTGCGACCAGAAAAAAATGAAAGTCGAAAAATAAGGACCACCCTAGTGCACATATACGCACCCCTAGATAGTAAGTTTTTGCCGATCTTAAATCTTCCAATTTAAAATGTATAGGTTCTATAAATTTATTTAGCTTTTTAAGGTTAATTATAAACCTATTAGAGCCATCTGGCTTTGGAAGCAGGAAATATGTTGATATGAATTGACCTTACACTCTCTACATTCTCCAATAGCCTGCTTTAAAATTAACTCGTTTATTTCTTTTTTAATTCCTTCCTTTTCATTAGAAGTCCATATGGGCTCTTTCTGTCCAACATTTTGAACAGGATCTTTGTCAAACGGAATGCTATATCCATTAAACATTGAAGAATGAATTTATCATCGGTTATAGTTCTCCATTCTTTTATGAAAAACCGAAGTCTACCAGCTAAAGCACTTACCGTAGTTATTTCTTGTTCGACATCTGCCTCTTCTCGCTGTTGTTGGTTCTCTGGAAAGGCCGTGTGGTCGTCGGTTTGGGCCTGTATCTCACATTTGTGAATTGCTTTCTCGGAAAATGCCCGCCTACCTGCATGTACCTTGCAGGTAGGCTCCGCCAGTTTCCCTGTGTCGCGGTTTTCTGCTGTATCTTTTTTCCACCTAGTTTTTCGGGAACCTTGAGTGTAGCGGAAGCTTTTTCAATTGCTTTTGCTTCCTTAACCGGCTCTGTTATTTTTTTACCATAGAGCCACTCATCTGCCACGCTAGCGTCTAGCGTTGGTCTAATATCTTTATCCAAGGTAGGCGTGATAAAAGATTTTCTCGTGAGAGACTGTTGACGATAAACATCACATAAGATTTTTCCTGTGTCCCAGAGATGCTTCATTAATTGCGCATAATCAATTGCGTCATCCGGATTAGACGTACCCATTGATATTGCTGCGCCTAGCGATACAATAGCTGATCCAACGCAACTTTGCGTATCAGTGAAGTGTTGATCTCGTTTTTTGGCAATTTCCGTCAGATGACGTTTTACTTCTAAATTAATTTTTGGCGCTTGCGCGGGGAATTCGATGTCTCTTGGATATTTTTTTAAAACCTCTTTCTTATCTTCTTCTGATAAGCCTTTCGACATCCATTCTTTCCACCACTTTATAATACCTGCATCTATTCTTAGTGCCGGTTCTGTAGAAGGGATTTTTTCCCCAAACATTTCCAAAAGCTCCACATCGAGATCGCCATTTTTTGTTTCACCTAGGTTAGTTTTCGTATTATCGGTTCAGCAAGTCCGATCATTGTATCCTCGGAAGACTGTTTTTGTCTTTGCGAGATTATTTCACAATCACTAGGACTATTTTCGCCTACAATTTCCTTATTGGACAATAGATTTTCATCTGAAAGAGATTTTGTATTATATTAATACGCTTAGGTATACGTGTAAATTTTGTTCGTATGGAACTTTACACAATTATCGTCTCTTTGTTCGTATGGAACCGGGTATCGTTCTTGTTGAACTAACCCTAAAGCACGATGCTTCGTGTGGAAGATCGTGCTGTATTTAAGAAATCATAATAAAGGAAATTACCTTCAACAGGATTTTCTGAATCTTGTCTAATATTTTTTGAAGAATTTTGACTTTTCATAAATTCCATCCAACCCTTTGTTAGGTTGTCTAGCTGCACTTGCATATTTTTTAACTTTTTTGACGTTTTGCTAGATTCTCTTTCACGCTCTCTTGAACGCGAACGAGAATGATCTCGTTTCTTCGACTTTCCCATCTTGCTTAAATTCTTTTAATAATCAATAAATTACCGTGATATTCTAAACGTGTATATTCGTTCGCACAACAAAACAATATGAGGTTGCTAGGGCGCGCACGTGACACGTGAGTCTCGCGTGCCAAAAATATTGTTTTATTTAAACTCTAAACGTTGTGTATTTTTCCGCGTACTTGACAGTACTACATGTAATCATCGAGAACGAGCCGCACAGTATAATAATATATTTAGACTGTATATTAGGGTGGGCCGAAAAAATCAAATTTTCGAAACTCGAAACAGCCTAGTGCGGAAAAGTTGCGTCTGGGAAAGACAAATGGAGGCAACAAATTTTTTTTGAAATCGGTCAATATTTGACCGGCCCCAAACGGGGTCGAAGTTTCTAATTTTTGACCAAGTTTGACGACTTCTGTATATTTTCATATAATTTGCATATTTCACTGTTGAGCATTAGAAAATATTATTTAAGCACACAAACACGAGAAGTAGTGTTTTATATATTGTCGCGAAGCGAAATATCTATGTGTTTCTATTTTTAGACGTATTTCATTCATTCAACAGCCATTTTGATCTGTATCATTTTGATTTTTGAGCGCTGAAAACGAATCCGCAAACCGTTTGTCGCTATCACCCACTGTTTTCGAGAAATTCGATTTTCAAAACAAATTGCAAATTTTCAACTTTCCACATGTTATGAGTTCAAACAGTACCTAATAGTTATTCGGTTGCTTGTTCCGCCAAATTATTCTATGAACCCTCGCGACTACAACGATATAAGTTATTTATTTATTTATTTCACTTGTACGGGCAAAGCCCATTTAGTAACAAAAAATAATACAATGAACCTCGTAGAGTGACACGTTACTACTAAACACAACAGAGTTTACAGACATGACGAACGAACTATAGGCTAAAAAACTATTGCTCTATACACGCTTTTCTTAAAAGTAGAAGGAGAACCATTGAAAAAATCAACATCCCCGCAGTACAAATTAGCCAAGTTACATATCCTGTTCATGGGGTCAGTATTACCAAATCTGGAGGTATAGTCTAAAGGTCTAAATAGCAGAGTTCTCCTGATGGCCCGTTCCGGAGCATTAAAATTGATTTGCCTAATAAGAGAGGGACTGCATACGAATCCATTAATGATCCTAAACAAGAAGGTTAAATCATTAACAATCCTCCTACACTCCAGCGTTTGGATACCCAGCTTTCGCATAATAGGACCGTAGTCGTGTTCAAAACGCTGCAGGGGCTGGCCCATCTTGAACGCCAGGAAGCGGAAGAAGTTATGTTGAACCCTCTCCAACTCCTGTCTACACTTGGCTGCGCTCGGGGACCAAATAACAGACCCGTATTCCAGATGCGGCAACACTAACGCACTATACAAGTAGTATAAGGTTTTATAATTTGTAAAATTCGAGCAAGATCTACGAATAAAGCCCAAGATCTTATTTGCCTTAGCCGAAACATGGTGAATATGCTCCACGAAAGTTAAGCTGGAATCTACAATTACTCCTAGGTCACGGGTTGAACTCAGAGTAACAAGCTCGGTGCCAGAAAATGAATAGTTATTGACAGAGGGGTTCCTACTACGGGAAAACCTCAGTACATGACATTTCCCGATATTCAAGTCCATACGATTACTCACGCACCAGTAGTCCAATCTATCCAGATCAGACTGGAGGTCAGTCGCATCCAGGGTGGCGAGGAAATTGGATACCCGGCGGTAGCTAACATAGCTACCCACGTCCACGCATGCGCGCAATGACGACACGAGCGTTGAGCCAATCAACGCCAAGATGAAAATCGCTGGAAAATTCGCGACGCCAGCGCCAAGTCATGCCAACTAGCCAACCAGCATCGCGGGGAATCGGTTGTCGACGCTGGTTGGTTGCGGCCTCACTTGGCTTGGCTAGTTGACTTGACTTGGCGCTGGCGTCGGCTAATTTTCATCTTGGAGTTGATTGGCTCAACGCTCGTGACGTCATTGCGCGCATGCGTGGACGTGGGTAGCTAAAATAGCTACCGCCGGTGTCGAATTTCCTCGCCACCCTGGTCGCATCCGACGTGTTGGTGATAGTTTTGAAAATCTTAAGGTCATCGGCAAACAGAAGAAACTCACTGTTGCGGAAAGAATCCTTTATGTCGTTAACAAATAGCAAAAAGAGCAATGGGCCAAGATGAGATCCCTGCGGTACGCCAGATGTGGCATAGATTCCATTCGATACACTATCCCCGACCCTGACTGATTGGGTACTCCCAGTAACGTATGAATGTAACCAGCATAACAAAGTACCACTAAAGCCTATTCCCGCGAGTTTGTCTATCAAAAGACCATGGTTCACCCTGTCGAAGGCCTTCCTGAAATCTGTATAGACAGCATCAACCTGTAAATTTTTATCCAATGCTCTCGATATATAACTGCAAAACAAACGGTTAAATTGCTGCACGTGGAGCGACCCGTAGAAAAGCCATGCTGTTCCGTAATAATATAGTTAGATGCCCGAGCATAAATCTTTTTGGTAACAATACCCTCGAAGATCTTGCTCATGACATTGAGCAAGGATATTGGCCTGTAGTTGGTGATATCAGATTTGTCGCCAGATTTGAAAACAGGAGAGATGATACCGTCCTTAAACGCTGATGGGAAACGCCCCAATAATAAGGAAATATTAAATATGATCCATAAAGGCCTCGACAAGATGAATTTACACTCCTTGATAAACACAGCAGGGATCCCATCCACACCTGGGCTCTTGTTTGTGTTTAAGCCATCGATTTCAGTGAGAACCTCCCCGATATCAATGCTCAAACCACACAAGTCCAGCGCTTCTCAAGAAGAGGAGTTTACGGCGTAATCCGTGTCCGGAGCAGAATACACAGACTCAAAATATTTTGCAAATGCATTAGCAATCTCAGTATTATCAGCCAATTGATCGCCTTTAAACTGCGTTGCATTTGGAAGACCACCCGCAGATCGGTTAGTGTTGACAAACTTCCAGAAGGCCTTAATATTCCGTGGAATGCATGATTCAGTACGTGCTATGTAATTGCCGTGGCAGATAGTAGAGATCGATTTGCAAACAGATCTCAAGTGGCTAAACGTTACGTAGTCATGATGTTGGTTGTACCTTAGGGTAGTCCTTAGCTATAGGGGTGGAAGTTTTTTTTAAGTTTTTTTCGGTGGCATCCCCCTAAATTATGACACTTGATGAGGAAATGATTGTACAAAATTTCAAAGTGATTGGACAACGGGAATCCGTGCCACATTTGAATTGAAATTTAGAAATTTAAGTTATTTCTCGTCACTTTCGAACATAATTGTTTTCGGCTATTTTTGAAGTATCAATGAATATGTTTTAAAAAAGCACAATTTATTGGATGTATAATTGTAATTTCTGCAGATGGTATTTTCCGGCGCATCTTTCTGTGTTGTTTAGTCCTTCTGCATTTCCTTTCCTGGCGAGCGCTGGATGTGGGTGTTGCAGAGTCGACGGGGTTGCTGCCACTCGTTGGCGCATGGATCGGTGATTCTGAGAACCGAGGCCTTTTGGAACCGCTTGGTCCACGTTTGGGCCAGTCCTCCAGGTTGTCGTCAGATTTTTCGCATGGTCGTTTGGAGCATGCCTCTACTGCAGGGGAAGTATGGGATAAAGCATCTATAGTGATGTGGAATTTCAGTTCAAAATTCGGGCATTGCAGGATGAGTTCCTTCTGCAATACTGACTTTAAGTGGTTAAAAGCGGTTTGTTGGGACGATCCCCAGTCAAATGCTGTGTCCTTCTTCAATAATTGGGTTAACGGGCGAGCAGTTCTAGAAGATTCTGGGATAAATTTTCTGTGATATCCGGTTAATCCTGGTGTGCGAGGTGCAGCGTCTGCGACCTTTTTGCTTTTCCCGGTATTCGGGTGCTGTTTGGAGATTGACTGAAGTATTTTTTCCGTCCGTGAAAGGGTTTCCGCAGAATTTTCCGGTATTTCCATTTCAGACGAAACCACAAGAGACCTTGGGGAGTTTTTGGGGAAGATTGATTTGGCGTAATGCGCAGGGGGCGAGGATGAGTGCACCTTCGTGGGTGCCTCGAAGTGGTGGATCGTAGGATCCTGGGCTAAGAAGGACTTGTTTGTCACTAGGTAAGGGATGGGTTTAATGCCTGTCGGCGTCGTAGTCTCTTTGGGTCGTACCTGTTTGGGTTCCGGGATTATCCAGTCGAATTCCTTTAATTCAACGGCGGGTATTGTGTGTGGTGTGTCAATCTCGTTTGATTTTATAATTTGCAGGTGGGCAATGCCATCCTGATTGCGGACAAGGGTATTACCGGCGTGTATTACTGACCCTAGATTGAGTCGCGGCGTATACTTTTCCTTTAAATCCGGCTTAACAGCATGTATGGAAAAGGAGGATTTTGAGCTCGCCCGTAGCACGGCTGGATTTAATTGCAGTGTAACGACTCTTTTGATACCGCTAGTGCCTTCGGGTGTATCGTAAGTGGGTACGTTTTTGTTTGGCCCACTCCATAGTTCGCATCCATCGGTACTCGGAGGAGTAATTCCCGACTCCGTTTCCCACGAGGTTCTAGGATTCTTGTCGATAGTGAAGATGCGTTTTCGGCATTCCGAGATCTGGTGTCCGTGCTTCTTACAATATTCGCAGATTTGTACCTCTGTAGGTCTTGAAGGAGGAGGTCGGTTTTTGTCCCAGTAGGGAACTTGGGATTTGGGTGCTTGGTACCCATATTCCGCAACGCGGTTTGGAGGGTGTCTCTCGGGAGTCTGAGAGGCTGAACCTTGATTGTTCCAACAGGACCGTGCGTCGTGACCTGTTTTGTCGCAAAGCTGGCAGGTTAGTTTGGGAGTCTTCTGTTCGGGGAATCGGAGACTGTCCCTGTCAATCTCTTTGTCCACAAGGACGGCCAGATTGAACGCTTCGTCGATCGTTTGGAATTTGTGTTGTTGTAATCTTGTCCTTACGTGAGGTGGAAGACCATCAACGAACGAATCTAAGGTTAGGCGATCTACGTCCTGAGTTCGTGCGAAGTCGCGGTAATATTCCATGTCTTCTTCTAAGATGGCGGATCGGAGGTCTTTAACGCGTGAAATGTAGTCCAGTATGTGCTCATTGGGTCCTTTAATAACATTTACTAGTTCTCCACGGTAGTGGTCAGACGTTTTCGCGGGGGAGAATGTACGTTTAAGTTGTTTAATTAAGTCATAAACGGAGTCGAGGACCCGATCCTCAACGGCCAAGCATGCATGATCCTGCAGCTTGTTGCGCAACAACCTCGCCAGCTGGGGTTCGGCTTGCGAGGGGACCAAAGCCCTGGCCCTATTGCAGGCCCTAGCGAATTGCAAAACGGGTATGTTGTGCCCGTTAAACATTGGAACTGTTTCTATGGCGTCTTTTAATTTGATCTGGGACGATGGACCTTGGTCCGAGACATTGTTATGTTTTAATACCTCAGGTGCCTGATTACGATATAGCGCCGGTTTCCTATCAAAACGGAAGGAACCTGGGGTAGCGAAATTATTCGCGATTGGCGGGGGTTTAAGAAGTTTTTCCACCATTCCTTGTACATTTTGTATCTGCTCGGAAAGACCTTCCAACGTGGGGCCGCCTGATCTGAGAGCCTCGCCCGATTGCATATTAGGTCCTTCGTTAGCAACGATTTTCGCGTGCAAATTCTCGATTTCGGTTCGTTTTTGGTTTAATAATTGTACTCGTTCCATTAATTCGGCGGTCGCGACGTCTATATCGTTAATGGAAGGGTTCGGGTCTTGGTTCGCTATGCGAGAATCGTCGGTGTCGCCGTACACAGACATGTTTATTTTAAGTTTCTCTACAGTAATGTTCCTGACTTATTGCGTCCACCTCAAATGGATCCAAATCGAAACAATTTAAGGCAAATATCATAGCCTTCCGTGGTCGTTGCTGCGCTGCCCGAAACACAGGTCAGTTCGCTCATATGTACCAATGAGTTCTGAAATCTGCGGCACGGGTTCGACAAATGCTGCCGTTGGAATCTATTACATATTCTAAATATCGGGTCTTTGTGGGCACCGTATGTTCAAGAATTTATTCTTTCAACAGTATACGCATCCCACCGCTGTCACCAAAATTATGTCACGTCCCGGGTGAAGGTCTTTGGGGACAATTACATATGGGGGAGTTCGGGATGGTTAGGCTCCAATTCGGGATTTGTTGCACTGTGGATTGGAGTGGAAGCCAGGCGAGAATGCGAGATTCTGCACACTGAGCGTAGAAAGGAAGCCAGGCGAGAATGCGAGATTCTGCACACTGAGCGTAGAAAGGAAGCCAGGCGAGAATGCGAGATTCTGCACACTGAGCGTAGAAAGGAAGCCAGGCGAGAATGCGAGATTCTGCACACTGAGCGTAGAAAGGAAGCCAGGCGAGAATGCGAGATTCTGCACGCTGATCTGGTAGCAAAGGAAGACAGGCGAAAATGCGAGATTCTGCACTCTGATCTGGTAGCAAAGGGAGCCAGGCGAGAATGCGAGATTCTGCACGCTGATCGACCAGGGAAGGCTCAAATAGTAATCGCCGCGGTGAGTGACACCCGTTAGAGCACTTTGTTTTGGCTTGGTAATTGGATTTACCGTTGCATTCACGTAATGGTTACACGTAATATTTCTTCGAAATACGTCTAGACATACAGCTGTGCGCGGCCCACATGAAAGAACGTTTGTAAACACTGTACGCACCTTCACGTTCGCGGACCGAGAGCAGCGGTTGCAATAGTCTGTTTTGATTTGGAGTCTTCGTAACCGCAGGATAGAAACAATAATTCGACGCGTGATTTATAACTAAACTGTTTATTCACTTTAAAGCACGTATATTATATGCTATGCACTGATAATGCGATAGCGGTTAGGTTTTATAATAATGCGTTGGACGATAAGCATTAGAACATAACATTTATATAAATGGAAAGCAATAGCAGTATGGTATGAACATGAGACACGTGAATATTTGCAATGTGATTATATGTATAATGTAATAAGTAAATGATAATAAAGTAAAGCAATAAGCGTTAGTAAAGAATATAATAATAATGAAATCAATAAGCATTAGCAAAAGTAATAATAATGAAATCAATAAGCATTAGCAAAAGTAATAATAATGAAATCAATAAGCATTAGCAAAAGTAATAATAATGAAATCAATAAGCATTAGCAATACAAAAATGATATAGATGACGATGATATGCCGTTGAACAATAAATGATAATAATAATCGCTTACGGTGGTTGCCGCAGGTAATCGGAGAACACTTGTTTTAATAATACTTTGTTTGTGTGGTTTTCGCGATGGTTTCGTCGAAAAGAGAGCTCCTGTCTCGCGGGCCCTCGTATTTATGTGATTTACCGGATAGTCAGGGATGAAGGGTGAGCGCGGTATGCACCCATGGCACGTACGCCAAATATGCGTCGCAGTAATATTTCCGGGGTTTTTATAAGTACGAAAGGTGAAGCTATATTTAGAGTCGTAGACAATGGAATTTCGGGCTTCCGGGGTTTTTACATGCGCTTGTACAGAATATGCGCAGCAGTATGGTTTCTGGGCTTTTGCAAAGGGAGTTGTTGACCCATTTGATGGATTTTGGGGAGGTTTGATTGGAAGGGGTAAGAGGGGCTTGTATTTGGGGGGTCATAGATAGGGGTGAGACGTAGTCTCGATTTAAGAGTTGTTTTGGGACGAGGGACTTGTTTAGATTGGTTGTGAGGGAGGAATTCGTGCCTCTTAGGGCGAATAGGTGAAGGAGGTTTCGTACCGACCATCTTGAGATGGGGACCGCTAAGGTACATCGTCAAGGTGATCAGCGATTGGGGAGAAGGGGTAAGAGTTGAGATTTAGGGAATGGTAGAGTAATTCGTAAGGAAACTTGGAGTAATACCGCGCGAAAAATAGTGGGACGTCACATAATAATAATTTTTATGTATTATTTACAAAAATATATAAGAAATCTTCGAGTTTTATCTCATAAAACTAGTATACATATAACGCAGCGTATAAGCTACTGTACGCAATCGGGTGGTTGTTCGAGTCAAATTATAGTTCTTTGTCGATGCACAAAAAGTTTATTATTTGTTTTTGTAATAATGATTATAGTATTAGTACTTTTGAATGAAATTTTATTACATGGTTGTAAACAAAATACTCTCTATTGAAATGTAGGTTATATACTATAGATTGAAGGTAATAGATTTGCGTATTATTAAATTGTATGTATTTTTCATTATATATTCTGTGTTAAGGTACATTTTTTCACATTAGGGTACTGTCTCCTATAGCCTTCAATTATTTGTAAAATATATTGTTTTTCGTCCTCGTTTTTGGTCAGAAGATTATTGTGTTCTGTTGTAATAACTTGTCGATACTATGATGTGTTTCTCTTATAGGTATACGTGCTTTATCCCAGAAAACTTCCACTTCCTTTATCGCGATAGCAGCACTTGGACGGAGGTCGAGTTTCACTTTCCGTACATTATAAAATAGAACACGCAAAACTTGTCCATTACTTGGTAATTTGGAGCCAATAATTTGGCATTCATCATGCCCCAACAAATATATTCTGTCAGCATTTCTGGTTTCCATCTTCCTAATTTCACCGTATTCTCGAATTAAACTCCCCGATACGAACACTTCGAACTCACAAAACAGACTGAAAAATCACTGCTGTGACTAATAGTAGATACATTTGGTCGTCAGAGACTTTACCAGGTAATATCATAAAACGCTACCCTCGAACGGTATAACGCGGTAATATTCACGACAGCTTCTTGAGCTTTCTGCCGGGAAAAACCAGACAATCCGCAATCCCTTAACCAGGTAAAGCGCGGTAATATTCGCGATTTCAAAAATTGACATAGAATCACTAAAACTTCAACTTTAATTACCGACGTCCAATCAATTTGAAATTGTTCAGGGATCATTTTTCCGCCTAGTGTTACAATATTGGGGAGAGGGGGTGCAACGAAAAAATCGGAAGTCGTAAAGTAAGACTTCACGTAGCCGCGCATAATGGCTCAGGCGCTGTGTTGTACGCTAATTTTAATGGTGAAATTCAGAGATTTTGAGAATACTGTTTGAAGTCACACAGAAATGATAGTATTATACACCTAAGAAATTGTACTTTTATTAAAAAAACATTCACTGATACTTCAAAAATAGCCGAAAGCAATTATGTTCGAAATTGATGAGAAATCACTAAAATTTCAAAACTTCAACTCAAATGTGGCACGGGTTTCCGTTGTCCAATCACTTTAAAATTTTGCACATATCATTTTCTCACCAAGTGTCACAATTTAGGGGGGTGCGACCAGAAAAAAATGAAAGTCGAAAAATAAGGACTATGTACCTCTTAAAATTGCGGTTAAGTTATTATTGCATTATTACAGACGCCTACCAGGGACTTTATTTTATACTATGTAGAGTAAAGTGACCAGACGTCCCGCATTGCGCGGGACAGTCCCGCATTTGAGCCCTTTGTCCCGCATTGAAAAGTGTCCCGCAAAGTGTCCCGGATGGCGCGGACAGTCCCGCATTTGAGCCCTTTGTCCCGCATTGAAAAGTGTCCCGCAAAGTGTCCCGGATTGCGCGGACAGTCCCGCAATTGAGCTACTACTCTCCTTTTGTTTTCAATCACCAAGTTCAATTAAGTTCAATTTTTGTTGTGAGAAAAAAAAATATATTTTCAATTTCGTTTCAACGTATGTTTCTTTAAATGTATTGTACATGCCCTAATAAAGTACCTGTTAACCTTTCTTTTTTTTGCTTCGGCGCATGTCCGGAACAGGTTGTCCCGCATTGGAGTACAAAATATCTGGTCACTTTAATGTAGAGATAAGTTCAGACAAATAAAGTGTATTTCATTTAGAAGCCCAAGACGTGATTAGGACTAGAAAAGTAGTTTTTCTACACTATATTATATGGTTAGTAGAGCCTATTGGAATACGTTATTGCTACTAATTCAATTTCGAAACAAAAGAAAATGTGGGTTAGTCCGTCGTTGCTCTGACTGCCTCATTTAAAAGAAAAGAAGCCTCGTCGGCGAGCAGGGTCGCGGTTGGAAGTTCGATGGGGAAGCATCCCGAAAACTTTTCTTCTCGCGGCGTGATTCGCGTCGAAGTTTACGCGCTGAATAAATATTTACGCGAAGGAGAATGTATAATACCGTCGAGTTGGATAATAATACGACTAGCGACAGAAGAGAACGAAGCCCGTGGGAAGTAACAGGCGCTGATTTTTCTAGAGCTTCGAGAGCTTCACGGCGAGACTCTGCAAACGAGAACAGAACTCAGCTCGAGGTTAACGAATGCAATAACTGAGAAGGATCACTGGAAGAACGCGTTTCTTCAGCAAAGGGAGTTTATTGAGAGGTAAATTAAGAATAATTACCATGAAATACCGTCGTTATTCGTTTACGCAAGTGTTTTGCCCGAGGGTGTCACAAAAGGAGAGAGTTTTTTTTTATAGTATCTACGTCTAGGTAGAATGTTACAATGGCAATTTCTCTGTGGCCTTATGCTTGCCTACCACTGCATTTTTTAACTAGTTTATTGCTTGATTATTGCTCAAGTTTGTGCAATACTTTACGCAGGGCAGAATCAAAAGCAGCTCATAAATGTTCAAAGAACTTCGCGATAGTATCGTGGGATGAAAATTTCATTTCGCGCAACAAGTTTCCGCTTTGAAACCACTTCTTTAATGCGATGAATAATATACCTAAGTTAGTCGCGACGGTGATTCGAATTTTGCATCGGAAGACTTGTGAAGTTGTATAATATTCCACTGGCCATAAGCTCATTTGTTCAACTCCAATTGTCTAAGGATTTCTTTTATCTAATCACCTTTTATTAGAGGACAAAGGGTCGGAATCCCTCTTCCGCCGTTCACGAAACAGAATCTATCTTTTTAAATGTCTCTCAATCCGTTGAGTCAACGTTTCAATCCCGCGAACTGCCATTGTATTCCAGCTTGTGGGGGAAGCAGATTAATTAACATTCGGTGCATACGTTTATGTAAATTCCCCAGGTATAACGCAGTCAGTGAGCTCGTTTCCCATTAATCTCGATTAGCCAATGAATCAAGCTTATATCTCCTATCGAAATCGTGGAAAAAGGGACGATCCGGCGACGAGGACGAGAACCAACGGACATACGATCCGATTCGTTGAGAATTCACGAGAAATCCAATGGCGGATCAAGGAACATCGACGGGAATAGGTCGGGTATCCGTGAAAAATGCACGGAGCGATGTTCGCTCTTCGTCCTTAGTCCGTTTTCCTTCTAGAATTTCAATCGTTATGTTCTTCCTATTGTACCGTTATCTGGACCATTGTCGAACCTGGTTCAACGACAATTCCTTCCTTGCATTCATAAAAAAAGAAAGAAACTTCATTCTCTCGTACATTATATGAAGGGTAAGGGGAAAAATTGAAAATGTCACAAAACAATAATTTAGTCCGTCGGTAAAGAAAGAAGGTTCAATGAAATTAATTTTCTTACGTAATTTTCTTCTTAAATAATTTCTTGTTTCACCTTGACGACAGAATCAGTAGAGAGGTATACCAAATCTTTAACGTTATCTGACGGGGGTGTTTGATCTTTATAACCCTTTGTGATTCGACAGTTCTGTAGTCCCAGTTGCCACCAACAAAATATGCTATAAATCCCAAAATCACGAAAAATAGACCAAATTGTGGGACAAATTGGAAGTGAATATCGATATGAAAGATGCCGCAGAAAAGCTAATTAATCGAAATATCGAGGACACTGATTTGCCGTGATATTTCATTCATTTGCAGAATTCGAACCGAGCAGCAATGCGAGATGTAGTGCATACACTTTTATGGATCGTTCGGTGGTTAACGCAATGTGAAATGTATTACGGGTGAATAGGAAACTAACTATTAGGTCCGTTATGGAAATTTAATGGCATATCGGCGGCAACGTTTGATTGGCTAAGGACAGGTTGTTATACATCGATCGGAGGGTCAACGAAATGGAATATTTAGAGACGCGCTGACGTATATTCTACACGCGGATGTACAAATCCAAACAGAAATTGGAAATATTGCATGCACAATAGTCCCAATTATACCTATGTGTCAGATGCACAGTATACCGTATCCATCAAACCCTAAAGTTCTCTATTAGTGTATTCAAAAACACATACCTGGGACATTCCATGCGAACTCGGACAGATTTTGGAGTAAGTTTTCCAAAATTGCTGAAATTTGAATATGTTGTAGTCTTTAGTGATATTTAAACGTACCTCAAAGGATTTTTGAAAATTTTGAAAAATGCAGATTTTACAGCTGTTTGAAGTTAAGTGCTACCTTTTTTCAAAAAATTGTAACTATGGAAGTAGTAAACGGATGGAGATGAGCTTTACGGTGCTTATACTAGAAGACATTGAAGTTTTTAGAAAAAATTATTTCAGTTTAAAAGAAAAAAAATTTGAACCATTTTTGTGCAATTATTTTAAACAAATGCAGGTTTTTAACATCGGGCGCGATTTTAAAATTCTGAAAAAAAGGAGAATATAGTTCTATCCTTCCCCTTGATGGACAAATTTTCAAAAATATGGATATTTTAAAATTGGCCCTGTAAAAATTGCCGAAAGTTGACGCTGCACCGATGCGCACCGGCTCGACTGGTCGGGCCGTGCGGTACTCGCAGTGGCCAAGCGGCTATACCTGATAAGGATTCTCGAAAATGGTAAGTTTTTGAAAAAAACTGAAGGAGGAAAACTTTTACTGTTTTTTATATCCTACATAATACGGTATCTCAATTTTTGGTGTTCGCCATATTTTCCGTGAACCGAAGGTGACCCTCAGTTTTTTAAATGGAATGCTATATATTTGATTACCCAATATGAAAGCGACTGTCAAGACAAATTCAACCATATGATATACTATGACCTTCAAGGCCTCACAAGGTTAGGAATGAAGTAAATATATTGAACAATCTATCTAGTAGATTGAGTTTCTTTCTTTCATTCCTATCCTTGCTTTAAGAACTTTTATTTTATCGGTTCTTCTGGGAACTTATAATGTGAGAACATTTTTAAAAAAGTTCCGCGGTCCATGTTTTAAATGGAACCTATTGAAAAGTACCAGAACTTTTTCGATCCCTGGTTACAACTGACCCGGGGTCAGGGACGGTTGTAACACTTTACACGCTTCTCAGTTTTTATTAATAACTTGGATATTACTCAACACACAGCGAAACTGTTGTGGCTCAAATAATGTCAAATAAGTAAGTAACATTTCCGTATAAGAGTTTTTGTTGTACATGCAACAGTTCCTGCGTAATCGTATTCCAAATTCAAAGTGTTACTACCGCCCCCGGTCTACCCTACTAAAATTCTGGGCTATAACCACAAACTGAACACATAACGCTCGTTTGTGTCACTAAAACCGACGGTGCAAATATCGCCAAGCAGCTCTCGCATGCTGCGGCTCACCAGATTTGTCTATCAAAAGATTTTACTTAGGGTAAGCAGGCCAGTAGATGGACGGGGCCAGTAGATGGACGAATCGTTGGTTAATCTTTAATATTGAAAGAAGTAGAGTTTCAATCTGTATTATTGTTTTTTTATTTTGTAGAAAAAACGTTTGTTGTTCTATAAAACATTAATATATTTATTGAAATTTTATTTTTGTATGCGAAAAAGTATTTATATGTACGGCCTTACGCCAGTATGCGCTAGTCGCTTGATTCTTAGTAGCCATTGCTCAGCGTATTCGTGCCTTCAAGTTAATAAAAAACGTTTTTGGACGTATTATAAAGAGGCATGTCATAGATGATTGTATTGAAATATTAACAATTTATAAATAAACGCGTAAACAAAGAAAAATAAAACGATAGAAGTTATAAAAATGACTGTCCATGTACTGGTATGGATTTTCTAACTTTAATCCAGTACATGGACCGAATAGAATTGAACCTTTGAAGCCATTTTTTTTTATAAACAAAAAGTTTACACATTTACTTGTATGTGGGTACCTTATTTTTCTTTCAATTTAGATGGAAAGCAACAAAAAAGATATACCTTCTATCAATATGCACATAATGATGTACATAGATACAGCCTGGTATGTTAAAAAGGTTACATGTCAAATCGGGACAGTCCTATGATCCATGACATCTGATCACATTAGGAAAGATACAACCTCACTTTATTTGCACTCTGGGGCCATAACCTGTTGCACAGCTTTCGGACAATGAAGACTGCATACGATTTTAATTTTGATGAAATAAACTATAGTTTAACAAAAAATGCCTTAATCTAGGTCACTACTAAGGTAAACGTACCTATTATGAAACACCTTCCCAAACATGTCCCCTTCTTGAAACAGCATCACAAATAACGAAATAAGAAATAGTTATGGCATATATAAGCAACTGCCAAACATTCTATCGATATTTATACATTCTCTTCTGTACAAATTCACCAACATAAGTATTATTATACAATAATCTATTACAAAAAAATGGTTTTAATGTAATTCATTGATAAAAATAACCGTTTCATATTGTGTACCTCAATTTTTTGAATGTCCCGCTTTATGGAACGGTTCGGAAGCGTGTTCCAAGACCACGGACACGTGTTCACATAGTTGTACCAGTTCATGAAACACACGCCTCAGCTTTGATAATTAGATATTTCCAGTGAAAAAGAGAAATAGTTCATTATTTAAACTGCCCTAGAGCGTTTATAAAATATATTATATTCACGTTTTCATCATAAATACGAGTAAGTATGCGTAATTCAAACTTTTTTAATAAATATCAAAAACCTAACCTGACGGGGCGTTTCATAATAGGGACATTGAATATGAAACACCGGGTCATGGTACGAAAACAGTGTTTCATAATACGTACAGGTCCTTCATTTAGTTTTTTAGTCATATTATTTTTTATTTATAATAAATATACATTTTATGGCTCATTATATAATCACAAAACAATGGCCTATCGAATGGTATGCAAATTTTCAATGCTGACCCACTAAATTTTATAAATTAGATGACAATTGCATAACCCCATCGAAAAGCATTTCATAATAGGTACGTTTACCTTATAGGTAATAAGTCTTTTATACGTCTAGCTAGACACCCATCCATCTATTGGTTCTAAACTGTCCATCTACTAGCCCTATAGTCCATCTACTGGCGATACGGCCTATGAGTAGAATTTTCATCATTTTATCCTTAAATACATTAATTTTTTTACTTACAGTAATTTTTTTTCTTTAAATTTATACATTTTTACGTGCAAAGCTTTTGATTTTTTTCTAATACAACAGATATTTCTAAGAAACACCTCGATGTAAACATCGGAATCCGCTAAACCGTCCATCTACTGGCCTGCTTACCCTATATTACAATTTACCCCGTGTTACAACCTAACCCAGACCTAACCCTGCCCACCAAACAGCCATCCGATTCTTCTCGCTCTCTTCATCGCCTCCAAGTTCCTCTCGCCCCTAAATAATTCTATGCGAATTGCCTTCTCTCCCCCTGCCATTCCTCTACGTAGTATATTTCCCCTAATTATGAGAGTGCTGCTCCGCGTCTTAAGAATCGTTTATCCTTTCCTCCAGTTATCTCGCGAATCCAGTAATTATGAAAGCGTATAATTAACTGCGCCCTTACATTCGAGTTTACGCGATCCGTTTTTGCCGAAGCAAGCCCGTTCGAAGCTTCTTAATTAACGAGCGAATTAATTCCAAGGGTTCCGCCCTGAACGCCTCCGATTCCGGCGTTTTAGTTTCTCAAAGGAACGTCGCGCGGTGTTGCAAATTACACCTCAGCGTGGACCACGTATCGCGAATTTACAACGCTGTTTGCCGGGGGAAAACGGTGAAGAGAAGCAGATGCTATCGATAAACCGTTCTTCCACCTTCGTCGTCCATTTTCCTCCCCCGGCCCTCTTCCCCGCGTCGATTTACGCTCACTTCTCGAGCCTGAAACGAAAATATAGTATTATTCTTCACGTGCTCCTGCTGCAAATTGCTGTCAATTATCGGAGAACGACGGGGCGTTGTAGGATTGATCGATTCTCGGCACGATTAATCGACGTAAACGTTTTCACGGTGCTGGGAAAACGGGGGAGTAATGCGCGGCAAGTTGCAATGTATATCGTTCGATAAATAGTGACGAGTAATTTAACGCTAATTAACACGATGCCTAAATAACTCGTAGCAACGCAACGACACTTTGGCCTCAAAGTGAACTGTTAGTAAAATTCTGTTACTTATAATTCATTTACTTAAAATTCGCACTGATTGGAGCAGTTGCAATGATAAAGCTGATAAATTTCTTGGAATGTTGTATTTATAGTCGGGCCACGTTCGTCGGGAAATGGCCTTGCGAGAAGGAAACGAAGGGGCTGAGGAAGATACAGGGGCAAAGTTTCCGAAATTCGGCTCCTGGGCGAAGTCGAAGGTGCCGCGAACAGTGGCAGAAGCGGGGTCAGGTTACCGAGTTGCTTTTAAAAGTTCCGTCGATTCCATAAATCTTCCAACTTCCTGGGCGAATTTTACCATTTTCGCGGCACTTTCGCCTCCCCCTTATGCTAATACAGGCCCGAGATAAATGAATTTATATCCCGACTTGTGGCTCGCGAGATTTTAATAATGACACGGACCCCCGCCGGATCAAAAATGATAATCTCCGTTTCCAATGAAACTGTCGACGGATTAATTGCCTTCGACTCAGCCGCCCGTGACGCCGGCGCCATTATTAAAACCATCTATTATCAAATTCCTAATTTAATATTCCAATCTTAGCCCGCTCAATATTTTTCCATTAATATTCATACACTATTTTCGTGATGCTGGAATCTCGAGTACACCGTGACTGTGTGAAAATCAAATATTCATTAAATATTTGAATATTCAACTGCTGGCAGTGTCGATATAAATCATAACTTCCCCTTTACGGAACTTAGATATATCCTCCCCAAAGCATCCGACACTTTAACTGGGGATTCTACCTTGCGAAGCCGAAAAATAAGTGTCTTTGTCAATTATTCGTGCAAAAACTGTTCGACAAATTAATTTGAAGTCTGGCTGGCTGTTTGATAGTATCCTGAACTATTTACTTAATGTTCTGAATTTTTATGTGTCGGTAAAAAAAAACAGACACAGAGTCCTGACTGAGAGCGTTGGAAAAAAACGGCTGGTCCTGGCTTTGATGGAATGTACTCTATGGATTATATGAAACACAAAAAGGAAAATAAATTTTTAATCTGCATGAATATGGCTATCTGTGGTGGTGGATTTGTTGCCGCATCCATTACCGTTCCTATGTTTAATTAAAGAAGTTTTTCCCGATTTTTGGGCGAAATTCGATTCATCTTTTTCAGAAGCCTGCCATTTTAACTTTTTTTTTTCCTTGATGACTCTACTACCACAGATAACCACATTCATGTAGATTAAGAATCTCTTCTCCTCTTTACGTTTCAGATAATCCGTAGGGTACTTTCCATCAAAGCCAGGGCCACCCGTTCTTTTTTCCAACGCATTCTACATCCGCGATGTCTTCTTTTTCCCGTCACACAAAAATTCAGGAGGATAGTTCAAGATACTGCCAAACAGCCTGCCAAACATCAAATGCATTTGTCGAACAGTTTTTGCAGAAAAAAATCACTAAAACTCACCTACTTTTCGGCCCCACAAGGTACTTAGAATCCCCAATTAAACAGGATCCAAAGTGCATCAGCCGTTTTTTTTTCGAACTAGTGCAACGATATTCTGCGCGGACCTCGAAACTTGACCCACCAGAACTGTTATTAATTCCGTGACGTCGAAACGATATCGGAGCACGAAATCCAAATGGTGACCCGGTTTCTGTGTGAAACACCGAATCGGCGAGGATCTGCGATTTATCGTTTCTAGATATGACCACGCGAAACCGTATTTTATTTGTTTCCACTCGACCATTGTTACGGGCTTTGTTACGACTCGATGGAAAAGCACTGGTCGCGTCTGGCGGATGGCGACAAAAATTCCGTTTCGAGTTAAGGCACGGCCCGCGGGCAAAGAGGAATAATTCCTCGCGCTTCGTGTCGCAACGCCTGACCCGCGGACAATTCTTGCTGCTTCCGATATTTGAGGCGGAAGTTCTGATTGCTTTTGTTCAAAGGGTACGAATCAGTCGACTGGCAAGGTCGAATAAGACGGGGCCGAGAGACAAATGGCCAGCATCTTCCTGAAAATTCGACGGCTCCGGGCACGTAGACCTCCGCCATTTGTTTCCCGGCTCCTTTAAGAAAGGAACAGGTCGACGGTTTCATGCAATTTGTCCCCAGCTCCGCTGTTGCGCGAGGATAAGAGGACAACTGTTCGATAATACCAGCCAGCAGGTATCCGTCGTACACGAAAGAACGCAAGAATGTGTTCTCCTAGATTCTCCAACGTGCATCGCGCTTTATCGAATTCGAAATTATTTGGAACTATCGTGCTGGGATATTTAAGGAGTCATGCTCAGTCAGTCTTTGGAAATGTTTTACTCAAAAGTGGTAACACATTTCTCAAAAAATTAAGGATTGCATCTAGTACCGTGCATCGTAATTTTTTTATTTAAAAATATTTATCAATAACTAAGTTATTGTCCATCACTCGAAGGTTCTCTAAAAAAAAGGCTTCTGCGGTGACCACTGCTGCTCGAAAGTCGATCATCTAAAATAAAAAATTCAAAAGAATTTACTAATTATATTATATTATCTAGTATTTGAACGAAGGCTTCTTCGAAATATTGTTTTGGGAAAAAATGGCTGATGTTTAAAGTAAAAGTTTCAATTTTTATCATAAATCGTGCCTGATTTTCGTCAATCAAAAGAAAACTAAGCATCGGGTAAAAAAATCCTTCGTTCAAAGACTAAGTAGTTTATTGTTCTTATATGTTAGTCAGCTTGTAAAATTTGAAGTAAATCGGTTGAATGGTTTTTTAAATATTTTGGTCACCGATTTTGAAAATGCTGTTTTAAGAAAAAAGTATTGGCACACTTTTTAAAATCGCATAAATTTTTTAGAATTGGTCCAAACGACATGAGTTTTTTTAGAAGGTAGAAGGATTAGTTTGCTAAGTGACGTATTTCGTAGTTTTGAAAAAAACTTCAATTTGTCGGAATAGCAAAAAAATAGTAAAGGCCGTTTTTCAACTTTTTTTGCGAGCCTGTAACGAAAATTCAAAAAACCCGTTTGTAGATTTAAGTAAGCTGTATACATGCTGAAAATTTCATCAAAATCGGTTAACGGTGCTCTGAGTTACAAACGTTTAATGATCGCACAATAAGGTCGAAAATCGCTTGATTTCGGGAATTTCGCGATTTTCGAACAATTCTTTTCCGTCAGAAATGCTACTTAGGTAGGTACATCTGCGGTATCGAGAAGCGCACCGTTACTTTTATTTCGCACTTGCTTCTACGCTATGATGGTCGGTTCTTTTGGGAGGGATCCAAGTTCGATTGGTTAGGTTAGGAGGTGTGAAAGTTGCCAGACTAAATTTCAACCATAGGGAGCAGATTGTATTAGAACCAATCGGATTTGCATCCCTCCCAAAAGAACCGGCCATCCGAGCGTAGAAGCAAGTGCGAAACAAAAGTAACGGTGCGCTTCTTGATACCGCAGATGTACCTACCTAAGTAACATTTCTGACGGAAAAGAATTGTCCAGCCTTTGGGCCTGGCGTAGACCTTTGGCAGGTAGGTATCGCAATATCTCAAAAACCAGTGGAAATCAAGTGTATACATTAATGCTTATTGAATCTGTCTTGGAACGCACTATCAACTCACCTCTTCAAAAAACGTAGTGCCATTTAAAAAACCGAACATGACCATCGTATCTTTTAAAATAATAATCGAAAAAAATTCGTCTGCGCTAATAAATTAGCCCCATCTAACCATGCAAGTCCATATTTTTTTAAATTTATTATCTCCAATACTTTAGGAGATATTCAGCTGTCCAGTCTTCCCGCGGACACCCTGTATATAATGATAATTGCGCATTTTCATTAAAGATCGCAGAAACTGCCACGAATATGAAACAAAACCCAGTAATGTGTTTCAAATATTCCCGCCTCTGGATCTGATTGCGACGTTGCGGCACTTTCACAGTTACTCAGCTGACAATCGAAGAAAAACCAGTTTTCCGTATCATTTTCTTTCATTTAATCAAAAACCATCGAATCAATTGTCCGGAATTTTTGTGACAATTTTGTTCAGCGTTTGATCTTTCTGTGCACAAGATTTCAAAAACTTTGGCCTATTATTTCACTCTTAATTTTGCAGTTATGTTCTCAATATTGCGTTTTCCCATAAGAATACATGTTAAATAGAAAGTTAAATAATACGAAAACTACCAAATAAATTTTTTTTAAATTTTGCAGAGGGTTTCACTATTCCATAAAGATTGATGCCTCCAATTTTCAAAGATTTTCGCTTATTTTGAATGTTACTGAAGTTCATCCTTAATCAGCGATTCCCGTTCGTTACAAGCAAAGCTTTTCCAACACCTACTGAATTGAGGAGCTTGATTGTATTGTTGGAACAGGACTTCTTGGACCGTTGGTCTGCCCTGTCACTGGTATTTCTACTGCAGAAAACTCAGTACCGATCCAGTGTCTGACCACCAGCGGTTCACTCTCGATTCTAAGTGCGGTTCGTTTCATTGGAATAAGTAACCGAACGGCAGTGTAGCGATTCGCAAAGCACGCGATGGTATAATTAACTGGGGCACTGATCAAACGTCGTATACCTACCGTCTTCGCAATGTGGTTTGTCTAGTGATAATCAAGACAGCGTAACCGTGGTCGAACACGGCAAGCTGATCCGATTGCAGCAGCGAACGCAAACAGAGTTTGTTAAATTGACCGTCGACGGTGTATTGCCTGCTAACGTTATTTCACAAAATACCGCGCCACCGGTCTGTGTTTACTGAAAATATCACCACCTTCTAAATTCCGTTGCGAATCTGCAAAAACATCGAATGCAACATGCTCTGCACGCTTTTCATTTTTATTAATTTTCCACTTTGAAAAGAAATTGGAAATCGTAGTTTGCGCGTTGAAAAGCGCGGAAATAGAACATTGCGTGTTCCGATGGCCGAAACAAAAATTTAGATAACCGGAACGAAGAGAGAGAGAGAGAGAGAGAGAGGGTGAGAGAGAGAGAGGGAGAGAGAGAGAGAGGGAGCGAGAGAGAGAGAGAGGGTGAGAGAGAGAGAGGGAGAGACAGAGAGGGAGAGAGAGAGAGGGAGAGAGAGAGGGAGGGAGAGAGAGAGAGGGAGAGAGAGGGAGGGAGGGAGAGAGAGGGTGAGAGAGAGGGGGGAGAGGGAGAGGGAGAGAGGGGGGAGGGGGTAGAGAGAGGGAGGGAGAGGGAGGGAGAGAGAGAGGGAGGGAGAGAGAGGGAGAGAGAGAGGGAGAGAGAGAGGGGGAGAGAGAGGGGGGAGAGAGAGGGGTGAGAGAGAGAGGGAGAGAGAGAGGGAGAGAGAGAGAGAGAGAGAGGGGGAGAGAGAGGGGGAGAGAGAGAGGGGGAGAGAGAGGGGGGAGAGAGAGGGGGGAGAGAGAGAGGGAGAGAGAGAGGGAGAGAGAGAGAGAGAGAGAGAGAGAGAGAGGGCAGCGTTGGAATACAAAAATCGGAGTGCGGTAACTGTTTGGCAGATCCCGTGATCCGTGGGAGTTTATCAATTAAAGGAGAAATCGACACGCGTCAAGCAAAGGACACAGAGACCATCGGCACAATATGTTACACGGCTCGTGTAACGATAAATTCACTGTCACCGGAACCGGACGTTTACTTGGTTCAGGGTGCACCGCCCACACGGCCGTGTTCACCGATCGTCACCGATCGCTGCTAAATCATCCGGTTTTTCTGCTGACAGTGTGACAATTGGAACGATATTTCTCGATAAACGAGAGCCCTCGTATGAAATTCGATGCTTATTGATACCAAAAATGACGATGCAGCAGTTGCTCCGTTCCCAAATACACAGGACGTGATAACGGCGATAAATCGTGACCGATCCTGTTCATTAAAACAACAATGAATTCATCTGCAGCGATACACGTGTGTAAAAATGTTTGTGCCGTGTAGGTGTGTATGCTTGAAAGCGCGGAACTCAAAAAACTACTGAACCGATTTCAACGAAGCGGGTACCAGAAGAATCTTTGTTTCAATCGAACTGATATACGCTATAGAACAGTTCCAAAATCCACAGGGCGCTACACTTGCTTTTAAAATTAAATGTTAAATTAAGTGAGAGCGGGAAGTCTATTTTCGATGCTCTCGACGCGGTTTTCAGACTTTGAGTTTGCCTCTTTAAAAAGTAACTCATTATTTGTAAACATTCCCAACAATATTTTAACATTGCTTTTCATTTGTTTTATTTATTTCAAAGTATAAGTGTAACAATAAAAAACCGAAAACTCTCTTCTATCTTGAAGCGGAAAAAGAAAACAGAATGAAACACTGTGATACATGGAAAGATTCAAAATTAACTGCAGCGCTAATCAAAATTCACTGCAGTGCTGATCAATACCGCAGCGAAGCACGGGTATTTAGGTAGTTCCTTATAAGAATTTGATGAGGACTCATTATTTATTCATTCATTGAGAACTACATGGAAAATATTGCTACTGAGGAATGCTGTAAGACATGCTAAGCTTTCAAAGCAGCAGAGTAAAGTGTCCATAAGCATCAATTGCCTACGTTTTTAAATCAACAAAGTCTCAGATTTGTTGCAACCCCAGAAAAAACTGCGAATCTGTACAATTGCAAACGGTTTAATTGTTGGTTATTTTACCGTTGGATACTGTCAAAAATGGATTTCGGTCCTCGTTTCAGATAATATTATTTGACCGTAGATTTCTGTCACAGCGTTCGTTCTCGCCGATTTTTCAGTATAAATAAACTGACAATCGCGTGTAACAAAATGCACAAAAGAGGATTCAGAACGTGCACGCGGATGCGGAGCACGCTGTCGAGTGGCCGTGGGAATTTCCGATCCCGAATAAACTGCGTGATTAGCAGGAGAGCTGGATTGGTGTAACAATATCAATGATCGTTATCCGGTCGCGACGTGGAACAAACAAACCAGTGGAGAAGAAAATGGGGTGAAATTTGCAGCGTAAAATTGGATGTGGGGACATGTATCTTGCGTTGAAAGCGCATTTCACGTTAAAGCGCGATGCGTATCCTTTATTGAAATGGTGGAATTAAATCACGATGCTTCCTTCCTATCCCAAGTAGCCAAATATCATCAGATTTTCATTGGCGAACGTGCAGAAGGTAAGAATAACAAATGTGAATATTAGAAAGCTTGTGGAGCACACAGAATTTAAATACTATACGCCAATGTTTCCCAACGTGGGGTACGCGAGAAAACTTTTGGGAAGCACAGTGGTCCCGATTGGAGAATAGAATAAAATAAAAGCTATGCATTGGAGAAACAAATGCTTCGATTAAAGAGTAGATTCGAATGTCTAGAAGAAACCTACAAAATTCCAGAAAGATTGGTGAAGCGGATTTGGAGAAATCGTGGTCGCCGCTGTAAAAACAGCTTCCGGGAAATCAATTGTGATTTTGCAATATCTAAATATTTGTATGCCAAAACATAATATAATAACCTATTAAAGTGTCCCTCGTCCGAATAAAAAAACCATTCGACAAATATATGCATGTACTTTCTGAAAGAAATTCCCAAAGAAACGATTCTTTTTCTACCTCCTGACGGTTGCTAACCCCTTAATCCAATAAACGCGTAAAATTAGGTATTAATAAAGAGACTAAAAGACGGGTGAGTAATCGTCGACAAGGAGTTTCAACATTACCCGTACTTTATCCTGCGCGAATGAAAAACGAGTCGCGTTAAATCCGCAAAAAACATCCAGGAAGCCTTTGTAACGTTGAAAACAGCGTGGACTGAAAACAAAATTTGAATAGTTCATCGAGCGCTGCCCTTTGTACAGCGTGCTTTTTGTTTCCAACAATTCTGCATGAAGTCGGTATTTGCTGAGTTATGCGAATGCTCGCCGTTACTCTTGTTTTGCTGCACGCCGAGACAATCGCGCTGATGAACGCGGCTCTGGTATTGATTTCCAAATTATGAATAAAATCGAATTGTCAGCTTGACGAGAATGTCGACACGTTATTTGGAATCACGCACCACGGCCATTGATCGGCAAAGTCCCTCTTGAAGAGGACAAAAAAGGTACTCAGACAAGTGCTGCATGGAACATCGATGGAAAACGTGATCTATTCAATTCAAAATTATTGAAAACCTAATGGACCATTCATCCCACTTTCCATGCCTCGCAAACCCTTTTCTGATCGTAATCGGGGGAGGAAATGCGAGGTCTTAGGAGCTCGATAAAATCGTCGAAAGAGATCTCATCTCCATTGGAAATTTCTGATTCAACCTCTGTCGCGGTTTTGAAGCAGATCGTGGATGGAGGAAAGCTTCATCGTCTTCGTTATTAAATTCGACGTGCGACGAGTTTACTTTTCAGGCAGTAATTTTGGGGCTGGTTAGTAGGGCGGAGCGGAAAATTTAAATTTGAATTTTCAGTTGGCCTGGGTGCGGGTTAGTTGTCTTTTGATTAACCAAACAAAACTGTAAAAAATTTTTGGAAAAAGGAACCTGTATTTTTAAAAATGATTGAACCAGCCCCAAAATTACTGCCTGAAAAATAAACTCGTCGCACGTCGAATTTAATATTCGAAGACGATGAAGCTTTCCTCCATCCACGATCTGCTTCCAAACTGCGACAATCAAAAGACAACTATCCCGCACCCAGGCCAACTGAAAAAATTTTAGAAAAATATAGGTTCCTTTTTCTCCTAAAAATGATCATATAATCATATAATCATTTTTAGGAGAAAAAGGAACCTGTATTATTCCCAAATTTTTAGGAGAAAAAGGAACCTGTATTTTTCCAAAATTTTTCCAAAATGATCATATAATCATATAATCATTTTTAGGAGAAAAAGGAACCTGTATTTTTCCAAATTTGTTTTCAGTTAGCCCGGGTGCGGGATAGTAGTCTTTTGATTAACCAAACACAACTGTAAACAAATTTTGGAAAAATACAGGTTCCTTTTTTTCCTAAAAATGATTATATGATTATATGATCATTTTTAGGAGAAAAAGGAACCTGTATTTTTCCAAAAAATTTTTACAGTTGTGTTTGGTTAATCAAAGGACAACTATCCCGCACCCAGGCCAACTGAAAATTCAAATTTAAATTTTCGCCTATATAGTTTCGCTCCGCCCTACTGGTGAGGTCTTCCTTATGACCTCGCTGTTTGATAAACAGCTGTGAATGAAGAAACAGGGAAGTTCGAAACAAATCATTGGTTTTAGACAGCAAAGAATCTAATTCTTCTTATCATTATTCGTTACTAAAATGAATCGGTATTAACAAATTTGAAAACATGTTTGTTTCCTTCCTCACACCACACTACATTTTAAAAATATAACGTAGAAATTCAAATAAAACTTTCCTATTTCCACTCTGAAGTCAACGCAATTGCCACAATAACTACATTATAATAATTCAGCAACGTGAAAGATTGACACAAACGAGTTTACGCTTTTATAAACTACCCCTGATTAAATTACGCTTTCACCAAGTTCCTGGTTACATCCAGGACACATTTTCATTTCAGTTCAAGATTCTGAAATTTGCTCCGTTTACGAGGGAGAAACATGGGAACTCGATAACATCGCCACTGAAATCCGTTCGCTTTCGCGCACACTTCCTTGAATTTGTCGTCCCATGAAAGTTTCCTATGGAGCTACGGAAGGCGAAATGTGCCTCGATCATGGTGTCCGATGAGTTCTGTCGTGGTTGAATGTGAAAATAGTTGTTGCGTGGCAAAGTTACAGCCTGGCAACGTTTCCACACAGCGACGTGCACGGACATAGGGGCGCACCAAATTTGCATCTTACGCTGCCATCAGTGCTGGTCATGTTCGTTACAACGCAGCCGGTAGCAGGTTTGTTTGGTGCAAGAGGCACTGCAAGCTCGTAAGGAGTATCAACAAACGGCCTGGCGGCAATTAAAGCGAGTATGCTTCGCAGGAAAATTCGAACTAGGGACCGAAATAAATCTTCAACCTGCTAAATACTAGGGTAAGCACGCCAGTAGATGGACGGGGCCAGTAGATGGACGAATCGTTGGTTAATCGTTAATATTGAAAGAACTAGAGTTTTAATCTGTATTATTGTTTTTTTATTTTGTAGAAAGAACGTTTGTTGTTTTATAAAACATTAATATATTTATTGAAATTTTCGTTTTGTATGCGAAAAAGTATTTATATGTACGGCCTTACGCCAGTATGCACTAGTCGCTTGATTCTTAGTAGCCATTGCTCAGCGTATTCGTGCCTTCAAGTTAATAAAAAACGTGTTTGGACGTATTGTAAAGAGGCATGTAATCGATGACTATATTGAAATATTAACAATTTATAAATAAACGCGTAAACAAAGAAAAATAAAAGGATAGAACTTATAAAAATGACTGTCCATGTACTGGTATGGATTTTCTAACTTTAACCCAGTAGATAAACCGAATAGAATTTAACCTTTTGAAGCCGTTTTTTTTAATAAACAAAAAGTTTACACATTTACTTGTATGTAGGTACCTTATTTTTCTTTTAATTTAAATGGAAAGCAACAAAAAAGATATACCTTCTATCAATATGCACATCCATGACATCTGATCACATTAGGAAAGATACAACCTCACTTTATTTGCACTCTGGGGCCATAACCTGTTGCACATTTTTCGGACAATGAAGACTGCATACGTTTTTAATATTGATGAAATAAACTATAGTTTAACAAAAAATGCCTTAATCTAGGTCACTACTATAGGTAATAAGTATTTTATACGTCTAGCTAGACACCCGTCCATCTATTGGTTCTAAACTGTCCATCTACTAGCCCCATAGTCCATCTACTGGTGATATGGCCTATGAGTAGAATTTTCATCATTTTATCCTTAAATACATTAATTTTTTTACTTACAGTAATTTTTTTTCTTTAAATTTATACATTTTTACGTGCAAAGCTTTTGATTTTTTTCTAATACAACAGATATTTCTAAGAAACAGCTTGATGTAAACATCGGAATCCGCTAAACCGTCCATCTACTGGCCTGCTTACCCTATACGGCGAAAAAATCTTGGAAACGTTGCAGTGAATATGGCGGCATAGTATGAACTATTGTATTACGTATGGATCCTGCAATTAACAATGTAATGAGTGATCGATAATGCATTGCAACGTAATGTGAAGCGCACGTGAATACGCAAAATGCTAAATACCAGAATAATAACCGTCTGATCGAACGTATTAGGCTCGTCAAACAGAATTGAAACTTAAACGAGCTAACGGGATGCAAATCGCCGAGTAAATCATTACAAATGTTCGATTAAGCAAACTACCATAAGTGACTGCGCCAGAGAAATTTCACATGTCATCAGCATGGATTAATAGCTGCGGCGTTGAATGAAATTGATAATTGAACGAGCATGAAAGCGAAAGATTAATGGACACGAAAATCACTCCATTTAGCGCTGCAACTGTATCGATGCATACGTTAGGCGAAAGATCGATGTTGAAAGGTTTTGGGAGATTAATTTTTCACGAAGAAGTTGCTTCTGACGGAATATCCATCTTGAAATTATCGTTATAATATTACAGATCCTGGAGCATGGCGCGTTCAACTGTATAATCGGCTTTTCTTCTCCACCGAGAAATATATTGGCAAATGGGGTAAACAGTTCTGGAATTAGAAAGTCGGGGGAACTGTTTCAGTCTCGAAGACACAGAATGAAACCCTCGTCAACACGAAAGTGTTCGGACTGTCGTAGAATCTAAAACATTATTTCCAACTTGCCAAGCGCGATTTTGACGCTTGCTCTTTCGCAAACTTCGCATTTTCTTCAGAATTTGAAAGCGAAGGTTCATTTTCACTAACACAGTTCTCATCTATTCAAACCTGCACGAAAGGAAAGAGTTACTTTCATTCATAAGGCGAAAACTTTAACTCGTTACCAATGGATCATTAAACCTCTAATGGAGAAGCTGCAACGTTGGCGAAACATGAAAATAATTATCCAACAATATAGTTTAACGACGGTAAACATTGATTCATTCCCTGAATTTTCATCGAACATGTTTAGCATTTTCTGCCTTGTTTAATTATCGACGTCCCTGCCCTTGTGTTCTTCGTTTTAAATATGGTCGTTGCGATATAATTCGCAAAGAAGAAATGCTGATAGAAGTATACAGTAGTTACGCAATAAATCGGATGGCAAATGAAGTCCGAAACGCGACTCTGAAGATTCTATTACGCGTCGAGAGAGGAGAGAGGCATCCCCGCGATGCGGAAAACAAGAAATTCGATGGGGGAGTAGATTCAATAACTTGATCGGATATTGCGAAATCTCCGAGAGGCCGTCGAACAATCCTCACGTATCACTTTCTCTGCAGTTTGTTCTCCTCTATCCGACGTATTTATTAAAATAATTTACGCTGCAAAGGACGAGTAATCGAAAACAAGTCGTGCATTTTCTCGTGCAAATAATGAATGACGTACCGTAAACTGGGGTGACTTTGCCCGCGCCGGGGTGACATTGCCCACTTTTCGGAAGGACTTTATTTTATTTGATTGTGAAGTAGGGTAAGCAGGCCAGTAGATGGACAGTTTAGCTGATTCCGAAGTTTACATCAAGGTATTTCTTAGAAATATCTGTTGTATTAAAAAAAAATTAAAAACTTTGCACGTAAAAATGTACAAATTTAAAGAAAAAAATAACTGCAAGTAAAAAATTAATGTATTTAAGGATAAAATGATGAAAATTCAACTCATAGCCCGTATCACCAGTAGATGAACGATAGGCCTAGCAGATGGACAGTACAGAGCCAATAGATGGACGGGTATTTGGCTATACGAGTAAAAGGCTTATTAGCTATAGTAGGTACCTAGATTAAGTTATTTTTGGTTATAATATAGTTTATTTCATCAAAACTAAAAACGTATGGAGCCTTCATTGCCAGAAAACGGTGCAACAGGTTATGGGCCCAGGTTGCAAATAAAGTGAGGTTATGTCTAGCCTAAAGTGGCCAGATGTCCCGGATCGTGTGGGACTGTCCCGGATTTGAAATGTTTGTCCCGCATTGAAAACTGTTTCGGAAAGTGTCCGGGATTGGATATGTAACCTTTTTAACATTTTCTTAGTGGCACAAAGATGGCTTATTGGCTTCAAAAGCTTTAAATCCATTCTGTCCATCTACTGCGTTTATGTTAGAAAATCCATATCAGTACATGGACAGTCATTTTTATAAATTCTATCGTTTTATTTTTCTTTGTTCACGCGTTTATTTATAAATTGTTAAATTAGAATGCATTCATCTACTACATACCTCTTCACAATTCATCCAAATACGTTTTTTATTAACTTTAAGGCACGCAATGCTGAGCAATAGCTAATAAGTAAAATCGTACATACAAATACACTTTTCGCATACAAAATTTTTTTTTGATAATAATGTTAATGTTTTATAAAACAACAAACGTTTTTTCTACAAAATAAAAAAACAATAATATAGATTAAAACTCTAGTTCTTTCAATATTAACGATTAACCAACGATTCGTCCATCTACTGGGCCCCGTCCATCTACTGGCTTGCTTACCCTAATTAGAACATACGGTGTTCTGTAATCGATAGCAATAATTTCTCCAAGTTCAAACGAAAAAAACAATAGCGAATTCAATCATATGGTCATTTTTCAGTCGGAGTAAAAAAGTGGGCAAAGTCACCCCGACGGGCAAAGTCACCCCAGTTTACGGTACTTTCTGAAAACCTACAATCCTTGAAAACATATGAACAATTCATGTCGACTTTATTAAGAGAAGAAGAATAGAAATTCTGGACTATACTGATTCAATAGCAGCCAAAATCGTTTTCATCTTCTGCCGTGGCATTTCAAACGATTTGTCGCAAATTGGTTAATTCATTTCCAGAGGGAAAATTGAATGCGACGACACGGTGGGTCTGGTGAAACGAGAATGTGAAGACATTTTGAAGATGACTCGAGAAACTGCGGAGAAACAATTTCAGGAACTAATCGAGCTGTACAACGAAGCTAGAGAGAAGGTACTTCAAAATCTTGATTAAAATTTTTACCTCAATTGCGAGTGTAGCGAACATGGTAGTAAGAAAACAATGCATTTATCGGTGCACGTAGAATCTTCGCGAGGAAAATACAAACAGAGTCGTTGGCTTAAAGTACCTTTGTTTTATGATTGAATAATTATCAATAATTAAAATCTTCTTTCTCTTGCCCAAGATCTGCGGCATTAAAACTTCGTTCCTTTGTGAATCGAAAAATCGGGATACAAGGGATATTCGAATTTCTCTTGGTTGCATGGACAGTAGTTCAAAAAGTTTCAAGCGCAATAAAAGCGCCACATGCATGGTAAACCAACATCAAAGCGGGTTTTTTAATTGATATGCATTCACTCTCACGTAGCTAGGTTCTTTTTACAGACAACGCGTCGGAACAGTGCGCCCTTTGAAACGTCGCCTTTTTGATACTCGAAATCGAAGTTGCCCCCCCTTCGTCGCCTTTCGAATATTCAGCGTCCAAGTAGACTTCGGTCTGCAAGCGACGCGGATGCACCCTTTTATGTTCGCAAACCGCGATTTTTCACTCTCCTTTCATGAACATTGCCAAATAATTCTATTAACAATTCTATCGGATGTATGGTTGAATTTGCCTTACGTTGTTTAATTTATTTAAAGAAAACCACTTTGATTGCGTGGAATAGACGATACTTCAGTAGAGTTTCAATTATTTGAACTCGAATGAATGTCAGAACTTTTCAAGAATGTTCGCACTGCCTGAAATATTATATTTAGCTTCGTTTAAGATGCGACGTTCATCAGTTAATTCGAGTTTATCGTGAAAGCTCCTAAATTGCCGTTACACAGTGTTTCCCTGCTAGGAGAGGAAGTCTCTTCTGGCAAGAATTTCGGAACATTTCAGACCGAATTTTCTTTGTAGTCGAAAATACGTCAGCTAAACGTCTTTCGTAATTTCTGGTGAAAATACGTCGGATACAGTAACCGTTATTCCTCAAAGTGGCGAAGAGAGGCGAAGGGAGGCGAAGAGAGGGAGAGAAAGAGGGAAGAAGGGAGGAGACTGCTTTTGCATCAATATTTATTGACAATCTTGAAAATAGCTTTTCTCCGAGGAACCCACTTACAAAATGTTTAATAAAATTCTGCATGATTATAATCTTCTAAGATTACGGTCTTTCTGCCCATAAACTTTTGCATCATCCTTTTTTACAATTCCATCAGTATCAACGAATTTATCTGTATATAACAATTCCTCTACTAACAAGGAGAGTATTTTGGGTGTCCGCCTCCGATCATTTTGATTTTTGGATATGTTATAGAGGACCGAAAAATAAGAAATACGTGTTTTTTTATTTTTCCCCGTTTTCATATTTAGGGGGTGAAAACTGCGTTCAAAGTTAGGGTTGAAAAATCATTTTTGTGGAATATCTCGAGAACTATTAGAGATAGGGGAATAGTGTCAATGGACCAATTTTTGTGTCTTTGAATGCGAAATATGACTGACTAACCAGATTTTCAAAAAAATAACAATTTTTTATGTATTATTTAAACAAATGGACTTTTTGAAAATCTGGTGAGTCAGTCATATTTCGCATTCAAAAACACAAAATTCGTAATTCATATATTTTTTCCGAATTGTAAATGAATTAGTACGGGTAGAAGAATATAATTTATTTTTTTGGGGGTGGTTTTTGCAAACAACCCTATGAGTGACAACCCCTTGTCGTGATAATCGCTTATTTGTTTGAACCTATCGAAGGTATAATTCGTACTTAGTCAGACGTATTTTGCTGTCTTTCTGATTATACAAACACTGATAACTTACAATCTATTAAAGCTAAAGCACCCAAACAATTTTTATCGTAATATTCATGATTTTCTCTATTGGCAAAGGAATCTACCACCGCGGAAACGGTGGTGCTAGTGTAACATAACAAATATGAACGACGCAAATATATATTTTACTATATGTTTATATGGATCCAGTAGTATAAAAGTTTATTTCAAAGTTATTTCTTATAGTAAAAATGTTTACAGTACATTTAGACACAATTTTGGAACATGTAAAAGTATGTAATGTGAACATTTTTAGTTGCTCCACTTTTTGGCCAACCACCCCCAAAAAATAAATTATATTCTTCTACTCGTAATAATTTATTTACAATTCGGAAAAAATATATGAATTACAGTTAATATGCAGCTATTTTGTCGCTTTTGATTCATTTAAATATCTTCAGTAGTAACCGAGAAAAAAAATAATAACGATAAGGACGTTTACCCCCGTATTACCCTTAAACGGGGGAGGGAGGGTAGCGATCTGAAACATTACATAATGGTGTTTCAGGCAAGGAGCATTGTTTAAAAAATAACAATTCCAGGAATCAGCGTGGGGGCCGTTTACCCATGTTTACATATTTCCCCTACTGCTTTTTAATCCAACGCCAGATATTTACACTTTAAGCATTCATTTCTCCTCAGGGATTGTAACCGTAACCGGTTCGTTTCTCAGTACCGTAGGCTAACCCGCATAACCGGGTAACCCGAGGCATCCAGGCACAGAGTTACCCGGTTAACCCTTTCTCAGAGCGGGTTACAGTAATACGGTAGAGGGCGTAGTTTTTCCCTATTCTCGTGAAATCGAACTGTACTTATGAATTTTTATCTCGAAAACTGTATATCGCATTAGGTTCATTCTTTTTTTATATTAATGTAGAAGGTTTTGCCTATTTGAATAATATTTTTTTGAAATTGTAAAATTATTTATGCAACGTCTAATTATAAACAAATTTTTATTTTGCAAATTTCTCCTCGAGGGTGACATGTTTCTAAATTTGAAAAAAATGACAATATTCTATACAAATTATTATTTTTATCACAAATAAATAAATTACCTTTCGAACTTCTAAAGAATTGTAACGACATTTGTTATAGGCCATTCACCCACCACGATGATGCAATTTGACCAAGAAACGATTTGCATGTAATGCCGTGGGTATAACTCAAGAAAATTCGTCACATTTTTCGTCGAGATATTAAAACTTAGACCGTTAAACAAAACGTTGCAAATGATTGACGGCATTGCACGCAACCCTGGTTACAGTAGCCTTCCCTCGGTTAACCGGATTCGAGTTAGGGTTAGGCGGCGGTTACAATCCCCGTTTCTCATCACACATCTTCCATTAAAAACAAACTAATATTACCTCACCGTACCAAAATTAAATTTGCATCGCGCCTCGCGCAAATCAATGCGGGGATTCTCCCCAAACGAATGCGGCGTGATTGAAACCTTATTCAGTGTGATTAATAACGAGAAGCTCACGCTGGTCCGCGAACTTCTTCCTCAAGCTTCTACCCTGCCTTCTATCGACCCTGTTTTTGTTCTTACCGCGATGTCGCCAGCTCGTGCTCCCGGCAATTTTCTAGCGGGGTACCAAAGAACGGTCATCAACCCGGGTAAAACGAATTTAACGCGAAAGTTTTACGATCGTCCGCGCAAAGGGGCGCGGATCTGCCTGCGGCAGGACATCCGGACGTAGCGACGCGCTGTCACTCTTAGACAGATGCAAGCCACGAATCAAGGAAACCGAGGGGTGTCGAGATGAAGGCTGTTAAAGCGTTGATGGTTCATCATTGAGGACCGCCGGGCTGTAAAGCCGCCCATTTGCGAAACAAGAATACGCATCCCCTGTGCGCCGAGCACTCGGCTCGTTAGTATATTTCGCTGGAGAAAGGATAAGTATAATTTGATGGCGGGGAACGTAACGGGGAAACGTTCTATTTCACTCCGAAACGCTGCGGTTGGCAACGCGTCGAGAAAAAGGACGCACGCAATTTTTTCCGGCGAGATTTTCAACGTCGTTACCGCGGGCCGACGCGGCGGCTCTAACAATCTAGCCGGTGCAAAATTTGACGAACGATGCTCGCGCTCTGCTCGCGTTCGGAATAAAAGTGTCGCTGAAATTACAGCCGTATGGAATTATGATACGATCGCGACGGAATTAATTGTCACGCGGGATTTCTGAAATTCGTTGCAACAGTTTGAGGGAAAATTGAAATACCAGTGGCAGGAATAATGAGGGAGGAAGTAAGAATTTCTGCAGGGTTGGCGGCCGCTTGCGACAACACTTCTGTAACTGTTATTTTCTCAGCGATTCGCTGGTTGGAATAGCTCCCTCGTCAGATTCGTCAGGATTTCGTACGCGTGTGACTGAAAGATATCACCGGAATGAATAATTCAAATTGGTGTATTAAAATTTGAAGTTTAATAAAAGCGTAATTCAGAGAGGTCGAAATATTCCTTTAATAGATAATCCGGCTAGAGGAGCAGATAGAAACGAACGAGACCACTGTACGCCAGCGGGAAAATCGAACTTTTGAGCTGGCGAACCTGCTTGAAACTTTAAAACGCTTCGACTTGGATGTCGGCTCGGTCTGTCAACTTGCGGCAGAAGGTAAGTATTATCCGCCGCTTCGACATTCCTTCCCGCAAGTCGGATGTATCTATCCGTTTGAATCAGCTCTGAAGAACTTGACCGAGCGGGGAAACTTATTCGAGGAAGGACTGAAGAATCTGAGGCATCTCGCTTGGACCGCAGAAGGCAGGGTAGACGAACCGGAACTGACTTTATTGAGGAAACAGAATTCCGTTTTAAGGGAAGTCGTGAAGAACCTTAGGAAAAAGGTTAGTGCCTTTGGTGGTTATTTAAAATTCAGAATCAGTTGTTAATAAATATTTAGGGGAAAGCGGGGTAATTCCGGTCAGCGGGTAATTCCGGCCACTTCTATTCCTTTAAATAAAAACCGCGTAACTTGACTCTGTATAGTATTGCCACCTGTTAATGATGGGGCGGGCTACTATTCATGGTTTCCATGACGATAGCAGTCTTTTGTTTCAAACAAATCCGGGAGCGTTCATTTCGCACCGTAATCTTATAACAGTGGTCGATTGTTGAGCAAGGTAAATTAGTACATGCAATAGATATGAATTATTAATATTAATCTCGTTAAATAGAGGAATGTTTCTACTTTCAAACTCATATTTGGTTTTTTACCCGACTGCGGCACGCAAAGGAGGGTATTGTGTTTATCAGGCTATGTATGTATGTCCGGGTTACGCTCTAGAGCCTGTACGGTAGAGTGGGTCGAATTCCGATTTTTTTTGAAACTCGAAATGTAATAGTGCGCGAAAGTTGCCTTACGCAAGTACAAATTCAACGCAAAAAAAATTTTGAAATCGAATAATATTTGACCATCGCGCAACGAGGTCAAAAATTCAAATTTTGGGAAAAATACCCAATTTCTTAAAATAGTTGAAAAACGTTTTCCTCGTATTATTTACATTTACCGAAGTTGTAAAATGATATTTAAACACACCAAAAGACACTTCCGGTATAACATTTCAGTTATTATTTCAATGGCTTGGGGGAGAAGCTTCTATAAAAATTTACTGTGCAGCTCTTGGCTCGTCCATATGAAATTGAGGACGACTCAGAACTCACCACGAGAAGGTGGCTACACGTCGAGTTCCACCCGCACCCTGCCCAACCAACCAACCATTCGTTAATTATAACAATATTTCAGGGGAACATTAAATTTTTGTTAACAATTCAATCGTCGACTGGAAATTGTACCTTGGTTTCGAATTTCCGCATTAGGCCTCATGATTTTAAAGTTGAACGAATAAATCCGTCCCTATTCTCGAAACCCACAACTTTCTGTGCCGATTCCGAGACCAACTTGACACATCTCTCCACTGATTGCGTATGGGATGGAAAGTCTCTTATATCCCATTCCGGGACAAACCCGCTCTCGATCAGGTGGGAAATGTGCTCGTTCGAAACATTGCTCAAAAGAGGAGGCGACGACAACTTTGCGGAGGACCAATCAATTATATTAAAATACTCTTGAGCATCAAACTTGAGCGTGGGCACTATAAAACTTCGTACCTTCGGTTTTTGCTTAGAAGGTAACGATCTTGATTTGAGAATTCTCTTCAGAGCAAGTTCTCTCACGTGCCTCCGTTCATCCAGCGCCATAGTCAGAAGCAAGCTTTCAGGGTGTGCGAAATATGCATTTATAGAAAACCACAGCGGCATATAGAAGGTGAGTATGAATTTCACTATTTCTTTCAGTTCAGAGGAGGGATGTATACTATACATTTCAACACCCAATCCCTCCTCTGAACTGAAAGAAATAGTGAAATTCATACTCACCTCCTATATGCCGCTGTGGTTTTCTATAAATGCATATTTCGCACACCCTGAAAGCTTGCTTCTGACTATGGCGCTGGATGAACGGAGGCACGTGAGAGAACTTGCTCTGAAGAGAATTCTCAAATCAAGATCGTTACCTTCTAAGCAAAAACCGAAGGTACGAAGTTTTATAGTGCCCACGCTCAAGTTTGATGCTCAAGAGTATTTTAATATAATTGATTGGTCCTCCGCAAAGTTGTCGTCGCCTCCTCTTTTGAGCAATGTTTCGAACGAGCACATTTCCCACCTGATCGAGAGTGGGTTTGTCCCGGAATGGGATATAAGAGACTTTCCATCCCACACGCAATCAGTGGAGAGATGTGTCAAGTTGGTCGCGGAATCGGCACAGAAAGTTGTGGGTTTCGAGAATAGGGACGGATTTATTCGTTCAACTTTAAAATCATGAGGCCTAATGCGGAAATTCGAAACCAAGGTACAATTTCCAGTCGACGATTGAATTGTTAACAAAAATTTAATGTTCTCCTGAAATATTGTTATAATTAACGAATGGTTGGTTGGTTGGGCAGGGTGCGGGTGGAACTCGACGTGTAGCCACCTTCTCGTGGTGAGTTTTGAGTCGTCCTCAATTTCATATGGACGAGCCAAGAGCTGCACAGTAAATTTTTATAGAAGCTTCTCCCCCAAGCCATTGAAATAATAACTGAAATGTTATACCGGAAGTGTCTTTTGGTGTGTTTAAATATCATTTTACGACTTCGGTAAATGTAAATAATACGAGGAAAACGTTTTTCAACTATTTTAAGAAATTGGGTATTTTTCCCAAAATTTGAATTTTTGACCTCGATGCGCGATGGTCAAATATTATTCGATTTCAAAATATTTTTTTGCGTTGAATTTGTACTTGCGTAAGGCAACTTTCGCGCACTATTACATTTCGAGTTTAAAAAAAAATCGGAATTCGACCCACTCTACTGTACGGATACACCGATTTACACAAATGAGGTGTCTTTCGAATTGTCTTGACGTTCCGAATGTTATAGGATATAAAAAAAAATTAAAAAAAAATTAAACAAATTTAAAAAACCCGACTGCATAAAGGGCGAACTAAAATGACAAAAACAAGACTTAATTTATTTACACCTTAAGATTTAATTTATTTATATATAGCATATTATTTATCATAAATAGGATAATAGTAAGATGACAATTTAAATTAACTCAATTGCCTACAGTTGGAGGCCTTAAATCTTTTAATGCTCTTCTTCTACCCCAAGCATTTTTTTAATTTTTTTTATTGGTGATATGTAAATTCAATTCAGTGTATTACTTCAAATATCTGAACATGAGATGTGGGGTCATGCCGGCCAAAACTGCGGGGTAATTCCAGCCAACTGAACATTGCTTTTTTCTGGTGTAGATGTCACGTACATATAAAAGAATTTCGAAGAAGGCAGAATGGAACCAGGAAAAGAGTGACCCAAGAAATAGCCCCTTTTTGGGCCCACGATTTTGGATCTGAATTTTATGCCAAATGATAGCTTATGATGAGACATCAATCACACTAAATTTTCAAGTTGAGATGACAATTAGTTTCTGAGATATGGGAGGTCAAAGAAGTTAAAATTCATTAACGCGTCAGCCCATACGCCTCGATGTATGGACTTTTATGTCAGTCCGATAATTTAAAGAATTGTTCCCACTGGTTTTGCTGACTGCTAACAACGAGTTTGAACTTATATTTTCAAAATTCACAATGGCTGATTCAATATGGTGGACGATATATTAAAAACAGCACCTATAACACAGACATTTATATTTCTTGATTTTTACTTTTTTCTCGTGAATTTTGAAAATCCAAATTCAAATTCGTTGTTAGCAGTCAGCAAAACTCACAATGGCCGATTCAATATGGTGGGCGATATATTTAAAAAAACACCCACTACACAGACATTTATATTTCTTGATTTTTACTTTTTTCTCGTGAATTTTGAAAATCCAAATTCAAATTCGTTGTTAGCAGTCAGCAAAACTCATAATGGCCGATTCAATATGGTGGGCGATATATTTAAAAAAAGCACCTATAACACAGACATTTATATTTCTTGATTTTTATTGTTTTTTTTTTGGTGAATTTGGAAAATCTAAGTTCAAATTCGTTGTTAGCAGTCAGCAAAATCAGTGGGAACAATTCTTTAAATTATCGGACTGACATAAAAGTCCATACATCGAAGCGTATGAGCTGACGCGTTAATGAATTTTAACTTCTTTGACCTCCCATATCTCAGAAACTAATTGTCACCTCAACTTGAAAATTTAGTGTGATTGATGTCTCATCATAGGCTATCATTTGGCACAAAATTCAGTTCCAAAATCGTGGGCCCAAAAAGGGGCTAAAACAGGCCTCATTTTTGGGTCACTCTTTATCAGAGGCCATGGAGGTAATTAGCAAGAATAATTGGAGCTGCGATAAACGATCAGAGCGACGATAAGAGCGAAGCGTCGAAATACATTCTATAGTTTTATAATGGAACTGTTTATATTGGAGCAGCGAGTAGAGCAACGAATACTATAGAATGTAATTTCGATGCTTCGCTCTTATCGTCGCTCTGATCGTTTATCGCAGCTCCAACATAAACGTACCCTAAGGCAGCACGAAACACCCGAAAGGGAGATAAACAAAACCTGAGAAAAAAATAAACTGAATTTTCAATCGGACAATTCAGGTATTTGTGACGAAAAAGTAGAGCACGATATTTGCTTCTTTTGCAAAGAATTCGGAATAGGTGATGAAATTCCGATGCACAGTATGTGGTCAATGGGCTCATGAAGAATGTTCAGGATCGGATACCCCTGAAGAATACACTTGTGATATACGTACTAATTAATTTTAAAATAAAAAATAATACAGTTTTGTATTAATTTAATAGTTTTCTCACTTCTTTTATAAAGAAACTATGACTATTTTTGTGTTGTTGCTCCCAATTTGGTAACACCGTAAATTTATGCTCTCTCGGTCATACTAATACAAACTAGACACTTCAAACTATCGATTAATAGAAAAAAACTAACAAATGTGTAACTTGTTCAAATTGTATAGCATTTACTGTTTATGTGGCTGGAATTATCCCGCTTTCCCCAACGATGAAACGAATTGGTACACAACCATCGAAATATCAGGAGTTAAATATTTCCTAGAGTCACGAAAAGTAAATCTTAAAAAATTCAGAACCACATATAGTCTGCATTTCGGTAATAAATCATTTTAATAAGACAAATTAAGAGATAGTAATATCGATAATTAATTAAAAAAAACGATGCGTGACAATTAGTTCCACATAAAAACTTTTTCATTTACCACCAGCTAATGTAGCCTCACGGATATTCGCCTCCGCGTAATATACGAATTAATATGTGTTCGATATTTCTTCATTTTCTATATGAAATATTCTTTCCTCCTTTTATCGCTCGCGCGTACTACCAAACCTACAACCGAAGAGTATTAATCTCTCGCTCGTTTGCATTACTCGTCCTGTATAATTAGTCGCAAGATAATTTCGCCGATGTACTGAAAAGACCTGGCTAAACAAAGCTTGCTCGATATTCCGCGGAAGTCAATATTACACCCCTATAGAGAACATGTTATACGGCTGTACACGTGCGACTTGTTTAAAATTTTATCGTAACCAATGTTTCCGGCGTCAACTCTTTCTACTGGAAAACGACCACAGCAGTTCCACTTGAGTAAACTTTGTACACTATTTTATGCTTGCGCACAGTTCACCGCAGGGTTTCACGTGCAACGCATGAAAAAGACGAGAAACCCGATGCAAGTCATAAAACAGAGGATCTACTATGGGAGACAAAGTGTCTATGTAATTATCCAACTTACTGTTGAAGATGCGGCAAAATTTATGAGACAAATTTTAAACCGAAATGAAAAACTATTGTAGGAATATACGAGAAAGCATATAAAATATAGGAACAAATTTTATTGAAATGCACCAGAAAGGAAAAAATAATTTTTATATAGGCCCAAATGACTCCTTACGCCACGAATTAATTAGATGTCGCTGTGCGTCCTAATCTAATTAAGAAATAAAAGCGTGGGACGTAAATACTGAAATGTCCTTTTTACATAAATATTTATAATGCTCTGCGTATTTTGATACATTAGTTTTCGCATTCTGCTGGAGCGTCCTTGTTGCACGAGTTTCTTCCACTTGATTGCGAACAGTGTAATTCCGCAATTCAATGCCTGCCCTGGCATCTAACCGAATTAAAAGTCAAGATCAAAAATCATGCCGTTCAGCAATTAGTTTTTGCATAACTTTTAATATTCAATATTTACGCCCCACGCTTTTATTTTTCGTCACATGAGGGGATTCTTCTAAGGCAGTCATTTAAACCGGTATCAAAATTGTTTTTCCCTTTATAGTACATTTTAATAAAAGCTTGTTTTTAAAATTTTACTATAAATTGTTTTATGCTTTTTAGAGAAAATATGGTATTGTCATCGGAACTGCGTGTGCGTATTGTTACTTATACAGCAAAGCTTGTAATGAATGGGAATTATGGATGATTTATATATAATAATATGATGATTTAACACAATCCTCGCAGCGTGAAACGCAATTAATTATAAACGATTAATGCGAGGAACATAGGAAAACTGAATGAAAAAGAAAATATTCAATGGAAATAAATTTGAAAATATTTCGAGTGTGTCCAGAAGCGTATATATCTTCTTTTCCGCACTGACATAAAAAATACGAGTTATAAAACTACACTCGAAGAATTATGCCTCCCTCCGTTTGCCGATACTAAGGTTCCCTCTAACGCGTAAATTCTACATTATTCCAATTCGAAGATGCATAATCGTAAATGTGCGAGTTCGCCGCGAGGAAAAAGCAATGAGATTACACTTTCGCCGAAATTGACACCGAGTACGTGCTCGACGATATCTACGAGTGACTTCCACCATTTTCTTACCAATTTAACGTAAATACTGAACTAGTAAATAATAAACTCTTAGTAAAAGCCTTTCCTTTCGAGTTCCATAACCCCCCGCCTTTTAACCTAACCCCGATCGAATCTGGAAATCGTGATCACGTTTTTACGACCGCAAGTTATTTCTGCAACGCTTCCCGATTCGACGTCGCCGGTACCTATATTTCGCATTCTTATCGCAAATCTCGTTAAAAAGTTGCAGGTGTCGCACCGGCCGCATAACGAGATCCCAGAGAGAGAAAACGGACAACTAAACTGTTCAACTTCTCGGGAAGTTCCAACGAATTCAACGAATTTTAATGGCGACTTACCGACCGGGTCGACGCTTATCGAGAATCCGAATCCAAACCCCAGCAACTCCACTGGCACTTCGACGCTGGAACATCATGGCAATTGCGACACAAAAGACCGGGAAAAGCAGAACGACGCGGCACCGACCGAGGCGGCCGGCCGGCGGACCGACGAGGATCGAAAGAACGCGTTCGATGACGAGAGCAAGCTGATCGACAGGCGCGAAAGGGTACTCTGCATTGAGACGCACTCTAACGGGCTGATCTACGAGGAGTACATATTCAAATTGTCCGTCGACCGAGAAATAAAAATGAAATATCCCGTCTCTTTGAACAATGACGAGGGAGCGGTTAAAATGCTGTTCGTCGATAACGAGAGCGAGTACGAGAGAGCGCCGTTGGACGGGATCCTGATGTACTTCAAAAACATATACGTGTCTGTGAACATAAAGCAAACCGGAGTGCCCTGCGGCACGCAAACGGCAAATATTAAAACATCCAACAGTTTCGCCCAAACCTCGATCACCGGAATAAAATCGTTTTCCCGTTTGAACGCTGGCGTCACGGTGAGTAAACAATTTTTTCCGATTCTTTACTATGCAAGCTAGAAATGGAAAGATTTCAATCATCGGTGGGTAATGGAGTGAGAATTTCCCGAGAACTAATGAATTATTGAAAAGTAATTGTAAATTGTAACTGTTGTCGTCTCTACTTGTTTGAGGGAGGAAATTCTATTTCTCTTTAATCGATACTAGATCTGGGTGATGAGTTTACGGCCGATTTCTTCACCTCCAGTAATCTTCCAGTGATAGTTACTGGCTTACGTCCGATTTCTTCACCTTCAGTAACCTTCCGGTCAGTGAACGACCAATTAACTTACAAGGAGAGTATTTTAGGTGTCCGCCTCCGATCATTTTGATTTTTGGATATGTTATAGAGCACCGAAAAATAAGAAATACGTGTTTTTTTATGTTTCCCCGTTTTCATATTTGGGGGGTGAAAACTGCGTTCAAAGTTAGGGTTGAAAAATCATTTTTGTGGAATATCTCGAGAACTATTAGAGATAGGGGAATAGTGTCAATGGACGAATTTTGTGTCTTTGAATGCGAAATATGACTGACTCACCAGATTTTCAAAAAGTCCATTTGTTTAAATAATACATAAAAAATTGTTATTTTTTTGAAAATCTGGTGAGTCAGTCATATTTCGCATTCAAAGACACAAAATTCGTCCATTGACACTATTCCCCTATCTCTAATAGTTCTCGAGATATTCCACAAAAATGATTTTTCAACCCTAACTTTGAACGCAGTTTTCACCCCCCAAATATGAAAACGGGGAAAAATAAAAATACACGTATTTCTTATTTTTCGGTGCTCTATAACATATCCAAAAATCAAAATGATCGGAGGCGGACACCTAAAATACTCTCCTTGTTAGAGCATTTAAATGCTCTAAGCCAGTAGGATCCTATCATTTGGCAGTTATGCGGAACATAACTCTAACTGGAAGATTACTGAAGGTGAAGAAATCGGCCGTTAGTCCTACTGGCTTACGCCCGATTTCGTCACCTTCAGTAATCTTCCGTTCAGTGAACGACCAACTGGCTTACGCCCGATTTCTTCACCTTCAGTAATCTTCCAGTTAAAGTTATATCCCACATAACTACCAAATGATGGGATCCTACTGGCTTAGAGCATTTAAATGCTCGAAGCCAATTGGTCGTTCACTAACCGGAAGATTACTGAAGGTGAAGAAACCGGGCGTAAGCCAATTGGTCGTTCACTGACCGGAAGATTACTGAAGGTGAAGAAATCGGGCGCTAGTATTCCTTTGTAACTAGATTCACTTTAAACCGCCAAGTTTAAATATCACATCGCGAAATCATTGACCATGCAAAAATGGAAAGTCTTTTTTATACTTGTATTTCGTATATTATTGAAAAACGTACATCGATTTGTTTAGGAGTATTGATATAAAATGTAGACTTTGATTGTTCCAATCAAATATAGATGCTTAATAGCGAGAAACGTGCGATAGAGAGGAGTCTCTGTAACTTGGAACGAACCGTCAGGAGTCTAAAATCCAATGCGTTAGATCAAGCTCGAAGCATGATCGGTAAAGATTCACAGTACCGTGGGAATGATGAACTCTTCGACTGCATTAGGGTATTGAGTCGATAATTCGGTGGACCGGTAATGCCTATCGCTCTCCGAGGTTCACGAATTTGCTATTACAACGATGTTCGTAGCACGTAACAGTGTCGAGTTAGATACACTTGCTGCATCAAATTGTAATACTCTCGATGTTTAATTGTACATAAAAAAATACCGCTAGGAAAAATTGGTAAAGATAACCACGTGTTTAGAAAGAGATTAGTCGTTATTTGTTACTTGTTAAAAATGTTATCAGATGAATCTTACAAGATAGCTATACACGCATAGATGTACATTATTTACGTATTTATATATAATAATAATAATAATAATAATGTGTATATAATCGTATTTAAAATCGTAGTAATTATCACACTATTCTGAGTAACAATCTTTTTTCTTCGTCAAAGATGAAGGTGCATCCTACTTGTATATTCTCGTCCATGAGTAAACTTTCATTTCAAGCAATCTCGATACATACTTGTCCCTTTAAATTGAAGTGCGATTTCGTTATCAGACATGTAAGTGGAAAAATTTATTAAAAATGCGAAATGCAGTTCGTGGAAAAATACATGTATGTGTAAACCTTTAACAGGTTAATCTTCACAGTCCGTCTTTCGTATAGTTCGTACGATCGAGGCGCATAAAATCTGTGTCCCTCGCGTACTCCCGATTCAACGTTCCGTATCCAAGCTTCAATTACAAAGACGATAAAAAGACGAACAATCATTGATCTACGTTTTTTTTCCTTCTTTAAGTAACAATGAAAATCTGACTCGCAACAAACTATCTCTTACGCTTACGCTTGCTCTGTTCTCGACGAATAAAATAAATAGCTGTAGCATGCACTATATATTCCTTACTTATTTACGTGGTTGATTCTCAAATTTTAGAGAGACAATACTAGAAACAGGCGAAGGCTTAAGATTCGATTCCTGCGTAAAATACTTTTAAGAGCATGATGTTTTAAAACGATCCGAGGCGACGTTACGTTAAAATACGACAAAAGATCGGAGGAATGTTATCGCACACCGGTGCGTACGCTTCCGTGACCCTGCTCTTTCCCTCTCTCTGTCACCCCTCTTCCGTCTCGCGTCCGTTCCTTCACTAATATTCCTACCTTTGTTTATCAAAAGGATTGAAAACTGATTGCTAGATACTTATATATACCTATTCTATCCTCCTCGCCTCTCCCTCGCTTCCGAGTATACAATAAATTGTTTCTAGAAAAGGAAAAAATTTCACTCCGGCAGCTTTTAGATTTATCTCTTCTGTTTCTTATGTCTGTTTGAGAATGTTCGATTGTAGTCAACGTGTCGGGCCTGACACTAGGAATTCGCGTTCCTAGTGATACTTTGAACGACGCGCTGCCCCCACCAAGCCTCCAGGTTGAAAGGTTCGAAATCTGTAAAATTGCCAGTGGTGTCGATAGCTTCGGGTTCAGATACACGTTCCAACGAACGTACAAGTATAATTGCTTTGTACCTTTCAACTGCGGGTTCGGTTCTCGCTCTTGGTAGTACGTGACTGACGCGCCATTCCTGTAACTGGAGGAATTGCTATGAGGTTGATTGTGGCACATGTCCAGCTCTCTGGACACTGTATTCCAGGCTGCAACAACAAAATATCGATGTGACACGACGAATCGTTGCGAAGCATATACGAATCTCGAGGAATGGTCGCGAATCGACACGCTATACTCACAGTCGTAGATGTATTTAATTAGGTCGAAATGTTGAGCTATAGTTTCAGATTGATGTCGCGACGGAATCGACGATGGTCTCTTCCCGTTCATCGCCGTCATTTGTGATCTGCCGCTGCGAAACATGCAAAATATATATTCGGTCTTAAAACCGTCGACTTTTAACGAAGCTGCCTAAATACAGTCTGCTGTGTCCGTTTTACAGTTTAACGATTCTACGGCTATCGAAGGAACTGTAATTACGTGACGCGCAACGGCAGACGCATACGTCGATGTTTAACTAGATAAAAGAAGGCACGATACACGTGCGATACACGTGGACGAAACTCAAGCGCTAGATACGAAACAAAGGACATTCGTTAGAATCGGTTGACGGTGTATTATAATAATGCCTGTGTAGAGCGTGAATAGCGAGAGAGAACGGGACGCCATTTTATTGAAACGCGAGAGAAAATATAACCTTTCCATTACAATTCGATGTTCCGATGCATGCAAACTACTAACATAAGAAAATGTTTACGCATCTGCAAGAAGGTTACGGATTGCGAAAAGAAACTGCACGAAGTGGGGTTAATTGATAGTTAATTAGATCGTGCCACTCAAGGGTCTCTGTCGGGCTTGTCAGAATTCACGTACATATACACATACGCCCAGAATTCGTATCTGACACATCCTCCCGGGAACGTTCACCCGAAAGATTCCGAGAAGCGAAGTGTGGAACGATTGTTACGGGGGCGGGGAAATGTGCGAGAGGTTAATTAAAGGCTGGACGTGTCAGAAAGGACAGGAGATAATTAACAACGCGAAGCCTACTTTCGAAGAGAGAGAACGTTCGTGGTAAAGATGGCGGTTTTTGCGTGACAGTTAATGCCAATGCTTCTCTCATTCCCGCTCGTTTCTCCCTCTATCCGCGTAATGCTGTTGCTTCTGTAATTCTCGCGGCAACGGGACGAATTGGCTGTCCGCCAGAAATAAGCACGGGATCGCCGAAAGTGGACAACCGAGTCTCGTGCAACGAGAATTCGAACGAAACGATTGAACGCGGGAACGAAGCGGGCAGCTTTCGTCGCTAAATACCTCATTTTCTCTGCTCTCCGTCCAACTCCTTCAGCAGCCACGCGCTGTCGCGATTGCAGCTGTGCGGTTGAATCTCACGATCGCTTCCCACGCCAGCGAACGAACCAACGTGTCGGGGAAAACAAAGTCGCGGAACTATGTGACAAGAGAGAGCGTTTGTTTCTCGCAACAGCTGCGGCAAGCTTTCCCCGAGAAGAACTGTCAACAATGATCTCGCTTGAATGCGAGGCTCGGATGGTAACGCAGAACGTCGGTGGCGACAATCCAGTGCAGCCAGTGGAGGCACTCGTTCGTTGTGGAATTCAGCCGCAAGATGGCAGATACGCGTCAGTGTTCGCGAGTCATTTGTAAGCCGCGCGATTTTAATCGCGCATCGCGAACTGCGAGCGTAGTAATTTGTAGAATGTAGTGATTGACAAGCTACTGTCAAGTTAAGCGTGTTTATTTTCTCCAGTTGAAGGTACTTCTTTAGAAGCCTCCAGTTTTTTAGGCGAGCATTCCCTACGTACGTATTTAAATAGGTTTATAAAATCTAGTCATTTGCCGAGGGAAAGATTGCATTGTGGAGTCATGTATTACGCAGATACGCGCGTCCGTGGTGTTTGATTGAAGTATTTGGAGCGTAATTCGTTAAGTTCTATAACGACATAATTACACGCGTACAGTTTGGGAAAAATAAAAAGTCGACAAACGCGAACGCAACATTAGCTTCCGAAGCACGCGATAAAATTGTAACAAAATTGCACGTTCTCGGGGAAATGGGCTTTCATGTGTCATTTATCATGAAGATGCAGCCATTGATAATGGAAATGCTCGGTGGTCGTAACGAACATTTGTAATTTTCAAGTCACGAGAATGTCGACCCGGCGATAAAATCTGTAGTTAATGACACCGTGGTTCGAAAGTTTCGAAATTAAAATTCTGAAAAGTTGCGCAATTTAAACAGCGCCATCTACATGGAAATGCATATAATACGTGCGCTGCGGTGTACAACCGTGCAAGCGAACATCTAAGTAGAGATCTACAATGTTGGAAAATTCTACTTTTCTTTTTTTTGTAACAAGAGAAAAAGTAAAAGAACAATCCCTTCTATTGGAAGAGGGAGATATTTCTTTTCAATCTTAAACATTCAATGTAATTGCTATTGAGAATTATAAGTCCACAGAAATAATTTGTTTGATGTGGGACCCCATCAATTTTGATATGTAGAACACTTATTTTGAAAACGTGCCACCAATTAGTCCCCTAAGAGAGCAGTTCATAAATAATTTCTGAAGATACAATTTGAGTCATGATTCATTAATTTCCTCTCCTATGTTATTACATTGATGAGTATTTAAGGAGTTAGACCACTGTAGAGCACGAAAAAATAGGCATATTTCGGGAATTTTTTTTGCGCAATAAAGATATCAATCGAAATTCTGTAAACTGGGATTTATAATTCTAGTAATGAAGTACAAAAAATATTTTTTTCAACTTCGTTCATGACAAAATGGTGGCTGCGCAGCAATTCTCCGTCGGTGCCCGTTTTTTGAAAGGGTCCACGGCCGGAAACCTAACTCCCGCAATTTTTGACGTGGAACAAAAAACCAAAGTCTTTTCGATTCTATAGAACAACAGCAAGAGACGTACGTAGGATTTTTTCGATATATTGATTTTTCGCGAAATGGTGCATTTTTGAAAAAAAGTTTAAAATTTCATGAAAGAAATCGTCACAAAAATTGTTTTTAAACGAAAAATATGCAATATAAAAAAAAATCCTACGTACGTCGCTGGAGAAAACAATTTTGAATATACTGTTGAATTTTTCAGATCGATCGGTGAAGATTTGTTCGAGTTATGTTTCCGGCCAGTTAAAAAAAAGTGGTTTCGAGAAAAACGCGTTTAAAGTTTAGAGTACTGTAAAATCATATTAGATTCTTATATACCTTTAAGCGTCCTTTTCAACGGTCGATCCTCACTTTACTAACCCTACACAGACGTTCTTAACATTGTAGACTATTCCGCACTCTAAAAAAAAAACTACAGCGCGCATAGTTATAACAAAGGCGCTCGGGGCATACACGAGAGCGTTGCGGTAGAATTGAAAATTTGGACATTTAGACATTTTTGCCGCCCTCCATCTTTTGGTATATTATTCTTAAAACCCTAAAGCACCTTTTAAACAAAAAAAAAATTTTTTTTTTAAATTCTACAGTGGTTTAACCCCTTAATATCTTCCTGTTCTTAATATTATATCTTCTTCTATGTACTTATATAATCGTTGTGTCACTGATTCAGTGCCGTCCAGCCTCTAACCCTAGAAACATGAAATTCAGAGGGTATGTTATTTTTTGAAATTTCAACCCGAAGGAGGTGAAATATGTTTTCTCGGATTCCTTATTATTTATTAGGCCCGATTAAATATCAACTTGTTTTTTACTTACAAAGGTTACTCACACAAATGCCTAAAAACCAGATTCAACATTTTGCCCTAATCAACCCCTGGGGGGTGGTGAAAAGAGGTGAAATGTGTTTCCACGGATTTCTTAAAATCTCTTCGGACCGATTAGATATCAACTTGGTTTTTACTTCAAACGGTTACCCACATAAACACCTAAAAACCAATTTCAGGATTTTTCCCTAATCAACCCCTAGGGGGGTGGTGAAAAGGAGTGAAATGTGTTTTCCTGGAGTCCTTCATATCTCTTAGGTCCGAAGCGAAGCGCAGGGGTACTTTGCTAGTTTTGCATAAACGCGCGGCGAGGTATCTAAGAGAGACTATGTCAAAGTGACTGCCCCTTTAAAAGTCACGACAACTAATCGAGGGCAGATGCAGACCTATACAGTTCGAAGGGTAAATATAGTATCAGAACCGTTATTGGGGCCAATTTTTAAAAAAGATGTCACGACCGTCGAGGCTTTCTCTTGACCATTCGCATTCTACCCCCTCGTAAAGGCCAATGCTGTAATTAATAAAGTATTTAAACCACAACATGTAAAGTAGAACTTGCAAGTGTCCATTTACAAGAAAGTTTTGAACCACGTCAACCTAATATCTCTCGCAGCTTTAGGTGACCTTAAATCATTTGAAATAAAGGTTCAGCAACTTAGCAGTAACAGAGTATGCAATTGTAAATCAGGGTGACAAGCACGTAGGGTACTAATAAATACTTCTGGAACACAAACTTCCATAATTGAAAATTTCCTTCATCAAATAATCTGTCAGATCTGTTCGGATCTCTAAGAAATTCTTCTATTATTAGTCAATTGCAAATCCAGGGTTTCATTGTGCTTGGAACTAGGTTAAATGAAGCGAATAAATCTCGAGTGCAAACGGAGTCCCGAAGTCTTCTGTCGCTGGCTCTATTTTGAGTGAATGCCTGGCAAAACGCGAATAGCCCTTAAAGCATTTGAGGCATTTATCTAAAACGCTCGTGGCGCTCTTATCTCGGGCATTACTCGTTAAATTATACGATAGCGTGTCGGGTTATATTTGACAATACTATAACGTGGCCTCGATATATCCATATATCGCTGGCACCATCGCCACGACTTCAGTTAGTATATAGTGCGTTTCACTTTCAGTTAACCACACGCCCACCGGTCTATTTCTGCAATTCTGACGTTCAGCGCGATTTCAAAAGGGTCGCTGTCACCCTTTGTGATCGCGCGGCAGGAGATAGCGAAACTATGCGGCCCTTGTCCTAGATGACAGCGATCAGATATGCCGGCTTGATTAATGTTACAGCACTGTTAACATCGACAGAAAGTTATGCTCCAACATTTCTGCTGAAATAATGATTGAACGGATAAGTGAACGAATCGCGGGAGCGTGGGTTCGGTAATAGGGTTGGAAAAACTCAATAGAAATGTTCTTTCAATTTTCCTGCACGCCCAACAACAACGAGTTCCCGGGATTTGACCGCCCAGGTGCAAAAACAATATTGCCCCCTTATTATAATTTAATATTCTTTAATTAAGAATTTGATACGCCGTGTTTACTTTTGTATCTTATTATACATAGTCTTAAAAACTTATCATGCAAAAGGAATAGATTGGAGAAGCAGATTTTGCTAAAAATGGAATATGTTATAGTCCTCGTGAAATTAGGGATTTCGAATTTGTTTGAAAAATGCAAGGCCTTGAATTTTTCGATTTTTGCTTATTTTCGTGAAAATATGTTGCACTTATGAATTTTTATCTCGAAAATCAGCGTTGGACAATTTATGAAATTTTAAACGAGAAAAGGAATGATATCATTGCTGATCATCATAAAAGTTTTGATTATTATTCTTGTTAGACAAATATTACATATAATAAACCTTCTGCACCCCGTCAGGAACCGCCCTGTTTACATATCGTCGATGGCTGAATTTCTCGAAATATAATTATTACCTACGCCCAATAGGCGAAATAAGTTGAATATTTGAGTTTAGTAACCCTTTCAAATGTAAGGAACAATATTTCAACAACGAAGCGCTGTATTACGCTTTGAACTTGCGTGGCGTTCTGTTAATTTCTGAGTAACACAGGAAAGCTTGCTTGTGACATTGGAAACGCAGTTGGTTCTTCCACTTATGCGGTGAAAACTAATTACCTCGAACACCCTCGTGTGGGGGTAGAAGCTTCTTCGCATTGTTCCTCGAAATTCATTATCGGTGTCAGATGGGTTTAGTTAAAGCTACTGCGTAGAATCTGTCTCTTCATCGAGACTGTTCAATCTGTTTCATGCTGTCACGTCCGACATGAAAGCCAGCCAATTAATCGAAGCGCTGATGCGAACTAATTGCGTACCCTGGGAAGAAAAACTAGGTCTCATGACTGTATCACGATAACCTTAAATGAAGCTAATGTCTACGAGGCACAGTGGGTAGTTAGTTCAGTTCTTTCAACTGGAAAAGTGCTGTACATCTTCGTTGGGAATGCCTCATCTCTTAACTGTCTTTAACTAATCGTATACGCGAACAATCGCATGCTGGAGTCAGTTAAAAGATCGAAAGCCCCCGGTGTAAGGTAAACGTACCTATTATGAAACACCTTCCCAAACATGTCCCCTTCTTGAAACAGCATCACAAATAACGAAATAAGAAATAGTTATGGCATATATAAGCAACTGCCAAACATTCTATCGATATTTATACATTCTTTTCTGTACAAATTCACCAACATAAGTATTATTATACAATAATCTATTAAAAAAAAATGGTTTTAATGTAATTCATTGATAAAAATAACCGTTTCATATTGTGTACTTCAATTTTTTGAATGTCCCGCTTTATGGAACGGTTCGGAAGCGTGTTCCAAGACCACGGACCCGTGTTCACATAGTTGTACCAGTTCATGAAACACACGCCTCAGCTTTGATAATTAGATATTTCCAGTGAAAAAGAGAAATAGTTCATTATTTAAACTGCCCTAGAGCGTTTATAAAATATATTATATTCACGTTTTCATCATAAATACGGGTAAGTATGCGTAATTCAAACTTTTTTAATAAATATCAAAAACCTAACCTGACGGGGCGTTTCATAATAGGGACATTGAATATGAAACACCGGGTCCTGGTACGAAAACAGTGTTTCATAATACGTACAGGTCCTTCATTTAGTTTTTTAGTCATATTATTTTTTATTTATAATAAATATACATTTTATGGCTCATTATATAATCACAAAACAATGGCCTATCGAATGGTATGCAAATTTTCAATGCTAACCCACTAAATTTTATAAATTAGATGACAATTGCATAACCCCATCGAAAAGCGTTTCATAATAGGTACGTTTACCTTACCTCCATTCGACTCTAGCACAGATTTCACAAATTAAAATAGTCAGCTTCTCCCTCACTGTTTGTGGTGACAGAGATGAATATGCTACAAACATGTGATATTCCTTCAACATTCACATTGGATATGATGCCGTTGAATATCTCTAAATAGTTACGTCCGACAGGTGGGAAACCTATACCACGGTCTCTTCGATTCGACAATGGCTTCTAATTGAAAATACGAGATGGGGAAAGTTTCGATTCTGAACTACGCTGTGTTTCACATTAGAGCATACTCGTTTCGCGCAGGGACACACTGTTGATTGGTAGTAAATCGTAAATAGACCAATCGCGTGTGTCAGATCCGTGGCAGCTGCGCAGATCGGTTGCAAATCGGCGAGGGCGTTGGTACACTGTTATATGGAACGCAGTGTACGTAGTGTTCCTGATTTCTCAATATTTTTCGCATCTCGAGAAATGAGAAATCAAATTACATTTCTCGAGAATTCTCGAGAATTCTCAAAAAATTGAAAAAACATTGCAAAATGTATATAATATGGTAAAGGTTTAAGCAAAAACACAAGGTTGATTCATCTAAAAATATAGAGTTTATTATTGATTACATACTAAGTATTGCATACTTCCCACGTGCTATACTAACCTAAAAATATAGAGAATCAGCAATTTAGTGTTTGTGCTTCCCTATATTGTCTAAACACCAGAATCTTACAGAAACTCGTACTTGTAGGTTCCAGTATTTAAGGATTCCTATTTATTAGTCCGATGATCAAATTCTATCTGTCTATCTATTTACATTCTCACCTCTCCAGTCCCGACCTCTGGAGGATCTGTCGCTCATCAACCCATACACAAAGCTTACATGTATATTTTTGTAATAATGTTGATAATATTTATCTAAATTTTTATTCGGGCCTAACTTACACAAAACTTGTGTAAATGAAAAAACAGATGTTAAATATAATCGATAAATTTATTTATCTCATACAAAATGCGAGCAAGGTGAAACATTACTGTTTTGTTTTAAAATAGTTTTTTAAAAAGCACAATGCATCTAATGTCGCGTCAGCCAATCTACTTCTTTTCTTTGTGACAAAATCCGCGGCTGTAGAGAAATTTCTTTCTGTTTATCGCGCAAGGCCAGTGAGTCGCCAGTACGGCGATCGTCTATTCTTTTTGAAATCTGATTGTTGCCGTCCAAACATTGTGTCACATTGTATCGTGCACCCAACGCAAAAGCACTAAACGTGTTAAGGCCATCGCGCATTTTAGTAAAGCGCGACGCTACGAAGAGAAAAGTTTATAAACAATTGCGCAAATCTTCGTATGTATTGCTAACATTTATTACAAATTGTAGATGTGTTTATATGTTTACGATTAATTAGTAACACACAATTTGAACTACACAGCTGAAAATTTATTTCTGAAAACAAATAGGATTTATAATAATTTTCCTATACTTCAGTTTCTCGAGAAATAGTGTAATTTCTCGAGAAATGAGAAATAAGAAATTATAGAATTTCTCGAGAAATTCTCGAGAAGAAACACTAAGTGTACGTCTCAATAGTAGGTAATAATGTGCACAGAGGTGTGACCACTCCCGAACAGAACGAAAATTGTACTCGATGGACTCTAAATAGCCTGTTGTCACTAGCAGTGAATATTTGCTCTCCATGTGCATAAATGGCGAGTGGACGCTGGCCAGTAAACCAAGGTGCCTAGAAGGGGTACCGTAGGGACAGCCTGGCATAGGATTGGCAGGAAAAGCCGCATCACTCGTAAACCCCTGTGATCCTCGAAGACAATGATCCCAACAGGTTCAACTGCCATTGGCCAAATGTTATTGTGTAAGAGTATGTACAAGAGGCAGTTGACCCAAATAGGCCATAACTGACGCGCGCACGTGAACAGGCTCATTTCCGGGCATTTGAAAATCGATTATATCAATAAAGTGCAAACTACGCTGTCCCGTGGCGTTTAACGAAATCAAACGAAGCGGAACGTCAACAAAGCCGCTGATGCACTTTCGTGCACGTTATTTTAGCCCAATACTTCTATTTATACGGCGTACCGATTTTCAATAATTACTTAAAGGCACTTTCACCCCTGAAATTCAGATCTTCGCTGATGCAATAATTTGCGATATTATCGTCGTAATAAGCTAATAATCGGGCGGTTTAATATCATCTCGTTACACTGGAAGTTCCATTAGGCATTCCATTAGTTAGACGGAACATCATCCGTGGAGAATAACTTTATGGGGCACGATGTATCACAAATTTAGACAATTTGATTGGATCGTCGAATCGTGTACAGAAATAAACTACATTATATCTTTTGGCAAACGAATTCTCCTTCAAATATTTATTCACAACAGTTAGTTACAGGTAGAGCTATTCTTTTGACCCGGGCACCCGGTGAGACCCCGGGTAGACAAAAATTACCCGTGCGCTACCCGGGTACCCGGGTAGACAAATATTACCCGACTACCCGGGTAGACAAAAATTACCCGGGTATCCATGAGCTACCCGAGTAAATGATCATCGATTTGATCTTTCAACTTTCGATCATTTTCGGCCAACATCAGTAATGAACGGATTAAACTTCAAGCAATTGAATGTGTGTGCGCGTTACGATTCTGAATATTATGATAAAATGTCTTCTGATCAGAAATGTGCAGCGCCGCACTACGCGAAATGAGCGCCATTGGAAAGCGCTTGGTAAGTAGAGTAATAAATTCTATACAAGGAATAGTGTGTGACTTCGAATCACGATTCTGTCCACAACCTAACCTCCACACATTTCTGTTTTGATGTAAAAATACTAATAAATCTACATTTCCAGATAGTAACCAAGCTGAAAAAAATGTGTACTCCGAACTAGCAGATGTAGTCGGAATACTTAAATACATTTTTGCCAATTCTGCGAGTCTTATATTTATCCACATGAGTTTTCCACCACGACAATGGGTCTAAATTATGATTTATTTGTGGTTCTAATAAATACATATCAATTTCTGAGGCACTTGTAATGGTATTATCATTATCTGTATTATTTTCATTAGTTGATATATTTCCAATCTGTTGCGAATAGAATTTATAATTACATTTTTTAATGCGCTATCTTCAAATGTTATATCTTTGCTTCTAGAGTCCAGAAAACAAGCACTTGATGGGCACTCTTAGAGTATGAATGTATTTCGGATCTGCGAACAAGAGATGTTTTTAAAATGTTCCTAAATTTTTTAGCTTCTATAGTGTCCTAATCATCTGCGTCTTGCTGCGCAGAAGTCGCCAAATTCGAATGATGAAAATGCCGAACTATTTTACTGCCTTTCTTTACCGCATCTAAGAATTTTTCAACTGTATGAAAGGCGTCTTTTATAAATTACTGTAAATTATGCGCAGTACACGAAACGCTGTATTTTTAAGTCTCTAATAAATTTGTTGCATTCATGTTACTTGCATTGTCATGTTCTAGAGAGCAATTAATTTATTTGTAATATTGTAATGTTCCACTCTTCCTGCATTCCCATTTCCTATTACAACGACTATGACGTTTTCGGCGGTATGTCGTCCCTCTATATCATGCGTGGAAAATGTGACATTTTTTAGCTCCCAATTAGCCCGCTAAACAGATCTAGCCCCAACAATCTCCGACAAATGATGTGAACAAAAACCCAAAACGAGTGCATTTTCCTAGGATTTTCCGGGTTTTCCTTTGCATCGACTGAGGGAGTTGGTTGGGATTAGATAAGAGTGCGTCAATGCCAGGTCTACATTTTTTATTCTATATTTTTCTCTCTACTTTTAAGCTTTCCAATGGTGTATCATACTCCCCAGTGGAAAACGTTATATCGGGCTTTTACCAACGTTGATTGATAAATCTTACGTTAGATTCGGGCTTTTACAGTATGGCTTATTTAAATATAGAGACACATTAATAGGGGCAGGCACTGCAATAGGGCGAACTACCCTATTGTAAGTGCAAAGAACGTTGACAGTTCGCAATTTTCACATTCTGATACAGAATGTGTTCTGCGGACAATACCACATTTAATTGCTTGAAGTATATTCCGTTCATTACTGAGGTTAGCCGAAAATGATCGAAAGTCGAAAGACGATCGGCTGTCAAATCGAAATTCTCAACTATCTCATCACATCTCATTTACTCGGGTATCTCATGGATACTCGGGTAATTTTTGTCTATTCGGGTAGCCGGGTATCTCACGGGTACCCGGTAGTCGGGTATCTGACGGGTACCCGGGTAGTCGGGTATCTGACGGGTACCCAGGTAGTCGGGTATCTAACGGGTAGCCGGGTATCTGACGGGTACCCGGGTAGTCGGGTATCTGACGGGTACCCGGCTACCCGGCGGGTCGGGTAGTAAGAACTCTAGTTACAAGTACCGATCTCTATAATCTATATATATAAAATCAAATCAAATACCACTGATAATCACGATTTCTCTGGAACCACTAATCCAATCACCATGAAATTTGGTAGGTAAGTTCCTCTCGGCCCCTAGGTGCTCGCTAAGAAATCTTTTTAAAAAACTCCCTCCCCTTCACCGAAAAACCATATTCTATATCTATAAAATTCAAATCAAATACCACTGATAATTACGATTTCTCTGGAACCACTGTTCCAATCACCATGAAATTTGGTAGGTAAGTTCCTCTCGGCCCCTAGGTGCTCGCTAAGAACTCTTTTTCAAAAACTCCCTCCCCTTCACCGAAAAACCATATTCTATATCTATAAAATTCAAATCAAATACCACTGATAATCACCATTTCTCTGGAACCACTCATCCAATGACCATGAAATTTGGTAGGTAGGTTCCTCTCGGCCCCTAGGTGCTCGCTAAGAAATCTTTTTAAAAAAACTCCCTCCCCTTCACCGAAAAACCATATTCTATATCTATAAAATTCAAATCAAATACCAAGAGCGCCCCTAAGTACCGTAGCGAAACACGGGTACTTTGCTAGTATTCGATAAATGAATCACTCATCGTCGTTACGAATATCTTATTTCTTCGTAATTTCGATGTACGAAAGGGTAGTTAGAAATAATACCAGTTCATCAACTATTCAACGTGATTCAGTATAATTAAGAAGGTTAATGGACGTAATAAATGTTTGCTTTGTAATATCGATGCAATTTATCGCAATGCTGTGTGCACACAGTTCGCTGCCCTATTACAGACCTCGCCGTGACATAACAACGCGGTATATAATACAATTTACCGCGTAATTTAATTCACAAAATGTTTGCCCCTTGATCGTCGAATATCAGTACTTCATACGACAGGATTCCATTGTAGTTCGTGGCGAACTGTTCGTTACAATAAATTCGTGGTAGTTGATGATAGCGGTCTGCGGTTCCTTTTGCCCGATATAATTTATCGCGGATTACCACCGTGGGATTACCTTCGCTTGATTTGGTCGGTCGCGTGTGGCCAAACCCGATGTAATGCAGCATGAAATGTTCATGCGGAATTATTGACATCTCGCACGTCGATACGTCAGCGAACGTCGCGAAATTCCGACAAATACCTACGAAAGCAATAACGTTGTTACGAAAATTGGGCAGAAGGCAGGTACTTGAAGGTTCATGAAAATACTTGCAGTCTAATATCGCAAGTCTCTATAGAATTCTAGATAGATCCTACGAGTTACTATAATAGATTCCATAAACGATACCGTTTCTCGAGCAGAGGAAATGAACGTCCTAATCTCTCTAGAACTGTTTAATCTCCGAAACTTTCTCGTATCTACCGGTCTCTGTGCGTCTACGTCAATTTACAGCAGTGCTCCGTAATTTAGCGGGATTTGCTTATGCGTGGTGGTTTCGGAATTGTGGCCACGGTATAGGAAATTCGTTACAGAGTGGATTAATCTACTATTATGTAACAGTGCTCACACATGGGCGCAGTCATAGATGTAATATAATATATAATTAATACAGAATTTACTGCCGAATATGCCGTGTAGAATATTCTGGAGCAGCAACGTTGAATTTTCTATACAGATACATACACGCTCTCGCGAATGGGATGTGTGTTCAACGATATGGATTTCTGCATCGTTAAATTTCAAAATCGAATTACCTCGGGTAGTTCGTAGAACGGCCACTAAATCCTACAGAAATAAATGCCAACTGCTTCGAATGTTGCACACGCATGCGTTTCCAATACACTCGTCGTTTCATGAAATCAAACAAATGTGGAGGTGTGTATTGTGGCAACAGGCGTGCGAACATCGATTTCCGATACATGTTCTACCCTCGCATCTTTTCGATCTGTCTCTCTCTATCTCTTCTTTTTTTCACTATCCGCCCCTTTGTACTCTCTTCAACCTTGTTTCGCTTTGTTCGTCCTAGTCCTTTCCCTTTCCCCACCGTCTAGGGTAAAGTACCCAGTTACTGTGCCCTGTTGCAGGACTTCCGGAGTTTTCGCTAGTAAAAATAACTTTAGTAATGAAACTGACTTATCTTAAGAATTTAAAGATAAATTTCAATGTTTCTTTTATCGATATAAATTTTTCCATGAAACAAATATCACATCTTGTGTGGATATTATTAAATATAAAAAAAAGAAATTCTGGAGTCAGTTACTGTGTGCCTATTATCTCCAAAGATCAGTTAATGTGCCTTAGTTACTGTGCTCCCTCCTTGAATACTGTGCTGCAATTACTGTGCTTTCTCCCTGAATACTGTGCTGCAATTACTGTTACTTCCCTGAATACTGTGCCCCAATAACTGTGCACAATACAAATGTAATAGGTAACATACTTTAATCAATTTTAGTAGCAATAATATTAATAATAACAACTTAATTTTAAGAAATAAATGTGAACAAACGAGTTAATTATAATTTAATTACCGTACTTTTCTTTCGAAATATAACCGGAGGTGCGTTAGAGGTTAGGAATATTTACACGCGCGGCCACGCGCGGCAGTGTATTTAAGCGACACAGTAACTAACGCAACGTGCTAAAACTAGTCCAGTTATCGTGCACAGTAAATGACGCTACTTCCAAATTCGTTTCAGTTACTGAATTTGTCGGAAATAAATACAGAAATTCAAACGGATCATCGCTATTTTGTTTTTCCGTAATCTAAATATGTTTTACTAATATAATTAACGTTGTGAATCTTACCTAGAACGATTTATTTTACTGAATATAGACCTTCATTCGTTCCGTATTTTCTTAAGCTTTTTCATAAGTTTTACAGAAATTTTTGCGAATTCATTATCAAAAAAGTAAAATCATTTTTGTTAGTATTTTAAGAATTTCTGTGTGTAACATGTTTAATTTTAACAAATAAATAATAAACCGAATTTAAATAAAAAAATTTAATATCTTTTATTCGATAAATATAAAGTTAATTATGCCTGAAAATAAATTAGAGGCACAGTAATTGGGTACCCCACAGTAATTGGGTACTTTACCCTAAACACCGATATCAAGAAAAAGTAAAAATATGCGTCAGCATTGTTCCCATCTCGAGTAGCAAAATTGGCAACATTTATCTCTGCGCAGGGTCATACAGGGACCATGAAATACAAATATCACAAACGACATGTACCACCTTTGTGTTTTCGAGCTATCGAATTTTTTCACATCTTTCGGTGAATTAGTCGGCCTCTACTTTGACTCCGTGGTATTAAATAGAAATTTCAATAAGGCTCGGTTCCATTGTTCAGGGCAAGAGTAGGTATTTATAAAGCTTATGGTTTCACAAAGGGACATTCTTCCCTTAAATTGTCTTTTCGACGGCCCGGCATTCTCTGCCGTGGCAAAGGAAAGGGTGTATTGTCATGCAAGAATAACCATACTTTCCCGAGGAAAAGAAATTGCATTTGCGAGACGAAAGGTATCGTCGGTGCTTATATCATGGAATTTCATTTTCACCCCCTAGAACCTCACGCGCTTTATCCCCCTCGGTCCCGTCGAAAAGGGCTACTCAATTTCATCGAATCAAATTGCTAAGAGAATTTCGCCCCTCATGGACGAAAAATTCATCGGCCAGCTCCTTCGTTCCTTCAGTTTTTCTTCCTTTTTAGAGTTTCACTTATTTGTCGCGTTCCCCCGCTGAAAGCTTTTCAGCCATTAAAACGTCCGCCGGCCTCGGCGACTCGTGCTCTTAAGGCTAATTAATGCACAAGTAATGTGAAAGCACGGGGGAATGAATTTCATCAACGTTCCTGATACCAGGAAGAAACCGCATCGAACGTTTCGCCGTGCAAAACGCTGTGTACCAATAGCAAAAAAGTCGCAATGCTTTCACTTCTTACAATTTTGTGCACGTATACAATTATTGTGCGTTCGACTGTCAGTTATGTTTTCATTGAATTCATAGCTTCTGAAATTTTTTCAATCAGGAATGATATATGATAATATTATTTTGAATCAATTTAATGGAATCCTGTGTCGCTGTGATTCTTTTATTAGCATACAGTGAGAAAAAAAAGTATTGGCACACTTTTTAAAATCGCATAACTTTTTTAGAATTGGTCCAAGCGACATGATTTTTTTTTAGAAGGTAGAAGGATTAGTTTGCTAAGTGACGTATTTCGTAGTTTTGACAAAAAATTCAATTTGTCGGAATAGCAAAAAAAAATAGTAAAGGCCGTTTTTATCAACTTTTTTTCTGAGCCTGTAACGAAAATTCAAAAAACCCGTTTGTAGATTTAAGTAAGCTGTATACATGCTGAAAATTTCATCAAAATCGGTTAACGGTGCTCTGAGTTACAAACATTTAATGATCGCACAATAAATTCGAAAATCACGTTTAGAATTTTCCGTAGATTTTATTTTTATATTTGGAGAAAGCAGCAGGCCAGTCAGTGTGCGCGCTGAAAGGTGCTTCTGTTTCAAGCAATATCTGTTCGAGTTTATTAGGAAACTAGACCGGAGGCTATGCTGAACAGCAGAGCTTTTCAAAATATTTTCCCTGTGAGGTAGAGGTGCTGTTCCCCACAAAGAATACCACCAGGTTAAACATTAACGAAATAGCAACGGTTGAAGCGGACGTGTATATAGTAGGTACGCTCGTGCAGCAGAATATTGTCAAAGAGGAGAGAAGTTTCTACGATCGAATTTGTGATATCGATTCAATTAGAAAACGCAAGATTTTCGAATGGCAAATAGTACGTGGCGGCAGAAGGGGAAATCCGCAGGGAAGTAGCCGCGAACAGAAATCCGTTCCTGCTACGAAATATTTTTACCATTTTTCCTCTGTTGCCTCTTGAACGTCAGATTTCCATCCGTGTAGAAGATAAGGAAAAAAGACATCGAAGTGCTTCTTCCGGCCAGCGAACTCGAAGGTCGAGCAGAATTTCAATAGCCGGACTGCTGGAAATTTGTGGTCAAATATTCCGCGTATTTCCTCGTCGCTGGCGAAACTTTTGTTCGTATTATTCACGACGAAAGTGAAATTCTGAAGCAAACGAAGAGACAGAAGGGTTAAAATAAAGAATTGTTTATGGATAAAGTTTTATGGATAGGATAGCGAGGAAATACAAAAATAGGAAATTATTTCTGCCCTCAGTAATATTATTTTTATAAACTGTTCGACCGTTCAATCGAATATAATAACTGTTTGACGTCAACGAAATTCTTTGCTAAAATAACATACCTACTCGGTGCGAGTGCCTCATATTTTTATAACAGCAGCGTAACTTTCTTGTATACACTAAGTTTTCTTTTATGTCGATTTTACTTTTACAGTCTACAAAATTTCGCTAGCATTCTATTTTAATATTCACTTTGGAAATTTTCCATTAATTCGACGGGGTAGTATAAAATTTCAATTTCGAAAGTGTCATTTTATTCGACTCTCATTTAATTTCAATCTTATTGTATCTTTTATTTTAAGATACCTATCTACAGATTTTAAAAGGCGCACAGGAATTTCTTAAACTATGTTTATGAATCGTTTATTATCATTTCCAATTATGAACAAATATTCACGATTAAATGGAAAAAGCAGCTAGAATTTATACATAAACACATTGACACGTGGTGCGTGCGTATCGACACTTACACCGGTCGCACTAATTATAGCTGTTCATTTCCATAATTAGAACAGACAGCGGCGTAAATATTGCGTTAGGGATGACACGGCGCTACTTATCGATTAACTGAGAACTCTAGCGGGGAATACAAGGACAGGTAGTTAATAATTTCCAGTTGCTTCGGTATTCACAGCACGTTACACACTACCACGTATTGCATTCTGAAACTTTGTTAAATCTGCACTGCCAGTGTTTCCAGACACTTGCGCTTCAAGAAGCTTGCAACAAAAGCTAATTTACACCTTTTCCTTCCTTACCAATCTAACGGCTGCCAATACAATTCGGACGTTAAGAAACATTTGTTAATTATTCATTAAACATCACTGTACATTCAATTTATATCGCCTATCCGGCTTGTCCAGGAACGCAACTGGTCTGACAGGAATCCCGCGGAGCCTATCAACGCCAGATCACCCAGATCAGCCAGCACTTTCCACGGAAGAAGATTGATCGTATCGGGAACGTAACATTGCCGATCCGTTCGTCCAATTCCGTGAGTAGCCATTGACACTCACGACGAATTATTTCACGGGTCTTATCTCCGTTTCGCGGTTATCTGAAAATTTGAAAGCCGCGCCCGATAAGAATTTCTTCTGAAAGGGTCCGTGGTCCGATCGAAATGGCCGTGCGGCTTTTTGCGGCGGAAAGGGTCGCTCGTGTCTAGGGTCGAACGGTCGTGCGAGGGGATGAACCGAGGCTCCCGGGCGTCGCGATTAAATCGCGGGGATGTTCCCCCCGATAGATCCCAGAATCTCCTGTCGATGACTGAAAGTCGAGTACGTGGAAATGTCGGTCTAATGTGATGCGCCTAAGTTGAGGAATTTAAGGTATTCGTAAACTATTAGGGTCTAGGGTAAGTGGCCCAATCACGGATGGTGTCCGTATTATGGTGGGCTAACTATATCTTTATGAATTAAAAACACTGTATTTATACAAAACCTGAAGTAATTTTTTTTAACTAAGTTCAACGCTGATTTTATTCGGGGGAATAAAAACATTTTTACTTTAAACTCTTATATTTATTAAATTTCGTATTTTAATATTGATCCTGACAATTTTTTCGTGATTCTTCAAACAGCTACGTGAAAGTGCTAAGAAGTCGCATCTGCGAGTAAGTAAAGATAAACATATACTTTTATGGAATGAAGTTTCGATTTTCTTTTTATGAGTAAATATTAGTAGATGTTTCTTATAAAACGAAATAATCTTCAGTTTAAAATTGTTTTACCTAATAAAAACGGAAGTCCGTGATTGGTACCGATTTATTGAATAAGTTCCTATTATGGATTATAATTGATATTGGCGCACTGATTCGGTCATAAATAAATTATTTATGACCGAATCAGTGCGCCAATATCAATTATAATTAAGATTTACGGTCGAAACACATCTAAAAATTATTCCTATTATGGAGTCAGTAATCGGTACAGCATTCGCGGACTCGACCCAGCCCGACCATTTACCGATTTTGACACCGAAATTATATTAAATTAATAGTTACTGCAATTTTTAATGTATGTATATATAATCAGTGATTTCATAGGTTCTTAATTTATAAAAAATACCAAAATTGAATTTACTATTATTTATTTATTTCAGAAAAATGATGAAACAACCAAAGGTGCGACGCCTAACCTATAAAAGGGAATCTCTTGAAAATGCTCTGAGAGATATAAAAAAAATAAAAAAATAAAATAATAATTAAAATAAATATGGTTAGAAATAGTTTGTAAGTGACGCAATTCTTATTACTGTGATAATATTATATTAATGAAAAATATACTAATCTCAATTAAAATAAATATACGTAAATGTTATTACAAATTATATTATAGTAAAGTGTAAATTTATTTACCCATTATAATTATTTATATTATTACCATTATATTAAATATGTAAATAAAATTCGGGAACGCCGTAATTGGGGCTCCATACCGGGACATATCTTCCATAATTGGGGCTCCGTAATATAGGCACTCCTGTTTTGAAGGCTCCGTAATAGGTGCAAAAACATGTTTTTTTCGTTTGACCGGTATTCCACTAATTTTTAATTATTCCATTCAAAATTGTTTTTAGAGGGTTCCGGAATCATTAAACTTACTAGAGGGCACTAAAAAAAACAATTATCCATAATTTGTTATCATTTCTAAACAACGAAAAGCCCGCAGAGCCACTAATCAGTCCGTAATTGGGCCACTTACCCTACCCACTGTTTGAACCGCACGCGATTGGTTTGCAAGGAATAACTGGTACATCCCAAACGCGGGACCTGACCGTTGTCATCGTAAACAACGTCCCGCACGAAAAGTTAACAGAGAGCGTAGAGTAGAGTGGGTCGAATTCCGATTTTTTTTTAAACTCGAAATGTAATAGTGCGCGAAAGTTGCCTTACGCAAGTACAAATTCAACGCAAAAACAAATTTTGAAATCGAATAATATTTGACCATCGCGCATCGAGGTCAAAAATTCAAATTTTGGGAAAAATACCCAATTTCTTAAAATAGTTGAAAAACGTTTTCCTCGTATTATTTACATTTACCGAAGTCGTAAAATGATATTTAAACACACCAAAAGACACTTCCGGTATAACATTTCAGTTATTATTTCAATGGCTTGGGGGAGAAGCTTCTATAAAAATACACTGTGCAGCTCTTGGCTCGTCCATATGAAATTGAGGACGACTCAGAACTCACCACGAGAAGGTGGCTACACGTCGAGTTCCACCCGCACCCTGCCCAACCAACCAACCATTCGTTAATTATAACAATATTTCAGGGGAACATTAAATTTTTGTTAACAATTCAACCGTCGACTGGAAATTGTACCATGGTTTCGAATTTCCGCATTAGGCCTCTTGATTTTAAAGTTGAACGAATAAATCCGTCCCTATTCTCGAAACCCACAACTTTCTGTGCCGATTCCGAGACCAACTTGACACATCCCTCCACTGATTGCGTGTGGGATGGAAAGTCTCTTATATCCCATTCCGGGACAAACCCGCTCTCGATCAGGTGGGAAATGTGCTCGTTCGAAACATTGCTCAAAAGAGGAGGCGACGACAACTTTGCGGAGGACCAATCAATTATATTAAAATACTCTTGAGCATCAAACTTGAGTGTGGGCACTATAAAACTTCGTACCTTCGTTTTTTGCTTAGAAGGTAACGATCTTGATTTGAGAATTCTCTTCAGAGCAAGTTCTCTCACGTGCCTCCGTTCATCCAGCGCCATAGTCAGAAGCAAGCTTTCAGGGTGTGCGAAATATGCATTTCGTTGAATGACAGGATCAATGATTTGAAGGAGATTGTCAGGTAAGTACCTTGACGTTTGAATGGCCATGAAAAGGTGCCGTGGACCACTTATTATTGAACTTTCCTTTTCTATAGAAAACCACAGCGGCATATAGGAGGTGAGTATGAATTTCACTATTTCTTTCAGTTCAGAGGAGGGATTGGGTGTTGAAATGTATATGAAATGTATTGAAGTTTTATAGTGCCCACACTCAAGTTTGATGCTCAAGAGTATTTTAATATAATTGATTGGTCCTCCGCAAAGTTGTCGTCGCCTCCTCTTTTGAGCAATGTTTCGAACGAGCACATTTCCCACCTGATCGAGAGCGGGTTTGTCCCGGAATGGGATATAAGAGACTTTCCATCCCACACGCAATCAGTGGAGGGATGTGTCAAGTTGGTCTCGGAATCGGCACAGAAAGTTGTGGGTTTCGAGAATAGGGACGGATTTATTCGTTCAACTTTAAAATCAAGAGGCCTAATGCGGAAATTCGAAACCAAGGTACAATTTCCAGTCGACGGTTGAATTGTTAACAAAAATTTAATGTTCCCCTGAAATATTGTTATAATTAACGAATGGTTGGTTGGTTGGGCAGGGTGCGAGTGGAACTCGACGTGTAGCCACCTTCTCATGGTGAGTTCTGAGTCGTCCTCAATTTCATATGGACGAGCCAAGAGCTGCACAGTAAATTTTTATAGAAGCTTCTTCCCCAAGCCATTGAAATAATAACTGAAATGTTATACCGGAAGTGTCTTTTGGTGTGTTTAAATATCATTTTACGACTTCGGTAAATGTAAATAATACGAGGAAAACGTTTTTCAACTATTTTAAGAAATTGGGTATTTTTCCCAAAATTTGAATTTTTGACCTCGATGCGCGATGGTCTAATATTATTCGATTTCAAAATTTTTTTTGCGTTGAATTTGTACTTGCGTAAGGCAAGTTTCGCGCACTATTACATTTCGAGTTTAAAAAAAAATCGGAATTCGACCCACTCTATTACTTATACAGAAAAAATATGCCAATAGGAAAAATTATTGTGTTGCTTTTTTTATTTAATTTCCCTAGAAAACATTCAAATTGCTGATGTTTCATCATGTGTCCAGGTAATGGGACAGTAAAATCGGGACACCGGGACATACTAGTTAAGCTGTCCGGGTATTGGGCCATTGTAAGGACTATGAATTCTCAATATTTTTCAAAATTATTCAATCCAATAACGTGTTGGTTTTTTTTTAATGATAAAGTACACGCAGTGCCCCATGTAATTGCAAAATCGTTTTTATATAAATCGACCTGTATAACTGCAAAATTCTCAATCGCGTTTCCGCCGTACCTTAAATGTCCAGGTATTGGGACATTTACCTTAGTGTACTTAAGGTCGGTATCTGTCTGCCTGCCTCGGTGCTCCTTTTCTCAACGTTTTCTGACCCGCTCTCGCCTTCGCAGAACAAGAGTGACCCAGAGGTGGTGGGGACACCAAGGAACACCAAGCTTCTGGCGTGTATATAGGCCAAACCGAGCTCTCAGCGTAGAAATGCACACATCAGAATAGGTGTGCGTTAGCTTCGAGAAAATTCAGGAGATTTATTGGTCAGAACATTGATTCTTTCTCGATATGTTCATCTCGTATTGGTCTACGCATAGCTTCGTAACGCACACAACTACTACGCTAAGAATAAATAACAGCCAAACGGCTAGGTTCAGGCAGAGCCGAGCAGAGTTCCCGATACCCCACCATACCCTGCGAGGGCCGAGCAACTCCAACTGAGCAAATCCACGATCGTCAGATCGTGGTGGCTGATTTCTCCTCGATCGCTGTTCCCGAAAACGAATTCACCGGCCGATATATCTGATACCGACCTTAGTATATTTTATTGATACGTAAAAGTGTCTTTAGTGATGTTCTTAATTATTGTCTGCAACTATCGATTCACATCCTGAGGGTCGACAAGAAATAAAAAAGATTCAAACCGATGGTAATTCTGCCACTACTTATTGTACATAGTGTGTGTCCTTTAGTAGATCCATACAGTTGCGGAGTCTATGGTGCTCTGGTTATGCAAATTTTCTGCAAGTACGTGCTCCGAATAAGTTTGTGATCCGTGTTTATCCTTATGTCCACAGGATCCCATATCCTTTCTCGATGTGACTCTGTTTACAGTTTCCCCAAGTATTGGCCGTTCCTTAAGGGAACTTTAAAGCCTTTGCACGCCGAGCTTGGAACATTTTGCTAAGAATTCTATTCTTGCTTAATATTTGTTGTGTTGAGTTGTTTTGATAGAATGTGCTGGTTATAATAATGATTTCCTAGATTCACTAGCCGGTTCAGATCCATTCGAGTTAATAACTCGTGGGGCGTGTCGCTTTGATCGATTCCAGCGACCAGTATCTAGTTAATTAATCTTTAATACCATGCAAACAGAAAGATGAGACTTAAACGAGCCGGGATGAAGAGATATGTTCGGTGTATAATTGATTCCTAAATCGTTGATTGTAACATTAATATTTATTCATTCGTAATGAATTATATATCCCAGAAATATTCGTGTACATTTTGAATAACATTTTTCCATTCGAAACGAGCGATAGTGTATTCAACCATGCGAGTAAAGCTAAGCTCAGCTTTCAAGCCCGAAGGGCTGACTTTGGCGAGGTCCAATTATTGCACGATAATAGAAAAGCCGTGAAAGTAATAATTGGGTGGAATTAGTCGGAAGTACGTGAGAAGTAAACATTGTTATAATAATTGCAACGCTCCTCGCCGCTTTACTTCAATTCTTGATGCGAGGGTAGCTAAGGGAGTTCGTTAGAAATTTAATCCAATTTAAGTTTCGTTGAGATCAATCTGTGTCGCTGAATCAACAATACACCATTGTGAAGTTCCGATCTAATCTTAGATCAATTTCTGCGTGAATGGCGACGCGTGGTTTGCGTATTAAAATGAGGTTGACCAAATAATTACCTAACCACGGGAGAAACTCGATCGTGCGTTCTCTTGGCAACCGGATTTCCCTAACTTCACTATTCTCCGTTTCGTTGTTTATTTATGCAAGGTACGTTTTAATACACTATCAATTTAAAATATCACTCACATCAACGTTAAGTTTCAGGTTAAACCATTTTTTTAAATAGACCAGAGGTATTTATCTTTATTTCGGGCCAGACAATTTTGTCTCGCAACGTCGATGTCTCTCCACACTTCCACCCTCGCGCGTAAACTGGAAGAACGAGTGCCTTTTGAGACGCGTTTCTCTCTTCTGTTGTACACGGAATTCGGTGCTGGCTCGAAGCGCAGACAACCTGACAGGGATAGACGGGGGAAAAATAAATTTCCGCCTGCGGTTTGGTGGTCTTGAAGAACGCAAGACTGGGACCATTGAAACGGTGAATGAAGGCGGAGGGGAAAGCATGACAAAATAGTATAATAGGATTCGGTGAACTGTAGGACGGGTTTTACGCTGCTTTCGGCGCGCGTAAAAGAAATTTGAAATTAGATTTTCTAAGGGCAAAGGAATTGCAAGGATTACTTTGTCGCGTCAGGGAAATTGCTTTTTCTTTACAATTAAAGTCGTTTCTTTTACTATTCACAGATTCCACCATCTCTACTTTTCTAATTGCAGATATCTAGCTTTGCTTCTAAAATTGCTAATATCATAATTCATCGAGGCAAAAATAGGATATATTTCATAAATTCGTATTGTTAGGTGCGCAGCTTTTCCTTCGTAAAGACCTTCCCGTAATTCCTTCTTACTATGTGTTATCGTTATTGCTTAACACAAACAAATAGTAGAAGTTGCAACGAGAACCAGTATATGTTACAGTTACCGATTCTCAAACATTCCAAGCACGATCGTACATTCGTGAAAAGTTCCAGTTACTTCCAAAGTGACCACCTACTTCGCTTCTAAGTTTGATTAACTGCCGTATCAAAGCGTCTTAAAACGAATAGATTTGATAAAACGTTGGCAATTCTAAAAATGGGCAAGATCGTCCGAATCCCACACTTATATTTCAGGAAGTATACAATATGTTTTACTTTCTTCGATATTAAATGCGAGCTCAACGTCGTCGCATTACAATTAACGAAGGGTGGTCGAAGGCTTCTCTAAATTACTTCGGCAGTCGGAAATTTGACGAGTCACATTTGAAGATTACAGAAACGCGCATCGATCCACACCGCGAGTTATCATTTCGGCTGTTAATCTCTCTACGAATCTAATCGTAATGTATGGATCTTGTGGCCACGTTTCCTGCGACGGGTATCAAGATCAATGAGCTAAGGCGAAATGGATCGTCGACGGGGAAGGCTGCGCGGATTTCATCCGATTGCCGACGAGTGACTGCTACACTTTTGTCTAACGTCACGGATGTACAATCGTCGTTAATGGTTGGGCATCTCTCGACCTGGAAACTCGGGGCTGAAACCGACGAGATAATATGTAGAACAAAAATTCTTCTACGGCGCGAAGGGAGGAAAGACGATAAGCCGAGAGGAGACGAAAAGGGAAAAAAGAGCTGAAGAGGGCAAGGGAGAACGTTCAGTGACTTTAATCGTTCAATGATATTAACGATCAGAATTCTTGCACTACCCTGGGCGACTGCCATCTCTTGTACGCAGCTCCTCTTAAAATTCAGTTCGGCCCGTCTTCGGGGTTGCGACGTGTTCGCTTGGAAGTGAATATAAATTTACGCTCCGTCGTTCTATCGCAGCTCTTCTTCGTTGCCTTTGAGCCGCACGGCGAAGCGATTTAAATGGTTTAAAGTAAATTCAAACCGCGTCGACGGTTTGAACTTGCCGCGTTCGCGGGGAACTTTGGCGTCTGAAAAATAAATCTACCCTCGTGATTCGACACTTTGATCATCAAAGGTTGCGGTCGGGATGCTGCCACGTTCTTGCGAAACACGCTTGAAACCCGTGGAGAGGAGCGTCTTCCATAGAACACCGTGGACATTAGAGGGAATTGGGGGAGACCGGGGCTAGTTGATACGTTATTCAGTTTTCAATTTTTTTTTCATTTTTGTTTGCATTAATTACTTAAGAACAAATATGCCAAAATATACTTTGGTCCTTCCTCTTTAATATATAGTAAACGAAAACTTGCAAAAATACATACAAAATGAATGAAAAAATGTTATTTGGACGAAGGCAAAATGTATCAATTTGCCCCACTGCGGGGTTAGTTGATACGTTATTCAGTTTTCAATTTTTTTCATTTTTGTTTGCATTAATTACTTAAGAACAAATATGCCAAAATATACTTTGGTCCTTCCTCTTTAATATATAGTAAACGCAAACTTGCGAAAGTACATGCAAAATGAATGAAAAAATGTTATTTGGACGAAGGCAAAATGTATCAATTTGCCCCACTGCGGGGTTAGTTGATACGTTATTCAGTTTTCAATTTTTTTCATTTTTGTTTGCATTAATTACTTAAGAACAAATATGCCAAAATATACTTTGGTCCTTCCTCTTTAATATATAGTAAACGCAAACTTGCGAAAGTACATACAAAATGAATGAAAAAATGTTATTTGGACGAAGGCAAAATGTATCAATTTGCCCCACTGCGGGGTTAGTTGATACGTTATTCAGTTTTCAATTTTTTTTCATTTTTGTTTGCATTAATTACTTAAGAACAAATATGCCAAAATATACTTTGGTCCTTCCTCTTTAATATATAGTAAACGAAAACTTGCGAAAGTACATGCAAAATGAATGAAAAAATGTTATTTGGACGAAGGCAAAATGTATCAATTTGCCCCACTGCGGGGTTAGTTGATACGTTATTCTGTTTTCAATTTTTTTCATTTTTTATTTGAATTAATTCCTTACATGTACTTTGGTCCTTCCTCTTTAATATATAGCAAGCGAAAACTTGAGAAAATACCTACATTCAAACTGAATGAAAAAATGTTATTTGGACGATCAATTTGGATGTATCCAAACTATTTACTGTTTCTCCATTTAAACGAAAACAGTTAAAAAACGATTGTTAACGTCAAGGTACACAGACGTATGCTGAATCGTAGTAAAGAACTGAACAACAAATTTCACAAATTTCTGTATCGTTCCTTCAATTTGAAAGTATCTATTTAAACTCACTGCAACGCGCGTAGACCAATTTCAGTTCGATGATCTTAGATCTGTCAACATGTTCCACCTCCTGTAGGTCCTTTTCAATATTTCGCAATTTGCGTAAACCTTCTTCCTACCTGTTTCTATTAGTGGTACCTACTTCGTTCCAACTTGTACCAACCTCTTCCGAGTCGCATAAAATGGCAATAAAAATGGAAACGTGTAAGTGCTCATTCAACATTCTCCAACGAAGAGGGTACACCATTGACAACTTTCTTCAGACCTCGAACTTCAAGGTTTCGTCGCCGCAACAGAATCTCGTTAAAAAGTATGAAAGTTGCTCGCCTCTCGAGTAACGGGTTATGCGCTCAGACGTTTCGTTTCCATGAATCTTCTGCGGGTGTTATTACTGCATCGCGATCACACAGTCGGTACGAAACGTTCGTTTAAAAATTCCCCGGGAACGAAAGCGAGCGGCATCCCCTTAAATCTTCGGTAATGCCGTTTTACTGCGAAAACTGTCGGTTGGAATGAATAAAATTTGAAAGTATGAGAACGACTGAGAACTCTCCTTAAATATTAGAAGTACCGGGGGACACAAAATTCCTAGCTAGTTCGAAATGTTTTTATAGAAACTTGAAGTTGTCAATAGTAAAGATTTATGAAATTTATATAACGGAGCGTAGGATACGCCGATTGATTCTTTACGTTTATTCGTCTCGCGTATCACGTTTCATGCGGGAAATGTTATATGGGTCGGGCGAGTTCACATTTGAAATGTTCACGAAACGTGAAACTATTACTGTCGCCTGTAATAGATCATACACGTTACGGTGTCTCTGTTGGGCGACATTTTCTAGGCAAATTGCATTTGAAAATTACATGGACAGAGGGGAATGAGACGCAAGGGAGGAAATTGAGACAATTCGAGCAGTACGAGCAATACAAAGAAATAATATAATTTGAATTTCGACCGTATAAATTGTTCTAATTAGAAAAGATATTGATTTCGGCGCACTGGTTCGGTCTATTGAATACTTAAATAAAAGCTATTTTGTAATTTTAAGAATTTTTATCAAATTCCAACGTTTCGGTCAATGATTATGACCATTCTCAAGGAAAATTAGATAAAGAGATAAAAGAAAATTACTGCGTATGCTTTTATATTGAAAATTTATAAAATTATTACGTTCATTGCTAGGAACGTGCGACGTGCGTGTCGGTTGACCGGTGACTGAGGTAAACAGTGCAAAATCAGGCAAGAACATCCAGACGGTAATCCAGAGGGCGGCCAAACGACGCCGGAGCGGTAACCGTTAAAGATTCTGAAATAAATTTGGAAGAACGACACTCTAATAACCCATAACACTACTGCCTCAATACCATCATTATTGCCTATGTGGTAAATAATACATCCCTCATAGGTGTCATAAAGCACAGTGACATAACATTGAGAGTTATAGAGCTATTCCACGTCAAAACGCATAGAGTAAAAATTTAGTTTCGCCGATTCTCTTCAAAATTACAGCATTTGTCGATAGCCTTGCAAAAACAAAGTATACTGAATTTCAACAGCCTATGTCAAATAGTTTTCGAAATATTTAATGTTAAATTTTCGAAAATTGAATCGAAATCGGCTGACGTGTCATCACTTAAACTGTAATATCTCGGTCATTTTTAAAAATAATGCCACCGTCTTGGATTAATTTGAAAGCCGAAGGAATGCTTTCTCAAACCATATATAGAATATTTGTTTATTGTTAATAAACTTAACAGTAATCGATGTCAAAGTTTTAAATCGCGATTTGACGTTGTTCCCACCCACGCTCCGGCTTGAAAAAAATACCATTCGATTCGTTGAGCCTTCAGCTAATAAATGCATCTTTAAAGAAGGTGGAGAAATTTTGGGAACAGTTAACAAAAAAATAAAACTTACGATAGTGCACACCGCTTGGAACTCCACAGATCCCATGGTCAGTCCGCACGCACGCGTTTTCAAAACAATAGCCTAGCGTAGGAAAGTGGCATTATTTTTAAAAATGACCGAGATATTACAGTTTAAGTGATGACACGTCAGCCGATTTCGGTTCAATTTTCGAAACTTTAACATTAAATATTTCGAAAACTATTTGACATAGGCTGTTGAAATTCAGTATACTTTGTTTTTGCAAGGCTATCGACAAATGCTGTAATTTTGAAGAGAATCGGCGAAACTAAATTTTTACTCTATGCGTTTTGACGTGGAATAGCTCTATACAGGGTGTCCCACGGTAGACTGGACAGCAGGATATTTCCTAACATATGGGAGATAAAAAAATAAAAAAATATGGAATTGCATGGTTCGTTGGTGCCAATTTATTAGCGCAGACGATTTTTTTTCGATTATTATTTTAAAAGATACGATGGTCAAGTTCGATTTTTTAAATGCAACTATTTTTTGAAAGGGGTGAGTTGATAGTGCGTTTCAAGACAAATTCAATAAGCATTAATGTATACACTTGATTTTCACTGGGTTTTGAAATATTGCGCTTGCAAATTTACTGATTTTCACTGGAAGAAAACCCGCTGAAATAGCTGCCAAAGGTCTACGCCAGGCCCAAAGGGTGGACAATTCCTTTCCGTCAGAAATCCTACTTAGGTAGGTACATCTGCGGTATCAAGAAGCGGGTGTAATATCCATGACAGCGTATTAAGAAATTCTTTTTTCATCGTATCGAAGGGGAAGTGGCGCCAATGGATTCCTCATGTTTTTCTGATGAAAATCATACCAAATATCATGCAAATTGAACTACTTTGACACAAGCTGTTTGTATTCCTTATGTAAAAGTTGTCCGATTTACACGACATTTGTAATGATTTTCATCGGGAAGGCACTCGAACCCCTTCGAGGGTCGAAAGCCATAAAAATCGGGTGAGGCACTGCCAAGGTCTGTCCTCGCCACGGGGTAGGCCGCAACTCCTTGGCGGGCGTTGCTCCAGAATTACCCTGTATCTGTTTAAAAAATAAAATAATTCTTTATTCTTTATCGTATGGATATGGAAGTGTCGCCGATGGATTCCTTGAGGTTTTCCGATGAAAATCATTACAAATGTCGTGTAAATCGGACAACTTTTACATAAGGAATACAAACAGCTTGTGTCAAAGTAGTTCGATTTGCATGATATTTAGTATGATTTTCATCAGAAAAACATAAGGAATCCATTGGCGCCACTTCCCCTTCGATACGATGAAAAAAGAATTTCTTAATACGCTGTCATGGATATTGCAGACGCTTCTTGATACCGCAGATGTACCTACCTAAGTAGGATTTCTGACGGAAAGGAATTGTCCACCCTTTGGGCCTGGCGTAGACCTTTGGCAGGTAGGCATCTGTTTCCACAGGCAAGACCCCCTGTGGAGCCAGCAAGACCGACCCCGGTCCTTGCTATTTCAGCGGGTTTTCTTCCAGTGAAAATCAGTAAATTTGCAAGCGCAATATCTCAAAAACCTGTGGAAATCAAGTGTATACATTAATGCTTATTGAATTTGTCTTGGAACGCACTATCAACTCACCTCTTAAAAGAAAATAGTTGCATTTAAAAAACCGAACTTGACCATCGTATCTTTTAAAATAATAATCGAAAAAAATTCGTCTGCGCAGATAAATTTGCCCCATCGAACCATGCAATTCCATATTTTTTTTATTTTTTTATCGCCCATATGTTAGGAGATATCCTGCCGTCCAGTCTACCGTGGGACACCCTGTATGTAATAGTAGTCAGATCAAAGAGAAAAAACAGAAAATCAGAATTCTAATAGAGGGACTATATACATCATTAGCCCTTACTTTTTTAGTAAAGTTGCGTAGTAGTCTTGTATTTTAGGTGTTTCATACCTAAGATTTACGCTAGGTTGTTTAATCATGTGTAGTGTTTCTAATAGAATTCTCTGATTAAGGTTGGCTTCTTTATCAACAACTTTGACGTTGTCAAAGTCAAATCTATGATCGAACTCGAGTGAATGTTTCGTTAAAGCAGTGTGTTGGAGAGGAGATGAAAAGTTATTTCTTTTATGTTCATAAATACGTATTTCCAAAAGTCTGGAGGTTTGCCCGATGTAAACCTGGTTACAATATAAAGAAATAATGGTAACAGTGACAATAGATGGGGGAATTAGAAGCTACTATATATCATTCCAAGTTATTTCCATCAAATTTTAGAATTAAGTTTCACAATCATTTGTCAGTCAATGAAGAAGATAAATTTCAATACTTTGTGTTTTCTCTGCTACCATTCAGAAGCACTTTCTATAGGAATGGGTCGATAGGGTGAACTCGATTGCGAAAAAGCACGGAATTTTTCATGTTTTATCCACGGTGTTTACCGTTCAAACAAAAGATGGCTATGGAGTTTACGATTCAGCAAGTGGACTAACAACGTGGACAACGCGGGGAACACCCAGCCGTGGAAACAATAGAAGAGCTTTCTATTGGAAGTTAAACGATCGTTAAATAAAGATTTCCATTGTCCTCTGTGGCGCCCGCATGTTCGACTCGGGCTATCCGTACTCGTGAAATCATTTACACCGAAATCGATATTTCGATTTCATTAACGCATCGTAGTCTCACCGCGTCCCCATTAAACGCACAAATCGATTTCAGGAGCATACAATGCCATACGGAGGGACTAAAACCCCCGAGTTTCAGACCTCGGCACACGGCGTCCAATTTTCTTAAATATTTATTCGATATCTTGTCGTTCTTCCCTATTTTCTATGCTCTGTTTTACTAAAACTATACCCGTGCCTCTCGAGTAAGATAAGGGCTTGGACGTAGTCATCAAAATTTAATCCCCGAACAAGTGGTACGAACGATGTGATTGCGAATTTCATTGTACACGGAATAAAGCATTGAATAGAAGTGAAATGAATACGATATAATATCGCGAAGGATGCAGGCGATTTATCGCTACGGAGTTCGACGTTTCGACGATTGAAAATTGGCCGTGTACGAGCCGCGTTTTCACGTAGCCCGTTGTAGTTCTATACCTTTGGCAGAGCTGAATACGACCCTAATTACATCAGGTTTTGCTTGGAGCTTAGCTGGAATTTTGTACGCCGATTGGCCCGCGGCAGTTTAATAAACGATTGCGCCCCCATTTCGTAAGCTTCGAAGTCAGCAAACTGTACTATTTAGGTGCGTCTCTGTAAGCGGACCTACTGTGGTAACATTCAGAATTTAATATAGATATATTACATTCGACATCTCGTTTGAATAGATAGTGCAAAGCCAACACAACTTAATACTCCCCTCTTCCGTAAGTCCTTGGTTTTCCGTAATTTTTCCTCGGTTATGTTCGAGACTAGGACTGTAACGAATATTCGAATAATCTAAATATTCGGTCACTCCGATTATTCCGATATTCGAATAATCTAAGTATTCGATCACTCCGAATATTCGGATATCCGAATAATCTAAGTACCTATTCGATCACTCTGAATATTCGGTTATTCAAATAATCTAAGTATTCGGTCACTCCGAATATTCGGTTATTCGAATAATCTAAGTATTCGAATAATCTAAGTATTCGGTCACTCCGAATATTCGGATATTCGAATAATCTAAGTACCTATTCGATCACTCCGAATATTCGGTTATTCAAATAATCTAAGTATTCGGTCACTTCGAATATTCGGTTATTCGAATAATCTAAGTATTCGGTCACTCCGAATATTCGGATATTCGAATAATCTAAGTATTCGATCACTCCGAATATTCGGATATTCGAATAATCTAAGTATTCGATCACTCCGAATATTCGGATATTCTAATACCAGAGAATTTGAATTTGAGATTCGAATATTCAACTAATCGAATAATCAGGAGTATTCGAATACTATTGCACGATTGTACCGAACAGGTATCTAAACATGAAACATTTGTTCACACTCTATCGTGAAATTCTTTTCATATTAGCATTTACAATAATTATTTGTTTCTCAAACGATACCGAAATTTGGAACTTGATTAATCTTTGATAAATGTATACATTTTGAAACGAAAACAACCATCAGTTATTAATTAGTATTATTATTCCAATAATAATGAGTGGACAACCCCGACTGAGTACCTAGCCAAAGGGCCCTCTCCACTTAGCCTACCAGTGTCCCGCCATAAGCGGGTGACAAGCAGTATAAGCAGAGTTTTTTCTGGGAAGCTAAAAGCCCATAAATGATTTTAAGGAACTATAATATTTTTATTTCATCTCCCGTTAGGGACTATAACGTTATTTGAATACTCCTGATTATTCGAATATTCGAAGAAATTATTCGTAGTCGAAATTATTCGAATTATTCGATTCTTCGAAGAATTACTGCTCTATTCCAGGCGTAATACATTTTAAAATACGTCCTAAGATCGAAGTTAGATTTCACTTTATCAGCAAGTGTGGGAATTGTAAATAGATTTTCCGTTTCTTTTTAGGATATCAAAACTATAATAGTTATAATTCTCTATCATCTTCTAACAATCGCTTCGACCTTTTACACATCTATATTTTGCAAATAACGGAAAGACCAGATAGAATAGATTGTGATTTCGAATTTACCTAATAACGTTAGCTGTTATTTGCCCCTTTACTAAAATTCTTCAGAATATTGCAAGCATTTCTAAAGACCTCTCATAATCCTTGAGCATCGATCTAACAATAAGTGCCCCTCTATTGCACGGAATCTCTCTGGACCGGAACAAAAGTTGCCAAGGAAGAGGGAATTCCTTCGAACGCCTCTCGTAGCCTCGATAGTGATCGCCGAGCAAACTGCCAGCATCTGCTTCAGCCACGGATGGAGTAGCACGTAAACGATGTACCCTAACAGCTCCACCAAATACACATTATCCAACTTTCGGTCCTCCTCTTTTCCTCCTCCGCTCTCGTTCCGCTTTGACTCCGAAGCTCCAGTATGTATTAAGTGAATCTCATTCGGGGACTGCTTAGATGTCCAGATACGTATGAAATCTCTGCGGCCCCGATTCATCCAATTCCCCCTTGCTGTCCACCTTCCAATTTCGCAATTCCGCTCAGCGAATTACAATTTCAAATTACAATTTCTAAACCAAGTACACGCGGTGCGTAGGTACTCCGGAATCAGCTCTGGAGCCGGCTTCGACTATTTCATTTCCTCTTTCACGCGAAATCACCCCATTACGCATCGTGCCGCCATTATCCCAGCTCCCTGTAGTTTCCAAAAGGCTCCTCGTCGAAACCTTATTCGTGTTTCCCCGTTACGTCAGACAACGAAAGCCCCGCAATGCCATGGCTCCACCATACACAAGAGGAATCGAATCCACGTCACGAGTGCGTCATTCGGATCGAAAGAGAAAGGAGCATTCTATTGGGAACGGTTCTGATCGATGTCCCTCCCGGCTCGATCCACCGAAATCCCTCCTTATTATTACGGGCACCGGTGCGCAGTTAACATTGCCCCCCGGTGGGTGGGTGATTACGTTCCGGCTCACAATAAAACATCTCTGCCCCTTCGTCCACACCTTGGCCCGGTATGAATGCGTAGGCAGGGCAGCGGCAGGTACAGGCCAGGCTTGCCAGGAGCGTAGGTGAGCTGAAATAGATCGATGGACGGGCTGCGCACGCAAGTACCTCCGGTTGTAACCCCTGCAGGGGGTAGGGGGAGCGCCATGCCCCTAGGTAGGGTTATCAGAGAGCGAGGGGGCAGGAGAACGGAGGGGAGCGCGGAACGGAGAAAGAGACAAACTGGCCGGGGGGGCGAAAGAGGGAACGGCGCAGGGGCGAAGAGTGAAAAGCAGAATTAGGGGAAGGCAGGGTGGTGGTTTCCACGCGGGAGGGGGAGAGAGAGAGAGAGACAGGGGACAACAAGCGCGGGGCGTGAGTCGGCCGGGGATGGGAAACAGAAACAGAGCGGAACGCGGCGGTGATCGTAGGAAGCGAAACGACCGAGACGAAGCCAAAGGGGAATAATAAACGAGGCGAAAGTGGCGGCAAAAGTGTTTCTCCGGTGGAGCTGGAAAACGGCATCTCGCCGAATAAAGGCGACCGACGTCGCGCTCGAAAATCTACGCGGCCGTGATAGACACCCGCCCGTTGATCCGTGGTGGGAGCGTCCCCCAGAATTCCGGAAGATGCCTCGGAAGAGAAAGGAACGTACGCAGTAAACGCGACCGGCAGGGGCGAAGCTGGCACAGAATCTGGGGGTTGACTCGCGCCAGGTTAGGAGGGATGGTGAGTCTGAAGCGCCGGAGTAGGGAGGAGAGCGTGTGGCCAGAGGGGGTGCGTGGAAAGCTGGAGCGGGACCGAGGGAGATGGAAACACCCGACCAGCCGGGTTATTGGAGTAGGGTGGCGGCGGGGTGGGATGGAAAGAGACCGAGGGAGGGAGACAGAGAAAGACGGGCACGCGACGGCATCTCACCTGTTTGCCAACCCGCCAGTCTAGTTTACGCGCCCGGTCATCCGCCGGCTCTACAAGTGGCTATTCCATCGCGACTCGCGAGTCCCGCTCGTTCTATCCGCGACCGTTTCTCTTTCGTTCGGCCGCGTATCGCCGCGACGGTTCTCGCGCGACCGCGGTCCACTGACAACCGGATTTCACCAGCTACGCGGAACTTGCCGAGGATCTCCCTCGGGTCCTCCCATCGGACAGGACACGTACCACCAGCGACGGCAACGGTGAGTACCCAGGGTCAGCGCACCTCGGACAACGTCCCATCGAGACTGCTGTCTCGTTCGAAGCAGGCCACACTTACCGTTTTCAATTGCCATTCGACGCGGTCCGTTGTTTGGAACCAAAGTCGCGACGCGGCTTCAACGATGTGCCTGCGTGTCTTGTAATCGTTGATCATAGCCGAGGGTTTGGGGTATCCGGTGATTGGGTTAGGCCCGGGTTAGGTCTGAGATGAATTTTTCCACCTTGAAACGGTTTCGGCGAATTTTTCTGAAATGCGATCTGTGATATCGTGGGCCTGATTAAGTGTGTGTTGAGGTTTTATTAGCCGACGATAATGGGATTGAAAAATATTGATCGATCATCAGGATTCTCTATTATGGTCCATGTTGGGATCAGTTTACAAGAATACATTAGAGAAATTCAAGTGCCACTGTGCTCTTTCTAGCTCGATATGCTAGTGGTTCGCTTTGACGATCCAAGGTGCATCGAACAAACTGTGTCGTAAGTCGTGAGGCTCAACGTTTCAAGGTCCTGCGGTGCTCTGTCGCGATGATCAATGCTCGTAGTCGCTCGATTAGAGATCATACGGATAACTCTATTTCGGAACGACGAACGTACCTACGTCATTTAATCAAGCGAATCATTGTTATATTTGCACGTCCCCATTTCTTACAAGCCCTTCCTCGCTGTGAACCTTTACACTGTACACCGTTACGCCTTCGTATCGTACTTTTTCTCATTTCACGTAAAAGGGCGAGGGAGGGCGAGAGTAGCTATAGGCCACGGGATTGCGTTTTCCCGAGTAAAAACGGGGTAATCAAGCAAAAGGGTATCGAAGGTAATCGCGTGCGTGAAATTGTTCGTTGTTGGTCGATGAAAAAGTTTTTATTGACGAGCCCCGATTTTGAAGGCCTAATCGGGTAATTTTAGATCACGCCCGGTCGTTTTTAAATTAACTGGATCCAGGTAGATTGAATTCCGTTCGGGTCTTCCCTCGGTATATCTAACATTCTAGCGTTGTTTCGTGCACAACAGCGAAATCCACCCGTGTTTTCAATAGATACTGTTAATCCTCGCTGTTTCCTACGTTTAATTAAAATACCAAGGTGCTAACTTCAACAGCGGCGATATACAACAGTTGTGGTTGTGTATAAGAGTTTCGAACCCCTTCGCGTTCTCGCCATAAAGTTAAGAACGTGGAAGTCTGATCGCGCGAGACACAAGAATCTTAACGAGGCGGGCATAAATCCTCGGGGATTTCAGCCGTCGATTCGTCAAACTTTCCTACATAAACAGAAGTGGATATTAATAGACGGCGGAGCTACGAGGAAGGTAACCATCGACGAAGACTTATTGTTGAACAAAGCGAATAAATTTAACTGTCGGACTTTGATTTATCGCGGGGGCGAACAGTTCCTCCGGGACTTCCGTATCGATGCGTGCAACGCCTTTCCCGAGGATTCTCGATTCGTTACGAATCTTTCACGCCGGCTCCGTTCTTCGAGAATGATATTTATTTCTCCAACGGACGCACGAATCTACTTTAATTCTGGCAGATTTCCGAACGAGAAGCGAGATTCTAAGTAGTCTTGATAACGAAACATATTCCGTTTGAGAAGTATCGATATCTCTAACATTTAGGTGTGGTTTCCCAATCGTAATTTACGATATCGTGGTAATTTTAATCTGAACAGAGTGCTGCTCGAATTTCGGGATATGAATTGAAATTTATAAAAAGAAAACGATATTAAACATTGGACATTTCAATTTTTAAACCGCATAGATACTATTTTGCCAGGGATCGAAAAAATTCTCGAACCCTCGTTTTTAAAAGAATTCTGTTAGAACTTATATATTTTGTTTAAGAAAATATCTGTTTCTGTGGAATTTTTATTGAAAAAAATGTTACCTTTAGGAACTTCTTTAAAAAGTGTTCTCATGGAATAGATATTGTAGAACCTATATAATAAAAGTTCCATGGAAACAAGTTACATTAGTTTTATTTAACAATAAAATATCATATTCTTCATATGTTTATTTAATAAAAGGTATGAAAATCATAACATTTGAAATATCTACGTAGGTAAGTATTACAAATAAATAACACATTCAGAATATCAATTTAACTGTAATAATTATTTAATATTGTTGTAGTACTATCCATTGAATGGTATTTGTTACAACGATTGAGAACTTTTTTAATATTGGTGAACAAAATATGTGTTCCTGTTATAGAAAATTTTTTATTTTTATATTTTATAAGTTCCATTCCAACTAGAACCTTTATTTTTAAGAACTTTTATTTTATGGGTTCTTCTGGGAACTTATAATGTGAGAACATTTTTAAAAAAAGTTCCGCGGTCCATGTGTTAAATGGAACCTATTGAAAAGTACCAGAACTTTTTCGATCCCTGCTATTTTCTGCGTCAGTAACAAAAACACGAAGCTAACGAATGTTTGATGTTTTCTAGAAGATTGGAAATTCAAAATGAAACTTCGAATTCGCAGGTGTGGAAATTTTAGGAAATAATGCGGACGGAATGGGAGATTAAAGTAGTTATAGTAAAATATGGAGTAATATTATTTATTGAATGATATTACCTCCTCCCATTATTTTGATAAACCCTATTTGTGACGTTACGCTGGAATTAATTTTACTTCGTTAGTAAGTGGTATGGTGCATTATGAATGTACAACCACTACGTTACGTGTTTGAGGTTGTATGAAACACTGTCACCCGTCTCTAACCGCTAAACGAAAATGCTAATTGAAGGGTTTTTGGTTATCTCGAAGTTATTTCATGGTTTAAGCCATCCTTTAGACCCGTAATTCCCATGGTGGTCGTCGGTGGCATAACAACAGTGATTTAACCTTAATTTATTTGTTCGCCCGTTTCCCCTTTCCTGACTTTGTGACGCTGAACACCAGGTTCAGTTAAAGCACCATCCGCAATTACGGTAAATTCTGTACAAAGGGTGCCCGGGAATTCTTAATTCCATGATTATTTCCAACTCTGGGTATCAGTTTTACGGCGGGACAGAATATTCTACTAGGATTGGTAATAACGGAGATGATATTCCTCGCAACTTTTTCTGCAGATATTTTCCATCTTTTCGTTTACCGTGCCTCATACCTTGATTGTATTCTACAGCTTACACTATCAGGGCCGGCGGAACCCATTATGCAAGTAATGCGCCACATAAGGGCGCCAGCCGAAGGGGGCGCTAAAAACTATATCGCAAACTTAATAATAAAGGAATCCAACTCCCTTATAAACAACATGTAAATATAATTATTTTTTTATTGTACCTCGTAAAGGCGAAACATATTAAATACAGAACAGGTGCAAAGATTTGGGGGCGCGAAAAATTTTCTTTTATAACGGTGCCAACCATCCTCACGCCGGCCCTGTATACTATAGAACATGGCCATAATTTCGCGTAATATTCAGCATATACAGTGAGTAAAAAAAGTATTGGCACACTTGTTAAAATCGCATAACTTTTTTAGAATTGGACCAAACGACATGAGTTTTTTTTAGAAGGTAGAAGGATTAGTTGGCTAAGTGGCGTATTTCGTAGTTTTGAAAAAAAATTCAATTTGTCGGAATAGCAAAAAAAATAGTAAAGGCCGTTTTTTCAACTTTTTTTTCTGAGCCTGTAACGAAAATTCAAAAAACCTGTTTGTAGATTTAAGTAAGCTGTATACATGCTGAAAATTTCATCAAAATCGGTTAACGGTGCTCTGAGTTACAAACGTTTAATGATCGCACAATAGGGTCGAAAATCGCTTGATTTCGGGAATTTCGCGATTTTCGAATTTATTATATATACCTTCTAAAAAAAACTCATGTCGTTTGGACCAATTCTAAAAAAGTTAAGCGATTTTAAAAAGTGTGCCAATACTTTTTTGACTCACTGTAGGTACAAATAATACAGTCCATCTGCTATAATTCACAACAATTCTTTCCATAAAATTTCCACCCTTCTGTATCGCGATTAAAAACTTTTCACTGTTCAAACATTAAGTCTAAGTTTGGTGCCAACTCGTGATCCTATTCAATCGCATCGTCAGCGTTCCCAATTTATATTCAGATCACATTGATTTTGTTTTGTGGACCCATACTAACTTTCAATTTTTAATTCTGTATTGTTAAATGTCTTGTTCTCCTTGGACGTATGCCACTGTATTCATTATTGTAAAAATTGGGCTTGTGCCGTAATAAATAATAAAGAATAATAATAATGAAAGCTTAGAAACGAGACAGGGGAACGGCAGATGGAAAATGAAACGTAAAAGGAGCAGAAGAAGGCATTGAATTAGGGAGGAATGCGTCGCGTCGACTAATCGTTCTTGGTGCTTTGTCATCATTGGCAAAGTAATGTTTCACATTGTCTCTCGTCTTATTATTCCATGTCGTCGCAATTCTCTGACGCACAGTTCCCCTCCAGTTGCAGTGCTACAAGTTATTTGCCACACAATTGAAATCGACTACACTGTATTTTCGTCTGTCACGATTATGCTAATTTTCAATCGCATCTAATTACATAAGTCGCTTTCGATTTTACTCACTTCGCGATGGACACGAGGAGGAATGACTAACGAGATCTTCTTCGTTTTTATTGAATCCCACGTCGACGTGAAATACGAAAACCTTAATTAATTAATCTAATTAAAATATCTATTGGATATTCGCCTCTGTTTTGCAATTGAAACGAGTCACTAATGAACATCCGATCGAGAGGCTTTTATTATGCAATAACTAGGGATAGCTACAATTATCATACCGATGGAAATTGCATTTCACTGTCAACATCGATCGGCATTCACCACGACGTTCGATGTGAAACTTTATTTGTTCCTAATTACCTTTTCCGAAAATTCCTCTCAACTCCAAGCTCGTCATTTGTCGAATGTACAAACGAAATTACGCAGCTGATGACCACCCCCATTGCCCTCTGCAATATCGTACGTGACAAAAGCGATTATTACGCACGGAATCGTAAACGAAGCAAAGAACAAATACGTGTCTGGGGAACGCGCGAAAAGATGGAAAGCTCGCATCGTTCACGGACACGTCAGAGTTACGCGTAACGCATGAACAATTCATAACGTCACGTACGACGATTTTAAAAGCTCCAGCCCCTCGAGATACCACAGAAGTCGATTCATGATTTATAGCGCGCGCGCGAGGAAATGGGAAACGAGTAAAAGCGCTTAAAAATTCCCCGTCTGTTCCTGAATGTTTCATTGTGTTCCATTGGTGGGCCCGTAAAGTGTTAACTGGCAGGTGCCAGGTATCGCGTATTCTATAAAGACCCGGCGAAGATATGGGAGAAAAATGAAGAGGAAGAAGTTACGCGCGATAAAAGGGAAGTAAAGCAGACAACCTTTGCCGCGATAAAAATCTCCACGAATAGGTCGGACGTCCCCAATTTTTCTGGATAACCACGGCCAGCTTAATATCAAAACCACGACGCTGTGCACTTTCCAATATCTTCCTTGCAGCCGTCGAAATCGATGCTAATGAACCGTTTATTGGGGAAAATACGGCGAACAATGGAAGGGCGCATAGCGAGATCAGTGCTGAAACGAGGGAGCGCGTAATCATCGCGGCTGCTCCTCTCCATTTAGTAAAAATAAATTATTCCGCGAGGAATTTCGGCTCTCGACTGCTCGGAAATCTATAAAAAAAAACGTGGATTCATTAACGAGTACATACGGAGATTTTTCCAATTCGATTTAATCGAATCTGCGAACTTCAGGTAGGGTAGACCGGGGCCACAGTGGTTTGATAGAGGAAAAAAGTCATTTTTTTAATGTTAAGTAAACAGAATTTTTTCAATACAATTCCATAGTAGGACAGTTGAAGCACCAGAGCCAACAAGAATTTTCTGTAAATACCATTAATTTGTAAGAAAATTAAAACATGAAAGTTGAGGAACAGAACACCTGCAATTTCGAGTTACAAATGCACTATCTTACAAGTACAATTTAAAGTATTTGCAAATTAAAAAACAAATCGCAATTTTGTAACTTGATTATGCTCATACTGAACAAATATATTACATGAATTAAGTCAATGACTCCATCGTTGATTTCGGTAGGACACAAGTTGAACGAAGAGGTACTTTTAACGATAGAATGGAAGTTTAATTAGACATAACTTTTTTGCGATAGCTAGCGTCAAGGTAAGACTTAATACTAGTGGTGCATTATACATTTGAGTACATAACCAAACAGGTTTCAGCTGCGTAAACCTGCGATTTTGGTGTCGGGAGCATTTTTTCTATAACTCTTATCAGTACTTGGAGTTTTTCATAATATCAAAAAATGTTTTAAATAAAAGTTGAATGGTTCCTAGGAGGTCATAATTTAATGTAATTAGTTTGTGTTTAGTTTGATTCATTCCAAAACTATAATTACATAGGTATGCATAATTATATTCCTTTTTCGTATTTTATTTAAATTTCAAATATATTTTTTTACAAATCGCAAAACTATCAGTTTTATTTTTATTATGAATCGTCCCCAACTTTAAGTTCCTCAACTTTCCGTACCTACACCTCTCAAAACACCATTAACGCGGATTATTGTTTCACTTTGGAGTAGCCATTTTGTTTTTAGTAATTTTGACTTCAGATTTGTAATCAGCGACCTCAAAAACCCCAGGATACCAAGTTTTGTGTAAATTGAAGCTTTCACACTGATGCTATCATATTTTTTCCTAAATATGGCGATTTCGAACCACTGTGCGGGGGCGGTAGTAACACTTTCACTTTGGAATACGATTACGCAAAAACTATTACAGTTACAGCAACAGTTTTTTAACGAAAATGTTACTTACTTATCTGACATTATTTGAGCCGCAACAGTTTCGTTGTATGTCAAGTAATATTCCGGTTATTAATAAAAAATGAGAAGCGTGTAAAGTGTTACAACCGTCCTTGACCCCGGGTCGGTTGTAACACTGCATGGAGTCGATATGAGCACAAATTTAACCTTACAAAATTAAAATATTTTTTGACTTTAATTATAATAATAAATTAAAAAAAGTAAAGTTTATAACCAATTATGCGGTGTCGCCATTGTGGCAGACATAGAAAACGTTTCGGCTGGTGAATTCTTCCCATACAGCACACTTCGTTGCGGTAACGTTGCAGCAACCTTGCCATGTTGCATGGTTGCAGCGCAACGTTGCTGCAACGTTGCTGCAACATTGCCGCGCAACATTGCACGGGGCGGACATAGAATTGTTGCTGCAACGTTGCGGCAACTACCATTTAAACTTAAAATATTTCCGTTGTTTTTAATGATACGAGAAAATGTCTAAGGAAAAAAGTGTTTGCTTCAGAGAGACAATTATTCTGACGAAGACGATTTTTTTCTCAAGGTTATATTTCCCGAAATTTCAAGATCATTCGATAATTTTTTTTAATGGGATGACGTATTTTCATTACTGTAATGTTATAGTCAATAAAAATACAAATTCAACCATGTCTAATATGTTGTCCTTTTTGTCTAGCAATCATTTTTTTCCTGAGACATTTTCTCGTATCATTAAAAACAAAGGAGATATTTTAAGTTTAAATGTTAGGTAACTCACCCTGTATATTTTAATATGTAGAATGACACAGGGTGGAAGTTGTAGTACATACCTACATAGTGTTACAAAACCCTAATAGAGTCTGTCAAAATGAGTCTTCGTTTTTAAATAATTTGAGTTTAAAGTTTTGCATGGTAGGAGTATAAGTTCGAATACGTTAGCACTCTTATCAATCAGTGGTTGTTGTTGCGGCGGTAAAGTGTTTGCCTACGACGCTACAGGTCGCCGCACAGTGGGCCGGATTTAAAATTTGGTGCCTTTTGGGTCTTTTTTTGAAGATATCGGAATAAAATTTGCTCCAGAAAATAGGAAAAAATTATTCCTTTCTAATGATGTATAATTTAATATTTTTTAAATTTATTTATTTATTTATTTTTCACTTTTTTTTACTGATTTGTGATAAAAAAAAATTTAATTCTGTTTATTTGGTACCTTATTTAATGCCCTATTCAGTAGTTTAAATGGAATGTTCGGGAAACTTTTCGTTTCCAAGTTATAAGCAAAAGTCGAATAATAAATGAATGCAGCCAAATATCGTTTTGTTTGAATTAAAGACCAATTTTTTGCGCTAAACATCATCTTCTATTAGTAATTAATGTAAATGATGTGTTGAAAAATAATTCTGAATATAGTGAGGAAATTTACGATATTTTTAAAAATTGACAAGGAATATCTTCCAAGTCCCAACGAGTCCCAACTTCTAATCAATTGGAATATTTTCAGTACACCCTCTTCTACATGATTATGTAAAAACCACATCCCACTTAGTCCCACTTCGAAAATTAAATTTTTCTATCGTAAATTACCTTACTATATTCAGAATTATTTTTAACGAGAGACTTAAAAGTGATAAGTAACGATCAGGATTACTTTAAAAATGGCCAGATTAAATATTCAAAAATAGAGAAAACACGTGCTTGCAAAGGGAGTGTTTATATTACAATTTTAAATCAGTAAGGAAAAGTTACTTTACGGTACCGAAAAGTTATTTTCTTCGCTATGCATGTCTATTGTGTATCTGTTCTGCTAGGATTCATTGCATATCGAAAATTTGTGTTAATATCTATCATATGTTTTGCGATATTTAACGCGTTACAATCGCCACCCTGTTACCACGCCCCCGGTCTACCCTACATTCAGAGTTCCGGTGTTGAATTTATGTGGATATAAAATCGAAAATCAGTTCAGCGTATAAAAGAGTAAAGATTTAAAGAAGCTTACGCAAACATTTGCTGTATCTGACCCTGTTTCCGAATACCGTTGTTTTTCGCGTTTCAATCGTTTTCGCGTTTGCATTCGACACATCGTGTCGCGTGTATTATCGCGGCGACTATTCATTAAACGCTTTTGCAGCTCTGTATGAATAATTTCAGGCTGGCCCCTCGATAAGGACATTATGAATTGAAAATGCCTGGTCACAATACAGAAACGACAGTAACAGAAGAATGGGGTCACGACAGAATATATGAACTCCTTTTATTATTGTGTTTCTGTGTGCTGAATTCAAGCCCGAAGTGATGTCCGCGGTGCCGTGTAATATTCTGTAAGTTAATTCATAGCTTCGTTCACACCTCGCGGACTGAATATTACGATAGATTACTTCGCAAGGAGCATTCAAGGCACGAATGAAAACGTAACGTCAGAGAGTTCCCGGGGTTAATTACACCCTCCGAAGTTTCGTTCCTTAAACCGGTGTCTCCGCGATTAAAAGCAATACTTATCCTTTAACTCCACCGACGCTACAAATACGCGAAGTTCCCTGCAAATTAACACTGAACATTTCGGGAGCCGTCCTTATTAATCTCTCCAACCAAGTGGACCGTGCCACCCTGCAAGGGTACAGCGAAATAAATAGAAATTTGTTGCTTAATTTACGGCGAATTAATTCGCGCGCTTTGCCACCGCACGAATGTAATAGCTGGGGATGCTAACGCGACGAACGGGTAAAATTCAACAATAATCAACGTTAATTATTACAAACTAAGCCACCACGACGGACGTCACACAGTGCTCGTCGGGGCGGCTGTGTTTATTCGAAACCTGTAATGACGACAACGTCGTTTGTTAAAACAATCAATATTTAAGCACTCGCCAGCGATGTTAAGTGAATTATCCGTTGCGTTTAGATCGCAGCCGGATCGCGTTAACGGCGATATCATGGTAAAACTTGCTTTTAAGCCAGCCTCGCTATGAAGCAATTACGACGAATAATTTATCAAGTGTTCGCTAGGAACGCACAAGAGCACCGCAAAGGAAAAAAGGTACGTGGCTGTAGTATATCGATCGATCTTCGACTTCCGCGGCATTGCTCGACTTTCGATTCCGATGCCGCTGTAATCTCTCGTTGACCCCGCGGGAAAGAATAGAGGAAAGCTGTTACTTACCCTTGGGACCCTTTTCAGCGTTCTTCTGTGTTTTTCGCGCGAATCTGGTCCTAAGCGCTATCAGGAACACCGAGGGGAAAATTCCTCTCTGTCAGAACTCGTGAAATTCGAGATTCGACAGGTTAAATGCGATATGAGTTTGAGAAGTTAAGAGGTTCACATATTTGTCAATCACATTTTCTAGAAACGGCACACTTTCCACTCCTACATGTTTTTACTCTTTCGTTTCCTTTTTACGAATAGGGTAAACTGTACAGTGATTGGCACCCTAAGCGAAAATCCCAATTAGAATGTATATATTTTTTTGTGGAGTTTTTATATGGCCTCGATTTTCAATTATTATCAATGATTATGGATTTCTCATTAAAATAAAACCTCTCGAGTACCTGTTAACTCTTTTATTTTAAAAATATTCAATGAAAAACAGAAATAGGCATAAGAGTACAATCATTGGCACCCTAAAATGTGAGGTCATATAGAAAAACGTATGTAGTTAAAAAGAGATTGTAACGTGTTTAAACAGACCGTTTCATTCAGTATTAAATATCTACAACGGTTAGTGAATCTGTATTTCAATCCATTGCTTAGTTATAAAGCGACAAAATATACACTTCGCGTCAAAATTAAGGGAACACTATAATTTCCCGAAAATTTTGGTCATTTTCAAATAGCTTTATCTCTGCGAAAAATGATCGCAAAAATATTTAAAAATCGCGTTTTAAAGCTTGAGGTTTCTAGGTTTTGAATCAAGCACTTAATTTTATTTTTTTCCTCCATTATGATACTGTATTATCAAGATGAAGCGCAGGAAACGAAGTTTCAGAAATTTTTGTCTAGTTTGAACGTATGCACGGGACAAACAAAATTGTTTCTGGTAAATCCAATGAAAAGCTCCTATAGAGCAAACGTTTCTCTTTAATTTCGCATTTTTGGTTTTGTTGTATGATTTTTATTGACCGAGTTATTCGCGACCAGAGCATGAAAGGTATTTTTCACTTTGAACACCTGTAACTTGCGAGCTCATGGTCGCAGACAAATTTTCATGAGTGTTTTGGAAAGCTAAGACAGTTTCCTTTCAGAACCTTGAGTTGCCAATTCAATGAGATTTTTTTTAAATCGTATTAAATTCATTTTAAAATGATCCCAAAACTTGGATATTTACCATTTTTCAGAAAACATGATGCCGCTTCAAGGAAAATCATGGAATCATTCAAGTGTCCACGTTTTCTGTGAGGTAAAACTACCCCTAAAACACTGTGTAAAAGGCCGGACCGATCAGGATTTTTTTTCCGTATGTCCTCGATGGTCAAACATGCGATATGGTCTGAAAAATTGAAAGATCACCTGTTTTACGTTATGTTTCTCTATAAAACCCTTTCTTTTGTTCTCGCGGCTTTTGAACGTTTTTTTTGTTTGTTCAACGTCATTTTAGTATAAAAAAGATTCAAAAATTAAAAAAAAACATTTTTATCCAAACTCTTCGCAATGACGAGAACTGTACTTCAATAACTGACATTAGCACCACCCAAAGCGCGCCACGAGTTTGGAAAATGTTTTTCTTAAATTTTTGAAATCTTTTCTTTTTTACTAAAATCACGTTGAACTAACAAAAAACGTACAACTTTCGTTGAAAAGCCGCGAGAACAATAGAAAGGGTTTTACAGAGAAACATAACGTAAAACAGGTGATCCTTCAATTTTTCAGACCATATCGCATGTTTGACCATCGAGGACATACGGAAAAAGAATCTGATCGGTCCGGCCTTTTGCACAGTGTTTAAGGGGAAGTTTTACCTCACAAAAAAATTAAACAAATGTAAAAAACCCGACTGCATAAAGAGCGAACTAAAATGACAAAAACAAGGCTTAATTTATTTACACCTTAAGATTTAATTTATTTGTATATAGCATATTATTTATCATAAATAGGATAATAGTAAGATGACAATTTAAATTAACTCAATTGCCTGCAGTCGGAGGCCTTAGAAATAAAACATTACATATTGTCTTAATAAATATTTTGTATTGCTGTTCGCCCTAATTTGATTTGATGGGCTATTAACAGCACGAACAGTATTCCCCACACGGACAAAGAGAAAAACATATAAGTTACAAAATACGCTGAAGTTGAAATATCACTATATAAGCATGAATTTGCACTGATGTTGTCCACCTCTTTTTGTTACTAGCTTGAAGCAATTTCTTTAGTCATTGCGGTACATGCTTGGGATAGAAGAGCATTAAAAGATTTAAGGCCTCCGACTGCAGGCAATTGAGTTCATTTAAATTGTCATCTTACTATTATCCTATTTATGATAAATAATATGCTATATATAAATAAATTAAATCCTAAGGTGTAAATAAATTAAGTCTTGTTTTTGTCATTTTAGTTCGCTCTTTATGCAGTCGGGTTTTTTAAATTTGTTTAATTTTTTTATTTAGATTTTTTTAAAAATTTTTTCATATCCTATAACATTCGGAATAAACACATATCATAGCCTGATAAACACAATACCCTCCTTTGCATGCCGCAGTCGGGTAAAAAACGTGGACACTTGAATGATTCCATGATTTTCCTTGAAGTAAAAAATGGTCAATATCCAATTTTTGGGATCATTTTAAAATGAATTTAATACGATTTAAAAAAAATCTCATTGAATTGGCAACTCATGGTTCTGTAAGGAAACTGTCTTAGCTTTCTAAAACACTCATGAAAATTTGTCTACGACCATGAGCTCGCAAGTTACAGGTGTTCAAAGTGAAAAGTACCTTTCTTGCTCTGATCGCGAATAACTCGGTGAATAAAAATCATACAACAAACCCAAAAATACGAAATTAAAGAGAAACGTTTGCTCTATAGGAGCTTTTCATTGGATTTACCAGAAAAAATGTTGTTTGTCCCATGCATACGTTCAAACTAGACAAAAATTTCTGAAACTTCGTTTCCTGCGCTTCATCTTCATAATACAGTATCATAATGGATGAAAAAATAAGATTAAGTCCTTGATTCAAGAACTAGAAACTTCAAGCTTTGAAACGCGATTTTTAAATATTTTTTGCGACCATTTTTCGCAGAGATAAAGTTATTTGAAAATGACCAAAACTTTCGGGATATTGTAGTGTTCCCTTAATTTTGACGCGGAGTGTACTTACCTGCCCCTTATAAAAATGTTAGGAAACCGCCTAAAACTGAGCCCTTTATCCCACTTTGCGGTGTTGCCAGATGTAACATGTACAGTTCAACTACTGGGGTTTGCAGCGTTGTAGTGAAAGAAAAATAAGAAATTGTAGAAAAGTATTTTCCAAGCTTGTATTTCTTAATATTTGGCTTTTTACTTAGTAGTTCCAATGATTAGTATAGTGCCAGAATTAGTGCAGTTTACCCTACACTCTGTAGACAGGAAATCCTTCAACTGTTAAGTCCAGAAATTACCGTAATCAGGCTCCTCTCGAACGTCCCTTTTTATAGCCACAACTAATTCGCCACTCTGATTCCCTCTCTTTGCCACTTAAGGGGTTAAACCACTGTAGAATTAAAAAAAAAAAATTTTTTTTTGTTTAAAAGGTGCTTTAGGGTCTTGAAAATAATATACCAAAGGATGGAGGGCGGCAAAAATGCCTAAATGTCCAAATTTTCAATTCTACCGCAACGCTCTCGTGTATGCCCCGAGCGCCTTTGTTATAACTGCGCGCGCTGTAATTTTTTTTTAGAGTGCGGAATAGTCTAGAATCGTCTAGAGAATAGTCTAGTCTTGCTTAGGTTGTAATCAGGTTTATATCGGACAGACATCTAGACTTCTAGAGAGAAGAGTATATGAACATAAAAGAAATATCTTTTTATCTCCCTCACAACATACGGCCTTAACCAGGCATTCGTTAGAGTTCGATCATAGATTTGACTATGACAATGTTAAGATAGTTGATAAAGAAACTAATCTAAACCAGAGAATTCTTTTGGAGACAATTCATATGATTAAACAACCTAGCGTAAATCTTAGGTACGAAACACCTAAAATACAAGAATATTACGCAACATTACTAAAGAAGTAATGTCCTATGATGGTTTTTCTCCATAGAATTTCACATGATCGAAAATAAAAAGTTTTCTACATATTATCTAATTAGTATGTAACTGTTTTTTTGCTCGTTAACAAAAAATGCCTGATTACTACAAACGGTTCATCCTATAACTTTGAATTTCAGGGAGTTTAAATATGTTTCTGCATGTCAACGGTATTTACCTTGTTGTCACCTTCTATAAGCAGATGTTTTGTTCGCGATATACGTTAGTCTTATTCCAACCGACTCGGGAGTCACACGTAATGCAATAGCACGGTGACTCAATTTAATAGCAAAAGCAGTATCTTATATTCTTTCTAAACTTTCCTGAAGATGATCTAAACTAAGATCGAAACGTTGAAAGATTTTATAATTAATTATTGCAAAATAGCTAGTTTTTAGTGGTTTAAACTGACCGAATCAGTGCGCCGAAAGCATATATATAGTCTAGAATGTTAAGAACGTCTGTGTAGGGTTAGTAAAGTGAGGATCGATCGTTGAAAAGGACGCTTAAAGGTATATAAGAATCTAATATGATTTTACAGTACTTAAAACTTTAAACGCGTTTTTCTCGAAACCACTTTTTTTTAACTGGCCGGAAACATAACTCGAACAAATCTTCACCGATCGATCTGAATAATTTAACAGTATATTCAAAATTGTTTTCTCCAGCGACGTACGTAGGATTTTTTTTTATATTGCATATTTGTTGTTTAAAAACAATTTTTGTGACGATTTCTTTCATGAAATTTTAAACTTTTTTTCAAAAATGCACCATTTCGCCAAAAATCAATATATCGAGAAAATCCTACGTACGTCTCTTGCTGTTGTTCTATAGAATCGAAAGGACTTTGGTTTTTTGTTCCACGTCAAAAATTGCGGGAGTTAGGTTTCCAGCCGTGGACCCTTTCAAAAAACAGGCACCGACGGAGAAATGCTGCGCAGCCACCATTTTGTCATGAACGAAGTTGAAAAAAATATTTTTTGTACTTCATTACTAGAATTATAAATCCCAGTTTACAGAATTTCGATTGATATCTTTATTGCGCAAAAAAAAATTCCCGAAATATGCCTATTTTTTCGTGCTCTACAGTGGTTTAACCCCTTAATCCAGCGAATATATCGCGACATCTAACTGCTCGCGAGTCTCGAATGTGAAACTAAACCAGAGACATTGGACGATTTCCGAGGTGCCATTCATCCTGAAATCCGACAGAGGATACATTTTTCAGAGGCTCTTGTGCATGAGGCAGAATGAAATATCCTGAATGAGGATAACGGCAAAGGTGCGCCATATTTCATGGCCAACAGATCTCAGCAATTTCATCGCGAGAGGGTAGATGGAAGGCGATGGTAATTGCTACCCCGGTCACTGTTAAAGCGGTCGGTGGCGAGACGACCCGCGCAACGGAGCTCCGCATTGTCGCAAAAATAGCCGACCGCGGAGATTAATTTAACGTAACGGAGACGCCGATGTCCGACGCATGCCCCTGCGGTCCGCGAATACACATTTTCCATTTGCCGCCGCCACAGCGAATTCCTTTTTCCTGTTCTACGTTTGCCATGTCCGCGTCGGAGCGTGCTGTCGTGGCGAGGGCAAGAGCAAACGTCAAGGAAATCGCGATGGGAACGCGGCCGAGCGGGCGAGCTAGTGATACGAGTCGACGGTTTATCGGGCGTGTCCCGCGCCAACGCGAAACGAAATCGGGAATTATAATCGTGCCTCTTTTATCGTCGATTGTCGTTCTCCCTTTGTGACGTGCGCTCCGCGGGTTTGCGGAATTGTTGAGGATTCATTTTTAAATGTACCACGGTGTTTCACGGACAGTAAAATGTTTCAGAGTTTCACGTTCCGAGGTTTCGCGTTGTTCCTCTTACAATAGTAGATAGTTTTTAATAAATTCTTCTTTAAAATATCGGGAGCTATTTTGAGGTTCATTTACGTAGGCTGGAAAATTTTAGCGGAATCTGTCGGACAGATTGAATCCGTACACTTTTAGAATTTCTAACATTGCCTTCGCAAGCTCGGTTCTAAGACATGGACGTGACCTAAATTGAAACAAGAGACGGGCAAAGTGAAGCGGAAAAAAAGGAACGGTAACTTGGGTAATTCGAGCGTCGAACGAAAAGTTCCTTCGTAACTTTTTAATATCGCGTGCTGCACCCCGATGCGAGCTCACTCTGCACGAGATATCCAGCCCCTCCTTTTCTTTCCAGCGATAAAGAGCTGGGGCTTGAGTGTCGCGGAGGCGCGATCGTTAAGTACCGTTTATGGTAAAGCATTAACACTAGAGCGCGTCTCTTCCTTTGCGATTGGAATCTCAGTAACTGGAAGCGTCAAACGTGGTCGCCAGGCGAATCCGTCGCTAACGTTTCTCTCGTTCGAGCTACAGTCTCGTCACAAGTACACAAGGTAATTGAGGCTAAACGTGACTGGGAAAGAAACTCCCTTTATTCGCTCTTAATTCATTCCACGAGCACGAGACCTCGAGATTACGAAGCCCACGGGCTCGTTATTCCGCGCTGCACACCGCGTTTAATCATTGAGGGGGAGGGAAGATTAATTAATTGACCAGATTTACGGTGAATCTTTAGCGAGGTGGATTGTTTGAAGCAAATGACCTTGGCTGGTCTGGATCACTCGTGCATATTTTCACGTTGTTTGGAAATTAGGGACAATGGGGTTTAGTTCGACCACGGTTCTGTAATTCATTTAAATGGCTCGCATTAAAGTCACGTTCAATACAATTCGTTTCGTTTCTTTGTACTTTCTATGTAAAAGATTTAAAGGGCACAGCCTCGAATACCATTATTTTATATTCACTCTTGTCTTTCGCCTTTTCGCATTTCGCTGCGAATTGTTATTAACCGGTAAACTGGCCAATGCTGTCAATGTATCATATATGATCAAATGGAATAACTTTTTTGATTTTCAAAATATTTGAATGAAACTTGGTATGTAATGGTTTTTGGGGTCGCTGAATCTGAATTTGGCATCGGAATTGTAAAATTCAATATGGCAGACTCGCAATGGCCGAACCAAAATGACTAGCGAATTGTTGGGATCTGTATAAATTATTCGTACTGTGACATTGAAAAAAGTAACTGCTGCAATTGAATTATAGACAAGAAAACTTCACAAATAAACAATTTTTAAATAAAAAAAGGTTTAGTAAAGAATTGACAAACTCACCCCTAAATTCTATTTTTTCGGGGTTTGGGGTGTCAGATGAAAAAAATTACCCCCGGAATCGGTTCAGCGACTCAAAAAACCCCTGTATACCAAATTTTGTGTTGTTCACTTAATTTTTCGATGTTACCAGTTTGAGCCCGAATAATGAAAAGGACCGTGCCAGTTAACCGGTTAATACGTGTGCACAATGGGAGTGTAGGTGTATTTAATCGACATCACCTCTGCACGCGTGTAACGCGCAAACAAACGTCGAATTTAATAACTCTATTGGAACACAGTATTTACAGTAGGTCCGAGGGCGAAATTATGTCGCTAGGAGCGGGGCATGAAACGATCCCCTCTTTGATCAACACTCGATGCGCCTCCCTCTTGGTAATATTACCTTTGAAAAAAGTTATCATAATACAAAGGGAATGAGTCTTCTTACAATTAAATTAAAATCGTTGAGAACATTTTACATGCGAATGTAGGGTAAACTCGGGTAAGTCCGTGATAGAGGTTACTCCGTGATACTTTTTCCTTTATCTGTAACTCCAAATTGTCTCCAAATCGACAGCATTGATCTTCTAGTTTATGTTGTGGTAAAATAATTAGTCAATTGAAGTTAGTGTGAGAGAGTGAGAGAGCATTTTGTTCCGGCAGCGCATTATTCGTGAAATTTGTCGTGCTACTTATATAGTTGTGGACGATCGCTTGTTTATGTATTATATGTGCCTTAGAAGATAAATGGAAAGTTCAAACTGCAGGTAAGTGATGGTAAAATGACAGTTTAACAAGTCTTAGGGGAGACCGGGGCTGGTTGGCCCCAGGGGTAGGTTGACTAATTGTTAATAATTTTCCACCGACGCACAGTGGTCAAAAATCGAGAAAACGTCCCCAAAACATGAAAGTGATCTTTGATTTGTACAAAAATGGGTACACTAAGGTTTCCGAGGTCGCTGATTACGAATTTGAAGTCAAAATTGCAAAAAGCAAAATGGCGGACGCGTATATCAGAAAAACGTCAGATTTGGTCTAAACTTGGTATCCTGGAGTTTTCGAGGTCGCTGATTACGAATTTGAGGTCACAATTGCATAAAACAAAATGGCGGAACGTATATGAGAAAAACATCAAATTTGGTCTAAACTTAGTATCCTGGATTTTTCGAGGTCGCTGATTACTAATCTGATGTCAAAATTGCAAAAAAAACAAATGGCGGACCCAATATGGCGGACGCGCATATCAGAAAGCATCAGATTTAGTCTAAACTTACAGTCTTTGTACTTTGACGGCCTCTAAAAAAAAAGTTCCGATTTGTTCCACCTTGAATATTCTTGGGACTTCTTCACACAAGTGTATAGAGTCTGAAAAAATTATTTTCATCTGCTCCTTTTTGCAACTTTGGAGCTGGGACATTTTTTAATAAGTTAAAGTAAAAATGGAACTCCGGACTTCTCGATTGGAACGCAACTTTGTGGGTTTATAGAGTGACTCAAGACAAGAGCAACGGTATGTTTCATTCGTATCCTATTGCTCTTTAAGCGTGTGAAAACTACGCTCAAAGTCAAATAGGCACTTCCACTTTTTCGCGTATAACTCCTAAAGTACAACAGATAGAAAAAAATATTTCAAACAAAAGTTTAATGGTGTAATAAGCGCTGCAAACTTGCGTTGACAAATTTTTGAAAAAAGTTGGAGAAAAATTCATACCGAAAATTTTTTTTTTTAAAAACCTATCCCATTTTTCTATATTCGATTTTCATCAAATATACGTATATTTAGTCGAACTACTCCATTCAGTTCCATAGATGAAGTGGAAATAGTTTTGTCCAGCTAGAAAGCCCATTTAGACCCCTCGCGACGGCTATTAGTTGCTGATACCAAGCTTAGACCAAATCCTATGTTTTTCTGATATGCATGTCTGCCATTTTGTTTTTTGCAATTTTGACCTCAAATTCGTAATCAGCGACCTCGCAAACTCCAGGATACCAAATTTAGACCAAATCTGATGTTTTTGTTATATGCGCGTCCGCCTTATTGCGTCCGCCATTTTGTTTTTTGCAATTTTGACCTCAAATTCGTAATCAGCGACCTCAAAAACTCCACGATACCAAGTTTAGACCAAATCTGACGTTTTTCTGATATGCACGTCCGCCATATTGAGTCCGCCATTTTGACCTCAAATTCGTTATCAGCGATCTCGAAAACTGCAGGATACCAAGTTCAGACCAAATCTGACGTTTTTCTGATATGCACGTCCGCCATATTGGGTCCACCATTTTGTTTTTTGCAATTTTGACCTCAAATTCGTAATCAGCGACCTCGGAAACCTTAGTGTACCCATTTTTGTACAAATCAAAGATCACTTTCATGTTTTGGGGACGTTTTCTCGATTTTTTACCACTGTGCGACGTGTGCTCTACCGCGGACCGATTTTCTGTAGAAACAAGTCGCTTCTACTATGTCATTCATTAGTTTCCGACACTGCCATTACGCGTTGTTTGGCAATTACCAGCGTTTATCGAAAAATTGGCTATGTAAGTAAAAATGTTTTATTAAACGACCTATTGAGACTGCGTTTTTGATTTTACATAAATAATTTAAGGTTATATAGAGTATTGAAGTCAAAATGATCGTTCGGGGCTGGTTGACTAATAACGTCCGGGGTTACATGACTAAGCTGGTCAAAGAAAACTGTAAAGAAAATAGGGACAGACAAACAAAGAAAATGAAGACGCAAGACACTAATTACTCTTCTGATGATGCAGACGATACAATGTGCATTGAATGCACTGAATTTTATTCAAAAAGTATTCCTGGAGAAGAATGGGTTCAGTGTATTTCTTGCAAGATGTGGGTGCACTCGAGATGCGGAAAAGAAAATGTACTTTTCTACTAGTGCAAAAATTGCACATCAGATTGTGAAGATAGTAATTAGTTGATAGAAGATGGCGAGTGTTTTTATTAAACTAAATATAAGATTTATTGCTACTATAAAGGTTCAAATTGTTATTATTTATTATTAAAAAATAATAAATATTTTATAATGAAATAACTCTTGTGACATTGTGCCGTTTTATTACCACTCAGATAAGTTGCTAACAACATTTTGTTAACTGATTGCACCTATAAGGTGAATGTCCCAATTTCTGCTCATTTAAGAGGTTACTCGTCACAAAAGAAGGTGTAAAAAATTTGTTTGTGATCAAAATTTGCAGAGTAATTGATTAATTCTTTAATAATAAATCAACCAGTCGAAAACTATTTAAGAAATATATTTCGAGATGTTTAACTACTAGTAATTTGTAATTAAATAGAATGCTGTAAATGTCCGTATTTCTGCTCACGAAAAATAGCGATGTACGTATTTCTGCTCACCATTTGTACCAATTTCTGCTCACGTAATATGTCGTCTTTTCAGGTTAAAATAAGTTACATCTTTTATGGAGATGTTTTATAACACAACAGTAAAGCATAAAATAATGATAAGCAAAAAATGAAATGCCTTCGAATAGAAATAGAGGTTACAGCATATATTGAATTGTGAGGTTATGTTACTAAAATTTTGGTGAGCAGAAATGCTGACATGTCGGTGATTCACTTGACCCTAAACCTAATCATCTGTTTTCTACTTAAAAAAATTAAAAATAGTAAACAAATCTACATCCAGACCACAATACGGTATCTGTTTTTGTTATTAAATAAGAATTTTTACTGCAAAAACTATTTTCTGCCGAATTATCGAATGCCAATAGTGACCCTGCTTCTTGGCACAACCAGCTAAAACATGGTCGAAAAATCATGAGTCTCTCATTTTAAAAGTTCTTTGTTGCATGCTGTACTTTGATTAGCCTCAAGCTCGTGCAACACTCGCGTACATGTTCAAATAATTTAGAATTATTTTGTTGCAACTATAGTACAAACGTAACGCTTGTAATAATAAGAAAAATACGAAATGAGCAGAAATGGGGACATGAGCAGAAATTGGGACATTCACCTTAGTCAACCTACCCCATACTATTAGTCTACCAACCCCGACCGCGGGGCTGGTTGACCAGCATGTAAGGTGTTAGAAAAACATTAAAATGCCTTAAATGTTGTCACATTGAGTCAACATTAATAATTTAATCAGATAGCCAAATGTATGCCCTATCAAATATAGTAACCGGTTTAATGATATTTCGCCCATATAAATAATTAAAAATCAAATACTGAAAAATTGGCCTACCAGCCCCGGTCTCCCCTACTCTTCACATTATCATACAAGAAGGCATCAGTGTTATTTTTGCTTATGAAAAGTGACTAAATTCTTATTTTTCGTGTGCCTGGGACTGCGTTTCTGATTGCGCTGTTTGAGAAATTTTGATGGCCAATACCAGAAACAATACCTCCTTACGTCTTAGACATCTAACGATCATGAAACGATGGATTATGCACAAAATGACAATAATATAAAGTAATATGAAATAATATAAAATAAAATAATATAAAAAAATGTAAAATAATTTAAAATAATGTAAAATAATTTAAAAAAAGTAACTGATGGCTATATCACGGGCTAGTGAGAACTATCACGGAGTTACCAGAGTACTATCACGGAGTAACCAAAGCTATCACGGAGTAACCAGAGTATGTCATGACAACTTAATTTTGTATATTTTCAATTAAATATACTTAGTAAATTTCTGTTAACCTATTGTTTCTTTCTCTGATGTCTGACCTATCATTATACCCTACACTCACTTTCAGAATATGTAAATATTAGCAGTTAATAGAAAAATTCTAAAACTATCAAGGACTTCCCCGAGTTTACCCTAATTACGAAATATTTCACTTTATTCATCGACGAATGTTGCACCTAATTTAATCGACTCGAATGTTCAGCAAGTGCGTTCGACGAGTCGCGATATTTACGAGGGACTTTCGAGCCTGGAGTTTCACGCTTAACGCTCGACAATCGCGAATTTCCGTTTCTGTGCAACAAGCCGATCATCCGACTCGTTCCTCGACGTCACGATACCACCCCCGTAACTGTTGAGACCGGAAAACGTTGAATTCGCCAAGTTATAACGAGAAACGCGATGTCTGCCGTCACTTTGACGACACTCGCTGGCGAGCTTAGCTCCGAGCTGTAGATTGTGACGTCGCGAATCTCCGCGATAACCCCTTTTAAACTGCGCGAGCAATTATTTAATAGCTTTCCTCAAAGGCGCCGTCAAGATGGCACTCTGCGCTCGCGTGCAGGCTCACGTGAAATTTACAGAGCCGTTAAAGTGGCGCCGGACGCTTTTAGACGGCAACTTTCAACGATATAAAACCCTCCCCGTACAAAGAAACAAGCATTAAATGGCACGTCGTGTCGTTGCTTAAATTATCGGCAGTTAAAGTTCCACCTTGCCGTTGCTGTTCAAGTCTGTTCGACTTGAAATTATTTCGTCCAATTATAAAGAGGCTTGCGAAGAGAACTGCTCTGTCCTTTTACCATTTTCTCGTTTGTTTGAACATTACAGATGAGACTTATAGGGGTAAACAGTGTAGTTGTTGGCCACTTAAGTCAGAGGTTCACATAAGCGTTGGATTATAAGTCTTATTTTGATAGCTTTAAGAACACAATTAGTGTTAATAGCTGTAAACGGCTCTAATAGTCTAGAAATAGAATTTGTTTAAAAAAGAAGAGTAGAAGGATCCACAAAAATGTATAGAAAATACGTTACCTACGACAAAACATAGTTATTGGCCAGGCGAAGGCAATGATTGGCCGATCGTTTGGCAGTTATTGGCCACTATTTCATAACCTATATGTGACATATACCCTACCTAATTATGAAATAATACCTTTTCTACTTAAATGTTTCTATATAGCTAGTATTGCACCTTCGTTTAACAGCGTTTTAGAATGTATTAAAAGCATTTTCTTTTAAAACCTAACCTCTTAAAATCACAACAAAGAACTGTTTCAAGGCAATGATTGGCCGATAGTTTGGCAGTTATTGACCACTATTTCATAACCTATATGTGACATATACCCTACCTAATTATGAAATAATACCTTTTCTACTTAAATGTTTCTATATTAGCTAGTATTACACCTTCTTTTAACAGCGTTTTAGATTGTATTAAAAGCATTTTCTTTTAAAACCTAACCTCTTAAAATCACAACAAAGAACTGTTTCACTGTTGCTATGACTGTTAGCTACCCATTGGCCTCGTGGCCAATGACTGTCGTAAGACATTATTTACATTACAGTTCTTGGCCACCTATAATTTTTGCAATAATGTATAATATTAATGAATAAATAATCAGTTTTTATAAAGTTTAAACCTTTATGTGTCTATATAACGAATACGAGAGTTATATATATATATATCGTAAATACATTAAATTATCTAAGAATTGCCTCATGTAACCGTAAGGCTATTCAATTCAGCACTGTAGTTTTCAAGCATCGATTTCAAGTTATCTATTTTTTACACTTAGTATAACAATGAGTAGCAAAATAGTGATTGCATTCGACGCATGAAAGTACAAGGTATCTGAATATGTTCAATATAAAAGGCATAATAATAATGTACATTATTTCTTAATATTTATGTTTTTTTAAAAAAAGGCCAATCACTGCCAGGTGGCCAATGAGTACACTGTTTACCTCTATTCGCGTAGATTTCGCTACGATAGGGAGAATAATCGATTATGAACGTGACGTGGACCTCGGCATGGAACTCAGGCAAACATTCCAAAGCTATTTAAATGCAGAAGGTCCTTCTAAGCTTCTCCTTTCAACATTTCGAATGAAGTGATTTCAGACACCCGCTGTAACGATTAGAAAAAAAAAGGGATCGCGACGTGCGTCACAGACACGGCGTTTACGTGACAAGCAAGCAGAAACGCTGCAGGTTTTCGTAAATTGCGCTCACATCCCCGCGGCGCGAACTTCTCGTTTATTTCGCCCCCTCGAAAATAGTGGTTTAAAGGGAGAACGTCCGTGGCATCTTGCAGGTGAGTTGTCATGTGGCACGACCTATATCGATCGCAGGTCGAAGCCGACGGTTTAAGGGTGTGCTCCCGGTAAGGTCCCTGGAACATAACCTTAATCCGATTTATCTGCCATCTCAGCGCGATCAGAATGTTAAAACGAATACCCGCGCAGCGCTTCTTCCCTGCTCGCCTCGATACGATCGGCGCTCTTTGCATTCGCGAGGAACTCGAAGGAAACACGAAAGTTCGGAAGGACGTCCGATCCCTACCCTCCCTTCCAATGAATTATTTAACGCCGATGAGAATTGTTGCACTTGAAGCAGATAGGGTACAAGAACTGGGGACCAATTTGCACTTACTGCTAGCAATAGGGAATTTGCATTTAAAAAGGATTGCATAATTTATTATTTATAACCTTAATATACACCATAAGCAATAAATGTACAATAAAATTTTTATTTATTATAAATCGTTAAGTATTAAAAAATGAAATTAAAAATTGGTAATGTTTGAAACGTTCCGTATTACGAAGAAACGATTTTGATTGGTCGTAAAGCTTCGTGACGTCACATGGTAGTAGTTTTAAATGGCTGCTATGTATTTATGATTGCGTCGTGAAACTGGTGTTATGAGTTGCCTAAAAATACGTATATCAAAACAGCCGTCTAATAGTAATGTATACGTATATCAAAACAGCCGGCTAATAAAAATGTATTTTTCAATGCTAAAAGTGTGAAAATACTACCATGTGACGTCACAGGCTTCTTCGGCTACGCTCGGGAATTTCCGGATCGTTTTCGGTAATTTTAAATATTGCAATTTCTAATAATTTTTTTCTCGCTTAATATGCAATACAAAATTATGAAAAAAAATTACAATACAACATATATAGGAGCTCCCAAATATATTGTTTTTGAGAATCATGCAAATTCCAATTAATAATTCTTGACGCAGTCGTAACATAATCTGGGAACAGTAATTACAGGGATACCGTTGACGAAGCACAATGTCGCTAGTAGGCAGAAAACAAAGGGTCTCATCGAGTACCTCCAGCACAGTTGAACGTTATTCGCAGAATTTTTAATTGCAGTTACGCGGCATATCCATCTTTGTCCACTTTCTATTTCCGTGCCATACATTTCCCTAGAAAGAACTGGTTCAATGCACTTAGCGAACGAGGATCGTTTTAAAATTTGTGGACTAAGTGATTAACGCCAGGTAGATTAACTGAACAGCACGGAATCCGCGGTTCCCATTGTACACGCACGCGGGACAGCAATGTTGTTAATGCCAAACGCTGGGATTAATTAAGCTACACCTTCTGACTAACGTTCATTATGCCGCAGTCGCTTTGAGCCGCGCGAAATGGGAACGGATATCCACGGGTTGGCGTGGAATATCTGCAACGCGCAAAAATTGCTAGCGTAACGGGAGCCACATTGCAGTTAACAACGTTATAAACCCGAAAATATATAGCGCTCGCGGCGATATTTATTTTACAACCAATTGTTTAACGTCACTTCGCAACAAAGCAGACCTTTCTCTACGTATGCATACCAGAATCATTGAATCACTTGCGTGACGCGCATAATGATATCAAAGCGATTAATTTAGGTCGGCATACGAATAAAAATACCTATACTTTGCCAGACGCCTCGTAAACATTCAATTGGTGTTATTCGCGTGATTTAACGAGCCGTGAAACCGTTGAGAGGAAATTTCCGAATTATCGCTGCAATCAAATTGATTCGATTCGCGAATCAAATGAATTTCCCACGTACCGCTGCGTACGTTCCTGCGAACGTAGTTGCAGTTAAATACTCTAAGGCAAAGGTGCAGGGTATCGTAGGTAATTAATTGGCGAAGCTAAAGCTATGTGGGTACGAGTGAAATGCTTGAAATGCTTCCTCTATTGGGTATTTTGTGTTGAAGTGTGCAAATTCTATCGAGAAACCTAGGCGCGACATTATAATTACATAGAGGAGAGGTGCTATAAAAGGGACACTTTTGTTTAGCGTCCATTTCTGACAACCCTAGTAGCATTTATTTGTTGGGAGTTCATTGGGCCAATGACGTGTTATCCGTTGGCCAACTGTTGAAGTGTCGCGCTATTTTTGAATGGGCCAACGATTGTAACCAACGCAGGCCCAACTGAAGGTTTCTTTCCATAGGCCCAACTAAAGATTTCCTTCCATAGGCCCAACTGAAGGTTTCTTTCCATAGGCCCAACAGTTGAGCCTCTACAATAAACCAACAGTAGGAAGACAGTTGGTTATACTACACTTCAATAAAAGCCTTATCAATCTCTAAAAGAAAGTAACTGCAAAGTACGGTTTTCTGAAAATTTTATTTGTTTACATACAATGGATCTTTATGGTACTTTTTCTATATTAGTAAAAGGAATACAAATAAAAGTATTACTTGCAGAATACATAGTTAATTAAAAGTAGACATTTCTTATGTACATTAGAAGAATAAAGACACCACACAATACATCATCACAATGACAGGGTACATTTAAATTGGTAGAATTATGAAACGATAATAGACACTGATTGGAATCGCTATTAGAGATATTACAATGTACTTCTGAAACAACACTTATTCGTAGACTATCTTTGATTTGATTGCTTTTGTAGCCACATGCCGTTGTTTAGTTCACTGCATTGATTAAATCTCTATCTTTTGTAAATCTGAACCAATTAGTTAAGATGACAATGATTTCAGCATCTGTGACAGTTTCTGCCACCTTATTTTTACGTACAGTACCTACAACAAGCAATTGTTGGGTCTTTGACACATTTAAACAAATAATAATTAAAGCATAAAATAAAACTGGCCAAGTATTTTTTCATATTGTGTACATTTATAGCTGTCTTTGAGGTTAAAACCAGTATCTTTTTGATGAATTTCGTAGTGATTGGTTGTAAATTGTAGTAGTTAAAATACTGATAGACATATCCCTAGTAGCATTTTTGTTGGCCAGCGGTTGCCAACAGTTGGGAATCAGTTGGGATATAGTTAGTGTTTTTGCCTACAAATTCCCAACATAGGGCCACGGCAAAAAAGTTACGACAGTTTGCCAACGAATATTCAATGTTGGGCCTACAATTATTATCGTTGGTGAATTAACAAAAAGTTACGACAGTTTGCCTACGAATATTTAATGTTGGGCCTACAATTATTATGGTTGGTTAATTAACAAAAAGTTACGACAGTTTGTCTACGAATATTCAATGTTAGGCCTACAATTATTATGGTTGGTTAATTAACAAACAATTTACAACGATGATTAAATGTTGTCTTACAAACGTCAGAAAATTTGCTACATCCTAAAACTTGTTATTATATTCCAAGTTGTGATTTTTCTTTTGTTATTTATAAATACGTAACGAGGACGTCTGTCTTAAGACGAATGTGAAATTTTAAGGAATGAGTCGGATGATGATATTTTGTCGAATATTTCGCGTCAGTGTGCAGTTTTTATAAACAATTAATACTATTTATGTAACTAGAAATTAAAACTATTTGTAAGGAAATGTGTTGGGTAGTTGCGAACAGCGGCTGCTTCGCAATCGGAAAGCCCGTGTTCGATTCCTACTCACGGCAAAATTTTTTTTTTTTACCTAAACCAGACCAGGCAGTCCCTATAAATAGTTGGGAAACAGTAGGGAAGCCTATCTTGGCCATCTGTTGTTGGCCCAGCCTGAAAAAAAAGTGCCAAATCTAACTGTTGGCCAACTAATATTATGTGCGTGGCCCAACTGTATGCCAACCCAAAATGCTACTAGGGATATACTTATATGTAGCCATAACAAAATTGTAAGATAGTGATGGAATCTTTAAAGCAAAGAATGACTAGTTCGATTAACCTAAAAAGATTAGGTTTCTGAAAATACGAATAATTTTTCAAATATAATATTTACCTGGTCCGATGAACCGCGAGATGAAACGCAACAAATCACAACAATCACAATCACAAAAGGAACAAATAATATTCTTTTCGCCTGTCTCGCGGATTCGCCTCCGTCAGCCACCAGCCACGCTATCGAATGTTACTGAATAATGCGTCGTGCCTCGTGGCGTGGTGACGCATACAATCGACCGCTCTCCTCTCGATCATTCGATCGTTGTCAAGGCAACGCATTATGGCGATGCTAACAATTCAGATCGCCTATATAACCAAAAAATATCTTACAATATACATACGTGTTTTAATTTAATATTAATAAATAAAAGATTGAAATAACCGTAACATAGAAAACGCACACAACGCGACGGTGGCGAGACCACAGTATATCAGTATCGATTCCAAAAAGCACCTTTTTCTGAATTGATATTATTTTCACTTCCCCTAAACTAAAGTAGAAAAATTTAAAGGAATAAATAAATTCCAAGACTACATACAACAAAACCTTAGTGGGCCAACTATGGCCCGACATCAACAAACTGTGTTTTATGTATATACCATTCCATATAAGAGTAGACGTACGCCCCCACTGATTTGCAACCGATCTGCGCAGCTCATTGTAAATTTTTTGTTAATTAACCAACCATAGTAATTGTTGGCCCAACATTGAATATTCGTTGGAAAATTGTCGTAACTTTTTTGTTAATTAACCAACCATAGTAATTGTTGGCCCAACATTGAATATTCGTAGGCAAACTGTCGTAACTTTTTTGCCGTAGGCCCTATGTTGGGATTTTGTAGGCAAAACCACTAACTATATCCCAACTAATTCCCAACTGTTGGCAACTGTTGGCCAACCAAAAATGGTACTAGGGCATATGTATGTATGACAGTGCTACAGTCATCTGATTGTGTCGGCATTTTTTCTGGAGCCGCTGTAATTTTGCAGTCATTTTGGCCTTGAGAAATTGAATTGTGACGTATTCTCTGAAATTTACACTCTGCCCTGACCCCCATTCTGCCCTGAACCTATTGAAAAAGAAAAAAAATCAAAATTATACAAATGGCGGCTATAAAACGGCAAATTTTGAAGAAACGTGATTTTTCGCCAGGGAAAAGAGCCATTTTATTTTTTTTTGTCAAAACAGGAGTTTTCACAGACTTATGCTTAGGTTTAGGTCGTAACAAGACATGTTTTACATATGCTCCATTTCTTTCAACTTGATTCGGAGCTCCGTTTTTTCGCAATCACTGCAAAACGAAGAGGAAATGTGATTCTGAGAAAAACGCGTTCAAAGTTTCAGAAGAGGAATTAATCTACCTGCGTGCGCGCAGACCTTTTCGACTGTAAAATCCTTAATTCTGCGAGTTTTAACATAAACCAAACGGCATTTTACTCGGGAAGGATGGTACTTTCGAAAAATGCAACAAAAAAAAATCGAATTTCTGACTGCCTAGTCCCCTTAAGACCTGTCCCTTTTATAGCACCTCTCCCCTACATATTTCCAATCAGAAACGGTCGAAATTTCGTTGCTTTCCCCTCCTCTCCTTCTCACTTCGTCGCAAAACCGCGTACCTACTCATTGTCGCGGATTATCATTATCATCTCAACGTAGTTTCATCAGCTATCCGATGAAAATAATCACGAGCATCGGACACTATCGCGCCAGGGAGTCGAACGCGTTTCGTATAAGCCTTAAACGCGGTTCGCCTATTCTCTTGGTGTAAGAAGCGGGGGTCGGACCTTGCAAGAGCATTACTCCCGTCCTCGAAAAAAGGTACTCGAGAGGGAGGTGCTTCCGATGATTACGTGCCCGTGCACGCGGGAAAGAGAGAGAGAGAGAGAGGGAGAGAGAGAGAGAGAGGGAGAGAACAAGAGGCCGTGATCCGTGAAATTGCTTCTGTGTCAATCACCCGATTCGAGGTCGGGAGAAAGGGGTCGAAAATAGAAAATAAGAAACACGAGGGTAATTAATGGGCCCTTCTCGAGTAGTCTTCTGTCGACGCGTGAGACTTCTTTATTAAAATCGACGCGAGAGACGAATTACCGTTACCCCGTGGTAGGAACCTGCTGATCCATTATCTTTCACCAATGAGACATATTTCCGAGACTACTTCTTGATGAATCATGAGTTATGACTGGGTACTGTTATTAAGGCAAATCGAGATGACGTGCTTGGATTGAGTCTCAAGTGTACTTGACTAATGACTGGCCTCTCCTACGAGCTCTGCACGCGTTTTCTCCGCTTTTGCCACGAGGGTCGGTGCACAGTGTCCAGTAACGGTGATTAATTAGCGAGGAGAGGTTGGCTTCAGCTAATGGACCAGTAAGTGAAACTCGCGCGTACGAATTTGTATTCGCAGACCTCGGAACGGAGAGCCGAAACGGCGATGAGTAATATGCCGCGGAAGTAGCTTCTAGTCGGCACTTATGTCAGACAGACAGTTCAGCGAGTCCGGGCTAACGCAAAGCTGGCTAATCAACAGCGCGCTACTGGCGGCACTGTATCGAGCGGATGCACTATCGATCGATGGATATTCGCCGGCGTTGGTTTCCATATATCGTGTCCACGACCCGCGAATATACATACATACATTATTTATGAAGCCGTCGGGTTCTCTTATATTGGAAGCTGGCGGTGCGAGTAAAGTGAAAAAAGGAAGAGTGGCCGGGAAACATTTTGGTTCGACGTTCATTGAACGTGCGCGAGTGATACTGTCAATTGATACCTAGGCGGAGGGAAATGATCGATGGTCGCGATGCTGCATGTCGCGTGCACTGCAATAGCTTGCGTGTTGCATGGCGACTTAATTTTCCGTCACTATTCCGCATCTATGCTGATATCTATATCTGCGAGAAACTCGTACACAAGCCATGGAGGCTTCTAACAAGGAGAGGTTCCCAGGTGGCCGCCTCCGATTGCTTTGGTTTTTGGACATGTTTTGGAGGACCGAAAAATAAGATATACGCGTTTTTTTTATAGTGGCCCGTTTTCATATTTAGGGGGTGGAACCAACCCCCGAAGTTATAAGATTTTCAGGTGTTCATCTCCGATTGCTTTGATTCTTGGATATGTTTTAGAGGGCCGAAAAATAAGAAACACGTATCTTTTTATATTGGCCCTTTGCACGTTTAAGGGCTGAAATCACCCCTCATAGTTCATAAGGGGTACAAACCCATACAGCACACTTCGTTGCAGCAGTATTGCAGGAACGTTGCTGCAATATTGTGTTGTTGCAGGTTGCATTGCAATATTGCAGGAACGATGCTGCAATATTGTTGTGCAATATTTGAGTGCAATGTTTCAGTGGCAACTGAAACTATCCCTAGTGAGCCCGAAACGTTGAGGCGGAACTATTGCTATAAAATCTTCAAAACGTTGCGGGAATACACTCCTGCAATATTGCTAATGCGGACATAGGAGTGAACCTGCAACTTCTCCGCAATGACGCGATGCAACATTACAATCTCGCACCGCAATATTGCCGAATAGTTGCAGGATCATTGCCACAATTTTGCCGTTTCGTTGCAGAATCATTGCCGGAACGTTGCAGGACTACATATTTGTAATGTTGCCGCAACTGCAATATTGCAGCAATATTGCGTGCACATAGTCTTGCAATGTCCCAGTGGCAACGATCCTGCAATATTTCTGCAATATTGCGCGCACATCGATGTGCAATGTTGCAGTGGCAACGCCCCAGCAAAATTGCAGTCACATTACCGTACAATATTGCAGAAATATTGGAGTGGCAACGCTTCTGTAACTTCCCTGCAATGATGCGGTGCAACATCGAATATTGTCGAAGAGTTGCAGGATCGTTGCCAGAATTTTGCCGTTTCGTTGCTGAATCATTGCCGGAACGTTGCAGGACTGCATATTTGTAATGTTGCCGCAACATTGCAAAAATACACACCTGCAATATTGCGAAGGCGGACACTGGATTGAACCTGCAACGTCTCTGCAATATTTTGGTGTAACATTGCAATCTTGCACCGCGTCATTGCAGAGACGTTGCTGCAATGTTATGGTGCTGTGAGGGCCCATACAGCACACTTCGTTGCAGCAGTATTGCAGGAACGTTGCTGCAATATTGTGTTGTTGCAGGTTGCATTGCAATATTGCAGGAACGATGCTGCAATATTGTTGTGCATTATTGGAGTGCCAACGATCCTGCAATATTGCAGCAATATTGCAAGTTCGTTGCCGTGCAATGTTCCGTTGGCAATGATCCTACAATATTGCAACAATATTGCGTGCACATAGTCTTGCAATGTCCCAGTGGCAACGATCCTGCAATATTTCTGCAATATTGCGCGCACATCGATGTGCAATGTTGCAGTGGCAACGCCCCAGCAAAATTGCAGTCACATTACCGTACAATATTGCAGAAATATTGGAGTGGCAACGCTTCTGTAACTTCCCTGCAATGATGCGGTGCAACATTGCAATCTCGCACCAGAATATTGTCGAAGAGTTGCAGGATCGTTGCCAGAATTTTGCCGTTTCGTTGCTGAATCATTGCCGGAACGTTGCAGGACTGCATATTTGTAATGTTGCCGCAACATTGGAAAAATACACACCTGCAATATTGCGAAGGCGGACACAGGATTGAACCTGCAACGTCTCTGCAATATTTTGGTGTAACATTGCAATCTTGCACCGCGTCATTGCAGAGACGTTGCTGCAATGTTATGGTGCTGTGTGGGAAGTTGAATAAAAACTTGATATAAATTTAATTTGCGTCGTTACTTGCTATATAGATGATGATCTTGTCGCCAGTCACCGTTCTTAGGGGGAAACTTAGCATTTCTTATTTTTCGGCCCTCTGAAACATATCCTAAAACCAAAGCAATCGGAGGCGGACACCTGGGAACCTCTCCTTGTAAAAGCTGGCGAACCTTTGAAGTTCTACCGAAACGTAATATCTGTAGCATTCTAATAGTATTCCAAGTGATTGGAAGTATATTGAAAACCCCTAATGTTGCAGGAGCTCATTTCCATTTTCTAAACAGCAGAAGCCACTCTCCATTCGAAACTCGAGGGGGAACGCGTCTCCGATATTATGGAAATTAATTTTCTGATTGGCCATCGCTACGCTTCCAAGACTACGCGTAAATAAACGGCGGTGTGAAAATACACGAAGCAGTGAATTGAGAAGGGAGACGCGCTTGAGTCCTCGGGTTAGATCGATAAGGAGCGATCGTTCGCTCTATCGGTGTTAGCGCCCTTCAAACTTTTCTCGAGCGGCGCGGACGCGCCCGGCACCTGGAATCGCGTTAAAAATGCAATTAAAATGCCGGAACCCGGTTGAAAATAAAGCGACATGATCGCAGGGGGGCGGGGCGGCTGATTCGAGAACGTTCAAAGCTCACCAACACCAGCAACGTCAGATGGAAATTTGCAACTCGGAATTCGTTAGAATTCCTGCCGCACGGCTGCTGCATTTTCCGAAGGTGGATTCTTCCGCGTCGGTCGCGAAGGGAACGTTTTTAGCGGGCAGGAAGACGGCGCGCACTATTTGTATGTTAATTGACGCGCCAATTTGTCGGGGAAAACGTTGAGAGCGGAAAAGTTCGTAGCGCGGAAGAACGAAAACATTTACCACGGCTAAACGAGAAAAATAATGCGGGAATTATTCGTGTATCGCGCGGGAGAATGTGTAGCATTACCATTTGCATTTATCATGTGGGGGAGAATGGTTTACCTTAATTCCATTGTCAGGTGAGCTGCTCGAGTCTAAGGAAGCCAGAGGAATTCAGGCTTCAAGTGTGTTATAAGTTGACTCGTAATTACGTGTATCATATTCTTGTTACATTTGTACGAGACTAGCCTGAAGTATAATATGTCTGTTTGAATAAGCTGAGCGAATATTCCATGCATATGCAAATGTGAAAGTTTTATAAGTGGATGCGCATATATATCCGTTCTGTCGTGAATTTCGTTTTAATTAACAAGCGCATCGTTCCAGCCACTGGCTTCTATTACGCAGCGTGTGCTCATCTTTTCAAGTGGCTAATCAATTTAATGAATAATCGAGGGGTTTCGTTATTAGAAGCTAACGTTTCCTTGGCTACGAGGAAAGTAATAAGTGTGTTGTACGACTTTCCGTGGGAAACTGGCGCAAACACATAACAGCGTAAATTAAACCAGACGGACACTGCATGATCGCCTACTTTAATTCGTTATAAGTCGACAGGTATAGGCTGTAGTTGAGCCACGTGTTCACAGGGCAGCCACACTCCGTTATGATTGATCTACTTTTCCTTATCGCTGTGCGTTCACTTACGAATCCATCGACAGCTGCAAAGAATTCGCCGCCGTGCCTTTACGTTCGGCTATCCCGTAGTCTGAGCTTTCTACGCAGCCGCGTACAGCTCGGCCAGCCATTTCGAATATCAGACTTTTTAGAGAGAAAAGACTCGACGACAGGCTAGATAGCTCAATTAATTGGAGCAGTCATCTGGCAAACGAGAGATTCGAGCTCGAATCCCAGCCCCAGCCGTTCGGTCTGTCGATTTTTTTCCCCCGCGAAAGTATAACCTGACTACTCCTCCAAAATTGGAAACATATCGAGGATATCGACACTTATGGGGAATTCTATTTTGGGGGCTAAAAACATAGTAAAATTTGGGATTTTTTTTAACCGGTTAACTGGCACGGTCCTTTTCATTATTCGGGCCCAAACTGGTAACATCGAAAAATTAAGTGAATCACATAAAATTTGGTATACAGGGGTTTTTTGAGTCGCTGAACCGATTCCGGGGGTAATTTTTTTCATCTGACACCCCCAATCCCTAAAAAATAGAATTTAAGGGTGAGTTTGTCAATTCTTTACTAAACCTTTTTTTATTTAAAAATTTTTTATTTGTGAAGTTTTCTTGTCTATAATTCAATTGCGGCAGTTACTTTTTTCAATGTCACAGTACGAATAATTTATACAAATCCCAACAATTCGCTAGTCATTTTGGTTCGGCCATATTGAGTCTGGCATATTGAAATTTAAAATTCCAATGCCAAATTCAGATGCAGCGACCCCAAAAACCCCTATATACAATTTTTCTAAATCCCGATAATATTTTAATATTTGACAGCCAATTTGGTTCGGCCATTGTGAGCCTGCCATATTGAATTTTACAATTCCGATGCCAAATTCAGATTCAGCGACCCCAAAAACCATTACATACCAAGTTTCATTCAAATCTTTTGAAAATCAAAAAAGTTATTCCATTTGATCGTATATGATACATTGACAGAATTGGCCAGATTTTTGTTTGATCATATATGATACATTGACAGTTAACCGGTTAAGGGACTAGTGATTTGATTTATCTGAATTTTGCACCATGTTTTTATTCACCTTTGCAGAAGCTACAGTTGTTTCATTATTAAATTTTAATAATAAATTTTAATAATAAATATAGGCATTATGCATGATCCACCAACACGCCGCGCAAAATTCGTCGTCCGCCGGTGTGCATGATATTCACCTTCCAGCTAATCCGAAATGGAAAAATGAAACGGCGTTTTACTTTATACATATGCAGATTTAGTTTGGTGAAGCAGAATAAAACCAAAAAATTAGTTGAGGAGGGTGGTGAGCTTTCAAGTTGAACGGTCTGAACCTTTAATTTTCGCTATCCAATTTTGCGCCAATTTTCTTATGTAACAAAAGAAGTATATCTATAACTTATCGGTATTCTGGTTCATCAGACTGAAGCTACATAGGGTAGATGTACCATTTGTGGCCACTGCACCATTTGTGGCCACTGTCTTATTTATTGCGATATATTAACTATCCTTAGGTTACTTTCATTACAATGAATAAAGCTGTCTAAGGGTGGGTTATGTTGGCACCATTTCTACTACTTTCTACAGTTTTGTTGTCCCGTTTTATTTAAGAATCATACGTGAATGTGCAAATCTTTGATAACTTTCCACATCGTTGCAAACGGTGCTTAGCATACGACTGGTAAGGAAACAATTAGTTATTGTATTTAACAAGAGCATGGATGAAGTTTTATACATATTTATATTAAAAAACAAATATTTTTTAGATTTAAAAAAGAATTTCAACGATATAACCTAAACTCTACTGGAATTAGGCACTGAGCAAAAATTGTACATCGAAAATGGAATTGTACCATTTGTGGCCTCGTAATGGCCATAAACAGTCCACGGTACAACCATTTTTGGTCAGTAGGCATTCTCATTAGCAACTGATCATACAATACCTAATTATTGTAAAATTATTATACAATAGTATTAAAAATTCTTCTAAAGTTTAATTTAATTTTTTCTGAAAAGAAGACTCATTTCTTTTAACTGCCATAAATAATAATGGGACGTAGATAGGGAAATTCTACAAAAACTATTTCAATGACGAAAAGTGTTAAAATGAACAGACAACGATCAAAAAGAACATTTTTCGCCAACTATTCTGAAGGCGACGTCAAAAACGCATTGCAAGAAAAAGCAAAACCTGTCGCTACCAAAAGAAAAAGTAAAAAGGATATTGGCAGTTAATATTATTTTTGTGCAGCAAGTATTGTATTCTTTGTTCAGTAATGAACATTTGTAATGAATTAAAAGCTACAATTCTTGCTGTGGGTTTTTCGTATTACCAATTCTATAAGTGGCCACAAATGGAAAGCCGGCTGGCCAAAAAGGGTACTCTAGTGGCCACAAATGGTGGAAAACAGTCTGGCACGATAATATAATGATATTTTAATTAATTATGTTTAAAAAATTGTTCAACTTAGAATATTTTAATTACCTGTATATTTTGGATTACACTTATAAATTCTTTACTTTTGTGTACGTATTCTTTGTTAGGTTATGTATCAGTGAATGGTACGGAAATCCTTCAAGTGGCCACAAATGGTACATCTACCCTAACTATGAATAAAGTAAAACGCCGTTTAATTTTTCTATTTCAGATTACCTGGAAGGTAAATATCACGCATAACTCCCATATTTATTATTAAAAATGAATAAAAAAAAGAACTGCCACTTCGAACATGCATACAAGCATCATTAAAAATCCCCAATTTTGCTGTTTTTAGCCCATAAAATAGGATTCCCCCGTTAAAGTAGCCATTACTAGAAAATCCATGAATTTCAGTGTCTGTTGCATCTGATAAAGAACGTTCACGTCTATTAGTTCAAATTAATTTTTCCCCACAGAATCAATTAACACAGTCGATTGCGACCACTTTTTATGCATTGATTGGTGAAATTTTTCCTGAATACAATTCGAAGCGCACCCAACGCTTGGGCGTTGGGAATCCGAGCCGTTCTGACCAGCGATATTTGTGCCATGCGCACCCGCGTGTTCTCATATACAGCGTGTCGCACCTATTCTCACAAAGGCTGCTTTTGTTTGACAAAAAGCAGAGACGTATTTTGTGCAAATATACCGTATTTTCCGTGACGTTTAATGCACCTAGGAAATCGGAGCTTCTTAAAAAAAAGCGACATTTTAAAACACAAATAAAACACTTCTATTTCGATGGATAAAAATATTTATTCATTGAATTTCTGCTACACTAATACCACCCGAAATACATAGTTCATAATAATCAACATTTAAGTCGTCCAATTTTCAAAATCACCATGACGTTTCCCGCGTCAAGAGCCAGCATCAAAACCGACAAATGCCAATATTAAAAATACTGATCGCAAATATCGCATGAACTGTTCGTGAAGCGTTTCGAGAACCTTCTTTCGAATCGTTGGTACAAAAATATTTCCATGTTCGCATTAGAGTGAATCGCGACGATCATGTGCATATATAAGAGGGGTACCTACCCTGAAAGGGAAGCTTTACACGGATCATCGAGAATCTCCGCACAAACGAACGCCATCGCTACACTGATAACTCGTTTCTCTGGAGAGCGAGGGTGCTTCTGAAATATAGCGAGCGCTTCTTCGCTTCAGCGCAAACGAAGGGTTGGAAAATAATTTATCTGCGCGGGATGCGTCTTAACGCGTGGATGATAATTCAGGTCTGGCTTCAGTGGTAACGATTCTAACCCGATTCAGGTAGAGAATACAGGGCAAAGTTCAGAAAAACGTACCTACGTCTTGTTTGACCCTGCTTCTGAGTTGTAGCCAGTGTTGTATTGCGCGCAGTATTCCCCGTCTTAAAAGGAAGCATTCGTTGTCGCCAGCTCGCAGCTGTACACATGGTTGAAATAAATCGCACTGCGGAGCGGGGTAATATTTGCAGAACCGATATTAATGTCATATATTTCAAGCGTTATTTTGCTGAAGGTTGAATTCATGATGGCATACAGCTGTACTTTGCTTTGGCAGCGTTATTGCAGCTGAGGTAAATACTTCCTCATTTACCTGTTGTATCGCCGGTATTATTTATTGGCTGGAGAGTGGTTGGACAAAATTGGATATGCTTACTCGATTCGTTGAGAGAACGCGGGTAGAAGAATGTTAATTCCAAGGTAGCTGTCATTGGCAGGGGCAAACCCGGGCGCCTAATGTGTTTTTCCTGCTAGCAAAATCTCCGATGGCAAAATAAACTCTGGACGCTGCTAGAAATCTTAATTGGACCTTACGGAATCAGAAAATGAAAAAGCTATTTGGCTGACAGGGAAATACGATATCTCGGAAGCACGCAAGTGCCCGGTTTGACTCTACCCACACAGCACCATAACATTGCCGCAACGTCTTTGCAATGACGCCGGTGCAAGATTGCAATGTTGCACCGAAACACTGCAGAGACGTTGCAGGTTCAATCCTATGTCCTCCTTCGCAATATTGCAGGTGTGTATTTTTGCAAAATTGCGGCAACATTACAAGTATGTAGTCCTGCAACGTTCCGGCAATGATTCTGCAACGAGACGGCAAAATTGTGGCAATGATCCAGCAACTATTCGGCAATACTGCGGTGCGAGATTGCAATGTTGAACCGCATCATTGCAGGGAAGTTACAGAAGCGTTGCCACTCCAATATTTCTGCAATATTGTACGGTAATGTGACTGCAATTTTGCTGGGGCATTGCCACTGCAACATTGCACATCGATGTGCGCGCAATATTGCAGAAATATTGTAGGATCGTTGCCACTGGAACATTGCAAGACTATGTGCACGCAATATTGCTGCAATATTGTAGGATCGCTGCCAACGGAACATTGCACGGCAACGAACTTGCAATATTGCTGCAATATTGCAGGATCGTTGGCACTCCAATAATGCACAACAATATTGCAGCATCGTTCCTGCAATATTGCAATGCAACCTGCAACAACACAATATTGCAGCAACGTTCCTGCAATACTGCTGCAACGAAGTGTGCTGTATGGGTTTGTACCCCTTATGAACTCTGCAATGTTGCAGAGACGTTGGATTGAACGTTGCAGGTTCAATCCTATGTCCGCCTTCGCAATATTGCAGGTGTGTATTTTTGCAAAATTGCGGCAACATTACAAGTATGTAGTCCTGCAACGTTCCGGCAATGATTCTGCAACGAAACGGCAAAATTGTGGCAATGATGCAGCAACTATTCGGCAATACTGCGGTGCGAGATTGCAATGTTGAACCGCATCATTGCAGAGAAGTTGCAGGTTTACTCCTATGTTCACCTTAGCAATATTGCAGGAGTTTATTCCCGCAACGTTTCGGAGATTTTATAGCAATAGCGATGTGCTCGCAATATTACAGAATGTTGTTGGAGCGTTGCCACTGTAACAATGCACGTCAATGTGTGCGCAATATTGCCGAAATATTGTAGGATCGTTGCCAGTGGAACATTGCAGTGGCAACGTGTGCTCAATATTCCTGCAATATTGCAAGAACGTTGCCACTCAAATATTGCACGGCAATATTGTAACATTATTCCTGCAATATTGGAATGCAACCTGCAATAACGTAATATTGCAGCATCGTTCCTGCAATACTCCTGCAACGAAGTGTGCTGTATGGGTATAGATGTGGGTGACCTATTAAAAAAGAATATAATATAATTATAAAACCTTTAGAACTATTATCTCAGAAGTCCCACAGAAAGTTACTTTAAGGGGTTAAACCACTGTAGAGCACGAAAAAATAGGCATATTTCGGGAATTTTTTTTTGCGCAATAAAGATACCAATCGAAATTCTGTAAACTGCGATTTATAATTCTAGTAATGAAGAACAAAAATTATTTTTTTCAACTTCGTTCATGACAAAATGGTGGCTGCGCAGCATTTCTCCGTCGGTGCCTGTTTTTTGAAAGGGTCCACGGCCGGAAACCTAACTCCCGCAATTTTTGACGTGGAACTAAAAACCAAAGTCTTTTCGATTCTATAGAACAACAGCAAGAGACGTACGTAGGATTTTTTCGATATATTGATTTTTCGCGAAATGGTGCATTTTTGAAAAAAAAGTTTAAAATTTCATGAAAGAAATCGTCACAAAAATTGTTTTTAAACGAAAAATATGCAATATAAAAAAAAATCCTACGTACGTCGCTGGAGAAAACAATTTTGAATATACTGTTGAATTTTTCAGATCGATCGGTGAAGATTTGTTCGAGTTATGTTTCCGGCCAGTTAAAAAAAAGTGGTTTCGAGAAAAACGCGTTTAAAGTTTTAAGTACTGTAAATCCATATTAGATTCTTATATACCTTTAAGAGTCCTTTTCAACGGTCGATCCTCACTTTACTAACCCTACACAGACATTCTTAACATTCTAGACTATTCCGCACTCTAAAAAAAACTACAGCGCACGCAGTTATAACAAAGGCGCTCGGGGCATACACGAGAGCGTTGCGGTAGAATTGAAAATTTTGACATTTAGACATTTTTGCCGCCCTCCATCTTTTGGTATATTATTTTTAAGACCCTAAAGCACCTTTTAAACAAAAAAAATTTTTTTTTTAAATTCTACAGTGGTTTAACCCCTTAACAAATATTAGCTTGCACGTAAATTTATTTTAATTTATCTTGTAAACAAAAGTCAAGAGTGCCAGTAATTTTTCAACGCGAAATTTTTTAATTTCCCTGCATTGAAAACTACGACGGTATTCGCTCTGCGATTGATTTTACACCGCCGCGAGGTCTACCGGAATGTAACACCACACTTGACTGCATACCGCAGCTCTTCTTTTAGTAAAACAATGATACTCGGACTGACCCGTGTACCCGCTTATACTCCACATTTCCCTATGCACAATCTCGCAATAAAAAAAATGTAAAAATGTGCGATCACTCGGAAATTAGGTCGAATGGAACGTTTATTGTGGTTTTCGCACGTTGCGTTCACTTTACGAGGCATTGCAACGAAATAATTTCGATGCGCCATAATTACTTCTTGTAACGCTCGCGGTAGAAGGCTGGCATCCACTTACGCAGAACGAGCGCAATCGACAGTAAAGACACATAAACGATAGAGCTTCTCAATCATGGTAATCTTTCCGCTCTTACAACATGCCAAAGAATTCTTGTGCTTTAAGTGCTTGAAGCGCATGGAGTACGAAGAGCTTTCAAGTGCCGAGGATGAAGGTGGTCGTCTCTGCAATAGAAACGGATGGTACCTAGCGTTGGCTCTCTTTTTCTCTTAATTTCACTCTCTTGTATTTCACCGCTCGTATCTCCTCTCCTCCCTTTCTTTGCCGCTCCTCCTCGAGCATCAACGTTCTCTCAGAACTTGCCTCTTTAAATCTTCCTTCGTTCCGCTGGATGCTTGGCTCACCTACGGCCACCTTTTCTTCCCCCGCAGCGCGCGCGCCCTCCGAATCTATCCTCTTTCGCGATTAAATGTTCCCGTCATATTTATTCCCCTCTGGAAATAACGTTCTTCCATAGAATTGAAGCCTCCTCGAGAGAATCTACCATTGCAGGCGTGATGGAAAGCGGAAACAGCCTCTCGAACTCGCGATCAACATACGACACTTGGATATACTTTATTCTACTTCGCTGACGCGAGAACCTTTCCCTACGCAGTCCCGAATCGTGCTCGGTAGATGGGCCATCCTCACCGACTAATCGACCGTACCCACTGCTGCGTACAATCTGCAAAGCTGGGTTTACTCCGGTCGTACCAGCGTATTAGTTATCTAACTTCCGCAGCATAACTCAACCTAGCCAATTCCAACGAATATTAAACTACCTTGTTATCGTTGCATCGTTGCCCAACAGCAATCCAATGCGGAATTCTCCCCGGAAGCTCGCGATCAGCATCGAGCCGCTTTGCTCGAACGGAAGAACCACTCTCGATACACGTGTTGGTTCTAACGCTTTGCCGATCGCGTTACGCGACAACACGCGACGACCGTCTCGCCGACTCCGGCCCTCTCCTTGAATAGAGCCAATTTCGCGCTCGCCTGTGCAATCGGGCATCTCCTCGCTCGTAGAGGACCGAGAAAGAGCGTCCGCACAATAAGTCGGGCTCGTTCAGAATGAAGAAATAAAAAGCGACAAAAGTTCAACGCTGGTGCCTCATGAAATCGATAAAGAAATGTGTACAATGGGTGCACGCCGATTTGCTCTCCCCCCGTCGCGGGGTTCGCGCTGCTAGGCCAGGCTATTGAATCGTGTCATGGGGGCTTCGCTGGGGAGGCGGTGGAAATCAAGTGACACGGTAGTGTCTATATTACGCCACGACCCGCTATCAAGAACCCTAAGAATATCGAATCTCAATAATGGTTGATCCGATCAGATTTTGAATGGTCTTAATGGATAGCTTGGGTTTGATTTGCATAAGAAAAGTGTCTTCGTTTTGTTCCTACGTGCCCTATGAGCTGAGATATTTCAATGCAAAGTTGCAATTTGCCGAATTTTACGTTCTTAAAATTAAGCATCGTCGTCGTCAAGTGTCGGCAAGAGGGGAACATGAAAGGGAGAGGAAATGTCTCTCAGGCGCGTCGTTCATTCGATGAAGGTTTCGGCCAATCGCGTAACAAATAGTTGTCACGTGACAGCCAGACAGAGCGCACATCTGTCAAGGTACACGTAACCTAGCTAATGTCAATCAAGCATAACCTGCCAAGTGTCAAATAAGGTAAGGTGTCCAAATGTCTGAAATGTCACGAGTTTTTACACCATATAGGACACTGAATTATTGTCTCAATTAACAAAGTAAGGCGCTGAAATTTTTGAAGTGAAACTTCTTTAGCCGCGGTAGGGTGAATTTTCTCGGGTGTAACGGAAGTATGAAACGCTTCCCCCACCAAGAACGCTTCCCCCGCCAAGATACCCACCACTTCCGGTTACTCCTACTCTGCAAAGGCGAGAGCGCGTCAGAGGGACCGAAAGCGAACGAGGAATGGTATGAGACAGACGAGGCGTTCATACTTTGTCTCGCTATGTCCTTCGGGTGCCTGATATTCCGTCCTTTGCGTGTGCGACGGAGTATCAACCTTCCGAAAGACGAAGAGAGACAAAGTACAGCGGGTCGTCTGTCTCGTACCGTTCCTCGCTCGCTTTCAGTCCCTCTGACTCTCTCTCGTTCCATCTCGCTCTCGCCTTCGCCAAGAAAGGAGGGAGAAACTATCGCTCAGAATCAGGGATCGGCGGGCTTAAGCTACCGCTGATGGAGGGGGAAACACCTACAGGAGCGGTGGTTATGTGTGCATGAACTGCGCCTGCATCTGTCACGCACACACAACCACCGCTCCTGTAGGTATTTCCCCCTCCATCAGCGTAGCTTAAGCCCGCCGATCCCTGCTGAGAATAGTAGGTATACCCCCATCGACGTTGAATGCTCACCACCGCGTCAGTTCAGAACCACGAACTTTTAGTGACAAAATACTGTACACAGGAAATCCTCGTACGGTGTGCACAAGTCATATTAGTATATATAGCTCTACATATATGCGAGGATTCCCCATCTACTACTCCCTACTACGTCACGAGTTCCCACTTCCAACAGCTATTCCCTTCTACTACTCCTTACTACGTCATGTGCCCGTTACTTTTGGCAAGGCTCCTCCTACACGTCATGCGTTTCCGCAGATCAAGTACAACAATCCAGCTGTACCGTCGCGTCGACAAGGGTACCACTACATTCTACAAGTAAGGATTAATCTGTTGCCTCGGATAATCCTAATGAATATGATTCAGCTGTGCCATCAACAAGTAACTATGTTGCTACGCTACCATACACAAACTTTAATTTCTTTAAAACTGCCCATCAAAAATTTCAGACACAATTTCTGAACAATAAGCTTGGTAAAGTTTGCTTCACTTGTGTTCGAATATGGTTTAAGAACGACGTGAAACCAGTTGATCCCAAGCATCAACAACTTCTACATACTGCTTTCCCATCCATTGGCTAGACTCGAAATAATAACATTCCAACGTCATCCAAGTCAAATGGTTTCGTACATCCATAAAAAATACCTTCTCATCTACCTATACTAGATTTGTTGTCAAACAGTTTAATTTCACCCGTTACCGTTCATTCAAATTCGACGTTTAGGACATGCACATGGACAGCATGGGATCTTCGGGCAAATTATTAATGTTCCAGTGTCTGTAAATACGATGGTGAATCATTTGCCAAGAAACATTGATGACGATCATTATGTTAATAATGTTCATATTAATGTTCATATTAAGAGGAAAGAATACATAAATCACGTTATTTAGTTGGTTGGGTGAAAAAACAAAACATAAACAAATTGGCTGCAATGTCTATTTGAAACTCCTCTCTACAGGCTGTACGGCATTAGAGCTTATTAATCTTTGTTTCATACCGAGAATGTTAATCAAATTCCTGTAGATGAAATTAGTGAAGACATACCAATCGAAGATAGCCTCACTGCACAATAGCAAACACTCTTATGGAATGATGAAAAGTATCTTCGCATTGCACCAGGAACAACAAATATACCATACAGTCTACTTTTCAACGAACATGTAGAGGAATAAAACTTATTCACATTAACAAAAATCAACGGTTTTGCTATTTAATAAGAAGTTTCACTTCTAACGCGTGAGAGTTCCACGCATTGATTTTTTAAAATAAACTTTCTATGTAGAACTGATAGAAACGAAGGAGACGCACAGACTTGGAGGTTGTACGGAAAAGGTGCAACGGAGGAGCATCTTCTTTCGCACAAGTTTCTGGAAATTTGTACCACGCATGTACAAAATAATATATTGTAACAAATTGCATTTAAATTGCCAGATTATTTTTATACCAGCAAATTATTTTTAATTTAGAGTTTCTATGTAAAGCTTATAGAAATGAAGGGGCGCACAGGCTTGTATAAAAATGAAGGGGATGCACAGGCTTGGATAGAAATGAAGGGGATGCACAGGGTTGGAGGTTGTCCGCAGAAGGTTAGATAGACAGAGGAGCATCTTCTTTCGCACAAGTTTCTGGAAATTTGTCAAATACGGTAAATCGACAAAATTGATCAAAAGATATAGCATTAAGAATTAAGAAAATTATAGTCGATTGCTTGCAATGTAGAGCAAGTCACATTACCCATACAGCACCATAACATTGCAGCAATGTCTCTGCAATGACGCGGTGCAAGATTGCAATGTTGCACCAAAACATTGCAGAGATGTTGCAGGTTCAATCCTATGCCCGCCTTCGCAATATTGCGGGTGTGTATTTTTGCAAAATTGCGGCAACATTACAAATATGTAGTCCTGCAACGTTCCGGCAATGATTCTGCAATGAAAAGGCAAAATCGTTGCCACTGGAACAATGCACGTCGATGTGCGCGCAATACTGTAGGATCGTTGCCACTGGAACATTGCAGTGGCAACGTGTGCGCAATATTGCAAGAACGTTGCCACTCAAATATTGCAATGCAACCTGCAATAACGCAATATTGCAGCAACGTTCCTGCAATACTCCTGCAACGAAGTGTGCTGTATGGGTAGTGAAGAAAGTACGCCAAAAACACACCTCCCTTGATTCTTTTCAATCTTTTGTGAAAGACATTCGTAATACTTTAAAATGCATAGTAGTTGCCACGCTATTCATTAATTTTATTAGTTTCCCATTAATAATATTTTAATTCACCAATAAACATACTAAATTAATTTTATTCCAACACCAATAAATTGTGCGTTAAAAATATTGGATTTCTTCATTCATTTTCGCTGAATTACCATTAGCATTTAAACTTCTTACGACAAGACTTTCTGCTATACGCTCTCACCTCCTTCCATGTATTTTAGATTGTAAGTGAGTTATTGTAAATTATTAATACTAAGCCAATTAACATTTTTTCAGTTTCGCAGGGCCAAGTATTTTGAATAAAATATTTATTGGTATCGAAATATTTATTTGTATAAAATAAAAATATATCTGCTTAATATTATTTAATACATTTTTTGTTTGTACAAATAGCCATTGTTATAATTGGTGCAATTGGTGTATATCATTAGTTTTGTAAAGTAATATATTTACGACAGTTTTTCTTTCGACTGTCTGCGCGCGCACGTATAATTGGCGCGCTTTTTGTACCCTTTTTTTAAAAAAGGTAATTTTGTGGAGATTGAAACGACGCCACCCAGGAAATCCTTTGGACGCGCGGTGTACAACGCGTGGCAGCTCGATCGTGAAGAAAACCGCCAACCGATATTGCCCGCCCCTCGTTCGAATCGAGCGACGCGCGGCTCGCTGTGTGCGTAGTTAACGCGCGATTAAACGCGACAGGACCGATGACAGTCTTGGACGGGGGCGATCGATCGCGATTGGGTTATAATTAGCCGGGTTTCCGGGGCAATTGGAATCGCGACGAACGCTCTCGTCGCCGGCGAAACGGGGGAACAGGGGAATTAATTAGCAGGATCTACGGGCGAACGATCGATGCGGTTTGTTATTCGTTCGAGTTTAGAGCGGGTTGCCGGCCGTGCGCCTCGGCTTCAGTAGGATTCCCCTTTTGTCTCGCGGGGACGGGAAGCTGATGAAACGTGCGAGGGAGTCGATTTGCTGGAAAGTTTTGTCCAAGCTCCACGGCACTCCATCATTGCGTTTAGTGGGCTTTGAAATGTATACGGTGAAAGGGAAAGGGATCGTGCGGTTTCTTAGTGTTACAGCGAAGGGGTAGTGTATTTTTTTCTGCGTTTATTAAGGGTACGTCGAGGCAGTACGATAGCAAACAAAGGGTGAGAAAGGGGCGGAAAATAGAAAATAGAAAATTAAGTTATACTGAACTAAAGAGAGCCTGGCTGTTTTAAATAGAAAATCGAAGGAGTGGTGTGTAATACACGTAACCATTTTTATGTAATTTTGAAATCCTTTCGGTATTGAACGGTGTCGATATCTTCGGTCGTTAAGGGTACCCTGATTAAAATTTTCCGAAAAATCGTTTTGTTTTTATATATATTTTTTGGTAGTAGGTAAATCATCTGCAAAATGTCCAGTTAAAATTTAGCGTTAAAATTCGTAACGATGTAGAGTCTACAGGTATAAATAAAGGTGCCTCGTTCGTATCTACAGCAGTTAAACTTTTAACGTGTTTTTCTTAAAACTGCGGAAGTTCTAACGAGGAAAATAACCGACCGATTTCAAAAATTCTTGGGGGATTTCGTTCATTACTCAATTTTCCGTGAAATCGTCTATGATGGTAACTGCGCGACCAATCGTTCTCTTTTTATAAACATTTTGTGTCTGCCAACACATGAGATTACAATCGCAGATAAATCCCCGAAGAATCTTACAAACTTTAAGAATATCCGCGGTTTGTTGATTTTTTGTATATCCCGGATAGTCACAGCCACCAACGGTCAGCGGTATTACATAAAATGTACAAATTTTTTTTACGACGTTCACTTTTTTGTAAATAAAATCCTAAAAATGACCTACCGTTAAGGAACTAGTTTCTGATCAGTTTAGAGGGCTTCCCGCTTTAATATTTATTTTTAACCTAATAAAACTTTAAATCATAAACATTTTTTATACTAAAAGATGAATTAATGTTTAAACTTTAAGGAAAAATTTTAAAAAGTTGAAAATAAGTATAATTTAATTATTTATAAGGTACGGAATAATAAGGTGACTAGGAACTAGTTTTTGATCAATTAAAAATACATGGGGACTAATTTTTGATCGGGTCAGGAACTAGTTTTTGATCATCTGAAATATATGGGAACTAATTTTTTGATCAGGTTAGGAACTAGTTTTTGATCATCTGAAATACATGGGAACTAAATAATCGGATACTAATTAAAAAGAAAGTACCAAATAAACTTATTTTTAGTATTATACCATCTAAATTTAACTTTTTTATAATTTTATAATGAACTAACCTAATTTTTATTCAGGTGATCAAAAATTAGTTCCACAAGTAAAAAGTGGAACTAAATAATGATCACTGACTTTTAAAGTAAAATAATTCATATAATACTAAAATTCTTGCGCTACATTGTAAAGTAAGCAAAATGTATGAAAATAACCTTTAATACCGCAACAACGAGTAAAGAAATCGACTGTGGCGTCGATAGTGATCTCTTACTTCGAGCAGTAAGAGATGGCGTTCAACAGGCACTTTCTTTAAGTGGGTTACCTTACACATTTATTTTCACGAAAACTAACAATACCAGCTGCTTTCACAGACAACACATATATTTTTGAATAATCAATTTTTATGTTAGTAATTATGTCAAACAATTATTTATTGACATAAACTTAAAAGAACGATTTATTTCATGAACTGATCAAAAATTAGTGCCTGATCAAGAACTAGTTCCTTAACGGTATTTCTGGCGTGATTTGATGAGAGGGTAGCAGAGAAGACAGACGGAATAACGAAGCTGTAAAGAATACAGTTTGAAAAGTGTGCAACCACGTCGCAGTAATTCCTTTTCTCTCAATTCACTGACATCTTTCGAACGTGATAGTTGGCAATTTACAGAGCAGGGAAACGGGAACGCCAAGTGTGATAATAGTGGCTAGCAGACACTAGCCCGCCTAAAAAGCGTCAGACCGTCGCGTTTCACCCGTGGCTTCGGCACACATTGGCCCTCAGAAATCGATGCTTGCACGATGTACAATGCAGCCGCACGTGCACTCGGAAACCCATGCCGCTGCGTGGCGGGTGTCACGCACGCCAAGTCGAGGCGCTAGATAAAATCGAACTTCGAGTTTTAGGGCCCCTCGCACGCCTCCCCTTTCGTGCATTTATGCATTAGTACATATGCCGGTTCTGTGTCGTGATTTACCAAGGCTGACTCACCGATAATCTTCTACAGCCAGCTTATTCACCGCATCGAACTTTCCTAATGCTCCCAATCGTACGATCCCCCTGTTTTTCCCCCTAAATCTCTTGTCAAGCTTCATCAGCCCATAGGTCTCGCGAAAATAGGGACTCTGATAGACGATCAGGCACGCGCATATTATGATTGCCTCGCGAAACGAGTGTTTGATCATGGGACGAGTGGCCGAAGGGTAAATGGAGGAAAGAAAAGAAATAATATCGCAATGTTATAAGAAACACGATTGGCTGCTCTTGATCGTTTATGAAGTTTACTTTAAGAGGCTGAAATATTGCTGGACTTTTACTTCTGTTTCGTTTTCTTTTAATTGGATACGGCCGGAGGTCGGTCATGACATTTAAGTTTCGTTGGTACTTCGCTGGAAATGTTCTCTCTTCTCCTTGGTAGACACTCGTTAGTTTGTTTGGATCAGTTAACTTTGAAGTCGCGACAAGGTTCACAGTGAGAACCGGAATTCTCGGTGACTACGTAATTCCGATTTTTTGCTTGCCTTTTCGGATCCTCGAATTTAGCAAGAAAGTTCACGGCGAGACGTGGGAATTCTTGGAGCATCAGATTTAATTCCACCATGTTTCACTGTAGAATACACCGGTATCCGATGTACAATGTTTTGTCGACGTGGAAAGGATCGACATCGATTCTCTGACGGGATGTTATCTTTTTGTAATATAATGGCACTCGAGCATGAAATATTGCCATATTTATCATACTTCTGACAGCTGTGTGTCTCGCGCTGCTATGTACTTTCTCCTGCCATACACGCGATTTCCCCAAACAGACTGCTTCTGTCGATTAAGAGATCTCGAACAGTGCCATTTTAGAGCCCATAGGAAAATCCAAATCTCATAATTAATCGAGAATACGTGCATCCGAACGGTGAATACTTTCACTAATACAGGTTTCTGCTAATAATTGAGGCATTTTTTATTTAAATCGTTTAAATCGACTCAGGTATATGTTATACTAGCGTCCCACGTCTCCGCTTCGCCCGAGATATTAGCATGACGGATTCATGCTTATTAGAATTAATATCTTTTAAGGAAATTAAGTATTTTGAAAAAAGCTTAATTTCTTCATAATATTTCGGAAAATTTGGGAGATTTATTTTCCCTCCAGCGCAACACATACTAGACGCTTCTTCGTTCCATGTTAATAACGCGTTTTTTTAGACATGCTACATAGCCTATGTCCGTCCTAGAGTATCCAGGTATAACGTGTTAAAATTTGAGGAAGATCGGTTCAATAGGTCTTGACTTTTGCGCGAACATAAAAATCGGCTCTCTCTTTATATAATAGTATAGATATAATATACTAAGGACATTACTTCTCTCGCGTTTAGATTAGCTGGAGGCTGTTTTGTTACGTAGCGTGATCGACACGCAGCTAGGGTAAACACGCCAATAAATGAACACTTAAGACTAATGAATGGATACTTTTATAAAATTATATTTGCAGCGCGATTGATTCCACGTGGTGCAAAAATTGTTTGTGTATGAAGCAAGAAATTAAAAGAAGTCTCTAATTAATTAGTTGCTTATTTTAATAACTTATTTTACTCATTTTAATGAAAAAAGTGTTCATGTACTGGTACATCTACCCTACATAGTCGCTGAGCGGTCGCGCTGCCGTGCTGTCGTGCAATAAGTACTTTTGTTTCATAGAGGATTTTGTGCAAGCGAGGAAATGTGGAAAGTGAGGCGAGTATCGAATCCGCAAGGAAAGAAGCTAATTTACGAAAGAAAAAAAATTGATTTGTATGATAGTTTGCTATAAAGAATCGAAGAACTAATATTTACTCAAGACATTACAGTTTTTGTTTATTTTATAAAAAATGTGTAACTAAGTATGTAAACAAAATTATATTTAAATAACTAAGCAAAAAAGCAATTTTGTTACGAGTTTACCACATTTACGGAAAAAGGACACATAAACCACTTGCTTGAAACTTATAAATAAAGACGCATATCATTTTCAAATCATGATTACTGTTTTCGGAACGTTTGAAGGATACGGTGACTACATCCTTACAAAAATTGGATTTAATTGCATTACTTTTTATTAAGGCCTTACATACGTCTAGCAGCGCCAAAAATGCGCTAAAAGAAAATTTTTTTTTAGTAGGGATAACAATAGAAATTAATAAAAATAAAAAGTACACATTGTTTATTGGTATTTAAACTATATAAAAAAATTTATTTCACTTTATTTTTACAAAAATTACTATATAAAAAATCACGTGATCCACAACACTAAGAAAAAAAAAGTTGCTCCACGGTCGGCATCATATCTCCAGTAAATGTTGATCGATCTGCAAAGTTTAAAAAAATTCTTGTAAAATAAAGTTGTAGTTATAGTATGTCGAGCCGGATTTTTTATATTTTGATTAAAAAATTTTATAAAAATAATTAAAGTGTAAAATTTATGACGTAAAACGCATATTATTTTTTAAACTGCCATAAATTGCTAAATTTTTCGAAATTCAAAATTCCGGCTCGACATACTATAACTACAATTTTATTTTACAAGAATTTTTTTAAATTGAGCAGATCGATCAACATTTACTGGAGATATGATGCCGACCGTGGAGCAACTTTTTTTTCTTAGTGTTGTGGATCACGTGATTTTTTATATAGTAATTTTTGTAAAAATAAAGTGAAATAACATTTTTTATAAAGTTTAAATACCAATAAACAATGTGTACTATTAATTTTTATTAATTTCTATTGTTATCCCTACTAAAAAAATTATTTCTTTTAGCGCATTTTTGGCGCTGCTAGACGTATGTAAGGCCTTAAGTTATACTATACTGAAAACTTTGAAATCGATTTTCCTGAAATGGCATTTAGACGTATGTGCCCTTTTTCCACCAAATGCCTCAATTCTTCTCTGCAAGACCTTCTAAGAAATTCTTCTGAAAATCAAAAGGCAGCGAGTCTAAAGTAGTCACAGTAACAAACAAGTTGTACCACATACCGCGTTCCCGCTGTTTCCAGTTACAAAGCGGGCCGTGCCCTTTACGCTTCTGCTGCAATTTTAACGAGCTGAATGTAATACTTGCGCCGCTGTCGGCTTTGGCAACTTAATTTCAGGAATGTTTAACGCACGCTAATCTAAAAAGGCAACGCGTGCAAATAAGAGCGTGGAACAGTTCGTGACGTTGAGAATTTTACGGAACGCAACTGCCATCGGAGGCCGAATTTCCTATCTAAGTAGATCAGACCCAGTCGAAAGAGATAACATCGCACGAAACTTCCTGGTAAGAGGACTTGGCTTAGGATTCAAACAGCGCGGCTCGCGTTTATCAGGCGACGTTTGCATTAATTTCGCTCGATATTCGTGCGAGGGGGGATGGGGTTCGGCCGACGAGCTTTCACACGACTTTTATCCAGGATCTTGAAGTGTCCCTCGCGGAGAGTCGTTAGATTCGGAATAAGGGCGATTCTCGGAGCATGAAATTTCCACGGGTCCCTAAAAACGCTAAGCGCAAAACAGAATTTTAATTATTCCATACGAAGGTGCTTCAGCCGTCGCGGAAACGCTACCGGTGCTTTAGGACACTGTGAAATACAACCAGGCCACCCTGGAATATCGCGTTACGTTTGAATTTTTTTTTAACGTCATCGCTGCGGAGAAACATAGAAACGAAACGCGTCACATTTTAACGCAACAGAAATAGAGAACGAAAGCTCCCGTGGTACACGTGACATTCGAAACGCAAATAACGAAATAAGGGTAACTAGAAAATCTTGTTAAAAATATTATGCTCGCCACGTTCTCTCGCGAGCCACCCTCCGATGCTGGCTGACACGCAGACAGTGGAATCACCGAGACGCGGGGGGCGCGAGAACTTTTTCCTTTTCTGTGACCGCGCGGGGAAGGAAAACCACCGTCGCAGGAGACGCAGAAATAGAGGGAAACCTCGGGCAATAACTCGAATGAGCATTTGGGAGGAACGTGTGCTCCATCCAGGATCTTGATTCGGTGTCGTCCGAAATTTGTTCGGATAATAGAGCAATTGCAGTGGTCGCACCCCGTCTTCCCCCAGGTGCCGAGTGTTCGTATATATCGTGTTATACGAGTAAGTATATCTATTGTCAGCGAAATATAGTTTGCTACCAGTCTATTTTCCAGTGGTAAACAAGCGCGTGTACTCCACGAGGTTTGCCCCAGCAGGGGGAGCTGGGGCAATGGGCATGCGACCACGGAGATTGCGAGGGATAAACAGGATAAATAGAGGACGGGGTGCGGTGGGAGGAGACTATATTCGGCTGGTATACAGGCTCCACTGGAATGCGTGGAGAAAGGGTTGTGCAGCTGGGAGGAAATTGCTGGGGCTAATAGGTGTATATGTAACCTTGATGTGACCGTTGCAACACGTAGAGGGCGATGATGGCGTGTACGTTACGACGTCACGAACGTCGGAAAAAATGGCAGAAAAGATTCACTCATTAATTGATCAAATGATAGGTTAAGCTGGAATTATCAATCCGTGTGGTGTGTATTAAAGGCAAACGCGGCCGGAAAGATTTCTCCATCAATTTTCCACCTAGAACAGAAAAATTTTTAGTCCTATGTAAGATTATCTTGGGAAGTAGATACACGAGGAAATTAAATAATAATGATTTTTGTAAGAATATGGTGCGTGATTGAACAAAAACACTGGCACAACCTCGACATTGGTGAAACGTTTTGTTCAATCACCCACCATTCGTACAAAAAACAGTATTTTTTAATTTCCTCGTGTCCTTCCCTAGACAATCTTATATAGAACTGAAAAATTGTTGGTTTCTTGTTCTAGGTCAATAATTTAGGGAGAAATCTTTCCGGCCCACAAACACTGTTTTTCAGAAGAAGCTTCTTTTGTTGAGCTGTGGCGCCGTCGTTTTATATTAAAATTTTTTTTTAAAAATTGTGGTCATACCTCAAGGTATGTACAATAAAGCCCTTCAAACAGATTTTGTATTCCATTCACTATACTCGCATAAGAAAATTCTCAAAATCAGGCTGCCTTTCCGCGCTCTGCACCCATACAGCACACTTCGTTGCAGGAGTATTGCAGGAACGTTGCTGCAATATTACGTTATTGCAGGAACGTTGCTGCAATATTACGTTATTGCAGGTTGCATTGCAATATTGCAGGAACAATGCAACAATATTGCCGTGCAATATTTGAGTGGCAACGTTCTTGCAATATTGCAGGAATATTGAGCAGTCGTTGCCACTGCAATGTTCCACTGGCAACGATCCTACAATACTCCGCAAAATATTGCGCACACATTGACGTGAATTGTTACAGTGGCAGCGCTCCAACAACATACTGTAATATTGCGCACACGTTGCCACTGCAATGTTCTAGTGGCAACGATCCTACAATATTTCTGCAATATTGCGCGCAGCTCGACGTGCAATGTTCCAGTGGCAACGATCCTACAATATATCTGCAATATTGCGCGCAGCTCGACTTGCAATGTTCCAGTGGCAACAATCCTATAATATGTCGGCAATATTGCGTGCACATGGACGTGCATTGTTACAGTGGCAGCGCTCCAACAACATACTGTAATATTGCGCTCACGTTGCCACTGCAATGTTCCAGTGGCAACGATCCTACAATATTTCTGCAATATTGCGCGCACATCGACGTGCAATGTTCCAATGGCAACAATCCTACAACATTTCTGCAATATTGCGCGCACATCGACGTGCAATGTTCCAATGGCAACAATCCTATAATATTTCGGCAATATTGCGCGCACATCGACGTGCAATGTTACAGTGCCAACGATTCTACAATATTTCGGCAATATTGCGCGCACATCGACATGCAATGTTCCAATGGCAACGCCCAAACAAAATTGGGCGCATATTGCCGTACAATACTGTAGTGACAATATTGTAGAATCATTACAGCAATATTCTGAAGCAATTATGACTTTGACAAAATTTGTCGAAATATGTACATGACGTAGAGTAGACTCTACAGCATGTTTCATTTAACTGGTTACGCTACAATTTCTCGTTAGCCGTTGAAGATATAAAAAAAGTGTTATCGTGAGACTTGTTTGTACATGAAATTATAAAAGAGATTTGACGATCAATTTAATTTTTTTAGATAGAATAGGTACTATATATTTGAATATGAGAAATTATAATCATTATTATTAAATGTCTTTATTGCACAAACACGTATATACAATCCAGCAAGAGAGAAAAAAGAAGAAAAGATAAATGCAAAGGTTCAGTCTAAAGACTGTTTTCTAACCTAACCTAAAATGACACCGGGTGAAAGTTGTAAGCTGCATCTATAGTGTTACAAATCCCTAATGGGGTTTGTCAAATGAGCTCTCGTTTTTTAATAATCTGAGTTTAAAGTTTTGCTCGATAGGAATATAAGTTCGAATACGTAAGCAATCTTATCAATCAGCGGTTGTAGCTGCAGCGGTAAAGTGTTCGTCTACGATGCTGCATGTCCTTGGTTCGAACCCCCCTGGGGGAAAAAGTTTTCTTAAAAAAAAAACACGGGCGTTATACTACTACGATTCTGCCTACACAAATTCACGTCGTCGCGTCCCTCACTGCCCGAAACGTTGCGGCGGGACTATTTCTATAAAATCTCCGGATCGTTGCGGGAATACACTCCTGCAATATTGCTAAGGCGGGACATAGGAGTAAACCTGCAACTTCTCTGCAATGATGCGGTGCAACATTGCAATCTCGCACCGCAGTATTGCCGAATAGTTGCTGGATCATTGCCACAATTTTGCCGTTTCGTTGCAGAATCATTGCCGGAACGTTGCAGGACTACATATTTGCAATGTTGCCGCAACTTTGCAAAACTACACACCTGCAATATTGCGAAGGCGGACATAGGATTGAACCTGCAACGTTCAATCCAACGTCTCTGCAACATTGCAATCTTGCACCGCGTCATTGCAAAGACGTTGCTGCAATGTTATGGTGCTGTGTGGGCAGTGGCGTTACCCCTTAACATTGAGTTTTACTGTAGGTATTTTAGTTTGCCCGCGGTATCAAGATTCAATGTTGAGTATTTAACCCCACGTGATACCAATCCTCACCTGTGAAATAGGTGGAACGAATTGAATTGTATATTTTTAGTAACCACATTACACTAATTGAAAATCACTGATGTAAAAACGGGTTCATTATCGAGCATCGCTGCCAGGTTCAGTGAGACATTGAAATTTGTGAAGCAGATCGAGCTCTGTAGACCTGTCGTAGAGTTCTACCCGCCGGTTACAACGCGATCGCCTTTGAAATAATAAGAGGGCGTTCGCTGAGACGGAACAGGGGAACAACACTGAGTTTGGTCAGGCACTAGTAGACATGGCACAGTGCCTGCAGAGACGGCAGAACTCTACCTAACTGTGTTAGATCTGTTGAATATCAATTGACACAGTAGGAACCCGTCGAGCCGGATAGGGTTGCGCGTGAAGCAGAACACTGCTCGATACGGTAGAACTCCAACAGACGAGGGAAATGCTTACAGTGAACAGAATACTAGTAACGGATAAACCAGATATTATTGAAGTCAAGCCTCGTTGGATTCGATACCTAAGTTGGCCCAGTGGGATTTTGTTGAACTCGACGACACATGGGCTAGCATCTCTAGGAACACCAGAACCCCCCAGAACGCAGTCACTTACCTCTGGATTTAATAGAATCCCGCTGGGCACTATTGGACTTGAACAGATTCCGCAGCCAGATCTTGTCATGTTTGACTAAATCCCGCCAAGCTTAGCGAAATCTCATTGGTTATGAAAGGATGAACACGAGAAGGCTGTGCCAGCCCTGGCGAAGTCTCTTAGGACTCGCCAGGGTCTAATTGCAAACTGATTTAGTAGGATTTGAACCTATGACGAAGTCGTGTGTCGTGGCACTCCACTAATCATTGGCACTCCCAAGTAAAAAGCCAAATATTAAAAAATGCAAGCTTAGAAAGTACTTTTTTACAATTTCTTATTCTTCCTTCGCTACAACTCTGCAAAGTCCAGTAGCTGAACTACACATTGTACATCTGGCAACAGCACGAAGTGGGACAAAGGGCTGAGTTTAAGGTGTTTTCTTAAAATTTGTATAAGGGCAGGTAAGTATATTTGGTAGCTTTATAACTGAGTAATGGATTGAAATACAGATTTACTAAGTGTTGTAGGTATTTAATAGTGAATGGAATAGTCTGTTTAAACACATTAAACTTCGTTTTTAACTACATATGCTTTTCTATATGAACCTCAAATTTTCGGGTGCCAATGATTGTACTTTTATACCCATTTTTGTTTTTCATTGAATATTTTTAAAATAAAAGACTTAATAGGTACTCAAGATCAATGCTAACCCACTAAATTTTATAAATTAGATGACAATTGCATAACCCCATCGAAAAGCGTTTCATAATAGGTACGTTTACCTTACCACGTATAAGCAATCGATTTACTCCCGAATGCTTCGCGGAGACTTTCAAAACAGACTGGGCCTTTGAGAATATTTCTTTTAGCCGAGTGCTATTTTAAGCGACTCGATGCTGGCGTCAAACGTTCCGAATAGTTTCGAACCTATTGAAGTCCATCGGTGTAGGATACTGCGCGTCGCGTTCTTTTTCTCCGGGAAAATTCTGGCTATTCTTGGAAAAGCTGCACGTGGCTGAGCCCGAATTTTGGGAAGTTTCGCAACATCTAGTGGGAGCTATAAATTCATTTGACCAGATACCAGGCAGCCGGCGAGTAAAAGGGAGCGATGGAAACAGAGTTTCGCTGTGAATGTAGGTAGCAACACTCGAGTGGTCCGGTAACCGAGTGAAACAACTCGTTTGTGCAGCCACCCTCGTATGTGTGTCGCGTTGACACGGCCGGCGCAGGGGCGCAACGAGATTCTCTCAGCAAATGTAATTTCCTGCCTGAATAAAGCCAATCATTAACGATGCTTCGAATCCGGCCGCTGCGTCTCGCGTCGCGCATTGAAACTGAAAATTTTCAGCAATTCCTGCTTAGGCAACGCTCTCGCGCCGACAAGCGTCATTCAGCTGACGAAATTACGTCGCGTTTCGAAAATTCGCGCGACTTCCGCATCAGAATGGAGAGTGTGGAAAATTGTTTGAAAAGTACGGACGTATCGGATAAAAAGTTCATTAACAGGCACGCTTCTCTGACGTTGGGAATTTTTGCAAGCAATGTTTTGGCTACCCAGAGTATTATTCCGAAGGAAGATTACCGAAAAGTATGCTACCCTGCATCGATACGTATCTCTCGTCTTTCTTTACTAAAGTTCTATGCATGCAGTGCGATTTACAGAGGTACTGTAGATAGTGAGAATTCCGAAAGTAGGTTTACGGTATCCGACCTGTATTTTCGATATTGAATCCAGCTGGAGGGAAGTGTATCTCCAGTCTGAACAATTTGTTCACAATCCATTTCGAGGAAAATTTCATCCTTCTGCCACCACTGGGAACAAGTAGGATAAACTTGTGTGGGGTCAGGAACCCCCATAACATAAGAGAAAGAACGGAATGACTAAGAGAGCAGAGTCGGCATAACCGTGGTGGCTAACGCTGCTGATCAGTACGCGGCACAGTGGGCCAAACGGCCGATCTAGCTGGACAAAATTCGAAATGAAGGATTTTTGTTATGTCTATCTGTTGTTATAGTTACGTTTGCATGAAATATGAATAAAAATTGATTTTTTTTATAAAAATTTTCCTTTTTTGATATATATTTTATTATAATGATTAAAGTAAAAGAGTACAATAAGAATTCGCACGGGAAATATAAACTTTTATACACACATATTTGTACACATAATAATTTATTAAAAAAGTAAAATTGTAAAATATTCACCATTATTAAAAAGACTTAGTCACTGTCAGAACTGTAACACAATTCATCTTCTGTTGACGAACTACTGCTTTCTTGCTGAGGGTCTTTTAAAAGATGTATTGCAGATGTTATCATATGTCATATTTTCAAAAAATTATTTTAGGTAAACCGAGCATAACTTCTGTAAACCAGAGTGTTCTTATATGCACTTCGCTGGAAGGTATAATATTCTTTGTTTTTTAAACGTAACTATAACGTATTTCAAATATTCTTTATTAAAACAAATCATGATATGTGCAATGACTATACATAAGTTAAAAAAGACTCGAATAACTTACAAAAGGTCAAGGGTTTTTAAATTTCATGATGACAGATATGTGACACTGCCTGTATAAAAAAAACAAATAATGGATATATAAAAAGTTCCAATACATCAAAATATAGCTTCACGAACCTTAGGGATACCTGGTTATAAGGTAGGCTCCGTACAAATACTTTACCTGAGATTCCGAATTCTGAATTCCGAATTATACTACATGAGGTATAATGATCTGTCCTTCAAATTAATACACAATTATAAGAGACGCTAGACGTAAGGAATACAATACCTAGTAGGGATTTGAGTATAATATACATGTGTAATAGGTAATATAGTGCTTCTGAGTTCTAAATCAAAGAAAAATAATAATTTTTCAGAAAACATGGGATACCATGTCATGATTGTAGAATACACAAAAGAGCTAATTTGGACCATTCAACACCATCAGAGACCATTCCGAGGTTTTGGAACGTTCAACCCATGCACGGGAAAGTACGCTAGCGCTTCATAAAAAGTGAAAAATAATTTTCAAAAAATCCATATTTTTCAAGTTACCCACACCACCAACCTTCAAAATTAAGTTTTTGTATTTTTTAAATATATGGTGAAATACCTCTGGATAATCTATTTTCATATATATAAATAGTTTATGTTATATTTTTTTTGCAAGCAAATAAAACCTCTATTACCGAATTTGCAGTCCATTTTAGCAGTTTCCATTAATAAAATGGTTTCTTAAAGCCATATGTAAATTATTATTTATATAAAGTTTAGACAGCTTTCAATAATAATATTTATATAAATAATAATTTAAATATGACTTTAAGAAACCATTTTATTAATGGAAACTGCTTAAATGGACTGCAAATTCGGTAATAGGGGTTTTATTTGCTTGCAAAAAAATATAACACATAAACTATTTATATATATGAAAAGAGATTATTCAGAGATATTTCACCATATATTTAAAAAATTCAAAAACTTAATTTTAAAGGTTGGTGGTGGGGGTAACTTGAAAAATATGGATTCTTTGAAAATTATTTTCACGCAGTTTTGTAGATATAAGAAAACGATGTACCTTCTGTTTAAACTTCTTTTTGACATCTCTCATCGTTCTCGAGATATTCCACAAGAATGAAAATTCTGCATTTTTTTCAAGGGGTGATCTCACCTCCAAAAATTGCATTATGGCACCAACAAAAAATAGGGTTGCATTACGGATGAACTACTCTACTTGCGCACCGAGTTTTATAAATTTCTGAATTTCCGGCTTGCTGAACGTCCCTTGTCAGCGTCACCCCTTAAATCGCATTTTTCTTCGAATCCTGAAGGGCGAAACAAATTCTGCGAACAGATTTGAATTCAGCGCGTCAAAATCTATAGGAAATGATGTATAACAAGTAAAGGAAAAACTTCAACCACAAGTTGTAACGGAAAAACTGAAATTTTCTTCGAAAATGTCAACTTTGACTTAGATTTTCAAGGTCAAAACTTGTTTGTCATACATTCTCAACAATTTTCCCTAAATCTGCAACATGTTGGCTTTAACCTCCAAAAAGATTCATCCCTCTATCTTATTCCTATCAAAAGTTCTTTGATTTTGACACAGAAAGGTGCAGTTTATCCCACTGTGGGAAAATAAGACAAAATTAGTGGTAATTAATAGAATAAACAGTTTCATAAATTCAAGCAACAAAATATAATCAACTCATATTCATAAAAACGATTTGTATTTAATATGGAAAAAGTACGATTTAGGATTAATGTTCCTAAATCGTACGACACTTATTCTAATTCGTACTTTCAAATTTAATTACTACAATCATCATATACATATTCAAAAGTAATTCTATCTATTCCCGCACAAAGCCCGTGTACCCACATTTTGCACTGCGTGCACTGTATCACATTTTCCTGTCTATTTCCTTGACACAATTTACAAAACCAGCTGTTATTTTTACCCTCTTTCTTCTTCTTCTTTTCTTTCTTTTGTGTATTGGTTTTGGCGGTATTCTTCCTACTTATTCCGCGGTATTCCTCTTACGAGTTTCCTTCGCTGTTCTGTTTTTTCCTGGTTATGATATTCTTTTTAGCCTCATGCAATTTTTTTCTGGGTTGTTTTTGTAAATTCCTACCACTGAGATTCAAGCTTACGGCACATAGGTCAATTTGAATTCAAATTTACGGCGCTAAAATATAGGGCACCATTCGTTGATGTCAAAACGAGAAATAAACGTGAAAATAGACGTAGTTTCACGTAGAAATTTGTTTCGCTGATTCTCACAAATACTAATTCTACAAAATCCTTAAGAATCATGGCAAAATTTTAGTGAAAAGTATCCGAAACACTTACCTGCTTTATATTATTTTGTAGAGTGACGGCATGGTAACTCGATAATAGCGTATGGCTAACTGTTATTTACACTTCCTATCGCTAGGGACAATTGTGACTGTCGCAGGTTAAAAGAAATAGCGGGGGTGCGGTTCAGGCCCAGGTACGAATTAAGCAAGTTTACCCTAGCTACATGCTCTCGGCGTTCCCAAAGTTTTGGATTCCGATGAGGTGTGTTTAAGCCGAGGCTCGTATAGAATGTTCAAACAAGCCGTGTTTCGCCAGTGACTCTTGACTATATAGACGTGTAGCCTCATCGTTGCTTAATTAACCTCGACTTCATCCTGGAACGAGGACCTGCCTATAAAAAACGGCGATTATTCCTGGCGACGCGACATTGTTTCCCCGCTAGACTATAATCCTCTCGCAGCAGTTTGATATATAAAGTTTTCGAAATCGTGCTCCTGGCACGTAGAGATTATTTCGTGTGTCGTAAAGATAACGAACCAACTGGCCGTGGTTCTGCGGAGGTGCTGGCCACTAATGGAATTGAGTTCCTTTCACAAGCCTGAGGGAAAACGAGTTGGTTATAAAGTACAAGAAGAACGACCGGCTTAAACGGTGTTCGCAGTTAAAAGTTTGCAGTGTAAAAAATATCGACTTCGATCGTGATATGACTGGAACTGGCTGGTAGTTGCAGTTTCACCCTCGACTTTCATTTCCCTCGTGCGTCGAGCGTATAAAATTTTATTTTATCAGGAACATATCAGATCCACGATATAGCACTGCGTCGTTTCTTTGATCTTCTTAATCTCAATGCGAATTATATAGTTTAATTGTTAGATGTGCCCATTACTAGGCACTGTGATTTTGCCTGCAACGCAAAATGCACTTACAATTCGAACAGCTTTTTTCAGATCACTTCAATAGAATTCATATATCAGGCTCGTAATCCTCTATGCGCGTTGAGTTTTATCGGCACGAATTGAAGCTGGTATGCGATGACTGGAATCGCGTGGTATTTACATGAACTTCGATTCGAGTACCTCGGAATAATGCTCGGTTTCCTGAAGAGCTTTTCTGCTCGAATAAAATTTGCGTGACTGTGTACCTGATAGCTGTTGAATAGCGCTTAAAGGAATACTCTGAGAAAGTGATATTATTTGAATGACACCTCATAGTGAGTTTACAGTTTGTAGTATCATATGAAGTTAATGTTGCATTACTCTAACAAGGAGAGGTTCCCAGGTGTCCGCCTTCGATTGCTATGAATTTCGGATATGTTTTAGAGGACCGAAAAATTTGATATACGTGTTTTTTTTATAGCGGCCCGTTTTCATATTTAGGGGGTGGAACCAACCCCCAAAGTTATAGGATTTTCAGGTGTTCATCTCCGATTGCTTTGATTCTTGGATATGTTTTAGAGGACCGAAAAATAAGATATATGTGTTTTTTTTATATCGGCCCGCTTTCATATTTAGGGGGTGGAACCAACCCCCAAAGTTATAGGATTTTCAGGTGTTCATCTCCGATTGCTTTGATTCTTGGATATGTTTTAAAGGACCGAAAAATAAGGTATACGTGTTTTTTTATAGCGGCCCGTTTTCATATTTAGGGGGTGGAACCAACCCCCAAAATTATAGGATTTTCAGGTGTTCATCTCCGATTGCTTTGATTCTTGGATATGTTTTAAAGGACCGAAAAATAAGATATACGTGTTTTTTTATAGCGGCCCGTTTTCATATTTAGGGGGTGGAACCAACCCCCAAAGTTATAGGATTTTCAAGTGTTCATATCCGATTGCTTTGATTCTTGGATATGTTTTAAAGGACCGAAAAATAAGATATACGTATTTTTTTATAGCGGCCCGTTTTCATATTTAGGGGGTGGAACCAACCCCCAAAGTTATAGGATTTTTAGGTGTTCATATCCGATTGCTTTGATTCTTGGATATGTTTTAGAGGGCTGAAAAATAAGAAACACGTGTCTTTTTATTTTGGCCTGCTTGAATGTTTAGGGGGCGAAACCACCCCCCCAAAGTTCATAAGAATAATTGGTGCCCGCCTCCGATTGCTTTGGTTTTTGGATATGTTTTTCAAAATTCAAAGCAATCAGAGGCGGGCACCAACTATTCTTATGAACTTTGGGGGGTGGTTTCACCCCGTAAACATGCAAACGGGCCAAAATAAAGACACGTAGGTATTTCTTTTTTTTCGATCCTCCAAAACATATCCAAAATTCAAAGCAATCGGAGGCGGACACCTGGGAACCTCGCCTTGTAAGTGTAGGAACAAGATCATCCAGTTTTTGACCTGCGTAAACTAGAAAATCGATGAGCTTAAAAGTTCAATGTTTTATCTGGCGAAGCTTGTTCAGGAACATTTACAGAATTGAATTTTCATTCCAAGCTTTACTTCAACCTCGCAAATGGACATTCCTCGAACAATGCAGATGAAAGTTTTATTTGTTATCGTCAAATGGAACGCCCCAGAAAGCGTTTATCCTTCGTTCGTTAGTCGAGCCCAGTATTTTCATCCGCGAGGACGCTGGTCCACTCTGACAAGCCCTAAAAGCTTCTGAACGAAACGTATTGCATTCCTTTGCCGGAATTCCAGCTTCCTCCTGGAATTTTACGGTTATACCGAATTAACCGTTTTATACTTGCACCCTTTATTGGAAATGCGTGCGCTTTCAAGCCCTTGGAGACTTTCGTTCACACTCTGCTGCCATTTTCGCGGCGATATTGTGGCTTATAAACGCTCACAGTCGTCTCTGGATTACGATAACATTTTTCGTAAAACGAACTCGTATTTCGCAGCAGAATTCTTATTTCCGTCGTGTGCATTTACTCGATCATAAATTCAGCAGGGTGTTTAACGAAAACACCAAAAATATTCGCAGGAACCTTTTGAAGTAGCAGCGATACAAAATGATAAATTTTAAGTTAATATACTCACCATTAATCTTAAAACAATGCTTCTTGTAAATACTGTAGAGGATTCGTTACTCCAACCGTATACATCGGACTGATTTTAAATTGCGGTAGGTAGGTACATGTTTTACAAATGAATTCAGTAGGCAAATATTGGAACTAGAATTGTGTGGAATTTATTCGTATAATAACACATTCATTCGAGGTGTTTGTGGTTTCAATAATACATTTATTCTGTTTCGGCTTTGGCATGTACGTAGGAAATGAGTGAAAATTTGCCGTACAAAAACAACAAATGTCTGTTTACCGCGAGTTTCCATCGGTATACATACATTGGAACGGTTCAAACCTCAATTTTCTCGAAAGTTTATTTAAATCCGTATAACACGGATATCGCTGTAGACTTTCGCGATAACAAACATCCTGTTTATCTTCATTTCAAATACACCATACGAGTAGCGCGCTCAGGATTTAATCTTGGGGGTAGTCGAGTTGAACGGATACAAATATTTGTATTGCAACCTCAATAAAATTCATTAGGTTGTTATAAAAATTTATTTAAAGAATATAAACCGCTCAGGATTTAATCTTGCGGAAAGCTGAGTTGAACGGATACAAATATTTGTATTGCAAATTCAATCAAATTCATTAGGTTGTTATAAAAATTTATTTAAAGAATATAAACCGCTCAGGATTTAATCTGGGGGGAGCAAAGTTGAACGGATACAAATATTTGTATTGCAAATTCAATAAAATTCATTAGGTGATTAAACAAAATTATTTAAAGAATAAAAACCAGTTATCTTTGTTGCAATTACATTCATCTCCTTTTTCCTTTTTCTTTGGGGGGTGCCAGGGCCCCTTGCCCCCCTCTGGGTGCGCCACTGCACCATACAAATCGTCAAGGTTTAATTTCCATCTTCTTTTATCATAAGCCTGTGAATAAATTCCCCATAACACGTCGGCAAATATGTGTTCATTTTCAATAATTAGCGTTTCGCGTAAGTTTCTCAAACACCACGAACTCCTTTCGAGCCTCAGGCTCCCGGAACTTGTTAAAATTTCGCGGCTCTCGTCAATGTCGTTTTAACGCTGAAAACTCGGCGTCGTTCGCCGAGGACTTCGAGTTACGATCGCACTGTTTGAAAAGCGAATGTTAATTAACAAGTTTCGAGGCGATTGTGACGGAAGGCAGTTATCTCGCTCGGAAACTTATCTTACACGCGCAAGTTCTCCTGTAAAATTCGCCGATTTAGGCCGATGTTCGCGACGCGAGAACGCGCGCACGCTGCGAGCACGTTAATTAAATCCGTAATTGACTGCGAGTTAATTAGGCATTATGCTCCGAAAGCCTTCCAATCGGATAAACGATAATTTTTAGCTCCGCATAAACCACTTCCATTCAATATTCAACAGAAATTAACGTAACGTTTCCTGTTTTATTGAATTTGTACGATTTCTGTTAAGAGCACGTAGATTTAAACTGCTGAAAAAAGTGGTTAATTGAAAAGAGGGAGTGCAGCCGGTGGCCACCTTGCCGCGTTATTCCAATTTGCATTCAAGCGACATTTTCGATTCGGACATTTTCCACGGGGAAAAATAAATCCTCAAATTGATTTTCGCAACGTGTCGACGAAATATTTTGAAGCGTCAAAGACTTTGAATATCGAAATTCTGGCTTTTGTCTCAGTACACTCGAATGGAATGACCTATTTAAAAATAATAACGTTGTTCGTGGCACTCGTATTCCAATATTCGACTCGCTGTCGAATACTTTCTAATTTCCATTCAATCGTTCGCTGCGTATCAGTTATTTGTGCGCATTTTCAACAGACGGTTATTGAAAATTGATCGAAACGGGCACAGCATTGAATGTAAGCACGTATTTCAACTAGCAAATTTTAATGGAAAATCGCATAAAGTCGTTTCCCGGATATTATCAACTTTCCCAGTTAACTTCGAGCTTGCAATTAATCGCTGCAACGTGGGTGTATTAAATATTTTACAAAGCGGTTCGTTACATTCCGTGGCACCGAGAAACATTATAACACGTTCTCCATAGATCCCGACTTGGCCGTTATCCCAGGCTCCATTGTTTCCAGATGAAACACTAAACCACCCCCGTTAAGAAAGCAACACTTAATTTATACACGCCACAGAGCATCAAGATACTCTGGCAACTCTCGCATTCCAGCAAAGTCAAACACTGCCTGAATAAATTTTCAACCACGTTGTTCGCCTGATAAAAGTGTATACAGCACGTTTCACCAAGCAGCCGGTTTTACCGAGAATTCCAAAAGTGTGAATTATCATCGCGCCCCGTTGACACCCCTAATTGAACGCCCTTTGAATCCGGCGTTTCGCTATTTACGCGGCTCGATTGATCTCGCGCATTAAATATCGGAAGTCGGGTGGGGAAGGGGTCTCGAGGGTAAGACACGAGGGAAAAGGAAGAGTCGAAATTGCTCGGAGCGCTAAGCTGTGATAGGCGGAGCGACGAAAGGAACGAAAGCGAGGAAAGTTGGCGCGCCTAATGAAATTGGCTGGCGCAACGTCGAAGAAAAACCTGGGCTCCCCTGTCCCGCTGTACATATATCCACGGTGTTCAGCTTGTTCTGCAGCTGAAGGAATCTCGGGCTGTCGTGCTTCAGAAGCGTCCCTTTGAATTGTTTCGCAAACATCACGGCCGCTCCTTGGCTCTCCTTCGCCCTCGGGTTATATCCACGACATTTTTACGAGGGGAAATTCTTGGCGAGAGGTCGGACGAAATCAGCCACCTGTCATGCCTTCACTTTCGCCTGTCGATCAATCCTCTCGAGCACGAGGGTAGGAAGATCGAACGAAGGGTACGCAGTCTCGCGAACTCGGGGGATCAAGTTTCGCGTATTGGGGAAATTAACTTGTATTTCGGGGCTTGTTAACGGATCGAGAACGGTATTCCGAAGTTCCTGCAAGTGGTGGTCCCGAATGGAGAGTTTAATTGCTATTCAAGATGTGTAGCAGGGGTGAATGTTGTAACACGTGTTGAATGCAAGGGACCTCACGAATGCCCGAAGTTGTGTCTTAATAACTTTGAAGGAAGAAACTGGTGACTAGAATGTCTTCTAAAGGGGTCATGCTCAGTCAGGAGGCCGAAAAAAGGGTGAAATTTGGGAATTTTTTACTCGAAAGCTATAACACATTTCTCAAAAATTCTTATTTCCTTTTAAAGATTGCATCTAGTACTGTGTATCGTAATTATTTTATTTAAAAATATTTAGTAATAACAAAGTTATTGTCCATCTCTCAAAGGTCCTCTCAAAAAAAGGCTTCTGCGGTGACCACTGCTGTTCGAAAGTCGATCATCTAAATTAAAAAATTCAAAAGAATTTACTTAGTATATTATATTATCTTGTCTTTGAACGAAGGATTTTTCGAAATATTGATTTGGGAAAAAATGGCGGATGTTTAAAGTAAAAGTTTCAATTTTCATCATAAATCGTGCCTGCTTTTCGTCAATTAAAAGAAAACTAAGCATCGGATAAAAAAATCCTTCGTTCAAAGACTAGTTTATTGTTCCTATAGTAAGCTTGTAAAATTTGAAGTAAATCGGTTGAATGGTTTTTTAAATATTTTGGTCACCGATTTTGAAAGAACTTCAGTTATTGATAAATATTTTTAAATAAAAAAATTACGATGCACGGTACTAGATGCAATCCTTAAAAGGAAAAAAGATTTTTTGAGAAATATGTTATAGCTTTTGAGTACAAAATTTCCAAAGACCACCCTTTTTTTCGGCCACCTGACTGAGCATGACCCCTTAAGGGGACTGGGCAGTCAGATCGCTCGAAAATCAAGTATTTTTTGCGATTTAATTACAAGGAGATGAATACAAATTGTGACTAGTACTTTTGGGTAATGTTTATTAATACTATAAACAGTGAAAAAAAAATGATTTGAATAATATATACATATGTATGACAGCGCTACAGTCATCTGATGTGTCGGCATTTTTTCTGGAGCCGCTGTAATTTTGCAGTGATTTTGGCCGTGAGAAATTGAATTGTGACGTATTCTCTGAAATTTACACTTTGCCCTGACCCCCATTCTGCCCTGAACCTATTGAAAAAGAAAAAAAAATCAAAGTTATACAAATGGCGGCTATAAAACGGCAAATTTTGAAGAAACGTGAATTTTCGTCAAGGAAAAGAGCCACTTTATTTTTTTTTGTCAAAACGGAAGTTTTCACAGACTTATGCTTAGGTTTAGGTCGTAACAAGAAATGTTTTACATATGCTCAATTTTTTTCAAATTGATTCGGACCTCCGTTTTTTCGCAATCACTGCAAAACGAAGAGGAAATGTAATTCTGAGAAAAACGCGTTCAAAGTTTCAGAAGAGGAATTAATCTACCTGCGTGCGCGCAGACCTTTTCAACTGTAAAATCCTTAATTTTGCGAGTTTTAACATAAACCAAACGGCATTTTACTCGGGAAGGGTGGTATTTTCGAAAAATGCAACAAAAAAATCGAATTTCTGACTGCCTAGTCCCCTTAAGGGGTTATGCCTACCTGCGAGTTCTGAAAAACACGTACCTTTTTAGGGCAAAACTTGAAGGGTTTTTTAATCAATCCTTTATGTTCATGTTAAACTACTTGTAGTAATTTTTGCGATGGAAAATATAAATAAAGGAAAGAAATATCAGCGATCTCCCCGCAGCAATTTTTTTTCAGTCGTTTGCGGTGTTCACTCTAATTGTGACACGGTTCATCCGAAATAAAAAATTCGCAGGAATTTAGTTAGCACATTAGATTATCTAGTCCTTATCGTTCGTTATCTCGAAAAATTTATTCGCTACAAAATGGCGACTTCTCATAGCAAAAATATCGATAAAGAATCGCTCTCATTTTTCATCATTTATCATCTATAAAATAAAGCCTACGCAATGGAAATGAAAAAGCCACGATTAAGGACTAGATAATCTAATATGCTAGTTAAATTAGGTCGAATATTTTATTTCTGATGAATCAGTTCAAAGCTGCAATGGTCACCGTAAAGTGCTTAAATAAAAAAACGCTGTCGGGAGATTATCTATAATTCAATTATTTATTTAGGTATCATATTGCAAAAAAAACTACAAGAGCTTTAAAATATATACTTTCGAGTATGCAACCGCTTATTTAAGAAAGACTTCAAGTTTAAAATAATCTCGAAAATACTTGTGTTGTCAGACCTTACAGGTAGGCATAACCCCTTAAGGGAGTATTCTCGTTTAGAGGGACGAGATCCTCTATTCTCTTTACGGACGACGCACAACAAACTACGCAGGTTTTGCCCATGAGCGTTATCCACACGTATTTATTAAAATTTCAGTAAGTTGTAAAAAATTTCAGCCATATATAACAATAATTAATGGAGATAACAATTTGTCTCAAATCGCTGTTTTTCATGACGGTGCACAATTTACTTTTGTTTATTTTTGTAATACATGGCAATCTTAGTATAAATCTGTCTCATTCTGTTCTTGCGAATCTCTTCGAAGTGCCACATCCTGAACGGGAGACCCGTATAGGTTTAGATACAAGTCGAGTCCCAACATAATCCTAATTTTTGCTCCACAACTGCGGCTATGATAAAATTATAACAATAGTTTTTAAGTCGTTAAACGTTACGGGAGAAAATTAGACTCAACCGCTCGGTTGTTAAAAAATTCAGACGCCTTCACGTAACAATACCCCCTTAAAACTGTGTTTGCAAGTAACTTTTTCGAAGAGGTACCTGCCGGTATTCCATAATAATTGAAGAGTCCTTGTAGAAAACACTGTAAGTGCCAAAAATCAAATTCTACAATATAGTATTGCCGTATTGGTACGCAGAACATTTTCCAATAAAATATATTTTTTTAATACTTACACTTACAGTGTTTTCTGCAAGGACTCTTCAATTCAGTTAAAGGTAACTGTGTGCGAAACCACGTTATTCAACCAGTTAGAATTGCGGTGAGTTCATCGACATCTAATTAGCATAAGGGGTGCGAAAACGAAATAAAGTCACGCCCTGTAAGCTTGATACCAAAATCTTTAAAAGGATCGATGAATCGGTGACTTGCTTGTAGGGAAAGGCGTGCAAATAAATGAAACAAGCAGTGAAAAATATTTGAAGTACTTCACGAGTCGACAAGTAAACCTTGAGATTTTAACAACGCTCACCCTGACCCTGCTTCGGAATGGATATTATTGAGGCGAAACGAGTAAATGTGTCGCTGACAAAAGTGTTTCGCTTCCGAGCTTTAATGTTGTGAATAATTCTCGCTCGATGACGAAGAGCAAACCTTCTTCCCATGGTTGGATCTAATTCCGTTAATGAAGAAGTTATTAAGAGGGGCCCGTTGTTTGGATGAATATAAACGAATTTCAGAGTGGCACCGTTAATTAATGCCGTTTTCCTCTGACGGCAGAGTGCTTCGACCTAGAATATTTTCAATAGCATCATTAAGGATATAATGAGCGAGATCGTTCCCGAAATATTAAAGAGACATCGCAGGATTTATTGAGCGAGATAAATTAATTTGATTAAGATTTTATGCGGAGACGTTTTGTTGAAGTTTAAACGATAGCTTCCTTTTAAGAAAATATACTTACCTGTCGGGAAGATAAACGTGAATTATTACAAATGACAATTACGGGAACAATTGAGGGGTTGGATGCAATAAGGGGACTAGCGCTGGAAAATGGGAAAAATTATTGTCCAAACGCTAAGAAATATTGGAGAATTAAATGTTGTTAAACTGTATTTTAAAAAATATAGTGTTGTAAAGCTCGTCACGACACACGTTTTTTCTATTTACAGTTTGTTTATCGATTCATTACTATTCCAGTTAAATATTATAAACAATACATTTTTCATTGTCCAAAATCATTATTTCTTTAAACATAAATTGCGATAACTTGAGTAAATATTAACGGATCGTTATGAGACTTAAAACATAACTTCAGAAAACTTTAGCGAAGCCGTAGAATGTATGCACAAAACCCTTATGTTAAGAAATGTAATAATATTTAATTAAAAAGTAATAATGGACATAACCCATGTTTTTCAACGTTCGCCGTTAAAAAGTATCGAGGCAATTTTGAGGTACATATAACTTGCAGCGACAAAGTTTTTCCTTAATATACAAGGAAGATTTTCAAAAATTTTCACATTGATTAATAACTAATTGTAGAAGATATGACGATATATATAATTCTCGCACGGCGCCAACTGTCAACGCGGATGCTAAAACTGCTAAACGGGGCATTATACGCGGCTGTTGACTGTTGGTGGCGCGCGAGATTTATATATATCGTCATAACTTCTACAATTATTTATTAATCAGTGTGAAAATTGGTGAAAATCTTCCTTGTATATTAAGGAAAAACTTTGTCGCTGCAAGTTATATGTACCTCAAAATTGCCTCGATACTTTTTAACGGCGAACGTTGAAAAACATGGGTTATGTCCATTATTACTTTTTAATTAAATATTATTACATTTTTTAACATAAGGGTTTTGTGCACGCATTCTACGGCTTCGCTAGAGTTTTCTGAAGTTATGTTTTAAGTCTCATAACGATCCGTTAATATTTACACAAGTTATCGCAATTTATGTTTAAAGAAATAATGATTTTGAACGATGAAAAATGTATTGTTTATAATTTTTAACTCGAATACTAATGATTCGATAAACAAACTGTAAATAGAAAAAATGTGTGTCGTGACGAGCTTTACAACACTATATTTTTTAAAATACAGTTTAACAACATTTAATTTTCCAATATTTCTTAGCGTTTGGACAATTATTTTTCCAGTAAATGGTTCCAGAAATCCCAAATTTTGATAGAGGATTTGGAAGTATGTTGGTAGCTTTTGCGTTTAATACTGTGAGTCGTGTTTGACGCAAGATCGTGGAGATTAAGGGTGACAAACTGTTTCGAAAATAAGAATTAATGACGTATACCTACGTGAACTGGTGTAGAAAATAGATGACTCATCTATCACATTGCACGATCCATTAAGCAACGATAGATATTGGGAAATCCACGGATTTCCATCTGGACCCAGGATTTACACGAAGAATTAGGTAAAATAGGATTACGGTGATATTAACTCCCGAGTCACGACCTCTTTATCCCGTTTATTCAAATCAAATCTCATTTTCGTGTGTAGTGAAACGTTAAATCGTGTCCTGGATGGCTGATTCAGCAAATTTGAGTGTGAACAAGATTTAACAATACGTATTCTTTAAACACTTATATTAAGTCTGCGTAGCCAGAAATTTTCCATTTCTATTAAATATTTGAAAAGCACTAATAAACCAATATGATAAAATTACAATGAGGTACACTGAATATTTTAAGGGGTTAGACTACAGTGACGGACCGAGAATATAGATGATTTTCAGAAGTCCATAAAAAAAATAAGTAATCAGTGGATTAATATGAAGTTTTGATTTATATTAAATGCTCATATGGACTATACAAATCGGCCATAACATTTCAAAAATAATGGTTTCCATGGCCGCGAGAGTCCACTGTTTAAAGTACTTCTTTTGTTACATGCCCACGCGGTGTGCGTGATTACGCTAAAACGAGTTCACTGAAACAAAAATCCAAGAAATATGATAAACTATAATACATTGTTTAAGCATTGACGATCGCGCATTTCGAAATTTGTGAAGAGCAACAAAAAGGCGGACATTTGAATTTTGAAGGTTGAATTTCGAAGAAAAATTTCTTCGTTTTTTGTTTATATTTGTGGAAATAAATAAAAAATTGTCGAAGCACGCAAGCACGTATAACGATTTCGATTTCGTTTCCGTACCCCAAGAAACAATGTCGTTCCCACGATGAGACCTTTTGCATTATGCTTTTAAGGCTTCAAATTATTGTTTAAGCAAACAAAAATTGTTGTATTTTTGAAATTTTTACTGGGTTCTGACCCCTTAAATAAATGCTTATATGAAATGTAACTACTTTTTTAATTAAACTTCACATTCGATTTTGAATACTTCTCACGAGTTCGGTGTTTAATAAAAGATCGCACGAGCAAAGTGGATCCAACCGAGTCAACTCTATCACCAACTCTATCACATAATTCAATTCGTTATCGCAATAGAAGGGGGCGAGCGTAAAATTGGATTTCCAGAAGAAAGCTTTCGATCTACCCTTGAAATCGTTCCTCCTCACTTTTGTTTAGCGTTCCCTGTTGTGTGATAAATTTGTAAAACTCACGGCAGGATACGGTCCGCAGGAAACGAGCTCTCGGGGCAATTATTGCTGTAGGATATCGCGTGGAGGAAGGAGCAACGGGGATCGGAAGGGACGGCCGCCGGTAAAATGCTACCTTCATCGACAGGTCCTGTGAAACTCTCTCGAAAGCAGATATTCCGCCGGAATCTTATTATCTTTGCGCGACCCGGGAGGGTGTTTTAAGCTTTATCATATCTCCTTGCCCCCCTGTTCCACACACGATCACTATCGACCAGAAACTCCGTTCGTCGCGTTCACCTTTCTTCTCCTTCCGGCGATCTACATTCGACTCCTACATGAGTATTTGTTGACGCGACTTAAGAATCCACGGAAGTCATCGGCGAAAGTTTTAATGAAGTTGGTGCCATTAAAGCCTCGGCCAGAGATTCAAGTATTCCGAAGTCGATGATAAACAAATTACATTTCGCCGTTCAATTCGATCTCCGGTGTGGCTCGTTCGAAGTTACCCCGTCCCCGGGGAATACCATTCCTGTTCCCGTTAATGAAAACCGAAGCAGTACGCTTTTCTCCCCGCTCTTCATTACCATATTTTACAGGTGGCAACGGAACTCGTTAAACTTTGTTCCGCGGCTGCTGACAAGCGTTCGTTTCTATCGGGGATGTCTATATACAGGGTGTCCCACGGTAGACTGGACAGCAGGATATCTCCTAACATATGGGAGATAAAAAAATAAAAAAACAATATGGAATTGCATGGTTCGATGGGGCCAATTTATTAGCGCAGACGAATTTTTTTTCGATTATTATTTTAAAAGATACGATGGTCAAGTTCGGTTTTTAAATGCAACTATTTTTTTTGAAGAGGTGAGTCGATAGTGCGTTCCAATACAAATTCAATAAGCATTAATGTATACACTTGATTTCCACTGGTTTTTGAGATATTGCGCTTGCAAATTTACTGATTTTCAATGGAAGAAAACCCGCTGAAATAGCAAGGACCGGGGTCGGTCTTGCTGGCGCCACGGGGGGCCTTGCCTGTTGAAACAGATACCTACCTGCCAAAGGTCTACGCCAGGCCCAAAGGCTGGACAATTCTTTTCCGTCAGAAATGTTACTTAGGTAGGTACATCTGCGGTATCAAGAAGCGGGTGCAATATCCATTACAGCATATTAAGAAATTCTTTTCTTCATCGTATCGAAGGGGAAGCGACGCCAATGGATTCCTTATGTTTTTCTGATGAAAATCGTACCAAATATCATGCAAATCGAACTACTTTGACACAAGCTGTTTGTATTTCTTATGTAAAAGTTGTCCGATTTTCACGACATTTGTAATGATTTTTATCGAAAAAGCACTCGAACCCCTTCCAGGGTCGAAAGCCATAAAAATCGGGTGAGGCACTGCGAAGATCTGTCCTCGCCACGGGGTAGGCCGCATCTCCTTGGCGGGCGATGCTCCAGAATTACCCTGTATCTGTTTAAAAAATAAAATAATTCTTTATTCTTTATCGTATGGATATGGAAGTGTCGCCAATGGATTCCTTGGGGTTTTCCGATGAAAATCGTTACAAATGTCGTGTAAATCGGACAACTTTTACATAAGGAATAGCTTTTACATAAGGAAAAGCTTGTGACAAAGTAGTTCGATTTGCATGATATTTGGTACGATTTTCATCAGAAAAACATAAGGAATACATTGTCGTCACTTCCCCTTCGATACGATGAAGAAAAGAATTTCTTAATACGCTGTATTGGATGTTGCACCCGCCTCTTGATACCGCAGATGTACCTACCTAAGTAGGATTTCTGACGGAAAAGAATTGTCCAGCCTTTGAGCCTGGCGTAGACCTTTGGCAGGTAGGTATCTATTTCAACAGGCAAGGCCCCACGTGGCGCCAGCAAGACCGACCCCGGTCCTTGCTATTTCAGCGGGTTTTCTTCCAGTGAAAATCAGTAAATTTGCAAGCGCAATATCTCAAAAACCAGTGGAAATCAAGTATATACATTAATGCTTATTGAATTTGTATTGGAACGCACTATCAACTCACCTCTTCAAAAAAATAGTTGCATTTAAAAAACCGAACTTGACCATCGTATCTTTTAAAATAATAATCGAAAAAAAAATTCGTCTGCGCTAATAAATTGGCCCCATCGAACCATGCAATTCCATATTTTTTTTATTTTTTTATCTCCCATATGTTAGGAGATATCCTGCTGTCCAGTCTACCGTGGGACACCCTGTATACCTACCAGCGACTAGTGTCCGCTTCCGACGCGGAAGTATTTTTCGTTGACAGAGGGGGGTGTGGTTGCTGAGCAATTTACGGTAACCTTTCCTCCGCTCCACGCTGCTCGGCCGTAGACTTCACTTAGCAGAATTGCAACAATCTGGCAATTAATTATCGGGCCGTTAGGGTGTGCAAAATAAACAAGTGTAAGTTCCGTGGATTTTTGTTCCCCAACGCAAACGATGATCAACGAAGTTTTATGTATCGGGCTCGAAGAAACACCAAGGGAAGCAATATTACTGAGAAGCAGCAGCAGTGCCGACGATCTCGACGCAATATCGATTAAACCGTTAATTAATCGCGGTGGTGGAGCGTCATCAGGGTTGCGACGTACCACGAGGACACGTCGTGGCAGGCTGTTGGACTTCGCATCGGCAAAGTTGCGAAATTGTTGCTCGAGTTTCGCGGCGAGCTTGTTTACAAAACTGTCGGCGAGGCTGCGGCGGATTTACGGCTGGTAACGGGGCCCTGGAGAAGGGACGGGCTGTTGAAACATCCGGGCGAATGGGCTTTAGGGTAGGCAAAGAATGCAGACCCAGCGAACACCGGATACTAATTATGCTGGTTACATCGGAATCGCGATGCCTGCCAACCGTCTTGGAGTTCTCGCGAAACTTTGCTCTATCGATCCGGGGAAAGATTGGGGGTTGAAACGTCGATTAATTATCGCGAGCCGCTTAGTAGTCTGTGGGCGCTGAGAGCGCGGATAATTATGAAGGGTGCAGTCCGTTGTAGTTTGAAATTGACAGAAGGAATTTAATTTTACGCGTTTCATCGAGTGAAAGGTTTTCGCGAATGTTACGTGGACGAGTGGGTGAAGGGCTCAGCTCCATGGGCTTAGGAACACGAAGGAATAGGAAGAAGAAAGAATATAATCGTGAGCTTTCGACTTTTGATACTTTCCATAACGAAATCACTTTTAAAGTTAAAGCGAACTGTGGTAGATCGGTGAAAGGGGAAAAAGTAGGGTTTGTCTGTTTTTGAAAACCGTTTTTGTTATAAATTTGTAAATTTTGAAAACCAGTTTTTAAATTTAACATACCTACTTTAAATTTGAGAAGGCGGTTTTAGATACTAATTAATATTAGTACTAACAAAATTAATTAATTATTTAATTAAAAACGTTAACATTTTTGGCTTGAAATCGCCTCGAGCATAAGCATATTAGAGTAAAAGTTTACTGTAAATCTAATCTGTATGAGTTCATATTTCTGGAAAAAATATACTAAATGAAATATAGATTTATAATTTATATTTTGTACGGATTTTAGTTTTCTTTATTGTGTTCCACGTATTTGGTTTTGTATATATAGAGTATATTTTATTTTGTTATATTTGTCTAATTTCATACATATTAAATAAACTGAAAAATTTGTAAAAAAAAATATAAATATTTTTTTCAAAAGTCGGTTTTTATAATCCTTACAAGAAAGTAGGATTATAAAGTAGGATTATAATTGGAGTAGGTACGCTCGTTCGAAATGAAATGCATTTAATCAGCCGCGCGATGGGGAGCTGCTGCTTCGCAATAATTGCAAGAATTTATTGATCCGAATGTTGGCCAATATATAGCTAGTATGTACTTCAACAGTCATATTCTCCAATGAGTCAAACGTCAAATTTGTGGTTTCATGATGGCAGTGTCGACGTTCCCAACTCATTTCTCATCAAAACGTAATCAGGCCAATACTTAATTTGGGGGAAAAACGATTGGTATAGAATACTCCCAACAATATTGGACGCGAAACGAGGAACGGGAAAAAATACTTTTTTTATTTTGCTTTTATCTTTCTATGCAATTCTCCGTTATTCGTTTTTCAAGCAAAACGCAATAGGGATTCAAAGCTGTTGGCCCCAATTATTCTCAAAAGTTAACAAAAAGAATCGCTTCGAAACGTTGAACAATTAAATTTTTAACGAGTGGTCGATTTTTTCACAGAACAAGCTGCAAACTGCTCTACCTCCTGAAATTTCTTAACGCCTCACTCATTTCCAAACACAATTAACCTTTAGAAATACAACTAACTCGTCAGTAGAAGATATGATTAACATTCGAGACCTTGGATTTAATAATAAGCACAACATAATAATAATGTCTTTATTACATCACCGATTACAATTAATTAAGTGATGAATGGGCGAGGTTCAGCATTACGGCCGTTTTAAGGGGTTCTTCTACTTTTTCGATTCTTTTCCTAGTAAATACAACATATAATGAAATAAATCTTATTTTCTATTTATTAAGTTACTATTATATTATACAAAAAATATGAAAATAAAAAAATGTTTTAAATATTTTTTTATAGCGTCAATATTGAATATTTTTTATAGCGGCACCTGAAAAAGAGGCAGGTATGTCCGTGCCGCAAGTGGTTTGCCCACTCAGACTTTTCCGCAACAATAAATTCGAATAGATTCTTAATCTGTACGAGTGTCGCTATCACTAGTACTTCCATCAACAATTTTTATCGAAAAATAACCGAGACCTGATGTTTCGTTAAAATTTTGTTCAAACCGGCGTCATTTTGTTATTTTCACATATAGATTATGAATCTTTTCGAATTTTGTATATCAGATAAGCCTGAATGACCTCACCTGCGCCTCGGACATGCCCCTTTTTTGAGCTGCCATAATGACGTTATAAAAAACATTTAAAACAAATTTAAAAAATCCTTTTTAATTTTTTTGCGTACAATATAAGAGTAGCTTAATAAATACCAAAAAGATTTGTTTCATTACATGTTGCATATACCGAGAACAATCTTTAAACAGGTATAGCTTAATTTTTCGACCCCTTAAGGGGGTAGACACGTCACGTGACCTGGCCGATTTGGCAGGTCGGTATTACAGCAGGTTTTTTCTGCACAGAAATGGTAATACCCATAGATACGCGGCTGCCTGGTGCACGCGAGAGGGGGCTGTTTGCAATTTCCGTATTTTATTCTGAATAAGGAAAGAAATTCTCGGCTGTTGCGTTGACTTGTAAAAATTTAAACGGAAAGTCTGCTGGTACTGCAAACGTAGAAAATTCATTGTACATTTTAATTATTTGAAATGTGATTATGCTATAATATTTTACATTGGCAGTAAGAAATTATAATTAAAACGGACAAATAGATGAGGGGATGTCCCCAGAAAATGAAATTTATTAGGTTAGACATCTTTTTATTAGCAAAACACTGAAACAGATCATGAAGGTTATACGCTTATTATAAGATAATTAAACGTCCTATGCAGAAAGCAGTTATGACCAAACATTATGTATAAAATTGTGTTGGATGTTGAATTAGACCAGTGAAAATGCGCAGGCTGGATGCGGGTGATTATTTTGTGATCCGCTCCTCGAAGTGACAGAAAATATAACTTATGTATATGCTAAATGACAACAAATGTTTAGTGGCTGTTACGTTCTTTTACGCTACATTTGTGAACTTTTTATCATCCTTCCAAAACATTATTATTACGCCGCAACAGTATCTTTAGCAAATCGGGTATAGCATATAGGTTATATTTTCTGTCACCATCTGTCACTTCGAGGACAGAAAATTCGCTCATGAAATCCGCTACTGAAAATGCGCAGGCTGGATGCGCGTGATTATTATGTGGTCGGCTCCTCAAAGTGACAGAAAATATGACTTATATGCTATACCCGATTTCCTAAAGATACTGGGGCGGCGTGATAATAATGTTTTGGAAGAATGATAAAAGGTCCACAAATGTAGCGCCAAAGAACAAAATAGCCACTAAACATTTATTGTCATATAGCATATACATAGGTTATATTTTCTGTCACTTCGAGGAGCGGACCACATAATTATCACGCGCATCCAGCCTGCGCATTTTCAGTAGTCCGGTCGGCGTCATGGAGGGGGTACTTCCTCCAGCCTGCATTTGCGGTAGTTGGAACGATATTTCTGATTTCTGAGCCCAGAGTACATACGTACGATACGCATCAAAACCGGCAACCTCCTTTCGGAAGTTTGGCAACGTTGCATGTCACTACACTTTTCGGAGTAATATTTGGGATTTTGGTGAAACTTGGATATGTGTAATACATTTAGTGTTATATAAACGTATTTCAAAGGATTTTTCAAAATTTTCAAAATTTGTGGAAATTGACTTTTTTTCATTAAATTGTAACTGTTGAACAAAGAGACAGGTGAGAATGAGCTTTTGGGTGCTTACAGTAGCGAAATAAGAGTACCTAATAAAAATTATGACATTGAATAAGAAACAAATTTTAGACCATTTATTTTGAAATTGTTCTCAACAAATGCAATTTTATACTAGCAGGGCAATATTTAAGAATTTGAAAAAAGAGGATATAGGCCTACTTGTGCTGTTTACGGACACGTTTTTAGAAACGCGGAGACTTTTAAATTGGTCGCATGAAAATTAATTGAATGTGACGCTGTGTCGCCCAGCATCCGCTCGACAAATTCAACCATATTTTATAGTACGACTTTCAAGGCCGCGCAAGGTTAGGAATGGAAGAAATAGGTAGTTCAATATTGTAGTCACACGTCCCAGCCAGTCGAGCCGGTGAAAGATTAAAAAGGAGACAGTGTTACACGTATTCAGTAAATTCTGTCGCATCGTTCCTCGGTTCGAAATTTAATTTTTACGATGTAGGTATAGGTATTCAGCGAACAGTATTCTCCGATGCTCGCGGTTACTTTGTCGCTGTCAATGCGTTGTAAAAGAGAAGGATAGAACGGGGGTCGTAGCAGCCGTACACAGATACACAGCGTTGCCAGCAATATTATGCAGGACCACTTATTTAGCGGAAAGGGAACACCTACAGGAGTGTGGTAACGTGTGCATGAAGACGTCGCTGACGCATACATTACCACTACGCTCTAAACAAAAACGTTTTCTTATTTTACAATATAGGTATTTGCTGATTGAAATTAGAATAAGTCACATCTGTTATTTTAAGTTGTTTTATTTTTCGTTACCCCGTCTGCATTTTAAATATTAACTAAGGACTATTTAACTTAGCAGATAGGACCGTAAAGAATTACAAAAAAATCAGGGAGTCAAGTGTTGACTGATTTGGACACTTTTCCTTGTTATATGTTTGATACAATAGTCGGAAGAATAAAAAAGAAAAATAATAGGAGCAATAATTGCTCGTAACTTCCACATTCTGAAAATATGATATCAGTAAATCAATATTTCAAGTATTAGTAAAAAGTTCCAATCTCTCCCTTTCCCTTTTATTTTAAATAATGTAGCCATATAATTATAACATAAATTCGACAGCGATTTCAAGTGATGTGTGTGTTACGGTAAAAGCGTTAATTTAGTAAATGTTTACAGTTCCTAACAGTTCTTAGTCAATGTATGCCTAAAATGTATATAACCTAACCTACAATCGTACGAAAATGCATACATGACTGTATCACGCTTTTACTGTGGCACATGTATTCAGCTAACGCTTCAGTTTTGCTATGATTCCACGTCGACAGTCTTCCCGAGTAGGCGCCATCTCGTATGCACTAGCTGAACTAAAATTGTCACGTGACTTGCTCTGTATTATCACCAATATGGCGGAACTCGTATTTGGGAATACAGTCACGAAATTACGTTGTTTGTCCTTATATGAGCAGATTTTGGGCTGGGTGAGGTCTCATTTAAAAGAGGAAGGTTCAATGCAGCCCGCTCTGGTCATCGTTTGAGTTACAAAACTCGTTTAGTGACCTACAAATACTTGGAATCTGCGAGTGTATTTTGTCGATTTTTTCTCTACTTTGGACACTCATATTATTAGATATCAACATAATCTCATTGAACCATGACCAGAGCGGGCTGCATTGACCCTTTATCTTTCGAATGAGACCTCACCCAGCCCAAAATCTGCTCATATAAGGCCAAACAACGTAATTTCCCAAACCCATGTTTTGGGCCAGATTATGTCGGTATACAGCGCGCTGCATTACCCGTGTCTACCCCCTTAAAGCCTAAACCTATACATAAGAGTAAACTTAAAGTTAAATGACGAACAGGCGAATCTAGGACAAACAGACAAGAAGTGTAAGAAAGTTAAGGAAAGTGGACAAGAATATAGTAGCGGGCAGCACGTTCAAAACGATTGCCACGTCACGCATTTAGGGTAGGTACAGCTTAGGGTGGTCCTTATTTTTCAACTTTAAAATATATATTGTCTGACCCTCTTAAAATCTTCTATTTGACAAAAAAAAGTATCTCCGTATTTTTTATTTGTATATTTTTATATATAAAGGTCGCTGAAGGACTTTATATTTCGCATATAGGGGAGACCGGGGCAAAATCGGGACGTTAAGGATAAAATCTCATAACTTTGACATTATTAAGTAAAAAACAAATTGCAATTGGGATTCATTAGCATAAACTCTTTTTTAAATAATTGTACATATCCAATTTATTTAATAGAAGGAAAAATACAAAAAAATAATGATTTAAAATATGATCCGTTTTTACGATTTTACGATTTTACACCGTTGCCTAGGTAAAATCGGGTACCATACTAGATACTGGCCCTTGCACTTATAACAACGAAACTCATCCAATTCTCCAGTTCCCCAACCAGTTAGAACAAGCTGTGAAGGAAAACAAAATTTTTTTTAAATTTTTTTTAAATTTATACCAAAATAGTAATATTTTATTGCCGTTGAGCGACCTTTAATCCTTAATATATTTTAATACAATTTTAGACGAAATTCTTTTAAACTATTTGGAAGCTTCTGAGAGGGTCAGAAGAAATTTTTAAAAAATTTAATTTTTTTCCATACATATAAGGACCACCCTAGTACAGCTACGTCATTGATAATGTTAATGCGAGTAATGAATTCCCCTGCTGATTTCGATCGATGCCCATCCGATCGGCCTTTATCCTGCCGAAATGTTTGTCCAAACATTTTCGCAGTTCTCTTTCCCAAACGTGCGGTACCATGCTGCGACCCAACCGACTATCCGCAAGCTTTCCAAAAGCGAAAATACCTTGAGGGTTTTACTGTCAATTCGGTTAAAGGTTGCGACGTAATGGGTAGCCGCCATTCATGGAAGCTTCCAAGAGCGTCAACTAAACCAACCTCGGACCACTCGATTCGAAGCGCCACATCTGTCCCCGACGAAGTTGGTCCTTTTCCTCTATCCCGGCGTCTTCCGAGTTGTTCATGCGAGTGACGCCAGGAATGTTCGACGAATAGGAATTGGTAAAGCTAAAACCTACGCTGCCTTATGTAAGACCATGCCCCGTGAAATCGATACTCGTCTGAACATTGAAAACAGTATTTAATAGAGGACAAAGTGGTCAGTTTAGAAGAATAGCTAGAAATTCATCGATAGTTCCCAGGAATGTATTTACGCAGAGGTTGGAGAAACTTGGAGAACTATTCAGCAGCAAAAGGGTTAATCAAGGGAAGCATGTAAAGGAAGACACGAATATGTGCTCGATGAATCTTGTACGACCTTTTGATATCAAGGACTTCGAATAGAGTGACCTGGAATTTGATCGTTGTGAGCTCTGATCCTGGTGACCCTCGAGCAATGGAACTTGATCCAGATGATCCTCGAAGCTAACCCAGATCACCCTCGGGTCATACGACCACCAATACTAATAGTCACTGAGTCTGTTTGATACATCGATGATTACTGAGTCTTGAGATCCCATTTCAGAGTCGTGAAACCTAAGCTTAATACCTGCCACGTTACGGGGCTCGATACTAATAATTCTGCAATTTTTAATTCCGATGTTCACGATTCCTGAATCCTAATCCTTATGACACTTGAAATGCGACGTGCCATTCGACTTATACCCAAGCATCAGGTACAGATTTCAATGTCCACAGAGTCATCAATTAAATTTGATTCGGGCGATGTTGGGAGCAAGGTTTACAATTCGAGTATCGTTAAAATTTAACAACTTGGGGGTCATCCAGTTCGGGCCACGTAAATTGGGGATCGTTACATTCGAATCTCGCAAATTGGGGATCATCAAAATTGGGCTGCACAATTCAAGAGTCATCAACATCCGATCCTATATCTGGCAAACTATCGAGCTTGATGCACCTGTGAATCGAAAGTCTTTACTGAAGCTCATTACCTACTCGACAAAGATTTATTCATGCACAAACGTACTTCTGCCGATTTCTCTCATTCTACAAATCTGCCCCTGCGCGGTAAAATTATTTCCAACGATGCAGACAGATTTCTGTTCATCTGTGAGCTACCAAGTTATAAGGGACATCGTTTAAAGATCGTTATGGTCGTATCTCTAAACAGAAACTGTATCTCCACTTAAGGGGACTAGGCAGTCAGATCGCTCGAAAATCAAGTATTTTTTGCAAAATAATTACAAGGAGATGAATACAAATTGTGACTTGTACTTTTGGGTAATGTTTATTAATACTATAAACAGTGAAAAAAAAATGATTTGAATAATATATACATATGCATGACAGCGCTACAGTCATCTGATGTGTCGGCATTTTTTCTGGAGCCGCTGTAATTTTGCAGTGATTTTGGCCGTGAGAAATTGAATTGTGACGTATTCTCTGAAATTTACACTTTGCCCTGACCCCCATTCTGCCCTGAACCTATTGAAAAAGAAAAAAAATCAAAATTATACAAATGGCGGCTATAAAACGGCAAATTTTGAAGAAACGTGATTTTTCGCCAGGGAAAAGAGCCATTTTATTTTTTTTTTGTAAAAACAGAAGTTTTCACAGACTTATGCTTAGGTTTAGGTCGTAACAAGACATGTTTTACATATGCTCAATTTTTTTCAAATTGATTCGAACCTCCGTTTTTTCGCAATCACTGCAAAACGCAGAAACGGTTTCTGGCGCGCTCGACCTTTTCGACTGTAGAATCCTTAATTTTGCGAGTTTTGACATTAACCAAACGACATTTTACTCGGGAAGGGTGGTGCTTTCGAAAAATACAATAAAAAAAAATCGAATTTCTGACTGCCTAGTCCCCTTAAGGGGAGGTTCCGGTCTAGAACCCCAAAAAATAGGTGATCTTTAGGAATTAATTAAAGGAAAACTACCACATATAACTTAATGGGTCTTTTTGCATTGCATTGAGGATGTCTTAAATTATAGAAATATATTTTTCGTTTTGTAATTAATCATTGCAGACGGCACTGGGGAGTCGTTAAAGTCAAGGCGTCAAAAAAGTCATCCAAATCGGTGGAACCTGTATCTCCAATAGTTATTATCCGATTCGACTGAAACTTTTTTTATTTTAAAGAATATACTTCTGGCTAGGGGGGAAATCAGACAAAATTACAAAAATGACATTTTTTTAGAAAATAACGATACTTGAAGTTTGAAATCACTTTTTCCCTATACTGTTCGTCCTTTCCACGCCTTAAAAAATATAAATTTTCACTATTGTAAGATGTACGCCGCCCTGCGACCCTGAGCGAGGCCCGGCACCTCGTAAGGAATTGCGTCGCAGCAACGCGCGTTTGCCAAATGTCAGTTGTTTTGTACGGGACGGCGTCGGTCGCTGCCGAACGCCAGTGAGTCGCCACCGAACGCCTATCCGGCATGTACACGCTTTCAATAAACGCTCACACTATTTTGTAATTTTGTCTGCCCCCCCCCCCTAGCCAGAAGTATATTCTTCAAAATAAAAAAAGTTTCAGTCGAATCGGTTAATAACTTTTGGAGATATAGGTCCCACCGTTTTGAGAACACTGTTTCGAGAAAAACGCGTTTAAAGTTCTACCTGAGCGCCGAGTGGCCGGTTGTTGCGCCCATGCATTTGCCGCTACTCAAATGCCTATAACTTCGGGAATTTTACGAATTTCAACAAATCCTTTTAAACACGTATTCCTGAAAGGTTGAACAATCGAAAAACGAAATAAAAAAATCGACTTTTAGACCGGAACCTCCCCTAATCTTAAATCCTCCTCATTACTACCCTCAATGGTGACATCCATGACAGTTATCTAAAAAGAAACGTTAAAATTATGAGTTGGAATGATCCTTCATTTTTCGCTGACAAAGTTCTCTTCCTTACAGACGATGGCGATACAACGTGGAACCGAGTTCCACCCCTCGGCGAGGCAGGCGGCTTAAAGCGTCCGGCGACAGACGATGACTTAAGTTGCACGGAGGACCGCAGCGATCGCGAGGGAAGAAACTAACAAAATTGCAAATGGCTCTGGGGCAGAATCGATACCGTGACGCAAAGAACCGTGAAAGTTCTCGAGGTCGAGGTGCTTTCCTCCCCGTATCATCGAGCCAATCCACCGCGTCGCTTCGGGATCGATGCGTGTAAAGTTCGCGCGAAGTATAAGCCTCGAAGCTCCTGGGGGACAGCGACGGACGGCAGGGAAAACGATGAGAATTGCTATCGCCCTCGCGCGTCGGCATTTCGTTTAGGTCGAGGAGACCAGCTGCATACCAGGTGACAAACGCATCGACAATGAGCTTCTTCAATTCGCTGCAACAGTACGTGAGCGACAGCGTCGCGAGCCTCAGCCTCAGCCCGAAGAGGTTCTCGTTCAGTCGAGAGGACTCGACAGCCAGCACCACCGGAAGAAGCGGCTCCACCGGAAGCGTCACCGGAACGACCAACACGAACTCCACGGAGCAATCGACCCCCCATGGCTACCCCAAGGTGAGATCAGAGCCTCGTCTGAATGCAAAGCAGACGTTTCAGACTCTGTTGTTAATAGTTCGTGGCAACGTGATAATACGGTTGCTGGTGAAACATTGATTTCTGGATGAGAAGCATTAGCCACCTAAACTCCTTGTCATATTAGAAGGAACCCGTTTCACGCATATAGAATCAGCTCATTGGCTCCGAGGGAGCGTTGGTTGCGGTATAGCCAATAGTAGAACCGCAGAACAGGTCTACGCGCAGGTTCCTTCTTATACGACAGAGTATATAAACTTAGGAGAATTCTCAGTCTTCTATTTTTTATTGTAAAATCTGCAAAATTGCAGTCTGCTCGTACTAGACGAGATCGGCTTTCATTTAGAATGCGCTATCCTACTGTGCGTCTATAAAGTTTCATCCATAAATCGAAAGAACCAGAGTTACGGCTACTTCAAAACAGAAGACCCTTACTTAGGAACCTTCCCTAAAGAATTAAAAAATAAACCCTCAACCGTTCACGAACCCTCCCGAACGTTAGTGGCGCGATCACTGCCAGCCACCCTTAGACGGCACAGTTCCTCAACAGCCAATAAAGTACAGATCCTCCCGCGACGATCGTCACGACTCTCTTGCCGCGGATCGCGCAGAAAAAGCCACGGAGAATCGACTGGCCCGGTGATTCGTTGCACGCGCGAGCATTCCTCCGTGTTCACTTCCGCCTGGGGGTGCTGCATCTGGATAATCTCTCCAGCGGGAGACTTCAGCTTTAAAGCAGGGGTCCGCGTTAATCCCTGGATGGATGGAACCTGCGTGACGGATAATTGGCCCGATCTCGACGCGTCTGTTTACTGTTTCCAGGTGGTGCCGCCGCCGGGCACGGTCACATCCTCCCATGCGCGCTCGCTCTCGACGCGCAGACGAACTCTGGAGTGCACTTCCGCTCCGGGACTGACGGTGCACCCTGCGGCAGGAGCTACGTCGGGCAGCACGTCGCCGCGCAGGGTCGGCTCTTTCCGCAGGAACACCGGTTCCAGCGATAGACCGCCTTTGATGTTCTGCAGGAGGAGACCCTCTTGGCCGGAAGTCGACATACAGGCCACTTCTGGGTGAGCAGAACTCTTTCCCGCGCGTGTGTCACTCGGCGTGCCGCTGAGATTCCTGCTTGAAACGAGTCTCGGGCAGTGAGAGCTGTTGAAAGGGGAACGGTTCTCGCTTCTCGGGCGGACAAATATCTCTTCGACACGAGTCCGCCGGGATTGAAGGGCGGAAAATTTCAAGTGCGAGCGGCGGTGAGACGATTTCTGGCCGACCTCGGCCAGATATTAAGCGACTCGGGGATATTTAAGCTTTACGTCGCAATATTTAAGTTTTAATTTGCTTTCATAATATCTAAAATAACCTGAGGTACCGTAGACGCCAGGATAAAGTGTCTGGGAATGATAAATTGGGGTAAACTGATATCGGAAACTTTTGAATTGCATTGAGTAGTGGAGAGATACGAAGCATCAAATTTGTGGACGTCAAATAGTTATTATCCCTTTTAATGGATTAAGAACAACTTGCGCGACGAAGAAACTCGTTTACTCTCGGTTTGCCTCAATTAATCTGAGATAACGCTCGCCGGAGAGTGGCAGTCTTCCTCTGCCAAACTACACATTGATAGTTTAATCTGTTTGTCCTAAGTTTCGCTAAGCTTTCCAATTAACCATACTAATCCCGTTTGCCGAAGGTCACTTTAATTAACTCGAGCCGACTCTACGGTACTCCGAACAGACTGCACAGGCGTCCGGGTTCAAAGCTGACGAATAAAATTCACCGAAAGAACCTTTAATATCTTAGCGTCGTGATTATCCAGATGGACAAATTGTGAACGTCAAGGTCCGAGCGTCGTTGAACCTTTAATGAATGCACGTGCATGCACGACGAGTATTTTGTATAAACTGTTATACTGTTTACCTGTCGGATAATAAGTGCATTTTTATCGGCTGCTTTGCATAGCGAAACCCTCATGAATACTTCGTTTGCATATTCAGATTCACGCGCCGCCGTCCTATTATTGGATTCATTCATGCCTTAAATACATTATTTCTCCGAATTCTTTGCCAACAGGAATTTTGTATAGCACCATCGATACGAGCTGTCGGATAAGTCTCCTTGTTGTTTTTCAGTAAATGTACAACTATGATATATATGTGCATGTAAAATGAAGCAGTTCAGCAACGGATGCAGCAGCTTCGGGTCTCGAAATACGACGGCAAATATTTTTTCGTGCATATATTTCGATTGGAACGCGCGACAAATCATAACAGGGATATCTCTTTTGGATTAACTGAGAATCGTGCTATTCTAATCTGCTTTTTTAAAATTCTATTTCGACAGAAATGTAATATTGGTGGAGAAGATTAAATGGAATTTAGCGACGACTATGTAGCAATGCAGATACTTCCATTTAATATGAGTAATTTTGATTGAAGCTTTCGGAGCAAGTAGATGTAGCCTAGGGTTGCAGAAATGATTGATCTGTGCTACTGGGCTGCGTGGAATAAGTAGAGCTAGGAGGAACAGGGAAACTACTGGTCCATAGTCAGACACATTCTAAGCCAGTATAACAGAAACTATATCGCTTAATAAGTTTCTATCTGATTTTGCCAAATGACACACGAAGCCTTATTTCCCGTAAATATTAACAAGATTTTTCGCAGAAAGATATTATCATTATTATTAATACCGTCAGAGTGAGTTCCTGATAATACGGTAGTGAAATTAATGACAGCATATCCATCAGAAATATCGTCGTTTTTAACGTCGGGATTATTAATACCTCCAACTCAATAATCATGAAGCGCAAATTAATCGACACGGTCGACGTGAGAAAGCGTGATGGGGAGGAAAGCTGCAGAGTCCAATTATCAATTCCTATGATAAGTGGACAATGTGCCCGGGAAATTTTAATGAGTTCTGTGGACGGCGCTACAACATCTTCGAGATACCAGGATTCCTGGAACGTCGACGAAATCGAGTTTTCAAACGGCTATCGCATCGTAATAGTAGGGATTGGTAGGAAATGATCTGTTTTAAACGCTCCTCGGCTTTAGATCTTCAAATATGTCTCTCCAACGATGATTTATGAATTATGCGACCAATATAAATTGTAAAACTGTTATAACAGGTAGACTATAATACATCTTAAATAGGATAGATGTCCCAATTATTGCTAGTGTCCCTGTTACTCCAACTTTATTTATTTTATTTAATAAAAATGTGACGTAAAAAGAATAGTGTACAAAACAAATTTATTATTAAATTCGGACTGTTCCTCTTATTATTATGATTGTACACTGTTCTTTATACGTAGCGTTTTTATTGAGTAAAATAAATAAAGTGGTAGTAATAGGGACACTGTGCACTGGTAGCAGTTGACAAATCTACCCTAGAAATAATTTCCCGAATACACAATTAGGTTTTTGCTGTATATTTTGAATACATGGTACACGCATCGGGAACCTCCTAATTGCGTGAACAGATCTGTTGGTCCATTTAAACAATCTGCTCGATAAGTTTCAAGTGATTACAGTACAGTTTTAGATAACTAGATTAGTTTCGAGTAGCCGAAACTTGGCACCGCCAGATATAGTTCTACTCGGAATCGGTATATATATCTATGCACATGTATCCAAGCGTTTAAAGCTTTCAGGTGCTCGTTATAATTGAACGTAAATCGATACGCCACCGATATGTGAAAATTGGTGTCTCATAAAAGCTGCTTTCCAAATATTATCATCGAATCTGGCATCCAAAATTCAATACCAATCGCAAATATGAGCTATCGATTACGTTTTGAAATGTCTACTTTTAAAATCGTTTTTAACAATGTTTACTTGTTTATTTCTTGACTAGGACGGTCTCTCATTACCAGTTACTCTCATGAAATTATTTGTTACGAAATAAAAGACTCATATTCTACTTTTCGTTTTCAAAGTCAAGAATAAATCAAGCTATTTTAAGCTTGGTAGACTTCTAAATTGCCCCGAAGGGAGTTGTATAATAATGATTAAGGGGTTGCACCACCTTGGCGCTCGGAAAAATAGGTATAAAAATAAACTTTTTTTTTTGACGCTGCCATTAAGTATATAAAATGATCTTTATTTTACACATATATATATAGTAGTTTTATGAACAATTTACAATATTAACGATTAAAAAAAATAAAAAATGGCAGAGATATAAGCCGATAAGTAGGACCCTCTTTTGAAAATCCTTCCTGATGGTGTACTTGATTTCTCTGTTAGGCATCGTCTAAAATATAAAAAATAAATTGTTTCTTATTTAAAAGGGTAATAGCTAAAATGTGACGTAGGATTTTTGTGATTGGGTGCCATGTTCGAAAGTTATAAATTTTTTAAACTTTTTAAACTTCGATGCAAACTTGAGTTTCTTTTTCAAACAGCTGTCGTTTCTACAAAAAAAAATTTAAAATTTTCCCCTATGTCACATTTTAGCTATTACCCTTTTAAATAAGAAACAATTTATTTTTTATATTTTAGACGATGCCTAACAGAGAAATCAAGTACACCATCAGCAAGGATTTTCAAAAGAGGGTCCTACTTATTGGCTTATATCTCCGCCATGTTTTATTTTTTTTTAATCGTTAATATTGTAAATTGTTCATAAAACTACTATATATGTGTGTAAAATAAAGATCATTTTATATACTTAATGGCAGCGTAAAAAAAAAGTTTATTTTTATACCTATTTTTCTGTGCGCCAAGGTGGTGTAACCCCTTAATTAAACCGTTTCGATAAAGAAAACTTTAATCATTCTGCAAATATACATACGCGAAGGAAAAGACAGCGTAACATACGACTTCGGCTCACGCGAGGAAAGGGCGAAATGCAGAATAAATTCAAGATCTGTATCGCTTTGTTTGACTTCTTCGCTAGCATAATATTGTCCCAAATTTTAGTATTCTTTCGTATTCATACAGAATATCATTCTACCCAATATAATGACTACCTCTGAGTATGTTTCAAACATTTGCAGAGAAAGCTTATCTTCAGTCATATTTTTCACACTTTCTCTTGCAAGCAGTATTTTATTCGTCACGAAATACCCGACTGCCCATATTTATGTAGCCAATAGGCCTCTTTCAGTATAATTCTGCTCAACAGGTCTCAGAAGGGTGGCTTAGAGACTCAAGCCAAACTAATACGTATAAACAAATTGAGCGAAATCATTTTCCCTATGTATACATTCATATAAATTCTAAGTAAATATCTTAGTTCACTGCGAGCTAACTCCAGTCTATCTTAATCAACCCCTCTCATAATCAGTCAAACTCACCAGTCAACTCTCATTATCAGTTTTCTTTAACAAGTTGTATAACAACTTTTTGCGCGTCTCTCGCAACCCGACTTGGTTTTGCATAAAGTTACTTCACCTGCGGAGACGAAGTATTTTTAATTTCAACTTGAAGTACCGTAATTTAGTAATTGCTTACAAATCCCGTGGAAAAAGCAATGGATCTGCTACTCACCCTCAACGAAGCCCGTATTCCCGCGTCGTTCTTTACTCAACTTTCGTGCCCGCCAGGATGCGTCAGCCGCGAAACTTTCGTTTTATCAAAATTCATACAGCAATTTCAACTTTTGTCCACGGACACGTCACGTGTCACCGCAGTTCGCAACAGACGTCGCGAATTTATACCCACCCGACGTGGATTCCGTCGGTCTCGCCTTCCTTGATGCACTTCGAACACCGAATGGACGAGAGTGCACCGCGTGTTCCCGTGCGCGATCGTGTCTCGCCACGGAAATATTTTATGCAACGGGGGCTAGGAACTTCCCTGAGCAAAGTGTCGTTCCGAGTTCGCGGGTCGTTGTTGCGGCATCTAGACGTATTTCGAATTGCATGACAGCGCGCAACGAACAAGCTCGATCCTTTTCCAAATTTCCAGCGTAGAAAACCTTGACTCGCCGAACCATGCAAACCTACCCCGTTGGAAACGCAGCAAAACATGGCAATAGTTTGAGCACCAAACATTGATCACTGAACCTCTTTATCGTAGAACTAATTATTTAATTATCGGCCAATTAATTCACTATCCCTGGCGTATCTCTGTCTTCTGTCGAGGCATTCTACCTTTTCCCAAGTTTTTATATTAAAAAAGCCCTTCTTATTAACAAAATATAGCAAGAAAAGGCTTTCAGCTTGGTTGGATGTTACGGCGGGATTAAAAGGAGATTCCTGTCGAGAATACTTATTATTTTTGCGCAGTCGTTACTGGGGGCATTCTGCGAGAGCATTCGTACACGAGCGACCCTGGGAAATATCCCAAGAGACATCGTAGAACACCGCGGCCGTCCTTCTTACCAAATCGGTGGGACGGGATTCGATGCTTCGAATTGGGCTTGGTCTTTCGAGAGGATCTAATCAAACCACATATGTATATGGCAGCTACCTAGTGCGCGCCCACATTTCCCGCACGAATTCGCAACACGTAGCTAACTCTAAACTAGCAACAACTATTTTGCCGTTCGTAGAACTTTCAGGTATTTCGCTCGACAAAGAATCTGTTACAGAACGTGTTACAGGCACGTTTTCGTGCATAACGAAATTTCCATCGATCAACGAAACTACTATTACCGAGGGACTTCATTAAACTCAGCAAATTCGGTTTCCCAAATCACGAAATTGAACAGGAGATGCTGAAAGCATGGAGACTTGAGGGAAATGAGAATTCTTTTAGCTAATATTAGAAAATATTTCTTTTTTAAAGCTGAAAGCATGGAGCTTGAGGGAAATGAGAATTCTTTTAGCTAACATTAGAAAATATTTATTTTTTAAAGCTGAAAGCATGGAGACTTGAGGGAAATGAGAATTCTTTTAGCTAACATTAGAAAATATTTCTTTCTTAATTGAGGGGTTGGGTGCAATAAGGGGACTAGCGCTCGAAAATGGGAAAAATTATTGTCCAAACGCTAAGAAATATTGGAAAATTAAATGTTGTTAAACTGTATTTTAAAAAATACAGTGTTGTAAAGCTCGTCACGACACACATTTTTTCTATTTACAGTTTGTTTATCGAATCATTACTATTCGAGTTAAAAATTATAAACAATAAATTTTTCATCGTTCAAAATCATTATTTTTTTAAACATAAATTGCGATAACTTGAGTAAATATTAACGGATCGTTATGAGACTTAAAACATAACTTCAGAAAACTCTAGCGGAGCCGTAGAATGTATGCACAAACCCTTATGTTAAAAAATGTAATAATATTTAATTAAAAAGTAATACTGGACATAACCCATATTTTTCAACATTCGCCGTTAAAAAGTATCGAGGCAATTTTGAGGTACATATAACTTGCAGCGACAAAGTTTTTCCTTAATATACAAGGAAGATTTTCACCAATTTTCACATTGATTAATAACTAATTGTAGAAGATATGACGATATATATAATTCTCGCACGGCGCCAACTTAGATTATAGAGATTTATATATATCGTCATAACTTCTACAATTATTTATTAATCAGCGTGAAAATTGGTGAAAATCTTCCTTGTATATTAAGGAAAAACTTTGCCGCTGCAAGTTATATGTACCTCAAAATTACCTCGATACTTTTTAACGGCGAACGTTGAAAAACATGGGTTATGTCCAGTATTACTTTTTAATTAAATATTATTACATTTTTCAACATAAGGGTTTTGTGCATACATTCTACGGCTTCGCTAGAATTTTCTGAAGTTATTTTTTAAGTCTCATAACGATCCGTTAATATTTACTCAAGTTATCGCAATTTATGTTTAAAGAAATAATGATTTTGAACGATGAAAAATTTATTGTTTATAATTTTTAACTCGAATAGTAATGATTTGATAAACAAACTGTAAATAGAAAATGTGGGTCGTGACGAGCTTTACAACACTATATTTTTAAAATACAGTTTAACAACATTTAATTTTCCAATATTTCTTAGCGTTTGGACAATAATTTTTCCCATTTTCGAGCGCTAGTCCCCTTATTGCATTCAACCCCTCAATTACGTGTTACTTGATCTATCGTACAGCTTCTTCCACTTGTCGTGAGAAACAGAATACAGTAATGCATGCAACGTGCAGAGCTTAGTCAGACAAAAGACTCAATGAAACACGTGCAATTGCACATCCCCTTACTCATACCGTTGAGTGCCTATGTAAATTATATAACGTCGAGATGCCCTGAAGAGCTTAACAAATATACTTTTATTGTTATTCGTCAGGATTCGGGATTTGCATTGACGAGATCATTTTCTGCAACGTTACGCGAGTGATCGGGGTCCCAACCGAGACGCGGCACTCCCATCGCCCCCTGCTCCTTGCCGAGGAGAAAATTCGCATTGTAAGAGAGTACATAACTGGTATTTACGGTTGCTCGCCTGAAAGAAGCCCCATTTTATACCCTCCGACAGGCAGGAACGAAGTCTCTATCGGTAAAATAAATTGGAATCGTGAGCGGGGATCCGATGTTTCTTTTCTAAGTTCACTGGAAGCCTTTGCCCGATGACGCGGCCGTCGCGCCGATGAAATCGCGAATAACACGTTGCACGGTGATAAATCAAACGTCGCCGAGACGGCGTCGGAAGCGGAGGGACTTTCCATAAATACCGGGCAAGGAACTATAACTAATGAGAAACCGAAGTTCCCAGCAAAAGGGGCGGGATTGATGGGACATCCTTCAGGGGAGGGTTTCAAGAAGACGCTGGTAAAGATGTCCTCTCCTATCGGTTTCGATGATTGTCGCTTCGTTTCTCCCTCGGTCATACTTGCACCCCTCTCTCCTTCTGGCTTGATTGAGATATAAAGTGGATCACAGGAAATCGCGACGGATGAAGAATAATTTGAAGGTTCCTTCTCACTGGTGCTTATAATTGTCAAACTTTTAGATTGATCACTACCTTATTTCTCCTTGAGAGAGTACCTCCACTCAAGGGTAATCCTACAGAGGGAATTAGGAGTGTAAGAAACTGGAATCAAATAGAAATGTCTTTTTAGTTTTCGTTTCATCTAGCTCCAATTAAGAAATAACGAAGATCGCGAGAGGAAGGAAGGTTCCTCTGACTCTAGGCTTATCGAGCACCATATTTACTCCCTTTTAAAATAGGTACCCAGCGTTAAGGGGATGTTCCGGTCTAGAGCCCATAAAAATAGTCGATTTTTAGGAATTAATTAAAGAAAACCTACCACAGACAATTTGATGGGACTTTTTCATTGTATTAAGATTGTCTTAAATTGTAGAAATATATTTCAGTTCTGTAATTAATTATTGCAAATGACACTGGGCATTCGTTGAAGTGGGGGAGTAAAAAAATATTTGTAAAATGATGAAACGGTTTGAAATAAGAAACAATTCCAGATTATTAAAGGGGCACGAAATTCCCTAGCGGGCATAGCTTTAAAAATGACAAAAAAATGTCATTTTTAGATAAAATAACGACACTTGAAATTTGAAGTCACTTTTTCGTACATTTTTCGTCTTTCCAACGCGTTTAAAAAATACAAATTTTCCAAGCTTTTACAATGTTAGAGGTTCCTCTACTGCATGGAAGTATATTTTTAAAAATAAAAAAAGTTTTAATCAAATCGGATAATAACTTTTCGAGATATTTGTCCCTCCGATTTGAAAACCACTGTTTCGAGAAAAACGCGTTTAAAATTGTATGTAAGCGCCGAGGGGCCGCTACTCAAATGCCTATAACTTCAGGAATTTCTCAAATTTCCAAAAACCTTTTAGAACAACAACCACAACAACAACAACAACCACAACAATAACAATAACAATAACAATAACAATAACAATAACAATAACAATAACAATAACAATAACAATAACAATAACAATAACAATAACAATAACAATAACAATAACAATAACAATAACAATAACAATAACAATAACAATAACAATAACAATAACAATAACAATAACAATAACAATAACAATAACAATAACAATAACAATAACAATAACAATAACAATAACAATAACAATAACAATAACAATAACATAACAATAACAATAACAATAACAATAACAATAACAATAACAATAACAATAACAATAACAATAACAATAACAATAACAATAACAATAACAATAACAATAACAATAACAATAACAATAACAATAACAATAACAATGACCATGACAATGACAATGACAATGACAATGACAATGACAATGACAATGACAATGACCATGACCATGACCATGACCATGACCATGACCATGACAATGACAATGACAATGACAATGACAATGACAATGACAATGACAATGACAATGACAATGACAATGACAATGACAATGACAATAACAACAACAATATCAACAACAATAACAACAACAATAACAATAACAATAATCAGATTGAGTTACATTAATACATAGTTAGTTGTTGCTTTTTTTTGTTGCGTAATGGGCGAGATTGAACGAAATGCTGTTTTGAAATCTTACTTCAGAAATGCTATCTACAAGTAAATTCGTCCCCGTTTGCTCAGGATTGCAGCACTCAGTGCACCGTAAGATATATTGAAATTGTCGTTTTGATTAATGGAAGGAATTCCGCTGGAGATCCCGAGACGACGTCGACGTATCCGGCAACGTTAAATCGCGAGTGTAACGGATTTACTTTATTCCCGTAAATTAGTGGGCGCGCTGTAAAATCCTGTTCGTGCATGTAGATTGGACACGGGGATTTGTCCCGCTGCTTATACTTGATGGAAAGCATCTCGGCAGCCGCGGAAGTATCGCCGGAGAGATCGTAAAAGACTACTCGCGACGCAATCCACCCCGACCACGGAAATAAAATTAAGCGCAGCAGGTGCAGTCGAATAAAACTTGACGACGATCAGCGGGGCTCTGGGTGTAATAATCGATGACGTATACAGTCTGCCATTAGGGGCGATATTTTTAGCTTCCCGTTCGAAAGGAAAGTGAGCCGAAATATACAGGGTGAACGTGAAACACTGCTCATTGGAGTGAGAGACAGAAATGGTCAATGTACTCAAAGAATCCACAGTGAATCGATATTTAAGCGACAAGATGAGGAATAGTTTGTGAAGTGATGTTCTTACTTTAAAAAAAGGAACTGCAATACATTTCTATACGCAGCATACACGACAGTTGTATTGTTGTTATTGTAAGAAATGTCCTCAACGTTGCTTTTCTCAGAATCCTTTTCCACCAATGGCTGTATGGGGAGCAAGATCTATCGCAGCCACTGCTGCAACCCAGATTGTATAACACTACCGTATAACATTATAGTGATGCATTAACGCTTTCACCACGGATGACGCGGTGCTACGTCTTTCAGTTTGTAAAAGTTAGCAACCGTCAACGCAGTGCCATGACTTTTTATAACCTATGACCACGAGCTACTATGTCTTTCCATAAGGCGAACTTTCAAGACTTTTTTACAACAGTATGTCTTTTGTTACATGCCCCTTAAAAGTTGAAGGCTCAGGCAAAGTGCATTCGATCATACTTGTAGATGTTCTTGGTTATATAGCAATTTACCATCTTCTTGTGGTCTTTCTCACAAGGAGAGCCTCTCAGGTGTTCGTCTCCGATTGCTTTGGATTTTGGATATGTTTTACAGGGCCGAAAAATAAGATATACGTGTTTTTTTATAGCCGCCCGTTTTCATATTTAGGGAGTGAAACCACCCCTCAAAATGATAAATTTTCAGGCGTTCGTCTCCGATTGCTTTGGTTTCTGGATAATTATGACGCAAATGAAATTTATATGAAGTTTTACTCAACACAATTTTGTAACCCTTATGAACTTTGAGGGGTGGTTTCACCGACTAAACATGCAAACAGGCCAAAATAAAGAGATACCTGTTTCTTATTCTTCGGTCCTCTAAAACATATCCAAAAACCAAAGCAATCGGAGGTGAACACCTGAAGATCTTATAACTTTGAAGGGTTGGTTTCACCCCCTAAATATGAAAACGGGCCGCTATAAAAAAATACCTGTATCTTATTTTTCGGTCCTCTAAAACATATCCAAAATTCAAAGTAATCGGAGGCGGACACCTGAGACTCTCCTTGTCAACGAAACGCGTTGATAGGTAATAGTCACTGCGAAGTGATATTGTCACGTCCAGAATTCAAGATTTTCATTTTTGCTTGATTCCGGAACGTGAAGGAGGGATCATGCCCGTCGCCTCCGGCGTAATCGTAATCCCTAAGGCCGGTTGGGCTTTTTGGGGTAACTGTGCGGGGCGGGTGGACTGGCGTTGCAGGATCGAGGAGGAAAAGAAGAGGTGCGCGTTTTTCGTCTTGGGATCGTCAGCCAGACTCATCAGTAGGGCTACAGCTGACGGCCCCTGCCCTAGACACACATGGGGACACAGGATATAATTTGGAACTTGTATATACCTATATGAAATGAGATTGGGAAATAGGACTAGCGAGAAGATTAGACCTCTGGTGGCGCTCGTCGACACTAAGTCGCGATACCGTGGTGGGGCCGGGACGTCACAATATACAGGGTGTCCCACGGTAGACTGGACAGCAGGATATTTCCTAACATATGGGAGATAATAAAATTATAAATATATGGAATTGCATGGTTCGATGAGGCCAATTTATTAGCGCAGACGAATTTTTTTTCGATTATTATTTTAAAAGATACGATGGTCAAGTTCGGTTTTTTAAATGCAACTATTTTTTTTGAAGAGGTGAGTTGATAGTGCGTTCCAAGATAAATTCAATAAGCATTAATGTATACACTTGATTTCCACTGGTTTTTGAGATATTGCGCTTGCAAATTTACTGAGTTTCACTGGAAGTAAATCCGCTGAAACAGCAAGGACCGGGGTCGGTTTTGCTGGCGCCACGGGGGGCCTTGCCTGTTGAAACAGATACCTACCTGCCAAAGGTCTACGCCAGGCCCTAAGGTTGGACAATTCTTTTCCGTCAGAAATCCTACTTAGGTAGGTACATCTGCGGTATCAAGAAGCGGGTGCAATATCCATTACAGCGTATTAAGAAATTCTTTTCGGCATCGTATAGAAGGGGAAGTGACGCCAATGGATTCCTTATGTTTATCTGATGAAAATCATACCAAATATCATGCAAATCGAACTACTTTGACACAAGCTGTTTGTATTCCTTATGTAAAAGTTGTCCGATTTACACGACATTTATAATGTCGACATTTGTAAATCAGAAAAACATAAGGAATCCATTGGCGTCACATCCCCTTCGATACGATGAAGAAAAGAATTTCTTAATACGCTGTATTGGATATTGCAACCGCTTCTTAATACCGCAGATGTACCTACCTAAGTAGGATTTCTGACGGATAAGAATTGTCCAGTCTTAGGGCCTGGCGTAGACCTTTGGCAGGTAGGTATCTGTTTCAACAGGCAAGGCCCCCCGTGGCGCCAGTAAGACCGACCCCGGTCCTTGCTGTTTCAGCGGGTTTTCTTCCAGTGAAAATCAGTAAATTTGCAACCGCAATATCTCAAAAACCAGTGGAAATCAAGTGTATACATTAATGCTTATTGAATTTGTCTTGGAACGCACTATCAACTCACCTCTTCAAAAAAATAGTTGCATTTAAAAAACCGAACTTGACCATCGTATCTTTTAAAATAATAATCGAAAAAAAATTCGTCTGCGCTAATAAATTGGCCCCATCGAACCATGCAATTGCATATTTTTTTTATTTTTTTATCTCCCATATGTTAGGAGATATCCTGCTGTCCAGTCTACCGTGGGACACCCTGTATATAATAGTCCTGTAAAAACACTTCTACCATCTCCCAAAGTCCAGCAACACCTAACTGTGACTAGTGACCACATAGTAATTCATTACAACAGGTAAGTTGCACATATCATGTAGGTAGTACACATACCTTCACCACAAGAACTCTCGACACTGCGACCACCACACAGTCGGGCGCACGCCGATTTACCATCCAGCGGGTACTTTACTACCCATCGTCGAATCCTTTTCACTTTAAACCCCGCCGGAGGGAAAGTTACGCAGCTGGATCGCCAACGGGGGAGCAACTTACCTCGGGTGATAACGTTGCGTGTCTCGGCTAGAGAGCGTGTCGAGGAGATCGCGACGGGAAAGAATGTTCCCTCGCATGACTTCGCGCGGATTACCCGTGAAACTGACACGGGTTCGGCCCGAGGACGAGCGGAAGCACACCGGAGCACGTCGGCGAGCAAGAGAGGGACAGATGGACGAGAAGCAAGAGAAGACGGAGCGCCGGACGCAGGGAGGAGAGTAGCATGCTGGCAACGCAATAAATCCGTAATAAAGGTCGCGTTACGGTCGCAACAACGGTACGTAAAGTGACACCGCCTCGGGCAGGAAAACACAGGAGGGGCAGGAAGAAAAACGAAAGAACTCGGGCGGATTACCGGCGTAAAGGGAAATGGCGTCGCGACGTAATTTCACGTTCGTACGACGAGCTGCTGTCTTCGGTCGGCCGTTCCGACCTGGCAGAGGTCCGTCCTGACGAGCAGGGAGGCTGGTTTCGCGAGTGTTGCTGGGCAGAAATGTCGCCCACTCGAAGGCGGAGCAACAGATCTATAAATTCGTCATTGCGTCAGACTTTCGCCTTTGTCACGTGCAGATGCTTTCACCTCCGAAAATATATCGCGGAGCACATCCCTCTTGGGGGATACAATTCGGCCCGGTTGTCCGATGGTACACCGTCGGCCGTTTCCCTTGGATAAATTGCGAACGTAACTGGAACCATTAAATTCCAACCGCGAAATCTGCCTGGAGCTTGTTCCCCGCGGAGAGGAGAGACACTGTCCGATCTTGAAAGAGACGAATAGCTCGGGCAAGCTGCGGTCGGCCCAGAAACGATAAGAAGTTCGGGGTTGATGGCTGCCAAAGGACGCCACTCTCAAGAGGCAAATGATTTTCGGGAGGTGTGGAGACCGGGGGTAGTTCCCCGCCAACTTTTTCGGCAATTTTCGAGGAACAGTCCCCTCTGGGGTAGTGACGTATCTGCTCGGAGAGAATGGTGTCAGATATCGAGGTGCTTTAGATTCTTAAGGGGGTATAACCGTTTGAAAGTGTCAAAGAGCGGATTTTTTTCTTTTTACATATTTTCATAGATTGATGTTTTAGAAATATTATAAATCAAGTCCGATGTAAAAATTCGGAAGATTGAGGATGTTATAGGCGTCTGAGTGGAACAACCCACGTAGCACGGATGGCGCAGCGCGACCGATCAGCAGCGGAACTATATTTTTCATTACGGTGGGCCTAAAAACTCGCGCTACGTTCAACCAATTCGCTTCCAATTTTGCATGCAGGATCGTAATAAGATTCCACATCGTCCAACGAGGGATTTTTTTATTCCCATTCCCCGTTTATTATTTATAAAGAAAAAAGGTGGCCTTTTCTCTTAGAAAAAAGTAACTTTACCTTTGATCTCTCACCATTTCTTTATTTTTCAAAATTTTCAAAGTCGGCCCCGTTGGACGATAGCTATTGACATATTTTATAAGAAGATTTTATTGTTTTTGATTCCAGACACGACATACAGCTGTTTTCAGGCCCACCGTTTAGCCGTCTAAAATCGAGAGTCTTTCGGATATGTATCCATAACTTCCGAGAAACAATAGATTTTTAACTGAAACTTTTTTTTAAGTAGCTCATAATACTATGTAAAGATAGTAAAAAAACGGGAAATCTGCATCAAACCGTGGACTTGTAAAAAAATCCCCAAAATCTACACATTTTCCGAGGGTTCAAACGGGTATACCCCCTTAAGGGGTCATTCTACTTTGATCGGCGGAAAAATTAAGCTACTTTTAAAGATTTTTTGCTTAATAAATACAACATATAATGAAATCAATCTTTTTGGAATTTATTAAGCTACTCTTATATTATACAAAAAAATTAAGAAGATTTTTTTAAGTTTTTTTTTAAATGTTTCTTTATAACGTAAATATAACACTTAGAAAAAAGAGGTACGTTCGTGGAGCAGATGATTTCTCGGCACAGGTTTGTCCAAAACAAAAAACTTCAGAAGATTCTGAATCTGTATGAGTGTCGCAATCATCCATAGCACAATAACAGAGATTTTTCTCGGGGAACAACCGAGAAAAGACCCCTTCGGGTGTTTTGTCATGCTTTTTTGTCAAACCGGCCCCATTTTGTTAGTTTTCAACAAAAATTCATGATTGAGCTACGGGTGATAGCGACACTCATACAGACACGTACGTACCTCTTTTTTAGGTGCCATATTGACGCTTTAAAAAAACATTTGAAACAAATTAATAAAATTCTTTTTAATTTTTTTTGTATAATATTAAAGCAGCTTAATAAATACCAGAAAGATTGATTTCATTATATGTTCTATTTACCGAAAAAAAGATCTATAATAATAGCTTAAATTTCGGCCGATCGAAGTAGAACGACCCCATGATATCGCAAAATTTGAAAACACTGACGGATTAACGTTTAAGGAGAGGATTAAACGGAGAGGGATTAAAGATTTGCAATATTGTGAGCGTGTTTTGTTTTTTAAAGTTCACAAATTAAAAGCTGCCCGCTCGGTGTTTGCCGAACGTCGACAGGAGATTTAATTAATATAATTCCGTAGCGGGAAGCGTTGAAATTCGTGAGAAAATATTTCCACAGTTTTCAAGGGGATGTAAAACGAGACAGAGGGTGGAAGGCGCTGTTAAGTAGTATTAAAATGCTCAGGGCGGTTTCACTTTATAAACTCACCGGTGGATAGTAACCGTTTGAGTACTTTCATCCTTGCGAATTGCAAATCCACGATTTAAGAGCAGTGGTTCATTCAGGTTTCCGGCGTCGGTTGTTAAAATTTAATCGACAAGGTTTAAGGAACGGATTAACATAAATTATTGTTTCATGTAAATGCTTTCAACGTCGCCACTAAGATGTCCCTTTGCGTTTAACTTTTAAAATAGTTCCTCTAATGGCAAAAAGTCACGAATAGGTCTATTAAATAGAAGTTTCTCGAAAGTTTTCGTAGCCTCTCCAATTTTCGTCTCTAAATTTTAACCAAACATTCGCTTTCAAATTCCCACAGAATTTCGTTGCATCGCGAACAAAATTCCGCCATTTCTCCGGAGTTTTTCTGATACTTAGGTACTCATTAAAATTCTGCCTACATCCGAAAAGTGCTTCGAACGTATTCAAGGGTAGTTTGAATACCCACTCCAAATATATTTCAAAAGCATTTAGAGGTTTCCGTGTCGAAGCTCGTACAATTACGTGCAGCTGGGTGGGTGCGCAACAGATAACCTGACCCTGGAATAAAGATTGAATTTGTCCGGGCTGTAACAATGTTTCGACGCATTTCGTCGTCCTTGCTAGGAGGAGATACTCCGTCCTTTCAGTGTAGAGAAATTCGCGACGACAATACAGCGCCCTTGGCTGTCCGCATGACTTGGTTTCGAGACGAAAGAGGAATGGAGCGCCAGAGGGAAATTCTTTTATGGATGTTCGCGTCCAACAGAGATAGAGAGAGAGAGAGAGAGAGGGAGAGGAGGGAAATTACGAATGAACTTTCACCGCGTAGTTTAAAGAGCCTGTAACGTTACTTCTTGAAGTAGGTACTCTCTTCGTAGAGTTGCTTACTTTTATGTGCCGTGTTTGCACACGCGACGCTTTAATTGTTGCGACGATACACTTGTGTAACTCGACTTGAACATTTTTATTATTTTGCGCAGAGACATGATACCAGTCTCATGAAACTGGCCACTCGTACTTTCGTGGGTAAATATTTCGTGTTACATTACACACGAATTGCGAGGAAAACAAAGTTTAAGGACTAAAAGTTGCTTGTAAATTAAGAAGTTACATGCCCTTGACAGGTCGGAAAATAGGGTCGTCTTTATGATTTTCTTTAGAGTTTTAGAAATATTCGTGCAGAATTTGATTGAAATCGGTTCAGTAATTTCTGAGATATTTTTGGTACCGCAAATGCTGTAAGTATGAAGAGGCAGGCCTTGGTAGAAAGGGCGGCTATGGCACCATTTCTTACGATATTAAATTTCTTTTTGAAGGGAATATAGCTTAATTTATAGACAACAAATTGTATATCTTGATTTTTTAACCGACTTCGTAAAGGAGGAGGTTATAGATTCGACCCGTATGTATTTTGTTTATATGTTTGTCCCCCCATAACTCCTCAGGATATTTTTTTAATCGAAAGAGGTTGATGCCCCGGTGGTCCCATCCCTTACTGCATCAATATTAGTCCAATATTTTGTCAGTTCTGGTTACTAAAGGCTATTGTCACATAATTATTATTATTTATATGCACGTACACGCATATCTCCCCAGCATGTTGTGTCAATATATATATATATATTTTTTAAGTCGGTTTCAATTTTGTTTAAAATTTATTTAAATGATGTGTTTTATATATATATTTTAAACAAAATTAAAACCGACTTCAAACAAGTAAAACTGCATTAAAAAGTAAAAAATAATTTTTTGCCTTATTCAACCTACGACTCTCAATTTTTTTTAAGTCGGCGCCAGATTTACACAGTGCAAATAATTAGAGGCCGACATAAAAAAGTTGAGAATCGTAAATTAAATAAGGGAAAAAGTATTTTTTACTTTTTAATGCAATTTTTTTAAGTTCGTTTTAATTTCTTTATTTTTAAGTACCACGTTTCTCTATAAAAGAAAATCACAAAAATGACCCTATTTTCCGACTTGTCGAAGGCATTTAATCCCTTAAATCACGTGGATGCTTTTCCTCGCAAATTTCGTCTGCACGTGTAGTCTGTGTGAATTGGAAACTCATTTCTGGGTTATCAGATTCAAAATTATTGATACATTAGTGGACCAGAGATGCTTAGTAATTTCACCCTTTCTTCTGGGAGCTTTTGCTACCTAAAGGAACGTTGTTGAATATTCCTAACGTTCATCAACGTTATTGTCATTTATTAGCTTTCTAATTACGGTGGAATATAGGACACGGAAATTATCGAAGACAAAATGCAGGTCACCTGGTCGCCCTACATAATGTGCCCTATATATATCGAACAGGAACGCAATGCTCCAGGTGAAATCCTGTGTACTGTGCGCGAGGAGTATTCGGTACAAGGACGTAACATTTCGATAATAAGCTGCCAGAGAAAATAATAAGGTTGCAAGCGTTCGGGGATGAAAAGCGATTCCGTGATTCAGAATTAGACAGGATCGAATATGGGAATTCTCCCTTTCGAAATTTCCAGTAAATTTTCATAAATGAAATGAGATATTGACAGCTGGTTCAAATATTTTAATCAACCGAAAACGCGTGATACTTGAACGTGCTCTGGAAATTACATTTTTTCAGACGTTAATTAAATTTAGCACGCAAGCTCGATAATTTCAACCGAGGCCTTAACGAAACGATAATGAAGTCACGTCCTGAATTTAAAGGTTCTTGACGGGGTTAATTAAAATTGGAATTTTATATAAATAGCGTTGTATTAGTATAGGTTGTAGGTGTCAAATTGATCGTCTTATTGGATTGGAATTTTTATTGAAGTTTTCTCTAGTTTAATTGAGGATGTAAATATTCATTAATCCGTGAGATATCGTCTGTATGTATACCATTAATTTTATTCAGTGAACAATTCTTTAATGTTTCGTAATTGCAATTGTTTAATAATTATTATACATTTCTAAGCTAAAAAGAAACTTAAGGGGTCTCTCTACTTAGACAGCCGAAAATTGATGCGACCTTTGGGAATTTTTTAAAACAAAACCATTAAATATATTTACTTCCAGCTTTGTGGCTTTATTTGTCAATCTTTAGAGAATATGGAAAAAAAATTGTACGCAAAAATAGTGGTTATATCCGGAGTTATAGTGCTTCAAATAGAGCGCCTTACAAAAATCATATGCGCACCGTTAGCATAAACTCAGCCGTTGTAGTTGTCTAAAATAGAAAATATAAAAATCCGTATAATCTGTAAGAGTGTGGCTATCGCCCGAACTAGATTAAATGAGAAATACTGAAATTAAAATAAAAATGGCAGCGTCTAAAACAGACATCGATTTCTACAAAAAAATTCGCTGTTTTTTTAAGTCGCAAAAGTCTAATTTTGCAAAAATCGACTTAGTTTTAGTAACAACGAGAACGGGACATCTACTGAAGATATATACCAAGTTTGAAGTAAATCGGGTGATAGGTTTTTGAAACATCATGCTAACAAATTCGAAAAACATCGTTTTGAGAAAAACGCGTTTAAAGTTTCAGGTACCATTTTTTTTTTAAATATTGCCTAAATATGTACAAACATAGGCATACAGTTTTCAATTAATATAATTTGAGGGTTTGCCTTAAAAAAATCCCAAATATCGCGCTCCTTTTTAGACCGTCAAAATAGGGAGACCCCTTAAGTTAATTCAATATGTTAGGCTTCTACATCATTAACGAATGCTAAAAATTTGCTTCGGATAAAAACTAAATTATAACACTATTATATTCATATCAGATAGCTCTTTATACCATTATAGTTAAACTTTTCAAATATATAGGAAGTGAACTGCTCCCTAGGGAAACGTTAAAAGACTTAATTACCAAGTTTCTGCAGGATGCATCACATTAGAACGAAGCAACAACACTTCGTAATCGCAGATCGTTCTTCCGGATGACTGGCTCCATGAATATTGGATGCACCGTTAACGGGTTGTAGTCAAGGTGCTTTATTAACCGTTGTGCAAGTATTCCTGAATGATGTCCTGTTTACTGTTATCCGTGACCAGTTAACATCCAGAGGTCTGCGAAAATTGGTGCTAATGTACCGCTTCCACATCGTTTGCAATATGCATGTGGCTGCAATCGACGAACGCGACAGCAAGGGTGGAGAGTCGATCAAAGGGGGAGGCACCTGCCCTTTGACACTTGACATGAGGTAATTAGAGGGTGTCATAAGAAATTCGATTTCCGACCTCAAACTGACACGTCGCCCTTGTCAGCCCGCTTGCACTGACAATTCATAGAAATAGGTCCGGTTCCGTGGGAACTGTATCCCGTGGATGAAATTATTCCGAATCTCGTTCGCAATTTACAGTTGAAGGTGGACAGCGATATTGGAAATCTTGATCGTCAATTCGGCAAGCTTTTTCCCAGCCTTTTCTCTTTTCTATGTGTCGTTTCCGTATCGTTTGGTTGGCGTGAAGTGGGTGCGATCCGTCGCTTCTGATTGGTGGTCAATCAGTCAGGGACGATTTTAACCCCATGTTTTTCATTTACGCCGAATGGCCCGACGTCAAGTGGTGTCATGGCAGTAATTTGTAGTAACGATCTGTGAGGCATCGTATGTTACTCTGTATTTGAACTCTGATGATTCTAAATGAGTTTCATCGACAAGCATCAGTACTTCAGAATGGGGAAGCTGACTGCAAGTTTTTCCCATCCGCGACGCCACGAGCACAGATGCTACTTGCCATCGGTGTTTTGGGTGTATTTAAATTATCTTATTTTACTTTTTAATTTATATTTCTATAGTAACTGCATGTATCTGTAAGTATTACTGTTATTATTATTAGCTGTTATTAATTATGTAGATGTAAAAAATAAATTTGCATCTTTTAGGTTATAAAGACGTCGAACCTGGTAAAAGAAAAAAGACACGAGAAGTCAACTTCAGCTTAACAAATTTTCAAACATTTTATAATACTTTATCAATTTTCTCTTTTTGTTGTCACTTTGATTTTGAAGTCGAGAGTCAGCAAAGGTACATGCGTTAGTGGCGCCCTTTGGGTTGAGCTTTGTGTCAGCTTCCCCATTTATAAATCACTTTTCTGTACACGCATAGAGGATGTTTTTGAGCGTAATTGTTATGTGGATGAATGCTGGTTCAATAACCACGTTCGATTTTAAAAACAACAACAATTTATTGAACAAGTGGCCGTTACTCTGGTCGACCAGAGTCCAAGTACATTAAGTATAGATATGTATAAGTGTTGAGAACTTATGTTTCCCGGGTCAATCGGCTTGATGATATCTATCTATCAATAGATGGCGCAAACTATACGCCGAACACGTATCGATAATTCTTTGTTTACTCTCCAATCTTCACTTACTTTTACTCTATATACTCTCTAGTAAACGTTACATACTTTTTTAGAATTGGTCCAAACGACATGAGTTTTTTTTAGAAGGTAGAAGGATTAGTTTGCTAAGTGACTTATTTCGTAGTTTTGAAAAAAAATTCAATTTGTCGGAATAGCAAAAATATAGTAAAGGCCGTTTTTCAACTTTTTTTTCTGAGCCTGTAACAAAAATTCAAAAAACCCGTTTGTAGATTTAAGTAAGCTGTATACATGCTGAAAATTTCATCAAAATCGGTTAACGGTGCTCTGAGTTACAAACATTTAATGATCGCACAATAAGTTCGAAAATCGCGAAATTCCCGAAATCAAGCGATTTTCGACCCTATTGTGCGATCATTAAACGTTTGTAACTCAGAGCACCGTTAACCGATTTTGATGAAATTTTCAACATGTATACAGCTTACTTAAATCTACAAACGGGTTTTTTGAATTTTCGTTACAGGCTCAGAAAAAAAAGTTGAAAAAACGGCCTTTACTATTTTTTTTGCTATTCCGACAAATTGAATTTTTTTTCAAAACTACGAAATACGTCACTTAGCAAACTAATCCTTCTACCTTCTAAAAAAAACTCATGTCGTTTGGACCAATTGTAAAAAAGTTATGCGATTTTAAAAAGTGTGCCAATACTTTTTTTACTCACTGTACGTACCATCTAAGATTATTAGTTACTATTTCTTTTCATTTCAGTCATAATTGTTCGTTTGGTTTCTCCGTGCGTTCTTACTAAATCTATTTCGTGACGTGTCAATAAATCGATTCAGACTATTTCTCAACAATATGTATATGTATGGCCGTTTCTAAGGCCGACAGGAGCCGAGAACCTTTTCTTTCGTTTCTAATTTGAGTTCTACCCTTCCTCCTCCGCGCAACCTCTAACTAACGAGACCTCGGTTTGCCCTACCACCAACTTCTGCTACGAGGTCCGTTCAGGGTGGAAATATTCGTGTGCCAATCAGTGTCCTTAAGGTGACACGTTGGGCGTTTTCCCGAATTCTGTCCACACTCCGCCCACCTTTCCGCATAAACAAAATGCAGTGGGGAGCTATCGTACCGAGACCACGAGACAGGCCCCAAGGTCTCGCGGACAGAAACGACTCTCACGTGCGCGACCTGTCCAGGGGGTTTACGATACGTCAATCGCTTTTGAGCGCCAGGAGAGACTCCAAGGGTATCCGTCATAGGGTAAAGAGTACAATGGTTGGCCACTTAAGCAAGAGTGTCACATAAATAATTAATTATAAATGTGAATTTAGTAAATTTGAAATGGAAATCAATATAAATAAGTACGAAAAACCCCTAACAATCTGAAAATAAATAGAGTTTATAATAATGAATCAAGAATGTATGAAAATATACAAAAAATGTGTTTCCTACGAAGAAATATAGTTATTGGCATGTTCAAAACAGTAATTGTCCAATCGGTTCGACAGTGATTGGCCGCTATTTGACACATAATATAACCTAAAAGAAAATGTTACCTGATTTGGTGATGGAAATAAGATTAAAATTATACAATAAAAATGGATATATTTTATTATGTATGTATTTGTTGTGTTTGTTTCTGTTTTTAACAGGGGGCTAATTACTGTTTCACCAGTAACATGTTTAAAAAAAACTCACTGGCCGCCCGGCCAATTACTGTCATTCAACATTATTCATATGACAGTTGTTGGCCCCCGGTATTTTTCATAATATATGTATAATTTTAACAAATCAATAATTCTTTTATAAAATTTCAACTTTTATTTATCGATATATATCGAATATGAGAAATATACACATCATAAATACATTAAACTATTCGCAAACTTTCAACTGTACTCTTATGGTTTTTTGATTAAATGGCTGTAATTTCCAAGCTTCAAAGCCGAGTCATCCTATTTGCTTTTATGTGTACTCACAGTATATAATGAGTGGAGCAAGATTACATCCGAAGCAAGAAAGTACAAGGAATATGAATGTGTTCATTAAACAAAGGCATAACATTGGTATTTCTTTATACTCATTTATTTCTCAAAATAAGGCCAATCACTGCCAGGTGGCCAACCACTGTAGGGGAGACCGGGGCAAATCGGCCACTTCTTTTTCATTGATGAATTTAACTAAAAAAATTTAATTTTTTAATCATGCGAATTATACTATCCGAAAGAGTAATCCCTATAGTACATAATTGCTACAAAAAATGTTCATCAATCCCCTTTTCTAAAGTCATTCCAGAGAATTTGTAATATAGTGTAAAATCGCCGTTTCGAAAAATGCCGAGGTAAATTATTTTCTTAATTACAAATTACAATGGAGTCAAAAGACTGTCTGAAAAGTTGAGAAGTTTATGTTTTTAATGCACACATACTGCGGTTTAAATTTTGTTGCATTTTTCACTCATCTTCAGATTCCGAGGGCAGTTGCTTCTTTTGGCTCCTGCGTTTACGCAACGTACGTCCAGTTGAACACCCTGTCTTCGTCAAAGGCTGAGATTCCACATTGATGGTCGTATCAGCTTTTCTTGGACGGGGCTCTTTTTTTGGAACCGAATTCAAAGTAACAGCTGATTTTCCCAATTCTCTCACCTGTGGAGTAGTTTTTGCTATTCTTTTTTGTTTCGATGCGGCTTGCTCCGTCGCTAATCGTTTCATTTCTGGTGAATCCGTTACAATTGCAGTTTTTCGACGTTTTCGCCAACATCGATGAGTGGCCGATTTGCCTCGGGTGCTACGTGGCCGTTTTGCCCCGGACATAAACTCTATCCTCAATCAGTCGAACACAATAGAGATTTTCCAAAATAACTCAAACTATCATCGGAATCGTAATCGGTACCGCTATTTTAATCAATAAATACTCACCTCAAAATTCAGAACCATAATATTACTGAATAAAGACAAATTTTCCACAAGTCACGAAAATTTTATATCACTGCCTAAAACGTATTTTGCGTTCTTCAAAGTCGAGCATAATCTCAAATGCTATTAAATTCCGTTGGTACTGTAGACACATAGAGAGACGTTTGCAAGAGCAAACACGAGTTTTTATTTTAACTTCTACTGGGTAAAACTTCCGGTGGCCGATTTACCCCAGTGGCCGATTTGCCCCGGTCTCCCCTACTCTTTACCCCTAATTGGGATTTGGAGTTTTCCCCTGTTTATGATGCCAGATGTTTAACAACCACAATAATCGCGCTAATGAAATTCTTAAACTCAAAAATAGCGAAGAGGGCACGTCCGCATCGTAAATCCCGTGGCCTTTCGAATCCTTAACAGAGGATGTAACGCAAGCCACAAATATTAATTGCGTCCTATACTTCATACAGCTAACTACCGGCAAGATCACATTGGAACTTAAATTTCTCCAAGTCCTTTATACCAAACCCTAAACTTTTCCATTGCGACGTATGTGTACCCTTACCAAACAACCGGTAAACAAACTTGCAAGGAAGAAGTAACGAAGAACCCTGTGTAAATGACTTCGGTACCAACTTGCAGTGATGTACATGGCCAGGGCGAAAGTCACACAGGATAAACGTCCCTGCCGAATGGCTACGCCCTCTTTCTCTCTAAACTTTTTTCGCACAAATGATATAATAGCATTACGACACAGGTATTACTGTCCGGAAGAGAGTCGAATAGACGGCGCCGAATCGGCGCTCGTATATCGCGGCAGGATTCGCAACACGTCGTGGCCTTAATTGCAAATTAGCAGGGAACCGATATTGCCTTGGCCACTCGCCAACCCCCCCGCTGCGAAGATAGAGTGATAGCGAGCCGGGCTTGATGGTGGATCCTTGCAAAAACCAGCGAATATACCAGTGGAATGTGTTTGCTTTAATAAAGTCGAAACTGTGCGCTGCCAAATGCACTGACGAATTGCATCCTCAATTCAGGAAGTTATCACAAACAAAGGCCTCTGTGCAGAGCGAGGTGTTATTCGGAGTAGGTGTAGTCAAAGAGGAGGCAATTCAACTGAAGGGTGGAACGAGTCAGACATGTGAACTGTCAGTAATAAAATTCACTTTCCACCAGTCCAGTGGGACTAATAGATAGTAATCTAGCTTGACTCTTCATCTTTGTCGGATCACCAAGATGGTTCAGTTAAGAAATTACCGTTATACGAAATTTATCTATATATTTCTCTAGGGTAATTGCGGGAGAAGTGCCGCACTGGGAGAGACGCCGCACCTTCGGTATTTCAGGGTTATCGGTAATAAAATGCAACACTGTCGATTTTATTTGCTTTAAGCTGTTCGTTTAGGTTAGATTAATAAGCGAGAACGTGTTTCTATTACTGCTTTTAAAGATTTTGCTATTTTTCGAGGTAAGCCTACCGCACTTTGCCTCAATAGTTATACGTCGAGTTTATTTTTGCTATCGTAGTAGTTAAAAATTCATAGTTTTTCGTGATATAACTTGAACTCTGTGGAATATTTCTCGGCCAGAATAGGTCGCATTTGACATAGCACTTGGAAATACGAAAGTGTGGCGTCTCTCCCGAGCATTTGGGACAGATGCCGCACTTTTATGCGGGATTGATAAGTCGACTAAATCATGTTCATAATGTTAAAAATACAAAGAAAGTGTTTCAAAATAGATAGCGTAATATCTTAAAGCAAATTATTTATTTTTTAATGACAAATCTAATAATCCAAACATATTTGTGGGCTTTTTACTCTTTTTTCACATCTTATTTTTATTTTATGTGTGATGAATGTGGAAGGAAGAAGAAAAGACAATTAAATTTAGAAAAGCAGAAATAATATATGTACCTATTTATTTTTCCAATTTTATTGTATTTTATAACTGTATAAATTAAAAAGATGTTTCATTTTACTTTGCTTTTACTATTTTTTTTAAATAAAAAGTTAAAATGGATGTTTTTAGTTTCAATCTTTTAAGGTGGACAAATATTAACATTTTTATTTTCTTTAATGCTAGTAGTAGGGCAAGATGTTTAACTAATAATATGTATCGTTTGAAAAAATATTCATTGCCAAATTTAGACACGGTGACAATTTTGCGTAAGGTGCGGCAACTGTCCCACAATTACCCTATTGTTTGTTTATTTTTCAGTGTACTTCACAGAACAATCAAGAGTTATCCTTGTACAATAATTGGCTATAAGTATTTAGTATAATGGAGTGACTAGAGACACCAAACGTCCTGCGATGGTTAAAACTCGGGCAGTCCCTTTTATAATTATATCGTTTCTAGGGACAGGTTTGTACAGTCGAAGCTTTCCAAACAATTTTGGGTGCGTCGGGAGATTCTATGTCCCGAGACAAGAAGGCGAAGTCGGTTGGTTGATACAAATTTATGATCGAGCACGAGATTACCTCATCGATGCTGGCCTTCCGGCGGAAGAAAATGCCCTCTACCAATTACAGGAAGCGAGGACCGTAGATCGCCACGAGCTACAGAAAATGAAGACGAATGTTAGTCGAACGTGGCCCACCGGAACTGCGATTCTTCACAGTTTATTTTGCAGAGCTATTTGCATTCTAATCGCGCCCCCGCGAAATCACCAACTCTAAATTACTGCCGGCGGTGAAATAATCTTTCGAGGAAGAAAACCCTTTGGTACCGAATTGGAGCTTAAAATTGTTTCGGGAGGATGGAATTTGGATAAATAAAAATGCCTGTATGCTCATTGGGATTAAGTTTCTCTTAAAAGTGGAATGCGTTTCTAAGTAATAGATAGTTTAGAGGGAATTTAATGTGCTTTGCATTTCATGCTTTGGAACTTTAAACCAGGGATCGAAAAAGTTCTCAAACCCTCGTTTTTAAAAAAATTCTGTTAGAACTTATATGTTTTGTTTCAGTAAATATCTGTTTCTGTGGAATTTTTATTGAAAAAAATGTTACCTTTAGGAACTTCTTTAAAAAGTGTTCTCATGGAATTGATATTTTAGAACCTATATAATAAAAGTTCCATGGAAACAAGTTACATTAGAACATTTATTAAAAAAGTTTTCATAAGATAAAGAAAAGTACTAAACTATTAGGTACTAGTTTTATGTAACAATATAATATCATATAACACATTCAGAATATCAATTTAACTGTGATAATTATTTAATATTGTTGTATTACTATCCATTGAATAGTATTCAGTATTTGTTACAACGATTGAGAACTTTTTTAATATTGGTGAACAAAATATCTGTTCCTGTTATAGAAAATTTTTTATTTTTATATGTTATAAGTTCCATTCCAACTAGAACCTTTATTTTTAAGAACTTTTATTTTATCGGTTCTTCTGGGAACTTATAATGTGAGAACATTTTTAAAAAAAGTTCCGCGGTCCACGTTTTAAATGGAACGTATTGAAAAGTACCAGAACTTTTTCGATCCCTGCTTTAAACGCTATCCCGATGGGCTATATTAATTTCAATTTTCATGTTGCGCGCGTTTCTTCTTTATTAACCCGAAATAATGTGTTTCACTCATTTTTTGGAGACTAACATATCTCTTGTAAACGATTGTGTAAGCTTTCATTCCAGAAGAGTCCGACGTCTAACAGTTTATAACATTTTTAAGTCTTCCCAAAGTTTAACTTGATTTAAATTCCTTTATTCCTTTGCACGTGGATTAAATAATGCTTAAGACACATATAAATAACTAAATTATAGTTGCTTACCTAAATAACAGTATAATACAAACCCGAATTTTGATGTTCAATAATGAGTAATTACAACAATTAGTTTTACATAAAATTGTATGAGTCTGTCGTCATAATATTATATCTAATCAAACAACCATCTGAAGAAGGGAAAGTATGCGAATTTTGAAACTCTGACTGTCAATTCATACAAAAAAATTACAGCGTGAAGTTGAAATTGAGAAATTGAATTTTAGCTGTTCTGCAGACCACTGTGCAATGTGAAAAATCGATCCCGAGGAAATATCCTACACTTTTGTTAACATTCTGTATTGCATCGCAATTCGCGACTTATTCCATACTATCCATGCATCCTAAGCTGACAGGCTATTGTAATCGTGTAACATTCCACAGGAATAAATTATAGATTCATAGCGAATTTCATATAGAGTTCGCTGAGTTCCTGATATTATTACGTCAGCCATCACATGATTATGCATACATCCATGACAGCTTAAGCCAGGTTGATCCAGAATGCAGATATACAGGGTCCAGAATTTCTAATCCCAATTTCGATATCGAAGCGTGTGTCACGAATAATCACGACGGGGATAAACAGAAATTCAATTTCTGAACACCGAATGTGAAACTGCCTTTCGAACCAGAGAGGGTTTCCTTTGAATCTCGCGCTCATTTCAAAATGAATAAAGATTCGTCGTTGAGAAAGAATCTTTGCATAAAAATATTTCACATCTTTGCCGTTCAAAGTGTACCTCGCTTCTGCATTTATAAGATCCATTCACGTGTGAAACCGACTTCCCTTGATTTGTTCCATCAGAATTTCAGAATACACGGTCCTCCGCGCGAATATTTGAAGGGAGAAATCGAGTGTAATATAGCATCGCAGCGAGTAATCTGAAACGGAGTTTCTACCGAATGTACTGAGATTAAATTAATTCCATGGTGGTTGCAGAACGGCCGCGGTGAAAAAGAATCTCGCCAGACCTCTCAAAGTTCCAGCACGAAATCCGAGGATACCAGGGTGAATATAGAATTTTTCCAGAGCTTCATGCATAAAAATATTAAAATGGGGATTAGCGGGGGGGATGATTAAAGTGGTAGAGAAAAAGAAATGATGCGCATCACTGGTTGAGCTTCACTCGTAAAAGCAAGCATTGTAGCTGATGTAAAAACTAGTGGCGTAAAAAAAGGATCAAGCAAAGCTATATAAGTAATATCGAATAAAAGGTACACCCCCTACAAGCTAATTTTTGAAGTACTCTATGTAGTACATTATTGAGAATTACGTACAATATTTACGTATAATTGGGCCAAGTTATGCAGAAAGCTACCAACCCTCGTTGATCTAAAATTTAGTAAATTTACTTTCAACATTTTCATTGTTAAGGGAAAATAGCTTTATTTCTATTGGGTATATTTTAATTCTTGTTATTGTTTTAGAATGTTTTTTAATGGGTCATTTAATAGTTATTAGCATAATTAATATTATTTTAAATTTTCTGTAGTTTTTCTTAAGCATAAAATGGAACCATGGCTTGATAATTTTTAATAATTTTTGCAAAATAAAGATCACCAAATTATGAGATCCGTACTGTGTTTAACTAATTTTTTGGCATTTTGAGGGTTGGAAGTTTCTGCACAACTTGGCCCAATTAATATTATTTTAAATTTTCTGTAGTTTTTCTTAAGCCTAAAATGGAACCATGGCTTGATAATTTTTAATAATTTTTGCAAAATAAAGATCACCAAATTATGGGATCCGTACTGTGTTTAACTAATTTTTTGGCATTTTGAGGGTTGGAAGTTTCTGCACAACTTGGCCCAATTTGTGCTCGTTTCTATAATTTCTAAATGCTATCACATTTTTCATAAAAATTTTAAGCACTGACCTCTGAGTTTACCAAAAAATAATAAAAGGAGAAGCTTGACTAATTTATCGTACTCGCGGAATTTCATTATTATTATATTCGTAACAGTTTCCGATGAAACCTATATTTGCGGAGTCTAATAATTGCTGACGGTCGAATGAACCCAGCTTCGTTCCATTTATTCCCATTATTACCCATATTCGCGGTTCGCGTGCTCGAATATTAATTCAACAATCGTTTGCACTGCCCAAAGCGCAAAGGTCTGCCAAGTTCACTCTATTCCCCAGCAGTTCTTTGGTTCTCGGCGAACTAAAGGACTTGTCAGAAGCGGAAATAGGTCTTTAAATCCTGGGGAGCATAAAGGGCCTCTCGTCGGCCGCTCTTGCAAACTGAAAGTGTTTCCCGGGTCTCGAGACATTCGAGGGGTCGAAGTTTGACGTTGAAAGGCTCTTCGTACAGTTGTTGACACCGTCGCCAGTGATTAGTGCGGAAAACCACGTACATAGACGAGCTGGTGGCTGTCCACGAGTCTGAAGAGCTCTTCGGTACACCAGCAGCCATTACAATGCGTTACTGTCTCGAGTAAACGCTAATAAAGCCGCGTGCGACACTTTAAGAAAACTATAAGAAACTAAAAAATTATAAAACTAAGGAATGATGAGCAATTTCAAGGATCCCAAATTCTGTTCGCAGGTTGTAGATTCTGCAATCCCTTTCCGCTTTTTATTGCGTACCAGTCCAAACTGATGCAGGAACTCCAAATTCACCGACTCCAAACCAGAATTTAGAATCTATGAAAGGTTTCTTGTCACAAACGAGTACAGAAGCTCAGTTGCTGCTAAAGTGATGAATTAGATTCGAAATGAATCTCCGTCTCCTTAAACTCCAGTGAATTTCCATGTGTTTCGTCTGATCGGAGAACAATCCTATTCCCTTTATGCCGCGGCGTCTTTGAAACAGCTACCTTTCTCGGTAACTGAATGCTCGCGTGGTTTAAGGGCTTCGTATTGCACTTTCGTAATTAAATTGCACTGATTAAAAGCTGCATTTTCTAGAGTTTCGTTTGTTCATTATAATTATCAGCTTCACTGGGAGATGCCATGGGAACGAGTTCGCGTGTGCCGGTTTTGCTCTTTAAATTATTCACAGTAACAGGGTACCGAACAATTTTCTCCGCGATGCGTAATCGGTAAAGAAGAAGTTCTCGTGGAGGTTTCTTGCGGCTCGGTAAGTAAACCTAATAAATATATGTTCATAAAAGTGTCTGAGTTGCATATTAATTAGTTTGAGATTGTGCCGAGAATTTTTCGCGGTTCCTGAAACTAATAGAAACTCTCTAAGGGGGCAAAAGAAAGCTGCTCACGTAGGTACTCCCAGGGAAAAGTTACTCTCTTTTGTCGAGGGTTGAACCTTCTTCCCCGAAATGGCCCGGGTAAAAATGTGTTTTCATTGATGGGTCCGGGTGAGAATATTCTTCGACAGTAGAAATATCGTGGCTCGTCGAAAAGAATCAACCGCAACTAAATTACCCAGATTTACGACCAGTTACAAGAGACAAACTCTAGAAACGACATGCTGAAAGCTGACTATCAAACAGCAAGGATATATCAATATGGAACGAAAGGAATTTCATTCTGGCATCTTAAAATTTTACCATTAAGATTAATAATTCGCAAGAATAAAAAAGTTGTAATTTGTAGCGAACGAAAAATTGTCGCCCAGTACCGGCCCACTACTTAAAGGAGAGGTTCCCAGGTGTCCGCCTCCGATTGCTTTGAATTTTGGATATGTTTTAGAGGACCGAAAAATAAGATATACGTGTTTTTTTATAGCGGCCCGTTTTCATATTTAGGGGGTGAAACCACCCCCCAAAGTTATAAGATTTTCAGGTGTTGATCTCCGATGGCTTTGGTTTTTGGCTATGTTTTAGAGGACAGAAAAATAAGAAACACGTGTCTTTTTATATTTGCCTGTTTCCATGTTTAGGGGGTGACACTACCCCTAAAAAGGTTTTCAAGTGTTCGTCTCCGATTGCTTTGGTTTTGGATATGTTTTAGAGGACAGAAAAATAAGAAATACGTGTCTTTTCATTTTTGCCTGTTTGCATGTTTAGGGGGGGAAACCAACCCTTCAAAAAGTTTTCAGGTGTTCGTCTCCGATTGTTCTGGTTTTTAGATATGTTTTAGAGGACCGAAAAATAAGATATACGTGTTTTTTTATTTTGGCCTATTTGCATGTTTGGGGGGTGGGACCACCCCTCAAAGTTATTAATTTTCAGGTGTTCGTCTCCGATTGCTTTGGTTTTTGGATAATTATGACGCAAATGAAATTTATATGAAGTTTTACTTATCACAATTTTGTAACCCTTACGACCTTTGAGGGGTGGTTTCACCCCCGAAATATGCAAACGGGCCAAATAAAAAGACACGTATTTCACCAACTATTCTTATGAACTTTGGGGGGTGGTTTCACCCCCTAAACATTCAAGCAGACCAAAATAAAAACACTCCTGTTTCTTATATTTTGGTCCTCTAAAACATATCCAAAACCAAAGCAATCGGAGACGAACACCTGAAAACTTTTTTAGGGGTAATTTCACCCCCTAAACATGGAAACAGGCAAAAATAAAAAGACACGTGTTTCTTATTTTTCTGCCCTCTAAAACATATCCAAAAACCAAAGCAATCGGAGACGCACACTTGAAACCGTTTTTAGGGGTAGTTTCACCCCCTAAACATAGAAACAGGCAAAAATAAAAAGACACGTGTTTCTTATTTTTCTGTCTTCTAAAACATATTCAAAAACCAAAGCAATCGGAGACGAACATCTGAAAACAGTTGAGGGGTGGTTTCACCCCCTAAACATGCAAACGGGTGAAAATAGAAAAACACGTATATCTTATTTTTCTGTCCTCTAAAACATATCCAAAAACCAGAACAATCGGAGACGAACACCTGAAAACCTTTGAGGGGTGGTTTCACCCCCTAAATATGAAAACGGGCCGCTATAAAAAAACACGTATATCTTAGTTTTCGGTCCTCTAAAACATATCCAAAATCAAAGCAATCGGAGGCGGGCACCAACTATTCTTATGAACTTCAAGGGTGGGTTTCACCCCCTAAACATTCAAGCAGGCTAAAATGAAAAGACACGTATTTCTTATTCTTCGGTCCTCTAAAACATATCCAAAAACCAAAGCAATCGGAGATGAACACCTGAAAATCTTATAACTTTGGGGGGTGGTTTCACCCCCTAAATATGAAAATGGGCCGCTATAAAAAAACACGTATATCTTATTTTTCGGTCCTCTAAAACATATCCAAAATTCAAAGCAATCGGAGGCGGACACCTGGGAACCTCTCCTTGTTAGTTATATAGTAGATTTCAAGGTCTAAGTAATTAATAATGTTAGTAAGAAACATTTAATGATAGAATAGAACGAAGTGTCATGATCGTGAAACCCATTTCATACACTAGCGGACAAAAAAGTTACCACTTTTTCGATTTGTTCTATTTTTGTTATTTTTTTTGCATACATTTGGGACTGTGGCGCGTTTAATATGCATATTCTGGTGTAGAATTTAAAGCTGTATAAAACCCAGTTAAAGTTGAATTTATTTAACTGACAAAAAAAAGTGTTATATGACATTGAACGGGGTAACACATTTCTGGGGTCGACAAAGAAGTTAAGGTAAATGTACCAGTGCCCGGCCATGTCCCAGTACCTGAACAGCAATGCGAATTTGATTTATTTTTAAGCTTAATTTTTAATGTAATTAAAGACAAAAAATAGTACCACAATGTATTAGTATTTAGCAGTATTAATTGAAATCATTATTATAGAAAATTAAAAGTCGTGAGATAGAAATAATTATTTTGTAACACACTTCGTACGCGTAGCAGATTTCGAGAAATTTCTATGGCTTCTGTCAAGACACGCCACTCATTTACTAAGAAAATATTGACTGCATTTCTTATTCATATATTATAATAACACATTATTATAATAGTAAATAGATTTAAATTTAATTTAAGATGGTTAAACTAGCAAGAAAATTAATATTTTTTTTAAACAAGTCTAAGTTTATTTACTGGTACAAGAATTTCGTGAATGTACCAGTATAATTCAGTATCGGGACATGCATTTTTAGGTTGTCCGCTTACTGGGTCGATATAATTCAGGTATTGGGACATGCAGTTTTAGGTTGTCTGCTTACTGGGACATCTGCATATCTTCGTATTTTCATTAATAAATACGTCTATTATAATACATAAACTTTTTTTCAGTTTTCGATAGTATAATATTGTGTTATCTTCAATATTTCAACAACATTTTCTTATTTCATGACGGTTTCACAAATTAAATTAGGAGACGAACTTTGCCGCTATTCCTTAAGCCTCTTAAGCGTCCGGGTATTGGTACTTTTACCTTACCACGTTCAATAAATTCTTAGGTCGTCCTAAAAGCAAAAGGTGTCCCCATAAAATATTAGATTTTTTTTTATTAATATTCAAAAGTGGTGACTTTTTGTTGGCTTTAAAAGTGTGCTGTCTTGTTTAATGTTATGTAGGGCTTTCGTTTGTTAGTTAAATAAATTCAACTGTAACTGGATTTTATACAGTGTTTAATTCCCTTTCAGAATATGTATATTGGGCACATACTGCAGTTTTGAGTTAATATTGAAAAGTAATAGAAGTAGGGTGGTTCGAAAAAGTGGTAACTTTTTTGTCCGCTACTGTATCTTCTTAAGAAAGGAAGCCTTATTCGCGTCGTAAATAATGTGTACAAGTGTCTTTTATTTCTTCAGGGACCAATCCCATTCTACATGTATCGTGTATTATCGACTCGCATCGTCTTTATTCTCATGGGTTCTTAACATACGGAACCGCCCCCCTGGAATGCAATAACGAATACATGAATAACAGCGGGAGATGATGCATAAAATGATCTCACATTGCCGGGGAACGGTACTCTAACGATCATCGACTGATTCCCCGCGTCGTTCGAGGGAGGCATAAAGGTCCGTTCCTAAAAATACCAAGGGGGCTCGCGTAGGTACAAGGTCGAGGGGTCGAAAGGTCGTGGTCGCGAAGGGACGTCCATCTCCCGTATGTATCCTTTTATCTCGCCATGGACGAGCAGCACTATTTCTTTCAGGGCCCTTACCCTCGCGCCATTACCCCCATTAAGTCGGCCACAGTCTTGTTTCCATTCTCCTGAAAGTGGCGAACATCGATCAAGCTGTGCATACGCGGCAAACAGAGTCCATTGTGTTCCGCGCCCCGTCGTGGTGCTTCTTTCCTGGGTGTCGGGTCATTGGACCCGCTGGCTATCTCCCTTTCAGCAAGGAGGAAGCTTTATTCATTGCGTGGCGACAGGCTTTTTCCGTACGTTTCTAATTTATGTCGAGAAGAAAGTGAATTAGTTGGGCACAGTGTTAGCTTTTATCGAGCCTAGCTACACCAGGATGTATTACAGAAACATCCACCAGCGTGCCACTGCTCGTCTACGTCCGAAAGCAGTGACACACTGCTGGACACTATTTTTTTGCAGATGGGTCTCGCGAAAAGTTAAGCGAAATTCATGTAAAGTAAATAGTGTATAATCTGCTATATAGGTAGTTTTAAATTAGCAATAAATTATTAGTTAGAAAAAGATGGCGTACCGCGACACAAAGCGACAAATTTTATCGGCAAATCACTGTGTAGCAATAAATTAGTTCTTATTTTAAGGTTTCTAAAGTTGTATGCAAATTTTGTGTATTCAAATTGCTTTCTCTGTCTTATTTACTTTTTATATGATTTTAAAGAAGATTGTATATGCCTTTTCTTGGGCATTTATTTTCAATTCAAATATACATAATCATATTTTCGGCAAAATATAGGTCTGGTTAGTTCTGGTTAGTTCTGAATAGTTCTGGTTAGTTCGGGGTTAGGTCTGGTTAGTTCTGGGTTAGTTCTGGGTTAGGTCTGGTTAGTTCTGGTTAGGTCTGGTTAGGTCTGGATTATGAAAACAGGAAATGTCCACTCTGCACTGGAACAAAATACGAAATGTCCCCGCCCTTTGCCTAAGCATAAGCTTCTGTTGTCAAGGCCGAACAAGAAATTATTTAAGAAGAAAATCAAATTCATTAAACCTTGTGTCTTTACTAGTGGACTATAGTACTAAAACTTAATTTCTTCTAAAACGAAGTTTTGTGACATTCTCTGTTATTTCCCTTACCTTTCATTTATGTAAATGCTAGTCTTTACTTGGTAGGTTGTCATCACTGGTGTGCTTGGGAAATTTTTCTGCTTCATAGAATGGGGGATTCCAATTGAGGCATTTGATGGAAAAAGGGCACATACACCAAAATGTCATTTCAAGAAAATCGATTTCAAAGTTTTCATTATACTATAACTTAATAAAAAGTACTGCAATTAGTTCCGATTTTTTAAAGGCTGTAGTACCGTGTCCTTCAAACTTTCTGAAAGCGGGAAGTCATGATTTGAAGACGATATGTGTCTTTATTTATAAGTTTTAAGCAAGTTTATGTGCCCTTTTTCCGTAAATGTGGTAAAATCGTAAAAAAATTGCTTCTTTGTTTAGTTATTCAAATATAATTTCGTTAGTTACTTAATTACACATATTTTTATACATTGCTTAAATAAAAATACAATATGTAGCACAAAAATAAACAAAAAGTATAATGTTTTAAGTAAGTAGTTTCTTCGATTCTTTTAGCAAGCTGTCTTACAAATCAAATTTTTCTTTCCAAAATTAGCTTCTTTCCTTGCGGATTCGATTTTGACTCACTTCCCATATTTCCTCGCTTACACAAAATCCTGTATGAAACAAAAGTAGAGTAAACGTAGGTAAAAGTTCGCAGCGGGTAAAAGTTCGCATTATGCGAATTTCATTGTTTGAGTTGTGGCAGTGGCCAGTGGTGATTAACAGTCAAGTGTCAATCAAGGTAGAGTCACCAGTGTCGAATTGTGTAGCTGTGCTTCGTTTTGTTATCGTACAATGCGGTAAGCACTGAATTCGTTAGTTCTGATGTAATATTCTCATTTTTAGGAATCAATATTATTCTTGTAAATTGATCAGTAAATATTTTAATTAATACGTCGTCTGAAAGAGCTGAAATTCTTCTATTCAAAAGTACTAATAGAAGTTTTCAGTTCTCCTCGCAGATAACAGGATTGATTAAACAATGGAAAAGTAGCTGTGGGGGCAAGAGTTCGCACAATGCAGTGGGCCAAGAATTTGAATAAAAACTCCCTATTTAAATATCAGCTTGAAGTAAATGAAGCAATGAAAAGAAAATCTGAATGCGAACGCGCAAAGAAATAATTATGAAAGCAACAAAAATCCAAAAAATAACATTTTCTCAAAAAATAGCATTTACAAATTTTCAAAGGAACAACACGAATCGGTTCCAAAAAGAGAATAACCCAACCATCAACGTCTATGGAACAATAATTTGCTCTGCGTGTGAAGAAGAATGCACTGATCCTCAAGAAGACTCATGCCCGTGCAAACTACCAAGGTAGGGGTAATGTTATGTGCTATTACTGTTACCTTGATTAAAAACAAATTAATTGTAAACTATTAGTCGTTTTGCTATATTACCACAACTATTTTGTGCAGGAAAATAAGACACTTTTGTGAAGTTTTCTCGTTGCGTTCTTTGACCCCATAACATGCGAACTTTTGCCCCACATATTGGGTAAAAGTTCGCATTTGACACTTTTTGGAAATATTTATTTTATATAAGTTGTGACAGGTAAATTTACATGAAGCCACTGCCTATCGAATAATAAGGGATAGTAGTTATTTCTTACACAATGATATGACTATTAGTGTAATACCAAGGATTTTAGGGAAGCCTAAACTTTAAGTGCGCACTCTTGCCCCACAATACTCTATCTAGCTAATCTAAACGCGAGATAAATAACATCCGTGTTATATTATATACATACCATATACCTGAGTCGATTAAAACGATTAAAGAAAAAAGGGCACGTAAGCCAATGTTTGAATTTTATTTCCAAAATCAATACCCCCACGACTGTCGTCAAACCGCAGCTGAGTGGGACGAAAGCTAGGTTTGTTTTGTCCACCGCTTTGGAGCAAATCTTATCAGAGGGATGGAAACGGGATAAGGGGCGATATACGATCGCGAGGAGATACCAACTCGTTCTCTTCCCGAAGTTAACAACCCACGAGCCAACAGACGATAACACCATCACTGGTTTTACGATCGCGGTAACCCGAAATATAAACGCCCGTAAAAATTCCTGTCATCGTAAATTCCAATAGCGCAACGCTGGAAATATTCAAATTTCAAGGGTGCCTCCTTGATACAACTTCCGAGGAACCTGGATCCAGCCACCTTTGCGAAGGTACACGCATCGACCGACACGAAGCCCCTTTCTCGTCGTAAAATTTGATTAAAATTTATTTACCCTTGCCTTTTATCCGGTATCACCAACATATCTCCGGAATAGAAAGATACGGGACGCTCAGGAAATTCAAGCAAACCAGCCGTTGACATCCGCGAAACGAGTTTCTTCGGCACAGAGAAAAGTGAGAAATGAAAGCCGTACAGCACGGAGCCCATGTAGGATAGCTACAACTTCTGTACAAGTTTACTTGCAAGGAATGATGTTTTAAAAACTTTCGATCTGAAGAAAATTAAGATAGCGGCGAATGCGGAGCACGTAGTCGACGGCAGGAAAGTGTTTCCGAAGCAGTAGACGTGACGTAAGAACTTGCAGGAGGGCTTATTAAATAATATCTGAGGAATGCAGCGCCAATGTTCGGAACGAATGGATACGTCGCGTGGACGGAGGTACGAGCGTTAAAAGTGGTTGTAGCTGTCTATCGTGCCTCTGGAAGAGGCTGCGTTACTTCTAAGTCACGTATCATTTGTATCTCGACGGCACGATGTTCCCCTTTGAACTTTATCGATACCTACGCCTTACCTCGAAGCGTCCCCGTTTCGCTGGCTCCGTGGAACAGATGCTAGGAAACGTCAAAGGAAGACGTGAAAGTAGGGTAGGGTGTCGGCAAGGAAAGGGAAAATGGCGGCCACTAAGTCCCGGGTAAGCGTTTCCCGCATTGAAATTCCATTTTCGAACGGGGGGAGGCTCTTTGTGCCGTCTCCCCGCGGGAAAGAATTAAATAAACGAAGAACAGGATGAAGGCAATGTCAGATTTAAACTCGCACGTCGAGCGTCCAACTAACAGAATATAGGTATGGCTTACATTACGCTCGATGACACGAGCTCGCTGCAAAAGTGTATTTCACCCGGGAATTAAATTGCATCCTCCCTTTTACTGAGCTTGTAGCCTTCGGCAAAGTTACCGCTTGTTCGTAATTAGAACGAGCTTTTGAGTAGCGAGCCTTTCTTCTTTAAAAATACATTACTCTGCTCGAAATCGTGTATCGTTCACGAAATTCTGGTGTCATAGCCAGACGATGTATTTTGGTGTAATTTCACAACTGCTTTCGTTAAATTACACACTAGTAGAAATTGGAAGAGGGACGGTGGTGGGAAAGACAACACTGCCTATGGACAGGATCCTCATTTGTGTCAACAAGGATGTGTCTTTACTGACGTCACCCCTAAAAAGGGGTTGAAAGGGTTGGAAACCCAGCTGTTTCCTGTTTGACTGACAAGGGGAAGACACCAGGTGTAAATAGGTGTCCGAGGGTTTCAGCCAATAGGCCTTAATAATAGAGATATTTACATGTAAATTATTAAAAATTTCATAGTGGCCGTGGGGTTTTAGTGGGTAAAAATCCCACACTACCCTGGCGCCCGCGGGAGATTCCCTTCTGGAGGCATCGGGGTACCTTTTGAAGATATTTCCACGTTAAAAAAATATAATTTTTTTTATAAATTTTTTTTTAACTTGGGGAAATCTTTAAAAGGCACCACGACTCCTTCAGAGGGGAATCCCCTCGGGGCGCCAGATTAGTGTAGGATTTTTACCCACTAAAACCCCACGGCCACTATGAAATTTTTAATAATTTACATGTAAATGTCTCTATTATTAAAGCCTACTGGCTGAAACCCTCGGACACCTATTTACTTATTTTCGACATAGATCCATCGTGCCAAGGCTCATCAAAATCGGTGTCTACCACATGGTGTCCTTCCCTTGTGAGCCAGTCTGCTGTTCAACGTAGTTGAGAATAATAATAGTCAACTAAGAATAAGCACTTCCGGAGCCACCAGATATGTAACATGTCTAGAAACTTCCCGAGCACGCGGATCATTGCTCCTTTTTTAGAAATTCCTAGTACACACGGAACCACCATTCGGGCGTATAAATACGGCCCCGATGAAGTCCACATGATCAGAGATGGATTTAAGGGTACCAGGCAGCAGAGATGGGCAGAATTTTGATTTAAATAAAATTCCGAACAACGAATAAAAGTTAAAAATTACTCGCCATCTGTCGAATAAAGCTGACTCGGGTTAACAAACGAATGACGAGTAATATTTGTTAACTTTTATTCGTTATTCGAAATTGTATTTAAATAAAAAGTTTGCCCATCTCTGCAAGGCAGTCGTTTTTATCGAAAATGTATTTTTCATTTAATTACGAAAACATAAATTGAAGCTGCAACTTGTTCTTTGACATAAAGTTTATTAACATAAGTCTCAGTTTCAGTTTACATCTTTGTAATTAATTAGAAAAGAAATCCTTCATTTTCGACAAAACGACTGCCTAGTACCCTTAAGGGGGTATAGGACTATTGGACGACTAAAATCGACTGTTTCTTGTCGGTTGGATTGCTTAGATACCAAATAATCACCATACCATACCAATAATTATATACGTTGTTACAAGTAATGTAATATAAAAAAATTGTCAGAATGTTGAAAATTATTCAAGTTATTTGACGCTAAAGATGGTCCCCCGTAGCGAGCAGCTGCAATCGGTGTACATAGTCCCAGGTGAACCAATCATCTAAAAGCAAAATGCCTTGGGGTGAGTAATTTCTACACTAATAGTTATCGTGTAGAAGTTTGCTAGGCGAATTTAAACAAAAATTGTAAAAGTTACACACGAATCAATTTTTTCCCCACGTTTTTTTCGGTGGGGAATGCCGGTATGGTGATTATTCTGTATCTAAGCAATCCAACCGACAAGAAACAGTCGATTTTAGTCGTCCAATAGTCCTATACCCCCTTAAGGAAAAAGGCCCAGGCGGCAAACGTTCTGAGGGGCCCATTTCTTCGGAGAAATGAAGTTGTAGTTTACTAAAAACAGGTTAAGTGCGGTAGTACAGAAGAAACTATCATGTTTGGATAAAATCATATATTTTTTTAATATGGGGCCCTTAAGGGTGTTCTGTGCAGGGGCCCAGGCGGCAACTGTTCATCGGCCGCCCGTTAAATCTGCCACTGCGCAGGACACTTATACGTACCCATACAGCACACTTCGTTGCGGCAACGTTGCCGCGCAACATTGCACGGGGCGGACATAGAATTGTTGCTGCAACGTTGCGGTGCAATATTGCAGGGTTGCGGTGCAATATTGCATGGCAAAGTTGCAGCAATGTTGCGGCAATATTGCAGCAATGTTGCAGCAATATTGCAGCAACATTGCGGCAACGTTGCGGCAACGTTGCTGCAACTACCATTTAAACTTAAAATATTTCCGTTGTTTTTAATGATACGAGAAAATGTCTAAGGAAAAAAGTGTTTGCTTCAGAGAGACAATTATTCTGACGGAGACGATTTTTTTCTCAAGGTTATATTTACCGAAATTTCAAGATCATCGATGGTTTTTTTAATGGAATGACGTATTTTAATTACTGTAACGTTATAGCCAATAAAAATGTAAATTCAACCATGTCTAATATGTTGTCCTTTTTGTCTAGCAATCATTTTTTTCCTGAGACATTTTCTCGTATCATTAAAAACAAAGGAGATATTTTAAGTTTAAATGTTAGGTAACCCACCCTGTATATTTCAATATGTAGAATGACACAGGGTGGAAGTTGTAGTACATACCTTCCTTCTCCGTTTTTAAATAATTTGAGTCTTCGTTTTTAAATAATTTGAGTTTAAAGTTTTGCATGGCAGGAGTATATAATAATTTGAGTCTTCGTTTTTAAATAATTTGAGTTTAAAGTTTTGCATGGTAGGAGTATAAGTTCGAATACGTTAGCACTCTTATCAATCAGTGGTTGTAGCTGCGGCGGTAAAGTGTTTGCCTACAACGCCTACAGGTCGCCGGTTCGAATCCCCTTGGGGGAAAAAAATTGTCTTTGAGAAAAAGAAACACGGGCTTTATACTTCTATTTTATATAATAGTATAGATGATTCTGCACACACACACACACACACACACATATATATATATATATATATATATATACGGTTATTTATATTTTTGGCCGTACTACCCGAAACGTTGCAGGAGGCGGACATATAATTATTGCTGCAACGTTGCGGCAACGTTGCGTGCAACATTGCAACCTTGCACTGCAACGTTGCTGCAACGAGAGTGTGCTGTATGGGTACATTCCGACTTTCGGCGTCACTGCATCATAATTCTGTTACTCGAGGACCCATCTCGCGTCTACTCCTCCCGAGTGTAAAAGCGCGTCTCACCTTTAAAATAAAGTTTGCAGCTTAGTTAAAACGCGAGTGTTTCCCTACATCGTGACAGCGGCGTCTTATTTCGGTGGCATTCTGCGCGACTTTAACGAGCGTGCAATGTTAGACGGCGCACATGGAAATGGAGCTTCAAAGGAGGAGAAATCGTCGGATTTCCCCGCGATCTACCATGGCCGTTTATTAATACCGTATCCGACGGAATATACGGCTCCGTTGCTTTGTACAAATTAGCGCAGCAGGCCGTGCTTAACAAGGTGAACGTGGCGTATTCCAGAAGTACGATATCGAGGACCCGGCCTGCTTAACGAGGACGCCTTTCTTTTTCTTCCTCCCCGTCCCTCGAGCGTGGTTTATTCGAGCCCTCGTTCTTCCTGCTCCCTCGGTTCGCCTCGAAACCCGACCTGTCAATTTCTTCCTTTTCTAGTTAGTCTTAACGCATTTTGTCGTTTGTTCTTCCAATTCGCCCAGGTTCTTCTTGAGTTTCAATTAACCGATTCGCGACACAACGCGGGAGACAATGCCAGCTACCTTTTCTTCAGCTTCGATGAAGTTTCGAAGGGGGGCGGCTGAACTTCTCGTGCTTTGTTGTGTTGGGGAAGGATCCCCTTGCAGCAGACTTCGACACTTTGTTGTCGGCGAACAGGATTCGTGGAAATACTACTTAGCCTCCACTTTATTGTGTATAAATTGGTATCAATTACGCCATAGAAAGTAAGCTTCTATTAATGCATTAAAGGCCATCTCTGTTTATATTTACATAATGCAGGTTATTCAGAGTCGCAGAGATCACGGTTGAAGTTTGAAAGTGTTTTGTTTCGTTAAACAGAGTCCAGTTGGAATACGTTGGAGTTCAACAAACCAAACATTTTTATCTTTTTGCGACGGTGCTTTTAATAGTATTTTCTGTTTACTTATTGTGCATAAACTTTGCTCCTTTGTCTGATCATGGAAATCGATTCTCTAATGTGAGAAATTGTCAGACGCTGCTTTCTACCTCTGCTTTCATTTGTTACGCGTCTCTGTCTCATTGTCAAAGTGTAGCGAGGTACCTACCATTATAGTGTGGCTTCTTTGTAAAAAAAACGTGACGTTCCTCTTGGCGACTGCGTCGTCAAGTCAAGCGCGTGTTTGATTCCCCTCGCGGAGATTAATCTTCTGCCTGAAATGGGGGAATTGCGACGGATTTAAACTCTGCCCTCCATTTTTCATAACCGAATATTCGTCTTAATAGGTGATTGTTTCTTGATATTTCTGTGGTTGTAAGGAAAAACGACCCATGTCACAATTTCCAAAAATTTGAGTTTATGCATTTATTCAACTGTAGAATATTGGATGTATGTTCTTATCAGACAAAATGCATGAAAACGAATTTTATACGTTGAAAAAATAATGCAATTTAACCGAAGTCCAATATTCAATTAGTACGCATTTGGCAAAACAACGCAAGTCCACAAAATTTGGAGAATACGACATCTCTTCCCTTTGTGATCGCTTTTTATTTTCTATTTTTATTTATCTGCATATACTATAACGTATATTGTGTAAAATAAAATGAGCAAAATTATATTTCATATTTTTATTTTACTAGAAACAGTACACTATGAAATACCAGTGATACATAAATATGTAACTTGTATTTTACAAAAAACAACGCAAAGCACAGAAGAAAACGAAAGAAGACAAAAAAAGAAAGTAAAAGAAGGAAAAGTAATCATTTCTTTCACGTACAATGTTTATATTTTGTTTTGGAAAAACTACTTAACTGCGACACGTTCAAGCAGAACAACACAAGTCCAGTGGGACTTGTGTCGTTATGCCTGAAGTGTATGTAAATTATTACTATTTTGTTTATTATTATTTACGTTAATTATACGAATATTGAATATTATGCAAAGTATAATAGGAGGAAGGAAATATACGTTTATATCGTTAGACGAAAACAAGGAAACATTGCTAATAAGAAGAATTGGTGTTTAGAACTTTCAACGACAATATCTCGAAAGTGAAAACATGTGACATGAGTCGTTTTTCCTTACAACCACAGATTTAATCCTGCAATGCACACGTAAATTGAAATTACACCACTGCACGCGTTGGGCCTCACAGGCCCATATCTCCAAACCTAGGAATGAACAGATATTTTGAGAAACAAATATGTTTAGATTGCACGTAATCTTATTAAAATAAATATTTATAACAACATGAAATACTGAACAAATATCTCTTTAACACTACGGGTCATCTGAATCTTTCTCAATATCATGAGAACAGGCTTACAGAAAGCTGCGCAATTGGGTCTGTCAGTGCCCATTAAGGGGTTACGCCACCCTGAGGCGCTCGAAACAGCACTAAACTATACAAATTTTTTTACTGATACTATGAGGTTGAAAATTATTTATTTTCTTCTTATGTGTAAAGCATGTATTAGTGCATATATTGTATAAATACTGTACAAAAATATTAAAAAATGACCGAGTTATTTATTCACCCGCGAAGCTCTTCCGCGGTTACACGCGTATCTGACCTAACAAATTATAACGCCCAGGTTCGTCTAAAATAAAAAACATGATGATTTTCATGTTCTTTAATAAAATACTTACAATGTAGCATACGGATTTGAGAAAAAAAAATTTATTGCACAAATGAGAGCAAAGTGAAGAAAATGATACGTTTTTCACGTGAAAAAACGAATTTACACCATTAATTTTATACGAATTGGTTATCGGATGGAAAAACTGATATGCTACATCGTAGATAATACCATTATGAATATGCATACCAAGTTTGAAATCAATCGGACAAATTGTTTTGGAGATATTTGATAGGTCACCTTTGAAAATGTAGTTTCGAGAAAAACGCTGCGAAAAAAGCTTTACCTGCTGTGGAATATCGACATCCGCGCCTCGTTTAAAGTCTATCTCTCGGCTATTTTGGGGAATTTTTGCGTCTATGATAATTTAAATTATTCTTAAAACTTCACGTAATAAGAAAATGCAAAACAAAAAAAATCGATTTTTCAAAACTTTCAGAGTGACGTAATCGCTTAAGCGCCTATGTTACACCCTGTCTCAGCAATCTGTCATTGAAAAAAAAAATCGAGAAACTGTGGTTTCATATAGTTTGCAAATTATAATTTCTATAACTACCCTCGTTTTTCCTTCAGCATCAATTTGCTGCCACTGTGAAATTCGCCCAATTACATGGAAGCATTCTGCAAACATTAGTAACGGCGCGAGAAGCACTTCGATTGTAACATGTCTCATATAAATCGCTTAATGTGACGATTTACCGTTAAAGGGGCGACTTAAAACGCCATAAATCCAAATCACGGTATAATAAATCCCGACAGAGGGACAATAAATCCCCCTCAAATACCACTACGCCGACGCTTAACAGTGTGTGCTTCTTGAATAACGTATCACCACGTGGATCGCTGTCAACGCACTGTGGGGTGTGTAACAACGTCGTCAAATCGATAAGCAAGATATTGAGGAAACATTTACGACCAATGGAACTGTTGTTTTCTATCCAACCGTGCCTCGTCTCTACTATCGCGTTGAACCTTAAACGTTGATCAGGCGACAATTTCTGAACCGTTCATCTTGGAAGCTTATTGTTGGCATAAATCGGAGAAGAATCTCAGGAATTCTATTATGCATCAAGTTACTGCGTGTCGCTCCTCTTGCTGCTTCTTTAAAAGACTCTCCTCTTCGTGCCTCCTGGAAAATACAGAAGGGTGAAAGGAGTCCGCCGACATTTTACTTCGTTGTTTGAAGTACTCCTTTCTGCCTCGATTTGTTCCTTCGGCCCATTCACTCGGATCGTTAGCTATCGTCTCGAACAATTTCCCCGCGCCGACGAAATTAACCCACTTTAGTCGTACCAGCCTGACAATTCTTTAAGACCACCCCGAGAGGTATCGTCGCCAGAGGTAGGAATTTCCGAGGGATGGAGAGGAACGTCGCGGCGATAACAAAAGAACTCTAACGGGCTTACATTCAGATCCGAGCGTCTCTAGAGGCTCCGAAAAGTCCCTTCTCCCCTAGCGGAATATTTTAAGCTCTTTCGCGTGGCTTCTCGCGAAACATGGCACGTAACTGCTCTTTTCCGTCTTACCTTTTCGACTCGCGGTTCCTGCTCATTTCGTGGTCGGTTCACGCGTCGAAGAAGAACACCGACGTCAAGCACCGCACCTTTGATGTGGGTCCATTAGCACTATTCGCAATTAATTGAAGTAACGAGCAACCAATGGCATCCAAGGCATCGTTCAGTTTCTATACGGTGGCCGGTCGTTACCTCCACGGTATCGAATAAACTGCCCCTTTTTACTGGGAAAGTAATTATTGTTTCCAATATAATAATTGCGCCTTCGTTATATTATTAAATTAGAATTTCATGGAGATCTGAGGTATTTCTTCTGTGAACAAGATCATTCAGGGGTTAGGCCACCTTGGGTAGGTCAAGAAATATCGCATCTTTGGGATTTTTCTTCTAAGTGACAAAGACCCTTTTTTTTATTAATATTGTTAATAAAGATACAGATATCTTTGAATAATATATATAATTTTTTTTCAAGTTTTCTTTAAAAACAAATATGGTCGAGGGTAAACCATGGAGGGTACGGTTGGGCGGTGTACGTTATTCTTAATGAGCAGGTTTCTGAAGCAGAATTATAATAATAGACTATTAAATAAAACTAAGTTTTAACAATAGAATATATTAGAATATATAAAAATATATAAAAATAGAATATATGAAACTAAGTTGTCCATCGGTCGACGTTCAATTTTTTTTAATATTCTAATTTTTATCTGAGTTGTGCTTTAAAGTATAGCGATTTTGTTATTTTGCGACCAATCGAAAAAATTGAATAACTTAGATGTATTTAATGTCCTATTATTAAAATTTTGTTTCAGAAACCTGAACATTTACGTACACGTACGCTTACATTCACGTACTCTGCATGGTATACTCTCGACCCGCGTATTTATTTTTACAGAAAACTTGAAAAAAAGAATTGTAAGTGTATTAAAAATAATGTAATCGAATAATGTGTTTTTGTCTCTTAGGAATAAATCCCCAAAGATGCGGTATTTCTTGATTTGGCCAAGGTGGTTTAACCTCTTAAGCATTAATATTCAATATATATGCAACGTATATGCAACATATATGCAAAATACAAAGTGAGTCAGCCAAAGTTGAAACCTGAAATATTTCTTGGAAATTGCTAATTGTAGCTAAAAATGTTTCGCACAGAAGTATCTATAGGACATTCATCATTTTGTTATTTTATTTAGGTATTATAGTTCAAATTGCAGTATATTACAATAGTTTTCTCGATGTTATTTACAGTAAATTGGTGCCTCTTGTCAGTTAAAATTAGTTTATAGGCCGAAAACGAGCGTTCTACGTCACACGACGTTATTGGGGCATATTTAAACACGCACCAATTATGTCGCGGAATCTCCTGTGGCCTTTGAACATTTGCACCTTTTAAGGTAGTTCCTGAATAATGTACTAAATTACAGAATTCTTTCAAATTTCGTACTAAACTAATTTGGAATACAAGAAACCCTTGTACAAAGTTTAAAATCGATTTACCACATAGTTATCGAGAAATTGTTAATTAAAGTTGTTGCATTTTAACACAGTGGCATATGGCGAAAACAAAAAAAGAGGGTTATAGTTTCAGTTTTTCTTCTGAAACAGGAAAACCATATTATAGAAATATACCAAAATTGACACAAAAGTACATCGAAATGTCACGAAATGAATTTATTAATTTCTGTGAAACTGACCACATGGTTTCTTCGTAAATGCCCATCAAAAATAGGTTTACGTGCAAATATTTTTGAAATTACATAGAGCAATCAACGTGGCAACGTTGCACAATCGATATGTTCAGACATTTAAATATCGAACGACGATTCAAATTCATATGAACATTTTTTCTGACATTTTGGTTATAAACAACGCTCCGAATGTATGCGACGTTGTCAGATTTGCTGCTCCAATTCACTACGCTAACCAATTTTATATTCTATTTTCGTATTACAATTATTTATAATAGCATTGAACTTTTTGAAATATATATAGAGGATGCTAAAAATTATTATTATTATTTCTATAGTATCAGACGACTTTATATTTATCGTTTATTACCCAACTCTGATTTGACTAACATAGTTGGTTAGGAACTACCTTAAAATGTCACTTACTTTTGACAATAGATCAAAATTATTGACTCCGCCATCAACGTTTGTCAATTTTTGTGCGCCTATATTCAGGACAAAATGCAAAGTCAGCCGCGTACATCCACAAAACATATGAGAAATATGCACGAAATATGCAAGAAATGTGCAAATAACATATAAAGAATGTGCAATATGCACAAAATATGCATTATGCAAAACATATGCAATAGGGTGGTCCTTATATGTATGAAAAAAAATTCAATTTTTTTTAAATTTCTTCTGACCCTCTCAGAAGCTTCCAAATAGTTTAAAAGAATTTAGTCTAAAATTTTATTAAAATATATTAAGGATTAAAGGTCGCTCAACGGCAATGAAATATTACTATTTTGGTATAAATTTAAAAAAAAATTTAAAAAAAAATTTTGTTTTCCATCACAGCTTGTTCTAACTGGTTGGGGAACTGGAGAATTGGATGAGTTTCGTTGTTATAAGTGCTAGGACCAATATCTAGTATGGTACCCGGTTTTACTCAGGCCACGGTGTAAAACCGTAAAAACGGATCATATTTTAAATCATTATCTTTTGTATTTTTCCTTCTATTAAACAAATTGGATATTTACTATTATTTAGAAAAGAGTTTATTCTAATCCCAATTTGTTTTTTACTTAATAATGTCGAAGCTATGAGATTTTATTCTTAACGTCCCTATTTTGCCCCGATCTCTCCTACATGCGAAATATAAAGTCCTTGAGCGACCTTTATATATCAAAATGTACAAATAAAAAATACGGAGATACTTTTTTTTGTCAAATAGAAGATTTTAAGAGGGTCAGACAATATATATTTTAAAGTTGAAAAATAAGGACCACCCTAATATGCAATATGCATAATATGCAAAATAAAAAGTGTAATTTTGGATTTCTCTAATGACAAAACAAATTTCTGCCTAGGTTCCATTATTTTATTTTTTGCCTATAAAAATATGCATTTGCATGAACATCCGCAGTCTAATTATCACATTTTTAATTATCATAGTATCGCATTACATTCCGTTTTAAATGTAGCTTACCTTACGGTAACACAAGCCACCTCTTCTAACAACAGATAAATATATAAGAATTAACAAGTGCGTAGTCCACACCAATCTCTCGCCCAGCCACATTCTAATAATTCTCAACGCAGCCCGACACAGACTCAGATCCATAGAAAACTCCCCAGACACACGAACGAACCACCCTACACGCTTCCATTACCAAGAAACTCCGCAATTTTCCCTGCAAGTATCTCAGACGTTTCTAACCACACCCTGGTTTATTCCAATCCACCAGAATGAAGCCGATTCAGTGGAAACGATCCTTCTCCCCAAGGAACGAGACTCCGAGCCGCGCACGTAAACAGAATGGTATTCCCAGGGACGGCAAGGAGAAATCTGTTCCAACGACTCCTCCACTTCGATTAATCGAACGTTCCGCGCAACGGTGATCGGCGTCGCTCCAGCAGAACGCCTTCATTTTCGTATCGGCCAGGCTCCAGTGTATACCGTCGGGACTTGAGCGTGGCGTCGATTCTTTTAGATTTAAATTAGACCCCGCCGTCCAAGGATCCTTCAAAGACACGCCCTCTTAAAGCGCTTTTCCATCTGCATATTTTTCATTTTGCAATTTTCCTTGTCACCCCTTCATCCCTGACGCGCTCCTTTCCGGGGGAGTGGGTGGCCGGGATCCCTTCGACTGGCTTCATTCGAGCAGGCTATTCTTTTAGCACGTTCGCTCGCCCCAAGCAAGAATTATTGCGCTCCGCGTCGCACAGTGGGACAATTTGCACTGTTTGCGGCAAAATCGATAGAACTTTTAAAAGAAATAAGGTAGAGGGATCAATCTTTTTCGAGGCTAAAGCTACGATGTTGCTGAATAAGGAGAAAGTATTGAAAAACTATGGCGAACAAAGTTTCGACTCTGAAAATCTGCCAGAAGAATCCTGAAGGACAAGACAAATGCTTCAGCCATACTTGAATTCAGCGCGTCAAAATCTATAGAAAATGATGTATAACAAATCAAGGAAAAACTTCAACCGCACATGATAACGGAAAACCGCAGTTTTCTTCGAAAGTATCAACTTCGACATAGATTTTCAATGTCTAAACTTCTTTGTCAATATTTTCAATATTTTTCCCTTATTCTTCAGTACCTTAGCTTTAACCTCGAAAAAGATTCATCCCTCTATTTTATGTCTATCAAACGTTCTACGATTTTGACTCAGAAAAGTGCAGTTTGTCGGGAAGAATACTCGACGTTTCGGGAAAGCGAGCGCGAGATGGCGTCGCGATAGAGAACGGGGGTGGAAGGTTTTCCAGGGAATCGGACAACTGTGGAAATTTGAGATTCGTTAGATTCGGGGAACAATGTGATGTGATATTGGAGCTTACGAGTACGCGATCTTCCTTGGGAACCTTCGATATTCCGCCGACGTGAAAGTCACCTTAGTTAAAGATGGTCCTTGGCTGGTGGTCGAGATTTGGGGTGTAAGGGATTTTCTGACAACCGTAAAGCGCGTTTCGTTGACTACATGTGTATGGATTCTGTAGCATGGAAATGCTTTTAGAGGAATGTAATGTTACGTTTGAAGGCCTCGAGTAATATTAAGCGCAAGGGGTTGATTGTTACATATGCGAAGGAAAGTTTCAAATGTCTGACGCTCATTTATTGAGAACAATGGTGCTTTCCATCGAGGACTTTGCAGCGATAGGGGTGCAGCTCCACCAACTTTACCAACTTTAAGTAAATCAGAAAAAACTGTTTACGAAATTATTGCTTTGACTTAACATTAAAAAGTAGTTACTGAGTTGATAAGTCTTTATATCTATTTTTGGCAAATTCTTCGAATCTGAAGCATTCGTATTCCGCAGAACAGTAGAGGAAGTGCAGCATATTTGGAATACTGTTGGTAATTTGGAATACCGAAGTATCTAATGAACCACTAACGTTATTTAATTTGTAACACCGTAGACAATAGGGGCTAATGACCTGTTAACGAATGACATTTGTGGATGGAGCGCCATTTTTACATTTTCGACTTAATCTGCAGAGTAAGAAAACGTCGAACTGCAAAACTTTTTCAGCGCGTATTCAATCGTTCCAATCATGGTTAAAATATGTCAAACCTTAGAGTTAAACACTTAAGGGGTCATGCTCAGTCAGGAGGCCGAAAAAGGGTGATCTTTGGGAATTTTTTACTCGAAAGCTATAACACATTTCTCAAAAATTCTTGTTTCCTTTTAAAGATTGCATCTAGTACTGTAAATCGTAATTTTTTTATTTAAAAATATTTTTTAATAACAAAGTTATTGTCCATCTCTCAAAGGTCCTCTCAAAAAAAGGCTTCAGCGGTGACCACTGCTGTTCGAAAGTCGATTATCTAAATTAAAAAATTCAAAAGAATTTACTTAGTATATTACATTATCTTGTCTTTGAACGAAGGATTTTTCGAAATATTGATTTGGGAAAAAATGGCAGATGTTTTAAGTAAAAGTTTCAATTTTCATCATAAATCGTGCCTGATTTCGTCAATTAAAAGAAAACTAAGCATCGGATAAAAAAATCCTTCGTTCAAAGACTAGTTTATTGTTCCTATAGTAAGCTTGTAAAATTTGAAGTAAATCGGTTGAATGGTTTTTTAAATATTTTGGTCACCGATTTTGAAAGAACCGTTCGAGTGATGGACAATAACTCAGTTATTGATAAATATTTTTAAATAAAAAAATTACGATGCACGGTACTAGATGCAATCCTTAAAAGGAAAAAAGATTTTTTGAGAAATATGTTATAGCTTTTGAGTACAAAATTTTCAAAGACCGCCCTTTTTTCGGCCTCCTGACTGACAATGAGCTGACTTAATCTACTCATTTGCGAGTTCCTTCTATGGTACCGCCCATACAGCACACTCTCATTGCAGCAACGTTGCGTGCAACATTGCAACCTTGCACTGCAACGTTGCCGCAATAATTCTATGTCCGCTTCGTGCAACGTTTCGGGTAGTACGGCCAAAAATATAAATAATGAAAATTTTTTTCCCGCAAGGAGATTCGAACCGGCGACTGTGTCATTCTACACATTAAAATATGCAGGGTGAGTCACCTAACATTTAAACTTAAAATATCTCCTTCGTTTTTAATGATACGAGAAAATGTCTCAGGAAAAAAATGATTGCTAGACAAAAAGGACAACATATTAGACATGGTTGAATTTGTATTTTTATTGGCTATAACGTTACAGTAATGAAAATACGTCATCCCATTAAAAAAGCCATCGATGATCTTGAAATTTCGGGAAATATAACCTTGAGAAAAAAATCGTCTTCGTCAGAATAATTGTCCCTCTGAAGCAAATGAAGCAATCATTTTTTTCCTTAGACATTTTCTCGTATCATTAAAAACAACGGAAATATTTTAAGTTTAAATGGTAGTTGCAGCAACGTTGCAGCAACAATTCTATGTCCGCCCCGTGCAATGTTGCGCGGCAATGTTGCAGCAACGTTACAGCAACGTTGCGCTGCAACCATGCAACATGGCAAGGTTGCTGCAACGTTGCCGCAAGGAAGTGTGCTGTATGGGCGTATTAGTTTTGCGATAATTTCGAGAATACAAAGTGTGATATGAAATTTTAGGTTTCAATGCCATGCTGCTAATTGAGAATACCGAAGGTGAATGTAATTTGGAGTATTTTGTTTCACACGTAACGGCTACCACTGCGTCGGTTTGGATCAGCGCTATCCATTTATATTTACCTAAGATTCTTCCTATATTGTGATTTTTCAGTCTGATTAGATCATAAAGGAAATAATTGTATGATCTACATGTTTCTTTTAAGTTTATAAAGTGAAGGTAAATTGGAATACCGGTATTCCAAATTACCTGCACCTTAATGAAATCAATACTTCCTGTTGTAGCATGCAGAAAACACGCTTTGAGAGACGCTGACCATCGAGAAGTTTCGCGATCACGCTTGTAGGCTGCCCGTGAGGAGAGGCGTGCGGGCGCGGAACCGCGGCTCGCGAGGCCCGCGCTTAACGACGCGTCTGTTGATTACTGCGGCCGCGGATAGCAACGATTGGGTATAAATTCGAGGCCCGCAGAGGCATTTTCCTTCTTCGCTGTTCTGAGGGAGAGGACGAGGTACCACACACGGCCGCTCTCAGACAGCTTAGGGACTCCGGCAGGAGAGTTCGGCGATAATACCTGGACGCCTGCTGGAGGGACTACGCTTTAGGGTGTTCCTGGACGCTCGACCGATATGGAGAGTACGGCGATAATACCTGGACGCCTATCGGTCGAGAGAGTACAGAGCATCTCGTTAGGTTAGAGAGGAGAGAACGGGAGTATATTCCTGGACGCCCGTTCGATGTGGAGAGTTCGGCGACAATACCTGGACGCCACTCGAACGGGAGAGTACAGAGTAACTCCTGGACGCCTCGTTAGATTAGAGAGGAGAGTACGGGATTATATTCCTGGACGCCCGTTCGGTATGGAGAGTACGGCGATAATACCTGGACGCCAACCGAACGGGAGAGTACAGAGTAACTCCTGGACGCCTCAGTATAGTAGAGTCGCGACAGTACATAGCCCCTTTATTAAATACCCGATCGTTGAGAGAGGAGAGTACGGGAGAATATTCCTGGACGCCCGTTCGATGTGGAGAGTACGGCGACAATACCTGGACGCCACTCGAACGGGAGAGTACAGAGTAACTCCTGGACGCCTCATTAGAATAAAGTCAAGTGCCGTCAGCACAGTAGAATCTTGTAAAATTGTATAAACGCAACGTCTGACCTACGAACTTTGTAGCCCCATCCTGTCAACCAACCATGTATTCCTATCTAATCCGAATAAACCTTGTCTGTCCAGAATATTATCCTTTTATCCAATCCTGGAAGGCTACACTGTCATTTTTCATTCAGACCAAAGTTCCAGCAACTTTTTGTTTTTTATTATTACTGAGAGTTTGAAATATAAAAGTTTATTAGCTTCCCTATGATATTATGCAGTTTTATTTGTTCCCATCCTCTGCCGCAATTTTTTGTTCGTCTTAAACAAACTGGTATTCCAAATATACTGCACTTCCTCTAGGTAATAGATACAGATTCAAAATTTGCAATAAATCGCTCATTTGTTATCGGAGTTGCATAAAACGTGTGCCAAACGATGTGGAATTTCTTTTACATACTCTTGCTTCAAGGTCTTCAGTTTTATTGCAATCAAACACTGCTTCTGTTTTGGGGAAGTTGAACGAACCCACGGCGTGGTTGCTCTGTTGGACAATGTATTTTCTACAATATTTCACGCGCAGTAATTGGATTATTACGGTACAGCCGTTTGTGATGCTCCATGCGTTCCACCTCCAACCCTCTGCAATCTAAACGAATTTGTCGGCATTTTAAACTGAAAGGTGATGTGTGTTTAAAAAGTTTCTACACTTTCCTCGTGCACTTTAGTCGATTTATATAATCAGTTAAATATTTCTACGGTGTGCGTTTCAAAGTGTCAGGGCTAAGAGAAATATCCGCTTGAACGTGATATATTAGTTGATATTTCGACGGAAGAATGGTAAAAGAGTTCGACCATTTATTAAGCGAGTGCACTTAGAATTTCCAAGCGAGCTGCGAATAGTTCCGCCGAGAGAGAGAACTCGGCGAGCTCAAATTCCAGCGAAAAATTCCCTCGAAAATCTAGACAGCTTTGAAAGGTAATTTCCAAACTGCAGTGGAGCGTGGCGTGCTTCGTTATGTCGCTCTTCTATGAGTGGTGCAGTATATTAATTATAAAATGGAGGGAAAAAACATATGGAAAAACAAGGAACTGGTCGACTGATCGATATACTGCAGCGTGGCGAAATATAGCGCACACGCGAATCTGGAAAAGGCACGGGAAACGTACGTTCGTGATAACTGCCCGCGCTAGTGACTTTCTATAATTGCGATAATTATCCGCGATTGTTCGCGATCTCATTTCTTCGCTGCTTGTCCCGAAGCCATGGACACGGAGCGCGTGAAACACTGATTTTCTACTATCCACTCTTCCTTCCAAATCGATCCAATCATAAATCATGCACGGACATTCCGATGAGACCATGAAATTTCTAAATAGATCAATGGACAAGTTTCTTTTAAATGTGGCAATAGGCCGGAGCGATACTAAATAGGAGAAAATTTAAATTTGAATTTTCAGTTGGCCCGGGTGCGGGATAGTTGTCTTTTGATTAACCAAACAAAACTGTAAAAAAATTTGGACAAATATTCATGTCTTCAGGTTCCGTTTTCTCCTAAAAATAATTATATGATATACCTATGATCATTTTTAGGAGAAAATGGAACCTGCAAACATGAATATTTTTCCAAAATTTGTTTACAGTTGTGTTTGGTTAATCAAAAGACAACTATTCCGCACCCAGGCCAACTGAAAATTCAATTTTAATTTTTCCGCTCCGCCCTATTGTGGCAAACAGTTGGATACTGTGATAGATAGTAATATACGTGTTCTTTAAGTGACCTGAACTCGACAGACAGATAATATTGACAAGTGGAACATCATGATCTATTATGCATTCGAGACAAGCGTCATTCAATACGTGATTGTGCACCACACGATACTGTCTGACATGTGATATTTTATCTACGATTTGAAAATTAAGATTGCTATAAAATGTCATTGTGACATGTTGTTAAACACCTTTTCCCTGTCACCTACAGAGGCGCCAAAATAACACGATGCTTGTTAAATGTTAAAATGTAATACACAAAATAAAATCTCGATACTAAATAGATTGCTTTAACCGGCTTGCGGACCTATATGATGACAGAATTCGGTATCGAAATGAACTAATTTTTCCTGCGAAGGAAACTATTTACTTCCAGGTTAGGAGTCCTCCTTAAATTACGTAAGGCTTTTTGTGAAGGGGTGTCGCGAATTTCTTACATTTTCTTACAAGGGGGGAGACAGGTAGCTATTTACGTAATATTTTTTAACCTAATTTTTAATGAATACAAATTCTATCATTAATGTTTCAGAAAAGTAATTTTAGTTTAAATTTCCCGAAATCGAATTAAATGCATTATATAAACCTTTAAAAGAATTTTAATAACTGACAAAATTCAATGTACAAAATATTATGTAAGAAGGGGGTTGCAATATCAAACCTTACGAATTCTTATAATGGGTGAGGCAGGGGGTAAGAAATCGTCAAAATTACCCTTACGTAATTTAAGGACCGCCCCTTATATAATAGTTTTTAAGGATGCTGATTCCAAATTTGTCATTGTTGCAAAAACAGAAACTGAGTTTTACTTCTGCAAACAACGGCCACGATTTTGCACATCAGCACCCCCGAGAACCTCTAAAATATGATTTTTACTTGGAATCTGCGTAACTAGTTACTGTTCTTGCAATTCTTTTACAATATTTAGACGAACGCAACTTTGCAAAAAAATTCCTTTATTGTGGTTAATGTTACTGAAAAGTATAGTTCTTTAGCTTTAATTTCCAGTTTGGCTCAGATTAATACGATGCCTGGTTCTTAAGTTATGAGGGAAAACACTGCCCCGAGTCTGACTCGGGGTAACCAAACTATAACACAATGGACCAACCCGAGTCAGACTCGGGTTAATTCGCAAGCTTCTTTTGTGTACACTGAACGAGCGAGAAGTCATTTCCCATGGCAGTTTTTAACGGATCACACTGTGCTTAGCACAGCACGGTAATGGACGAGCAACAAGTGACGAGGCTGAAATGTAATTGATCTTTCAGGGTTCAAGAGACGGATGGCTCCTTCTTCGAAAGTTTCACCGCGTTATCCTGGAAGCAGCAGAATAGAAGGCTCGTGGTTCTTCAGGAAGTGGAGGTCAGAGCGAAGGAACCACCGCCCCCGTCCAGAGACAGCAGTTTGACGTCCTCACAGTACCGTTTCACCAAAAAGGAGGTAAGACTTTCTCGAACACTAGAAAACCTGCAATTCGCAAATTCAAAAAATTTAAAACACTTGAACAAGGATACAGGATGACCTGTAAAGTCAGGGGCCATCCTTAAATTACGTAACCCATACAGCACACTCTCGTTGCAGCAACGTTGCAGTAATAATTCTGTGTCCGCATCCTGCAACGTTTCGGGTAGTACGGCCAAATATATAAATATAATCGTATATATATATGTGTGTGTGTGTGTGTGTGCAGAATAGGGTGGTCCTTATTTTTCAACTTCCGATTTTTTTTGGTCTTACCCTCCTAAAATATGAGGGTTGGTGAGAAAATGATATGTGTAAAGTTTCAGAGTGATTGGACAACGGGAACCCGTGACGCAATTGAGTTGAAGTTTTGAAATAATAGTGATTTCTCGTGAATTTCAGACATAACTGTGTTCGGCTATTTTGAAAGTATCAGTGAATATTTTTTAAGAAAAGTACAGTTTATTAGATGTATAATAATAATATGTATGTATAACTTCAAAAAATATTGACGAAATCTTTGAATTTTATCTTTTAAAATTAGTATACAACGCAGCGTATAAGCCAGAATAGGCAATCGGGGGTCTTACCTACATTATCCAACAAGTATTTGGATCTGCAATATGCACTCCGAGATCCTAGTTCAGTTTTTCGTCCCAAACACGAATCCGTAAACAGAATTCCTCAATCACCCTCCGTTTTTGAAAAATACGAGTTTTTGTAAAAAGCGCACGATTTTGGGCAAGAATGAGGTATTACGTGAAAACCAAGAATGCTAGAAAGTTCAATTTAGTCTCAAAAGATAGAGGAGAGTTTTCTGAATATATCGGTATTTATAGTTATTAAATTTAATGGCTTTATATGGTTGTAAACAGCCGTCAAAGTTTAAAAAAGTGCCGATGTGCATGAGTTCTAGGCAATACTTTTGCATTTTTACGAAAAGTTATTTATCTAGCACGAATTCGCTACACACTATCGGATTCTGTAGACATTTCTGAAGAAGAAACCATCCACGAAAAATGTCGGAACGGTTTTTAACTCGAACTATTTGAGAAAATATCCAGCGGAAACACGTGCACGGTGTTTTGCCGCTTGGCGGCAGTAGCGGCCATTGCTCGCCTGCGTGACTCGCCAGGGCCGTGGCTACGCGCAATCGTCACGGTGCCCCGTAGAGTGGTCCTTAGCTATAGGAGTCAAACATTTTTTGAGTTTTTTTTTGGTCTTCGGCTACTTTCGAAGTATCAGTGAATATTTTTTAATAAAAGTACAATTTCTTACATGTATAATAGTAACATTTGTATATTACTTCGAAAAATATAGACAAAATCTTTGATTTTTATCTGTTACAATTATACAATATAACGCAGCGTGTAAGCTACTCTACGTAGGTGCGGAATGCAGATGTCACAATCTACAATATTTTTTATTTACTAAAATTGTATTATTCGCTAATTCCTTATAATTATGTAAGTATTTATATACACCAAAATATTATTACAATTTAACTTATGGGTATAAATAAAATTAAAATAATGCATATGTATTAGTACTTGTCTTTTATCAAGCTAGATTTCTTTATATCGGGGTAGAATTGTCGATATTCTTCTAAAATTTGTAAAATGTATTGTTTGTTGTCTTCATTTGTAGTTAATATGTCATTGTAGTCTGACATAAATTTTACGCCACGCTCCGTAGTGTCATTCACAATTTTCAAATTCTGTACAATTTCTAAACCCGCTTTATATTCTTTATACATGTAAGAAATTGTACTTTCATTAAAAAATATTCATTGATACTTCTAACATAGCCGATGATAAAAAAAAACTCAAAAAATGTTTGATTCCTATAGCTAAGGACAACCCTACTGGGCACTTAGAGCATATGCTCTAAGACTGGGCACCGTGTCAATTGCGCGTCGCTACGGCCCTGACAAGTCGCGGCGGGCGAGCCATGGCCGCCAGGCGGCAAAACACCGTGCACGCGTTGCCGATGGATATTTTCTCGGACAGTCCGAGTTATAAACGGTTCTGACATTTTTCGTGGATAGTTTCTTCTTCAGAAATGTCTACAGAATCCGATACTGTGTAGGGAATTTGTGCTGGATAAACAATTTTTCGTAAAAATGCAAAAATATTGAGAAATCACTATTATTTCAAAACTTCAACTCAATTGCGTCACGGGTTCCCGTTGTCCAATCACTTTGAAACTTTACACATATCATTTTCTCACCAAACCTCATATTTTAGGCGGGTAAGACAAAAAAAAACTCAAAATATAATTTACCCCAATAGCTAAGGACCACCCTAGTGCAGAATCATAGAAGTATAAAGCCCGTGTTTCTTTTTCTCAAAGAAAATTTTTTTCCCCCAAGGGGATTTTCGAACCGGCGACCTGTAGCGTCGTAGGCGAACACTTTACCGCCGCAGCTACAACCACTGATTGATAAGAGTGCTAACGTATTCGAACTTATACTCCTACGATGCAAAACTTTAAACTCAAATTATTTAAAAACGAAGACACATTTTGACAGACTCCATTAGGGTTTTGTAACACTATGTAGGTATGTACTTCAACTTCCACCCTGTGTCATTCTACATATTAAAATATACAGGGTGAGTTACCTAACATTTAAACTTAAAATATCTCCTTTGTTTTTAATGATACGAGAAAATGTCTCAGGAAAAAAATGATTGCTAGACAAAAAGGACAACATATTAGACATGGTTGAATTTGTATTTTTATTGGCTACAACGTTACAGTAATGAAAATACGTCATCCCATTAAAAAAACCATCGACGATCTTGAAATTTCGGGAAATATAAACTTGAGAAAAAAATCGTCTTCGTCAGAATAATTGTCTCTCTGAAGCAAACACTTTTTTCCTTAGACATTTTCTCGTATCATTAAAAACAACGGAAATATTTTAAGTTTAAATGGTAGTTGCAGCAACGTTGCAGCAATGATCCTGCAATGTTGCCGCAACGTTGTTGCAACATTGCTGCAACTTTGCCGTGCAATATTGCACCGCAACGTTGCAGCAACAATTCTGTATCCGCCCCGTGCAATGTTGTGCGGCAATATTGCAGCAACGTTACAGCAACATTGCGCTGCAACCATCCCACATGGCAACGTTGCCGCAACGAAGTGTGCTGTATGGGAAGGGTAATTTTGGCGATTTCTTACCCCTTTACTCTCCCAGTATAAAAATTCGTGAAATGTTATATTCCAACCTCTGCCCCCACGTTCCTACGGTTATATTTTTTTACATTGCATTTTTTCAGTTATTAAAATTCTTTCAAAGGTTTATATAATTCATTTACGCCATATTGAAAATTAGGATTAATTAACTTCTCTTTGTAACAAAACGTAAGAAATTCGCGACCCCTTCCCCACCAGAAAGGCCTACGTAATTTAAGAAAGTCTTGTGTCAGGAATTCTGTAATAATACTTTAGCAATCCTATGAACGATCAAAGAAACTTCATTACGTAATAGAAAAGATTCTCAATCTCGATTCCACAGCCACGTAGGTAGAAACAGTTCCCGAATGGAAATAATCTTTCAGTATCGTGCAAGGCTGGAAAAGTCGAGTTTAAAACGCAGACCTGAAAGCATTAGAAGACTAATCCTATCTCGTGTTTAAACCACTCTACCTTCACGTCCTAGTAATTCCGAAAGTTCGCTACACGAAACGCATCTGGTGTAAGCTTCCGGTTTTTACTGCTCGCGCGGCGCGTTGCACGCTCGCCCTACTAAACGCAAAAGCTTGTACCCATTTACCTACTATCATTTAAAACGCAGTGCAGTTGTTAAACACTTCCAGTTGGCGTAGCAGACCTCGCGGCTCATCGAATTTAATTGCACCCGGGCACTTTGAACAATTCACTTCCCTGCCAGTGTGTTATTTCTACCAGGAAAAACTAGTCATCCTATACAAAGTTACACGTTCCGCGAATAAAACAGTAATCAATGAAATAGTAGCCATTTGGCGAAGTCGACTTCTTACGTAGGTAATTATGGGTTTCAAGAATTTTATAATCAATTCTTATTATACTTGTTGCCTGCTCCCACTAACTTATTTTACACTCCGTGGTTTTGCGGGAAATGCCACCAGGCTGTGTGTCAAAAACTGGTTCTTGCATTTTGCAGAGCTTACAGCGTCTTCCTTGAAGAGCTTTCGAGTTAACTTCTCCTGCATCTCCAGGGAAGCAAACATCTGTCTCTCCGTTTTACGTCGCGCGAGAACGTTCATTAATATCAACGTCAAATTGTTCGCGAGTACATCCCTTTGTCCATGCAACACCACATTTTGTCATCTATCATAACACATACGGTATACCAGTAACGTGGATTGCACGCGGCCTGGTAGTTGCATTCTGCTTGAAATATTATGCACGCTTGGTCAGTTTAACTAGCGCATGCTTCGATCAAAACGAAAGACAGCCGTTCTAATGATACTGCCAGTTCAACGTTCGTCAATCGGCTAACACTGGCGATGCGCGGTTTCCCGATTACGCTTTGAAGGAACTTTTCTCTGAAATATCGAAAGCATCAAATTCTAAGTTAACATCGCGTGATTGCTTTTATTCACTGGTTTCTTTATACCAGACACTATTTAATAAGAATATATAATACAGACACGAGCAATAAATTAATCAGTAACGATTATAAAATTTACTTAACTCGAAGGAAACTTAGCTATAGAAATTGGTTCAGCAACTACGGACGTGACAATTTTAGTTATATTTATTTTACGTTCTGCCCAAACTGTTTTATATAATTCTCTAGTATTTTCTCTAGAACTCTCGAATTATAGACACACAATTACTGTACGATGGTATTTAGTTTTATAGTAAAACCTACGGCCGTGTATTCTGCTTCAAAAACCTCTTTTCTACCCGACGCATGTATCGCATATTGTGGCAGCCAGGATGATCCTACCTTCCGCTGGCCATCCCTGGTGTATAAGTAGATTATTGGATTCTAAGTCGACATCCCCTGGATTACCTAGTGCATCAAAGTCAACCTGGAATTCAGGTCCGCCCAATAACGTAAAGCTGGACGATGATAGAGTGCTTGATAGAGCTACACAACAGTTGAAAAACGCATCCACATGAAACTCGTACACGTTCGTAAAGCTGTCGGAGGATACCTAATTGGAAGAAGTTTCCGCTCTTAAACAAACCCGGCATGTGTTGAACATTCGAGCACTTTAAGCTTTTAAGGTCAGAGGTTCCTGCTCATTTAGCTTTCGGAGTTACAACTTTTCGCTCACTGCAATTTCGAGATCAAAGCTTTTTTTCTTATAAAGCTATCGGGGTCAGACTTTTTCCCCGGGAGTGTAGCCCTTTTTTTTTGCATGACCTTTCGATATTACAGCTGTTTGCCCTCTCGCAACGTTCGAGCATTCCTCCATCCAGGTTTCGAGGTCAGGACCTTTTGACACTGAGTTTCCTTGAATAAGAGCATTTAAGTCCTTGAGCTTTCGACATTGCAGCGATTTACAATTAATATCTTGCATCGGTGAATTTCAGTTCAAATTATAATATCATTAAGCTTTTGTAGGAATAGGCTTCGGAATTCCTACATGTTCGGGAGCCACGAAAAAAGGAGGCCCCGCGATGGGACTCGAACCCGCGATCTTCGGGTCCTCCGCGCTACTAGGGTAAGCAGGCCAGTAGATGGACAGTTTAGCTGATTCCGAAGTTTACATCAAGGTATTTCTTAGAAATATCTGTTGTATTAAAAAAATTAAAAACTTTGCACGTAAAAATGTACAAATTTAAAGAAAAAAATAACTGCAAGTAAAAAATTAATGTATTTAAGGATAAAATGATGAAAATTCAACTCATAGCCCGTATCACCAGTAGATGAACGATAGGCCTAGCAGATGGACAGTACAGAACCAATAGATGGACGGGTATTTGGCTATACGAGTAACAGGCTTATTAGCTATAGTAGGTACCTAGATTAAGTTATTTTTGGTTATAATATAGTTTATTTCATCAAAACTAAAAACGTATGGAGCCTTCATTGCCAGAAAACGGTGCAACAGGTTATGGGCCCAGGTTGCAAATAAAGTGAGGTTATGTCTAGCCTAAAGTGGCCAGATGTCCCGGATCGTGTGGGACTGTTCCGGATTTGAAATGTTTGTCCCGCATTGAAAACTGTCTCGGAAAGTGTCCGGGATTGGATATGTAACCTTTTTAACATTTTCTTAGTGGCACAAAGGTGGCTTAGTGGCTTCAAAAGCTTTAATTCCATTCTGTCCATCTACTGCGTTTAGGTTAGAAAATCCATATCAGTACATGGACAGTCATTTTTATAAGTTCTATCGTTTTATTTTTCTTTGTTCACGCGTTTATTTATAAATTGTTAAATTAGAATGCATTCATCTACAACATACCTCTTTACAATTCATCCAAATACGTTATTTATTAACTTTAAGGCATGCAATGCTGAGCAATAGCTAATAACAAAAGTGTGACTCGCGCATGGTGGCGTAAAATCGTACATACGAATACATTTTTCGCATACAAACATTTTTTTTCGATAATTATGTTAATGTTTTATAAAACAACAAACGTTTTTTCTACAAAATAAAAAAACAATAATATAGATTAAAACTAGTTCTTTCAATATTAACGATTAACCAACGATTCGTCCATCTACTGGGCCCCGTCCATCTACTGGCTTGCTTACCCTAGTCAGCCACATTGCCAATGTTGCCAAAGCCGACCTTCCGCAGCCTCTTATTCCGGGTTCCCTCTCATGTGGGGTACTGATCTCACACTCCTGAACATTCTTGAATTCTTTCGCTCAATGTAGCAACTCACTATCGATCAATCCAAATTCCACAATTTACTCTAACAAGGGAAGAACCCGAACCCGTAAATTCAACAAATTCTGAAACTTTGTGAATGTGTAGAGAATATCCTCCTGATTACAACGCAATTTTTGTTTGCTGCCAAAATTCATTCTAAGGGGGTGTAATTAACCCCTGACAATCCGGTTATTTTCCGAGTTTGTGTTATAACTCTAGACTGTAAAATATTTTTGTTACCAAGTGATAGATTTAATTAAAAGAAATAATAGGGTGATGTGATCTCTTTATCCGGGTTATAGTCCATCACTGCTGACGGTGGTAGTCAAGTCAGATCGCTTCAATTTTATAGTACTCAGATCGCTTCAATTTATAGTACAAAGAGTTAATTTTCTCATAGATTCCATTGTTTTGTATCATTAAGATTTACAATTATAATTGTAATTCTTAATAAGTTCATTTTTATTAACGTGTCCCTTTTATGACTTCTACTGTCCCATTTAAGGGGGGACACCACTGTGACGGTCGGAAAAGTAAACCATTTTTAAGAATTTCTTTCAGGAATAATTGACAGTTTTCGTAGAAAAATTTTATTACCTACCGTTAGTACGCTGTCTTAAGAGACTATACAAAAAAAATAAATAGATAAATATGCATGAATTTTAATATATTAATTAATCTCTTAGACCCCTACCACGCGAGCTGGTAGAAGGTGTAACTATGGAACAGCAGGTCCGAAATACAAATTTCTTTTTTTTTATAAACTATATGAGTGTAGTTTCCGTTGTACGTAAGGATTCTTTGATTGAAAACAAATTCTTTGAAATACGCTGGAAACACTTCTTATTCGCGAATTTTCGAAACTTTTCTTCTAAAGCGCACCATTTTTACAAAAATAATTTGTTTAAGTACGTACATATAGTTTATAAAAAAAAAAATGAAATTTGATTTCGGTCCTGCTGTTCCATAGTTACACATTCGACTATAGCTCGCGTGGGGGTCTAGGAGATTAATTAATATCTTAAAATTCATGCCTATTTTCTATTTATTTTTTTTGTATAGTCTCTTAAGACAGCGTACTAAAGGTAGGTATAACAATTTTCTATGAAAACTGCAAATTATTCCTGAAAAAAATTTCTTAAAGATGGCTTACTTCTCCGGCCGTCACAGTGGTGTTCCCCTTAAATAGTCATAAAATGGACATTTCCCACTTATTGGAAAATCGAAGATTTTTTATTTTCTATTACAATTGAAGAGTTTGCAATATACTTTTATTGAAGGGAAATAAACACGCTTTCTATTGATGTACTTGTTCTTTAAATACCTATTATGACATCGTCAGAAATGGACGCTAAGCAAAAGTGTCCCTTTTATAGCAGCTCTCCCCTAAGTTATCTAAATCTCTATTTACTCTAAACGAATACTCTAAAAGTATTTGCCCTTGTAGTAGCTACGTCCCCATTGGTCTTTATCCTCCAGGTTTCCATGGTCGTAGGATACAGTTCCGTAATGTAACCGATCGCCGTATTGTCTCTAAGAAAACGTGGCACAAAAAGCGTCCCATGGCGAGACAGGAATAATGGAGGTCCCGTTTCGCCGCGCGATGCAGAGGCATGCCGTCGAATCGTTAAGAAAATCGCGCGCCACTCGTCCCAGCTTCTTTTCCCCAAGGAGGTACGAAGCGGATTCTTCTTCTTCCACTTCGTTAGGGAACGGAAACGCGATCGTTTTCCGCTCATTGTTCCAACTGAGACTTGTTACAGCTTCTCTTCCGCGCCTTGTTGAACCGGAGATACGTGGGAAATTATGCGAAGGGGAGAGAGCGAAAAGTTCGTACGAAGCGAACAGTCCTATTATCCCTATTTGTCAAATCCCCGAGGTCCCCGTGCCTTTGATACGGGAGGAATGATCTTTGATACGTCGTTCGTTAAAGGAAGCCGTGTATTTTTAGAGAATCAACGACTTCGTTATTTCCCATTCAACTTGCGCCATCTACTTCGCTTCCCGCTCACAGCATTTGTGTTTTACACTTACTTCGAAAGCCACGTGAGATTTTTGGAAGTTCAGAAGACGTGTCTGTTAGACAATCGTTTTCAACGTCCACGAATGTTGAACGTTTCGCAGGAGGGAAATAAAACGCGATGGAGATGTATGCCAGCGGAGGATAAATATTTGCGACCACCAATGACGGTACAGGCTAGCTCCATTAATATCGGCTCGTGTTTGATTTCTGTCCCGTGTATTTGCGTCGCTGTGTACGCGCGCGTCACATCGTCCCTTGCTGGACAACTTTATAACCGTATGATTTATATCTTCCACGTTGTTCTCTTGCGTTGGGGCTGTCATTCGAGAAGATGATCGAGGATAGCGGCCTTTCATCGTTGAATCTTTTAGTTCGTCCGTGGTGTTTTTTAATGTACCTCTTTAAGGGGTCATGCTCAGTCAGGAGGCCGAAAAAAGGGTGATCTTTGGGAATTTTTTACTCGAAAGCTATAGCACATTTCTCAAAAATTCTTTTTTCCTTTTAAAGATCGAATCTAGTACTGTGTATCGTAATTTTTTTATTTAAAAATATTTATTAATAACAAAGTTATTGTCCATCTCTCAAAGGTCCTCCCAAAAAAAGGCTTCTGCGGTGACCACTGCTGTTCGAAAGTCGATCATCTAAATTCAAAAATTCAAAAGAATTTACTTAGTATATTATATTATCTTGTCTTTGAACGAAGGATTTTTCGAAATATTGATTTGGGAAAAAATGGCAGATGTTTTAAGTAAAAGTTTCAATTTTCATCATAAATCGTGTCTGATTTTCGTCAATTAAAAGAAAACTAAGCATCGGATAAAAAAATCCTTCGTTCAAAGACTAGTTTATGGTTCCTATAGTAAGCTTGTAAAATTTGAAGTAAATCGGTTGAATGGTTTTTTAAATATTTTGGTCACCGATTTTGAAAGAACCGTTCGAGTGATGGACAATAACTCAGTTATTGATAAATATTTTTAAATAAAAAAATTACGATGCACGGTACTAGATGCAATCCTTAAAAGGAAAAAAGATTTTTTGAGAAATATGTTATAGCTTTTGAGTACAAAATTTCCAAAGACCACCCTGTTTTTCGGCCTCCTGACTGAGCATGACCCCTTAACGCGTGCTGATTATCTTTACTGATAATAAACAGAAGGTTTTCCCACGGCTATCGTTACAAAGAGACGGGGGAATGTAATACTCTACCAATATATAAGCGTGTAATATTTACCGTGATTTCGAAGCTCGTCTTCGAGAAAACATCACGCTTTTCCTTTTGAAGGATAGCATAACATGAAATTGCATGTAAAATTCATCAACTCGAATATGCCATTTGCACGGTTTAACATTACCGGGTCCGTGTAGCCGGAAAGCTTTGAAAGGTCAGATTTCAGTGGAATCCTCCGCGCATAGTCGGGCGGTCTGAGCGGTTACGCGCAATTCTACTTCGTTACGCGTTCAGATATTTTTCTCATCTTTATCGCTCCGCCACTGGCACATTAATTTCAACTGCAACTGTTAATCTCGCCACCTTCCCCTTTTTCTCTTCCCCAAGCTTTCATCGCTAACGTTTCCCACTAATCACAGATACGAAAAATTCAACGCGGGGATGAAGGAAATCACTGAGAAATAAAGGACATGGTTTGCCAGCAATTTATGCATACGAGCCAGATTTTAGAATCTAGTGAAGCGTTTCTTTATTAATCTTTATTAATCTTTATTAATCGAAGAAAATTAAATGGGTACTTAAGACATCAAGTTTATTCGAATTTATTGAATTTATCACGATTATTTGATCTATATTTGTGGGTGGAACTCGCGATGATCGATAATGGCCGCGATAACAATGATAAATGTGTTGAGACACCTTTTGTTATCAACGAAAGGGAGATATAATTAGATTCCTCTGTGCAATCCAATGTACTAGGCTTCACATTCGCCTTTCTGTTATTTTAATACATCAAACGCAGCAATGATAACAGTAATGAGAGAATTAATTTCCACGGGGGGGATTATGTTTTCAGTACCGTACTTCACCCTGAAATATATAGTTCAAACTTGTACAATCCGAGAGAGACATGTAAAATTCTCATTTCTCAACTCCCACCATTACCGATCCGTTTTGCCCGTCCTCCCTTTCCCTTTAAATAATACGCGGCTATAGTTCTGCAAATAAACAGAACTCTCGAAAAGAAAAAACTCGCAAACAGAACGAAACAGGACGGGAGCACTGTGTTAAAAACGAAACCAAAAATCATAATTCCGCTTGTACCTTTATGTTCCCAGCATTTGCCAGAGAATCCTCATGTTTCTGAATTTCCCTCGGCATTTCAAGCGCGGAGAGAATCCGTTTCGAAGTAAAATCAAGCCCCTGTGTAAACTGCAGAGTTAAATTGATAACCGGAATGTTGCAGAACTTGCAGCGAGACATCAGATCATTTGGAAACTGGCCTGGTACGATGTACGGTTTGCGAAACATTGTTTCAGCTGGAGCAGTTGTACATAGAAGTCCTTTATACGATCGCCAACACGGTGGGCGCCAGCACGGGACAATACGCGCACTACAAAGAGGATCTTTATAGGTACGCGCAAGAGGCATTCGGCGTTCCGCAGGATCAACATCGCCGCTATCTGAATATCGCTTCCGAGGAAAAGGTACTTGCCTCTAAACGTTCCTATTAACAGCGACGCTGAGAAAGGACAATGCTTAACCGGTTAACTGTCAATGTATCATATATGATCAAACAAAAATCTGGCCAATTCTGTCAATGTATCATATATGATCAAATGGAATAACTTTTTTGATTTTCAAAAGATTTGAATGAAACTTGGTATGTAATGGTTTTTGGGGTCGCTGAATCTGAATTTGGCATCGGAATGGTAAAATTCAATATGGCAGACTCAAAATGGCCGAACCAAATTGGCTGACAAACATTAAAATACTATCGGGATATAGAAAAATTGTATATAGGGGTTTTGGGGTCGCTGAATCTGAATTTGGCATTGGAATTGTAAAATTCAATATGGCAGACTCAAAATGGCCGGACCAAAATGGCTGCCAAACATTAAAATACTATCGGGATATAGAAAAATTGTATATAGGGGTTTTTGGGATCGCTGAATCTGAATTTGGCATTGGAATTTTAAATTTCAATATGGCAGACTCTTTTTTGATGCCGTATTTTTTTTCAAAATTGTATAGATGTAAAAAATCAAAATTTATCTGCAGTGGGTCCCTGCTTATATACTTTCCTGACCTTTTTTACATGTGAGAGATATGTTAGCGGCTGTTTGCCACCTAGCGGTGACATTTAGTACTAAGCCGAAACTTGCAGATCAAAAAAAGCTCTTGCGGTGGAATTTATGGATGAAGAATTCAGGTATATAATTATTCGAAACTTTTTCGTAGAAAATAAAAAAAACTAAAAAATTAAACTCCTAAACCCTTATTTTTCAGGGGTTGGGGGTGGCATTGAAAAAAGTAACTGCTGCAATCGAATTATAGACAAGAAAACTTCACATATAAAAATTTTTAAATAAAAAAAGGTTTAGTAAAGAATTGACAAACTCACCCCTAAATTCTATTTTTTAGGGGTTGGGGGTGTCAGATGAAAAAATTACCCCCGGAATCGGTTCAGCGACACAAAAAACCCCTGTATACCAAATTTTGTGTGATTCACTTAATTTTTCGATGTTACCAGTTTGGGCCCGAATAATGAAAAGGACCGTGCCAGTTAACCGGTTAAGCTTCCGTGTATCCGCGGGTCTCGAAATAACAAATATTTTTACGGAATTGTGAATATCACGTTCAAATGTATTTTCACTTGGTGGTGACTTCGAAAGGTGTACAGTAAACCCTCGCTATAGGCTCGCACTCGGGGCTGGCTGCGAGCGCTTAAAGAATTTCGTCGACGATTCCGAGCCGCCGAAAGAGCTCGAGAACGAGAATGAAAGTTAAAAAAAAATTATGCGTCATATGTCGCATTCTCCGAAGAATAAAGTTAATTTTCTTATTCGTCGAGCGTTTCAACTTCAGCGTCGAGTAAATTCTTCAACTTTAACTTTAACTTTATTTGGTGTCGAGTACATTTTGGTTGAATAAAAACATTACCTTTACTCGGTGAATAATGTAAAGTTTAAGTAACTTTTATTCGGCTCGTTATTTAAATAATTATTTATTTAGTTAATGTCCAACTCTAGCAGACAGCAACGTTGCGTCGAGTCTTGTGTCCCCTCTCGCTCGCTCTCGACTGAATGATACGAAGAAGTAGTGGGAATAGCGACGAGCGCTTAACGCATAGTTGAGGCGAGCCTATAGCGAGACTTTACTATAAATCTTAATTTCAATTGAATCCAACTCGTTTAATAAAATATGACCTCAGACAGTGTCCTTTCTGTATTATTTTCTTCTTAAATCCTTATGGACAGCAATACGTAGGTGGAGTTTTCTCTAAAAATTGTACTCATCTCTGTAAGCATAGCTAAATCGGAGGTTTGAAAAGTTTCCTTTTATTTGGATGCATCGATCAATATGGCTGTTTTTTATACATAACTACTGTATGTTTCAGCCTCCCATTGTTGTCCTGAGTGTGGAGGTGGTCGAGGCGGAAGGACTGGAAGCCAAAGACGCGAACGGTGAGAATTTGTTTAACACATTTCTCCCAGAGCCATGCACGTTCCCACGAATCGTCGATACAGGTTTATCGAGCCGACAGAGGCATAGATGAATTTCCTACACAATCGCAAGTGTAATCCCGTCAGAGTCACCGATGTCAGAAACTTCGACGCGAGCACCGATGAAGGGGCGTATCGTCCAACTTGCGTGCATCTTTTCAATACTTTCAGTCTTGAGGTCTTATCGCAAACCCTGCGATGGCGAATCTTAACAATTCTGGCAACGGTCTCTGCCTCGTAGATATTAATACCAAACAAGTGTATTTAATTAAGATTAAATACAACCTTGACACTTGATTTGTTGAGGGAATTCTTTATTCTACGAAAGCTTATTAAAGCTCCACCGTCAGATGACATTAAATACATTGCACTTATTATTCCTCGTACCTACCTATGATAATATTGTTGTGCCAGGCTATGCAGTAATAGCGTAGCTCCGGCTAGAATTGTCCCGAATGTGAGTGTCTATATTTTCTGCAGGATTCAGCGATCCCTATTGCATGCTGGGAATCCAGCCGGGTAATACAGGTGCACCGCTGAGTCCGCAGACGAATTTAACGGCGCACTCGCCCCATTCACCCCCAGCATGGCCGCGACAAGCAACACGGGCCCTTTCCGACGGGGCTGAAACGGAGAATTCGCACCACGAGAAACTGCGGAAGCACCATAGGTAAGTCGAGGAAACGGAGCCTCCGTTTGGACAATTCGGTGATCGATTACGCGTGCTCTAATAAATGTTTCTAATCTTCAAACATTCACGTAGAACAGATGTAGATTTAAAATGAAAGTTTGTTCTGCAACACTTGGTTCTGAAGGTAGAACTTCGTTGGTACTTGGATCAAGACCACGCGTGGTTTGCAATTAGAATTTTCTGGCATTTAATTCGTATAGCTGTTCAAAGCTGATGATATTAGATTAAAAGCTTGGCAGTTGCTTTTAAGCGTTCAAATACATATACATGTTGCACCACTAAATTGGACGGCAATTGAGTAGAAGTTAGTGACGTAATCCCTGTGACCCTGCTTTAGCTGTATATCGTGATATGTAATTGAATAAAAACCTGCTCCCCACGAGAAGTTCGAATGTTCATCTTTCTCTAGGCTGCTGTAGAGATCGTTACAAATAAATTATCTATACATAAATAATGTTAAGTCACAAATCAATATCATACTGGACCATTCACGTAAATATACTTTACAGATTTTTTATGAATTTTTTATGAGAAGACGTTATAACATATCGTAAAAAATATTTTTGGCTTTTATTAATACACCCGTTAGGGTACAAAAAATTGTTGTTTCATGTTCTTGGTCTTGATGCGTTTTCTAGGTGGCGCTTATTGTTAGCGCAGCGCTGCCAAAAGGAGATGCTTAAACGGTAACCGCGATTTCAGAAGATCTAATGAACCGATTCAGAAAAACCTTGACGCATTTGATTCGTTATTCGACTCCCTGTCGCATGAACCTCTAACATAATTTTTCGAAACACGGGTTTCTTTTTTACCTGCACATTTATGCGTAAAATTACCTGTTTTTGCACCATTTCTTTCAAATGTGCAGCAATCATCGTAGTTTTGGTGTTTTTAACAGCGACAGAGGACAATGCGATAGGCATTGATATAAATTTTACGAAATTTTCTCGATTTTTGATTTTAGACGATCCAGTGAGTAAATTTCATGGTTACCGTTTAGGCATCTCTTTTTGGCAGCCTGCACTAAGCGCCACCTACAAAATGCATCAAGACCAAATACATGAAACAGAATTTCCTTTAAACCCTAACGAGTGTATTAATAATAGCCAAAAACATTTTTTAGGATATGGTATAACGTCTTGTAAAAAGTTCATAAAATTCATCTGTTTTTCCAGTGTTTTGACCGGAGGGTCCTCCTAATATAACAAACAAGAGTCAGGTATACAGAAAAGCCATTACGAACTCCAAATTATATAAAAAAAACGGGATCAGCGTGGCCAAGAAACTGATAGGGTAAGCAGGCCAGTAGATGGACGAATCGTTGGTTAATCTTTAATATTGAAAGAAGTAGAGTTTTAATCTGTATTATTGTTTTTTATTTTGTAGAAAAACGTTTGTTTTTTTATAAAACATTAATATATTTATTGATATTTTCTTTTTGTATGCGAAAAAGTATTTATATGTACGATCTTACGCCAGTATGCGCTAGTCGCTTGATTCTTAGTAGCCATTGCTCAGCGTATTCGTGCCTTCAAGTTAATGAAAAACGTGTTTGGACGTATTATAAAGAGGCATGTCAGAGATGATTGTATTGAAAAAAAACGATAGAATTTATAAAAATGACTGTCCATGTACTGGTATGGATTTTCTAACTTTAGTCCAGTAGATGGACCGAATAGAATTGAATTTACATTTACTTGTATGTAGGTACGTTATTTTTCTTTTAATTTAGATGGAAAGCAACAAAAAAGATATATATTATATCAATATGCACATAATGATGTACATAGATACAGCCTTGTATGTTAAAAAGGTTACATGTCAAATCGGGACAGTCCATGACATCTGATCACATTAGGAAAGATATAACCCCACTTTATTTGCACTCTGGGGCCATAACCTGTTGCACAGTTTTCGGACAATGAAGACTACATACGTTTTTAATTTTGATGAAATAAACTATAGTTTAACAAAAAATGCCTTAATCTAGGTCACTACTATAGGTAATAAGTCTTTTATACGTCTAGCTAGACACCCGTCCATCTATTGGTTCTAAACTGTCCATCTAGTAGCCCTATAGTCCATCTACTGGTGATATGGCCTATGAGTAGAATTTTCATCATTTTATCCTTAAATATATTAATTTTTTTACTTACAGTAATTTTTTTCTTTAAATTTATACATTTTTACGTGCAAAGCTTTTGAGTTTTTTCTAATACAACACATATTTCTAAGAAACACCTTGATGTAAACATCGGAATCCGCTAAACCGTCCATCTACTGGCCTGCTTACCCTAACAAATTCGAGCAATCAATTCTAACTAGCCAACCTTTCATTGCTATCTAAAAAGAATTGCTGTCTGAGCGACAAATCACTGGCATCGCGACAATTATACGTTCACCAACCCCTAACAGCCCCACTCTGTAGCAGAAATGATAAAGTTACCGTCAGGCTATTGGAGCATGCCATCTTCACGAGCATCTTAAACGAATTACACTCCATTAGGGCCGGGAACAGCGTTCATCCCCCAATTAATCCCACATTCACACGGAAACAATTCTCGGTACGAAGGAATCCATCAGTGTCCCACCTGTAAGTTCGTTTAGCGCCTGAATTCTAGCAAGTTACCCTCAGCCGCGGTAATTATCACCGAAGGAAAGGCACGATGCGTGATCGATTAATCCCATTACGAGGTGCTCGATCGATCACCCGAAGGAGCTGGCACGCCGCGCGGAACAGGGGAGGGTGGCCCGTTCTTCGGACGCCCACTCGACTGACACTTTCACAATGCGCCGCGATAACAATGAGCGCTTGCCGGACGCGGCCGGTTCCGTTTGCAACGGTCCCAGGCAGAATAAGGCCGTGGTGCATTCAGAACCACGCGTCCCGCGGTTCTATCTCGCGGCCATTGTCTTTTCGTAGGCATCGAAGCTGGCCGCCAGCGGTTAACTCAGTCGCGCCGCGGCGACGCGCCAAAACGAAATCGCCAGGCGTTTCGCGTTCGACCGGGAGCCATCCGACAGCGCATTATCGTCGTTCCACCCCGATTGCAGCGAGACAACCATGCCGAACGCGGAGAAGCTGGCCCTCAAGCATCTGGAGACCCTGTGAGAACGTATCCCTATGGAGGCAGAGTCGCATTAGGAGTAGATCATGATGAGTAATTCGGCTCGCGGTACACTGGTCTCCCAGGGTGTCTCTGATAAGTTGGATCGAGTGATGGGTGAAATTGTAGCGGGCCAGAGAGGTTGATAAATGTTCGGTGCAATGATAAATTGGATTTAGTATTCGGTGGGGTTGGAACCGCTGTTTGGTGAATACGGAGTGACCAGGGGGAGATTCGTCATGTGGGGATAGTTACTTCGGATGATATCCGTGGAGATTGTACCTCTAATTCCGTGGATAAAGTAGTTTATACTCACAAGGGGACACCACGGGTGCGGAAATCGCTTTTGGAACGACAGTATATGGAGGTCGTAGTACTCGTGTAGTATGAAAATACCATTTCGGCTTTTCGCCGAATGGGCCTTCGTTTTCGAGATATTGTGGTTTAAAGTTTTGAACAAACGTAGTAAGCCAGATATATACCTTCTATAGTAACCTATACCCAAGAAGGTGCGTTGGAGCAACGACAGCGTGTCAGATTGTCACGCGGGCGGACGGGGTTCAAGTCCCCCGCAACTGTGTCACTTTTTTTTTCGAATTTTTCCCGTGGAAATATATTTTGTGGATATTACGTATCACATAGTATGTTACATATTACCCTATACTAATTTTAAGGTTAAAAATGCATTTACAACATAACGTATTATTCTAATCATCTCTTTCACCGGTGTTTTCATATTCTGGTCCTGCGAAAATATTTCATTCCGAAACTTTCGACGCCTGCGATTGAAAACACCGGTGAAAGAGATGATTAGAATAATACGTTATGTTGTAAATGCACTTTAACCTTAAAATTTGCGTAGGGTATGTAATATCCACAAATATATTTCCACGGGAAAATTTCGAAAAAATATAACGCAGTTCCTGGGACTTGAACCCCGTCCGCCTGCGTGACAATCTGACACGCTATCGTTGCTCCAACAAACCTTCTTGGATGTAGGTTACTATAGATGGTATATATCGGGCTTACTACGTTTGTTCAAAACTTTAAACCACAATATCTCGAAAACGAAGGCCCATTGGGCGAAAAGCCGAAATGGTATTTTCATACTACACGAGTACTACGACCTCCATATACTGTCGTTCCAAAAGCAATTTCCGCACCCGTGGTGTCCCCTTGTCAGATATTTTTCCAGTAGACTGTACGCACATACTTGAAAGTATTGCGGGATCGGGACGTCCCATAAGAGGGAACTCGGAATAAGAGACCTCAGAGGGTCGACGTTGGTGGATTCAGTTAGGCGACTGACCACTACTCAGAGGACCCAAAGACCGTGGGCTCGAGTACCCATCGACCCGAGGCCCTTTTCCCGTGGCTCCCGAACTCCTAGGAATTACAAAACCAATTCCTACGATATCCTTCACCGTATTAGTATTAAAATTAGCCACTTCGAGTACAGAATGTGTTAACTGAGAATTGATACGCTTGCTCGTTGCTCTTAGATAGTGGTACCCCGCAACGATGATCGTATAAAGAGTCAGCTAAAGCGTTTCCCCGGAGGTTGTTAGAAGTGCCGTTGAATTTGAGCCTCACGTCTCGAAGGAAGAGGGCACAACGATAAATGGCAGGGAGAAGTTATTGGACCCGTTCGAAATCAGTTTCAGGTTGTCGTTCAAGCGCAAGGATCACACGAGCAGACGCGAGCACCGAGAGTCCTTAAGCGGCGCGGTTCCAGCGAAGTTTATACGCGCGACCACGGTGAAGCCGCACACCCTGAGCCCACGATGGAACGAGAAGTTTCGTTTGTAAGCACCACCAAAGTGTTCCAACTGCTCCGACGGGGGGAGGGTTATGGGGCTTGTCTGCCTTCTAATCGATGTGCAATCGGAAACTCATTATGCGTCACGCATTACGTGGAATTAAAACGGATAGGCGACGACAGCTAACGATTCCGTGTTCTCCTTTGCAGTGACATCGACGACATCAACGCGGACATCTTGCACCTGGATATATGGTGAGTCGTGCAGTTGAGAATATTTCGCGTTTTGGCGGCGAGCTACTTGGTGGATCCAGGAAATAAGTAATCGATCGAGGGTGGTTATCAGTAATTGTGCTTTGTGTATTATCGAGACTCTTAGGGGAGGATGCGGAGATCGGATCGATATTTATTTCCTGGATTGAAATAGTGGAAATTGTATAGCTAGACGATGAGTGATACAGAATGGACAATGTATAAAATAGGTAATTGCGAGAAGAATATGTCTCCTCTGTCGTTGACCGGTACACTTCGCAGCTATGGTCATTTCTCTATTAGCCCTTTCTTTTCTATTGTGAAGCACCACTTTCCCCTTTGCTACGCACTTATTTGCTCGCGCCATCGGCATTCGCAGCTTCTGGCTGCTTCGTGTATGCCTATGACAGCTCGAATCTTCAATGCTTCTGCTTGAGAGCTTTAATCCTGCTTTCAATGTATGTACGTGTATTTTCCACTCGGAACATGTTTGCGTTGCTCTGACAGACATAGTTTCAGGGACCACGACGACGAATCCTCGGTACTCGACGCAGTTAGCAAGCTGAACGAAGTGCGCGGCGTGAAGGGTCTAGGGCGATTCTTCAAGCAGATCGCGCAGAGCGCGAGATCCGGCGGTCAAGATGACTTTCTCGGCTGCGTGAATATCCCTCTTCAGGTACAGGATTTCTCACGTTTCGTTTGGTTATTCCCTTCCTCGTAAGTCTGTTTAAATTGTAGTCAGAATAAATCATTTTGCCCATAACTATCGACTTTCTTTTTTAACGCATCATCGCCATTAATTGTGGACAGTATTTACCAACATTGAGGAAATGTTACTTTAAATGTTTCTCATAATAATTATTTTAATTTACCAAAGTCAGTCACTTCAGGGATTATTCGTTGAAGAAGATTCCTTGGGTTTAGAGCTTCGTGAATAATTTTCATTTCATTGAAATCAATGGTCAGTATTAAAAGCAGAATAATAGGTGGTTTGTTGTTGTTAATCGTCAAACTTGAAGCCAGATTATTTCATGACCCAACGAGATGTTATTATTAATCATGCCAGTTCGAAATCAATAATTCCGAAGATTTTGCTGTGTAGAGCATCATAGAGCAAAGAATCGGTCGTTTGTTACCAGGAGATTCCGAGCACCGGGCTGCTTCGATGGTACAAACTAGAGGCCAGAACGCAACGAAGCACTATTCAGGGTAGAATTAGATTAAAGCTGTGGCTATCGACGAGGGCAGACAGGGGGACGTCCGAGGAGGACAACTGGGGGGAACTGAGGCAACAGGAGAGGCTTTACACAGTCTTTCTCAACCATGAGATGAATAAACAAGGGGTATGTGTTGCTCCTGGCAAACAACAAATTTTCATTCCTCGGTGAATTCACGTAATCGTATCAACCCTCACTCGAGCATAACGAACAGAGATGGGCAAACTTTTTATCTATATAAAATATCGAATAACGATTAAATGTTAAATAATTCGACGCTGAAGTTAAAACTCTCGACGAATAAAAAAAAGTAACTTTATTCGTCGAATAAAAAAATTAACTTTATTCGTCGAATAAAAAAATTAATTTTATTCGTGGAATAATCTAAGGTTAAAGTAACTTTTATTTGATCCTTATTTAAATAATTTTTTATTCAGTTAATGCCCAACTCTGATAACGAACCACTTCTTTCGAAGGTATAAGAATACCTACGACAAGGAAACCCCACTTCAATGGCATCCGAACTAGAAATTCTATTAAACCATTATAAACACAGTACAATCTAAATTTCTCGAGAGAAGAACAAACATATCGCAAGAAACAGAAATGTATTAATCAGAAGGGAAGCTTCGCACGTGTTCACTTTCCGTCTGACGTGCCTGGTACATTTTACTCTGTTTAGGAAGATTTCACGGGCGAGTTGCCACAAACGGCACTAACGATTCTTCATCAGCACGCCGTCCAAGGTGATGTCACGCAACTGCAGCAGGCATTAGTGAAATGGGTGGCAACGGCCCGGCAGCCAACCTGCGATCCGCGGATCCTTCACCGTCTACTTCAGGTTTTTAACGAATCCTTCACTAGCCACCGACAGAGCGCGCACCCCCGTCCCTATTCACACCCAGCACGTCGGTGTCACGCAATTTTCTTGAGGCGTTTCGATCGCGGCTGGCTTTGCAGGAGCTGGACAATTTATGGCACACGGACACGCTGTCCCGAGACGAGGAGCAATGTCTCGCCGATTCCTTCAACGAGTTCCTCGAAGTCACGTTGAAGAGAGTCCGACAGCACCGAGTGCTCTTCTCCCCGCTGCACCGGCCGTCGATCACGAAGCTCGATTACTACCTTCGGTGCGTGTTTCTCTTATTTCGTAGATTTCTCGTCGACAATGGTCCGGGAACTTAGCTGATGGGGCAAGAAAAATTGCGTCAGATTAGAAATTGCATTGGAGCTTCATGGAACATTAAGATACATATTTGTCTGTGGAAATAGCAGTGCTTTATATCGAGACAGTGGTTTGGAGAAAATTTCAGGTAGATTTGTGTGATATATTTGGATGGCTGATTGCAGAAGCTCTATTGATTTTCTCATTATGAATTATACAACACTGGGTTTAAGAATTAAATTGTTCCAGTTTAGTTCATTTAGGTAGTATAAAGATAGGTATTATTTGCCGGCCATACTTCAGAGGAAACATTCTAATCCTCTTAATGCGTCGCGGAGGTAGAATAATTGTATGGATCGCAAGTAGCATGTTTTCTATTAACGAGTCTATCTTAACGGACGAAAAATTATGCGAAATTTGGGGATTTTTTGCTACAAAACTATTAAATATATTTACTTCCAGCTTTGTAGCTTTATTTGTCAATCTTTAGAGAATATAAAAAAAAAATTGTATGCAAAAATAGTGGTTATATCCGGAGTTATAGCGCTTCAAATAGAGCACCTTACAAAAATCATATGCGCATGTTTAATATAAAATCAGCCGTTGTAGTTGTGTGAAATAGACAATTTTTAAATTTGTGTAATCTGTATGAGTGTGGCTATCGTCTGAACTAGTTTAAATGAGAAATACTGAAAAATAAAAAAAATGGCAGCGTCTGAAACAAACATCGATTTCTGCAAAAGATTCCCTGCTTTTTTAAGTTGCAAAAGTTTAATTTTGCAAACACCGACCTAGTTTTAGTAGCAACGAGAATGGGACATCTACTGATTATAAATACCAAGTTTGAAGTAAATCGGGTGATTGGTTTTTGAGACATCATGCTAACCAATTCGAAAAACATCGTTTTGAGAAAAACGCGTTTAAAGTTTTAGGTACCGTTTGTTTTAATTGAATTGTTTTTTAAATGTTGCCTAAATATGTACAAACACAGGCATACAGTTTTCAATTAATATAATTTGTAGGTTTCTATTAAAAAAAATCCCAAATATCGCGTTTCTTTTTAGGCCGTCAAAGTTGGGAGACCCCTTGAACGATCCATTTATTAATCGGTTGATACACTCTTTGGTTTGCAATAGCGTGTAGGTGATAAAATAAGGAACAATATAAGCACTCGAAATAAAAGAACAAGCCGAGTCGCTGAAACACTACGCATTAACAGATTTAAGGGTGGGCACTGTAACCGTCTGAAAAGTAAGGGTATTTCCGGGAATTTTTTCAAACAAACAACGCAAGTAAATCAATATATTGCTTAGTATAGTTAATATGTACATATTGAATGGTGAAAAGAATTTTTTTCCAGCAAATTCAAGAATCCATTTCCGGTATACTCTTCATCAAAATGTGCGCTGCGGCAAAATCGCTGCCCTGGCGTTGACGATGCTTTATCCGTACGGTCAATCTGAATTCAAAAAGACAAAAATATTTAGAAACTAGAAGCCTGTGGCTATTACAGGACGTTCAGAAAAATGCGTCCAAACCTGCCGCTCGGTGCGATCGCGCGCTTGACACCCCTTTACAGGAAATACTATATCTCTGTCAATTTTACGAATTTCTTCATAAAATTTGGAGAGAGCATTTTCGATACGTACATCTTTCAGGCAATGTGAAAACAAAACAATCGATTTTTCTTATTTCTTAGTGTTTTCCTCCTTAAAGAATGCTTCAAAACTGACGGCAGGAGTTCTTTATTTTCAATTACTATTAGGTCAATCTGAAATGAATTTTGCATGTGTATTTTTTTTTTGTGTCCTTTGCAGATGTTTGGGACTTCTGTCGAACATGAGGGCCTTCCGTACGTGTTGTCCTTTCAACAAGGAGATTCGAGGAGAAATTATAACTGCCTTAAGAAAGGGAACACTTGATTGGTTAGTGTGACATTCAGTTTACCATCTTCTGTTCATTCTCGCTTTCTCGTCTGAAAAGTACGAGAGACGGAGCGTTTCGTCGTCAAATCTCTATCAAAGCTGACAGAGGGAGATCCGATCTTTTAATCAATTATTCCTGTTCCCCGTAGGTACGAAGACACGAGGCAGCATACAATGTGTTACGATAAGGAGCCCGATCAGGACGCGGATAAAGTACTGCAGGACTTCACGAACTTGGTAACTGCGTTACTGGTAGACTTGGAGCAGGGGCTGACGTATTATAACAGTCTGTTTGAAAAGTAGGTGCCTTTAAACTTGAAAAGCTGCAGTTCTAAGCGTAGAATAGCACGTGATAACAGACTCTCCACAATTTCATTTCGTTACTCAGCCGTTAAAATGTAGAGCGCTGAATCTGCAGATGTGCATTCAAGAATTTCGTGAATCATATACAGTGAGCCGCATTAATATTCGGACACAGTAGTACTTTGGAAATATATTGTTGTGTATCTGTAGTGATTCTGGAAATTAGGGACCCGTTGCTTTTTTATAATTTAGTACACTTATTCTAGTTGCTAAAAACGTAAGATTTTTTTAATTAATTTATACACTTTTCTTGGTAATCAATGGTAAACGAAATAATGTCTAATTTTGACATCGCAAAAATATTCGGACACTGTGCAAAGCATAATGCTTTTATGCAAAATATACATATACTTTAACAAAATTACATCAATTTTAATATTTTGTGGGATTGCCCTTTTGTTTAAGTGCACGGTTTAAATAGTTTGGGCATACTAGACATAATTTTATTTAAGTATTCTAATGGAATACGTGACCATTCTTCGGTTAATCGTAATTTTAATTCGTCTTTCGACTTTATGGGTGTTATTCTGATTCGACGATCTAAGTAATCCCATCAATTTTCGATCGGATTTAACTCTGGTGATTGTGGAAGAGTCACTACCTTTGAAACAATTATACAATAAATATTCTTGAACTATAGGGGATTTATGTTTGGGGTCATTATTCTGATAAAATTTAAAACTGTTACGAATGTTCATATTAATAGCACTTTTAAGTACATTTTGTTTTAGAATATTTAAATATCTATTTTTATCTACAATTCCATCAATGAAAATTAATTCGCCCATTTAAGCAGCCGAAATACAACCCCAAACTATCACACTTTTTCCGCCGTGTTTCACTGTGCCGTGTTGGTTCGAGATTTTTAGTGTGAAGCCCTTCATTGGTTTTACGGCATATCAGTTTTCCGCCATCGGACCCAAAAATATTGAATTTACTCTCATCTACGAAAATTACAGTTCTCCACCATGTTTCTTCATCAATAGAAATGTATTCTTTGGCGAAGAGTAATCTTTTCTTTCGATTCATATGGTTAATGTACGGCTTCTTTCGAGGAACTCTACCCCCTTATCCACTTTTATTGAGCATTCAACAAACTGTGGCAGAATGAACATTCTTTCCGATCCCTTCAAACAATTCTGCCGCCAACCCTGGTGCACTTAATTTAGGATCTGTACTCACTTTTCTAATAATATTACGTTTGTCACGAGTATCGAGTAACTTTGGACGACCTGTTTGAGCAACAGATTCAATCCTATTCTCACGATTATATCTCCGTATGATGTCTTCTACAGTACTCTTACTCAAATTTAGTAATGTACCGATTTCCCTTTTTCGCAATTATAAATAACTAGTTAAGCTGTATCGAACAACGTATTTTTACCTTTACGTACCATTTTCACAAAAAAAACGTGTGGTATAAATGAATGTTGAAATGAAACTGAGTCTACAAGAGAGTGCTTACATCTTGTGTTTAAAAACATTGCCCCCATGCACCTTAACTGACTTAACAGGACCACCAAACTGCGAAGCATACGTGATGTCCGAATATTTTTGCGACGTCAAAATTAGGCATTACTTCGTTTACCATTGATGAACAAGAAACGTGTATAAATTAAATAAAAATATCTTACGTTTTTAGCAACTAGAATAAATGTACTAAATCATAAAAAAACAACGAATCTCTTATTTCCAGAATTACTACAGCTACACAGCAATATATTTCCAAGTACTACTGTGTCCGAATATTAATGCGGCTCACTGTAACTCTTGAAACGAAAAATGGAGATGAGAAGTTAGAGTAGAAGTTCCTTTTCGACAAGTGCGAGGAGACGAATATTTCTTCCTTTTTTCTATAGTTTTCATTGAAGAACTCGATTAATTCCTCTTGCAGAAATGGAGCAATTATTTACGGCGCCCGCCCTTAGTTGCACATTTCAAAAACCGAGCGACTCTATTTGCGCGAATGCCCTCTGCTTTTTCACGAACCCCCCCAAAAAAAGAACATGCTGCGTCTGTTTACAAACGATAGATGAAATGTTGTGTTCCAGCACGAACGGCGTGCCGTATTTCTCAGCGGTGTACAAACAATTGGACAAGCTGGTAAGCAAACCGAGCGGTAAAAGTAATCCCTTTGGACAAGCGGAGGATAAACGGGAGATATAAAATATTCACTTGACAGTTCGCGATGATGCAGAATCAAAGCGCACAAACTCATATAACACACGACTATATATTTTATTCACTGTTTCGCGAAGCTGTATGTGCTATGTTTGGCTTGTATGCTTTATGGAAGACGTCGATCGTGTTTTTTTTTTCGAAACGTTCCCCTCTGACAAATCTGAGAAGCAAATTCGTTAAGACAAAAATTGCGCGATCCTTCCGATCTCTGATAAGCAAACAACTCATTCGTCGTTGGAATTCATGTAGAAGATAAATTGGAGAATCGGTGAGAATCAGATCTGATAACGACGCAGCAAAATTACGATCAATTATCCCGTCGCACACTCTAATAATTAACTCCTCTCGTCATTTGCGAATTCGGTCGACGTCCTTGCACCGAAATGACTACAGAACATGATACTCTTTATATATAGGGTGTTCCAAGTAAACATACCCTTCGAAGAGAAATTTTTAGTTTGAAATAAAAAATCGATGCTTAAGGATCTCCAATGAAATGCCGAGAACATGTCGTTAAGCTGAATGTCTCGAGGATTTCGGTGACTGTAATTAAACGTGTATATGCACACTAGAGTGGGTCGAATTCCGATTTTTTTTTGAAACTCGAAATGTAATAGTGCGCGAAAGTTGCCTTACGCAAGTACAAATTCAACGCAAAAAAAATTTGAAATCGAATATTTGACCATCGCGCATCGAGGTCAAATATTCAAATCTTGGAAAAAATACCCAATTTCTTAAAATAGTTGAAAAACGTTTTCCTCGTATTATTTACATTTACCGAAGTCGTAAAATGATATTTAAACACACCAAAAGACACTTCCGGTATAACATTTCAGTTATTATTTCAATGGCTTGGGGGAGAAGCTTCTATAAAAATTTACTGTGCAGCTCTTGGCTCGTCCATATGAAATTGAGGACGACTCAGAACTCACCACGAGAAGGTGGCTACACGTCGAGTTCCACCCGCACCCTGCCCAACCAACCAACCATTCGTTAATTATAACAATATTTCAGGGGAACATTAAATTTTTGTTAACAATTCAACCGTCGACTGGAAATTGTACCTTGGTTTCGAATTTCCGCATTAGGCCTCTTGATTTTAAAGTTGAACGAATAAATCCGTCCCTATTCTCGAAACCCACCACTTTCTGTGCCGATTCCGAGACCAACTTGACACATCTCTCCACTGATTGCGTGTGGGATGGAAAGTCTCTTATATCCCATTCCGGGACAAACCCGCTCTCGATCAGGTGGGAAATGTGCTCGTTCGAAACATTGCTCAAAAGAGGAGGCGACGACAACTTTGCGGAGGACCAATCAATTATATTAAAATACTCTTGAGCATCAAACTTGAGTGTGGGCACTATAAAACTTCGTACCTTCGTTTTTTGCTTAGAAGGTAACGATCTTGATTTGAGAATTCTCTTCAGAGCAAGTTCTCTCACGTGCCTCCGTTCATCCAGCGCCATAGTCAGAAGCAAGCTTTCAGGGTGTGCGAAATATGCATTTATAGAAAACCACAGCGGCATATAGGAGGTGAGTATGAATTTCACTATTTCTTTCAGTTCAGAGGAGGGATTGGGTGTTGAAATGTATAGTATACATCCCTCCTCTGGACTGAAAGAAATAGTGAAATTCATACTCACCTCCTATATGCCGCTGTGGTTTTCTATAAATGCATATTTCGCACACCCTGAAAGCTTGCTTCTGACTATGGCGCTGGATGAACGGAGGCACGTGAGAGAACTTGCTCTGAAGAGAATTCTCAAATCAAGATCGTTACCTTCTAAGCAAAAAACGAAGGTACGAAGTTTTATAGTGCCCACACTCAAGTTTGATGCTCAAGAGTATTTTAATATAATTGATTGGTCCTCCGCAAAGTTGTCGTCGCCTCCTCTTTTGAGCAATGTTTCGAACGAGCACATTTCCCACCTGATCGAGAGCGGGTTTGTCCCGGAATGGGATATAAGAGACTTTCCATCCCACACGCAATCAGTGGAGAGATGTGTCAAGTTGGTCTCGGAATCGGCACAGAAAGTGATGGGTTTCGAGAATAGGGACGGATTTATTCGTTCAACTTTAAAATCAAGAGGCCTAATGCGGAAATTCGAAACCAAGGTACAATTTCCAGTCGACGGTTGAATTGTTAACAAAAATTTAATGTTCCCCTGAAATATTGTTATAATTAACGAATGGTTGGTTGGTTGGGCAGGGTGCGGGTGGAACTCGACGTGTAGCCACCTTCTCGTGGTGAGTTCTGAGTCGTCCTCAATTTCATATGGACGAGCCAAGAGCTGCACAGTAAATTTTTATAGAAGCTTCTCCCCCAAGCCATTGAAATAATAACTGAAATGTTATACCGGAAGTGTCTTTTGGTGTGTTTAAATATCATTTTACGACTTCGGTAAATGTAAATAATACGAGGAAAACGTTTTTCAACTATTTTAAGAAATTGGGTATTTTTCCCAAAATTTGAATTTTTGACCTCGATGCGCGATGGTCAAATATTATTCGATTTCAAAATTTTTTTGCGTTGAATTTGTACTTGCGTAAGGCAACTTTCGCGCACTATTACATTTCGAGTTTCAAAAAAAATCGGAATTCGACCCACTCTAATGCACACTGGCATGTGGAATGTTAATCGAACGATTGACAGCGGTGACACCCTATAAATAAACAAATCGCAGTGACCTGAAGGCCAGGCTCCGAACGAAGATTGGACGACGTGTTTCTAATGTCCGTCAGGTCATCGCGATCTTACTGTACACGAGATGTTTGTCCATAGCTGGCGGAACACGTGGCGACACACATGGAGAACACTTCCGAGGTACTTTTTCAGCACCACCACGAAATGTTAAGACCCCAATCCCCTTTTTCTCTCTATCTTTCTTCTTCGATCTCCGTGTATATGTGATAATTGAACTTCTCGCATCGAGACGCCCTGCTTTTATTTGCGTACGCTCGAACGGGGAGGATAAAGAGCTCCAAGAGACCAGAACCGAGGGGGGAGGTACTATCGGGTGAGAACGGCTAACATAATCGAGGATGAGACTCGGAGTTGCATTTTCCATGGGTACGCGAATAAAACGGAGGGCGATTAATTTAGCTGGTAGCTTCTTGAAAGTGTTCCACACTATCAGCTCCTCTCGAGCTTTGGATAACCGAAGTTTAGAAGTTTCTGACATTGTAGAGGTTTGAGGGGTAATCTCAACGAAACAGACGAAAGCACACAACTGCTTCCACATGGTAGAATGTTCTTAGCTTTGGTGTCGGTAATGCTTGAATTTTAGGGGACTGTCGTGTAGCTTTTTGCGATTACATTCATTAGAGATTGGGCAACAGTGTAAGTAGGCATCTGCATATCGCTCGCTGTGCCAATTTCGTTGCATGAAGTGAAAGGAACACGCTGAAAGATTCTGATGTAACGAAACATTGTTTAATGGATGAAGAGTTTGCTTTAAGTTGGATGTTTAATTCGACGAATTCGAGGTATTGTTAATGAAAAGAAGAACGAACACTAACAGGTCAATTTCTAATAGATTTCCTACCGATCTTTCTGCTTCGCCCTTCTTTATCCCGTAACGACACTCGTGAATTTCCTTCGTTATAACGCGCGCACCCAAACTCTTCGGTATAAGGGTGTTCCAATTTCGCAGAACAGAAGCAAATGTTGTGTATTTGTAGTTCCAGCTCGTCCCCATTTATACAGCGTCGCGCCGCGATTCTCTTAAATTTCCCGAAGGAAAATTGATCCGTGACATTCGAATGAAGATGTCCCCCAGAATCGATCCTGCTTCCCGCGTGAACGTGCTGACGCGAAACACGTAATTCTTCACTGAATCTTTCACGGGACGCTGGACACGTTAAGGGCCATGCCGGAGCATGACATTGCCATTTATTGACAGCCCCTTATTTCCAGCTGGTGCACGTTTCTCATAGGGCGACGTGTGTCCCGCGACACATCACCCACACACACACACACACACACATACACTGCATGGATCTTCCACGTAATTTGGCGAATGCTGCACCGAATACGTGTACATCGAAACCCATGCATGCGCTCGGCAGTTCAGCAAAGTAACGCATCAGTCGCTGTTTGCTGTGCATCGTTTCTTAAAAATTGTCGGACCACCTTGAGACACAGGAATTCTAAGCAATCGCGTGGTGCTTGATCTCTTCGACCCTGGCGAGCTTAGCTAGCCGAGCTTGGTTTTCAAAATTCTAGTAAGTGGAGGCAACGTGAATTGGATTTCCAAGAAGATTTGACTCCTTGTTTCGGGGTTCTTGTTCGTAAGAACCCTGTAAAGGGACCTATAGAAGTGAAAGTAGATTGAACTTCAGAGTTAAATACTACTATTTAGGTATTATTAATGAAATGTCCCAGGGACTCTGAATCCTTAACAAAGCTTGTTCTATGTAATTCAATTATCTTACATAGAGTCCAAAGAAAAACGTGAAGACAAAAAGAGAAATTCGGTTTCCTTGTTCCTGAGAACATAGAGCGAAGTCGTCAGTGGATATCAAGCACACCGAGTAGATCTCCTCTCGCACTTCCGGCAATGTACTTCCCGCACACCCTGTTAACTGGGTCACGTATAAACCAGAAACAGCCCCCCGAGTCTCAAGAAGTGTGCCTTTAAGTGGTCATTCCGGTTAGACGGGTGGAAAAGAATCGATTTTTTTTTAATTTTTCGAAAGCACATATCACCAAGAATATAGTGGTAAATTTTCATGGAAAAATTCCTATTATTTGAGCTTCTACGGAGGCATTTTGTAGGGAGCGTAGAGGCTTGGACTCTATAGTTGAAAACTTTGAACGCGTTTTTCTCAAAACGTAATTTTTTCACATCCTGAAAATAAAATCTCGAAATCTATCGAACCCATTGCTTCATAAATTTTACTGCTTATTCTGCACACCTATGGCTCTCGCAGTGACTACAACCAAGTATTTTCATTGGGTCTAACCTACTTTTAAAATAAAAAATATAAAAATAACCGAAAAACATTTTTCTTGCAATTTGGCCCGCCATTTTGCTAGTTTCGAAGATAAATCACTGATTATAGTCCGAGCGATAGCGACAGTCATACTGATCAAGAATCGGTTTGGATTTTTGGATTCAGATAAGTCTAACAGCTGAAATCGCATTCAGGAGCGAGGCATGGATTTTTAAACATGTCGCCAAGACCGCTTTCAAAAGCATTTTAAACGAAATTATTTTATTACTGTTATATTTTTTATTTACTGTAGAAATGTAGGTTAATAATATAAAAAAGTGTTATTCCATTTACTATAATTAATTGCGTCGCAATAAATTCCTGAAAATCGCTGAATTTATCGGCGCGCTAACCGGAACTCAGTCAGGAGGCCGAAAAAAGGGTGGTCTTTGGACATTTTTTACTCAAAAGCTATAACACATTTCTCAAACAATCTTTTTTCCTTTTAAGGATTCCATCTAGTACCGTGCATCGTAATTTTTTTATTTAAAAATATTCTCTAAAAGTTCTCTAAAAAAAAGGCTTCTGCGGTGACCACTGCTGCTCAAAAGTCGATCATCCAAAATAAAAAATTCAAAAGAATTTACTTATTATATTATATTATCTAGTATTTGAAAGAAGGATTTTTCGAAATATTGATTTGGGAAAAAATGGCTGATGTTTAAAGTAAAAGTTTCAATTTTCATCATAAATCGTGCCTGATTTTCGTCAATTAAAAGAAAATTAAGCATCGGATAAAAAACCTCTTCGTTCAAAGACTAGTTTATTTTTCCTATAGTAAGCTTGTAAAATTTGAAGTAAATCGGTTGAATGGTTTTTTAAATATTTTGTTCACCGATTTTGAAAGAACCGTTCGAGTGATGGACAATAACTCAGTTATTGATAAATATTTTTAAATAAAAAAATTACGATGCACGGTACTAGATGCAATCCTTCAAAGGAAAAAAAGATTTTTGAGAAATGTGTTATAGCTTTTGAGTAAAAAATTTCCAAAGACCACCCTTTTTTCGGCCTCCTGACTGAGCATGACCGTTCGGTCAAAACGCTCGAAAAATAGGTGATCTTTGTGATTTTTTCCCCAAAAAAGTATACAACTTACAGTAAAACAACTTTATGGTCTTTCTTTATTCGTTCTTCAATAATATAAATACCATTTTTTTTTCATTTTCCTATAATGGTTCTAATTTTACGTGGCGCTCAGTGCACTGCTGCGATAAAAGAGGCGTAAACGGTAGACAGTAGAACTCGACGTAGGATTGTCGGAAATCGAAAAACCAAAGATATTCTTATAGGTTATTTCAATGGCTATCGCATCAGCCTTTGAGAAGGCAAAGAACGCAAAATGGCGATGTTTGGTACACGTTTTAACGCAAACATGCGAAAAAAGGGGGTAATTCTGCGCCTAAAAATGTTAACAACGATGAACTATGACCTCTAAAATTGATGGTCAAAGGCTGCTGCGATAGTGAATTCAATGACAAAGAAAATGACACCAAGTTTTTTAGAATCGGTTAAGAATTTCTTTTGTTATGCTGTCTACAGTTCGGAAACATCATGATTCGAGAAAAACGCGTTTAAAGTTTTACGTGAGTGCCAAGTGGCCGGGTATTACCCACGCATTTGCCGCTACTCAAATGCCCATAACTTCGGGAACTTTACGAATTTCAAAAAACCTTTTAAACACGTATTCTTAAGGGGTTAAACCACTGTAGAGCATGAAAAAATAGGCATATTTCGGGAATTTTTTTTTGCGCAATAAAGATATCAATCGAAATTCTGTAAACTGGGATTTATAATTCTAGTAATGAAGTACAAAAAATATTTTTTTCAACTTTGTTCATGACAAAATGGTGGCTGCGCAGCATTTCTCCGTCGGTGCCTGTTTTTTGAAAGGGTCCACGACCGGAAACCTAACTCCCGCAATTTTTGACGTGGAGCAAAAAACCAAAGTCTTTTCGATTCTATAGAGCAACAGCAAGAGACGTACGTAGGATTTTTTCGATATATTGATTTTTCGCGAAATGGTGCATTTTTGAAAAAAAAGTTTAAAATTTCATGAAAGAAATCGTCACAAAAATTTTTTTTAAACAAAAAATATGCAATATAAAGAAAATATCCTACGTACGTCGCTGGAGAAAACAATTTTGAATATACTGTTAAATTTTTCAGATCGATCGGTGAAGATTTGTTCGAGTTATGTTTCCGGCCAGTTAAAAAGAAGTGGTTTCGAGAAAAACGCGTTTAAAGTTTTAAGTACCTACTGTAAAATCATATTAGATTCTTATATACCTTTAAGCGTCCTTTTCAACGGTCGATCCTCACTTTACTAACCCTACACAGACGTTCTTAACATTCTAGACTATTCCGCACTCTAAAAAAAAAAACTACAGTGCGCGTAGTTATAACAAAGGCGCTCGGGGCATACACGAGAGCGTTGCGGTAGAATTGAAAATTTGGACATTTGGACATTTTTGCCGCCCTCCATCTTTTGGTATATTATTTTTAAGACCCTAAAGCACCTTCTGAACAAAAAAATTTTTCTTTTTTTTTGAAAATTCTGCAGTGGTTTAACCCCTTAAAAGGTTGAACATTCGAAAAATGAAATTTAAAGAAAAATCGATTTTTGGACCGAACGGTCCCCTTAAGAACGCTTCGCCATTCCATGTACTTCAAACGCCACGCAAGCCAAGCCCCTTTCTAGATACTTTTGAAAGCCAGTTTTCAAAGGACGAGTAGACCAGTGTTGCCCAGTTAACAGGTGAAACTGTTCCCCTCGACCTCCGATTAACTTTTTCTCTATAGGCTGTAGTCCACCACTTTCGCGCAAGTTTCTCGATCAGCCCCGAGCCACCCTCGAAACAATCGCGGAGGTCCTGACCCTCGCGACCCCCGTCCACTTGGTAGCCTTAATCTCGCCCGATCGCTGCGAGTAAAAGCAACATATTTCCTCGCACACCCGTCGGCAACGGCGCAACAGGACGCTGGAGTATCGCTTCGTAAACGAGTTACCGCGGAAACGAGCCGAGTTTCGAAAGTTGCCAGCCGTCCAGTGTATTCCTCGTTCAACGCTTTACCTCTCCGACCGGGTAATTTCCTCGGCTGATGCGCAACGAAGCCCCCGATTCGACAAGTTTCGTGGCCCCGTGCACCTGTTCCCAACGTTCGTCCATCATCCGCGAGGCGCGCGCACGGAGTTTCGTCGCGAACTCGCGTGTTGCCTTGCCGAGGAATCTGTTTCTCTTTAAGGTTGGATCTTTGTTGGGGCTCTTCACACGAGACACTTTTGTGGGTTACAAATTATCTTGGGCTTGATCGCCAGAGACCAGAAATGTGCGCAAGATTTATCTGAATAAAAATTTAGTAATTATTTACGAAACATATTTCAAGGTCATCGAAATCGGTAAGGACTGCCCCGTTGTAAATAATTACTAAAAACACGCGTTAAAAAAAATTAACTTTATTCGTCAAATAATACGAAGCTAAAGTAAGTTTTATTTGATCCGTTATATAAATAATTTTTTATTCAATCAATACCCAACTCTGCGAGAGACAAAGCTGGTTAAGAAAAAGGGTGTGAAAATGTGCCAATGTACTTTATTAGTGTTAGGATTAGAGTACTTTATTTACTGGTAATAGATTTATAACCGAATCTGAAGTGTAACAAGCGTACACGGCTAGCCCTGCGTGTCTGACCAGTCACAGAGCGATTCTACTTGTGCACCTCACGCGGCGAGGAAACAGTTGGCGCAATGCGATTAAACTTCAAAGCTTAAACGAGAAAGTTTCCCCCGCCTTTTAACCACTAGTTTTTTTATATCAAGTCGATTATGTTGGACCATTTTATTCGTCAGAAAATGGCCAACGATCGTACACTCGAAGAGTAAAGATTTGAACGGAGAAATACACAAGACGTTGGCAAATATTTCAAAACGCTCTATAATAATATCGATGAAGTTTCACTTCGATCTGAAACTTTAATCCTACAGACCTTTGGCACAAATTCTGCGGGGGTCTCGACACTTAGAATTGGCGTAGTAAAAAAAACTTGCGGGAAGTGAGAAAGTGGCGGTATTGTAAATAATGGAGCATTGGTAGAATGATTCGCTGGAGAATTTTTTCCTTGGATTTTAATCGCGAGAAACACGTTCCATAGATGCAAAACGAGCTGGGGGCAAGGGTCACCATCGCCTGTCTCCAACTTCCTGGCCAGAACGCGGACGAAGAATACGTGCTGCCACCGGGGGCGGAAATAGGGACGCCGATGTTCGAGTTGTACCTGGCTTTACAGGATTTTATAACGTACATATCAATTAAATTATCATTCTTCGCACGCAGCATTGTAAGGAGAGGGTCTTTGATAAATAACTTTTACTATGGTCATTTCTCTTAAGGGTACTAGGCAGTCGTTTCTGTCGAAAATGGAGCACAATTTTTCCAATTAATTATAAAGAAAGAAATTGAAGCTGAGACTTGTTCTTTGGCACAATGTTTATTCGCATCATAAATTTTCAAACAACACGTCTCTTTCGCCCAAAACATTGCATTAAGGATACATAGATGACGCTACAGGTGGATCATTAAAGAGGCTTTTTAAAAAAGCGTCTTTTAAAAAAGCTTCTTTTGTTTTGCAGCGATTTTTACGAAATCAAAACGCAAATCCGCGACCTGCTTGTAATTTTCTCTTCAGAATAACCCTAGTAAAATTATGAAAATGGTTGCTTAGAAATGGCGATTTTTAAACAAAGTGCGTTTTTCGTTAGACAAAGATGAGTTAGTTTTTTTTCATAAAGAATAAGAGTTTTTATTAACTTCAATTTAGTTTCGGGCCGAAACTACCCCGGAACCCCCGTTTCTCAGTTATCACTGCAAAACAATACATATCTTTGACTAAACAAACATGTTTTTTTATGTTAATAAACATTGTGTCAAAGAGCAAGTCTCGGCTTCATTTTCGACCAAGACGACTGCCTAGTACCATTAACGCTCTAACTCATTATTATATTCATTTATCCTACATTAATTACTACAACATCATTTATCCTATATTAAATACTATATCCTAATTTACACTGGCTTCTGATAGTTCGAGTTGTTATTGCATTTGGTATTCTCACGGCCGCGACAAGGAACGCCTGTAAGATGATCTTAACGACGCGCGATGTAGATCGGGAAGAGTATCGACAGGCGTCGCGTCGGTATTTATTACCGGCGGGATTGCTACGCCGAGGCATTCTGGTTGCCATTCTTCAGGCATCGCGAAACATTCTAGATTCCACAGTATTCATGTTTCAATATAACCGAGGAAATAAGTAGGTAGCTTGAAACGGGGGATCTCAAGACTTCAGTGTGTATCTCGTAAAAAGACTTGAGAAGTGAAATCTTTTATGGCTCCAAGAGATTCCAAACTGAACACACTATTATATCTTCAACTCCGAGCATCCCTCCAGCAGTCCGATAAAGTTTACTGCAATTTTTCTCATCTTACGTTCCCTTTCGATTTCACTTCCTTACGTTCACTTGTTCCCCTTGTCGAAAGTAATCACGACTGAAGGGAAAGCATTACTTTCAGCATGAAGGAGAACCTGCCGCAGTCCGACCATAAAACTTTGGCAATTTGCAAGTATTACGAGTGGTTCAGACCAGCTGTCGACAAATGGCTGGATCTGGCTAAATTGAAAGCGATCCAGCGTGTAAGGAAATCGGCCGAGCTTGATCGTGTCTGCACCGGTGAATACATAGTGAAGCACTGCACGTCTGCCATAGATGTTACCGCCTGCTTCTACCAGGTACGTCACGCAAAAGGGGCACTGTAAGGTCGCACGATATAGTCCATGAATATATCACGTATCGGGGGGGCTGTAATAAATGTTCGCAGATCAAAGAGTTTTGGAAAAAGTTGACGTGGCCCGACCTTCCCGGATCTTACAACTTGGTCCTGAAAGTTGTCGACGTGAGTGACCGATAAACACTTTCTCCCCATTTCATAATTATTTCATATTACATCAGCTGGAAAAACGCAGGTTTCTAATTTGTCCAGCTGTAATATTGACGAAATTTGTCGTACATCTCCAAGATCATTGAGAAATGAATTCTCGTGAATATTAAGAGATTAAACCGCCTTGGCCGGGTCAAGAAATACCGCATCTTTGGGAATTTATTTCTAAGTAACAAAAGCACTATTGTCTATTAAAATTTTCCGATAAAGATAGAGACATCTTTGAATAATATACACAATTTTTTTCATGTTTCCTTTTAAAACAAACATGGCAGTCGAGAGTACCTATACCATGACTTGTAAGGTTGGACGGGGTGCGTTATTTCTGATGAACAGGCTTCTGGAGCAAAATATTAACAATGGAATATTGCATAAAACTAAGTTGCCTATCGGCCGATGTTCAATTTTTTCGATGGATTGAAAAACAACAAAATAGTACACTTTGAAGCAAAAAGCTTAGCTTCGTGTGTAAGAAAATGTAGGTACCTTTATTTACGCGTAAGTTAGGTAAAAATTAGAATACCGAAAAAATTGAACATCGGCCGATGGACAACTTAGTTTTATTTAACATTCTACTGTTAATCAAAAATAACGTGCACCATCCAACTCTATACGCCATGGTAAACTCTCGACTGCCATATTTGGTTTTAAAGGAAACTTAAAAAAAATGTATATATTCTTCAAAGATGTCTCTGTCTTCATTGAAAAATTGTAATCCACAAAAGTGTTTTTGTTGCTTCGAAATAAATTCCCAAAGATACACTGATAGACGTCTCCCCGTATAACTTCTCCAATGTTCTCGGTGCTATCTGTCGACTGATGTTCTTTCCTCAGACGTGTTCCCCAGACCCATTTCTAATGTAGCGTTCGCAATTTCTCCGAGCTGTTTACTTATACCACAGGCGATATGCAGTTCAGCGGCGTACTACGCGGAGCTCACTCACCAGAAGTTGGCCGACAGCGGGTATTACGAGGAGTCGACTCCCTACAAGACTACAGACGAGGTAATCGCTCAGGTAGAGACCGCTTCGCATTAGTATGACACGACACTGCTTCGCGAAATAGCTGTAGGTGCGTCGAGAACACTTTGCAACCAGAACGGGTGACGTTCTTCCTCGAGCACACTTGCACTGTGCCTGGCAAAACGTAGAGCGTAGATGAGCCTAAGATTGGAATGACGCAAGCGAATGATCTATAACAAGTTGCGGTCATGATACGGCACCAGGAAAGGCTTTAGACTCCAGTGGTGCGCATACAAAAATAATGAAACCAATTTTCTTACCCTCGATCTTGCTATCCCTGTCAAACATATCTCAACTACCTGTGCATCTTCCTAAACCGAAGGAGCAGGGTTGTTAAGTATTAAGGGGTTACGTCACCCTGAGACGCACGAAACTAAGTAGACGCATTGTCTTGCAGATACTATGATCTTGAAAATGATTTCTTTACTTCTTATGTGCAGAGCATGTATTAGTGCATAGATTGCATAAATAGTGTACAAAAATATTAAAAAATGTCCGGGTTATTTGTTGTCCCGCGAGGCCCCTCCGCGTGAGCGGTGTATCAAATATCTCCAAAACTATTTGCCCGATTTATTTCAAACTTCGGTAAAAGATCCAATTACTGTCAGGTTAAGGATTGATTCTGACGGCGTCGCATAGTTTTTGTATTTAGTGACTACAGGCATAAGCTTTTATACAGGGTGTCCCACGGTAGACTGGACAGCAGGATATCTCCTAACATATGGGAGATCAAAAAATAAAAAAATATGGAATTGCATGGTTCGATGGGGCCAATTTATTAGCGCAGACGAATTTTTTTTTCGATTATTATTTTAAAAGATACGATGGTCAAGTTCGGTTTTTTAAATGCAACTATTTTTTTTAAAGAGGTGAGTTGATAGTGCGTTCCAAGACAAATTCAATAAGCATTAATGTATACACTTGATTTCCACTGGTTTTTGAGATATTGCACTTGCAAATTTACTGATTTTCACTGGAAGAAAACCCGCTGAAATAGCAAGGACCGGGGTCGGTCTTGGTGGCGCCACGGGGGGCCTTGCCTGTTGAAACAGATACCTACCTGCCAAAGGTCTACGCCAGGCCCAAATGGACGACAATTCTTTTCCGTCAGAAATCCTATGTAAATCCTTATGTAAAAGTAGTCCGATTTACACGACATTTGTAATGGCGCCACTTCCTCTTCGATACGATGAAAAAAGAATTTCTTAATACGCTGTCATGGATATTGCACCCGCTTCTTGATACCGCAGATGTACCTACCTAAGTAGGATTTCTGACGGAAAAGAATTGTCCAGCCTTTGGGCCTGGCGTAGACCTTTGGCAGGTAGGTATCTGTTTCAACAGGCAAGGCCCCCCGTGGCGCCAGTAAGACCGACCCCGGTCCTTGCTATTTCAGCGGGTTTTCTTCCAGTGAAAATCAGTAAATTTGCAGTGGAAATCAAGTGTATACATTAATGCTTATTGAATTTGTCTTGGAACGCACTATCAACTCACCTCTTCAAAAAAAATAGTTGCATTTAAAAAACCGAACTTGACCATCGTATCTTTTGAAATAATAATCGAAAAAAAAATTCGTCTGCGCTAATAAATTGGCCCCATCGAACCATGCAATTCCATATTTCTTTTATTTTTTTATCTCCCATATGTTAGGAGATATCCTGCTGTCCAGTCTACCGCGGGCCCCCCTGTATTTATTTATTATTATTTAATATGTTTAGTTGCAGAAAAAAATGTTTATGACCCACAAAATCTCTATTTTTATTTATAAATTTATTGATTTAAAAAAGATATGTCGGGAGCTATTACTTATCACCTGTGAAATGTGTTGAATCCAATTACTGACATCCCAATTATTGTCAGCTCACCAAATACTGGCATAAAAAAACTGACAGGTTGGTTTTAAATTTTAGGTCAGCAAAGAGTAAACAAGAATAAATATAGGTATTTTATTATTTTAATAAAAGATGTGAAAGTTATGTCCTTACGTACACGCACCTCAAATGGTAGGACTGACAAGTGACAGTAACAGCGTAAGGCTTCATTTGCCTGATCAATTACTGCCATGAAAGTAATTAAAAAAGGTCTGAAACGCTTGTACCAATCACTGTCACCCGAATATTAAATAAAGAAAAGCATTAAATCGTTAAATTTCGATTGTTATTATTTTCTATGATGCTTATATTATCTAAACAATTATGTTTCATTATGTTATTGTTAATAGCTTGAATATTACAATTATAGCCTTTTCTTTAGCGCTTTGTTTTCTCTGTCGCTAGCAACAAAGTTGTGGTTTTCATTATTTTACCTAACCAACTTAAAACTTTTTATCATCTTATCAAAATTAATGAAAAAAAATAAAGTCCTGCTTTTCCTCGTATAAATTACAGTTCTAATTGTATGTCAAAATTGTTTTCCTGTATGATTTCACATGGTTTCGGCTTATTTTAAGTAAAACATCATAGGGTGACAATAATTGGGTAGGTTACAGTAATTGGGTCTTTTACCCTTGGTACACATATTCTTAATGGTATTATCTAAATTGTAGCATATCATTTTTTATGCGATAATCCATTTGTATATAATAAATGTTTTAAGTTTGCCGTGTTAGATAAAAAATGAATAGTAAATATTCACCTTGCTCTCATTTATACAATAACTTTGTTTTTCTTAAATCTGTGTGCTGCTTTATAGATATATTATTAATGAACACTAGAATCATAGTCTTTCTCATGTCAGATGAACCTGGGGCGTTATAATGTGTTACACCGCGGAGGAGTTTCGCGGGACAATAAATAACTCGGCAATTTTTTTTAATATTTTTATAAAATATGTGCACTAATACATGCTACCTATACACATAAGAAGTAAAGAAATAATTTTCAACCTCATAGTATCTGTAAAAAAATTCGTCTAGTTACGAGCGTCTCAGGGTGGCGTAGCCCCTTAATATCTATGATACAGAGATGGGCAGAAAATTAATTGAAATAAAAAATTCGTACACAAATTTTTATTTCAAACAATTTTTTGCCCATCTCTGCTATGATCCGACTACCCCTCGATTTTCGAAGCAAGATATTTCTAAGGGAAGTGACCAGTTTGGAGGATCTTGTCGAACACCTTAGTTTCCTTTTTTCTAGAAACTTTCTAACTAGCTACTCTGTGTAAGGAGCAATCTAATCGACAATCACTCTAACCCAGCGAACGGGATGATACAGTAAAGATCGCGAAGGAGTTGTTTTTTATGAACACTTGGAATGCACGTGAAGCTGCGTCGCCTCGTTCCATCGAATGATATCGTAATTCCGTTCTGCAGATGTGCGTGGCCATCAATGGCCTCGAGTACGTTCGAAGATGGCTTCTGGATTTAGGCGAGGAGCTCCACGTCGAGAAGGTTCTGACTGCTTTGGAGTGTCAGGCGGGCGATTCCGCTCGGGTGCAGTGGAGGCACGCTTTGACGTCACCACTGGAACAGACACCGGGACAAATGTTGCTCTTCATAAATCAGATCGTCTCAAGGATCGGCACGAAGGTGAGCACCCTCAACGAAAATGCAAAGAGATGAATTAACGCGGCAGGAAGGTGGGAGATGGATTAAACGAGAGATCTTTAAGGGTACTAGGCAGTCGTTCCTGTCTAAAATGAAGCATTGCTGTTTCAATTAATCACAAAGAAACCAATTGAAACTGAGACTTGTTCTTTGGCATGAAATTTGTTAACATCGTAAGCTTTAAAAAACATGTTTGTTTAGTAAAAAATATGTATTATATATGACGCTACAGATGGATCATTAAAGAGGCTTTTTAAGAAAAGTCTCTTTTGTTTTGCAGTGATAACTAAAAAAACGGAGGTTCCAATCGATTCAAAACAAATTCGAGCATCTTCAGAAAATGTGTAGTTTCGGACCAGACCTCAATTAAAGTTAATGAAAACTCGTATTCTTTATGAAAAAACACTAAGACCTAATCTTTTGGGGCTTGGGGGATGGTAAAACCTCATCAATGGAGTCTCAATGGAGTTTTAGTTTTATTCTCAATATAATGCGTATTTTTTTACTAAACAAACAAGTTTTTTAAAGCTTATGATGTTAATAAACTTCATGCCAAAGAACAAGTCTCAGTTTCAATTGGTTTCTTTGTAATTAATTGAAACAGAAATGCTTGATTTTGGACAGGAACGACTACCTAGTGCGCTTAACAGCGAATGGGACTTAAGAAATGGTACCATAGCCGCTTCATAGTTACAGCATTCGGGCCGATTTGAATAAAACTTTGCAGGAACATTCTTCAGACTATAATTTAGTATTTGCGGGCGCCGAGTTTGAACAAATTTATGTTTTGAAAAATGGCAGCTGCTCAAAGTCAAGCATGTGATCTTCGACCTAAGGTTTCATCTTCCTTTGTTAAAAAAAAACAAAACAGGACACTAATAAAAAAATCGTCTCGACAAGTACTAGATTATAGGTTTAAAAATTATTCGTGCGAAATTTATTTTCGGTACCGCAAATGCTGTAACTATGAAGAGGCCTTGGCAGGAGGGGCTGCTATCGCACCATTTCTTGAGATATCGAATTTCCTTCTGAAGAGAATACAGCTTAATTTATACACAACAAGGTGTATATCGTGATTTTTAAATGTAACGTTCCCTCATATGAAAAAAAAATCTTAAAAATGACCCTATTTTCCTACCTGTCAAAGGTATGTAACCCCATTAATCATTCAGAAAAGAAGCTTTCAGGTGACATTTATTTGCGTTGAAATAGCTGAGAGGAGATTTTCAACGAGTACAATTATGTAGGCATAGTGAACAGTAGCGAGGTCTCCAATGCGCATGCCCACAGAGGCAAGTGGTCCGCAGTTGGAATTCTGTGAGGATAGTGACGAATCATTTACAAACTCTATCACGTCCCAATTCCTCTTAAATTCGTCTACAACTAAAAGTTTTGATAAGATTCTTCGACCTCTCAGAGAATTTAGGAATGGACATTTCGGGTTCGTACAGTTTTTCCTGCATATTTGTCAGAAATTACTAAAAATATCGCTCGCGTCACTGAATAACAACATGCGAGAGTCCTCCCTTCGTCTGCCGGAGCTGCGAAGTAGCTCCCTTTATTTTGCACACGTTCTCATCTTCTCGTGGGTCACAGAGCGACCATCACGAGTGATATCGTTCCTCCTTGGGTCGTGGAGTTTCGTAATGATGGATAACTGGTATGCTTTAATCCAACTGGTCCGAGAATGAAGACTCTGAGGCGTTGTTTGTTCGAATCGCAGATGAGACCACCCCTGAAGAAGGCGATGTTCCATCTGGCCTGGTCGCCGGATAGTCTGCCCACTTCAGAAGCCATTGCGCCGTTGCTGGAGTATTTGGACGTCCATCTGGTGGCACTCAACGCGGCTTTGCTCACCGTGAATTTTAATCGGGTCCTCCAGGACATATGGGAGGTGGTGTTGGGGGAACTGAGCAATCAGATGGACGGGAATGCAAGTGTAAGTAGGAATTGATCGATGCCCGCTAAACTTATTGTACGCTAGAGTACAAGGAGGAATAAGCTGAAGTGTTCCACTTTATTATGTACTGTCATTTTGCAGGACAAGCCCGCGATGTTTTACGAAAGGCTCCACGAGGCCCTCGACTTGCTGGTGAAGTTCTTCCACGCGGATGAGAAGGGATTGCCGTACGAAATGCTTCACTGTCAGAGTTTCTTGAACGTGGAAGAACGGCTGCAGTACCACAAAATGGACACAACTTTCTTGATCGACCGATATTATAGACAACGACTTCAGGTACTTTTCAAATCCCGTTCCTTCTTTGCACGCTGTAGGTGCAGGATATAATATCCAATTGTCTCAGTGTTCCATACCTGTACTGTTATTAGATACAGCAGTTTCTGTTTCTCTCGTCGCGAAATACTTTGCATAGCCCTCTTTCGTTCGTGCTGGTTGAAGTCTATCAGACACTGATACAATAACTTTCCAGGACCAATTGAACACCGTCTCCTCCGAGTACGGTGTTCTGACAGTGAGGGCGTACTTGAACCACGACTCTCTGTGCGTCGAGGTCTTGAACGCCAGGGACGTGATACCCCTAGATCCGAACGGTTACAGCGACCCCTTTGTCATCATCGAATTGCTGCCGCGAAGAGCCTTCGAGCATTGCGCCGAGCAGCACACCAACGTCAAGAAGAAAACACTGAATCCCATGTTCGACGAGTGTTTCGAATTGTGAGTGGTCGACACGATGTACATACAGAAGATCACCTCTTTTCCAACCGCAGCTTTAAGCGGCCAGTCCTCTGCGAACGCTGCGAAATCGATCAATTTTCATGAATTTTTTTTCAAGCGATACGTACGTCTATCGTTATGATTCTTTTTGCAGTTTATTCAGCCACTTTTTCGTCATACATACATATTTTTTATTCAGTTTTAAATAATTGTTTATTGCGTTTATTTCGCTCGCAGTGAACGTACGTTTAAGAATCATGTCTCGTTGACGTACAGTAGTGGAGACAAAGTTACCACTCTTTCAATTTGCTTTATTTTTGTTGTTTTTTTAGCATCCACTTGGAACTGTGGTATGTGTTTAATATGCATATTTTGGTGGAGGATTGAAAGTTGTATAAAACCCAGTTAAAATTGAATTCATTTAACTAACAAACACAAGTTTCATATGGCATCGAATTGGACAACACGTTTTTGGGTCCGACAAAGGAGTTACCACTTTCGGTGACTTTTTAGGCCGTCATAGACGCAAAAAGTGCCTCACAAAATAGTGGATTTTTTATTACTTTTCAAAAGTCACTTCTTGCGGCTTTAAGTGTGTCAAACTTATTTCATATTATGCAGGATTTTTGCTTGTTAGTTAAATAAATTCAACTTTAACTGGGTTTTGTATAGCCCTTCATTCTCTATCGGAATGTTTACCTATATTGGGCGCAAGCTGCTGTTTTGAGTTGATGATAAAACGTAATAGAGGTAAAGTGGATTGAAAGAATGGTAATTTGTTTGTCCGCTACTGTAGATCGGAGCCCTCAGGGTGGACTAGACCAAAAAAATCAAGATGATCCTTAATGAGTACGTTTGTCACTGTCGTCGGGAGCGAAGGAAATAATTTACGTTGAAGATTGGCAAAATGGCGAATGCTGAATTCAAAAGTCCGAAATTTCGGTCATCTCTCAATAAAAAAAAAGTATGATCGACTCAACGTAAAAGTATAATTTTGCTTCCGACGAGAGCTAGTAGTGTCTGGACTACCCTATAAAAATTTCAGAGCAATCGGTCAAGTAGTTTTTAAAATTTTATCTACACCAGCTGAAAACAGTACTTTTCGAGAAAACGCGTTTAAAGGGGTGTACATAAAGGGCTGTGCGAGTCCCAAAATTTAGCAGTACCTTCTCAAATACACGTATTTTCGAAAAATGAGATAAAATCGATTTTTCAAGCAGTCACAGAGAAATGCCCCTTAAGTCTACACAGACTGTTCCACCTAACTTCATCACCTGAAATATTTCTTCTGTATTGAAAGTTTCATGAAAATGTTTGCTGCCAAATTTGCATAGAATTTTTCGTGTGGACCGGCGTATAGTAGCAATAGTTCCATTCTGTATGTATACACTGATCTGAGATTAAAGAAGCTGGTATGATTACCACAGTATGCACCCTCTGGGTGTAGAATAAAATATGTTTAGACCAATATGTTGCTCCGTTCCGTAGCTCCGTGAGCGTGGAACAATGTCGAAGTCCAGACGCCATGGTGCTCTTCACGGTGATGGACCACGACGTCCTCACGGCGAATGACTTCGCGGGCGAAGCATTCTTGGGGCTGAGCACGATACCAGGTGTGGCTGACACGAACGCCAGCATAGACAATTTTCACGGCCTCAAGCATACTGAGCTACCCCTGATGCATCAGAAGAATCGAAGTGAGTCCAGAAAAATATACTTCCGTCTCGTTCTCCAGGGAACTCGTCTGCATCCGGGTATAAAGCGACTTTACTGAAATACATATAGCATCATCTTAAAGTGTTCTATAGGGAATACAGATTGGCAGAACGAGGGGTTCAACACTCATGGGGTAGATGGCAGAGTTGGGCATTAACTAAATACAACATTATCTAAATAAAGAATCGAATAAAAGTTACTTTTACTTTAAATTACTCCACGAATAAAGTTAATTCTTTTATTCGCCCTGAATTTATTCGACGCCGAATAAAGGTAAAATTACACTTAAGGGGTCATTCTACTTTGATCGGCCGAAAAATGAAGGTATATTTAAAGATTTGTTTCTCAATAAATACAACATATAATGAAATAAATCTTCATGGAATTTATTAAGCTGCTCTTACGTTATACAAAAAAGGTTTAAAAAGATTTTTTCAATGTGTTTCATATGTTTTTTATAGCGTCAATGCGACACCTACAAAAAAGAGGCATGTTCGTGTTATATATAAATATTTGAAAAGATTCTTAATCTGTACGAGTGTCGCTAAGGTAAATGTCCCCATTAGCGACCGCGTCCCCATTAGTGACCAATTATTCATTTATTATTGTTTATTGTTTATTTAAATTATAATTAAAGCCTATGTAATTTATTGTTTCATCTTTAAGTAAATTCACATGTAAATTAGGAGTTGGGCATTGACACGAAAGTTGACAGATTCTAATAACGTGAGGTTATACTACAGATATCATTAAACTCGCAAATTTTACAATAAAAATACATGGATCCATGCAGTGACTTACTCAAATTAACTAGAAATATATACAGAATTATAAAATAAAAAGAAAATATTCATTTTCTTTCATTATTGTAGCAAAAAATCGAAAATGGTACAAGTTGGTCAATAAAGGGGACATCAGGTCCAATATAATTTTCACCATAATTTTTCTGTATATAGTCAAATATCACTCTAAAACTAATTTGATTAAGAAACTAGATACTTCAAAAAATACAATGATCCATACTTTACTCAAACATTGTCGTATATTAGTAAAGAAATTACTATTTCGAACCAGTCACATTCTTAAGCGGTCGCTAATGGGGACATTTACCTTATCACCCGTAGCTCAATTAACAATTAAGCCAAACGTAAGAGTAGCTTAATAAATTCCAAAAAGATTTATTTCATTATAAGTTGCATTTATTGAGAGAAAAACCTTTAAAAGTAGCTTCATTCTTCGTCCGAACAAAGTAGATTGACCCCTTAAAATTAAACTTGAGAAATTTATCCGTAATTTTATTTCAAACTTAATAAAGTTGACGCGATTCAACTTTATTCGTCGTTCGAAATTTGTATTTAAATAAAAATTTTGCTCGTCTCTGGTACAATATTCTCTCGTTATAAGCTCGCTTTGCTTTCAATGCTATAAGCTCGTTGGCACGCCCACCGTATGCAAGATTACGAGATCGTGGCGATTAAATACTGTACTCGGTAAACCTTCGTAAGTGAAGAGTGCTTGATGAATATAAATTGAATGGTTATTTATAAATTTCGACCGTATTAATTAATATATATGTTTTCGGCGCACTGATTCGGTCAGTTTAAACCACTAAAAACTAGCTATTTTGCAATAATTAATTATAAAATCTTTCAACGTTTCGATCTTAGTTTAGATCATCTTCAGGAAAGTTTAGAAAGAATATAAGATACTGCTTTTGCTATTACATTGAGGCACCGTGCTATTGCATTACGTGTGACTCCCGAGTCGGTTGGAATAAGATTAACGTATATCGCGAACAAAACATCTGCTTATAGAAGGTGACAACAAGGTTTTGTTCGCGATATACGTTAATCTTATTCCAACCGACTCGGGAGTCACACGTAATGCAATAGCACGGTGCCTCAATGTAATAGCAAAAGCAGTATCTTATATTCTTTCTAAACGTTCCTGAAGATGATCTAAACTAAGATCGAAACGTTGAAAGATTTTATAATTAATTATTGCAAAATAGCTAGTTTTTAGTGGTTTAAACTGACCGAATCAGTGCGCCAAAAACATATATATAAATTGAATGGGTATCGCAATAATAATTGGAGAATGGCCATTCTCCGCTTCGGAATTAACCAAGTGTCTCCCTGTAGTCTTCAGCACCGACGCTCGCATTTCTGTTCCCAGATCACCCGATCCTCCAGATCCTGGAGACAAGAGTCGGCGACAAACTGGCGCTCGACTTCGTGAAGAAACAGAAACAACGATTCGCCGTGTCGTAAAACGGGCCCGTCTACGGTGGGCCGCTTCCGTCGCGATCAGCCATCGAGCGTCCCCGTCTCCAAACGGGGAGAGACAGCGGCGTAAAGGAGCAGAAAACGGAAATCCATCCCCGCGGACGGCCCGTCGACTCTCTTCCCCGTTCGTCCTGATGTCCGCCAGACCTTTCTCGGTGTAAATCGTGTTGAATATAATCGGTGTTGGTAAACTAACGAAACTAATAACAGGAAGAGAAGCTGAGGGAGTATTATTTAAAGGGGAACAGTAAGAGTAACGAAATGAAACGGAGGGGGTAGAAGAGAGCATATATTCAGAACTATTTTTGTGTCGGGAACAAAGCCAGCCAGGATTAAAGAAACGGAGAGAAGCGATTAACGGAGAAAAGAAATGTTTTAAACCTGTCTTGTGTGATGTGTCTAAGGATAAATGTCTAACAAAAGCTATTCGTCGAGACCGTCGGAGCTTCGAAGCAATGCCAAACGGCCTGGATGCTCGTCGAGGATACCTTCCCGGAGTGGGTCATCGAACTTGATGCCGCGGCACACGTCCGCCGACCGCGTCCCGAAGGGACGAAGAATGGAGGATGTGGGAAAGGCCGCGGAGGCGTTCATCGCCGCTTCGCATCGCTTCGACGATACAGATCAGTCCCAGAGAGTCGATATAACGATATTTTTCTTACTCGTCATTGGCTAATGTCTCTTTCTATCTTTCCACCGCCGTTTTCCCCACTTCTTCGACCGGTCTTCTCTTAATCGGGCGCACGCGACCCCTATCGCAATCTGCACGACGGATTTCAATCGACGCTCGAAAGCCGGTAACCACGCGAAAGATCGGCTAAAGAGGGAAAGAGGCGAACGATAATTTCTGCCCGGTTGCGTGTGTGCGTAACGGCACGCCGAACAGCGTGAGAGGATAAAAGAGTAAAAAGGAAAAAAAAAAGAAAAAAATAAGAGTTATAATAAATATCAGTGAAGTGTCCCCTTGTGTCTCTACTGCAGGGATTCGTGTTTGATTTGCTCGTACAATCTGAATCTTTCTAGAGCTTCTCCCGATCTATCGGCCCGGGCGTCGAGGCTTCTTCGCTCGGGAGTCTCGCCGGGCGAACGCGCGCGGCCAATCGGTTCGACGTAATCGGACGAGCGCTCAGGCGAAGGGTCGCCGAGGGAATCGTTCGGAGAACCGAGCGGCGGTGTGTCGCGTTGCTTCTGCGAACGTTCGGCGCTCGCCATCTCGAGGGCTGTCGCTCGATCGACACGGCACGAGCCATATGGAAACGACGGGATCGAAATTGGCGACCAAAATACCTGAACTAAAGCGTGTATTAGAGCGGATAATAGAAACGGGAACGGATGACAAAACGCACACTCGTCAATTTTTCTATCGCACGCGCGCGTCTTATTTGCGTCTGCATATTATTATACGTACACACACACGTTCATTGAGGAAGTAACGAACATTCGAAGAACGCACCTTTGTATCTCACGCGGCGTCGACGAAAAACGAATACAAAAGTAGACACGCGAAAACGAACCAACCGAAAAAAAATAACGAGAAACAGGAGAAGAAGAAGAAGAAGAAACGATGATCTCTCGAAATGTCGCCTGCCCGATCCTCGATATATTCTCGTGCATCGAATCCGATCGAACTCTATTTGCTTTTTTCAACCTTTTACAATCACCAGAAACGTATGTACGATCTGTCTTGTATCGTGAGACGAATAAATTAATATAAATGTACGGGACTGTTGTCGTTTGCTTCCTGGACCTCGCTCTCCACATTTCTCTTCTCGATTCTCATGGAACGGTGCCTGCGGGGGAACGAAGCTCTGCGCTTGGAGAGGATGATCAAGTTCCGTGTATTTATTTAACCCACTAATTAATAATAGAGACGTCAGCTTCGGTAGAAAGGAATTTTAAAAAGAAATTGTAGATAAAGAAGGAAGTTTGAGTCCACGTGAAAAGAAACAGGGAAATTCAGTTTGCAGGTGATTTAATTTTTCAAAATATGTATATGTTTCGCTATTCTGTGTAAATTGCTCGCTAGCATAAAATTATACAATGCTCAGCTTTACTTACACTTTATATAAAACGTGGAATAAATTCAAAAAGTAGCAACGACGTAAAAGGCTTGTTAGAAAAATGTTTGCTAAAGGCGAGGAAGCTAAGGTTGAATATGTAGAAAAAGGTGTGTAGAAATATGCTGTCACATTATTGTCCAGCAGTTTGCTCGACCGATTTCTGAGGCTGCAAAGGGCTGTCGAGTGTCTGCGGTTGGTTTACACACGAACATTCCTCTGATCGAATAATCGGTTCACCGTCCAGCTTTTCCAATATTGGCAGGCGTCTGGCGACCTCTGACCTCCACTGATCCCCCTAAAAATGTCACATATGCCGTCATTATTACGTTGAGCCTAAAAATCTGTGTTCAGCATCATAAGGAGTTCTTGAAGTGAACCTGTACACTGGAACGTCAAAAGAGTTCAAATGAACTGTGTTATTGCTACTTGGGAACCTGGTTAATTGTAACTGTAAAGCACAGTAGGTTGCTAACTTTCACAGCATTCCTTCAAGCCTATCTCTCTCTTAGCACAATCTCTTCCATTTAACTTACTGAAGGCTACGAAGACTCCAGATCTACAGCTACACGTCCTTTAATTACACACTGATTAGAAAATGAAACCTATAAGTATCCTCGTATCGAGAAGTCTAATTGTAAAATATAAATGGCTACGTGGATTGGCTGTAGAGCAAGAGCTAAGATTAAGGAATGATTAGGAGTACCTCGAGGCCCTCGTAAATTGGATTCCCAACAAAAACGAGATCCTGAAGCATGGCGAGTTCCTGGAGCCTGCTGAATTCGTTCCACTCCCTCACCAAATTGTTCGACATGTAAAGTACGCGGAGGTTCCTCAGCGCGTTGATCCCCTTCATCTTCTCGATAAGGTTGTACGAAATCCACAGCTCCTGGAGCGTGTCCCCCAAAGCCTCGAGCCCAGAGAATCCTTTAATTAAGTTGCGACCCAACGCGAGGATCTTTAGGTTCTTCAGCGTCCCGATCCCTGCGCCAGACGAGAGCACCTTTAGTGGATCTTCAGCTTTATACTCCATAATGGCTATTCACTTTGTAATAAGCGACTCGAGTGGATTAGTCATTTCTGCTTCGTAAATCGAGATGCTTAAATGAGACACTTCAATTCTTTTCACTCAAATCCTTGGGCTTTCTGCTGGGCTTTCTCGTGCGAGTTTTTGGAAATTTTGAAGCACGAGTGGGATTAATTTTTAATCGTTTCGAGTAGCTGATAACTTAGTTGGGAGTTAGAGAATTTTGTGGAAGCAGGTGGATATTCCGCAGAGTAATCCGTTTTTCATCAGATTGCATTAATGGCGGCGAAATTACGCGTCAATTAAGGAGGTCGACTGGCACCTGCGGTCCATTCCTCGTCACCTCTAATGTAATTCCGTTCGCATCGAATTATTTGCCCTGTCGAACATTCCCCCGTTCATTATTCTTGTCTGTTTCGCTTCATTGCACGCGAATCGCCACACGTTTGCGCGGCTCACGGATTTATATTCCCTATCGACGCGGATTTATCTTCTAGCCAAAGGAAGTGAAGCTTCGTAGTGAAGAAATTTTAGGAAAGTGGGAGGAAAATTCACGGAAACAGCGAGAACAGAGAAAGAAGGCTGTCTGTGGTATCCACCTGCGATTTTCTCGATCATGTTCGTCGACAAGGAAAGTCTCTCGCACTTGACCAAAGTCGCCAAAGCATTGTCCATCTTCTCTATAGGGGGCCATTGAAAGTTCAGCAGAACTTCTTTCGCGGTGGAGGCCTCCTGCTGGTTTTCCTCTTCCCATCGACGGATCGCCTCTTTGCAGGTGGTTGGCTTGACAGTGGCCATGCTATTTATCAACCATTATCAAATTCCTCCAAACCCTTCGGAGATTAAAGTTCTCTGGCGTCAAAGGGGTTCTGCAAGAAATCGAGTGCTAAGCTCAGCTCGGATATTTAAAAGCATTGACCGATAGGTAAAATGAAAAGTCTAAGCAACGCATAATTGATATCGAAGGCTAATTAAATGCTATTTCATTTGTAATAATTTAAGGAATATTTAATTCCAATTTATTTACCTTTCTTGATAAGGAACTCCGTTGATCCGTCATCCAGCCGTCGCTCCGTCGCATTTCCCCGCGGTTTCCTTCATTTACGATATCATTCCCTTTTTTTATTTATTGCAGTGTTGTTTATTATCGTTCATCGTACCGGTTCGAGGTTACAAGAAATCGACATTCGCCGTGGCAAGCTGCCACGACTGGAGGCTGGTAATATCTGGCACCAATCAAAATAATCGATGCACAGGACGCATGCGTCTGGCGCGGTGTTATTTATCAACTAAGCGTCGCGATAAGATTTACGATACGATATTAACATTGAGAAAAGTACAGGTTTTCGAGGCTGGGACCGTGTGCATCATGCCGGCGTCCAAAAGTTCACCATCCGCCTCGCATTGGCGATCCGAAACCTGATTTCTGTAATCGCGGATGGTTTCAGGGTCGATTTCTAATTTCCAACTCGCGATGAATGTGACGAGAGGTTGAATATAATATGCAATTTCGAATTGAACAAATTACAATTACAAGGAATGATTTAAAGAAATCTCTGTTCTACAGAAGCGTCTCGCAAGTTTCTGCTTCCTAAAATGAAACGTAAGAATATCTGACTGGATGTTGTATGAACATTTCGTGGTCACACCTTCTTATAATCATAAATTGGTCGCACGGTGGTCGCATTTTCGTATCTTTGAATCTTTTAACTTTTGAGTGTTAGTTGTAACAGTCTTTTTATAGAAATCTTAATTCTGATATGATGAAATTTGTAGTTGAGAAAATAGTTGTGGAAAACTCCGATGTTTTATATTAAAATTCGCCAGATTTTTCAATTTCAATATCAGGGTCTACAAATTTACAGAAATATTTGCAAAGAAAACAGAAGATACCTGGGGCGCGATGCACCCCGTGTAACCACAGAGGGTTATAAGCTTGAAATTTCTCAGAACAGACATTTAAGTAGATCTCCAAATTTCTCTATCAACGGGAGGACACCATGTGGTAGACGCCGATTTTGATGAGCCTTGGCACGATGGATCTATGTCGAAAATAAGTAAATAGGTGTCTGAGCATTTCAGCCAGTAGGCCTTAATAATAGAAATATTTACATGTAAATTATTAAAAATTTCATAATGGCCGTTGGGTTTTAGTGGGTAAAAATCCCACACTACCCTGGCGCCCTCGGGAGATTCCCTTCTGGAGGCGCCGGGGTGCCTTTTGAAGATGTCTCCACCTTTAAAAAAATATAATTTTTTTTTAACTTGGGGAAATCTTCAAAAGGCACCCCGACTCCTTCAGAGGGGAATCCCCCGGGGGCGCCAGGGTAGTGTGGAATTTTTACCCATTAAAACTCCACGGCCACTATGAAATTTTAAATAATTTCCATGTAAATATCTAGAAACGCTCGGACACCTATTTACTTATTTTCGACAGAGATCCATCGTGCCAAGGCTCACCAAAATCGGTGTCTACCACACGGTGTCCTCCCCTTGTAAGTTTCAATTATTATTCATATTGAAAACTGCTCTTGAAGAAAATTCAGCGATTATGTATACCAAGTGTATACTAATCGCAAGTGCCTTCCCGAAAGCTGCGGGCCAAACGATGAGAATACCAGAAGGTGCACGGAGAAAGACAGCGAGAAATCATTTGGGATGTCACTTCTTTATTATTACCGATGTACAATAATCCCTCGGGATTAGAGCCAATCGTCAGACTTCCTTGGATGACAGGTTATCTTACATCGAAAATATTCCGTTAAAGGACGCACGTCCGCGCTAATCGTCGTTCTTCTATCGCCTCCGTGAAAACCGTCGCGACGAACACACTCGCTCCCCGATCGGATCCTTCCGCGTATCTCTTTCGACCGAAGGGATGGCAGTATTGTCACGTCACACGTTACAACGAACAGACACGAGAACGTTACAGCACTGAGGATACATCGATAATCATCCGGATTAACAGCTAGATTCGTAAGAGGACATAGAGTGGGCGCACCGTGGAAAAGCTGGTCAATTTGTTGACGTAACGTTTTCCCTAACCCTTTGTGGTCAGACACATCTTACGAGAACCTCCACCAATTACCTGGTATTTAGTAGCTGATACCGTCCTGTGTTTCTGGTATAAATCATACAGTCAATAGCAGAGGTACAGCGAAGTCGAAAGTTGGGCAGTTAAAATGTGGCAGCAATTAAGGTAGGCAGACCAAACGTCACATAAGGTCTCCCATTATAGGATTTTAGGGTTTCGCGCAGCCTGCAATGGGATTAATGGGGATTGAATCATAGTTGCGATATTTCATACTATACAGGGTGATTCTCTCGGTGCGCCTGATCAAAGAGATGCCGCCTGGTACCCCGTGGCAAGGTCAACCCCCCGTTGGTGCCTCTCCTAATTTGATGGATTTCGACTCTCGAAGGGGTTGGAGTACCTATTAAGAAGTGCGAAATGTCCCCTTTCCCCATTTCTCATCAGATCTCTGCGAAAACGGCGCCAATCGATTCCTTGTGTTTCGCCGATGAAATTAACACCAAGAACGACGCAATTCGAGGCATAATGAAGGAGATCACATGAAAAATTGATTTGCATAATTTCAAGCTAACTTCGTTGAAAATAGTCCGATTTACATGTTATTTGGTATGGTTTTCATCGGAAAAACACAAGGAATCCATCGGTGTCACTTCCATATCGATACGATGAAGAATAAAGAATTATTTTATTTCTGAAACAAGTATGAATCCTCGGCCGACCGCAGCAAATTGAGGTCGACGCCCCGCAGTCCAGAGTGCAAATGTGAAATATTCATTTCAGCGTATTAAGAAATTTTGTATTCTTTATCGTATCGATATGGAAGTGACACCGATGGGTTCCTTGTGTTTTTCCGATGAAGACCATACCAAATGTCATGTAAATCGGACTATTTTCAACGAAGTTAGCTTGAAATTATGCAAATCAATTTTTCATGTAATTTCCTTCATTATGCTCCGAATTGCGTCGTTCTTGTTGTTAGTTTCATCGGCGAAGCACAAGGAATCGATTGGCACCGTTTTGACACCCGTCTGCGGGACATTTCGCACTTCTTAATAGGTACTCCAACCCCTTCGAGGGTTGAAATCCATAAAATTAGGAGAGGCACCAACGGGGGGTTGACCTTACCACGGGGTACCAGGCGACATCTCTTTGATCAGGCGCACCGAGAGAATCACCCTGTACAGTACCTCGTACTGTTTCGAGGCTCCAGCCCTTGTCTCCCTATATTTATTTCGAACTACTTGTCCCCACGCTTCCTTACGCCTGTCTCATTGTACGAGTTCGCTGCAACTCTTCTACTGACTGTAATTTACCCTGCTCCTCGCCACACTTATTCATTCACTGATACGAAGGGATGAACTGTCCCATATTTTCAGCAGCATGAAATAGCATTTGTCACCGCGCCACTGAGATTGTGTCGTCTAGGATAGGCCTAAAGTGTTCCTTTCCCGATCTCGTCCCATTTCAGACGCGACATTTTGATCACCGACGAACTCGTGACACCCCCGGCGCAACGCACAGTGGCGAATTTGCTCGAAATAGTGGCTAAAATTAATATCTTCGAGTCTAAGTTAAATTGATGAAAAAAATTACGGTAACACGACTCTAGAAGATACTCGGGTACTTTTTTTAAAGAAAAATTTTTATTTTACTGTTATAATATATTTAAAGCATTCAACTACACGTGTATACTTTTATAATGTACGTAAAACGCATTCTGCGCGTTATTTAATCGCAAATAATAACTTTTGTAATACAATGTTGAATATATGCGATATATAACAAGACTGTCCCAGTTAATTTCAATCAGGACTCATTCAGTGACTTATTTGAAATAAAATCGAAATTTAATCTCGCTTGATACACGACTATTCGCTCAAAGAAAGCCGAACATATATTGGTCTCATATTTTTATCTACCACAGCAGTAGAAATATTTAAAAAATAATACAATTAATGTAAATATGAATTTCGAGCATATTAGATAATACCAACATTGACAGATTATCTTGTTACATCGACAATAAATCGTAACACAATTTCCAGTTTTACCTGTAAAAATCCATTCTCTAGCGCTATTAAGTTCGGAGCTGCATATCTCTCAGAAAATCAGCAGATTAAAAATTGTTTCCAATGGAAAAGCATGGTCTGATATTCCATAAATAAAGTGCACCACACAGATGTTTGAAATAAAAAAAATCCCACTTTTGGCTATGATTTCGGGCAAATTCGCCATTGTGCAACGTCCAACCGCAAAGGGCTGAAATGTTCACAAGGACAGCGACGCTTGTCTCTGTCGATCGTTTCTAAATCGGTGTCAGGCCTCTAACGACCCTGCAGCCCGCGAGCTCTCGCGCCAACACCCCTCTCGCGGCATTCGCTGCGAAGCGAAGGAAGCAACCGGCGGTGCTGAAACTATGGAAAGAAAGAAAAGGAAAGAATGCTAGGAAGTACGGGCGTCGTTGAAGCGTGCGGAGAATCGCGTACGAAACGAAATCGTCGGGAAATGAAGAAGAGCGTTACGTTGCTTCGTCCATCGGCACACGTTCGAATGTTTACACTGATCGTATTTCTTCTTCTTTTTCTCTCTTTTTTTTTAAGACTTACATCGAGTTAGCGTAAATTACAAAAATACACAAAGGCACTTGATAAGAATCTCCGTTTAAGGTCCTCGCGTCGGTGTGACGCCGCTCTAACAGAATCTTGCTCGCACCGTTATTCCTTTCAATGCAACAATTAACAACAACGACGACGACGCAAAAACCGACACAACACACGAAAAACGGTTAACTCTGGTATGTAATCCGCAACTGATACGAAGTAGAACGAACTTGGTCGACGGCGATCGTCGTGAATTCGCACGGCGGGCGAAACGGGTTGCCATCGAGGGAACCATTCCCACTCAAGTGCACAGGATTGATGGCTCAAATCTTACGTCTTAGTATTTTTATTCGGATCTTTGATTTCGAGCGGCAGCGCTGCGGCGAGGTTGCTCCGCGGTTCACGTTGAATCGAAGGAAGGCGTGGTGGTGATAGAAAAAAATTGAAAGTTAATCTGTCTCTGTTAAATCACTTTCTCCTGTCACATTGGTGTCTACTTACAGTCCAGCAGTTTATTCGGTTTGTTACCTCGCATCGTGCAATATGCTTACTTTTTTAATCCTTCATGGTCACTGTGGGTCCAATAGGCCCGCCTTTTAACTTTGGAGCTTGATGCCGGTGATATCCTGGCTTTGAAATGACATTGACCTGACATTTTGCGGAAATCTGAGGTTTCCTTTTTCGGTAGAGACCGTCAGTTTTTTAATCAGAAAGTCCGTTGAGTCGCAGCTGTTACAAATACATTCAGATCACAAATTAAATACCTTTTTTGAAACGCACATTATGAAACTGTATGCTTTCGAGAAAGGACTATATCTTATTAGTATGAGCCACGATCTGTATGAAAATTAATTGGAAATTAAAGAAGTTATGATTGTGTTAAGAATAAATAACTCATTTTTCAGAAGCTTTCCGATTTTTTTTACATGTTGTCATTTCATTTCTTACTAAAACGTAACCAGGGATCGAAAAAGTTCTCGAACCCTCGTTTTTAAAAAAATTCTGTTAGAACTTATATCTCTTGTTTGAGAAGATATCTGTTTCTGTGGAATTTTTATTGAAAAAAATGTTACGTTTAGGAACTTCTTTAAAAAGTGTTCTCATGGAATAGATATTTTAGAACCTATATAATAAAAGTTCCATGGAAACAAGTTGCATTAGAACATTTATTAAAAAAGTTTTCATAAGATAAAGAAAAGTACTAAACTATTAGGTACTAGTTTTATTTAACAATATAATATCATATTCTTCATATGTTTATTTAATAAAAGGTATGAAAATCATAACATTATAAATATCTACGAAGGTAAGTATTACAAATAAATAACACATTCAGAATATCAATTTAACTATAATAATTATTTAATATTGTTGCAGTACTATCCATTGAATAGTATTCAGTATTTGTTACAACGATTGAGAACTTTTTTAATATTGGTGAACAAAATATCTGTTCCTGTTATAGAAAATTTTTTATTTTTATATTTTATAAGTTCCATTCCAACTAGAACCTTTATTTTTAAGAACTTTTATGTTATCGGTTCTTCTGGGAACTTATAATGTGAGAACATTTTTAAAAAAAGTTCCGCGGTCCATGTTTTAAATGGAACCTATTGAAAAGTACCAGAACTTTTTCGATCCCAGAACGTAACTGCTCCATATCCGGCAATGTTCAAAGTGTGTACTATAATTTTTTGGGACCCGATCGGGCTGACAGTTCGTACGGTAACCGTTTAAAAATCGAGCGGGTCGATTGGACCCCGTCTGACCACCGCGGAACCTCACAGAACTGTGACCACGAAGGGTTAAACTGTGATCAGTCGCTCAATCGAATTGTAAGTTTAACATCATCTCGAGCGCTCATTTAAGCTCGCAATTTCTTTCGACCCGAGAGTACATTTTTGACGTAATTCCCTGCGCTATAAACTACTCACAATCAGCTTGGTCCAAGACTCACGGAGTTTGCACCTGTTCGGTGCATAAAGTATCTTTACAACGAGAACTGTTTAAAATTGGTACCTCCTACGATGCAGTACACTCTGCAATTTAAATCCCTTCCAGCTTAATGCCCTCACGTAGGAATTTATTTTAGCTCGCTACTGTCTTTGAGCTTCCACCCCCTTCACTTTGCCATCCCCGCGCAATCCTTTTGAAATCGTGTCCTCCCCAACCAAATGACCCGACTTGATTCAGCATTCTAATTCGTTATACACCTTCCACCCGCTCCACTCCGTCAGTAAATTTACAACCCCCGGGAACTGTTGTTCTCGCCCATCTAATGCCTCGTTTTAACTCAGAGTTCTATTTAAATTCGTTACGCCCCCTCCAGCTTTCACTCCGCTGGTCCCTTTCTAATTACTTTCTCCTTTCAAAATAGCATTCCCTTCGATCGAGTATCGTTCACATCCTAACGTAACTCTCGACAGCTCTTTTCACCCGACGCCCCTTCGATTTGGCCCCTGAAACAGATGCACCGCGGGAACCACCCCCGCCACAGGGCTGCTCGATTAAACATACGCATATACATATGTATGTACTATATGTGTATACATAATTCGGGTATACAGGCGTAGAGATCGCAGAAAATAGACAGTGGACAGTATATGTGTATGTGTGTATGTGTATATATATATATATTCTTTCTCTTCTCTCGTAATTCGCTCTCAAAATTTCAAAAAGAATATGTATCTCGGTAGACATTGCAATCGACGTCTATATCGTTTAGTACCCGTTCATTTGAGGAAAACACGCAATACAGTAACACGTCAATCGTTTTAACATACATCTACACAAACTAACGACTTGCTTTTGATCCATAGATATAGTATAACCATTCGGAATATACCTACGACGATGTACACTCGCCTGGGGGTGATTTATAATTTATATAACAACACACGTATCTCGCTTTTGACATAGTAGGTACACAGATCCGTATCGTTAAACTTACCAGTATATACAGCTCGGATAAAAAGATTAAATTGGTCTTATTGTACAAGTAACGTCGTAAAGTATAATGGCCACTAGTCCGTGCCATGGTCCGATTAAATTCCTTCGTACCCGTCCTGGGGTCGATTTTTTAACTGTCTGGTATCGGGCTTCCTTCTCCGCCCCGACTAACCCTTTGACCAGCGGTGACCTTCCACCTTCAAACAATACTGCCACACGATTTGCAAGCAATCGTTGCACCGGTGGCGTTCTTTATCGATGAAATTGAAATATTTTCAAAGGAAAAGGAGAATACAAATTTCAACCGGAGGTCGATCGTTTGCCGCGTCGTTTGGAATTCAATTTTCAAACGGAATATTTATTAATTTAATGCATCTTTGTGACTGAAACTCACACGCGCGTTTCGTCAACACAAAGATCACGTTTATGCACAGTAAGATGCAAAAGTGAATACACTCCCTTTAAAGCAGAACAACTTTTTTTAAAATCGGTCCAACCGACTTGAGGTTTTTTTAGAAGACAGAAGGATTGGTTTGCTACGTGACGTGTTTCGTCGTTTTGAAAAAAATTGCAATTGGTCGGAATAGCAAAAAAAAATAGTGTAGGTCGCTTTTCAACTTTTTTATCTGAACCTGTAATGAAAATTCAAAAAACCCTCTTTGGCCATTAGGGTGGTCCTTATATGTATGGAAAAAAATTAAATTTTTTAAAAATTTCTTCGGACCCTCTCAGAAGCTTCCAAATAGTTTAAAAGAATTTCGTCTAAAATTTTATTAAAATATATTAAGGATTAAAGGTCGCTCAACGGCAATGAAATATTACTATTTTGGTATAAATTTAAAAAAAAATTTAAAACAAAATTTTGTTTTCCTTCACAGCTTGTTCTAACTGGTTGGGGAACTGGAGAATTGGATGAGTTTCGTTGTTATAAGTGCTAGGGCCAGTATCTAGTATGGTACCCGGTTTTACTCAGGCCACGGTGTAAAATCGTAAAATCGTAAAAACGGATCATATTTTAAATCATTATTTTTTGTATTTTTCCTTCTATTAAACAAATTGGATATGTACTATTATTTAAAAAAGAGTTTATTCTAATGAATCCCAATTGCAATTTATTTTTTACTTAATAATGTCAAAGTTATGAGATTTTATCCTTAACGTCCCGATTTTGCCCCGGTCTCCCCTATATGCGAAATATGAAGTCCTTCAGCGACCTTTATATATAAAAATATACAAATAAAAAATACGGAGATACTTTTTTTTTGTCAAATAGAAGATTTTAAGAGGGTCAGACAATATATATTTTAAAGTTGAAAAATAAGGACCACCCTATTGGCCATTGAAGTAATTTGTATACATGCCTAAAATTTCATCAAAATCATTTGACGTTGCTCTGAACTACAAACGCCTTTCGAACTTATTTGCGATCTTTCTTAACCGATTTTGATGAAATTTCAGGCATGTGTACAAATTACTTCAATGGCCAAAGAGGGTTTTTTGAATTTTCATTACAGGTTCAGATAAAAAATGTGAAAAAGCGACCTTCATTATTTTTTTTCTATTCCGACCAATTGCAATTTTTTTTTCGAAACGACAAAACACGTCACGTAGTACTAATCCTTCTACCTTCTCAGAAACCCTCAAGTCGGTTGGAACCATTTTAAAAAAGTTATTTATTTTTAAAGAGAGTGTATTCGCTTTTGCACCTTACTGTATCTTTCATTTCGTCTTTTCAATGTCTCTGATGGAAGGTTTCGAAAGCTTTGATGTTTTAAGGAGTGAAATCCAATCATCGCATAAAAGAATGAAATTTTGGAAGGTAGATGAATGTATACCTCTGTTTAAAAACGATCGAAGAGACTTAGAGGGTCAAAGGATTAATCAAACCTCGCGTATAAATTCTGTCCTGAACCTCTTGAGTGTGATGTCGAGTGGACGCAGAATCAGTTAACATCGACGATGCTCTTGGCGAGTTAATACTAAAGTTAGCCATCGAGCAGATCCTCGATAAATGTCGGTACGTTCTGCTCGGTGTTAATCGTTCGTGGAGAAACAATGGGTCACGTTCGTTTCGATTAATTGGCACTTTGATCGCACCTCGATGCTCGACATCCCCATTCTTTCCAATTCTCGCGATCCGGGTGGCCAACTTCGTTCCACGATCCGCGTAATTACTTTCCTAAAGACTTTTAGATACATGGCGCGCCAAGCTCGAAGTTTCAACCAGAACCGTCCTTGGAAAGCAGAAGTTTCGCGACTTATAAAAACATTTGACGAAAGTTATACATGCGTCTGTAAAGTTGATAGGTTTCTCGCAAGTAATAAATATTCTACCTTCGTCTTTGAACAGTGTGTATAATTTACGAATCCTTTAGCAACAGAGAAATAATCTTGTCAATCTTCCAAGCGATATTCTCCGAGTATTCAACGGATTTCGGAATCACGACAGCCGCGATCTGTATATTGGTAAGCGGATTGTGAACGTTGCAGGGGATGTGCGGTATTGCGGAGCTGAAGGAAGCGCGAAGGATCTCTGAGATTGTGCATCCACAGTCATCTGCACCTTTAATGTTCTTATATTATTGAAGAAGGAAGAGATGGGAAGCACGAGGATTTTTTTTTAAAAATAAGAGAAACAGGCATACCGAAGTTGAACAATTCACCGAATCGAATTGGCCACCCTCACGAGAGCTCCTAAACGAGACACTGTCACCAGAGTGTGTACCAAATATACAAGGTGGAGCACGTATAAGTAAACCTTCATTGCTTTTGAACTCGTAAAAACGCAATGGAAGTAGAAGTTGCCCGGTTTCAAGAAGAGAGAAGAAAGACTTTTCCATTTTCCTGGAAGTCGTCGATACTTTCTTTTAAAAAGGGAACACATTTTCTGCATGCTCAAATGAAAGGTAACTTAAACACTAATTCTGCAGTATGTAAGGTAAACGTACCTATTATGAAACACCTTCCCAAACATGTCCACTTCTTGAAACAGCATCACAAATAACGAAATAAGAAATAGTTATGGCATATATAAGCAACTGCCAAACATTCTATCGATATTTATACATTCTTTTCTGTACAAATTCACCAACATAAGTATTATTATAGAATAATCTATTACAAAAAAATGGTTTTAATGTAATTCATTGATAAAAATAACCGTTTCATATTGTGTACCTCAATTTTTTGAATGTCCCGCTTTATGGAACGGTTCGGAAGCGTGTTCCAAGACCACGGACCCGTGTTCACATAGTTGTACCAGTTCATGAAACACACGCCTCAGCTTTGATAATTAGATATTTCCAGTGAAAAAGAGAAATAGTTCATTATTTAAACTGCCCTAGAGCGTTTATAAAATATATTATATTCACGTTTTCATCATAAATACGAGTAAGTATGCGTAATTCAAACTTTTTTAATAAATATCAAAAACCTAACCTGACGGGGCGTTTCATAATAGGGACATTGAATATGAAACACCGGGTCATGGTACGAAAACAGTGTTTCATAATACGTACAGGTCCTTCATTTAGTTTTTTAGTCATATTATTTTTTATTTATAATAAATATACATTTTATGGCTCATTATATAATCACAAAACAATGGCCTATCGAATGGTATGCAAATTTTCAATGCTAACCCACTAAATTTTATAAATTAGATGACAATTGCATAACCCCATCGAAAAGCGTTTCATAATAGGTACGTTTACCTTATCCCTGTGCTGTTTAGTTACACACATTATGGGATATCTAATGTGAGAAATCATCTAATGTATATAGTTTATTCTTGTGTTCCCTTCCTCTGCTTCACATCAATACATTTTCCAAGTAGAATTTTCCAAACATTCTACATTCATCGCTTTGAAATACTTTGTATCCAACGACTCCCCTGAAATTGACAAGGGAAGTTCGGCCACTCGAAAATTCAAACAGATTTGATGTTTTGGAGAAATGTAGCCCAAGTGATGCTAACAACGTAACTATTTTTTGATTTGGCAATAAGACAGGCCTAAGGGTGAAAACACACCCTCAAAGAAATTGCGAGTTTTCATATTGTAACTGTAAAAGATATCGAGAAAAGTTCCATTCAAAGTTTTGGAGCTCCTGGCATCCTACAATATGGTATAAAGAATTGTTAAAAAAAGGTGGTTCAAATTTTGAAAAGAATAATATTTTTCGCGCATCCTTCATCGCCGCTTTATAGGACATAAAAAACCATAGAGCTATGAATGCAACTTCTTTTTGATATCCTTTGCAGTTTCGTAAATATTTGTTCAACACTTGAGCTACATTTCTCAAAAGTTTTAGATTTTTTTGAATTCCCGATGTGCCGAACTTGCCTATTTTAAGCAATGGTTTTTTAATTCAGACGAGGGACACTTTAACAGGTTATTATATTATGTTTTGGTATAAAAGTATTTTGTTATCGCAAAATTACAACCGATTTCCCGGAAGCTGTTTTTAGACAGGTGACCACGATTTCTCCAAAACCGCTTCACCAATCTTTCCGAAACTTTGTAGGTTTCTTCTAGACATTCAGATCTAGTCTTTAATCGAAGCATTTGTTTTTTCAATGCATAGTTTTTATTTTATGCCTGAAAAATGAGTGTATTTTATACGAAAATCGATCATTTCACTAAACATATTTTATAAAAAGACCGATTAAAGACTAGATAAACTATTGTACCAACTAAATCTTCTCCATGTTTTTGTTTCAGATAACCCAGTTCCGAATAATGTTGGTCACCGCGAAACGTCTTTCTAAAAACAGCTTCCGGGAAATTAGTTGTAATTGTACAATAAATAAATAATTGTATACCCAAAACAATATAACAACGTGTTAAAGTGTCCCTCATCTGAATTAAGAAACCATTGCATAAAAATATGCATGTACTTTCTGAAATAAATTCCCAAAGAATATTATATAGGGGTTTTTGGGGTCGCTGCATCTGAATTTGGCATTGGAATTTTAAATTTCAATATGGCAGACTCAATATGGCTGAACGAAAATGACTAGCGAATTGTTGGGATTTGTATAAATTATTCGTACTGTGGCATTGAAAAAAGTAACTGCTGCAATTGAATTATAGACAAGAAAACTTCACAAATAAACAATTTTTAAATAAAAAAAGGTTTAGTAAAGAATTGACAAACTCACCCCTAAATTCTATTTGTTAGGGGTTGGGGGTGTCAGATGAAAAAAATTACCCCCGGAATCGGTTCAGCGACTCAAAAAACCCCTGTATACCAAATTTTGTGTGATTCACTTAATTTTTCCATGTTACCAGTTTGGGCCCGAATAATGAAAAGGACCGTGCCAGTTAACCGGTTAAGAAACCGATGGTTCCATTTTCAAAGCCACTGACGACCTTGAAACCCCGAAAACAACGTCGACAACCACATCCTTCCATCATCGTATCCCAAGTCGACTGTCACGAGTTAAAGAGGCAATGGAGGTATCGATGTAGCTGTCAGCCGTACACTGTCCAGTGTCCCATCGTGTATACTGGCAGACGCTAATTATCCCAGTGCTTTCTGCATCAGAGCATTCTCGCCCAGAATATTTCACGACTTCCCAGCCATGCGAGCTGCGTGGAAAGAACAACACTCCCCCATCATCCAGCCTCAGGTACGGCCGAGAGATCCAACCCCCTCCCGTTACCCCCTTGTTTAAAGCACGTGAAGGTTCTCGCAGTTCTTGAACTTGCTGTCCTCCTTGCCGAACAGCCAGGTCAACATTTGCCTGGCTTTCATGCTGGCACGCACCACGCCCCTGGATTTGTACCAGTGCCCTCCGCCCTCTGTGCCGCCGTTGGCCGCCCGATTCTCCGCGCTCCCCTGAACGGTCTTCAGTCGAATCTGGTTGAGAATCCCGACCAGCAGATCGTCCACGTTGTGGTTTATGCCGACCGAGACCTCGATGAACTTCACCCGATAAGTGCAGGCCATGCACTTGCCATCTGCGTCGACCACGTGGACATGTATCAGAAAAAGGGGCGGGTGTATATTTAACCCCGGTCGCTGGCAAGGACATACACGCTAGGTGTTTGGAAATAGCACGGGACCATTGGTAACTTTACCCCGGGAGGGCGGTTGTTTCAGATAGGCGAGGAGCGTTCGATGCAATTCGAGTCGGGTGAATATTTCTCTGGTGGGCGGGCAAGCGGGTAGGGTAAGCAGGCCAGTAGATGGACGGTTTAGCGGATTCCGATGTTTACATCGAGGTGTTTCTTAGAAATATCTGTTGTATTAGAAAAAAATCAAAAGCTTTGCACGTAAAAATGTATAAATTTAAAGAAAAGAATTACTGTAAGTAAAAAACTAATGTATTTAAGGACAAAATGATGAAAACTCTACTCATAGGCCGTATCACCAGTAGATGGACTATAGGGCTAGTAGATGGACAGTTTAGAACCAATAGATGGACGGGTGTCTAGCTAGACGTATGAAAGACTTATTACCTATAGTAGTGACCTAGATTAAGGCATTTTTTGTTAAACTATAGTTTATTTCATCAAAATTAAAAACGTATGCAGTCTTCATTGTCCGAAAACTGTGCAACAGGTTATGGCCCCAGAGTGCAAATAAAGTGAGGTTATATCTTTCCTAATGTGATCAGATGTCATGGATCATAGGACTGTCCCGATTTGACATGCAACCTTTTTAACATACAAGGCTGTATCTATGTACATCATTATGTGCATATTGATATAATATATATCTTTTTTGTTGCTTTCCATCTAAATTGAAAGAAAAATAAGGTACCCACATACAAGTAAATGTGTAAACTTTTTGTTTATTAAAAAAAACAGCTTCAAAAGGTTCAATTCTATTCGGTCCATCTACTGGATTAAAGTTAGAAAATCCATACCAGTACATGGACAGTCATTTTTATAAATTCTATCGTTATATTTTTCTTTGTTTACGCGTTTATTTATAAATTGTTAATATTTCAATACAATCATCTATGACTAGCGCATACTGGCGTAAGACCATACATATTAATACTTTTTCGCATACAAAAAGAAAATTTCAATAAATATATTAATGTTTTATAAAACACCAACGTTTTTTCTACAAAATAAAAAAACAATAATACAGATAGAAACTCTACTTCTTTCAATATTAAAGATTAACCAACGATTCGTCCATCTACTGGCCCCGTCCATCTATTGGCCTGCTTACCCTATAAGTCAGATTTTCCCTCAAGCTTACGCAGGTTCTTTCTTGTTCTTTTATTGTGAATCGAAGTGCAAAATGGAGGATTCTTTTAACAGATAGGGTAATTCACTTTCACTTCCGAAATTTAACACCTGATCTTACATAGCACTTTGTTAATATTCTAATCGTTCGTCCGCTCACCAGAGATCTGTTCTCGAGGGGTTCTAGTAGTACTTTTAGGGTTTGGATTGATTGGAATTGTATTGAAATAGGTGAGGAGTGTTTAATGCAATTAGCGATAAATGTAAGTTTGTTTTCTAGTACTTTTAGGGCTTTCATTGATTAGAATTGTATTGAAGTAGATGAGGAACGTTTAAGGTAGTACTACCGATACGCCTTGAGTCAAGTGCGTGTTAGATCGTCCTTTGACTTCCGTGGTGATTTAATTTGGCAACGTAGCACAATTGATTGTATAGTTTTCTTCTGCTCGCTTGAAGCTTGAAGTTAGCATTGCATAGAGATATAGAATTGTGACGATAAATAAAATCTCTTTTGCCAAGCAATTACCAAAGGCTCTAAAACGACTAGATGTTTTAAAAGACTACACTTCTCATTCAATGAGGCGAAAGATCGTTGCTGCTAATATTTCTTTAGAAATGATGACTACATCATACAAGCAAAACAAATGTGAAGGTTTACTAAATATTTTAGGACCAGATGAAAGTAGCATTGTCAGAGTTACAAAAAATCGAAAAGTCTTAGACAAACTTTGTAATTATTTTAAAAATAATACAAACAGTGATAATAATATTCTAGGATAAGATACAAATATTGATGTTTTGAATATTTTATTAAATGTTAAATGTTCAATAATTTATAAACAAATGTTATAAATATATGTTACTTGCAATAAAAGTTAATATTTTTGAATAATTGTTATTTTTATTATTTTGTATAATACTATTTTATTATTTATGTATTAATTCATCTAATTCTTTTAAAATTCTGATAGAAAGAGCGTCGAGTATCGCTTGTACATACTAAGCGCATTTCAAACTGCGCGGTCTTACCAACCTCTTTGCGACGTTTCCAAATCGTGCGTATAATGGCCGAGTGAGCACAGATAATTTTATTAATTTGCTTATATTAGCTAAAAAAATTGGTGAATCAACATTTGGATACATGCATTATGTTTATGGAATATTAAATCTATATTTCTCTCAGTTTCATCAAAAACTGAACTGGCTATTAATGTTAGTTTTTGTTGAAAACGTCATTTTCCATAAGACTACGTGTTAATAGTGGAAACGTAAAATTGTTAATAACTTTTTTCTGGGGTGGTGTAGATTTCCAAGAATTTACATGAGTCAGTGTAAGGTCAAAACAAACTACTTTACAAAGTTTCAGAATTTTCTGAACAGTATTTCAAAACCGGTAGTACTACCTTAATGCAATTGGCGTTAAATGAATATTTGTTTTCTGGTACTTGTAGGGTTTTGATTGATTAGTGTATTGAAGCAGATGAGGAATGCTTAATGCAATTGGCGTTTAATTTATATTTGTTCTCGAGGGGTACTTGTCGATTGGAATATATTTCTTTTTCCAATTTTTAAAGTGTGTATAAACGTATGTACTAGCAAGTGAAGTTTAAAATGATTTATCTATAAATCAATGGATATCGATATTTTGTATGGCAGTTTATTTATTACGCCTCCTGGGTTGAAGCGTATTTATAGATCGCTGGGAATTAATTTCATTATTGTTGACTCGAGGATAATGGGTTGAGGAATAAGAACAGAGTTTCTTTTTATATGCACTAACCTTGGGAGGAGACCACTCTGGATCGAACCAGATCCACTTTGTTGCCAACTAATATAGCTGGCTTCCCTCGCAGGAGGTCTTGATCGTGCAGACGTTCGAGGATCTCCTCGGCCCTTTGGAAGGACGCCTTATCGATCACAGAGTACATGACAACGAAGGCGTCCGGGTATATGTTCTCCAATTCCGTCTTTTAAAAACAAATATAAGGAGTAGGTACTGAGTCAAATAAGAGAATCTCTAAATCGACATTAACATTCAAAATAGTCCAAACTGTTGATTTTATAAGATATTCGGTAAACTTATCGTTCAATTATAATAATTATCTCATTGAATAAAATTGTGTCATCAACTTCATCTCACCCACAGAAACGAGTGAATTCCACTATCCCACAAATTGTACAACTAAAAGATAATGACAGGCATCTAGAAGTTATGAAAAACCAAGACACAGCCGGCCACAGGGAGGGTGCAGCCGGCGCGAGGCACCCGGGCCTCGAGCTATATAGGAGCCACATAAAAAAAGAAAAATATGAAAACTAAATATTTTCATTTGATTAGAATTAATTAAATTTTATAAACCGACTTGAATATCACGGCCTAAACACAGAAGTGGCAATACTACGGACACACCGCAATTGCGGTTGCGGTAACCATATCATGGTATGCGAGCACTGTCAAAAATGAAATTAGAATACAATTTCTAATATATAATAATATAAGAATCTAATGTTACAATGATATGGCAATAAAAATGCCATATATTTAAATATGTTACTGCTTATTTTACTTATTTCTTTTATTTTCTTTCTTGTTGTCATTATCCTTTATTTTTCGCGAAAAGACGTTAAGCCGAGAATCCACCGGGAAGCTAAACCAAGCTAAGCTAAGCTATGCTATGCCATGCTACGTTTTAAAAAAATTAGCTTCAATACATTCTTATGAAACCGTTTCCACCAAAAGCTAAGTTAAAACAAAGCATCGCACAGCTTAGCTCAGCTTCCAGGTGGATTCCCGGCTTTATGCTCTTTTGCCATTGAAAAATCGTTTGGGCCCCCAAAATATTTCTTGCATCCGGGCCCTTTTATACAGAAGGCCGGTCCTGAACCAAGGGTCCTGAGCTAATTCCTTCGGCGACACAAGCTAGCAATCTATACCAAGAATAATTACAGACACACAAAACCGCTTATGCCGCGGTGTGCAATTAATACAACCAGTTAACTGCGAGACTCTACAGAAATAAGCGACTGAATCTATCCAGCAAGGGGTTGCCCAACCCTCCAAGGGTCCTCCCTCAACCGCTTTCTACCAGGCAACGGTTGCTCACCTTCGGGTTCACGATGTTGAGGAATCTCAGCTCGCTCTCTTCGCCGTTCAGCATCACGAAAACAGATTGCTCGCTGGGCACGTCTGCAACAAACAAGGGAAGAAGACGTTGAGCGATGTCGTTGACAAAGCAGCTGAAAGCGCGGTGGCGCTGAAAGTGCGTGCAGGGGGTGGGTGGGCGTGCCAGAGGATGAGGAACAGGCACGGGGGACGTGGCAACAGCCCCCTTTGATTTGCTGCCTCATTTATTTTTCCACCAGCCCCCCTCGCGGTGGCGCGTCCATCGAAGGACAACCAGCCGCGGACGTCGAAGGAAGGAAACTCGGCTGGAAGGAAAATAATCAAATCGCGCGCGCTACAAATAAATCCCACAGGGTCGAACGGAAAAGGAATTCGTTGCCCCGTTACACCGACGGCCAACGTGACGTCTCCGTCGGGAGCGGCGTAATCCTGCACGCGTCTAAATGCGTCCACGTCGACGTTCGCCCGTCAGCGACCACCCTGAAACGTCAACGGGGATTCCTCGGCCCATGTCGATACGTAATTCGATGATGTCAGGCTCGCTGCTATCGCCAGCACTCCTGCGCGATGCGCGACCTTTCTAAATCCCATTTTTCCCAACTTTCACGGTTGCTTGGAACGGGTAGTCGACGCGGACGTTGGGGGACGTTCTTCAGCGTCGAGCCTTGGGAATCTTTGGTTACTGCTGGGTGGGCATAGAGACTGAGGTGGATAGCTGATCGTGGGGAAACGTGGAATGGAAGAGTCAAGTTACATACTGTGTACGTTGGTATTCTTAGATGCAATACAATAGCCTGCTAGGTTTCTTCACTGCAAACGCTAAACAGTCTTTTTATCCCTCTTGGATTCTACGTAATTGCGAGGGCTACTGTGTTATTGCAACTCTGGCTTAGTCTCTGGCATTCAAGGATAGTAGGTTGACTGGAAAGTTTTATCTCTTGATTTTACCTGCACGTTTACATCCTTATTTGAGGATTTCCAAAAGCGCAGCTAGTTCGAGTATACTTACACTTATTTTGCACCGTCGAAGAGTGAGGCCATCCGAGATTACGGTTAATGAATTTATTAGCGTTCTAAAGTCCTTGCTTTAATTTCTAGTTTTAGGTACATAGGTAGGGGAGAGGTGCTATAAAAGGGACAGGTCTTAAATGGGACAAATCGAATTGTCAAAATTCTAAACGCATTGCACATGCAAGTTATTTTCCTGTTTATGGCAACACTAGTGCCCAGTCATTTGGCGTAAACTTAATTGCGGTCTCACTTGCAACAGAGTAGTAATCCGGCGGTTGATGTTTTTCGGCAGTAAAAGTAAAATTTTCGTTGATTTTCTGGGTCGTTTTCTGAGGCAAGATATATACAAAGGGTTAAAGTGTTATATCATTAAAATAGCCTGTCCTGCTGGAACGGCCAGTTAGAACCGCATTGAATTTTGAACTGGATCTATCTGGTTCAATACGGTACTACCTAGATTTTCAAGCCCCGATTTTTGGCAGTTCAAAAAAGAATCCGGTTCAATGCGGATATCCAGATCGATGGATGAAACAGGATTTTTCAGGTCCAAAATTGATCAGTTTCTTTCAGGAATTGCCATTTGTATAAACCCGAAAGTTTCGTATCTGAAATTGCGGATCAAAAATCTTACGGATTCAATCTGGAAATGCCACAAGCTCTTTTGAGTCCGTCGCGATCCGCATTGGCAGAGAAAATAATTCACGGGATGCATATGGGGTTCGAAGAAAAAAATTTAACCCGGTTTCCAATGGATTGGCGGATAGAAAATTAATGCGGTTCCTTCCGGTTTTACGAAACTCATACTTCGAAATAATTGATTTGGTTCGAACACCGCTAGGTGGCCGCGATACTGATAACTCCTCTCGCGGCAACGATGTGCGCCGCGAGACATAAGATCGGCGCCGCGAGACATAAGATCGGCGCCGCGAGCTAACGAGGCAGCTTGCTCCGTGATCAGGACTTCGATGCAAGATTTTGATATAGTAGGTTTAAGAATAAAATTATACCAAACCTCAGCTCACGGTGTAAGTGGTAACGTTATTCGACGACTCCTTGATAACTGAGTAAATCGGTCGAGGGACCATAAATGTGTCGCGAATGCAAATAAAACCAGGTAGTAAAATGGCTTGGAAAAACCGATGAGTATCATCTGAATTTTGATCTACACTTCTAGATTCTAGTTAGAAACGACTAAAAATTTGAGTCAATTTCATCCAGAAATCATGCATTTAAACATACGTTTGAACATGCATTTACGATATGCAAATCTGTGTAAGAACTGGTAGCAAAATAATTTGAAGAAACCAATAGAATCCCATTTTGGTTGGCTCTGGATTTCCAGATAGAACCAACTTAAAAAATGAACAAAGTTACTCAAGAAGTTTACTACTTAGTAATATGCGAGTTACTTCGTGTAAATCCGAGCAGAACCGATGACAAATTGTGCTAGGAAATACAGATAGATACCAACAAGATTTTTACATGCATATCCGGTTTGAAACGGATAGAAAATATTTCATCTGGTTCAATCTGCAATTTACGGGAAGAAAACCGCATCAATCCGGATTTAAAAATTTGTAATGCGGTTCTAACTGGCAGTTCCAGCAGAGCATATTCAACTGAAACGAAAATACTTAATAGCTAAGCTTAATTGAGTGTTTTCTTTTTTTTGAGGTTACTTTATATTAAACTCACTTATAGTCTTAAAAGGGACAGCATAACAGGTCATAAAAGGGACAACCATTTCATGGCTGTCCCTCTCATACATGTGTATTGCTGAACACTATATGTATTTTACTTTCCTGTGAAGTTATTAGTGTATCATCTGATACATAGATGACATTGTTTTAAATTATCAATTATTAGTTGATGGCGTCTTGTTTCAGATTTAAGAATTAGTGAAGTGACTATTCAAACCGACAAAATATGGATGATTTATAGTACAAAGAGTTAATTTTTCCATAGAGTCCATTGTTTTGTATCATTAAGATTTACAATTATAATTGTAATACTTAATAAGTTCATTTTTATTAACGTGTCCCTTTTATGACTTATACTGTCCCATTTAAAACCACCTAATCATAACCCATACAGCACACTTCGTTGCGGCAACGTTGCAGCAACCTTGCCATGTTGCATGGTTGCAACGCAACGTTGCTGTAACGTTGCTGCAACATTGCCGCGCAACATTGCACGGGGCGGACATAGAATTGTTGCTGCAACGTTGCGGTAACGTTGCGGTGCAATATTGCACGGCAAAGTTGCAGCAATATTGCACGGCAAAGTTGCAGCAATATTGCAGCAACGTTGCGGCAACGTTGCGGCAACATTGCAGGATCATTGCTGCAACGAGATTGTGCTGTATGGGAAAAGGGACATTTCCCACTTATTTGAAAATCGAAGATTCTTTTATTTTCTATTACAAGTGATGAGTTTGTAATATAATTTTATTGAAGGGAAATAATCACGGTTTCTATTGATGTACTTGTTTTTTAAATACTTATTATGACATTGTCAAAAATGGACGCTTAACAAAAGTGTCCCTTTTATAGCACCACTCCCCTGCGTATAATTTTTTAAAAAATATAATTGAGGCATTTGATGGGAAAAGGGCACATTGCTAAGGTGTGTGTTATTAGTATATAGCTGTAAATGTACGCATATTGGAGAATTTGCATTGCCGCGACGTAAATCAACAAAATGACCAGTGCAAAAATATGTTTTTGTGCTGCTATTTCGTAGATATTTTGAGAGGTTACTCAAGCCAGTATAGAATTAAAATTTTGTTGCATAAGTGGTGAATTAAGCTGAAATTCACCCAAAATTGTGGCGGTGTAATATTGCTGCAAAAAGTATTTGCTATGCATAAGCTGGGTAAGTGGATCAGGATGTACATGAACAAACATCAATCACTGCATGACGAAGTGTACGATCCCACAGAAGCCTTGATTACCCGATTTAGGTTACCAGTTAGATCATTTGCATTTGCCATCAAAATGTTAATTCCAGATCGATTTTCTGTCTTAAGCATTGATCCTCTCCCACAGTTGCGAACCGTAAATTGTCGAAATTTCATATTGGCAGATATTTTAACACTACTTTATTCCTGCCAGACAGCAGCAACGATATAGTACCTATTCTGATTAGAAAATTGAAAAAAATCTCCACCTCGCCGAGCATCAAACTTCATTTCCACGAAAATGTCACGCAGAAGAAATGCCAACTCGTTCGTTTGGTATAAAAAACTTTTTCTATTTGTAATCTAGGACGATTGCGATCCCCAAGGACAGAAGATTGATGGTGGCAACAGAAGGGTCGACATCCAAATCGAGAAAGATGCGAAGCCGAAATGAGTTCGGTCCATGTGTTCTGGCATCGAAACTTTCTATGCGAAAAGAAGAAGAGACTCCGAAAGAGAAAGAGTATTAAAGCTACATGCTTGACATAAGAGAATTTCAAGCGCGGTACAGCATTAAAGAAACACGAACAGAGAATTTCAAATCATCATTTACTGTGTGCACACAGAAATTTTGTTATACACTTTGCGGTACCACGTTCATCCGAATACGTTGACTTCATACGTTAGCATGTTCGTGGTCATTTCAATTCCATTTTTATTCACGAGGTAAAAAGTTGCTGAAACGAATGTTCGCAGCTCCACCAGTAAATATCCTTTGAATGAGAAGAAGTATAATAATAGACAATAAAGAATTAAGAATCTCATACGATTGAAGGGATTCCTAATCTCAAGATTTGCAATTAGGAGTTTGAAGGTACCACACTGGGGTAGTAATGAGTGTATTCATTAAAGAAACCGGGACCCTTTCACGCGAGATTATGTAGTTAATACAAAGAAGACAGTTTCCCTCTACCCTTGTATTTCCTCCCTTTATATTCTCCCTGCTCCACTCCTTTTGTTCCAGCGAGTCCGAGTGCAGAATAATACATTTAAAAATACAATGCAGAGACGATGCATCTTCATTCGCCCATCTCGAAATCTGAAAAACGTGTCGACAGGTGTTGCACGTTTTTACATTTCCACACCACTGTTTTTACATCCACCCCAACGTTCCGTAAAATTATATTACTCCAACACGAATACCCGCGGCAATCAAATGTTCGAATCTTCCCTGAAATTCATCGAAATTCCTCGCTCATTATCGAGCCACCCTAACCAGTTCAATCACCGGAGGTTCCTCCTCCTTAATAATCCAAATATAACCCTATATCCAGTGACGTCACCAAGCCCACACGCCTAGTACCGGATTCAGTATCCCGTGCTATTGAATTGGCTAATACTTCGAGTAAACATTGAACTTGCATCGACCCCCCTCTGCATCCCCAACTCCCACGTTCATTTACAAACCTACACACCTAACTCCTCCATCACCTTCTTCCTACAAATCCCCATCTACTCCTCTTTAAACTCCAGGTTCCCAATCTGCAATAATTAAGGTAGCTTTTTGTAGTCGTTTCGCGGAAAGGGGTAAACGAGAAGGACGAGCGAAGTTTCGCGGCGCTGAAACGTTAACAGGAACGGTGGGTAGGTGAAGAAGGGCGAGGAGCAGAAGGCTGGGGGCGAACGGAGAGAGAAAGAAGGCGGCGCGAATAAAGAAGAGGAGAGCAGACGATGAACAGACACGGAGGCTGTATGATGTACGTTTATAGCGCGGACCGACGCAAAATTAACCAGCGCTATTTCTGCCCCGGCTGTTCCTGCACTTTTCTTTTTTAACACCTTCCTGGAAAGCGGCGCGCTCGTTTCGCTGGCTCCTCGCGCAGCCTCCATGCGTTCACCCCGCGATTCTCCTTCGCTGCTCGCGTCTGGGAAGCTTCTGCAACGTAATTGCTCCTCGCACCCATCCCCGCCCGCTTTTTCTTTTCGTTTCTTTGCCCCGGTACCAGCCGTTGCCCCCGCTTGCCGATCCCTGGCCTCGATCCCGATTTCGCGGCAAAATTATGGGACGAAACGCGACGTCGGCCCCGAGTTTCGTTCGCGAGATTTTATGTCCCGCTGGATAATGGGAGGCGCCTTCTTTTCGCGGCCAATAAATCACCGGAATATCGACGGACAGTTTGATATCTGAATCAATGATGCGGAGCTTAATCGAGGCTTCTGGATCTTCTATTTCTGCTTTTTACTGCGAGTAGAGGTTCGAACGTGAAACATGATTGAAATTGGATTAGTGGCTTTCAATTTAAGAACAGTGTCTTCTTTCTGGAGACGATGCAGTGTAAAGTTAAGGGCACTTCCCGGTTAAAATATAAACAAGCTCTTTGCATATTTTCATTCCACATCTCAAGGGTATTCAGGAACAATTTAAAACAGAATTTCTAACGGTGCAGATTTTACAGGCAGCTGAGGGGAACCAACAGTGTGACGGTTTTAAGAATAAGTGTTTTTCGAAGATGGATTGTGGCGCGGGTATAATAGATAGAAATGCGATTTTTCTTTTAATCTATCTATACTATTATATAAAGAGAGTGCCGATTTTTATGTTCGCGCAAAACTCAAGACCTATTGAACCGATCTTCCTCAAATTTTGACACGTTATTCCTGCATACTCTAGGACGGACATAGGCTATGTAGCATGTCTCAGAAACGCGTTATTAACATGTAATTTATATGTAAACATTTCATGTGTACGGCTGTTTTGCAGACCACGTGACCTGTGTATACGACAGTCTACTTGGCGCACGCATGCGCATATTAGACTCGCGCGATACCTCGCCTGTAGCAGTACCGCGATGTTACCACCAGGTGGCGAAGCTTCTCGAGCGCTTTCTCGCGAGAGAATTGGATTACCGCGGATATATATGTCAAAATGATCGTCGAGATACAAATTGCTTTTGTAGATTAATCCATACCCTTTTTGGATGTTACTATGTCCCGCATGTGATCAAATTTGTCAAGATCATCCGTCCGAGCTAAACGTATGCAACACTAATGTCAGAAAAAATTATCTTACCAAGAATGCTATTTCTTCCGAAATATTATGAGGGAACTAAGCTTTTTTTCAAAATACTTAATTACGTTAAAAGATATTAATTTTAATAAACATGAATCAGTCATGCTAATAAGTCGGGCGAAGCCGACACACGGGGCATGCTAGTTAATAATACATTTATTGAACTAAAGAAGAATCAATTTCTGTTTTAATCGAATAAACACGGGGAAAATAGGGCGCTGACGGGCAAGTCCCCAGCGCTTGGCGTACGTTTTTCTCGAAATAATTTTGCGCACACTGTCGCCACTGTGAAAAATACAATTCGTGGCAGAATCTAACATTCAAACGGGATTCTATTCGCAATTACACTCGCTTCCGCGTTACCCTTTATTGTAAATTTTCCAACGCTCAATACATTTTTACGGATACTTATGTTTGAAAAAAACCTTTTCGGGATCTTATCGTTTAAACATATTCAGGAATTTCTTTGGTCTTTTAATTTTTGATGAATCTGTCTGGAGATGGTCCAGGCCTTTTCTTTTTACAACGATGCAGCATTCGATGCATATCAGAGGCAGGAGTGGGCAAAAATGAAATTTGTTTTTATACTCTACACTTATAGCAGAATAAAGTGCAAAAATTGGTAGACCCTTGCATTGTATATTCAAGGGCCCTTAATAAACTTTAGGTCGATATTAATGTTCTTGGGACAGTTTTCTTCTCTTTTGATGGGATTCTTCTGATTTACAGTGAGTAAAAAAAGTATTGGCACACTTTTTAAAATCGCATAACTTTTTTAGAATTGGTCCAAACGACATGAGTTTTTTTTAGAAGGTAGAAGCATTAGTTTGCTAAGTGACGTATTTCGTAGTTTTGAAAAAAATTCAATTTGTCGGAATAGCAAAAAAAAAATAGTAAAGGCCGTTTTTTTCAACTTTTTTTTCTGAGCCTGTAACGAAAATTAAAAAAAAACCGTTTGTAGATTTAAGCTGTTCGACTGTTAGTAGATTAAGAAACGTTCGACCCTAAAGCTCGAGGTCTCGATGCGCGGGGAACAATCGACCTCTTGTCTCACTTTTGGGACTGAAAGGTAATAAAATAGAAAGTTCCGAATAGAGCTTGTGGAGCGTAGAGGCGAGTGCACCGCCAAGTTCCTTGCAAAGTAATGCAATTTAAAAGTTACTTAGCGCGGTCACGTTGCTCACGAGTGCGCAATGATAAAAAAAGGCGTTCCTTTCAGGACTTTAGTCGCGAGCAACAGCATTATCGAATTTTTCTGTAAAAAGCATTTCTGTCATAATAACCACAGGGCAATTACCAAAGGTATTAAAGAAAAGAGGAGCTTAATGGCCGTCCTCCTTGCTTAACTTTAATGCGCAAACGATTAATACGTAAAACGAGTTTGAGTTCTTAAATACCGTAATCGAAAGTGTGGAAAGTTTCAAGATAATTTGAATGTAAATGGGAGGCCACGTCTCATTATTCTCCGCGTCTGAATTGCGAGAGCTCGAATAACTCTGAAATCATGCAGCAATATTTATCCCCTTGAAACAAATGCTTCTTTCCTTGCAATCTTTTCTAACCAGTCGATATTTCCAGTTACTCAGTTCACGAAATTGCTGATTCTCTTGGCTATCGATTAACCCTTCGAGGTCCCACCTTTTAATAATCACAAATTGGTCACATGGGATTCACTGCACCCCACCGTCTTGTTTGAGTTACCGTTTTAGTATTTTTGAATCTTTTAACTTTTCAGTGATAACTGTACATTCGTAATCTAGAGACACGGTAGTGTCTCGCGCCAAGTATATATAGGTATATATGGGCAGCGAACACAGAGTGTATCTATTACGCCACGACTCGCTATCAAGAACCCTGAGATTTCCGAATATCAATAACGGCTGATCCGATTACATTCTAAATAGTCTTAATGGATAGCTTGTTTAAATCGAATCTTCTTCTTTCGCTTAAGTTTATGAAAATTTGTACCATGCATATACAAAATAATATATATTGTAACAAATTGCATTGCATTTAAATTGCCAGATATTTTTATACCAGCAATTTAGAGATTTGATGTAAAGCTTATATTATATTTAGAAATGATTGGAGACGTACAGGACTTGGATAAAAATGAAGGGGACGCACAGGCTTGGATGGATGGAAATGAAGGGGATGCACAGGCTTGGAGGTTGTCCGGAGAAGATTAGATAGATAGATAGACAGACCATCTTGTTTCGCACAAGTTTCTGGAAATTTGTCAAATAAGGTAAATCGACAAAAATTGTCAAAAGACATAGCATTAAGAATTATTAAGAAAATAGATTATTTATGGTGAACTGCTTGCAATGTAGAGCAAGTCACATTAGTGAAGAAAGTACGCCGAAAACACATCTCCCTTGATGCTTTTCAATCTTTTGTGAAAGACATTCGTAATACTTTAATAAAATCCACAGTAGTTGCCACGCATTCATTAATTCATTAATTTTTTAGCTGATTTACCTTATTTGACAAATTTCCAGAAACTTGTGCGAAACAAGATGCTCTGTCTATCTATCTACCTATGTAATCTTCTCTGGACAACCTCCAAGCCTGTGCTTCCCCTTCATTTCTATCCATCCAAGCCTGTGCGTCCCCTTCATTTCTATAATATAAGCTTTACATAAAAACTCTAAATTGCTGGTATACAAATATCTGGCAATTTAAATACAATGCATTTTGTTACTACAATATATTATTTTGTGATGCATGGTACAAATTTCCAGAAACTTATGCGAAAGAAGATGCTTCACTGTCGAACCGTCTCTGGACAACTTCCAAGTCTGCGACTCTACATAAGAAATCTATTAAAAAAATTTGGCGACTTACCTTGTTAATTGAGACAATAATTCAGTCTCATATGTATTGTAAAAACTAGTGACATTTCAAATTTGGACAACTTGCCTTATTGGACACTAGGCAGGTAAAAACCCATTTTAAAAGTTGTCGTAAATTAATCTCAGTAAATACTACAAAATGTGTGAAATCCCCACAAAATTACCTTTTTACAAAAAGGTACAAAAAAGAGCGCCAAGTATATAATCCCATCAAAAAGAATCCCATTTAAAAACATTGTCGTATATGAATATAATGATATACAAAAATTGCGCCAATTATCACAATGAGTATTTATACAAAGAAAAAAATGTATTAAATAATATTAAGCAGATATATTTTTATACAAATAAATATTTTAATACGAATAAATATTTTATTCAAAATACTTGGCGCTGCTCTCCGAAAAAATATTAATTGTCTTGGTCAATAAATAAAACAAGACAAGACACCACTGAGACAAGAAAGAAAGAAAAAGATTTTAATGAAATTTATACATATTTATTCAGTTTAGCAACACCAATTCGGAGAGCAGCGCCAAGTATTTTGAATAAAATATTTATTCGTATTAAAATATTTATTTGTATACAAATATATCTGCTTAATATTATTTAATACATTTTTTTCTTTGTATAAATAGTCATTGTGATAATTGGCGCAATTTTTGTATATCATTATATTCATATACGACAATATTTTTAAATGGGATTCTTTTTGATGGGATTATATACTTGGCGCTCTTTTTTGTACCTTTTTATGAAAAGGTAATTTTGTGGTACACATATAACCATGCCCTAATATACTTTTTGCGAAATTTGTGTTTGAAAAGATAGTTGTGGACAAAACGAATTTTTTTAAATCCACCAAATTTTTAGAATCTAATATTAAGGTCTAAAAATTTACAGAAATATTGGGAAAGAAAAAGAAATTGCCTGGGGTGTGATGCACCCCGTGCAACCACGAAGGGTTTAATACCATAATTCCATTATAAAACACTCCTTACACGGCCGAATTACTGATAGTGTCGCCTAAAATATTCACAAAGATATTGGAGTAGCGCGCAAGCATCGGATTTGCATATTCACGACAGAGTTACCTCAGAAATCAGAAGGAATCGAATTTCGGGTTCAGAGGAACCGCGGTACAACGCTATGCCTTGTCATAATTAATCGCGAGCAAGCTTCGGTATTTATGCGATAAAACGCCAACGCGAAGGCAATTTAAGCATGGGAATTCAGTGCAAGATGCAAGGGAACCTTTTAAGCGAGATCGGCGTCTCGAGGCTGCTTTTACCCCATTATGCCGCGCGCGAGTTTATTTTTTGGAAGGGAAAATAGGATAAGCGATGGTGGGTGGCGGATGGTGAAAAATTTACCACGGAACTGGGTTGATTATGGTGGCACTCTGGCGAATGCAAAAACCTTAATGGAGTTTGCTGGTACCCCGCATCGCGCAGGATAGAACGTTCGAAGAGAACATGGCGCCTGTCTGCGACATTTTGTCCTCGGCACGCGGCGTGTGTTGCACAATAACGTACAATATGCGCGGCTCGAGTCACGTAACCGTATGTAAAACGAATTCAAACTTGTGCAACACGTATTGGCAGCGGGATGATAATATTTCCCGTAACGATATTGCTCCGTTGTGTTCGCGCGAGACGCGGAGGAGTCGCCGCAAGTGGCGCAGGTCGGCGTATGGGCAGACCGGAGAACTCTAGTTCTGCTGCAGAATTTAGGGAAAAAGTTGCAACTTTAAAAGCACATTGTGCGACCATGTGCAGAGAATCTGTTACGAAGGAAATAAATAGTAGTGAAGGATAGAATATTATAAAGGTGCGAATCCACGCTGAGATTCTACACGAGACTTTTCTATCGTGAGACAAAAATCCGGCAAGAACTAAATATAAATAATGGAAATAGTCGCGAGAGATGAGATGTTTGAGAATATATCAGGAAACTTGTCTCGTGAGATTAAAGTCTCATGCCAGACACAATATTTTTGTCGCATCGTGGATTTGCACCTTTAAACTTTCAACTTACGTGCCTGACACTCTGATATTTTCTATATAGGGGAAAGGTGGGATAGTTGATCAGCGGGGATACATGATCACATCAGTTTTTTAATTAATATATTGGCAATTTGTGCCTGCTGTCACGCTATCGTGGTAATGTTTGTATTATCGCAAGACTTCACGCTGCAGTTTTCTTTTGGGAGCATAGAATAATGTTGTTAGAAGCTTCGATCTTATTTGCAGCCAAAAAGTAAATATTTCGGTCTGCTTGTTCTTCCTCCTTTCCGAGTAAATGTTGCATTTTCAACGATTTGAAATGTATTAAGTAAAAACAGCAATTTCTGGTCTATTAATGCTATTTATTGATTGATTTAAATATTTAAGGTAAGTGTAATTTTTCATCTTTTTCAAATCGAGTGCATTGAGGGATACATGATCAGTGTGTGAGGTGGGATACTTGAACAGCTGAAAATGCCCCCAAAAGAACCATAGAACGGCTAATGAAACAGAAAAATACGGCAAAGAAAGTGAGAAGGAAAATATTTCCTTCATCATCATCTTAATCAGATGATATCTAAGTGAAATGTCTTTTAAAAATGCATTTATGTTGTTTCATGTCATAGATTTTAATTCTTCGGTTTTATTTTTTCAGTAATTCTTTCAAGTTAGTTATAGTTTACTTTCTTTTTATGATATTCCCTTTATTTCATGTTATTGACGGAGATAATAAATATTTTTTAGAAAGTTAATGTGTTATTTACTCTTAAAGTTCACTGATCAAGTCTCCCTAACCTTTTGATCAAGTCTCCCCTTCAGTGGGGGGATACTTGTGCATAACGTCACTGCCAGAAAATATTGAATTTCAGTCATTAAAATTAGTTTTCAGCTCTCAAATTTGTACAAGTATATTCAGAATACTCTAAGAATTACAACTTACATAATTAAATACAAACAAACCAAAACATTATTATTCTTTTTTAATAAAAAAGCAAAACTGTGATCAACTATCCCATATTTCCCCTAACTTTTTAATATCACAAACTCCTAATCACCGCCGATGCTTCAGGTTCACAGAGAGTTTCAATAACACATTTATAAACCACTAGCTGACCCGTTACCCGGTTTCACCCGGAATTTGTATTATTATTATTTATTATTTTAGATAGCATATTTATAAATAGCCTGTAATGTAATCTAGGACGTATATTCAAAATTTCATTGAAATCCGTTGAGCCGTTTAGGCGTGAAATACCGACAAACAAACAGACAGCGTTTCAATTTTATATATTAGTAAGGAAGTAAGGAAGTAAGGAAGTAAGGAAGTGAGAAAGTAAGAAAGTAAGAAAGTAAGAAAGTAAGAAAGTAAGAAAGTGAGAAAGAGAGGAAGTGTGGAAGTGAGGAAGTAAAGAAGTGAGGAAGTGAGGAAGTGAGGAAGTAAGGAAGTGAGGAAGTGAGGAATTGAGGAAGTGAGGAATTGAGGAAGTGTGGAATTGAGGAAGTGTGGAAGTGAGGAAGTGAGGAAGTAAGGAAGTAAAGAAGTGAGGAAGTAAGGAAGTAAGGAAGTAAGGAAGTAAGGAAGTGAGGAAGTGAGGAAGTGAGGAAGTAAGGAAGTAATCTCTTCTTCATTACTAGAAATCCTATTAATAATTCGGTAAATGAACTCCTAAAATTGTTATGCAATGTTCATTTCTGGCAATTCAATACCTATAGATGACCTCGAATTTTGTTTCGGAATTCGCGCTTGTCGCCCCTGCGATGAAGCACGTCCATGTTGGAAGCATCTGGATAGGCCAGGCACGCGAATAAAAACAATCTCGAGGCGCGAGTACAATGGCCGAGGTCGGGACCCTGGAAAGCATAAACTCGGCTAGGAAGCACCAAGGAATTTCAGAAACAGGCCAGTCGTCACGGCGAACGCGTCGAGCACGGTTTAGCCGCTAAGTGGATCGCGAAGGTTAATGACACTAGCCGGTTTTATTAAAAGCGTCGTATTTAAAGCGCCGTATTAACGATTCCGTCGAGAACCTCGCCAGAGATTCGGGCGTGATTTCATGCTACTCACTGCCCCGCATGTGTACGTTACGTATGCGTACACACGAATGTGGGCGTTGAGTGGCGCGAGTCAAAAATTAAACCGAAGACATCTTCATACATTGGACGACGGGAATAATTATTTTATGAACGCCCCACGGTAAGTTACAGCAATTTTTTAGAGTTTATAGAAGGTTTGTAGAAAGTGGTGGAGAACTATCGATAGTTTCCGATAGTTGGACCATCGACCATCGATAGTTATCGATAGTGATGGTATGATTTATTATCACAGACGAGGTATAGGGGTATCCTATACCGTCGCACAGTGGGCCGGATTTAAAATTTGGTGCCTTTTGCGTCTTTTTTTAAGATATATAAAAAATTATTCCCTTCTAATGATGTATAATTTAATATTTTTTAAATTTATTTATTTATTTATTTTTCCATTTTTTTTTACTGATTTGTGATAAAAAAATTAATTCTGTTTAGTTGGTACCTTATTTAATGCCCTTTTCAGTAGTTTAAATGGAATGTTCGGGAAACTTTTCGTTTCCAAGTTAAGCCAAAGTCGTATAATAAATGAATGCAGCCAAATATCGTTTTGTTTGAATTAAAGACCAATTTTTTGCGCTAAACATCATCTTCTATTAGTAATTAATGTAAACGATGTGTTGAAAAATAATTCTGAATATAGTGAGGAAATTTACGATATTTTTAAAAATTGACAAGGAATATCTTCCAAGTCCCAACGAGTCCCAACTTCTAATCAATTGGAATATTTTCAGTACACCCTCCTCTACATGATTATGTAAAAACCACATCATACTTCGTCCAACTTCGAAAATTAAATTTTTCTATCGTAAATTTCCTCACTATTTTCAGATTTATTTTTCAACACATCATTTACGTTAATTACTAATAGAAGATGATGTTTAGCGCAAAAAATTGGTCTTTAACTCAAACAAAACGATATTTGGCTGCATTCATTTATTATTCGACTTTTGCTTATAACTTGGAAACGAAAAGTTTCCCGAACATTCCATTTAAACTACTGAAAAGGGCATTAAATAAGGTACCAAATAAACAGAATTAATTTTTTTTATCACAAATCAGTAAAAAAATTGAAAAATAAATAAATAAATAAATTTAAAAAATATTAAATTATACGTCATTAGAAAGGAATAATTTTTTCCTATTTTTGGGCGCAAATTTTATTCCGATATCTTAAAAAAAAGACCCAAAAGGCACCAATTTTGAGTCCGGCCCACTGTGCGTCGGTGATATTACCGCTTTTCAAATATGTATAAAACAATTTATTTTTAATACAAGTAAACTAATTTTGAGGTTCTGAATTTGAGCCAATCCTTTTTTTAACTGACTTAAAAAAATGTACATGAAATTTAACATCCTTTTCTTTAATCATATGAACCTTGAGTTTCAATAATTTACAATAAAATTTGAACTTGAAGTAGAGATGATAACGATACATCGATGATATTATAATCGATATTTGAAGATCGATACGTAAGTACATCGAAACTATCGAGGTTTTTCGAATTAATTTTTGGTTATTATTATACTAAGTAGAAATCATTTCTTTATGATTAAAAATATTTTTTCCCTGTTTAAGGGGAGGTTCCGGTCTAGAGCCCCAAAAAATAGGTGATCTTTAGGAATTAATTAAAGGAAAACTACTACATATAACTTAATGGGACTTTTTGCATTGCATTGAGGAAGTCTTAAGTTATAGAAATATATTTTTTGTTTTGTAATTAATCATTGCAGACGGCACTGGGGAGTCGTTAAAGTCAAGGCGTCAAAAAAATCATCCAATTCGGTGGGACCTGTATCTCCAAAAGTTATTATCCGATTCGACTGAAACATTTTTTATTTTAAAGAATATACTTCTGGCTAGGGGGGAACCAGACAAAATTACAAAAATGACATTTGTTTAGAAAATAACGATACTTGAAGTTTGAAATTACTTTTTCCCTATACTGTTCGTCCTTTCCACGCCTATAAAAATTATAAATTTCCACCATTTTGTAATTTTGTCTAGTTTCCCCCTAGCCAGAAGTATATTCTTCAAAATAAAAAAAGTTTCAGTCGAATCGGTTAATAACTTTTGGAGATATAAGTCCCACCGTTTTGAAAACACTGTTTCGAGAAAAACGCGTTTAAAGTTTTACGTGAGCGCCGAGTGGCCGGTTGTTACTCATGCCTTTGCCGCTACTGAAATGCCTATAACTTTGGGAATTTTACGAATTTCAAAAAATCCTTTTAAACACGTATTCCTGAAAGGTTGAACAATCGAAAAACGAAAAAAAAATCGACTTTTAGACAGGAACCTCCCCTTAATGCTTTATCAGCTTTAGCAGCAGTTTTTAAAGCGATCAGAACTGCAGGGATATCAACCCACAATTTTCAATACCGATAAGTATCGATAGTGAAAGTAAGTCATCGGTAGTTTTCGACAGTGATAGTACCATCGATAGTTCTCCACCACTATGAAGAAGCCAAAATTTTCTTGAAATTTTTGGACACTGCCAGAATGTGTTTGAATGCCCATTCGATGTATATTGTATTTTATTTTCTTTTATTGTCGCGGGAAACGAGGAGCTTCTTCCACTGCGACGTGGGTCTTTTACGTGGGGGGCGCTAAAAACTGACATCGTGCTGTGAAACATCAGGAAAAATGTATTCCAAGGAAAGTGTTGTATTTAAATAAAACAACTATCCTTTGATTTCTGTTTGATTTATTATTCCTGATAATAATATACCATCTTCTATTTCATACGGCTCTATACGAAACTTTTTACAAATATTTTAGTTTAAACGTTAAATATATGTACCTATACTAAATTCTTTGAAAATGAATGTTATTAATTCCACTAAACTAGTTCTTTGAAATTATTCTATACGACTGCAAGGTTCTAAAAGCTGAACGAGTACACATAAATATTTAGTGGAACGTAAATGACTTACGACACCTTAATGGGGATGAAAAAATCGACGTGCCCGTCATATTGATTATCGTTAAAAAAAAGAATAGCCCGTTGTTTGTAGAGGGATCAATTCCTGGCGAACGTAAATTGAACGTAACAGAGCCGATGATTCTCAATAGGGAGGCGCCTCCCAGTTATCCTCGGTGAATGTTCTGGGACATCATTATTGAATTTACCAACGAGAGGATCGAACGTCCCCCTAAACCCAGGTCTTCCCTATCGCGAATAATATCGCTGATAAAGTATAACAGGTATAATAGAAATAAAATATCGAACTTCGATGAAAGTTTCAAGGGCGCGTGAATAAACTTCGATGATTGAAAATCCAGGTATAGTGATTTATCTTTATACGAATTATAAATTCTCCGTTTGGAAAGAGAAGAATTTTTATTTTGTTAAATAAAGGATCTTGATAATCGACGTTCAATAATATCGAATTTTTGATAAGCTGTTACTGAGTTTCACAAGAATCTGTATGTATACAAATTTAGAATTGAAAATAAAGTGTATAAAACGGATCATAATGTAAAATATTTCAAGCGAGGATCGACATTGTTATTGTCACAAGGCAAATCTATTTATATTGCTAAATAACCACGTTTACATCGACAATCAGATTTTGGTTGACAGATCATTATTAGTTATTGGTCATACTCTAACAGTTTTAACACAATTTCAAGGAGTAATCGATTGTACCACCGATACATGGTACAGCATTAATGATCTGCTATTTATCCGCTTGTTTACAAAACGTGGTCAGTTATAAATGGCAGAAATTCCGTAGCTACTGTGTACCTGTGAGATTATTTATAAATCGTACAATAATATTTGGATACTGATGGGGTGATTAGTCAATTAGTGTACTATAATAATTCGACGGTAATAAAATATATTCAACAAATAACAACGCTATGTATAACAAGCAGTTATAAAAATTGTTTAAATATAAACAGCGCAGAACGAAGCTTCAGTACGATGATTCGAGGTATTCTGCCCCTTCGTGGACGCACGACGAACATTCGAAAAACCAAAGGATGGGAGAAAATAATTTCCCAATCGCTTCAAGGAGTTAGAGAAAATCCCTTCCTTAGCGTTCGACCCAAAGCTCTGGCAAATGTCACCTTTATTGCCCCCAGCCCCAAGCTCGGTCGTACGCAGTAGGCACTCGTGTAACGAATAGTTTAACCCTGGGAAGTAAATAAAACTTTCCCCAGGCCAACAGTCCGCTACAAATAAATTAATGAAGCGATTAGACGAACTTGTACAATAAAATTTACAGTAGGGGAGAGGTGCTATAAAAGGGACACTTTTGTTTAGCGTCCATTTCTGACAATGTCATTAATAGGTATTTAAAAAACAGGTACATCAATAGAAAGCGTGTTTATTTCCCTTCAATAAAACTATATTACAAACTCGTCAAATGTAATAGAAAATAAAAAATCTTCGATTTTCAAATAAGTGGGAAATGTCCCTTTTATGATTAGGTGGTTTTAAATGGGACAGTATAAGTCATAAAAGGGACACGTTAATAAAAATAAACATATTAAATATTACAATTATAATTGTAAATCTTAATGATACAAAACAATGGACTCTTTGAAAAAATTAACTCTTTGTACTATAAATCATCGATATTTTGTCGGTTTGAATAGTCACTTCACTAATTCTTAAATTTGAAACAAGACGCCATCAACTAATAATCGATAATTTAAAACAATGTCATCTATGTATCAGATGATACACTAATAACTTTACAGGAAAGTAAAATACATATAGTGTTCAGCAGTACACGTGTATGAGAGGGACAGCCATGAAACGGTTGTCCCCTTTACGACTTGTTATGCTGTCCCTTTTAAGACTATAAGGTGAATGTCCCAATTTCTGCTCATTTAAGAGGTTACTGGTCACAAAAGAAGGTGTAAAAAATTTGTTTGTGATCAAAATTTGCAGAGTAATTGATTAATTCTTTAATAATAAATCAACCAGTCGAAAACTATTTAAGAAAGATATTTCGAGATGTTTAACTATTAGTAATTTGTAATTAAATACAATGGTGTAAATGTCCGTATTTCTGCTCACGAAAAATAGCGATGTACGTATTTCTACTCACCATTTGTACCAATTTCTGCTCACATAATATGTTGCCTTTTCAGGTTAAAATAAGTTACATCTTTTATGGAGATGTTTTATAACACAACAGTAAAGCATAAAATACTGATAAACAGAAAATAAAATGCCTTCGAATAGAAATAGAGGTTACAGCATATATTGAATTGTGAGGTTATATTACTAAAATTTTGATGAGCAGAAATGCGGACATGACGGTGATTCGCTTGACCCTAAACCTAATCACCTGTTTTCTATTTAAAAAAATTAAAAATAGTAAACAAATTTACATCCAGACCACAATACGGTATCTGTTTTTGTTATTAAATAAGAATTTGTACTGCAAAAACTATTTTCTGCCGAATTATCGAATGCCAATAGTGACAATGTTCCTTAGCACAACCAGCTAAAACATGGTCGAAAAATCATGTGTCTCTCAATTTTAAAAGTTTTTCGTTGCATGCTGCACTTTGATCAGACCCAAGCTCGTACAACACTCGCGTAAATGTTCAAATAATTTAGAATTATTTTGTTTCAACTATAGTACAAACGTAACGCTTATAATAATAAGAAAAATACGAAATGAGCAGAAATTGGGACATGAGCAGAAATTGGGACATTCACCTTAAGTGAGTTTAATATAAAATAACCTAAAAAAAAAGAAAACAACCAATTAAGCTTACCTATTAAGTATTTTCGTTTCAGTTGAATACAGGCTATTTTAATGATATAACACTTTAACCCTTTGTATATATCTTGCCTCAGAAAACGACACAGAAAATCCACGAAAATTTTACTTTTACTGCCGAAAAACATGAACCGCGGATTACTGGGTACTCTGTTGCAAGTGAGGCCCCAGTGAAGTTTACGTATAATGACTGGACACTAGTGTTGTCATAAACAGGAAAATAACTTGCATGTGCAATGCGTTTAGAATTTTGGCAATTCGATTTGTCCCATTTAAGACCTGTCCCTTTTATAGCACCTCTCCCCTATATCGAAACCGCGAATCGCATATTTCTTCGATATGTTTACCGTGACCACCAGTGTAAGTATTAAGTATATTCTTTACTTCCTATCAGTATTACATTAATTTGAACGGAGCTCGAATCAATCGTCCTTTAGCCCTAGGTGTGACGATGACCCAGGGTCCGAAGCACCTGGGAAAATATTTGAGCAACGCTATATGATTTGAACGTTTACTTCCTGTCAGTACTTTTATGTTCGCCCTATGCTACCGTACCAAAATTAGATACTCATTTCAGAAGATACTCAAAAGTTACTCACAAGTAACCCAGTACATTAAAGACAATTAAATCTGCAGCTGCAAGGAGTATCAGTTTCCCCGAAATTAAATGTTCCAATTATCCAATTCCAATTAAACCTTCACACTTTCATTACACCCCCCCCCCCCCCCCTGCTGCGGTTCGCCAAAACGATTTGCATCCCAGTCGGAAGCTAACCGTTCAATTTTCTTCGAGATTGGAGTCGTCGGGACACGGAAACGCCGTCTCGCTAAGTTTTCTGCGAGGTCCATAGGGCGAGGAGTGGCCGCGACGTTTCTATCGGGAGTAATTACAGAAACGTCCCCGGCAACAGATCCATCGAACATCCTTGACGGGACTAGCTTTTCAGCGGGAAACAGAGCCAGCCACGTAGCCGACAACACGGACGAGTGGCAAGTTCGCTCGAAAACTTTGATGGAACTTTGTTAAGCAACCGGAAACTTCGGTATTTCCGGCGAACGAACGTATTTACGTTCCAGTCGATAGCGAACAGCGCTCTCCCGTACTTTGAAATGTATCGAGACACAGCGATTGCGCAAATTTTAACGAATGTCGACGAAACCCCTCGAAGTGACCCAGTATTCGATAAGTTGTCTGTCCATGGTGAGTTTGACTGGTGCTTTAATTAAGCCTAATGGGTGTGGAATGAGGACCCCAAACGGAGAATCGAAGCGATTTAACGCTTACACCTTTTTTCCAAGAAAGATGAAACTTTATTGGAAGCGGAATTGTTCGAGGGTCTCCGTTTGTGATGTCGACTTTGATTTTAGTATGCCAATTTTTAGTGATTTCACGACGTATAACCTATTTTGTTGGTGGCAAAGGGGGTCACAGATCTGTTGAATCACAAAGGGGTATAAAGTGGAAATGTCCACATTCGTCGACGTTAAGCGGTGGTTCCGGTATAGAGCCCATGAAAATAGGTGATATTTAGGAATTAATTAAACGAAAACTACTATATATAATTTAATGGGGCTTGTTGCATTGTATTAAGGGTGTCTTAAATTATAGAAATATATTTTTTATTTTATAATTAATCATTGCAGACGACACTGGGGAGTCGTTAAAGTCGAGGCGTCAAAAAATTCATCCAAATCGGGGGACCTGTATCTCCAAAAGTTATCCGATTCGACTGAAACTTTTTTATTTTGAAGAATATACTTCTGGCTAGGAAGGAAACCAGAAATTTTTAATTTTTAAAAGCGTTGAAAGGACGAAAAATATAGGGAAAAAGTGATTTCGTACTTCAAGTCAGGTTATTTTCTAAAAAAATGACATTTTTGTAATTATTTCTGGTTTCTCCCCTAGCTAGAAGTTAGGGTTTGTCGGTTTTTAAAAACCGGGTTTCAAAACCGGTTTATTCCATAAATTTGTAAAATTCGAAAACCGGTTTTTAAATTTTAAAGAAACCGGTTTTATATACTAGACCTAATATGGAAAAATGAATTAATTATTTTATTAAAAACGTTAACATTTTGACTTGACATCGCCTCGGACACAAGCATATTTGTGGTACGTAACTGTAAAACTAATCTTCAGTTCATATTTTCAGAATAAAAATACTAAATGAAATAAAGATTTTATAATTTATATTTTGTACGGATTTTAGTTATTTTAGTTTTTTCCCCCATTTGATTTTGTATGCAGTGTATTTTATTGTGCTGATTTTTGTAGATCCAGAAATATTAAGTGAACTCGAAAATGGTACAGATTTTATTTATTTTAATTTCTTTCATTTATTTGGATTTGTATAGATACAGTATATTTTATTTTGTTATATTTTTGTAATTCCATAAATAATTAAAACTGAACATTTTTAAAATAAATACTGATATTATTTTCTATTTTAATTATATTTTTTTGTGAAAATTCGAAAACCGGTTTAACCGGTTTTTTGGGAATAGTGGAATTCGAAAACCCGTTTTTACAAATGTCGGTTTTTGTATAAACCCTACTAGAAGTATATTCTTTAAAATAACAGAAGTTTCAGTCGAATCGGATAATAACTTTTGGAGATACAGGTCCCACCGATTTTGGGAACACTTTTTCGAGAAAAACGCGTTTAAAGTTTCGCGTGAACGCCGAGTGCCCGCTTGTTACCCATGCATTGCCGCTACTCAAATGCCTATAACTTCGGGAATTTTAAGAATTTCAACAAATCCTTTTAAACACGTATTCCTAAAAAGTTGAACATTCGAAAAGGGAAATAAAAAAAATTGATTTCTAGACCGGAACCTCCCATTAAAGATTTGGTGTACTGGTTAAAAACAGGGAATATCCACTCTCCACTGGAACAAAACAAGAAATATCCCCAGTCTTCCTACTTGTACTACGTATTTCTGATCAGTGTAAGCTTGCACTTATTTTGATAATAATAGAAGTGGACATTTATTTTGTTACAGTATTCTGCAGCATTCCACTTGAAAGATATTAAAACAATGTAAAACAATTATATTTTTGTTCATTTCTATTCTGGTGCCTAATTAGAGTATAAATTGTTCGTTTCATGAAGAACACAGTTAAGTTCATTAAACCCTGTTCCTTTACCGATGGACTAAGGTATGAAAAGTTGATTTTCTCAATAAGGCTGTTTTGTGACATTCCTCATTTTTTCCCTTGCACTTCATTTAGAATATTCGTTGAATATTTTTTAGTGATAATTGGAGATCGACATACTGGTAGGTAATTTCGTGTCGATTCGAGTGGAAATTTTATATCTCCAGGTGGATACGTGTGCAAACGTATGTTTTTATAGTGGCATAAACGACCTTAGTTTATTCTGGAGCAAATCAAGTCAGCCATCAAGCTCGGCCATTTGTCTCAGAACCACCCCGGCCATGCCTAACCTCGTTAAAAAGCAATTTTGTTACCCCACAATACTTCGTTAATGTAATAGCAGAAAACTAGGCGTAATCTTAATAAAGTTTATTACTGCGATTTATACACGTGAGATGCAAACGGACCAATAAGATATTGCCATACTCAAAGCGTGAAATTAAAGCTGTCGCAAGCAGGTAACCTGGAAACGAAACGTGACGTGTTCTTTGGAGACACGTAGACCATAGCAAAGATGTTTTGACCTTTTTTAATGACGACATCCGTTTTCAAGAACCTACCAAATCACCATATACAATTCAATTATAACGAATCGGCGCGTGATAAGCATTATACATCCAATTTCTGTTGTGAAAAGGACTTTTGTACTAATTAGTAATACTGTGCTTAAGATTATAATAAACTTGTAACCGAATTTGAAGTGAATAAGTCACCTCCATAGCGAGAACTATTCATATACGTATGTCTGACCAATTACTGGACATTTCTACTTCTGCTTCTTCGTCTCTACGAACAATAAATAAAGTCCCGTTCCTGTTCAGAAACAGGAGAAAAAGATCTTCTCGCTATTTACCTAACATTCCGCCCTTATGACTTTGATATAACTTCGTACGCTCAGTTTATTCGTCAACGAATGGGCAAGAAACGTAGATAGGCAGGTAATTAAAAATAAATATCGCCATTTAGAAATTCGAGAAAATCATTAGCGCAATTTCTATGCATCTACTAAGGAACAATTGAAGTGTACGCCAAACAATCACAAGTGAGACAGCATCTCTTTTAATTCAGTGATACCAGCTGTTAGCATTCTTTATTTTACAACCCGAGTAATTTCGAAACGTCCACCACACACGTTTCCAAACAAATTAATCGCGGATGCAGATTCTGGCAGCGACAACGAGGCTCGTGGTTTCGCTTTAATCTCGTGGCTGGCGCAACAAATCGTGCGTGATCGCGGATCACGCTAAAGTCCAGGTGGATAATGGACACATAATAGCGCGATGGCCCCGCAACCTATCTCGGAACACGAGAGGATCGAGTTAATGTCCTATTAGTTAGGTTTTTACGAACAGCGCCGTGAGCAGAACCCTGATCCACCTGTGCCACCAAATACCGCCACGATATTCTGGTAATACAATAATCTGTCATTAAACTAAACACTAAACTATTAGCCGTGATTCGGTGAATTGAATCGAATCGAAATCGCCCTAGTGCATTAGTGCCATTAAATCAGGCCAATTATTCCTGTCGATTGCATTCAGTTTTTCCTTTCAATTAGCGCAGAAATGATGAGGCTCGATTACGTGGACGAACAAAGGACATATTTAATTTCCATTCAACAAAAATACTTGTGTATGCACAGAATTATTTCGTTTTTATTTATTTTTTTTTTTGATAAATAAGACATTTTTTTTACGTCAAGAGGTAGAAAAAGAATCGATTCTTTGGGAATTTATTTCAGAAAGTACATGCATATTTTTATGCAATGGATTTTCAATTCAAAATTACAACCGACTTCGCGGAAGCTGTTTTTAAACCGCTTCACCAATCTTTCCGAAACTTTGTGGGTTTCTTCTAAACATTCAAATCTAGTATTTAATCGAAGCATTTGTTTTTTCAATGCATAGTTTTTATTTCATGCGTGAAAATTTAATGTTTTTTCTACGAAAATCGATCATTTCACTTTAAACATCTGCCATTTTGTCCCCGATTAATATTTTATGACACGGAACGATTAAAGACTAGATAAACTATTGTACTAACTAAATCTTCTCCATTTTGTTCATTTCAGATAACCCAGTTCCGAATAATGTTGATCACCGCAAAACGTGTTTCCAAAGACAGCTTCCGGGAAATTAGTTGCGATTGTGCAATAACTAAATATTTTTATACCAAAACATAATGTAATAACGTGTTAAAGTGTCCCTCATCTGAACACAAAAACCATTGCATAAAAATATGCATGTACTTTCTGAAATAAATTCCCAAAGAATCGATTCTTTTTCTACCTCCTGGCGGTAGGTAACCCCTTAAATAGTACTCTAAGGTATGCTTATTTCTCGTGATAAAACTAAATGTGTTCGCTGAACACGAATGAAACACAAACGTTCTGAAACTATGATTAGAGGAAGCCAACTCGACGCGTGTTAAGGAGGTTCGATACCGGAGAAAAAGTAATGAGAAATCTTTGAAAAGTGTTCTAATCTAATGTTCAAAGTGTTGTCCGCATTGTGTCAAAATTTCAAGTCGATTAACCGCACGGTTTTTGAAAAAATTGAAATCAAAGTTGCGCTCTTACACACAGGCTGTTATGGGAGAAACGATAAAATTTCTATAAAATGTTACACAGAGTCTTTAAAAATAGTGAAAAAGTCGTAAAAAATGTTGCAATGAAAAGCTTAAGTATTCCCATGAAATTCTAAAAAAGAAAGTCGGACATGAACCGTACGGTTTATTAGGTAGTTGAATAAATAGACAGCAATGTTCTCGTATTTTTGGAACTGCCTGAAGGAACTGTTTGAAACGTGGCAACGCTGTACACCGGGTAGTCATCTATACAATGTATACTTGTACAAAGGATACAGTAAAAATTGGTAAAAACACTACCAAGCTATAAACATGTATTTAATAATTTGTTGCGAACCAGTACGAACGCGCAAAAGGACGCCACAACTGTGAGATGGAAAGAGAAAAAAAGATGGACGCAAAGCGACGTTGCCATATTTCACTCGCATATTTTACGCTACTTTTAATGAAAATATTGTGTTTCTAGCTGCATTAAACATACTTTTTGTTTAATTGAATTCCAAAACAAACAGTGTAGTAATAACTTTCTTAGGAATAGACATGTAAATAACATTTTTGTCTACAGAATTTTTTTTTATCTAAGATTGGTATCACTGCAGAGCTCCCATGTATAAGCATAGGCTTACCCCTCTCGCCGCCTGCCCCGCAAGTGAGGTGTCGAACCTCCTTAACTCTATTCCACCACGAAACATTTCGATTGTACCTGTATCTGGGTCAGCCGATTTTATAGCACATGTATTTGCGCGCCTTATTCCCGTATTAAATGTACTTCCGACTGCATCGTCATTCAGGATGTTCCTCCGACAAACAGACGCCAGGATTCCAGAAGCAAGTAGCCAAAATCATTGCTGTTTCCCATATCTGGGACGCTCACGCAACCTAGATCCGTTCCACATGTCTTTGTTACTTGGCAAAGAAACTATCTCCCGTTTTCCACGCGCATCCTGGCTCGATCCTTTAACGGGGGATTCTCGTGTAACAGCTCCAAAAGTAAATGATATTTATGAATTTTTGTTGAAAGAACTACTGTTAATATTGGATTAAACTCTTTTGGGATATAAGGAGGCATCTTTAAACTCGCAGAAATTTTTTTTATATGCATCTATCTTATTAATTATTGTGGAATCGTATTAACCTCTTCAACGAGGTTGGCGGGACGTGTAGCACCTGTCATAGTCATCTGATTGCAAACGGAGGAAAAAGTTCTTGAAATTAAATAGTTTACGCTGGGATTGAAATTTACCCTAATGTAAAGAAATAAATGAGAAATTGAAAAATGTACAGGGTTTGAAAGAAAACGTATCTTTTTTCCTTAGATACATTTAGGTACTTTATATTGATGAGAAAAGTATTATAAACAAAAACTAACTTCGTTGCATTCCGTTGCACATATGCAACATACGTTTTTTTTTAAATTTTTGTCTTCTAACTAGCATCTAGTATGATGTAACTATCTTATCAAGAAGGATACATATTCTAGTTTCTAAACATTTACGTAGATCGCGCTGAACGTTGTAATTCCGCGGTTTTTAAGTAATCATAATCGTAATGGCGGAAAAATTGGAAAAAGTAATTCCGAATACAAATTTCTTTTATTCTTTTCCCTTGTTATTATCACTTTACTAGACCGAAAATGTATCTTTTTCAGAATCGAAGAAGTTATGCAACGAAGGGTTAAGAAATTTTTCATCTTTTCCACAATTCCGCGATTCTACAATAATTAATAATAAGAAGGATCCACGTAAAAAAAATTCTGCGAGTTCAAAAATGCCTCCTTCTACCCCAAATGAATTTAATCAAGTTTTAACAATTGTTTTTCCCCCCAAAAATGATAAATATCAGTTATTTTGAGGGCTGTTACGCGAGACTAGCATCGACTTCTGGTTACTCAGTCTGATGAGTAACCAGGCCATAGTTCCACGAAAACCATCCGTGCCCGGTGATTCAAATTAGGTAATGAAAGGAACCTCTGAATCTTCCAAACAATAAGTCTCCATCGTCCCAGTATCAGAAACATATCCACCTGTGGCTGGGCG